>JAMPIT010000379.1:18402500-19785000 GCA_026261815.1 Monarcha castaneiventris obscurior | reverse complement strand
ACACAGGCAAGCCATTTGCCTGAACACTCTGTGCACCTCTGCAGGTCTGGCACCAGCTCACACAGAGCTTAAAACCGAGTTAAAAAATGCCATGAAGTTGTTTGCCTTGCTGGAAAGTCAGTGAAGGTGATCATCTCATGGACATTCTGGTGGTTTAGGCTGCATCTCCACTTCCCTACTGGGCGTGCTCTGGCACAGCCCTACCCCCCTGCTCCCAGTCCTCCATGCCAGCCAATACTGGGAGGTGATGAGCTCCTCTCCTGGGCCACCAGGTCTGGGCCACCAAGCCATATCTGCAGATTGACCAGGCCACCAGGCAGAGAATGGGATATTCCCTAATCCTGGTAAGCTATGGAACAGGGATAAAACCAGAAGATGAAGTTGCACCTTAGAGCTTCAGAAGTGCTTCAGGAGGCTGTGGAAGTATTTCAGAACTTCACGGATTACAGCTTTGGATCACAGTCCTGTGCTGTGCTGTCACTTATATTTTTATATTTTAGAAAACAGGCAACATAAATAGGCTTCCTTTTTTTCCTTAGTCTTTGCTTTGCTGAACACTCAAAATGATTCACCCTGGACTATCCCTGGAAAATATTTTAGTCAGCTGAGCCTAAAAATAAACTCACCCTCAGCTCAGAGCCACTGGGAGCCAACTGTTGTCTTCACGCTAACACCAACACCAGGGGCTGCACTCCAACTTTCAGGTTTCTCCTCGTCTCCTGCAACCAGAGGCTAAGCTATTCAGACTTCACTCCTTGGAGACAAGTATCCAAACTAATTTTTAAACTTTGTTTTTGCAGCTAATTGCTGCAGCCATCCATTGGCTTGCCGTATATGTAGGTGTGTGGTTCCCTGAGGGACTTGATGTGCAGAGCAAAGCCCTGCAGAACGGAAGGGTTTCTCTCTGCCATGAGTCACCACATATGCAGCTGTCAGAGCTGCTGCTGAAACGTGTGCTGTCAACCAGCAGACAGCTTTCAGACTGTCTGATATTATACTCAGCTTGCACTCTGCATAACAGCCCTTCTGAATAACAGGAATCCCCATGCTTTAATTTCTTACTTATACTTTATGCAGTTTTTGTTAATAGTTCTTTTTATTACCGTTGCTGCTGGCTTTTTCAGTAGGGGCAGTGCTATGGAAGCAGGACCATCAAATGCTGAGTTTTTTTCCTTTACCCAACCTGCCAGCATTGTCTTATCTATGCCAACCCTTCAGCTACCCCAACCCCGTCTGTGCTACTACCCATAACCACAGAAGCACAGAAACTTGAGCTCTCATTGCTTTTGATTATCCCCTGCAGGCTGAATGGGGTGTGTGCTCTCTGGGTCCTGTAAAGGTGCTCAGCACAGCACAGAAATCCCTGGAATCAAGGACCAGAAAGGGAAAACTCCCATCTCCCATTCAAACAGTGATTACCATCTTACACCTCCAGTTCTGTCCTGAGTTTTGCAGTCAGGGTATGGCTCCCGGCAGGTGCTGACTGAGTCTGCATGCCCTGAACACAGGAGAAAGTAATGTCCATGGCAACCACCAAATCAAGGGCATTGATTGCTTTGGCAACACTTTTTGTCACCATGTCAAACATACTGAAGGACACAGAAGAATGGGTTGTTTTTGTTGAGATAGTGCCATAGGAACTGTACTAAGAATAGTAAAGCTGTTCAGAAGTGATTTTTTAAATAAATAGTGTAAGGTAAAGTACCATGCACTACCTGAAACATGCTTGTGTATCCCCATGAATGCATGCAAATATCACACGTGTGGTGTAAGATGAGAAGCCCCATAGATTTCAGTCCCTAATACCCTCTAGTGACAGTGACATGTGGCCTGCTTCTGGAACCTAAAACAGCATGTTCTGCCTAACACTACCTTCTGAAGTCTAGTCTTCTCTCGGGTGCATATGGCCAGCTCGTTAGTAGGTTGTCAACCTACATTATGTGCTGTGAGACTAAGAGAAGCATGGCACAGCCTTCAGTGAGGAGCTTCTGCTGTAGCGTGCAGGGAGGGCTGAGCGAAGTGCAATTCCAACGAGAATTTGGCCAGCATGTTAAACAAGCTGAGGGATGGTAGGGAGGAAGTAGGAATGCTTTCCTTTTGATTCCAAAGAATGGGGAAATGCGAGGAGGAAAATCTAACAAGGATTTTTTTAAGGCACTTGGTTTGAGGCCTCCCACCTGTTTCCCATCTGAGACTACCAAGCACTCTGTAATCATTCAGTGAAACTGAGTACAAGGCAGCTGAATATCCATGCACAGTGAATGCTGTTGCCATATAATGTGCTTTGGGGGTGTACAGACTATTTTAGATGTTGTGAGAAAGGTATTTTAACAGTAGAGTACAGAAATGTCTGTAACTAAACCCTTTTGATAAGCTAAAAGCATGCTGATCACTAAGCATTTCCAGGCATTACCATCATTTATCCTTTCCAGCATGTCACAAAAACAAAGTGATGTAGAAAGTACCAAATCACACCTTTTAGTTATGCATTTGTTTGTAATACTTCTCTGTAATTTTCTTTAGTTCTTTCTGAGGACAGTACAGCTGCCTGTATCCAGCCTTATGAAGAAGTACAGACATCTGACCTACTAGATCAACAGGACAGTCTTGGAAAGTCTGTAAAATGTCACCAAAGCCGGGAACTACCCAGTATTCCCCCTAACAACCCCATGGAAACTATCATCTCATCTAGAAATGCAGAAAATGATCAAGGTCTTGGAATGGAAGGGCCTTATGAAGTCTTGAAAGACAGCTCCTCTCAGGAGAACATAGTTGAAGACTGCTTGTATGAAACTGTGAAGGAAATTAAAGATGTTGGAGCAGCAGTCAGCATGGAAGGGAACTCTAACAGCAAATTAAAGGCTTCATTGACAGTTTCTGAAGGTCAGAATCAGATGCCTGAGTGCAGAATTGAGTCAGCAGAATATGCATCTGTTGACCGAAATAAGAAGAGTCGCCAAAGTGCAAATTCAGACAGTCCTCTTGACAATATACCAGATGTAGAGGATGAGCTTCCCCCTCCAGTACCCATGAAACTTCTTGATGAAAATGAGAATGTTCAAGAAAAAGAAGTGGAAGAAGAAGTGACAGAAGGAGCAAGTAAACCAGAAAAGGTAAATACTGCAGATACTTGTCCTTATCAAACAGCCAAATAATGGTAGGGAACATATGAGTGGGAGAGGATTTTATTTTTCAGTAACAAAAAATAAGAAGAAAAAAACCCCACTCAAGATGAAGCAAGACTGTAAATGGAAATATGATAATGTACAGTACAGTCTTTGCATTAGGGGCATATGCTCATTCTGTTGCAGCCTATAGTTTTGATTGCTGCAGTTATGCACTACCTAAGGCTTTTCCCAAATATTATCCAGGAATTGCATAGGAGTCCTCTGCTTCTTTGTTTCATGGTATTATACTTGTGGAAGCTATTACAAGGGGTGTCCAGTATCTCTGTAAGCATCTACATCTCCTTCAGAAGCCCTCTCTTCTTTTTTTTCTAACGAAACTTACAAAAAGGAGAGGGGGGCAGCCTTGGTGGGTATCCTAACTTTAGATGTGCCTCCTTCATTGGGCCGCCTTGACTTAGCCATGCAAGTGTTGGGCATCTGCTCAAAGTGACTCACCTTTCCTTTTGCTGTAGGAGAGAGGGATAGAAAGAGAGAGAGATTGCAGCTGTATGCTTCCATATTTATCAAATTCTGTGTGTCACATATAGACAGAGTAAGGAATTTCTAAGTGCTGAAATCCCAGCCAAAAGTTAAGCTTTCTCAGCAGCTTACACTTCCTCCCTAGGAATGAGTTGTGGTGAATTCCTTGAAAAATAGAATTACAACATTTTCAACAGTTTGTTTTCCCATTTGTCATTTTTTATTGGAAGTCATTTTAAGGATGCTTTAAAATCATAGCAGAGACTTTTCATAAACTGATGAGTTAGCATTTTCCAGAATGTTTAGATATCTTTTTCTTAATTGTGAGTCAAAGAACTGTAGATTTAGCAGATTTTTGGTGTCCAAGTCATCAAAAAGTATTAGGTAGTTATTGATGGAAATTTTAAAAAATTCTCAAGATGTAATGTGACTTTTTAATGTAAACATTGTCCTGAAAAATCACAGCAGAGCTGACGTATTGTTACTTGTTTCTGGTTGTTCTCTTATTTGAAGAATTTCACTAATCCAGGAGGAAGGCAGAAGAATCTCTTGTTAAATAAATAACTAACCATGTAACTTGTAAAGCACAATAGAGTCCAAATTAATAAAATGAAGACCACTCACAATATAAAAATTGTTTAGCTGGACTCTTCAGTGCACATTTTTACAAATAATGACCTGGTTAAGTAAAAAATTAAGACGTGATTGTCAACAATAATCCAGCAACACTCCCCCCTCCCACATTCAGGCCATAAGTAATTTCTAGTTAAACTTTTAGATGAACACCTTTGCATAATAGTGACATTTTTCCTACCAGGTGTGAAAAGCCTTGCAGAAAGTAATTGTATTTCCCAGGCACCGATACAAAGGAAAAGCCTGTGCTGCTCTGTAGCTCCCCAGCACACCATGTCTGGAGTGTCAGTAACTGCACAGAGTGGGAATTGATTAAAATGGTTCAGGTTTTGAAGGATTAATCAGGAGATGACACATGCAGTCCCCTAAGTGCCAGAAAAAAGGTGTTTGTCTAATTAAAATTTATTCAGAGCTGAAGCCACCCCGAGTTAAATCTTGGGCAGCATCAGATCACTGCCGTGCTCGCTGCCGGGTACATGCATTATGCATCGAGGCGTGTGCCTGTCCTGTCCTTGAGAGCTACAGCTGCAGCAGGGCTGGAGATGGTAATTGATGGAATATATAAATGTCATTATTGTTGGCATTGTGTGGGGAGGTGGTTGTGGGATTGTTTTTCCTGTTGTGATGACAATAATTTTTCTCTTTTATTTTGCTGCTTCAAGCAATGCAGAGAAATGCCTGTTTTTTCCAATGTGGCAACCAAAACCAAGATGTTTATGGAAATGTATGTTATACTGATAACTCTTTTAGTTAGACCCCATAGGTGTTTCTGGTTTTGCATCCTCTCCTGTGAGTCTACTCAGCTGCTTTGTTTAGCATGACATCTGTATCCCAAACTCTTCAACCTTCTGCCCTGACCCTGATGAAGCCAGAGGTTGTGTGTAAGTCGTGCAAGTCTCCCTCACTACAATGAGGGCACAGAGGAGGGACAGGCAGGGGGGCCACCTGTGTAACCAAGGCTTGTACCTGCCAACTGAGAGAATAGACTGAGTCCAAGCTCCTTCAGTCTCACCATCTGAAAGAGTGCAGCCAGTTCCTGAACCACACAAATCTGGGAGAGAACTAGGTGGACAAAGCCAGAGACCATTCCCATAAATAACAGCATGAAAAGGACAAAGCATCCTTTTAAGAGCCGGGTGTGCAGTAAATGGGTGAAAATTTACATAAACTGGTTATTGGCTGTGACCCAGCCAAATCCTTTGGAAAGACTTGGTGTAGAAAGACACCTTTAATAGCATGAGGCCTCTTACAGGTCTCTATCACCTGCAAAAACTTGAGCATAGTTCTTCTAATAATACTGGAAAAGCAGAATATATTTTCTTTAGTTCTTTCTTTTATTTAAAAAGGAAGTATGGATCTCTTTTTTCACCCAGGTTTTTCCAGAGTGAGCACTGGTAGAAATGCTCTCTGTGTGTCCATCTGACTGCTGCCATCTGATTTCAGCCTTGCACAGCCTGAGGATAGGCAAAGCATCTCTTACAAGTGCACCAGAGGAGAATGTTCTCCTTGTTCTGGTGCCCAACTCAGGAGCAGCAGCTGAGCCAAAGAGTAAAAAATCAAGTGCTGTCGAGGAATGAAAGGAAAGTGGAAGGCAAATAAGGACACATGTTGTTTGTGTTGCTGCTGTTGAGGTTTCAGCATAGTTCATAATGTTGCTAGGTACAAAATGTTTTGGAGCAAGTGGGATTTTTTTAAGTTTCCAAGATAACAATATCCTCCAAAACTGATGTGTCACGAACTTCACATTTAGAAGAAAGAATGTCATATCCAGGGGAAGGGCACAGGATGGCAAACACCCTGGGGTATTTATCAGTACTTGAGTGGGAAACTGTAGAAGGGGTCCTGACACATGGTGCTTGTAGACACACCGATGACAGAAAAATTGCTGAAGAATTTTATGAGCACATGCTTGTTTTAATGTGTGAGGATGAAATTAGCAGCTTACTTCTCAGCACAAAAAATAATGCTGCAGATAGGAAAGACTAAACTACATTGCTGTAGTGAAGCAGATATAATAAAAGGCCAAAATATATTTGAACTTTTCCTTTTTCTTTTTCTTCTTTTTAAGAGTAAACAAACCACAGGTTAAAGAGCACTGTTCTCCAATCAGAAGCGAGGGAGTTTGTCAGTGTGAGGGAAGCTCTTTGGGAGCAGCAGACAGAACTTGAGTGTGCTGTGGGCCAGGGTCTGTCAGAAGTGCCCAGGAACCTGAGGTTTGGTATTTACCAGAAGTAAAAACAACAAGAAAATGGAAGGAGGAAAGAATCTATCATAATGAGCCTCTGTGAAAAAAAAAAAAAAGAAAACAAGTTCTGTGTGCCCAGGAGTGGTATTTTATTGACTGTACTAAAAATAGCTCCAGTCCTTCCACGTTGGCTTGCACTGGAGGTGGTATGAAGTATTTTAGTTGGAGAAGTTGTGTGAAAGTCCAAAATATGGCCTTTTACAGTGCTGGAAGGCTCCCTCTGAATCACTGTGGAGCAGGAGTCCAGGAAAGCCTTCTTGCCCCAGGGAGGAGGCATCCCATGGCTGCTGTGTAGCTGCAGGGTCTTTGTTGTTGTAAAGGTCCGAAGGCATTTTTCCTAAGAGCAAAATGCTTCTCCCCCAATGTTTCGTGACCTGTTTTACACAGAACACTTTGGGTGCTTGAAGTTAGACTTGATACCAAACCAAGCCCTCCATCCTTCAGTGACTCTGCTGTGTGACCTGGCTCCAGCTCAGGGTGGGCTGCAGCAGGTCTGAGTGGTTGTGAGGCCAGGCTGCTGAGCACCTCTGCACAGGGGCTGCTTTCCAGGGGTGGGGAGGACACAGAGCTCCGGGCAGCACTTCCAGGATCTACAGAATGAAGGATAATCATCATCAGGGAGGTGTCAACTGAGTATTGTTTGTTATCTAAAACCATATCTGAAGATCCTGTGAAAGGACAACTGGTGTATTCCAACAGCTGAGTTCTAATTGTTCAGAAGCCTCTGCGGATGCTTCATAAGAAGTGTAAAGGCAGGGATACAGTGGTGCAGAGTTTGTTTTAACCATTGTATTATTTTTACCCTTTCCAGGTCAGAAAAAGAGCAGATACATTAAAAAGCCTTACTAACCTCAAGGCTGTTATCTCCAGAAAAGTACTCTGAATAGTGGGGATATTAGCTATGTATAATGGAACTTGAGAGCAAATGACCATAAAATATAATGTATTGATTGTAATGGGAGGGTTTTGTTATAGATTTCACACTGTTTACGGGTAATGAGCCTTTTATTTTCTTTCTTTCTTCCTTCTTTACAGAGGCTTAGTTCAGTGTCTTACAAGTCTCGAGAGGAAGATCCATCCCTTACGGAAGATGAGGTAGGTTTCTTGCATGAAATTCAGTAACTAACTAGAGACCAATTTTTAGGCAGAAATTAGCATCAGCTCTGCATGATTAAGCAGAATCTAATAAAGGTGAAACTTGTGTGAAGGGAAAATGAAAGCTGGAGATTCTCTGTACAGAGTTTCTATTGCCACATTCCTAAAATCAGAAGTATTCTAACATATGGCTGTATCAGGCCCATACATTAAAAATGGTGTCAGAAAATAATAGGAGGCCACAATTAGTTCATTGTTAGGGTAATTTCTTGATTTGGATGACAGGACCTTCTCAAGAAGAATAACCAGCAGCCTTTTGAAACATATGCTCCACCTTCCCCATGCAAAGTGTTTGGGGCTCTGGGAAATAAACTGAAGCACAGTAAAAGCACTGGAACATAAACTGCTCTTTAAAATGGCTGTTGGTCAGATAAATGGAGGACAGTTAAACAAAGAGAAAAGTTAAACATAAATAAGGCTGTTTGTGATCATCTCCAGTACACCCATGCCATTTATAAATATGTTCTCTGGACATAAAAGTAAACACAAACTTGGCAATGAGCTAAGTGAGCTAATGCCTTCTGCTGGGAGAAGCATTCCCAGACATTAATGAATAAACTGATCTTGAACTGGGTAAATGTAATCTAATACTGAGAAGAGTTGAAATATAGATGAGCAGAAAAGTAATTTTTTGTTTGGTTAGCTGAAATCAATAAAAAGTAAGAAGTACTGCCATTGCCAAGTTGATGTCCCTCTAAAACAAACAAATAAACAAAAGCCAACCAGCCCCAAAAACCCCAACTCAAACAACCAAAAAAAACCCCAAAAACCAACCAACCAAATTCCCCCCCAACATACACACACATTCACAAAATAAATCCCAGAATTATCAGAAGTGTTCTGGTTCATCTGCATCATTGTGTTGCCTAATGGTAATGGACATTGTCATGCCAATCCAGTCTTTTAACTGGATTGATACAAACCCAGAGTGGCCTTGCATGCTTGGGAAAGACATTAAATGTAATAGAAGAGGTATGTTGCATTGTGATATTGGGTACCAGAGAAGCAGTGCAGGGAATTTCAGCCATCTGTCCTGTGCAAGGCCTAGTATCCATTTGGCCTGGGAGAGGGAATCAAGACTGGTAACTGTGCTTGGCACCAGCCCAGATAAGCCCTGAGCCCTGAGGACACGCGTGGATGTGGGCTTCTGCTCACCTTTTCCTGAAGGGCCACTTTCATGCACTTGTTGAAGTGAACCACCTCACCAGAGGGGATTTTTAGAGTTAGGAATTAAATTCTGGCTCCCTTCTGATGCTTACAGCTGAGAGGTTTTAGTCTCCAGGCTAAAATTCAGATACTCAGTGCCTGAGAAGCAGCTCTTCTTTGGAGGCAGTGTAGTCAACAGAGAAGACCTTGCATATCAGTATTGGCACTATTTGCTGTTATCTGGTGTAAGTAATTTATCTACAGATTTTTCATGTTGTCTTCACATGTCTTGGTGCCTATTTAGTCCTGCCTATAAAGACAATAATTAACTATTCTTCTATTGCAGTGTCTCTAAAAGCAGAAAAGTAGCCACTACCATTAGAAATAGTAACAATAATAATTTCAAAAGCCCTAAGGATCAGACAGCATCCTTCTCCTACATTACAGCAGTTCAATCTGATCCTCTCTCCCTACTGAGTCCAAACTGACTCCAGGACCATAGTAAAATGTACAAGAGCTCCTGCTCACCAAGCCATTCCCTTTCACCCAGGTCCAATTTTCTTGCCAGGGATTTATATTAAAGGAAGTTTTACATTTATAAACTTTATAAAACATTCTTTTTTGAAAGAAAATCGATTTATAAATGCATGCCAGGAAAGGAAGGATTTGTAAGCAATAATTTTTGTATTTTTTTGAGGAAAAAAACATACCCTTTTAGAAAGAATATGTTTTTATCAGAAGATCCTGTCTTTTCTTAAGTAACCAACTTCCTTGTAGTACAAAGGTACAGACTGATGCACAAGCTTTATGCCATGCTTGGATACTCAGCAGGTGTCTCCTTTTCCTAGATCTCAGCCATGTACTCATCGGTGAGTAAGCCGGGACAAGCCATCAAGGCACTGGATTCTCCTTACACCTGTATTCAAGAAATTGCATCTCAGAGGTCCCCGTCTATTTGCAGTGGCCTCTATGCAAGTGTGAAGGACTTTGAAAACACCCTGAATTCTACCACCGTGCCTCAGTCAGCGGACAGACCAAACGGGGAGCTGGAGCCGGACTATGAAGCTATCCAGTCAGTGAGCCAAGAGGAAGACAGGACCTTGTCCGTGCCTAACACAAACCACACTGCTCTTTCAGGAGAGAATGACTATGAGAGCATAGGGGACTTGCAGCACCACAGGGAATTCACCAGACTTTAACTACTCCGGCAGCAGATTTCCCCACTGTTATTTTCAAAGGACAAGTGAAACACGGAGAGGGAAGTGCTTTTCCTTTTGAGGAACAAAGCTAAGTTTAGAACACAAGTTGTGAAGAAGAAATGTACATTTCAGCCAGGGTGTGATACCTGCTGGCTTTTCTGGGTGGTGGATCAAGGCTCATGGAAAAGGGTACGTCGGGTCAGAAAATGACCAGGACAACATAAAGGTTTCTTTATTATGATTAGCTCCAAGGCAAACGTAATTTGGGAAGGAGTGCCACGCTTGTCGTCCTGATAGGATTATGTACCAAAAAGACTGCCTTCGCACAAAACTAGCTTCTCATTTTAAGAGATTATTTTATGTAATTTTCTTCAAAGTGTTTTTCAGGCATAATTTTTCATTCAAGTTTTGGCATCTGCAATGTTGAGCAAACCACAGATAATTGTACCTCAACTCAGACTTTCTTTGCAGGGCTGGGGAAGATGCACTCACTTCTGTGTCTTTTGGGGAGCTCTGTCCACATTCACTGCAACTAAAGTGCAAACAACAGTAGTTCACAAGGGACCGACTCCAAATGTACTTGAATTAATTCTGCTGGCTTTTTCTTTTTTCTTTTCTTTTTTTTTAATGTCAAGGGCTGTAGAATGTGACTTGCAGTATTTGAGATGTGTACTGGTATTTGTAGGGGTTTTGTTTGATTATTTGTGAAATATCCCTTTAAAATGGCAACGGTCACCCTTAGCGTTCTTGCACTGTTTCCCTCAAATGGACATAAACACCTACACATACACACCCCAGACCACTGTCACGTTGCAAAAAATTGTGCAAATGAATGCATTGGCATAATGTGTAGCCTAACCTTAGTAGTGTTGAGTAATTTTTTTGCAGAATTTTGCCCTTTTTAAAGACTTCAATATTTTAATATGTTCGTCTAGTTTCCTATATGGGAAAAAATATGTACTGTGTTGAGTGGATAGTATTTTTATTTTTTACAACATATTTTTCATCTTCAAAGGTTTTGTAGATTAACTTACTGGGGTTTGTAACAGGAGGAATCCCATTCTTTATTTGGGCTTTATTTGATTTATTTTTAATTTTTTTTTTCCTATTTCAAAAGTAGATAAATGAAAATTGCTTTGGGGTTGTTTTGTTGGCTTTTTCTGTCTCCTTGAGCAGGGATATGGAACATGCCTTGCTGTTTTTAAGCTAAAATCATGGCGTCTATGTAAAAGAACATGGCCAAAGGGCAAAAAAGAGGAAAAAGAGACAGTGGGATTTAGGCAGGCATAGCCACTGGTCCTCCTTGTTCTTCTGCTAAAAGGAGCAGGAGGGCAACCAAGACCTTCTTGGGCCTCTGACAAGCAGTTTGAAAGCCACTGGCTTTTCAAGAATGCCGAGTTATTCTGTTACTGTGAATAACAAAGTACAGTGCTTGGATGAAATAAGCAGGTACTGGATTGGTACGTTTTTTCTTCAAGAATAGTACAATAAATAGTACAATGGTACAAGAATAGTCCAACAGTAGAGAACTGGCATTGTGTGACATGCATGTGCGCATATCCCCATGTATATAAGCATACACTTGTAATTTGGACACAAGTACAAGTTATAGTCCAAGCTTGGCAACATTCACATACGTAATACCTGGCATGTGCTTGAAGAGCAGTTTATTTTTAATTCAAAATAAACAGTACCTAAACTGAGGTTGGCTTATTCTGTAGTAAACAAAGCAGGTTTACTTTCAGCTCAGTCGGTGCTGGGCTTTGATATACCAGGTTGAGCCCTTCTCGGATCCTTGGTCAGCGCTCAACATGGCTTGGTACTAAAAAGAGCAAACATAGGTCTGGTTACACACATCTATTACAAATAGCTTCATAACTGAAAGAAGTGTGCTGATTTACGAGCCTGTAAGTTGTAGAGCTCTGAGGAGCAGTGCAGGTGTGCAGGCAGCCTGTGCCCATGAGGTGGTTCAAACTTCATGGATCCTGACCTTGTGCAACAGTGCAGCACACTTGGTCTACGACTCTCTTCCTTGGAGGAGGAGCAGTTCAGACCAATCTACATCCATCCTGTTCTTGACCATGCTGCCATGTTTTGACAGCTGCAGTGAGCCCTTTGCTTCCGCTTCAGTGCTTTTTAAGGATGACTTCGGTTTTGCTTTCTGGAGTTTTTCCTTTATAAAAGTTTTTGTTCCTGTTTCCTTGAATGTGAATTCATGAAGTTCACGTTTGACTGTTCTATCCTTCTACTTCACCCTGTTTAAGGCCAAAGATAAGATGCACCATGTTTCAGAAGATCTGTTGTGCTAAGTCTGGAGAATTTCTTTAGTCTTTAACTATGTGTTTGCTGTCTGTTCCTTGCTCAGGGGTACCAGTTTATATATGTAGTCCTCAGTCTGACTCCTGCAGCTTAGTGGTAGGCATACCTCAGCTCCTGAAATTCCCAAATACATCTCAAGATGTAGTTATCCCTTTACATGGATGACTGCTTTTGGAGAAACAGCAGGAACATGAGGTTTGCCATGTTCACTAGATTCAATTTCAAGACCAATTCAAAGATAGAGATAATGTCAGTTGATAGCAAAGAACAGCACTGAACTCTTGATTGTAAAATTTTAAGGTGCAAAAGAGGAAAAGCAAACATCACTCTAGAAGTACCTCCATTGAGACCAGCAGGTCAAAGGATGGTGGAGGACTGTCCAGTCATTGTTGTCTTTCACAGCCAGATCAAGAACGTTGGTTTGTAGGATGAGACACAAGTCCTTTTGTCCTTTCTTCCCTCTGTTCTGACAACTGCTGTTGAGACCCTCCCCCGCCAGATGTCCCTTTTTCCAACACAAAAGAATTTTCCTCCCCCTCTCTCGTTTCTTTGGTTTCTGTTTTTAACCTGTCTCACACAGCCTTGCACTGGGAGCTGGTACCATGTCTGCAGTGCTGTGGCAGTGGCACATTCCTTCCTGGTTAAATGTCTCTCAGGCTGGTCACAACCTTTGAATGCTCCTTCAGACCTCAGTCTCATGGAGAAGCCATTCACATTTTGGGTTTCTGCTTTTGGGATGTGTACCTGCCCTCGGCCCTGAGACCCACACACACTGGACTTAAGAGCTGCAAAAAAGAATACCCTCCTGAACAAGGGTGTACAGGGGAGTCCATAACTCCCCTGCAATCTCTAATATGTAGTCTAATGCTAAAGGAAAATGTTTTGGAATTCATTCCAAGGTTGTTAAGTGAGTATTTACATTTCTTGACAAAGAATCAAGCTTCTGGTTTAGTTCCCTCTTCCCGGAAGTAGTATCTGTTCTTTCATGGCTGTTGTCAATGTTTCCTCTTCATTAATATATTTGATAGAAAGATATTTCCAGCAGTAATCCCCAAAGAGATTAATCTGACTGTAAAGAAAAGGGAGTCTCTTCTACTTGTCTCTTTACTGCTCTTTTTAACTCTTTCACCATATCCCTAAACAAAATGTCAACATCCAAAATGAAGTATTTATTACCTGGTAATGTTTTCTGGGGAAGCTTTACAGTCTATTTCTTTGCCTCCTTTTTTTGGCACAACTGTATAATACGATCTCACATCAAATTGCCACAGTAAGGCCAAGGGAAGCTGTAATGTGTATGTAACTAGTGAAAAGGTTTTTTTGATTTCTCTCTGGGAACTGGTAGAAAATAGGAAATGCAGTTCAGACATCTCTTCCATGAATTTGTGTCTCCCATGAGAGAGACCATGAGAGAGATACCTAAACCAGTGCTAATCCAATATTTAAACCAGTCATCCTTTTCCACCACAACTGTAGAGCAAGTTTCTCAGTCACAGAGAGAAATAAATTCTTTGCAGATACCTGTAGCACAGGCATGTGCCTAGTTACCACAGTTAGACCAGTTATAGTGCCTTTTCTACAAAGTAGCTAGTACTTCCATACTCTTTTCCATACTGTGTTTAACTCTAAAGTACAAAGGGACAACCCCAACGTTTACTTGTCCCAAGTTGGAAACATCTTTATAGAGACACATTTAATGTACTGGACCTCAGTTAGCCCTACAATAGCAATAGTCACTCACAAACATCCACTAAAAAGCCCAGTAATGTAGCTACGATGACTAAGCTTTGCAATAAGAATTATCAGTCTTCTTTTGAAGTACCTAAGTTTTACAATAGTGAGCATTCAGGGAGGTGGTGTTCATGTCAACTGTGAACAATTAGTTGCTTCAGGCTTTCTATTAATAGAAATTGCAGGCTTGCTTACATGTAGCAGGATCCATGGAGTGAGGGATGAGTAGGTGTGGGGATTGATATTCATGAGTAACCCAGAGCTGGCCCATCCCCGTAGTTTCAACTGGCTGATGACCAGCTGCCTCATTCTCCAAGCCTTCATCTACCGTGCCTTCAAGGAATCCATCCTGCAGGGATGCTTCTGGGCTGCATGCTTCTCCATGGCTCCCTGAAGAGCTCCTGTCTGCTGTTTTGAACACAATTCCGTATACGCGGTGCTCTCTGTTCAACCTTTCAATGGTGCTTTTACAAGATGCTGGATAAATGGTTTGCATGTGCTTTCTGAAAGCTGATGTGTAAAGCTGTGCCACAGAGTGCTCTCTCTGGTGTCTGCTTCCCAGAACTTGGTGTTAACTGTGCTACTCTTAACTACAAAAGCTGACAGTGCTGCCCTGTCTCTTGTTCACGTCACTGCAGCCAGAGTGGAGTCACCACGTGTGAGAGGCCTGCCTAGGCTGGGACACGGCTGTTTAAAGCAGCCATTCAGGCCAGGCAGCTTGGCCTGGAAGCAGCTAGAGACACGACTCTCATCTGTGCACTGTGGGACTGGAGACATCAGAGCCCAGCTCAAGGACTTTTATTCTGTCGCCTATTGTGCACATACATTTGTTTGCCATGTGACTGTAAGAAACCTGTTTCTGCAACAAACATTTCAATTTGGACCACAATCCAATGAGGGACTTCTGCTTTTAGGCAAATAACCAGTTATTTCAGATGAGTTTTATTTACTGAGGTTAGATTATGCCTGAATTAGGCTTTTATGTGCCTCACAAGTAATTTGGTGTGGTAGTCTGCTGAAAAACAGAAAAATGCAGAAAGATGCTTAGCCTGACAGATGCTCCTTTGGTGGTGTGCTGAAGACGTTCAAGGGCAGGTCTCTTCCTGGGAGCAGGGAACATAATTACTGTTAATATGATTTCATACCCTGGTGCTGCAGTTGATTTGTAGCATCTCTTCTGGAATGGTGGTGGCTGAAGACATTGCCATAGCAGATCTCAACCTCAGAAAAGAAAAAAATATATAAAATATATATCCCTTGCTAGCAAGCAACATGTTCAGGATTATGCTAAAGATAAATGCTGCAAATGGAACATCACAGAGCTAAAAATACAAGGTTTCCTTTCTTCAAGGAGAGAGAAATCCCTTGGTTGGGTCAGCATAAAATATCCAAGGTTTACAAGAAGTATTAAACAAATTAATTGCCTATGTGGTGATTTTCCAGGATTGCATTAGGATATCACATACAGTAGACACTGTTCTTTTCTCCTGAACAGCAGAAAGATGAGAATTTATTTTTAATACAAGGTTCCCACTGATTAATCGATAAAACTTAATTTACATATAATCCAAAGGTCAGCAAGAGTGTCTACACAATGTAGATATATTTTGGCTTCAGCACCCCATTTTCCATAGCAAATGCACAGATTATCTTTGCATTCCATACCCATAGGTTTGTGCCCAGTCTATGGATAATATAAATCTTACAGTTCTGTTTTTTTCAAGCTGTGAAGTTTTGTTTCTGGAGGTCTTCAGTTTTAAACTGGGCAGAAGGACAGTCATACAAACATGATAGCAAAGTGCCTAAAAATACAGATGTTTCTGTAAAGGTAAACATGCTCACTGTTATTGTACAGCCACTTGACTACTGTATGTGGTACTCTCTTGCCATACACATTCCTAAATACTGGCTTTCATTTGGGATGTTCATTTATTGTTATAATAGCACAGTCTGACAAGGGTTTTGTCTCTGCAAATTCATTGGCTAATTTTAATTCGCATGTGTTTGTACAGAAAATACAAAATGAAATTTTGTTTTGCTTAGAAAGCAGCCATGTTATTTCTCATAGTTTATGATAATGCAACAATCAGCTTAGATTATTTATAAAGTATGTAAGTATCACTTGACTTCAAAATGCTTCATTTGAGATTACAGAATGCCTCCGGTTCACTACAAGATAATATAACCAGCTCTTGTCCTTTTAATCTTGTCATACTGGGGAGGGGGGCTTAAACCTTACGAATCTTATTACTAAAAAAAAAGAGAGACAGTGCTGATGTTTTCAATTCCTAATATCTACAAATTTTAAGTCATATTTTTACTTTCAGCATAGGTTGGATTTGGACTATCCTCTTATTTATGGAACTTCTCTTCCCCACTATGTTCAGCGGTCACCATCTGAGTATCTCTTTTGTCCTTAGTGAAATATGACAACTGTACAGAGGGCACAGAAACTGCATCACATAACACTTCTGAATGGGACCTTTTAAATGTGCCTGTGAGATTTAGGAGCCCGGACTTCAGTCAGATGTTTTGGGGTAATCACATCGTGTCTGGAGGACATCTGTGGAGGTCTTCACTTTCTTTCAAGGCAGGAAATTCTGTAGCTTGCAAGCACTCACAAGACATTCAAAGACACATATAAGATGTGAATTGTCACAATGTTTAAATGTATTGTTAAAGAAACATCTAAGAGCACAAGAACCTTCCTTCTCACATGTCTGAGGATACTGGAATTTGCTCTTTATATCTGAGACTGAGAAAGATCACATAACCAGTCTCCTCAGAGCATCCTACCAGCAGATAGGTCTTTGAATGAGCCACTGTGGTGGCTCCTGACTTTCTGCATGTACTGCCTTCATGATTTCCAGCAGGGCCTATCTCACCTCATATCTCATCTCATCTCATCTCATCTCATCTCATCTCATCTCATCTCATCTCATCTCATCTCATCTCATCTCATCTCATCTCATCTCATCTCATCTCAATCTCACCTCGTCTCATCTCTGTGGCGATGACTACTTAGGAATGGCCCTTTGCTTTACAGTCCCAACCCCTTAAACTTAAGGAAGGGGATGTGACCTGCTTCTCCTCAGTCCGACTGGTCTTTCTAGATGAAAGTGTGCTGAGCCCACCTCCAGACCCAGAAAAGAGCATTCACTGTCAGGGCAGGACAGGTACAGCCCACTGCAGCAGCTGGGAAGAAAGAGGTAAAGGAACAATAGCTGTTTCATTTGCACTTTCCCCATCTCACAGACAACCTGTTACGAAAGATTTTTAAAGTGGAAAAGGTTACAGTAAATGAACAACTTGCTGAGAGTCTCACAGGAGATGGATACCAGTGTTTATTCTTCTCAGTATTCCCTATTCACAGAAAGGCGAGGGCAAGTCATCTCCACCCAAACATGATGCAGTTGGATTATCTTTTATCAAATCTCTATATCAACAGAACTGAAATGAATAAATAAATTCTAAATATGTGTTTTTGTTCAATTACAAACCCAGCATGGACAAATGTAAATGCACTAAAGTAAGTACCACGTGTAGATCTGGACTTGCATGATGGGGGCGGGGGGTGGTTTCAGCAAAAAACACAAACAAAACCCAAACAAACAAAAAAAACCAACTCTAACTGGATTATTTTAGTTAAATAAAATTCTTTGCATGAGCCAAGGCTACAGGACGGAGCCCTAAGAGTTTAGAAATTTGGTTTAGTGATAGGTACTTTTGTTTGTATTTTCAGTGAAATGTATTTTCTTTCTTTTATATTAGTGAATTGAAATGACTTCCATAAGAACAACAAAAAATAGTCAGTTATATGGATAATTATGTCTAATAGCTAATTATTAAAATCATGCCTCAGTAAGAGCCACTTAAAATTGGGTGCTATATGAGCTTCAGCATAAAATTGCTTTATATATGGAACACTGCATACTAAGAACATAGTGGATAATAATTTGTAAATACAGACACTTTTGTTTATTTTATCCATTGTTTTATAATGGAAAAGATATGTATTACTGGAATATCTCCAAGCAAAGTTCTCTTACATAGAGTTCTAGCAACAAAAAGTGTTTTCTGGACAACTATTTGAGTCTCCGATCACTGACAGAGAACTGCAAAACATCCTCAGACCAGTATGAGCTTGTGAAAAGAGAGGCTTAGAACTGTCCCAGCTAGCTTAGAGTGGATACAGTTAAACAGACTGTGAAGTTCAGACCTGTAGGCAGTGAGAGCAGCTCAGTGATTCACTGACTGTGCCATATACACCTGAAGTCAATGCATGCAGACTTCTGAGATGGCATTAGCTAAGGCTTGTTTGCTACATGAAGGGTGACTTGGCTTGCTACCTGCTTGAAATCGATACGCTTTTATCAACACCACTGCAAACACTGAAATACTGTAGTTTCGCAGAATGTATGTTCCCTAAATTGTAGATTAACTGTAATTGCAGGGCTTATCCTACTGTAAGAGCAGTTCAGATCCAACACTAAATTGTATTTTGTAAATTAACAAATGCCATTAAATTCCTCTCAACATTTTCTAATAGTATACACAAGTTGATGTCATTTAGTCATACTCTGTTCCAAGAATCTTCATCAGATGTTTCTATAGCAAATTCAGCTTTTGGCTGCTGAAAGCACAGTAGGCAATTATGGTTATTTACTGTAAAAGTAGACAAGTTTATGTAAATATTTTTTGGGGGAAAATGCTACACGAGCATATGAAGCAGTTATCTAAAAGTAATGACATAGGTCAATAATAAAAAATACAGGTTTTATTTATGTACAGTAGTATCCTAATATTTACTTGTTTATATGCAAAAAAAAAATCATAAGATTCTGTACTGTATTCTCTGAAAGCATTTAAAAGAGGCTCTGCTGTTTTCTCTGGTTATTATATTTGCAAATAATTCCTGAATTTATTGGAAATCCATGTAAATAAATGATGTTAAATGGGAAACGTTACATTGCAATGAAATTAATTTAATTCAAAAATCCTGGCAAAATTCATTGGATTGAAATCTATATATAAATTCAATAGCCAGACAGAATAAACCACATTAAATAAGCTTTGTCTTTTGTTTCAGTGGTTGGTTGGTTGGTTCGTTGGTTGGTTGGTTGATTTTTACCTGTGCCTCTTTTGTTGTTTTCTTAACAAATAGATTATTCAGTCCTTGCAGTCACTTCATCCTGCAGATCTTAAAACCTGCATCATTTTATAGAATTTTGTTTGTTCTGGGCATTTTGTGCTGATTTAATTATCTGACAAGAACTACGAAAACTTCTTTGTGATATATAGCACCTTACTCCTCCCAAAGCCACAATCCTGTCAAGATTCAAGCATGCAGACAACAGCACCAATTTCAAATTGTCTCTGACTAAAGCAGGGACTCCCATGAATGTAGTGGCACTATGCTCTTTAATGCAGGTAAGAATACTGGGTTTGAGCCTTTGAAAATTGTGCAGCTTTCAGCATTTTTAAAGTTGCCATTACCAGCCCTATGGATTATCCTCTGAAATTGCCATGGCATTTGATTCCTTTTCCTTTGTTAAAGATGCTCTCTAGGTAATGTTCCCCATCCATTTGCTGCACTGCTCTGTCAATAGCAAGACTCTCATTTGTGTAGAAATACTTTAAGAGCATCCTGAAGCCTTTCAGGAGGCAGGTGACTTAGGACCACTGCTGAATATGTAACACAGGTTCTGCATGTAAGTCTAACACAAAGAATTGTCATCTTTTAAGCATGTCACTAGAACAAGGCTTCTTTGTACAGTAGAGCATGAGGCTAAAATAGTACCTAACCTTTTGGGGCTTGCATTCTCCATGACTTGCACTTTCCTCCTTATTATCTTTCATTACAGATAGGAAAAGAGCAGATTTACCCATTTAATACTAAGTAGTTACTGATGAACAGGTTCCTGGAAAATTCACAGTGCAGACAAGGATTAGTTATGCCATGCTGGGAGGCTGAGGAAATTAGACAGAGACAGACTAGTAGTATCTGTTCACAAGTGATGGCTCTTTAATGTTTAATCTGGGTAAGTATATTTTAATACTCAAAAGATACAAGGTTATAGGACAAATAGAGATTTTGTAAAAATATGGAATATCTCATGTGCAAAATCATTCAGGTTCTGATAAGTGTAAAAGAAGATTTTTACTGAACATTTGCTCATGGGCCAAGAAGCTGCAAAATATGCAATTTGATATAAATTTTTTATTGAGTAACTGCTGAATATTATCCAATGTAGACTGTTCTTCTGAAGAAAAATGCATGCAGAATTATTATCAAGAGAACTGTTTCCCTTTTTTTTTTTTTTTTTTTTTTTTTTTTTTTTTTTTTAATTCTGAATTCCAAACAGTTGCTATCAGCCATAAAATCGCTCTATTACTATGGTTAGTTTCAGGTTTGAGGCCAACCACACAGAACTATAATGTGGCTGGCTGAAATATTGAACAATTTGCCCAGATCCTGGCTAATCGTTTAGCTGCATGCACACACTTGGGAACAAAGTACGAGCATCTTTGTTCTCCATGAGCTTTGACATCACTTAAAAGTAAAGCTTTAACCTAATGGGAGCTCGGTGTGGAATCAGGAGTATACTGCAGTGACACCTGGTGTTTAAAACAGAATTAGTCCCTGTGAAGTGTGGCTGACAATTTACTTTTAATTGGGTACATATTCACTCAAAGACTCACAGTTCATCCTGTGTCCATAGCATTATATTGAACTAGAAAGCATTGGAGCTAAAGAGTGGCTTGACATTGCTTCGTAGAAAATGAGTCTGACAGATTTGTTTCAAAAGCCCAAAACTGCAGTGACATGATCTTCCTAGCACTGTAGCTGGCAAGATACTTTAGCACTACTTCTTCTCAGTTGGCTATTACATAAATGAGATTGACCTTTCGTGTAACTCACACAACTGGAATTTCTGTGCAGCCTTTGTGGAAGGACTGATAGGCAAGAACAGAGAACTGTCAGTTCAGGCAGAAAACAGGGATCCTGTGTGTGTCGTGGTGCTAGAAAGCATATTAGAGCTACAATAGATTCTTCTGAAGCAGCTCCTGCTAAAGAGCTTATTGACCAAAGTAGTCAAGATGTGCATATTTACAGATGTGACTGAAATGGCATGTAAATCCCATCATCAGTTACTGTAATTAAGGATTATTAGGATAATGTAAGATAATAATAATGAGGATCATTATTATTAAGGATTTCAGTTTGCCACAAGAGGAAATAAAAATAAGAAGATCTGGTAGCAATCTCTGATTTGGACTGATGAACTATTTCCATTATGCAAAAGGTTTGTCTCACCTATTTTGAAAACCGCATACATGCTCCACATTTATGTAGTTAATCCTTGATTCTGACAAGGAAAAAACTCTAAGGCTAGCATTCTGTTTTTCCTTTATGTCACAAAATTCTGTTAAGGGGTTGGCTGAGCTACAAAAGTCAGATTATCCTAAAAGTCACTGGTTTTTTCTTTCCTTAATTTTTCTGGAAAATTACAGGAGCCTGTAAAAACAAACAAATAAGCATGAACCTGAAATTTCTAAGGCTGCACTTATTTCGCATGTCAACCAGCAGAGAGGCAAGCTTTGTCCACTTTGTCAGATACTTGAAGGCTGGCACTCAAACTAGCATTCCACTTTCCACTTTCTCACATGCAGCTTATTTTCAGCAGCAAAGTACAAAGGAAAAAAGGGATCTGGGCAAAATGAAGTCTGGATGGGTTCCGAAGGAAGCAAACAGCTGCTGCTCCAAGTAATATAGTGAATCTTGCAAGCCAGCAGCAGAACCAGCATTGTGCTGTTTCTGGGTTAGAGGCTGTCACAGGCTGGACAGGAGAGTTATCAGTAGCTTGTCTTTGAAACACATAATTCCTTGGGTACTCCTTCAGGTTATTTTGGAAGATAGGAGTGACATTTGCTCTTCCCCAGTTTTCATGCACCTCTCCAAGTCATCACGATCATTCAAAGATAATCAAAATGCAATTACATGAGCCAGCTCCCTCAGCATTTTTGGGTGCAGCCCAGTGGGGTCCATGTCCAGTTTGCTTAGGTATTCTGATCCTCTTCCACCGCATAGATGTGTTCCTTGCTTCAAACTTTCCCTCTGTCTCCAGGTCCTTGGATTGCTGAAGGCAGGTTTTCCTGGTAGAGACTGAGGTGAAGAAGCCATGCAGTACCTCAGCCTCTTCTATGTCCTATGTCACCAGGGCCCCTGCCACCTTCAGCAGCAGCGAGCTCACATTTTCCCTAGTCCTCCTTTTTTGACTGATATAATTACAGAAAGCCTTCTTGTTGCCTTTGACACCCCTCACCAGATTTAATTCTGGTTGGTCTTTGGCTTTCCTGTGTCTTGCATGCTTGGACAGTGTCTCTAGATCCTTCACAGGTCTCCTGTCCCTGCTTTCACCTTCTATATGCTTCATTTTAGTGTTTTAATTTTGCCAGGAGCTCCTTGTTCCTCCATGCAGGTCTCCTGGCATTTTCGCCTGACTTCCTACTCCTTAAGATGGACCCCTGCTGACCTTGGAGGAGGTGAAGTTGGAATATCAATCAGCTTTCTTGGATCCCTCCAAAGCCTTATCCCTTTGGACTCTTTCAAGCAGATCCCATCCAGCCACCTCATTCACCAAATAAGAGGATTTTTGTGGAAAAGCAGTATTGTGACCTAATTTGCAATTACTTTAATTGCTTGATCAGGTGTGGGGGTTTTTGGCCACAGAAACTGTCTCAGTAGTTGTAAACATAAAAAATAGCACAAAACTGTATGAAGTATGTGAAGATACTTGCAAATCTGAGGTTTCTTTCCCTCTTTTGCAGCTTAGGTAACACTTGAAGGTTTGGTACATGATTGAAAGATGCTGATTGTCTGTGACACATCTGTAGGTGACACTATAAAGACTGATAAGTGGAAAGGTAAGATGACAAGGATCCTGTCCTTTATAATTTGCAGCTAAAATACTCACTGGGCAGATGAGTGCAAAGAGATGAGTGGGAGTCAAGTCCATTCTCTGTTGTTCATTCTAATAGGTTTTTCATGATACTCTAAACAGTGAGATTACTTTTTCCCATGGCTCCCATATTCCCACTATGTCCTCCTGGGTTCATCTGCAGTGCTCTCCAATACACAGGATGTCTAGCCAGCCTCCTAGCCCAGGCACAGCCTGCTTCTGCAGCACATTACCAGAATACACAGTTGGCTCTGACATATGGGTAACATCCCCTAAGCTGCCTCAGCACAGCTCCAGCCTTGGTCCTGCAGGTCTGGCTCCAATCCTCAGCTGATGAGCCTGCACAGAACCAGGCAAACCCGTGCAGACAGAGCTCGTGTGTCTCTGCACCAGCACTGTGATTTGGCTCCAACCTAGGTAATTACCCCTTGTAAGGGAGATAAATAGGTGGGTGTATTTCTTTAACTATGTGGATGCATGGGTGTCAAGGGGAGAGGAGAAGACAGAGAATCACAGGTTTCAGATCACTTAACTTCCCTTTTCAAAGCTCTTCTTAGGCACTTTTCCACTTGGAATTGTCCAAGCAATGGCATGTAGTGAAAATTGGCCAAAAACTCAAGACAGAAAGACTTCAGGTTCTTTATGGTCAGTTGTGTGGTTCACAGAACAAGAGAGTCTGGAAGAGAGAACTCTCCCAGTGGAAATGTGTGAGCTGGAGGCAACACCACCGTGAAGTGCTACAGCAAGAGTAACCCCTTCATGAAGAGAACACGGCCTGGGGGTTATCCTGCACCTTTCAGCCACATACATGACAAAATTAAAACCAAAATTACTATCTTGGTGCCTGGGGTGGCTGTACAGGCATGTTCTTAATACATTAAGTAATTTTAGGTTAATGTAAGAAAAGTTCAAAACACAAATTATTCCTTTTTGGACCCAAGCTGAGCAACTTTTTATTTGCTTTCAAAAAAAAAACCCCGAAACACTTTAACATGTATGGGGGATACTCATGAGGCTATTACAGCTCTAGATGGTTACCACAAAATAAGAGCTGAGTGTTTGGGTCCCCTGCACCACTAATGGAGTTAGTTAGGTGACTTCAAAGGAGTCTCCAACAGGCAAAGTACTAAGAATAAACTGCTTGAGGTAGAACACAGAGGACAATGTTAAGGGTTTGCCCACCCAATGCAGGATAGGCAGGTACTTCCCAGCTGTCATCTTTCACAGACATAAACCATTCCAGTATGTTCTGACAGCTTGTGTCATGAAACCTGTGTGTTGGGTGAGATGACAACTACTATTTGTAGCATGAAAAAATTAGCCTGAAGAAATACTTAGCACATGTTCTCTTCTGGAGAAGTGCAATATGAACTCACTCAGAGACTAAGCAACCATGACCGCATCCGTATGGGGAGCACATGTCCTTTCAGTTAAAAACATCTCTATTTGTGCACCATTGCCCTCTTGGCAAATCTGCAGAAATCCAATGCTTTAAAGCGTGTGTCATCTCCATTATAGTATGGTGGGAAATGTAAAGTGCTGTGTACAGTTTAGGCTGCATTCAGAATTGATTTAGTGGAGTGCTTGAATTCATTTGAGATTAAGATCTGGTCAGACCCAGGACATCTCTCATGGATAACACCGAACTCCAGATTTCCCTCTGGTATTTCAGAAATAACAACAGAAACTGCATCAAGGGACTTGTCTCCAGTGATGCACATGCAGTTTTCACACTGCAGGAAGAAGAAAGTTGCAGGACTGAGAGCCAGTTGTGCCATCTGAAGCGTAGTTAATTCATGATGAAGATAATTCACTTGTTCCTCCGTAAAGTACATTTGCAACAAAAAAAGAATGAGAATGCTATCACATCGCAAGGGGTTCTTGCTACTTACTCTTCACAGACAGAGAGATAGTTTAAGGTAGATGAAAAAATTACAGGAATTTTCACCAGACAGACTTTGCCAACATCTGCCATGTTTCTACATCCAGCTTGTGGATTTGACACCAAAGGCCTACCAAATAAGTGCTGTTGCATCTTTGCCTTTCCTCACAATACAGAAAAAAAGTTCTCTTTTTCCTAGACAGCTGCAAGCCCTCAGCATGATTGGCTCTGAATCCATCAGTGGTCTCCACAGGGTCCAGATCTTCAAATGCTCTTATCATCCTTGTATGTAGGTTTTGGGGCCCCCTCATAGCTTTTCTCAGGGCTGTTTAATTCATGAATTACACTCCCTGTTGGGGCAGAAATAAAAAATTTGCCATTAAGTTGCCTAATTCCCTAACTAATTTCTGTCCCTGATGAACAGATTCAGTAGCAAAAGGATGAGAAGAGAGGCAATCCCCAGAATCCATGGGCTTGGACAGCTTTAGCATACCTGCTGTTTATACAACATGCATCCACTTGTAGGAACAGCCACTAGCGAACAACTTCTGATCCTGCTCATTTTACTGAGCAGTATTTGTTCTGCAAGGGACATACCCCTCACTCCAGTGACCACAAAAGAGGACGTGTCCCAGAGACAATTTTGGACCAGCGTGGCCATCCAGGAAGATTGCCAAGTGTTGTGTTCCTAATGGGAAGAAGGTGGGTACTGCAGGGTACAAGAAACTCTATTGTTTGTGCCTGATGGGGTGGAAGAGCCAAAAGGGGAAGAAAAACAATGGGAGACAGAATGCAGTTGGGATAATTTTCATTTCTAGGATTGCAAAGCTGAATCTATTATTAACATTTTAGTCTTAGGTTCTGAAAGATATGCAGGGCAGCAAGCACCCTCCATGCAGATGTCTCAGAGTTCTGGGAGGTTTTAAGTTCAAAACGGTGACTTCAGCATTCAATAGCCCTGGCAAGCGTTAAGAGGAAAACTTTGGCATGTGTTAAGGATCTCAAAAAGAGGGGGAGGGAGACTGCTGCCAAAAGCTCTCCATTTTGAACTTAGTTTTTCTCAGAAACTCAGTTTCTATTGCTGTTTATTAAAGCTGCAATTTCTATACCTGAGGAGAAAAATAGAGGCAAAGGATAGGGAGAAGATGAGGCTCTTAATTTTGAGTAACTGTTCACTTCTAGTATTCCCACCCTTAGGTTTTGGACAGTACATTCTTAATTGAAATAATTATTGACTATGCTTCCCAACTTGAGTTTGGTTTAGGCAGTAACAAAGGCATTTTTGGCAATTAGGCTTAATCTAGAAACTGAAAACAAAGCTCAGTGTTTCTTAAAAACAAACAATGTTCTTACTGTTTGTTAAGGGAGGTTGGTTTTTTTTTTCCTCTGGTGCTATTTTGAGTTCTAGCATGTCTATTGTACACAGACTGGAGCGTTCACTCTGGTTGTTTACTCGTGTTGCCAGGCTTTTCTTCTATGAAGCATAATTTTGTAGGCAATGTACAAAACAAGCTGCAATGTAAATAAATGAAATATGTGTGAAAAGTGTTGGCTCAACACCCCTAAAATTTGTCTCTAGTCCTAAAACTGTCATGAGAGCATGAAACACTCATGACAAGTCAAAAGCACAGTAGGTACGTCCTTGGATTAAATTTTAAAGGATTGTTTCATTTGTGCAAGTTTGGAACTGAAAATATTTCTCTAATTTCCATGACTTTAGGATAGGCCTTGGTAGCTGCCCAGATTTCACTTTGGGTCTGCTGAGCTCACTGCAGTCACAGCTGTTGTTGCTACCGACATGCCTGAGACCACTGATTTTAGCACTGGAAGGAGACATTTTTGGTTGCAGTAGCTGGAAACTCTTTTTGTGGGGCAGCCAGGTGTGGCTGGCCACATCTGGGAGCTAACAGGGCACAGAAGCACTTTGTACCATTACATCTTCATGTTCTCCACTAAAGGTCTATCTCCCATACTTGATGCACACCTGGGAGGGCCATATGGTCATAGGACAAAAACAATAGCTTTTTACTCTTATTAAAACTTTTGTGGGAGTGGGTTAAGCAGTACAACATCTCACTGTGATGTGGCCACTGTGGAGAAACAAGCAAAACTTGAAGCAATGGGGAGTGCTCTTATTCTCAGTTCCCTCACCCTCAAAGATGGCTTGGTAGGTGGCTTCAGCCCAGCATCCCCCAGCCATGTAATCCATCAAACACACACACCAGGCAATCTGGCATGTGCATGCAAGTGGATATGCATAGCACAAGGGAGACTCAAGAAAAAACTTTGCACAAAATAATATTGAAAAAAAATCCTTAAAGCACTGAATCATACAGTTATACTGCAAATTCTCCCTACTAGCTTCATGATCAAAATCAGAAGCCAATAGACAGGAGCTTGTGTCACCCTTTGCTGTGCCCCTTTTCACAGCTGTCACATGCTCATTCCTGCAAGCCTGGGGACAGCCACTGAAATCCTCACTTATGGCTACTGCACAGACACATTTTCATTTCTTGTCATAACCAGACTGGTGTAAAAGTTAGCCAAGAAACACAGCTCTTGTGAATGGGTGTCTCATCTCCTCCACATGCTAACATACACCTAATCAGTGTTAGTGAAAAATCTAACTCAAATGCACCACCGCAAGTGGACAAGAACTCTGTCACATATTGAAGAGCTAGGAAATTTGTTACAAATCATTATTAAAACAGAGAGAAAAAAATAAGGTATTAACAAAGCTTCTAAATTTCTCACTAGTATGGATGCCACTGGTAAGGACTGCCCCAACCTGAGCACAGATTCAGACTTCTCTGTGAGCAGTTTCTGAATGCCCAAAAATAGTAATTGCTGGAATTACCTTCCCCTAGATCTGAAATGATTAGGCTGGCCCCAAAAATGGTTAAGTAACTCAGAAATGGTGTTTTGATAGACTGTATGATCACACAAGCCATCACAGAATGTAAGATCCCTTTCTATTTATCAGTTGCTTAAGAGATGGTTAATAACACTGTCCAGTTTTCTGATGAGCTGCTGAAAGACTCTGTTCAGGACCTCTGAGAAGTGGCACTTGTAGAGCATCTTAAACTGCCTGAAAAAAGAGCTCATCTGCACTGTGACATCTAACATTAGAAAGAATGAGGGCTGCTGCCTATGAGATTTCCCAAATAGAACACGTACCTATGTTATGTGGAACCCAGGCAAGATACATCCAAAACTTCATGGATAACTCAAATTTCCTGAAAGGCTGCAAGAGACCCTTTGTTTCCTAGAGGTGTCAGAGGCACTGTGTGTGCTGCATGGCTGATCTGCCCATGTGCTGGATATAGGTGAGTTTGACCAAAGGAAGAGTTGTTTAGCTCAAATTGACATGGACTTTTAGGTGCATGTTTGCTCATGTTAGTCCAGTTTCCTAACCAGAACTAACCTCTCCTCTTCTGTGGAAAGCTAAGAGTGGTGCTTTGCTTCTAGAGAGGAGGAAGCTTTCCAGGAAGGAATTGCAGTGAATTGCTTGAGGAAGCCAGTGGCCTGCCAAACTGGGGACTTCAAAAGCAAAACAGAAATGGATTTCTCCTCCTTCACCTCCTCCTTCTTCCTTACTACTAAGTCTAAAAAAGAAAGTTAAACCATAGTGAGACATTTATTTTAAGTCTATCACTGAATCATTCTATGATTTTTCAGTTGTAAGAGCTATCCACTTAGCAGTGACATGGTAAAACAAGTTTATTTCTCTAGGTACCACTTGGTGTGGTTAAGGAATGCAGTAAAACTGAGACTAATTTTCTGTGAATGCTGGTGCACTAGACCATGAGGATCTGTGTCAGTAGAAAGCTGCATGTGACATGCAGATTACAGGCTATTTTTTATTGTCAAACTCAATCCTTCATTCAAACAGATACATTTTCAGAACCCTAATTATTTCTGGTAGAAGCATTGCAGCTTGTTATAAAGGGGCATAAAGTCTTTCTCTGCAAATTCTTGATCATTGCATTACAATTCCAAACCACTTGTGAAATACACCATTTAATTTGGAGCCTGTTTCTCTCTATGTGGGCTCTGATTATAGAATCATTAATCATTACAGAGTATTAGCCCTGTGATGAACCATGCACTGTTTTGGTTGTTTTTTCACTCTGGTCGGAAATTAATGCCATTCGTTTCATCCTCATTATCTCCTGTTCCTCATAATTGCTGACTGGCAAACTGGAAAATCTTGCCTTTTATTCAATCATCTTGCTCTTCCTAGCAGTCGGAATTTTAGGCAGATTCAGTAACAATCCTTCTGGCTTCATCTAGCACTACAAAGTTTCAAGGACAGGTTTCAAAATTCTTCCTTATCAAGCAAATGTTCTGGGCATGCATTGGAAGCTGCTTCCCTGACTGTAACTGTGAATGGAATTCAAGTTTGATCAATGGAAAAATTTCTACAGTCCTAGCACCTGTTGGTAGATGTCTACATGCAAACCTTGTGGCTTATTATTATGCTTTGAGGGAAGAAACACAGCAAAATAGTAGTATCTCTTGCCATTGCTGGCATCTTCAGGCCAGGTCAGAACACCGGAATCAAGGTGGTTGGAAGTCCAGGATTAGAGGTCTGTGCTTTGTACCTGGGATGGAAATGCTGACAGCTGGAAGATGTTTTAACTACATTT
Organism: Monarcha castaneiventris obscurior; assembly: GCA_026261815.1. Taxonomy (NCBI): domain Eukaryota; kingdom Metazoa; phylum Chordata; class Aves; order Passeriformes; family Monarchidae; genus Monarcha; species Monarcha castaneiventris. The sequence goes on along the minus strand of JAMPIT010000379.1, from coordinate 19,755,431 downwards.
GTGCTGGAAGCTGTGTAAATCTGTAAAGGTGATGGGATCCCTGTGAAGCACAGCTGGAAACAGGTATGTGGAAACCCTGGGTCTAGTAAGAAGAGCTGGAGGTGGCTACCTGACAAACAAAGACCAGGGTCACACTGCAATGTCTATTTGAGTGCAAAAACAAAAGCCATTTTTTTTAACACCTTATAATGATACAAATCCCACCAAGCAAGATTTACTACATCCCTGGGCAAGTAATGATGCAGGGTGAACTTGCATTGCTGAGTGGCAGTTCAGACACTGCCTTTAGTGAAACCTTGCCCTAGATCTAATTGCCTGAGGCCAGGTATCTTTCCTGACCAACATCATGAACAGCACGTGGAAGTGATCAGTGGCTCAGAGCTCAGGCTGATCTGGCTCTTGGAGCAAGAGAAGTGACAGCAATTCTTTCAGGCAGGCTACTGCCCCTAAACACATTCTTTGTGAATTATTGCTGTGAGTGTAGCACAGCACCGACACAGCTTTCTTGAAAGGTTTTGATGCCACCCACTTTGTTTTTGTGTTGCTGATGTCAGAGTGTGTTATGTACAGAAGCAAAGGCCCTGGCTGATCCACTGGATTCATCAGTAGAAATTTGTACTTCAGAGAACAGTACAGGCCTTCAGAATGCAGGTAAAGATACTGAGTAGGACAAATCTTCAAAGACTGACATAGAAAAAGTTTCTGAAACACTATGAATAAATTATATCCTTTGCTGTGCATGGACTGCGAGTACAACAGCCAAATCCTGAACTAGGAGCAACTTCATTGTAGAGAAACTACCACCAAGGTCTGTTTGGGGTTTTTTCAGCCTTTCTTAATACTTCTCTTACCTATGTCTCTGTTGGTGGATCTGAATTTTCTGTAAACTGAGCTCTGAACACTTTTGTTTTTACTCTTTTAAGGAAATCGGCTTAGTAAATTTCTTTTGTTTAATAAGGAATGCACTGTGTCCATTTTCTGAAATCAAACCCAGCTTTGGAGATTAACTGCTGTTCTCCTGGAACAACTAAAAACAAAGTCTACAGCTTGACCTGGCATCCACACAAGGCTTTTGCAATCCGTCCGCTTCTGGAAAATTTAAGCCAGTGTTTTTTAAGGGTTTATTACTTTCTGTCTCGTGTGTAATACTCCTTATCTTAAGAAATTTTCAGGAAAGAAAGAAAGGCTGACCACCAGCCTTCGAGAAAATTTAAAATCTGTCATTTCACGACCCTGCTTTATTATACATGGTTTTGTTCAATGCATTGACAGAAGCAATATTATAAACATCAATGTATTGTTTAGCCACAAGGTATTTCTTACTAACATGAATCACAACAAACCCCAAATTGCAAATAAAAGCAAAGAGGTGAAGGGGAGTTGTATTCAAGGATTAAAACCACAAACAAATGTGTTTATGTATCTCAAAGCAACAACGTATGAGGAAAAGAGAAGTTTTGAATTTAAACCCTTTTGAATGAAATGGAGAATGAAGTAGCAATGGGAAGCAGAACTACTAAGGTATTATCCATTCAAAGGCAAGAACATGCATGAAAATGACTACTAAATCCCTTGTCACAAATGTCTTTGAGATCAGTGAAGCGGAGATATTTAGTGACTTGGCATTGCTCAAAACCCACTAATCTCCATGAGCAGACTGAGATTCAAAGCAGGCCAGAGAGCAACCCTTTGTTCATCATAATAAAGAATTTGCTGTATTCAAATGAAGTCACAGCAAAGTGGATGCGTGCCAGGGCAGCACCAGCGTTCCAAGAGAAAGGCAAGCTAGGAAATTATAGACCCTTCATCTCAATGTCTGCAATTTGCAAAATAAAGAGTACAACCAAGGAGAACATTTGCAAAATGCATGTGCAAAGGAGTATCACTCTCTGTAATCTACTTGTAGATAACTAGCAAGGTTAGGTGGTGTCAGTTAACTAATCTCCTTTTTGAAAAAACTATGCTACACTTTAGTTATTAAAATTAAAATACTCAAAATAATCATTCATGTAGCAGGCTGTTCACCTAGTGCTTTGTGGCAGAAGTTAATTCCCTTCTAAAATCAGTGCTGTTATTCTGTAAGAACTTGAGAAAAATGGTAATCTAGGTCCCAAGTCTCCTAAGTTTGGGTTTTGCAGACAGCTGAACTGAGCAGCACAAAGAGCAATGAAATAGAGACACAAAAGGAAAGCAATCCAAACTTTTAACAACAGCTCTATCAGGTATCTTCAGTACACTTACCTGTGTCATGAGTGATTATCCCAAGCCTCTTTCACAAGGGTGTCTAGTCCTCTTCTCCTCTGTACCATTAGGCTCTCCATGAAGAAGAGTTGTGCTCAAGGAAAAATTGTGAGCAAGTAAGTATTAGAAATAAAATTCTTGGTTTCATCAACACCTCTGTTATTATTCACTGCCTTGGGGCTAGCCTCCCATTCTTACTACTTGACTCCCTGCCCTTCCACTCTTCTTCTGCTGTCCTTCCTCTGTGACTAGAACCATCTTCTGCCATTCCTGTTCCTTCTTTTCTATGTTGTGCTTCCCTAAGCTGCTTCACTCTGCCTTTGTTTTCCACTTTGAGACTGTGTTTATCCAAGTAACATGCTCCAAATTACTAACTCAGACAAGGCAGCAGATGCTTCATTAGGCTCTAGCTCAAGTGAAACTCTTTTATCTTGCCATCTACATGAAACTTGTGCATTGCTTTAGCACCTTTTGGCCAAGTATCTTTATCATCAGTAGGACAAAAAGCCTCCAGGAAGACTTGTGCTGCTTCTCTCTCTGCTCTGCTCTTCCCTGCTCCTCCATTCCTCCCACAATCAAGCCTGACTTGACAGTTCACTCAAATTGGAAAAAATAAAAATATACACAAATAAATTTGTTCTATGAAAACTTGGAAAAACCCTTTGTATTTAGTAACAAGTTAGTACGTGCAAGGTTTTCTTTTTGCTTACATAAATCATAGATTAAAATACAACACGCCTCTACCAAATGCAGCCAGCAGAACAGAGCAGCTGAAGTGTTTCTAAACAAAGCCCAACCATTTAGAAACCAAAAAAAAAAATTAAAAATACTTAGACATTCAAGCCAAAACATTACAGTTGAAAAGATAATCACAAGGGAATACTTAAAACACCACCACTTCAAAATTCAGTTTTTGTTTTACTGCACCTTCCCTCTGAAAACAAAACCAAAGCCCTAATCTCCCGGAAGAGAAATGAGTGAGATGTAGTACATGGAACTCAAGACCTTTTCCTGTTTCCCAAGGGGGTTGCTGCAGTTGAATTGAACTTGCCACAGCTATTAGTTGCGACCTTGATTGCAATTCACATTATGTGTATTGTACCCAAATCCCACTACGTGTTCAGCAGTACACGCTTGCACTTGTACTGTGCCTGTAAAGCAGGTAACTGCTCGAGTACAAGTTGTCCCAACCGCATTCCCGTCAGAGGGTCCCTGGGCATCAATTTTAGCTTAACAATCACGAGGGGTGACAGATCCAGGTTTGGGTCATGTTACACGTTTGCCCTTCTGTAAAAGTTTATAAACTTTTCCCCCGCCTCACAGAGGATGATTACAATGGCTTTATTTGGATATTTTTTTAAGGAAGCCCAAAGTCTTACACAACCCTCCGCCGTGTAAGCAGCGGGGGCTTTACGGTGTTTATTTATAGCCGGCTGTGGCACCGATCACTGCAGAGCCCGAACCGCACGGGGCCACGCAGAGGGGCGGACGGGAGGCGGCCGCTGGCGGGAGGCGGCTCGGGGCCGGGACCAGCGCCGCCTCCGCCTCCGCCACCGCGTAGGAAACACGCAGGAGCCGTCGCTGCCGGGACACAGCCCCCCTTCCCTGCCGGGGCCTGGCCCTCCTTCCCTGCCGGGACCCGGCCCCCGGGCCTCCCCTTCCGCGGGGCCGGGCGGGGCCGGGGCCGTCCCGGCGCGCTGCCCGCCCCTCTCAGCCGGAGCGCCGGGCGGCCCGGCGGCCCCGCCGCGCGTGTTTACGGGCCGTGCTCGCCGGCAGCGGCAGCAGCAGCGGGAATCCGAGGGAAAAGCCGAACAGGATCGCGGGCGGGAGCATGGAGCGAGGGCTGCCGGGCTCGGCCGGCCCTCAGCGCCCGGGGGTGGTGCGGAGAGCGGGCCGTCACCTGCGGCGGGACAGCGAGGGGCATGGGCCCGGCGGGGACGGCCCGCTCCAGTTGTGCCCGGCCAGCTCCGAGCATGTGCCAATTGTTTGTTTACTCGGGATTTTTCTTCATGGAGGAGAGCGGGGTGGGAGAGGCAGCCGTGTTTCCTTGCACATGGAGAACGGGACAGCTTGATCCCGAAGTGGGACGGACGAGTAAAGCGGAACAGTCTGGAGTCGTCTCGTTCAGCCTTGCCATCAACACTGTCCATTTTTCTGGGCACTCCCAAGGAGTTGACTGGAAGGAGGACCTCCAGAATAACTTCAGTTTTTTCAGGGAGCTTCCCTGAAAAAACATCAAAACAACCAAACCCAACCAAACAAAAAAGTTCACCAGCACCAAAAATTAGCTTTTATGGACCACTGCACTCACTAGAAAATAGGAACATGTACAACACAGAAAATACCTCCTATCTCTCCCGCTAGTGAACTGGCTTGCAGTGGATAGATGAAGGAATCTCCGAGGTGCAGGGTGATCCTCAAGTTATTTCGCTTTTTGGTGTTTCCCTTAAATTTTGGTTAGTGGTCTTTACTTAGAGCCTTTAGGGTTGATGTCAGTGTGGTACGCAAGCAAAAAAAATGTGGAGGGCGTTTTTTCAAAGGAAAGTTATTCATCTCCAAGACAAAGAATTTATGCAAATAAAACTGTACTATCTTATGATAGGTAGCAAGATGATCAAAATAAAATTGTACCCATTGCTTAATTCATTGGTGTAAATATTTTTATTGCTGGTGTTGACTGGCAGCTATGTAGTCTTTTTTTTTTCTTGCTTCCACAAGATTTACAAAGGAGTTTCCATGTAAAAAGTGAGTCTGAAAGAAGTTTTATGGGTCCTGTAATATTTATGTTTTTCTGAGTGCCTGATCTAATTTGTTCATTTTGAAAGGAACAGCTAGTTATTTTCTTTGTAACTGCTACCTCTGCAAATTCAGCTTTGACTTTCAGAATCAAGCTGAGTTCTTTGACACTACACTGAGAAAGAGGAAGTTGACATGCCAATCTTGCAGTTTTCTTAGAATATATTTAATCTAATTTGCATGGGAAGTTCCACCTGAATTAAGACAATTAATGAATACACTTGCTTAAAATAGCATTTCAATTATCATATTTCATTTCCTATATCCTTCCTTTAATTCTGGTGTCATTTCAGGGATTATTATTTACACACATTACTGTTACCCCACATGAATGAGCACAAACAACTTAGAAACTCCCTCAAATAGCGCGCGCGCGCGTGTGTGTGTGTGTGTGTGTGTGTGAGAGAGAGAAAACCCCAACTATGTATATATGGTTATTTCTATTTTGTGCTCGAACATTTGCATTTCAGAGGCCTATGTGTCCTGTGTGCCTACCTTCAGTGTAGACTTACTGGTGTTTTTTGTCCTGCACTGCTTTTGTTAAGAAAGTGTTTTTTCTCTTTTTTTTTTTTCATGTTCACTCAGCTAATTAAGTCGGAAAATGTAAGTCTTCCTTTTTTCAAGTTCATCCCTTTGTTTTTTTCAGTCTAGTTAATTTGTAAAAAGGAGAACTGTGCTCATTGTATTAGCACTAACATGAAACTCCAGTGAGCTGACTCTTTTCCCTCTTTCTTCGGGAGGAGGGGGGAACAAAGCCTTTTAAGAGACATAAACATGGAAATTATGTTAGAGTACTAATGGCAACAGGAAGACCTCTGGGGAGGGGTTTTTAAAAAGCCGCGAAGGTCTGGTTGGTGTTTATTTTCTCACAGTCCAAGCATGGACTGTCCGGGATTCCTTTCGTTTCTGTACCAGTAAGGTTACTCAGACCTAGTCAACATTTCAGAGTGGTAACTGAAAAGTAATGTGTAATGTTTGGTGAATTTTTCCACTTCATTCCAACGCATGGCTGGCACCGGGAGCTCCTTCACGCAGAAGGCACAGCCGTGTCTGCAGGGTGGTGTTTCACTGCACAACAGCCAGACGCAGGAGTGACCCTGTGCTCCCCACTCAGCTGACAAGTGGGGCAGAGGCGTGTCACAGAAGCGATGATTTCGCGTACTGAGAAGGGGGTCGGAAGGTTGCCACCTCTCCTTTTGAGCAGCATCTGGTAGACAATTTTCTGCCTAATACTGTCAATCATTCCCTTGTTCTTGAAGGTGCCTGGCTGTCCTCCCAGCTGGAGTGAGAACTTCAGTGATCACTAGAAAGCACAACAAATGCAAAGTTTACAAAGGGAGTGTGGAGAAGGCAGGTCCCCGAATAAAGAAGTTGGCAGGGGCTCAAATGCCTGGGATTATGAGGGGAGTGGAACACACACACTGCTAGTGCACATGCTGGTTTGAATACCAAAGCTCAAACGAATGCATTTGTTGCACACCAAAAAGTGAAAAGTAAATGGCTGTTTGAGTAGGTTTTATTTGAAAAAAGTGTGATTAAATGTGCAATAAATAGAGGGTTTCTTTGATTCCTATTGCTGCTAGATTTTTTTAAAGGCAAGAACTGAAGCATAGCATCAGTCTGGGAGGAGGCAGGAGCAGGGGGCATCTTGTCTCTAGTGATAAAAAGCTGGCATTTTCGGACAAGGGGAAAAAATGTTCAAAAAAATTAAAGGAAATAACAAAAAATGTATTCTTTCCTTGAAGGCATATACAAAAGAGAAAAAAAAAATAAAAGAAAAAAAAAGAGCTGAGGCAGGATTCTGGGTGGTCCGATAAAATGCCTTCTGTGATGTAGCCACCTGCTCCTGTGAGGCAAACTAAAGTACATCCCTACTAGTGCTTGATAGCTGTGGTTAGTGCTTGTCCCTGCTGGAAGCTGCATTGGTCCCTGGTGGAAACTGTTCTGGGACCAGCGAGCAGGCAGGTTACAGAGCAGTGCCTCCTTCAGCATTACAGAAAAATCTCTGCTTTTTGAAGTTAAAGGAACTTGTTCCCTTGATGTGATGTCAGGCAAGCTTTGCCTGCAGTCATGATCACAGTACAAAGTAGCAGCTGCAGCACAGAACAAAATGCCAAACAGATCAGTAAATAATTATATTAAAAATTTGAGGAATACTTAACTGAACGATGGACTAAATAAAATGCTTGGGAAAAATATGTATCACAAGACAACTCCACCTGATGTTAATCAGCACAGAGTAGTTACAGCAGCGCTAGGGAAAGCTAGATTTTTTTCTGTGGCTAGTGCACAGGGCTGCCCAGTGGGTATACAGAAAGAAGTTAGACAATAATTATTCAAGATCTGCTGAAAAGCTGGCAGTGTAATTCACCACAGATTGCTCTAGAAGAACTTCTAGAGGGAGATGTATATGCTTGTATGTACTTATCATTCGAATTGTCTCATGTGTCTTTAGAGAGAGAGAGAAATTTCATTTTTGAAAGTATGAACTGATGGTTAAGGTTAGAGGCAAAGAAGCATCTGAAACATTTCTGCTGTGTTGGAGAGCTGCGTACACAAAGGGAGTGTGAATGTGCACATTAACTTTTAATAACCTTGGAAATCATTGACATGTAAACAGCTCTTACTCCAGCCAGAGCCTGTACTTGCGTTAGAGGCATATCATGAGATATCTCTGTTGAGCTAAGTGATACCATATTACCACATATATCACAAGAATTTACTTGATGTCAGGCCATGGCTATGGGCCAGATTGTTCAGCAGATCACCCCAGGAGTGCTAAGACTGAGTCTCAGGCAAAAAATGTTGATGTGTGATAGTGGATTATGACCTGTGTTTGACTCAACTATTTGTGAATGTAAAGATATAGAAGAAGACTGTATCTAAGACCCCCTGACTTTCTCCATAGTTTAGCTCCTCTGGGAAGCACTGGAAGGACAAGGGTTCAGCTTCAGCTCCATCCATACTGCAAGTCAGACAGACTGGGAGAAATGGAGCAAACAGTCATTTCTATCTTTTGTTTGCATCAAATATTGTGAGAGAAGTTATTCTTACTACAGCTCCAATCTGGCTTGCCTGGGAAGTGCTAGAAATCTTTAACCAATCTGTTGTAGAGTTGTCAACACTGGCTTCTCATTGCATTTGATAACCCAGCAGGAGTAAAAGGCATTAGCAGCTCAGATTACTAACGGAAAGTCAGTCTTCTCTAAACCCCTTCCTGGGACTGTCCTGGCCATCAGCCTCATGAACTCTGGATTGTCATTCCCTCTGGACCCCAAAACTATTTTGGCACCTCTCCCTCCACCAGAATTTGGTTACACTCTTCCTCTGTCACCCTGACCAACTCTTGCAGGGCTCACCTGCTGTCCTGCTCTGCCTTGAGATCTGATGGGCCATGATCTGGTGGAGTCCTGTGGAGAAGAGGCAGCATTTTGGGGGATGGAGCATCCTCCTGCAGGCAGGCAGGCCTGGGATGTTTTGTGTTCCCAAGCATCTGTCTGAGCCTCTCTGCCTCCTGCCACCATGCTCCCAAACCAGAGAACCCAGCTAAGTAGTTTTTGAAACAATTGTTGAACTGACAACTGAAAGCTTGATAATTGGTTAACAATCTCTACTTTTATGTTCACCCACCAAACCTCGAGGCAAGAGGTGTCAAATCAGCTGTACCTTACAGCAGGTCCCAGAACAAAGCTGGCAAAAAGGCTGAATAGGGATCTCAAAGAGGGGCTGAAGTGTGAGCTGTCATGGGAGTTAACAGATGTGCCTGTACAAGCACAGCTAGCCTTTATCACCACTGTTTTCTGCAAGAGATCCTTTGGTTCCCATTCTGGGTTTTGTGTTGTTCATGCTAACACATATTCAATATCACAGTTCAGTGATAACACACTTGCTGCACATAGTTTCTAACTTTGGTTCTTGTTTTGCTGCAATTAAAACATACAAGACTTTGAAAAAATTAAGGAAGTCTCTCAGTATATATCCCAGTAAGTGGCAGATACGAACTGGACCCTTAGTAACACAAATAATTCAGATAACTGTGGGCACAGGCCGCTAGAGGAGATGACAATTAGTTTCAGGTGGTATTCAAATGATACAAACCATTTCAAATAATTTGAAGGCTAGGAGGTATTGGAATGATTCTATTTCTATGCCTTTGAGGTATAAGGAATTATGACTATCATTGAAATTCATGTTGAAAATCATGTTTAAGGTAAAACCTAAGCATAACTTCATTATGTCAATTCTAAACTCTAAATCTGAACATTCAGCATAGGAATAAAACCAAAAAAGCACTTCTTTTTTTTTTTTTTCCTTCCACAGATCTCTTATTTATGCAACATCAGCTTCAAAAAACTATGACTGATCCACTCAGCCAGGTGTCAAGAAGCTAAGTACACATGTAGTGACAAGAAAAAAGACAGAACATCTTGTGGCAGCATGTACCAGGAGACTTAGCTGCTGTTCTGCTGAGATTGGCTGAGCCAACATTGCTGTGCAGCTGGTCAAAACACTGGCAAAACAGCTGCAAAAGACATTTTTGGATGGGTGGGGAAATAACTGCTGGAAGCCCTGATATGCCAGAATCTGCCAGCAATTTTGTTACGGATCTTGACCCAGATCTCTGGGAACCTTGAAATAATGAATGAAAACAGCCGGTTGGTGGGTTGGGTTGAGAGATTCAAACAACTTACATAGTTTGACATGAAAAGTAACTTCCGCATTTCTTTAAGAACGGGTACTGTATTATCTGTAATTTCTTGCCTAAAAAATACTGTATGCTATATTCCAGAATGAAAAATACCACTACTTTTTGAGAGGGATGAATTAACCTAGGATGAAGCTTGGCCCCATGGTGACAATATGTGTACATTTGGCCTGCTGGCAAGTCTCTAGAACAGAACGTGCAGGGAGAAAAGTACTGAACACTGAGAAGGGAATTACTGTAATTCACTAATGGATGGAAAAGAATATACATATGGCTCAAAAGTGATGTGTAAACACAGACTTAAGACTTGCAGAGTCTTGGGAAAAGCATGTGAAAACCTTAAGTATAATTCAATCTCAGGAGATGTTAATGAATGGCGTAGAAGCCTGTAGGAAATTAAAATGCTGACCACAGTAGCTTCAAACTGTTCAGAAACTATTAAAAAAAAACTTTTCAGAAAGGTATTTTAAAGCTTAAAGCACAGAATTTAAACCAGAAATTATTTACCTAACTGTTCCAGATAATTTTCTTTTCAACAGGGTATAGATACCACTGCTTCAATTATTGATCTCGAAAAAAACCCAATTTCTTAATTTTGGGTTTTTTTCCTCCAAAAGCTCATTTTTTTCCCCCTATTTATCTTTTTTAGGGGGGAGAAGTGAAATAATTTTATTTTAGTGAGGCCCGAGAAATCTGGCAGCCTGTCCTGCAGGTGGAGGTTGTCACAGAATCACAGAGTCAATTAGATTGGAAAAGACTTCTGAGACCATCGCATCCAACATATGACTGAACATCACCACATCAACTAAATTATAGCACCAAGTGCCATCTTCAGTCCTTTCTTAAAGACCTCCAGGGACGGTGACTCCCTCCACCACCTCCCTGGGCAGCTCAGTCCCATGTCTAAACACCCCTTCTATGAAGAAATTCCTCCTGATGTCCAACCCAAATCTCTCCTAAGACTTTATCCTCTCGTTCTGTGGCTGCTTAGCTGAGATAAGAGGCCGCCCTCCACATGGCTAAAACCTCCTTTCAGGGACTTGTAGAGAACAGTAAGGTCCCCCCGAGCCTCCTTTTCTCCAGGCTAAACAACTCCAGCTCCCTCAGCCACTCCACAGGACTTGAGCTCCAGACCCCTCTGCAGCTTTGTTGCGCTTCTCTGGACACGCTCCAGCCCCGCAATGTCCTGTCGGGCACCCCCGGCCCTCCCGCCGCACAAACCCGGCACGGGCGGGCAGGGCCGGTCCGAGGCGCCGCTGCCCCGGCCGGGCGCACCCGGGGCGAGGCGGGGGCCGGCGGCGAAACCCGCCCGCGGCTCGGGGCGGCGGCAGCGCGGCCCCAGCGCCCCGCGCCTGGCGGAGCCGCGGCCGGCGGGAATCCAGTCCGGGTTTTGGCGCCGGGGACCGGCGGCGGCGAAGGGCGAGCGGGAGGGGACCGCGCTCCGCGCCGCGCCCGACAGCCGGGCCGGGCCGGGCCGGGCGGGCAGCCGGCGGAGCAGGAGCAGGAGGGCGCCGGGAGCAGGTGGGCGAGCGGCGGGGCGGCCGCGCCGGCTCCGGGCCCGCCTGGCCGCGGTCGCGGGCCCCCATGGCCGCGGCGCGCCCGCCGCACACACCCACCGCCGCCCCGCGGTGAGCGCCGCCGCCGCCCCTTGGGCACCTCGGCGGGGCCGCTGCCCGCGGCCGGGGCTGAGCGCGGCGGGAGGCGGCCGGGCCGGGCCGAGCGGGCGGAGGCACCATGCAGGCGCGGCGCTTGGCCAAGCGCTCCAGCATGGGCAGCCGGCGGCTGAGCGCGGCGGCGGCGGCGCAGGTGGACGCGGTCCGGCCCCCCAAGCCCGAGAGCGCCTGGAGGCCGCCCCGGCGGGAGGGCTCCGCCGCGGCGCTGGAGGAGGAGGACGAAGACGAGGACGTGGTGGTTGAGGTGGAGGAGGAAGAGGAGGAGGAGGAGGGCGGCCCGGGGAGCGCCCCCCCGGCGCTGGCCGGCCACGGCAAGGGCCCCCTCCGGGGGAGCCTCAAGGTGCGTCCCGGGAGGGCGCGGCGCGGGGGCGGTGGAGGGGCCCGGGCGGGGGTGAGGCGGGCCGGGCCGGGCCGGGCCGGGCCGGGCCCGGGAGCGCTGGGGGCGGCCTGGGGCTGGCGGCGGGGCCGGGAGCGGGCTGGCGCCGGGGGGCTGCGGGGACTCGGGCGGCGGGCGGACCGGCCCTCTGCCAGCCCCAGGTGAAGCGGCAGCCGGGGGTGGCTGGCTGCAGGCGGGCGGGGGGCGTGGGGAGCCACTGGGGTCTGGAGGAGTTTGAGCACTGGGAGTGGAGACTTGGCTGGGTGAAGAGTGCGGCCGGCGGGGCTTGGAAGGATGTTCAGCCCGGCCGTGTGCGCAGAGGTGTTGGCAGAGCTGTGCCTGCGGGGCATGCGAGCTGCCGGGGCCGGGCAGGGCTCCTGCGAGCGCGGGTGGCCGGGCTCGGGAGGCCTGGGTGGGCGACCCGGGGAAAGTTTAGGAATGCGGCCGTTCTGTGCAGAGGCCCGATTCAAATCCCATCGAAGCGTGCGCGGGCAGTGCGCTGAAATTGGTGCGGTTTGGAACAACCTGATGAACACACCCACCGGCTAAGATCCCGCAGATTTAGGCTTAATGATTTTATTATGAAGCGTTTTCTGTAATTATTTTTCTCTTGGCATATCCCGGGTAGTAGGATTAAGTCTATGTATAGTTCTGTTGAGGATTCGTGTGATAGATGTGCACTGGTTATGGAAAATAAATGTGTACGAAAGTTTAAAGGGTACCCATTTGAATTGATTTTTTTTTTTAAATCTAGGTAATAATTCTTACTTGATAAGAGTTCAGGGTTGGATAATTAGTAGTGCTGTGTTGCTACTGGGGTCTTTCCTATATCCATAGATGGTGGGGAAAAAAAAGGAAACAAATCCAAAACAACGCACAAAGGAAAATAGCAGCAGAAATGCAAGTTATCCCCATTTTGCTTCAAAGCAATTTTGTTACAGCACTGAGAATCAGTCTGACACAGTTGGGTCATCAGACCCTGTCTGTAGCTCTTCACTGAGTCTGTCAGATGCCATGAGTTGTGGTTATGGTGTCTGGGTCAGACCATCCATGGTACTGAGGCCTGACAGGCTGGAACAGTTCTGTTGGTACAGAACCAACGCTTGACACTTGCATGGTAGCCTTAGGATGAAGAGCACCATAATGAGCTTCTGGTCCGGTCACTTTCCCCTTTGTACTGAAAGTCTTAAGTGGTACAGGAGGCTTAGAGGAACTTCCTGTGTGTTTCTAATAGGAAAAAAAGGGTGAAATTCTCAAGTGGAGTACAATAATCTGAACTATAACTGGATTATATAGGTATAATCTGCATAAAATGTGGGAGTGTACTGTTCTTTTTGTCAACCCCTCAACATGCTTTTAAGTAGTACAACTGTTACAGGTTGCTGGTATTTCTGCTTTACGCTTGGGAGTATGTGTACATACAAAAATATTGTGCTTGCATGTGTTTACTTCCTTGAACAGTAAACCTGCCTCATAGATGAGATGAGTAGTAATGCCTATTAGGCTACTTTTAGTGTACATAATAAACTGTCAAGTCACCTTTGGTAACCAGGTGCACATATTTACTCTCTTTGGAGGAATATTTCTAACTGTCATTACCTGCTCGGTTTCTGCTTTCTCTCTTTATCCTTTGAGTACTATAAACTAAGAAAGATTAAAATTTAACACTGTAAATAAATTATCTGTGTATTCCTTTAGAGACTGTTAGTGCGGGAGTTCTCGAAGCTTAATATGAGGGTTCTTTCAAGTAATTTTAAAGTAACAGATTAAAGTTTTCTGCCCTTGGCATTGTGTTTCTGAGTGCTTTTAAGCCTGAAGTGACTGAACTGCAAAGGTGCTTCCCAAAAGTAGCTCTGGCTGTGTGGCCCTGAGTGTGTGGGAAGGGAACGTGGGTTGTGTTTCTATCAATGAGAGAAGCAGGCATGAAATGACTACAGAGGTCCAACTGCAAAACACTGGGAGGGTAATAGGACTGGCACGATCTGGTTGTGATTTGTCAACTGGAATTCCTTCCAAATGGAGAAGTGGCATGGAGTCAGCAGCATTTGACTCCCAGAGCTGGGCTTCTGAATTGGGGACTGGGAGCAACGTATATTGAAGGGGTGTCCACTCCTGAGAGATGGCATAAATTGTTGCAGTGACCAATACTCTTCATAATAAGAGATAAGAGACATCCTGGAGACCTTCAGAATTGAATTGAGCTTGAAAGCAAAGTGATCTGGGTGCTGGTTTTGCAGCATATGCTATCTGGATAATGCAATTAAAAAGCAGCACACAGTGTTCTGGTGTGTATTCACATGTACACTTGATGTCTGTGCCCTTGGGTGGAATGGCATTTTAAAGCTAGAGGTTTCAGGGGCTTGTGACTTTGTCACTTCTATGGACTGCCTGTGATACGTGGATGAAAGCATCGTAGAGTCAGCAGGGGAGTTAATATTGTTAAAAGGTGCCTGAGAATTTGGTCCACTAGTCAAGATCAACAAAGTACTGGTGCAGTTAGGTCTTACAGCCATATTCTCTGCTCCATAAAGAAGTCCAGTGGCTGTACCATTGGTAGTCTGGTTTTGACCCTCACTCTTAAGCATGGGGATAGAGAGGAAGAAGTACTGTATAAAAATATTATTTCTTCAGTTTCTGAAGTCATGGCAAGAGAGAACGTATATGACGAAAAAGAGAGACTAATGGTCATGGGGAAGATACAAAAATTGTGTCTTTATGTAGCTGTGTAGATGTCCAAGAGGAGGACACTGGAGAACATTTTTACTGTATTTTTTTTTCTCCTGCTATGCTAACAAGCTGGAAGAGGCACGAGTGTGCTCTGTGTGGCTGGTGGGTAATGGTAGAATAGCCAGAGAGTCTTGGAGAGCCTGTAAATCCTTGTTGAGAAGTGCTGTGTTTTCTTACTATGTCAGAACTAGTTCATTAATCTCTGTATGGAAGTGAATAACACCAAGGTGCTGATTATGCAGACTCATTTTGCATGTGAAACTCTTTTTGTGCAGCCCATATTTGCTTTGGCTGCATTTGGATTTTCAGCCATTTGAAATGAGATGAAAAAGTATAAATAGTGTAATTACTAGTACTTTGTCTTGAAGTGTGGGTTAATCTGCAGTCCTGTTTAATTCATCTTTTGTATGGAACCTAGTTCAGATATCACATGTAGTCACGTTAGTACCATGCTGGGGTTAATGCAGTCTGTGGAAACTGCTGGGTTTGATGATATGGAAAGCAGGTTTTGAAGTAGAGTCCACCAGCAGTCTATGATGCTGACTTTATCAGGCACTTAGAAGAAAACCCCACTGCAAGTAGCAGAGCTATGCTAATTTGCCTGTAAACCATTAAAATGCTGTGATTGAGAATGTGGGCTAGTAGTGAACATGGGCTTGTGATAACATGCCAGCATGTTGCAATGTTTTCTCTACTGCTATGAATAGTAAAGAGGTCAATATTTTCTTCTGTTTAGCCCAGTTGAGCTGCCAGTTTATCTCCAGCCCAATTTCTGTCCCCAGTTTTAGACTATGGACACGGGGCATTGCTAATCCAGCTGACTGTGGGTGCTGCACTTGTTCCTCACCCCTGGAACTACCTATTCCAGATACTGGCTTGTTTTTGAGCACCTCTTGGTAGTTTAGAAGGATGAATTTCCTACAAGTGGATTTGTTCCTGCAAATACATAGCTCCCAAAATTATGGAAAATGATCAGATGAAGTCTGAAAACTAAAGGCCCACAGAGCTGTGCAGTGATAGCAGAGGAATACAAAAACCCAAGCAGTGTAAGCAAGACTTTAACTTCATGCTTACACTTTAACATTTTAACATTTGGCTCGGTTTTACCCACCTTGTGAAGTAAAATTTACAACAGGTACAAAGTAAGGAGCATGAACCTCTGTGCCAGAGCTTTCAGTGGGGATGGCAGATGTTGGTAGGAGTTCATGAAAAATTGTGATTTGGATGCAGTTTTGTGGTTTGTTATGTTTTGGGTTGATTTTTCACCCTTTTTTTGTTTTTTAAAGATAGAGACATTTCTGTGATATGTGGGATGCAGAAGAATCTTCAGCTTGTGCAGAAGAAATTAGTTGCCTGTTACTTCTGTGTGTTGTTGTGCTGCATTGAATTCACACTCTGCTCTTCTGCTCCTTTCTCTGCATTCTTTCTAAAGCCAGGTGTGAATTCATTGCTGTCCTTTAAATCAGACTTACAGCTTTGCTGCTTGAATGGACTATAGGCTCATTGTGGACAAAAAAAAGTGGGTTTTCCTGCTTGATTTGCAAAGTGTTATTTAATTTAGCTTTCATATGTGTGTGCAAATGTATTTTAAGAGGCAATTTCCAAAATACAAGCTTCAAATACCAGATTTGCCTAGTGGAGGAGAGACCTTGTAAGACACATTAGGAACTTAAGAGGAAAATTAGATGTTCCCTTTCAGATTAACAGTGATAATTTTATTTTTATAAATACTGCTAGTTGTTACAACACCAGAACTCATGACCTGAACTTGGAGCCTGTTAGGCTAGGCTGTGTGCAGCCTCAGGACAGGCATGGTCCTGCTTTGCCCATTTCTGCAGAGAGTAACACAAGATATGAATGGGCACTGATGGACTGTGAGGAACGACTAAGGGATGAGATGAGAGAGGCAGATAAACACCAGCAGCTTAGCCTTACTTTTGTAAGTAGATAAAGTTAATTAATCTTTAAATTTCAAACTTCATTCCGTTTCTTGTTGTTCTTGAGTGAAAACCTGCCTAGTGAAGTTGGTGTGGAAAATTCATTACTAGACTTGGGATTTTTTTTTTCTTACTTACGAAAAATTTTAAAAGTGTATACGTAATATGGATTACTGGAGGCAGAGCTGGGGGTGGTGAGAAAGTAAGATTGTATTTTTTTCTCCATTTTCCCCTAATAAAGAATGAATGGGACTAATTTGCTGAGGATTTTTTTTCATGTAATTTTGTTGTTGTTGTTGTTTGGATGCAGACCAAACGTAACCACTTTGCCTCTAAAAGGAAATGTATTAGAAAACTGTAACTACTTAAGAATAAAGGTGAAACCACTAGCAGTTCTCATCTTTATTTGCTATATTTTTTTCAGTGTGGAATGAGGTCAGTTGAGAACGATCAGTTGACAGCCTTCAGGTGTTCAGTACATACCAGTGGGTAGAGATGTGCTGCTCAGTCTTTGTCACAGAATGTTTGAGTTGAGAAGGGACCCTTGGAGATTATCTGGTCCAAGCCCCCGGCTCAGGCAGGGTCATGTAGAGCTGATTGCCCAGGACCATGTCCAGATGGGTTTTGGATGCCTTCAATGAGGGAGACTCCACAGCCTCTCGGGGCAACCTGTGCCAGTGCTGGGTCACTCTCACAATGAAGAAGTGTTTCCTGATGTTCAGAGGGAACCTCCTTTGTTTCAGTGTGTGATCATCACCTCTGGTCGTGGCACTGAGCACTACTGAGAAGAGCCTGGCTCTGTGTTCCCTTCATTCAGGTGTTTATAGACATTTTTAAGATTCCCCTAAGCCCTCTCTTCTCCTGGCTGACACAGTCCCAGCTCTCCTCATAGGAGAGATAATCTAGTCTCTTTATCACAGAATCATAGAACAGTTTGGAATGGAAAGCACCTCAAAGATCATTTAGTTCCAAGCCTCTTGCCATGAGCAGGGATGTCACTCACTGACTAGACCAGGTGCTCAGAGCTCCATCCAACCTGGCCTTGAACAGCGCAGGGCTGGGGCATCCACCACTTCTCTGGGCACCTGTTCCAGTGCTAAACCACCCGCTGAGTAAAGAATTTCTTCCTAACCGCTACTCTAAACATGCCCTCTTTTCATTTTAAAACAGTCGCTCTTTGTCCTGTCACTATCTGCCCATATAAAAAGTCCCTCTCCCTCCTTTTTATAAATCCCCTTGAGGTACTGGAAGGCTGTAATGAGGTTTCTCCAAAGCCTTCTCTTCTCCATGTTGAAATCATTCTGGTGGCTTTTTGCTGCACTTTTCTCTGGTGTGTCCATATCTTTCTTGTATTTGGGATCCCAGAACTGAACCTGTCATTCCAGGTGTGGCTTCTCCAGTGCCTGAGTAGAAGGGGCAGGATCACGTCCCTCCACCTGCTGTCAATACTCTGTCTAATGCAGCCCAGGACACGGTTCAGCTTTTTGCCACAAGGGCTCATTGCTGGCTCATGTTCAACTTGGTGCCCACTGGGGACCCGGG
The DNA here is from genome assembly GCA_026261815.1 of Monarcha castaneiventris obscurior. Taxonomy (NCBI): domain Eukaryota; kingdom Metazoa; phylum Chordata; class Aves; order Passeriformes; family Monarchidae; genus Monarcha; species Monarcha castaneiventris. Next base: position 19,737,434 of record JAMPIT010000379.1, on the reverse strand, counting down.
GCCTTTTCTAGGAAGCTGTTTTCCAACTGGGTGGCCTCCAGCACAAACTAGTGCCTGGGGTTGTTCCTCCCCAGGTCCAGGACTTCTCATGTCCCCTGGTAGGATTTCTTGAGGTTCCTGTTGGCTCATTTCTCTAACCTGTTGAGGTTTCTCTGGGTGGCAGCATAACTGTTGGGTATATCACCCACTCCTCCCTGTACTGTGATCCCTTCCCAGGGATCAAGGTGAGGCTGACTGGCCAGCCTGTATTTCCCTGGCTCTCCCTTGGAGATAGAATTGACTTTTTTTTTTTCATCTGAAAACTAAGTATTGAGAAAGTGCTTTTCGTGGGCTGGTAATTAACATTTGTAATGTGTCCTGTGACAAGTGCAGATGTACAGACCATCTGTGCCTTTCTAGATCCTGTGCTCTTCCAAGCTTTCTTCAGACCCAAGGTTACAGAGACATCTAAGAGTCCTGTAAATCAGCTTTGAACCATCGAGTCCTACTCTGTTTTCCCAGCTGCTAGATTAGAAATTCCAGCATTGCAAGAGCACCAGAGAGCTCTTACTAGACTGTGGGATAAATCGGTGCCTCAAAGATGAGAGCTTGGCTGCTTGGCCGGCCAGGAGCATGCTGGTCCTTGCTGCTGTCTGCTCTGTAAATACTGCTGTGGATTGAGCAATGATGCTTTTTTTTTTTTTCCTCTCAGAATGAGAGTCCCCATTGGCTTTATAATACTTTCAAGTGATTTACTGAATTGCTTATTTCTAAAAATAGTGAGCAGCTTGACTAATACTGCAGCTTAAAGCCAGCCCAAATTCTACAAAAGGACAGTAGGTTAAAAGAGAAACTCTTAAGTGTTTTTGTTTATTTACAAAAATTGAACAGGAAATATAAGGTGAATGAAAAGAATGTCCATTAGCTTCTCTAGGAATCAGCTTTAATTTCATGAACTTGTGTTCATGTTTTTCACTCTAGCATGTTGCCGAGCAGAGCATGCAGGAATTTAATGTTACTGTTACTGCTGCTGCTGCTGAACAGTCTGTGATGGGATCACTTTCGCTGCTCTGGCACCTTGCCAAACGTTCCAATCTCAGATGATTATTGCACTGACATTTGTCTTATTGTATTAAAAGTACATGTGTGGGTGGTATTTGTTGTTTAACAACAAAACTAATGAAGACAGGAAACTGAACAACTTCTGTTGCTTGAACTTTGGATAAAAACACAGATCTTTTTATTTGTGTTTTTGCAAAACATGCAGTCTAATTTCCATAAAATCTTGACCCAGCTGAAGTTGATGGAAAAGTCCTGCTAGTTTAAGCAGATTTAGGATTTCAGCCCAATTACTTGAACACGAGTGTGAATCTACTAGTATCCTAAAACCTTTTCACAGTGGTCCAAATAATTGTAAAAGACTGTTATTATCACTGAACACAGAATCAGAGGGAAGGTAAAATGCCTCAGTGATAACATACTGAAGTGTGAAATTATATATCTCAGTGTTTTACCATCTTTAATGTATTTTTTTCATGGTGGATAAAAGATTATTTGAACTTTAGATGGGCAGTGCTGTTAAAACAAGCAGTCAAGATTGGATGATTACTTAAATTTTATTTTCTGCTTCAGCAGATAAGGTGGCTGATGCCTACATCATACTGACATAGAGAGCAAATTGTACAATCACCTTCTGTAAAGTGGACCTTGTAAAGCTGGTGAGATAAACATTTAAGCCAGCCTGATCTTTTATGTATATGTGCATATCCATTTGCAGTGGCGTAAAAAAACTCCCGTTGGATCCAAAATGTTTTTTACCTCATATTTCTCAACACTTTCTCTTTCTACAATGCAATGATGACAAATGTGAGTACTTCCAGAGGAAAAAATCTGGTTTTTCTACTTTAAAATACTTCATAGAGAACACTGTGATGCAGTTCTTGCTGCCCTTAGGTGTAGGTCAGTGGTGATCCATATGGCCATGGAAAGCCACTAACAGCTGGCTTACAGACCTATATGGAAAAAGCAGTGCAATGAATAAGGGTGAATTGGTGGTTGCTAAGGATTTACAGTGATATTTTGCTTCAGCATGTGTGGCCAGCACTGTTTCAGACAATTGTCCTTACTTTCTCAGAGCAGGAGAGAAGTGGTTGGTCTTGCAGGTTTTTCTCTTTCCGTGCTGGTCGGTCCATCTGCTGGGGCAGCAGCATGGATAGCATAGAGTGCTTTGTGCCTGGGCACTGGATGAAACAGACCGTGTTTATGGATTTTATGTTTCATCAGTTTCAAAAACGGTAAAGCATTCCCCTCTCTGTCCTTGCGTCCTTCTCCAGCTCCCAGTTACTCACAGGCAGCCTTGTGCTTGTGCCAGAACTCATTGTGTGCTTTTGTGGGCTACTGAAACAGCAGAAAACACGTTCAGCAAAGTCTGTAGACTGTGGTGTCCTTCAGTTGTGGTGTACCAAGGAAGGGCTTGCCAGGTATCTTGGTAGTGCAGAGGAAAAGATGGGATATCACAGCTAGGACAGGCATACAGAGGAAAGGGAAGGTGAGAAATGGAGCAAGCCTTTGTCCTTTAGAAGACAGAACCCATTTGGTAGTTGGACTGTGCTTAACTTTGGGCTTGATGGTCCATCAGTTTCTTTGTGAAGGTTCTTCTCCCTTGAGATGTTACTGCATCTCTGTAGTGGTTTGATAGACAGCTGTTTTCTGGAGCAGCTGAAGAAGAGAAGGTCGCTTTTGGCCTCTGCATGTTTTTACCAGTGTTATTGTATTGCTTCCAGGGGTAATGAGTTGTAACTCTGATGCTATTTATTGTATAGTCAGACACAAAAATAAACTCCTGTGTTTTGGCACCTTTCCTCATCTAGGAAAACTGCTACATGTTTTTGTCTCAAGCTGAACCCAGACTTGGGAGAATCTTCTACTGGAGGCAGTGCTTCTTGCTTGTTTACCTCTGCTGAGGGATCGTGCTTTCTACTTCCAGGCTCGAGATCCGTTAGAGGAGATAAGGAACTTGTGCTTAATTCTTATCTTGTAATATCTGCTCCGGGCTTTCAACATCAAGGATCAGCATTGGCCTTTTCATTCACAGCACCTATTTCATTCAGAAGTTAAAACAGTTGCTTACATATGAGAATTACCTTGGTTCAATTTCACTGAAATGCCATAATTTAAACAAACAAATAAAAAAGAGCAAAGTCCCAGGATGTAAAGGCAAATGGATTACATTTCCATACCCTTTTAAGTGATCTAAGATTTGCAGTATCTCATCTCAGTTGGCTGCTTTCAAAGTCAGACAACAACTTCTGACCTCAGAAATCTCATACCTCTGTATCTTATTTGCAAAAGATCTTGAAAATATAGCCAGCCTGTTTTTATTTTCACTAAAAATATCCTGCTATATATCTCTATCTGGTCAAGAGGAGGAGGGCTTTCAAACCCAGATGAACCAATCAAGGTTTTTTTACTGAGGAGCAGTGAGGCAGCAGCTCCAAAACCTTCTCCTAAGTGTGGGGAGTTCCCCACGGCCTGTGTAGTTGGATTTTTGTGAGCTCTTACTTGCTTCATCCTGAATGAGATTATAGAAGTGGTAGTACTTTGAGCTGCTGCCATCCTTACTGATCCCAGACCACCAGCAGATGAAGAGAGAAACAAGTGGAGTGTCTTCTAGATCTTCATCAATGGTCTTGAATCCCTGTTAAAAGATACTTTATTTGCACATGAAATTCAGGCAGTAAAGGCCATATTGATGTATCAGTGAGAGAGTCCATACACAAGGCTGTGTTAAGCTACTTAAGATGTTGTGCACAAGTTTTTAACCTAGACAGAATCAAAATTAGGGGCAGCAAAGACGGTAGGTACTTTACCATTGGGTTCTAGGACCCTCTTTGCATCTCTTACAAGTAGGAAAAAATCACCATTTCCTAGAAAATAGATATTCATAGGCATACCATAGAAAATACCCTGACATGAGGTTTCAGAACTTCGGCCAGTGCAGTGGTCTGATGTCACTCACTACTTGCACCTTGTAATTACATCTATTAATGCAATAGAAATAAGAACAAAAAAGGTTTATTTGAACTTCCCTGCTACCCCACATTAGCATGCTTGGTTTTGTCTCCAAATTCCAGAGTTTTTTAAGCTTCCCCAGAGGTGACCAGCAGGACCCAAGTGTATCCTCCTCTTTTCTCCTTCTGTGCTCCTTGGCCAGCCCCGAGCACACGTTTCCAGGCCCTCACCTGTTCTCCATGTGGCCACAGGTTGGCCTGGTGGCATTGGCCATCGCTTACAATGCTTTCACTGCAGGAGAGGTGAGGGGAACCTGCTGCCTGGCAGGAACCCTTCCTTTCCGCTTGCAGGGCCAGGCACATAGGTCCCTGTGAGAAAAAATATGTGATAATTGGTTTAGTTCGTTTTAAATTCACTTTTTGTGCAACCAGTACTTGGGAAGGCAATTATGACTGCCCATTCCTGGCTTGCAAGTCCCGCTAAAAGCGTGGTGGAGTACCAGGCACTCAATGGTGAGCATGCTTAGTGAAGATCAAAGTGCAGTAACTCAATTCCCAAATAAAAAATTACCCTGTTTATTTGCAACTATGATCCTCCACTTTCCTCCTGTTGAAGGCTTTCCAAGGTAGCGTCTGTATTTTTAGCTGTTTAGAGGCAGTGTGTTCTCAGGCACTTGTTTTATTTAAGAAAAGGAAAACAGGGCTGAAACACCTGTGCTGAGATGCTGCCAGCGATGCCAAGCCTGGGGGCCAATGCCCAGCTGGAGCCCAGGTAGCCAGGTTTGCACGGTGGTGACTGCAGGTCACACCCCTGTGTGCACAGCAGAGCCAGGACACAAGAGTTACTTTTCTGATACTTAAACTTTGCAAGCAAATTTTGAAGATACGCACTTTCAGTAATAAGGATTAAAATTTGGTAATTTACTGATTGGTGTTTGATAATCTTAGAAGTTATGTCATGTACTTTTCTGGGAGGAACTTACTCTTTCCTGGGGTGGGAAAGAAAGCTACCATACTTCCACATCTTCATTCATTTGTTGATGTGGTGGAGAGAAAAAGGCACCAATATGTCTGAATAATTTTTGTTCAGACCTGAACATGGTGTATGGGATGGACCATGAATTCCCAGTGTTTTTGCTGTCTCCCCTTGTAATCTTAGATCTTTCTGTCCAGTTTTAATAACATTTATGCTTCCTGTGCCAGTTAGTGCAGTACTTCACATGTCACAAATTTGTGGTGGTTTTATTTGGGGTACCTGGCTGGGTACTGGATTTCAAATGTGGGAGTGAAAGTTTCTGCCATTTATCTGTGTAGATTGTCTATAACTAAGAAACACCCTAACTGGTTCTGGGATACATGGGTTTTGTAGATGAGTTAGGTATAGCCAGGTAAGTGCTGACATACATGTGAGGATGATGGGAGGGTAGAAACTTCTTGCTGACTCCAGTTCTTGCTGCATGAAACTGTATTGTGAATCCAGGCAACTTAATATGCTTAGAATTGTATTTTAGTACATAGAAAATATATTCTATGGATGGTTTTCTATATTCAGTCAAATAAAGATAGGGACTTTGTCCTAGCCTGGCAGATGGTGAATAGTACATTACTATACATTAATGTGCACTATATATTGTAGAGGACACTTACAGTGACCTTAAAATGCATTAGCTTCTATATTGTTAGAGACCAACAATTTACAAATGCTTAGAGTGATTAGATTGACATGATTTATGTGTAATGAGCAACTGGTGGTGAAGCAAGTAATTAAATGCAAAGTATACTCGAAAATGTAATAATACATTGAAATTCAGGGCAGATTATTTCCAAGCATCATTACGAGAATCTGTCTTATCTCTTTGTGTTCCAGTATGAATAGAGATTTCTGGTAAAATGGATGCATTTTTTCCTTCCAGTGAGGACACTGTTTTAGAATGTCAAAAATTAGAGTCTTTTTACATTAAAAAAACCCCTCTGTTACAGGAACCCCAACTGGAAATACTGTACAAAGTAATGTGAGATAACCAAAATCTTTGTCCTTCCAGGGATTTAATTTAAATATTTTTTACTTGCATGTAATTTTGGTAACAGGTTTGGGGTTTCTCATTTTTACTCGTTACGTTTTGCTGTGAATTTATTCCTGATTTTTTTCTAGTTGAGAAATGTGGCTTATCCCTGTTCCTAGAACATCACCTGGCTGTTCCGGCTGACCTGAAAAGGGCCGTGCAGTTATTGAGCTTTTGTTTTGGCTGAACATTTTAAATGTATGTCATGTTACATATGCACATTTCATTATTGTGTCCCAGTAACATGCTAGGCTGAAATATATTGATTCCTTCTTTCTCTTCCCCATTGAAGAGCTGCCTATTTATTCTGTAATGGATCAAAAATGTTGCTAAAGCCTTGTTTAATTTAAAAAAAAAATCCTGGGATATTTGTTTTCTTACCAGTTGTTAGTTTTATTGGCAGTCCCAAACACTTAGGATGATTACATCTATTTCAGAAAACAGAAAGAGATGGTCACAAAGCCAGAATCAAAAAAATGTTTATAAAAAGCAGCAGAGTTATACAGCAGGTTGGCTGGTGCTAAACCATCTCGTAGCTAATCTTTCTAATCTGGTGTTTTTTTAATTGGTGTTTAATCTAAAGAGTTTTTTGATGGAATTAGATCAACTGATTACATAGTAAATCCGATGGAAATCAAAAATCCTCATCCAAAACTGTTTTCTTTATCAGCTACGTAGTGTTAATATTGTGCATAGGCCTAGGACTCACAATTAAGTTAAAATTATTTATCTATTGACAATGCAAATAGCCAGAATTGGAGCAGTGAGTTGGGGATTGCTGGTGGGGTGGAGTTTTTTTAATACATGTTTTTTAATTAGCAGGTTACCCACCCCCTCCACACCACCATCCCCCACCCTCCCCTCCCCCAGTCTGGAACACAGCCTAGTGTGGCTTGTGAGGGATCTTGTTGTTTTTGGAATGACACTGGAATTGAGTCCAGTTATAGTGGTCTGTAAGTGAAGTAAAGGAAATACAGCTTCATGGGTTGAGGGAGGAAAAGAAGTTTGTACAAAACTGGAAACATGACCATGGCTTCAGGATTATTAAGATAAGGTGGGGTTACTCTAAGCTAGTTTCCCAAAACTTATTTCCACTAGTGTGTTTTTTTTTTTTTATAGGGAGCTTTGGATGCAGTCAGCTTTTCTAGGGATACTTCCCTCACCCTTGTAAAATAATTTTATTGGTTTTTAGAAGTATTTTTATTGCTTTTATTGTAAATTTGTTATCTGTATGAAAAAAACATAGTGGCACAAAGTAGGCCACAGCTGGAAGATTATTTACTTTACCCAGTCCTCTTCGATTCAAAGGGGGACATCCTCTTAGATTCATGGAAGGGACATGCTCAGCTTTCTCAGATGTCTTAGTCCACCCAGATGCCAGCAGACATTGTGAGGAGAACAGGAGTCAGCAGGGTCCCCTCAGAAGGTTAAGGGAGCCTGCTGGGCTCTCACTGCTCGGCTGCCTGACCGTGAGCCGCAGGCCTCTCTGCCGAGGCTGTGACTGCGGGCCTGTTCTTGGCAGGCAGCTGCAGTCACACTTCTTCCTCTGGTGTAAATTGGCACAGCTTCATGGAAGGTGCCACATGGCCACATATCTAGTCACATGGGGGTGGGAGGCAGTGCTCTGTTGTGCTGGGCAGCTGCCTTGGGGAAATCAGCCCCTGAGTTGTTTATAAAACTGTCAGCAAAGTAGGCATGGTATGTGGTGTGGCAATTCTTTCAATAGTTTGTTGTATTTCCATCTGTCTGTGTAATCTATTACAAAGCGTGTTTAAAATTACATTTCTATTCCTGCTGTGCCCACCTGAATCCACAGGTTTCCTCAGGAAATTTGAAAGAACATAGGAGACAGTTTTCACATTTGAAGATAATTTCCGTAAAGCTGGGTCACACAGAGGCAAATAACGCTAATATTCTTGGGAGTGTAATGCTTTCCATTGTATAGGAAACACAGACATCTTAATTCTTGTTAAATGGTAGTGAGCTATTTGACAATAAATAACTTGATTTTTTAAGTGGCAGTGCACCATAAGCAAGGGAAGATGATAAAGTCCAGTCAGGTTGTACGCAAGGGATGATGTCCATAATATGTCAAATCTAAGTCTCTGTGTTTCCATATAAATGTGATAGGTCTACTTATTCTAGTGTTTGCTGATCCTTTGAATAGGCAATTCAGTGCCTGAGTTGTCTTTTTGATCAATAATTTTTTTGCTGTTCAGGGTAAAATGCAGGCTGAAATTTAACTGAAATTGAAGGAGACTGAGGTTTGACTGCAATGTCAGCGTCTTACCAGGATGTGCTCTTGGGCAGAGCAAAAATTGACTGCACATAAGTTAAGGCCTAAACTACTTAAAAATTGCAACCTGCACATCAGTTGTAAGGAATAGCAAAAAACTTCTTTAAATTCCTCAGTTTGTGTCAATGTCAAGCATGTTCATTTTAGACAGGACTTAGATTGCAATGTGTGGTCTTCATGTGGAGTTTAGGACCAGCAATTTGGTTATGAAAAAATACCATCACGTAAGAGTTTCTATAGGCAGGTTAAGATAGGTTTTGCAATGAAAAATTTTTAATATACTGCTGAAAATAGTAACTGTGCTAATCATTTACTGTCACACGGATTATTAAACTTCATTATTTAATAATAATAATGAATTAAGCTTTAAAGTAAAACCTTTAACTTAAAAGTAAAACCCTCACTCTAAATATATACCATTGTCTTGACAACTTCAAAACAGAAATTGAAAGGCTTTCTTGATGAAGTTTTTAGTTAGAAACCCAAGCAAGAAATGGTTTTCAGTTTTTGCAGGATGATTACCAAAGGAGTAATGCCTCATCAGACCCCAGCTCTGGCACTTGCCCCATGCTTGAGCTCCAGTGGGGAAAGCATGGGTATTACCATTGTTTCCATGCAGCAGAGTATCCAAAGTTTCCCTTGCCCAGTAGCAGTGGGGAGGAAATTGACAAAGGCAGGTGAAGGTAACTGCAGAGGGAAACAAAGCTAATTTTTAAAATTTACAGGTGGTTTATAGCTCCTGTTTCTGTGACTGAACTGCCAAGTGATGTTGGTTGCCTGAGGCCAGGTTGTGAAGGACTCTGTTGAAAGTAAGCTGAAGGCTGCTAATGGCTCAAGGGTGAAAATACACTATGAATTGCATAGAAAAACAGCCTATTATCAAGTGGCTTGTATGAGTGATAATTCATCAGGTGCATAAAAAAGACATAAGTTTTACCAACAGTTGATACTGGAAGCAATAAGGTGGCAAATTTGGAAGTATGATGACATGAAAAGCTGAACCATTAGGGAAAAATGTCATGATGGAATTTGAGAACAGCAAAGGATGGAGAAATGTGAACTGTTGGAAGTAAGCTGAAATAAAATAGTTTCATAGTCCTGCCTTCTGTCTGTCTGTGACATGGGCCTAGACAGGTTGGATTAGATCTTCCACAGAATTTTTGCTGAAGTATTCTGGACTTGAAGGACCACCACAAGCCTCAAGTTAAAAGAATATGAAGGATCTATGAAAAAACATAAAGTTACTGATAAAATATGACAGAACAGTTAACTCTCTGGAAAGATATATTGGAAATTGTCTGCGTTATCTCTGAACTATGAGTGCTGGTGAAGCAGAGCTTGAAATCAGTCCTGGTCATTAATCAATCAGTGTGTTTGCCTGGAAGTGAGGAACCTGATCATTCAGGTGACTGTGGCCCTCAGCTCTCCTCACATCAATGGCTGCCTGGGTAGGAGGTTGGATTTCCAGCAGAAGACATCGTACCCTTCCAGACAGGGCAGGTGTCTCGAGTGGAAATGGCTTCCATAGACATGGATGAATTAAAATAGAAAAACTGCCTGTGGAGTAGGAGAAAGCTACTGGAGAAAGCCCACCAAAGAAAACTCTTGGCTTTCTCCCATGATCACCTGCTTGTAAAGCAGAAAAGATTTTTTGTATGCAGTCATTCTCAAGGGAAAGTTTAAAAAGAAGTTAATATTTCCAAGCATCTGATGAGACCTGAAGGAGAGGAAGAGAGTTAGTCTAAGCATTGGATATGGTCTTCTGCTTTTCCTGACTGTTGGCTGAAGAACCTGAACTGCTTCTGCAACTTGAGCATTTGCTCTGTGATTTTTGTCTTTCCTCAATTCCATATGTGTGCAGGGGGCTGGCTATTAATTGTGGCATATTGACATATGAAATATGTTTGAACTGGATATGGATAAATTTGATATATAAGAATAGATTATCTGGTATCACAGTGCAAGTATTCTGCTATTTATAGTCTAGGCTTTATTTTACTGCTGTAGTCTGAGCCTGCAACCTTCTATCATTACTACTTAGGTCTGTGAAGAAAACTCAGCAATGTATGGCACAATACATTTGCTGAAACTGAGTAAAATCCTACCATTCATAAATTGAAGACAAAAATACCTTCTTTCCTTGGTGCAGTCATGCACTTAGTCCATGAAAAAAAAAACAATTAAAACCATCCTGATGAAAACTGAGTTCAGTCTGGCATGGGAGAGTAGGGGATGAGGGAGGCCTCTGCACCATCCTCTGCACCGGCTGAGGTGGAAATCCTGGGCAGGGAGGAAGGGAGATGTGGTCCTGCAAGGGAAGACCGTGTGGCAATGGAGTGGATGGAATTCAAGTCTTATATGTACTCTTGTTTAGTGTAACAAAGTATCTAGGTCTGGATAATGGAATTCAGGTATTTTCAGGCTTTTTTGTTACTTCAGTGCATCACTTATAAGTCAGTTCTAATGAAAATTGAAGGCAACTCAGCATTTCAGTTTCTCAGAGATTCTCAGGCACTCAAAAAAAGGCTTATTGTAAATCTAAGAAGTTTTAAAAAAAGTAATCATTAAATCAGAATTCAATTTATGTTGTTTATATGTCTTCTCCTAATTCTGTGTGATCACATGCTGACTGTTTTGTCTTCCAGGCAGATTTTCTTGGTAATGTGTCATCTGTTTGTGTGTGAAGAAGTGTAAAGTGTCTAATTCTTTCTACTGTTTACATTCATAAAGTAATAACTCTTGTTTTGTTCTTGAAGCAGCTGCTAAAAGCCCTTCAGTGGAAGCACTAGAAACAATTAAATCATCAGTCCTAAATATTTATGTGTTAATGATGTGATACACTTTACAGAACACAGCAAAATTACTTTGGCAAGTATGTCTTTCCTGTTAACTTAAAATTGCTTGCACCATTTTCATAACCACCAAGGTTTGAAATCTCTAAACAGAGATCTGTGGAGAGAGGAATATATTTTAATGCATAAATATATACACATATACATTGATTGATTTTTTTTTTTTTGGATGATGAAAAGGAGAAATAAGGTGGAAGAGTTGACATAGGAATTTGAGATTATTGGTGCTATTACTCTCTGAGGACACCACAACTTGGATTATTGCCACTGTAAAGATCAGCAATAATTTACAAATACTTTAAAATCCAGTTTGCCAGCTCTAGAAGGCACCTGGATTTCTCCAAGCGAGTGCATGTGGTGTGGAAGTACCTCTGCTTAAGGTGGGGGAAGCTGCCACTTTGTTGGGTCGTATTTTGCTTGGCTGTTTGGGTTGGTTGGAGGGGTTGCCTGACTGATGGGTCTGCCCCTGTGAAGCTGGGGAAGTGTAGCTGGCCAAGGAATGGATTTCACAGGACAATCTAGGTCCTGTGCTTTGTTTTGCTTTCTGGGAAGATGGAGTGGCTTGGTTCTGATGACTTTTTGGGGTCTTCCCTGCAACCCTGCAATAGTTTGCTTTACAAACACTAGCTCATTGTATTCCAGAGTGGTAGCATATTTGTTAAGACACCTATTTGCTTGGGAAGACTTTGCTTATGGGAAACAGCGGACGTGAAGATCTGGAAAGTCCTGGCAGGCAAAGAGATAACCTGGCACTTCTCCTGGGTGTGTCCCTGCTCATCATTGCTGGACGGGCTCCTCACGGTGATCCTGCCAGGATCACTTGCTCCCTTTGCCTTCTGGCAGATGAGTTGGATCATAGCAAGTTATTTTTCTGCTCCTGGAAAAACCCTCACTTACAAATACAGCTGTTAAAGAATCCAGTATGTTGCTGTAGGAAGTGCTTTAATTTCTTGGTTATGTTCAATCTGGAAAAATTCCGATTTTTTTTTCCTGGAATTTTAGGAGCAGGGCAGCTAGAATTTCTTTTGCATAGCTATGCAGCACAGATGCGTGTTTACTAAAGATATGTTGTTTATAATCTGGTTTCTGACATTCTAATTCAAATACCTTTTTGGTTTAACATAAAGAGGTTGATAGCTTTATCAAATGGACAAGAATTGCTTACTTTCCTGGATAGTCTTCAACATTTTTGAGAAATTAATGGCAGTTTCAGAATTTATGAAGGACAAAGAAATGGTATTCACTAATTCAAATAATTAATTAGAAGTAAATGCCTGTGGGTATTGGGTTGTTTCCCGTTTTAGGAGAATTAGAAAAATATTTAATAATTGCTTTCAATTTTTCAGGCAGCCAACATCAAGCGTGAAATGACCTTCCCTACATTTCAACAGGAGGATGTAAAAAGTGACATCAGTCGAAAACTGCCAGACCAACAGTTTCTCCTGTTCACCACAAAGGAGGAAGATTTAAAAACAGCAGAGACCAAAAAACTAAACAGAGCTCCTGAGCATGAAAAGGAAAACACTCGTTCTGTTTGTCTTCTGGAACAGAAGCGCAAGGTTGTTTCTTCAAATATTGATGTGCCTCCAGCAAGGTAAGAAGAGTTGGATTTTTTTGTTGTGTTTTATTTTAAGCTTTATTTCTTTTTCTCCCCTGCCACTTTTTTAAGGGGATATTTGACACAAGTTTGGTAAACAGCACTATGAACTTCTAAGACTAGTGTTTGTGCCCAGGCAATCCAAAGTCAATCACAACCTTCCTATTCGAGAGATCTACTAGGAAATTAAAAACATTAGTAGCAGCAAATGAGACCACCTTCAGAGAAGAACTTTGTATTGCTTTTACATTGTTTTTGATTTTACATTATGCTGCAGCTGAGGTACTTGGAGAAGAGGATGTGTCTTCAGAGGAAGAGATTGTTGATTCAGCTTCACCCTGAGAAGTCATCTTCCAAATTAGACACAGAATCATCTTACCTGCTAAAAATTTATTTTTCATATTTTTCTACTGTCGTACTTGCAGACACTTCATACTCATTAGGTATCCTGTGTTGCAAGATGACAAGTGCTTTTGCTTTTTCTTTTTCATGTTAACATCAGTCTGTCTGTAAAGATTTCTGCTTAACCTGCCTGGTAAATTTACTTGCACAAAATTCACTGAAAGGCCTCTCGAGTTTATGATGCCACTTAAAAAATTTGTAGTCAAACCAGATGTTTAGTTTTTTGGTTTGTTGGCTTTCTGAAAACCAACGTAACCAGCAGGTTCTACCACATCATCCAGAACAGGATGACTTGTTTTTCTCTGAATGTCGTAGATGTCACTTGAGCTGAGTCCAGAAGCATTTTTCTGGAGTTTTCCCCCTTACATGTGTAGTAAAAAGCTATTAAAACTTTGAAAATGTTAGGATACTTATTTGAGATTTTCACTAGTAATCAACCCTGTAATGTCTGAGTGCCTTTCTCATTCATCCTGTGTGTCTCAAAGCAAATAGGATCATGAGAAAATGTAGGTCAGGAGGGACCTCAGGAAGTCACCTAGGCTAACCTTCTGCTCAAACCATATGTTAGCATTTCCATTTAACAACTCAGGCAGCTAAGGTACAGGGTTTAAATGCATTTTTGTGTGTCTTCATGCAGATAATCCACTTGAAGTAAGAGTCAAGCTCCCTTTTTCTATAGCAACAAGATCATCCTTCCTTGGAGGGATGGATATTTTTCCCCAGTGAGCTGTAAAAGAGGATGAATAAACATGTTTAATGCTTTCTTAATGCTAATTGTGACACCAGTTGTGAGCACAGGATAGTTAAGATGATAGGAAATAAGTTCATTTACAAAGGTGTCTTCTAAAGTTGTTCTTTCCTTTTGCATGTATTTTGTTGGGAACATAAAAATTACTGTATTATGTTGTTGCATGTTTTCAGACATGCAGGTTGAGCTCCTGCATTAGCAGAATTAAAGAGTGACGTAGGAAAGAAACCTGGAGTTTATATTCAATAGCATAATAAACATTTTGGTCATTCTTGCTACATGTTTCCAGTCAAGTTCAAGTTTTGCTTTGAAGCTGAGGTGAATTATTGGGCCATTTGTCCACAACTGACAGGAAGAACACTTAAACCTTTGCTTGGAGATCTTCTTAAATATTTGCTGTTGTAATGAAGGGGAGTACCTGGTCTCTCTTCCTCGGCAGCACAGTTTAATCTCTAAGTCACGTTCTCCAGGAAGACTCCATCCATTTAAACTTTCTTGCCTCTTTCTAGGCCCCTTCCAGTCTGTCTAGGACTATGCTGAGAGGGTTGCATGTTCCCCAGAGGTGAATTCCTCTTCCCTTTGTCTCCTGGCAGGACTTGCTGGGTCAACTGTCCTCTGTTCTGATGAGAAAATCCACCCACCTTCGCAGATTTATTATACCCAGTTGTAGAAGGTCGTGTTGAATTAATCAGATAATATTTACAATTACGTGGGACAAACAAGGGCTTTCGTATGGTATTAATTTCTTACTGCTACATACACCCTCTTTACAAAAAAAAAAAGTAAGAAAGTGCTATGAAAGGGAAACTTGCTATTTATTTTGTTTTAAAACCTTAGTGGAACTGAGAAGGTTACCCATTTCACTTCAGATGCCGAAGTGAAAGATAACATTAAATTTTGCTGTATCCAACTAAACCCAAGACAATATTTAAATGATTTTGAGACAGAAGTTTATCATAGCTTCAGATTCATTATTAACAGGGGCATATGAGTATGTCCAAAAGAGCTCTGAAAAACTGTTTGTAAAAGAGCTGTTAAGAGATGGATAAATATACTTCACTTTGCCCACAAAATGCAACAAAGGCCATCCCTTCCTAGCTGTTTTTAAGGATCTCAGTGAATAAGAATGGAAATTTCTGTGAGGCACTGTATCTAAAATACCTAACAGTTCAGCAAAACAACAGTTTCTTTGAGGCATTCTGCTTCAGGGCTTTCATTACTGCTTATTGACTCTGAAATTTTAGACATGCAAAAATGTCTTGACTGAGTCCTAGTGTTCTGTGTGATTGGTAGTCGGGTGCATGGAAATTACAGTAGATATAACTGTGGCCATCTGATGTGCACATGCAGGAGAGTGGGAAACCAATGGAAGAAGTGACACTTCAGAGTTTAACTTTTTAGTAGTATCTGGGGAGAAGGGTTAGATCCACACTAATTAATAGCTCAGCAGTTACACATGGAACTGGAGCCTGGCAGGTGTGGGCAGGTATGGGCTTCTGCTGTTCAGCTTGGATGAAGCAACTCAGCTGGGGTCTCTGCTGTACAAAGGTGTCTTCATTGTCAAAGTCATGACATATTCAAGGTGCTTCATAGGGCAGCTCTTCAAAGTAACAGTGTCAGGCTAAGTGCAGACCTGAAAGAAGTATTTTATTGCATGCAGAATTTTTAAGTTCGTTGTTTACATTTTCTGTTTCATCTTGTGAAAATGCTACAGACCTTTTTCTCTGTGTTATGTCCTGTACTGGAAGTGTCTTTTGGATTAAGACAGGAGGAGACCATGACCTTTTCGTAGTGATTTTTGGGTTTGGAATGCAGAAAATGAAATGGCAGTTATCAGCATTCATTTTTTCCCTTTTCAGATTTCTTCATTTGGTCATTTTGAACAAAATTTATCTGAGCTAAATAGCATTCCTTCTTCTGAAATGCAGATAAGCATAAATGAAACTGTTCAGTTTGAGCAAATTAATTATTTGATATAATGAGGAAACTTGAATTCTTTATGTTTCCTTTAAATATTGAATTTATTGTCAGTTTTGATGCATAAAGGACTGCAATCTTGGAAAAGGGGGTCTGGCTTTGAACTGCAATTATTTCTGAGAATTGAGATGTTATCTGCAGAAGAGAAAAAATACGCTTTTGGTTGATCTCCAGTTCAAACAGCAGCAATCAAACACAGCCAGATCCATG
The DNA here is from genome assembly GCA_026261815.1 of Monarcha castaneiventris obscurior. Lineage (NCBI taxonomy): Eukaryota > Metazoa > Chordata > Aves > Passeriformes > Monarchidae > Monarcha > Monarcha castaneiventris. The sequence continues at coordinate 19,721,300 of JAMPIT010000379.1, read as the reverse complement.
GATCTGAGTAGTGAAAGGCCATTCTGTAAAAAGAGAGTGGTATCACTATGGGACTAATCACCTTGTCTGGTGGGCAGAAGCAAGCCCAGGTCTGCCAGTATTTCAGGTAGCTACATCTGTACAGGTCAAGTGTAATCAGATGATGTCCCCAGAAGGCAGAGGTGGGGAAGTTACCAGGGCCTTCCTGCTCATTTCTGTTTTCTTCAGTTACTTACATCATGCAGACATAGTACCAAAGCATGTCAATAAGGAAGACATGAAAGAGCCTGGACTGCTGATACAGTGTGTGTGAGGAGGGACCCAGTGCAGGCCAGGTACACAGGGAATGGTTTCTGCCTCTTGGAAGAATGAGGATAGAAGGGTGGGTGGTGGAGAGCAGGGGATGAAGTTTCCTTTTTTTGAGTAAAATGTGAGAATAAATGTCTGAAAATGGTGGTGGTGTTAAAGGCCCTTTAAGGCTGAAGTGTTTGGACCAGTGGTAGCTGGAAACCCTTCAGAACTTACATGCATTCATGTCAGAGGACGTGCTTTCAGGTGTTCCAGAAGGCACTAGGCAGGCATCACTTCTACCTCTCTGATGGGTAGGAGCATTTGAATAAATAAACAGATTTTCATTTGTTAGTCTTCTGCTAGATGACCTCAAAATATTGTGAAATTTGTATTATCCTCTTGATACATCATTCTCCATTTCCCCAGTCCTCCTGTACTCTGTTGCCTCTGAAGAAAAGAACAAAAGATAAATTTTCTAACTGCCTAACTTTTTCTACGTAGTTTGTGCTCCTAAAGGACAAGCCACAGCCTATCGTCAGCTGCTTTAACACTTCCTTATAGTGTTAAAATAGTTACTGTGCAATTAACTCTAGTTGCTGTGCTCTTCTGTTTCACTGCTGTTAAGTAGTGACATTTGCCATGACAATAATATATTGGATCTTGCAATCTTCTGATGCTTTTATGTTAAAAAAGCTGCTCTATTACTGTGAAATTAATTTCTATTCCTGTACCTATATTTTATCTACTAATTAGTTTATAATTTAATAGAAAAATATATGAAATAATTGAAATAAAGTAAAATATCTCTAGGAATTCTCTCCAACATTGTCTCTTTAGGTCTTTGTAGAATAGCTACAGAAAGCTGGGGTAAAATGAATTTCGGCCATGTTTCCTGACCATCATTATAAAGAAGTAGTACAGATGGTGATGTATTTTCATCCCTAAATTATTTTCTTGCCTGGTCTCTCCAGGAACATAGCTCTGGGCAGCCTTCTGATTAGTGTGTGTTGTTGATCTGTAAGGCCTGCTGGGCATGATTGATTATGCACCATGCATTCCAATGGAAACATTTGCATATTTTCACAGCCACAACTCTCCAGGAGCCTGACTTCAAGATCAAAAGCAGTATCTGCGTAACTATAATAACCTCTCTGGAAGGACTTCCCAATCTGCTTGTAGAGGGAAGAACCTGACGATCAAGTTGTGCTTTTCTGTTTATCCAGTGGTGGTGTTTATTCAGAGATTGTCTTCTGTTATGATTCTCCATCTGTTTGCGACTCGTCCTCAGTTCTCTTGGGGGAACTTCTCTCCTGTATCTCTCAAAATTTTCACTGAGGGGATTGATGGGGCAGCTTCAGAGGGCATCAACTATTTGTTGGCTGCTGAAGATTTTCAGTCTAAATGGGTGAAAACAAAAGGCCGAGAAACCAGGCTGTGCTTCAGATTTACTGTCTGTAGCTCTGTGAGCTTCTGAGCCCTCTAAGTTTCCCTGCTTAGCCCAATAGCTTTTAATGGAGGTGTGATGTTTTCTCCTGTTTTTTCACAGTCCTGTAGGCTAAGTGCTCCTGCTTCTTAGGTTTCATTTTCTGTACATTCATTCTAGTTAGAAACTTTGATAACAGTTGTTTTTGTGTAACGAAAACTACTCCCAGAGTCATCCCCATATTTCAGAGCTTCTGTAAAAATTCTGATAGTTGGCAATACCACGCATTTAAAAGCAGCTTCTCCAAATATACGCACCAGTTAATTATTGAAGTAGTAAACTGTTGCTTTGTTTGGTACACTTGTTTAGTTAAATATGTGTGCAGCTTGATTGGATTTTACCCAATCAGTTGGTAGAGCTTGATTATGTTTAATATTGATGGTTTACTGCATGTCATGGTCTGCTACAAAATGGTGTAGTGCCTTCTAGGATCAAACTCTTAATGGGAAAAAAAGTCTTATTCAAAGAGCAATCAGAGAATGAGTCTGTTAGCATATTTTGGAGTAAAAACCCATGTATTTCTTGATGCTGTTTCCTAGTGCTACATTTCCTTTGCATTCTAGAAGGACTGTAGATATCCTTTGACCTCTGGATGCCTTTTATGTGCCTGCAATACGCAAAAGCCGTGTAGCAGAAACTTCTTTGAAAACTGTCTATTAAATTACAAATAAAAACTCTGCAGGTAGTTACCGCAGAACCAAACCACAGCTCCAAAAGTCACCTTGCTCATCTGGAAGGCTGTCTGCAGGTTAGTTGCCTGAGTGTGTGTAGTGTTTGTTGCCATGATAGCTGAACCAGCTTCTCATCATATTGAGACAGATGACAGCATCCCTGACAGCTTGCAAACTGTTGGAAACTCACCTTTCAAGTGGTGAGTTGCATCAAGTCTCAAGCATGCTGGGGAATAGACCAGGGCTGTCCCGTTTTAAGTGTGGCTTACCACTGGGATGGTTGAGCTTGATATAAATAAGCTTGTATTTCATAGTTGGTGGTATGGACTCGGGCATTACCATTCAGAAGTCCCCACTGCCAGAGAGCCAGAGCAATATGCTGGATAGGATTGTTTCTTGAAAGAGATGTAGCATTCCCAGCTGTAGAAAAGTTTGCTCTGAAATTGTGCATAATGTATCTTTGTTTTCCAGTGGACCTTTGTCAGGTTTCCCATTTCTGTCTTTTGTGCTGTGCTGTGTGCATATTTGACACTTAAAAGATATTTCATACTTGACTGTGTTACTGACATCCCCACAGCCATCATGTTCAATCAGTTGCTTCTAGAGGAACCAGTTATGTGACCAGTGCAATTTATTCTTTCATCACTTGTCTTGGATATGCTGGATGGCCAATCCAGCAGGATTTTGCCAATGTAATTTTCTTGTTAAAGCGCAAATTTTGTATTAGTTGACATTTTTCTTGAGGTATTTTTTTCCCAGTAATGTTTGAAGCAGAAGGAATTTTAATCTCCTGAATGAAGAAACGTGCTTTTGCTGTTCTTTACTTGTACTGTTTTGTATTTGATAGTGATTCTCACACAATGGGGCATAATGGCAACTATGTGTGATTGGGGGGTTTGAGCCTGGTTTACCATAACTGATACTGTGAGAGCAGGATGTGATTTAGGAGTGACAGACCTAACAAGGATACAGATGAAGCTTACTTCTTTTGAAAAACGGACTCTGGTGGGACCTTTGTAGCACCTCATCGTCACACAGACCTCTTAGTTCATTCTTCCCAGATTTTCATAGTATTAATGTTAGAAGAGGGAACTTTAGCACCAGCTGGTGACTTTAGCCATCTGGATTTCTGGCCAGTGTTAGTTTCCATTTTTTTAACTGTGGACTTGCTACCCAGTGAAAAATAAAATGTGTGAAAATTTGATTGTACAATTAAGTGTGGTAAGGATAAGTTGTTCTACTGCCTGATGTTGGAGTCTGTATTATTTTGGGTGATTACTGTTTTCAGATGGAGGCTTTGCTTGTGCATGTGTATATATACACAAAGAAATAAATTTCCCATTTCTCTAGGAAATCCTGTATTCAAAGCACTGCTTTGAAGATTGGTCTTCATCTGTCAAAGTGTAACTACTTCTCTTAAAAATCTTCTTCCACTGGTAGCCACTACAAAAGGCTGCATAATTTTGTCTGTGTGATGGAAGTTGCCAACAGACCGTGATGTCATTGCAAAGCAAATTTCAATGAATTCCTCAAAAGTGGCACAGAGGAAAAATGTGTCCCTGCTCTGCAGCGACCATTAGGCACTGGTTTGTGAAGAGCTGCATTCAGTCAGCACTGCTGCTCTCTCTGTTAGCCATTGATGTGAATGCATGGCTTGTTCTCAGCTCTTCAGCTCCTTTAAAAAATGGAGTGTAATTTCAAAACACTCTTCAACAGCAGGCAATATTCAATAAGAGTAATTTCTTTGTGGTTTGTGTTAGCTGTGGCACAAAAAATTCCTCTTGAAATGCCATCTGTGCTGAGAAAAAGAAAAAAGTTAATGGGTACATGGTTTGTAACTTGTGTATCTGTGAAAAACCTGCAAGAATGGGCTACTGTATGTATATGGTTACACAGATTACATACATCATAGCTATGTTCATAGCTATAATTTTATTTAAATGCTGTAAAATTAAAATATTCTTGTTTCATCAGTGGTGTTGTATCACTGAGGTCATCAAAGACACAAAGCCTCCGTTTCTGAGAGAAGTCATATCACTGACAGTTATTTGTAAAACATTTTTAGAAGTTTTTGTCTTAACTCGTTTAGCATCATATGCATGAAAACGTTCATTTTACACATTTTTAAAAAAGGAGATAGGAAGTATTGCTTTTCTCCATTTATAGTAATATGCTTGCATTGTGTGTACAGGGAGTTATAAGTATTTTGTTTGTATCCCTACTACAACTACACTACAGTGAAACTCCTATGACTGTTATTCATGTGGTATGTGAGCCGTATAAGTGGTTTGTATAGAAGAAAGGCTATTTTGTCTTTTGTTAATAACTATAAGAAATATTTATATGATTATTTATACGCATCAGACACTTGTTTTGCCTATTACTACTTCAGGTTTTGTGACAATAAGGGTGTTGTCAAAGAAGGGAGCACTTAATCACTTTAAAATACTGGTATCTCGATTAGGATATGTATGTAAATTAGAGTTTTCGAAAGGGCTATTTTTATTGGAAGCAGAACCCCTCTTCTTGTGGTTTTACAACTCTGCATGATTTAATATAATCTATAACTCCTCCGCCTCAAATCTCTGATCATTTTGAGAACATGGTGGAACAGAAGTGATGCTGGATACGCAAGGCCTGCATGAAGCCTTTACAAGTTTCGATCGGGTGGTATTCTTTCAAAAAAGATACCATCTGATTTTGTTACTGAAGCAGCACTTGGTAACATGGTACTGCACCACACCTGTACTACATGTGGAAAGCCTCACTCCATACTTGGATAAACAGCTGCTCTTTGGAAGCTTCCAAAATTTTAACCTGATCACAGTTTTCTCGAGCCAACAATAAAAAATAGTTTTTGTTCTTCAAGTTTGATAGTCAAGCTCAATACACAAAGAGCTTTGCAATTTTGCATGTGTCTCTATTTTAAATTCTGCCATAAGAATTCCTGCAGGTGCTGATACTGTGACCTTGGCTCATCTGTACTTAGTACCCAGTGACCAGAACAGAAGTAGTAGCATCTTCAGAGGACTGGAGGAAACTGTGCTTAGAATACCAACTTCTGCTACTAGTTGTCCCAGCAGAGAAGGTACATCCCAAAGTACTTTGCTTCTTTGCTCTTCCATCAATAGAATAAAAATGAAATGAGCTATTTTGCTAAAAATATTTAACATTCCCAAGCAAATGTATTTTTACACTCTGTATAAAACCAATGTTTAGCAACATTTGTTTATTCTCATTTTGGGATAAAACATTCTTTCTTAGTGGCTGTGTATGTGATAGCCTCCTTGGGGAACTCAGGGAGAAGTATAGAGTAAAATTGCCAAAATACAGTAGCAGAGTGTTTCCTTAATTATACATTATACCAAATTCTAGGTATCTGAGTGTTGTCCTTCCTTCTCTCCAGGGGCCTACCAGAAGCCTGCATATGGCTGGACAACTGAGCTGTGTTATCCTATGGAAATAGTTGTCCTCTGCAGCATCAACACCAGCATACTGCACTGAGGCTGCTGCTCTCTTGACACATGTATTTTTTATAGAAATTTGGCAGTATTCCAGATGGTAAATGGAGTCAATAGCCAATTGATGCTTTTAGTAAGTTATTCTTATATTGTAAGCTGTTGTAACTTGCTCCTAATTCGATTTGGTTTGTTACCCAAAACTTAATGTCATGGCTGTTTGTTTGAGGAAGAAAAGAGAGTGATATTTCCAAGAGTAGCAGATGTACTGTCATTATCTTCAGCTTTATAATGCATGTGTTTAGGTAATGCTTTCCCCAGGAAAACCTCTGTTAAATACTTTGTAGTCCTAATTTTGAAAGTGAAGGACATTCTTCATCCCAGCTGTGTTCCCAAGCTTATGCTCCCTGCTGTGTATGTTAATTTGGATCATCTCTTTTGTTTTCACTGTGTATGTCCAATTGGTTCCTCCCTTGAAGGCAGGCAGTGACATAAGGCAGTAAAAAAAGGCACTTAGTACTTTCCTATACGTGCACACAGTGCCACATACTGCACTGTCACCTGATGGCTTGGTGTGAGGAGGGAAAAGATGATTAAGAGGGTGTGCTGGGCCTGTTTTGATTTCTTGCTAATGAAAAGTGTCTGTGAAGAAAAGGTTTGATGACACTTCCTTATAAGCCTGTGCTGATGCTTTAGAAAGAATATTTTAGCTGCTCTTTCCTAGTTTGACTCCTCAGAACTGCGTGCTGAAGTCATGGACCTTTGTCAGTGTCCTCTTGGACTAAATGATTTGTTCCCCTCTCTTCTCTCTAACGGAAAGGCTGTTAGTATGGGGAATGTTTATGTTATCTCTTGCTTCTCAGTGTTGCTTAATTTATTTTATGTAATGGTAGTTGCTTTTATGGGGTTCAGTGGGCCCCTGGCTCCGAGATTACAGATGAGCAGTTTTCACACTAAGTACAGTAGCTATTAAATAATATGTTAGTGGATGTATATGCAAGCACACACACACACACACACACACACGTATATATATTTAAAATTGGGGGTAAGCATTTGTTTGGTGACATACTTGTGTGCTCATCTCTAGTATCTTGAGAAATGTCTTCCTGATATTTAATCTTTCTAAATTAATGTTTCTACTTCAAGTACCTATCTAGAGTACTTTTAGATCACAGGAATAATAACAGCAGTAGTGAAGATCGAATCAATGTTGAAAACCCTTTAAAATACGTCATATAAAAAGGCTTGTGGTTAAACTTACTGTATTTTGTGGTATATATTTTATGATGATGTTGACAGGAATTCAGGGTATTACAAAGGAAGATACATTACTCTCTTGCTAATCTCTGAAGGAATTACTTGCAGGGGAATGCACAGTTTTGTCATTTTATTATGTTGTGATCTGAGTAAGAAGCTTGAAGAGAAAATCTGCATTGGATGGATAATATGGGTCTTACCAAACTAGATACGTATTGCACATATAATATATCATTAACATTAAAGCAGTTAATAACCAAGCCTTCACATTTTTATTTAAGAGATAATAAACATGTCTTGTATTGGTCCTGCAGATAGAAGCTTTGAATTACATTACGCAACAAATGTTCTTAGTTATCTTTGGTTGGTTTTTTTTTTTTTCCCCCTTGGGATTTTTTTTATTTGGCAACCTGTTGTGTAGACGTCCAAACTGCTCACAGTGTTAATTGAGTTTGCCTGTCATTATTATGGCAGAGGAATATGAGAGACAGCATTTCTGCTGTGAAGAGTTGGATTTGAGAGCCAGGGAAAAATGCAGATGTTGTGAAAGAAACCATGAGGGCTCAGTAGATGTCCTACCCACCAGTGCTACCCATCAGGCTGTGGCTTCCTTCCATGGGACAAGGATTGAGGTCTCAGCAGCTGCTGCCCCTCAGTCATGGTTGCAGCTAAGCCTCCAGAGCAGTAGATGTTGGCCTCATTTCACCAGTGAAATCCCCACCCCCAGATGGAGGGGACTGCCTGGGTACAGCTGAGGAGACTCTGGCTCCTAGGTAGTTTTTAGTGTGTGTGCCTGGTAAAATACAACCCTTATAACAGGGCTGCAATTCATCACAGTACTTCCGTGTCATTAGTACCTTTTAAAGTACTGTTGATTGTTGTTATTTGCCTCTCAGTGGTCTTAGAAGGGTGGCTTGCTTAGTTGTTACAAATGTATCAGAAACAGGAAATACGGAAGAGAAAATCTTCAGTCAGAAACAATCTGTCTTTCTGTTCATTCCTGTATTGGGGGCAAATACTTAGCCATTCTGTGTGTTTCTGCCTTTCTTACCTGCTTTTTAAAGTTAAAGCTTGTCTGAGCTAAATGTATGCCTTGAAGTCATAGGAACTTAGAAAGCATCTGGCCTAGAGTGCTTTGTAAAATCTGTTTCACTGTGCTCTACAGCCTCCCACCTTTTGCTGTGTATTTTCCTTCTCCCACTTGTTTTCCCCAGGTTCCTTCTGTGGGTATGCCTCTTCTCTAGCAATCCCTTAAGACCACCAGTGATTCTGCAAACCTCATCTTCTTTGAGATACTTGACATTTTTCATAGATGGCTCTTCTAAAGCATTCCCTTCGGTTCCAGTGATGAAAAAATTTTTCTTCTACTGCAAAAGATACATCTTAAATCATCTTATGCTTCTGTGATACATTCTATAAACAGTGTATGGGATAAATTGTATTATGCCTAATTAAGGAATTACATAGTTCCCATATTATGCACTAAGTCTATTTGTGTGCCTGGAGCATCCTTTCCCTGCCCCACCACATTGTGAAGGAAGGCTTCTGAGAACTGTGCAAGCTCGTGGAGGGAAGAAAGTAGCTGGGAAAAAGCAAATCTGGCTAACTACATACATGAACCCGGTCATCATATTTTTGCTGCTATTTTCATGAAATTACCAACATTTGGTACATAAGCTGATTATACCAAATTTTTATTTGGGAGAGAACAGTGAACAACAGACGAAAGTTCAAAATCTGCTTTGGTTGCTGGGAAGTGTCTTCATGTCTGTGAGCTAGCCAAAACTAACAGACTTTAATAAGCAAGGGCAGATGTGTATACATGCTAGGATATGTTTTTACACAACACTAAATCACCAACAGGATAATTAAAATTTTCTGAATAACGCCTGTGGTGAGGCCACAAACACAATGCACATTATTTTCTTTATGTAAGCAGTGAGAGACAAATTGTTTCCCGTTTCTGTAAACAGTACAACCTAAAGAAAACACTAGACTTTGAAGAAGCTTGTCTTTCTAACTACAAACAAACAGAACAAAAAAAAAAACCAAACAAACTAAAAAATGCCAAACACAAAATCCCAAACCAAGCCCCACAAGCCAAGTGAAAGACAGAGAGCCAGAAGTCTGGAGAATAACCATTATGAACACATGGCTAATTTCCTCTGTTCCTAAACCAGTTTTATCAGTATATATTGCTAAGTCTGATGAGTTGGGTTTGTTCATGCTGTACTTGAGACAAAACACACACAGTTGTCTCTAGACAATGACAGGAGCCCACCAGTCTGCCAGCTCTGCACAAATGTGAGTGGGTATCTGTTACGGAAATAATGTTTTACCCGCTTAAGGGTACCTTACTTCCTCTCAGCACACAAAACTAGGCCCTTTTTAGGCTATCTGGAAGGGTTGTTCATTGTAACCCAGTAGGACAGCTCCCTCTGGAAGACAGGGATTGAAGATGGGAGTGAGCAGTGCCAGGGTGTACACACAATGGGCTGCTCTTGCTCTGCTGAAGCAAAGGGACTCTGCTGCTGTGCAGCTTCCCTAGTTGATTTCAGTCAAAGCAAGCTCTGACCATCATCTGCAGTACCCAACTTGCAATGAAAGGTTATGGAATTTATCAAAGTCGTTACAGAAATCTAGGTAGTTAATTAGTAAAGATCTTCCTTGGAACATATCTGTGTATATGTACATAAACTTTTTGCATTAGAGTTTATCTTGATGGCAAAATCAAGATAATGGATATGTTATCATTACTGCAGAGCCTTGCCTTGTTGATAGAGAGAATTGTTGTTATTTTAATGGAAAATATTTGAACAGATTTTAACAACCTTAAAATCATACCATGTTCTGCTCAAAAAATATGCCCAAACTCTTATCGCTTAGGATATGCATGACTGCATATTTTATTTCTGGTGTATTGCCATATTTCCTGTATCATCATCTATGCCAAATAAATGCTCACTTACTACACTGGTAGCTTAAATACTGTTGCCTCAGAGATGTGTTTAGAAAATATGATCGATATTGTCATAATGTGATTTATAACATTGGAGTAGAATAACCATAGGTTAAAAATCCTCCACAGGACATACAGATCTTGCAAGATCAGTAGTATTTATCCCTTTTGGTAGCTGTTTGTCTAATCTGTTCTTCAAAGTCTGTACCTGTTGGCAGGTCGTCATTTAGAAGGGCAGTCAATTCCAGGATTTACATATTTTTTCTGCTGTAATTTTTTCCAATTACATCTAAAACCTCCTTCATTGTTTTTGCATTCACTGTCTCTTCCCCATACCCCAGTGGGCATGGAGAACAATATAACCCCTTCTTTATATTTATTTATTTATTTTCTCTGCCATCATTCTGCATAGTGGAAGGGACACCGATTATCCTGTTTAATATAAGTTGCATGAATAAAGTTGAAAATGACCATCCCATGGGTGATCATCCCATTTCATTGTGTCCTAGATGTTCAGGTTCTGGCTTTCTGCCAAGGGCAAGAGGTTGAAGCACCCTCCGGGAAGCTGGGGGGTCAGGTTTGGGAGGGGGTGGGATGGGAACAGGACTGACACCAGTCAGCAAAGACACACAGTGGCAGAAACCCTTGAGCATGTCGCAAACAGGAACCAAAGATGCCTGTGGTTTCTGCGTTGCTCGTGAGGAATTTTGTTGGTCATACCTTTTAAGCAGCTGTAGTTTCTGTGGTTTCATTATTATTTTTTCCCCTCTGCTTCTTTTTTTCAGTTTTAATGCAGAAGGTAAAATAGGGGCGGAGAGGATTAGAGGAGCTCCGCATCTGGTTCAGTACTTGTGTGAGGTTAGTGAGTAGAATAACCAGGTGAGATTGATGGCATTTTAGTGTGCTGATAGAAGTAACCTGTTCTGAAAACTGAATCCAGCACTTGTTTTTCCACATTGATGCATTGTATGGGCACAACTTGGACCCAGCCCAGTCTGCTGTAGTTCATGTATGGTTGGAAGCCAAGAAAAGCACTTCTGTCCGCCAAAGAATGGCACTAAAAGTAGTTTAGAGAAGGCATATCTGTTGTTCACTTGCAAAGCAATAGTCTTATCACCACTGCTAGCTCTGCGATTTAAACTGAGTAGTCTCTCTTTTATAATGCTTAATTATGCTTCAGTTGCTCTTTCTGCCCCCACCTCCTTCCTTCTGTGTTCCCCAAAATGTATGTAGGCTCCTGACAGCAGAGTGCTGCTGGAGTGAGGGAGGCTTGCTTTGAGGATTCAGTGCTTTGAACACAGTGTGTTTACAGCAGGTATAAAGCAGAAGCATTGTTTTACACTGAAGGAACAGGGAAGTTGGCAACCATCCATCTGTGCAGCTTTGAAACTTGATTACTCTTTGTTTGAATAGTGATGCCCTAGATAGGTTTTGACAAACTCCAGATTGCAAAACAGTGTTGATGAAGCATACGTTTATGTAAGCACGTATATCTGTGTATAGTATAGATAAATATATATGCATTTCTGTAAAGCCTTGTGAACATGAATTCAAAAAGTCTCTGGTTTAGATGAGTCTCAAAGGTCACTTCTATTTTCTCTTCCTCCCATCCAAAAATACTTTGATTGTCTTCTGTGGGAATTGGGTTGAAGTTAGACATGGGAATGGTTGAACAGATGACCCACTATTAAAAGTGAAGGACCATTACCCAGGTATTTTCAAGTGTATCATCCAGTTGAAACTCATGTCGTCCAGGAATAAATGGCTCTGAGAATGGCTGCCTTACTGACTACATTTGGTGTGAATCGCTTCCCATTTATTTTCCCTTGTCGGTGTCAGGACGCAGTTACGTACTTATGTACTGCAGCACAGCTAATTAATGTGCTGGGTAACTTAGAAGAGGTGATATTTTGCTTTTTAACTGTACTTCAGACATGCACAGAGAGATGACTGTTTTAGGGGAAAAGTACTTCAGTGTGTATAGGATAGCAACTCTGCTGACAGTAAAAATAATAGCTCTTTGTACAGCATTTTTATGATTCAGTGCTGTACAGACACTAACATGATCTAAACTGAGAACACTAAGCAAAACCCCTTTAAAGATGTTCAAGCATCAGAAGATGTACAGCAGGAGGAAGTGGCAGCCCAGTAAGGCAGGGGCTGTACTAGGATTAGAAGTGGAGACTTCCTTATAGCCAGCCCTGCTCTCCTTCTTCTAATTCCCAACAGGCAGGTTCTCCTTCTGACTTTCATGCCCCATTTACACTTCCCATCTAAGGTCCATTGTTCAAAATTCTGCCTCAAAGTGGACTTGAAAAATAGGGAAAAATCTCTGATACAAACACAAAGCAAAATACCTTCTACTCCATATGAAGTCTTACACTCTTAAAAAAAAAACTGTGCCATTCCTGCCTTGTATGCCTAATGACCTTGTAAAACTCCTTGGTTTCTCTTAGATGTGAAATTACTTTTTCTTTTCTCGTATTTGGATTCAAATGGTTGTCAAAAGCATGTATTCTGAAAATATCATTTATTTATTTAAAACCTTTTATATTTGGGCGTTTAATGCAAGTTGTGTAAAGTATGGTTTTAAAGCATCTGAGCATCCAGACTTGCAGTTTCCCAGGCATTTTGTGGTGAGACTTGTGCATGAGTTTATCATACTGTGAATCGTCCACTTTCTGAAAATGATGGGCTATGTAAATTGTTCTAGATTGACACAAGGGGGTTGCTAGCCTTGGTAGTAGATTCTGACTCTGTCCTGCTGCACCATAGCAATTTTAGGTTATTGCCAGTCTCTCTGATAAGTCCAGACAAGGTGTTACCCAGCAAGTTTTAACTGTGGCAGTGAAGAACTGAGATTTTTATATTTTTGTCTGGTTTAAAGCCCATTTTGCCGTCATATTGGTCTTCAAACAGAAGAGTGTGATTCATAGTGGTTGAGATTTAAAAGGAGAATAAAAGCATCATTCATTCTTTTCTTGTAGCTTACTTTATGAAGAGCTTAGCATCTGTGATACCAACCCTTGCACCTCACCCAAATATAAAAGTAAATAGCAGTGTGTACATTTTTGGGGGAGAAAATGCATGTTCATGCGTTTGATGTTCTCCACAGCTCAAGCCACAGGAATGAGCTGGATGATTCCTCTGCTGCTGTAAGATGGGAGGGTTCTAAGCATGGCTGTTTTCAGCAGTTATGCACTTATCAACCTAAGCCACATGGAGAATTACTAGAAGTGGGAGAGTTAAAATGGGGTGTAGAGCATGTGTGCATATTTTATAAGTATATATAAATATATACTTTATATATAAATAAACAGTGCTGCAGAAGAATACGTCAGTCACAGTCACAGTGGTAAAAGTGGCTCTGTTACAGCATCGGTGGTTTTTACACCATATGTTGCTGTTCTCTTGCAGTGCTTTGCTTTTGTTCATGTAGGCCCTCCAAACTAAGCATCCCATCATAAGGATTGACTAGCATGAAAATGCTTAAAAGACTCTAATCTCATTAGATAAACTTATCATTTTTAGTCCACATAATGGAAGCTTCTGAGCCAAAGAAAACACAGTTGTGTTTGAAATATGACTGACTGCTGTTACACGAAAGAAGCAGGGATAAATCAGCCGAAGCAAATGTTGTGTTTAATGACTGATGTGATGGTCTGAAGTAGTGTTTTAGTCCTGCAGTTGTTTATCTAGCAGTAGATACTATATTAAGTTCGGAGTAATGGTGATCCCCCAAACAGAGTATTGCCTTATCTTATTGAAACCGAAAAAGCTGTATTTAACCAATGTGAGCCTTCTCTTACAGCTGATGTTAAGGACATGCAGAACTTAGAAGAGCAGAGAAAGCTTCCTCCTGATTATGCTGTTTCTATTTATCTTTAACTGGAGAGTAAGCATATTTAGAACCAACAGTAACTTGACTGTGTTTTATATTGAGTAGAGCTATGCTTTGGTGAACTGGTGATTTTCCCTGGTAAACCAGGCCAGCACAAGAACTGAGCTGATTTTCTCTCTGTTCTTTTATTAGTCATATTTAATAATGCTTCACTAGCACATCGAAGAGAAGGCAGAAAGGCGTGTAAAGGCAGAAGAATGAAATGTCTGGTGAGAAGGTGCAATTTTGCCTTTTCTGGTTTCTGAAACCCTGCACTAATCAGGGAGCCCTTCTGCTCTGCCCATTGGCATTTTTTAGCACCTCTGCTGGAGTCTCTATCTTCAAGCTTTGTCTTACAGATTGCATGTTTTGTTCCCTGGGGATCTGTTCCCTCCCATTTTCATATCTGGATGTGTTTCCTAGTCCACTGGGACCTACATTGGGATGAAAATTCTGTTCTCAGCCATGATTTTACTTCCACCTCTCACCTGGCACATAGTCCTTTCTTTGCTGGTTATCCTTCTTTGTTTCCCACTTTGGTTTACTTCTAACCATCATAGCTCTTGAAGTCTTTCTTCACTTACTATTAACTTTCTGGAAGTTATTTCATCCAGAAGTCCTTTTCTTGCATATTCTGTATCTATTTCCCTTGTACCCAGCTGTGTGTTTTCTGTGGCTTGCACAACCCGATCTCTCCAGAGATTTTTAGATATTCCTTAAAGTGCCACTTCTGCCTGATGTTACACCACAGCTTTCTGTCTTCTGGTTTTTAGGCAAGCACTCTCTTTTGCAGCTGGTGTTGGTGCACCTGCCCATCTTGCATCTTATGGATTAGATCCCTGCCTGCGAGAAACTGGCAGCAGTCCTTGGCTCTGAGCTTCTGTTATGCAGATCAAAGAAATTAACACATCCCATTATTAAAAAAGCCACATAAGCAAGTTTTGCATGCAATTATGGTACTTCTAGAAGGTTTTTTTTAAACCATCCTTTAAAATGTTGTAAATAAGTTGCATTTGCCTGTACACAGTCCCCAGAAAAGATGTTTTATATTCCAAAGATTTTCAGAATAACTTTTACAGAATTAGATTATTTTAAAAAGATTAATAATAAGTAATGAAAATGCACCTATCATTTTGACTGTCCAAGTGGGTGTCATTCTGTACATCCTTTGAAAGCCACAGAAATAAAAAGTCTTCTATGTCAGTAGAATTTTTCCATATTGTAACTCTTCTTTTCTGCTTGGAGAGGCTTATCAAGGACTAAGGGCTAAATTTTTTTGCCATTAGTCACTAAATTGCATTAAATATTTGTTTTGTGTAGACGGAAACAAAATGAGGAAGAGCTTAAGTTGAATGGTTTTTTTCTGAATTAAAAATGTAAAATTTCTTTTTTTAAGCAGAGGCATTACTGGCACGTTTTGTTACCATCTTCTGGGGCAAAGTAATGGCACAGAGAGATCAAACAATCTGTTGTTTCATCTAAAGTTTCGAGTTAGACTTTGTCCAGGTTAACTCCAAGCATCCAGCTGGGGGTTGGGGGGAGAGGGAGAGCGTGGAGAAGGGAGAGGTACAAGCTGTTTGACATTATGAGTAATTATTGAAGGATAAGTATGTTTTTTAAACTGTGGTAGAATGAAGCTGCAGAATTTGGATCTGGGGGCTAATTGCCAAAGGCTTTGATGCTAGCATGGGAGATTTCCAAACAATTCTTTGTAATTCAGAGTCTGTTTACAAAGATTCAAAATCTGCATTTGGATCAGAAGGGACGTTTTGGCTTTTTTTTCCTCTGCTGAAATCTTATTTTCTGAAATCTCGAGCATATCAATGTGCAGCTGTTTACATAGGAAGGCTAGGCAGGATTCCTTGGAGTAGAAGATTGAAGGAAGATCCTAAGCGTTTGTGCAGGCACTATTTTCTGGAATCCTGTGTTTGTGTGTGTCCCGAAGTCCTAGAGAAATTCCCCCAGGGATCAGGCCTTGCTTTGCTGTGCCCCCCTGTGAAATGAGCGTCTGATGTTTTACTTGCCACTTACCAGAAAAACTTTGAATTGCTCCACCTGATAGATAACTCCAGTGGGAGAACGTAGAACCAAAGCATGCTTGCAGTCCTTTGCTTGGACTTGGTGTTGTGTAGTAGCATTTACCTGTGCAATGCTATAGCTAAAGTATGGGGTTGTTAATGCATTTATTGTCTTCTGGGTGTATGTATTTCAGTTTTCTTAATCTCATATCTGAAAATGTAATTGGGACTTGTATTAGTTTGGAATAACAAGGCGTCCTGCTTGTTAATTGGAAAATTAGTTCACAGTTTATTGAGCAAAGCACCTCTTCAGTTTTGTTTTTCTTTTGGTATCTGAAAAAGGTCCTAGTCCAGGAATGACTCCGCTGTATTCGACACTAAAAATGCTATGCAAAGTTATAGTACCGAAGTTCTCTAAGCTAAGAAAGTCCTCTAACGTTAGAGTTAGACCTTTTTCCTCCTCTGCTTTCACACCAGGCAGGTTGTATCAGTCTGTAATGGTCCTTTGCCCCTCTGCAGCTCCCCTACATGTGACCTCTAACCAATTCCTTCTGGTTTTTTTCAAGTGCTTCTCAAGCATTTCAATCAATTTGAAAATAGCCCAGTTGTGTTCCCCAAGGAGCAGCCAAGATTCCTGCATGGCTGGGAGACCTCTTGTGTTGTGGTGTGTCTTTTATCTTGGCTTAGGCCATGTGGTAATGACTTCTGGGTGCATCCTGCTGCCCTGCATCCTTCATCACTGTCAAGTGTGCTGCTTTTGCAACTTGTCTGTGTTTGATTTCTTCCCATTTTCTATTTTTCCTGTGCATTTAAAAAGCTATACTCTTTTCCTTCAGAGGCCTGTTTCAATTCTCCTCTGTATTGCTGTCTGCAAAGCTCTTCAGACATCACTGAGAGTCCACTGTGTGCCTAGTTTTTTTCTCCAAACTATGGATATTAGAGAGCATAGTTCAACAGACCACATGAAGCACAGAAAATCCAGGAGTTTGGATAGCTAACTAAAAAACCTGTAAACCTCCTCCAGCCACATTCTGTCATTCTCCCAGGAAGCAGAGCCTTGGTTTTGATCTGGACTAAAAGACAGGTGATGCTGCATGTTAAAATGACATGAAAACTACATGTTAAAAATGCTTTGGGTATGTTGACTTCAGTTGTTTGTTTTAAAGGCTTTTATAAAGGGGGGGAAAAAAGCAAGATTTCAAAATTGCAGAAAGCATTCTTTTTGTGTGTTTTCTGTGGAATACATGATGATAGATACATGATGGGTTTAAAGATTTCCCTGGATTGTATTCCTTCCCCATTATATTCTCATATGGGAGTTTATATAGTATGTCCTTACTCAGTGAGAAGAAAGAAACCTGATCTTTGTGTGGGCTGTTTACCAGACCAGTGGATGCTATGAGACTGAGAGGTGTTTCCAGTTTAGTTTCATTGAGTGGTATGCAGACTGCATCGGATAGCCGAGCTGGGATTTCTACTGCAATCAGTAATTTTATAAACTTCTCCAGTAAATAATAACTCTAATTATGGAAAAGTGTGAAATAGACCTAAATGAGCTTGTTAATATTAATGCTTACTGTAGTTTCTGAAGTTACTGAGCTTTTTATGGACCTGGGCTAACATATTCATAAGAGTAAACAAATGCAGCTGGACTTTCTGTTCGTGGACAAATAGGAAAACACCTTGGATTTTTGCAGGTTAGTATCAAAATTGTTCCTGGAGCATTTCTTTCCCGAGCATTATTTCTGTCTGTGGGCTTTTTATTAACTGTTTAGTTTGTCTGTTACCCCTTACTAATAGGTTCTGATTATTCATGTGCTGCATACTTTTATATCCATTCCTTAAGTGTCTGATGGCTGACTGAAACAGGGTTAGAGATTCCAACAGCATGGCTGTATGAACATTTTGTTTTACAAATATATCTCTTTGAGACCTGGTTTTGTGATCCAAAGGTCATCAAATTGCACGCTCTATAAGAAAGCAAGTAGAAGTGGTACTTTGTAAAGTACTTGTAGATCTCACTCAAAGGCATGTCTCTAATGCTTTTTAAGTATTTTTTCCGCTGGACTGATAAATACACAGTTTCATTCTTCTCTAAATAGAAAGATGTATCTTTCTTGTCTGTGCTGGAGCTGTGACAGATGTAAGAGGACAAACCCCGTGATTTTAATGCAGGTTCACCAGCTTCTGTTCCTTCTCCCTACACGTATCCCTGTAACGATCTTTCTGGGAAAAAAAGCTGTGTGACAAAGTAGGAGAAATCCTGCGCGGGGAGGAGGAGACAGGGAGCAGTGTGGGTGCACCCGCGGTTTGCTAGCATGATGTCATTCTAATTTGCACTGCTAGGGGATGAGCTCATTGGGGAGGGGCCTTGCAGATTTACAGCTGTGCCAATTCATCTCTGTTTTCATTAACATTCTCCAGGCTCCCTCCTTGAACTAAACAACAGGCACTGCATTATGAATTATTTAAAGACCTATGAGAGCTTCTACTAAATAAAAACAAGCATCAGTGCAAAACAAAAGAGTGAACTCTCTATTTTCCTTCCACAGTGTTGTTAGAGAATGGCATGTCTACAATTCCCAAAAGAATAAGCAGGTTATTTTTTTTTCTGCCCCCTTAACATTTTTGCACTACTAGTTTTCAGCAGCAGTCTGAGTTGCCTTTTTGTGGTAGGTGGGTATGTAGACCCTAATGTGTATATGTAGATATGTTTCTTGTTTAGATGCAGTATAGTGCTAGCAAAGCTGTATTATTCCACTGAATAACTGGGTTTTAATTTCTAATAGGAGTTTAAATATAAAACTTGGGCTCTTAGAAGAAAACAAGGATGTTCTTCTATTTCTACAGCCCACATTAAGACTAATTGGTTTTTTGGTTTTTTTAAAATAACCTATAAGAAAGTACCTGAGAACTAAATAGGTTTGCCTTTCACTACTTTAGGGAATTTGACTATGTTTAATATTAGATAGGGTAGGCTTTTCTGTACACGAATTAAAAAAAAAAAAAAATTACAATTCTGCTTCCACTGTGAAGGAAGTTATCTTCCTAAAATGTCTCACGTTCCAGCCTGGGTGTTTGTCAGACACCATGCCATTTTGCAAATGGGTCAGAGCAGCTATTTGAAAATCAGATAAAGTACCTGGGAACTGCATCTGCTGTACTCTGCCTCCTGCCTGGCTGCAGGCTAGAGGTGCTAGGGCATTTGTATAGT
The DNA here is from genome assembly GCA_026261815.1 of Monarcha castaneiventris obscurior. NCBI lineage: Eukaryota > Metazoa > Chordata > Aves > Passeriformes > Monarchidae > Monarcha > Monarcha castaneiventris. The sequence goes on along the minus strand of JAMPIT010000379.1, from coordinate 19,702,087 downwards.
TACATTCACTGAAATTTTCGTTAGAAATGCATTTTAACAAATTTAACAAAAGATTTAGATGCTTGGTTGAGATGTCATGTTCAAAGGGTGAATTGTGCCTAGCATCTGGAAATACTTCAGGACTTCTCTAAGAAGCAAGATAAATCTTCAGTATTGTTTAGATTTCTCGTAGGTACCTTTTATCTTCTCCCTTAGTGCAACACCCACCTTCTGAGATGAGGATAGGGTGAACTTCTGTACTTCTAAACTCTTAACTACTGCTGCTGTCTGTAACAGCTTTTTGGGATTATTCATTCCTGATGTAAGGTGCTTTAGCCACTTCTTGTAGATGCATCTGTCTTGGTAGCTGTAGGACAGTAAGCAATACAAATACAGGGAAATCTAAAATAAAGTAGAGGTTGAGTTTGAGTAAGCAGTGGGTTTGCTCTAAAAGCACTATGTACCCCTTTCAGATTTGCGTCTGAATGTCCCAAAAGTGAAGAAACTGGTGAATTATTTGCTGGGCAATAATACTCAAAAAGCTTGTTGCTAGGGGAAATAACTCAGTCCAAAGGCCAAGCTGGTTTGTCAGTCAGTTCACCAAAAAGTGGCCCAGTAAGTAAGTTTTCTAAAAATTACTGCAGCCTGTTAGAGCATGGCAATTTTGCACTTCCTATCCTCTTCTCTGAAGGGAAAAGAATATTTTATGTATACAATACTACAGGTAGGTTTTTTAAAAACTTCAGCTACTGAAGGTGTGGAAGGACTTGGTGTAATTATTGTAGTCTCTGTAACTCGAAGAGATGAAGGAGCAGAATATTTTTTAACTTCATATAAAATATTCTAGAGGCATGGGCAGCAGGCAGCAGCTCTTGAGTGCCTATAAAATGCTTCAGCTAGGAGCCTGCTAGTGCTCCCTGTCCTTCTCCCACTCAAGGAGCATTAGGAACGTCTGGAGAAAAGCAAATAGACTTGCAGTTTAAGTGCTGGCTTCCTTATAGTCAGCTTTATCTGTGACAGACAAATTGCATACTATGCCAGCTTGTATACTTTCAAAATAGTACTCTTTTAATTTCACACCATGAATGGGAGCAGTGCCAAAATACACTTACTTAGAGGTGAACTCAAAATGACTTCAGCATTAACAACTCAGCATGTCCCTCTGTAAAAAAAACATAATCTTCAATAAACATGTTTTAGTTTCCAGTATTTTACAGCATGTTTTGTATAGTTGTCCTCAAGGATGAACTTAATCTTTGCATTCAGGGACAAAAGCAAAAATAAGCCTGCTACCCAGATTTAGAAGTTTTGAGACAAACCCATACCTTGATGCTGTGGAAGTAAAGTTTAAGTAATTGTTTGGTAAAGTTGCCTTGAAATGCTCTTGGGGATGCTGTTGGTTCCAAGAGTAATGAAGGAGGGGGATCTGCTCTTGGTTTCACTACTGATTTGGTAGCACCAGCTAATTGTGCTGGTGTAGCTGATGCTGGGCAAACTCCTTTGATCTTTTGCTTTTCCATATGTGAAGTTGGGACTATTTTGCTATACTGAAATAAGAATGGGATCTTCCTTTCAGTGGATTTAATATAAATCTTGTGTAAGCTGTTGTGGTCAGGATATCTCCTCAATACAGAGGCCAGTTGACTTAGAGGTCAGTTCATCTTACTCTGAAGAAAACACGAAGTGGGAGATGGAGCTGGCCAGACAAACATCCAGTGCCATGTTGGGTGCCATGAAGTGTTCGAGATGCCTATGGGAGCTCTGGGTGTGACTCACATAGCAGCTAATGACTGTGAGGGGCTGAGGAGAATATGCTAGAGCATCTCAAAGATGCTGGACACCTAAACTTAGGCAAGCCCAAAATTAACCCTGCTGGTAGTGTCTAGTCTTGTGTTTTGCGAATTATTGTCACCAGGTTTCTGTTGACAGTAACAGGAGTGCAGGCATGTAGCTCCCAAATCCCACCCTGTGTCAGACAGCTTTGCATGTATTTTTAACCCATCCTTTAGCTGAAGCTCAGTGTCATGTATCCCATGTATTTTGGTTTAAAAAATCCTCAAAAGAAATGTTTTCAAAACTTCTTTATTGCTTATGGCAGTGGATTCTAAAACATACTGATGCATTAAAGGCATTTTGTTTCCAAACATGAAAAGGTTTCTGTGAGAGAAGAATTTCTTGACAGAAACCAACACTTCAGTGCAGATCCTAAATCTGGAGCAGCCTTAGGTGCTGCACCAACAAGCACACACTTCTAGGCACTGAGAATAAAATGTGGAGCTTTGAGCAGGGGGATGCAGAGGGAGAGGTAGTGCTGCTTTACTGCTAGCCTTGATGAAGGTACAAATAGGTTTCAGAACTGACTAAAAAGCGTCCTTCAATTATAGCAGTTAAGCATATGGAAACTACAAATCAAGTGTCATTGCAAGTGGCTTGCGGGAGAGTGAGAATAATCAGTGCTCTCAACTATACCCTTTTTGTACCCAGGAAGCTGAATAATCAAGCTGGAGGCAATATTTTAGTACATTTGAAAGCTTAAATACAGGCATGGGTGTCCTAGATTTGCTACAAAGCCATCTGAATATTTTTTCTGGATTTTGCTGTATTTTTTAAGATACTGCTGACTGTAGGTATGTATGGAAGAAGATGAGTTTGAGGGTGGAAGGAGAGAAACCACCCCTTGGTTTCATGTATTAACAAACTCAACAGGATGCAGTTTTTAAATTTGGGGCTGGGTTTTGATTTCCTGAGGTGTAGCTGAGATTTCCAGATGCCTGCAGTTGTAAGAGCTTTGTCTAGAAGATGGGGGGTGCAAGTTTGAACTTTATCTGCTGGCATCGTGCCCAGTGGTCGCTTGCCTAGGCCTAATTCTGAGCTGTCATATTAATGGAAAGCAGTGGTGCTGTTTTCAGCTGTTTTGCTGTTTAAACACCAAATATCTTACCTGGGGGGGACCTTGGCTTGCTAACTTGCAGCTGACTTACGTGTGTATGAGTCTCTGTGTTTGTATAAATAAAGAAACAAATACTGTTGTATGGATGTATTTTAATTTGTGCTTCTCTGCAGTTATTATTTCAGGAGCTCACATTTTGAAAATGACTGTTTCAGAGTGACCTGACATGCACATTTTCATGCGGCCATTTCTAGTACTTGGTTTCCAGAATGGTGTTTTAGATTAATGGAAGCATTTTTTCCTGGTTTAGAAATGCATCGCAATTTATCCACTCAGCTCTTGCTTAATTCCGCATTTCATTTACCTAAATAAATAAATACATTTGAAATAATTCATCAGACTCCCTTTTACAGTGCCTAGGTCATAATACCGATGCATTTAAATCCTATAATAGGTGCCAAACAGGCATTTTCTGGGTTGATGGAGGTTCTGTTTTGGGGGGGGGAAGATTAATTTTGGTAGAATTCCTGGTGTAAACTGAATTTTACAGGATTAGATCCTTGATATTTATGACAACTTGAAAAAAATACGTAGTTTTCATTAACTGAGCACTTGATCTTTTTTAATTTGGGAACTTCTTGGAGCATTTCATGCAGTGCACTGCTGGTACCCTGTGTTTTGGTTGTATCCACAAGGCTTGAAATAGCCAGTCATGTGCAAAAACATTGATTTTAGCACATCTGGCTTAAAAACAGCACAGGAAAAAGGATTGCTTGGTTAAAGGAGCCAAATATTTGTAGGAACTTCTTGTTGAATCTCTTGTGTTCCCTGCTGGGAGTTTCTCCAGTGGAAAATTAGTAAAAATTAAGTCAAGTAGCAGGTCACCATGGCTGTCAGCTGATTTCTGAGTGGAGCAGGTATTTATTTGCTCTTTCTACCAATAACTATATTCTTGTCACTGCTATAAATGAATTCTAAAAAGCATTATGCAATCAATTACCATTCCACATTAGCAAGCTGAGGTTCACCTTGTTAAACTTCCCTTATCAAATTATATCCTAACTAAGAGAAGAAAAAGGCAACATATAACTTAATGAAATATTTCTTGAGTGCAAGTATGGGGGCCAAAAAGAGTACCTCTTTTGCATGTCTGATTTTTCTTTAGTTTAGAGGACTGTGGGTTACTGAAACAAAATTTCAGCTACTGATTTCTCCCAGCAGTCTTAATGTGGAAGAATGCAATCAGTAAATGTGCTGAAATCCTCTGGACTATATATGTAGCTATGCAGTGTCATCTTCTAAGATGCATGATTTTCATCTGACAAAAACTTCATGGGAAAAAAAGTTGGGAAAATGGATACTCCACAGTTGGATTTTAAAGTACAGTTAAAATTCTGGCTGCAAAAAAGCTTCTCTAAGTGTTTGTTTTTTACAGATTTCTGTTCATAGAATTTGAAGCTGAAGTGAGGCTCGAGTTAACAAAAATAAATATTGACCCCACAGATTTTGTCCCTGTGATTTAGCTTTGGGAACAGACGTTATGCAGGTCTGTGCCAGAAATCAGTAGATAAAGTCTCTCTCTTTAATAGCAGTTTCTCCTCTACCAGTTTTTGAAGCAAATGCCCCTTTTCATAACTGATATTGTAATAACCCCCAACCCACTCACAACGACTCAGAAATACTGGATATTACTTTTTCAAACAGTTTGCAGTGTTAGAGAACATATTGCACATGTATTAAAGAAGTACTGTTCCATGTTATATTTAGTGAGCATACAGCCTTTGCTTGCTGTATTTTACTCTAAACTTAAGTTAACTTTTGAAGGTTTATGTGAAGGCAGCTTCTAAATTCACATATTCTCTGATTCTAGTGAATCTTCTTCGATTCTTTCAGTAATGGTATTTTTTTGAAAAATCAACTGAGAAAGAAACTGCTTATTCTTGAGAAGTAAAAAAATAGGAGATTAGTCAAAAAATGAAGTCTGTGATTTCATTTTTGATTGCTGCATTCAATTAATCTGAAATCTTGGCTGTTCACCATGACATTAATACCACAGCAGAAACGCACTAGACGTTTGGGCTTCCCTGAATAACTCAGATGCCCTCTAGGCTAAAATGTGAAGGCAGATTTACTTCTACATGTCTCTGATTCAAGAGTGATGCATGAAGCTGTCTTGATCACATTGTCTGATTGCAACAACTGATTGCAATGACATTTTGGGGTTTTTTTTAACTTTTTTTGGGAAAGTTTCCACCTTGAGATTTTTCTGAAAAACTGGTCCTTACAATGTTGTGCTGGGTTGTGTGTCCCGAATGTCTGGTTATTCTAGAAGCATGAGTGTGGACACACATGCAGAAACACAGTCCTATTTTGGTTTAGATTTTCAGTAAGTATTTTGAAAAGATAATATTTTTGATAGAACATCCACAAGTGATTAAGGTGGTTCAGACATGGTCTTTTTGAGTCTGGATACCAAAATAACATCTGTCTGCTGAAGCTGACATCACATGAATATGTTTGAAACAGCCCAACACATGTAGCTTTATGGTACAGTTGTCTCTTCTCACATTAATAGGTAGATATTTAAATTTGTCTCAGGTATGTTGCTTGGGAATGAGGTATACTGAAGGAAGGTGTGAATTATGGAAGTTGGCCAAAGCTTTTTTCTTTCTTTTTTTTATTTGACTGGGTGTTTGCACCTGGCGCTATCCAGTTGAAAATCTTTGGTTTTTAATTATTCACCTTTGGCTAAGGTGTAATTGTTACTTAGGGGTGTGTTTATCTAAACACCACTAAACCGGGGACAAATCTTTGCAGTTACCAGCAGTTCTGTTATCTGGGCAGAAATACAAAAACCAGACCAGTTCAAACCAGTGGGAGTCTTATACATTCCCAGGCTGTCATCCTTGGGCCACGGACAGACCAGTGGGAGCAGGAGGGAACAGCTTTCTCTTTCTCCTCCTGGGCTGCGTCTGTGCTCAGCCAGAAACATGCTTGGTCATCAGATGTCAGCTGGATGAAGAGTCGGGTAAAATAAAATGCTTGGCAATGAAGCTGTTGCTTTTTCACCTCCTGTTCTGTGGGCTGTTTGGGTTTTTTTTGGTTTGTTTTTTTTTTTTTGCTGGGTGTCTGCTTTGGAAAGTCGGGATTTTCCCAGTTCCCAGTACTGCAGTCCCAGGGGCAGTGCAATTGGTGTTGTACTGCCAGGACTGCATGCACTGCTCTTCACGAGCCAGGTATGGCAGCGAGGAGTCACACAAACGTCATCCTTGGAGTTATTTAAAGAACAGGGAGAGTCTTCACAAAGCAAGGCTGCTGCCACTCTTGGCTTTCCTAAGGCGAGCAGTCAATGCCAGCAGAGGAGCCACAGATGGACACGTTGTGTAACAGCCTTGCTGCTCGGCTGGTTGATGTATCCCTTGTGACAGAGCATCCCTTCAGCGCAGCAGGGAGCAGGGAGGGCAGGCAGCAGAGCAGGCGTACGGAAACTGTCACAAGCTGAATCTGCCCTTGAGTTTATCTTCACATCTTCAAAACAAGTCCCTGGTTGCAAACTGAGACCAAGAGAAATCAGTCTGAAAGCATGTGTTACTGTTTTAATAATACTTTTGTTTGTGTAATGTTCTTTGGAGGCTGTGTCATTACAGATGCTTGCTTCAAAGTGATTTATCATGCTCTGCATATTGCTGTTTATAGCTGAATATCTTTTGTTAGGAAATCCGTTTCTGGATCATGTACAGACACAATCACGTGACTATGATTTTTTTTCCAGCTTTATAAGTTAGTACTTTTTTTAAGATATTTCTTTAAAGTGAAGGACAAATATACATCGGGTGCATGATTCTTTATCTTATTTTATATGTAATCAAGTAATTAAAAATTCAACTATGAAGTCTTACACAAGAGGATGGAATATGAAATGTAAAACAACAAAAAAAAAGGAACTTGAGTCATAAAATAGTACCTTTCTTAGTTTTATATGGACATGCACATGCGCTCTTTTTCTTTGTTCCCATTTTGCCCCAATTTGATCATGTACATTATCACAACATGAGTAAAAATGTCCAGCCATTGTAGTCAATGGCTCTGCCATGTATTTGTTCATGGTTGGTAGTCATCCCTGAAGCACAGAAATGCCACTTTTTTTTTGCCAAACTGTGTGTCACAAATGTAGTTTTAATCTGTTTTAGTTGGCCAAGTTGCGAGACCCATGGTTCTCCTAAGTTCCAAGTCAAGCAGTTTTATTCCTTTTGTCCATATGGAGTAGTACCTGAAGCATACAGGTGTTTTGGGAAGGGATCTGTCTTTGCTGTCAGAGATCATTACCTTTGTGATAACGCAGACCAAGGGGTGAGTTGAACCTACTACTGAAGCTGCAGCCGCAGTGATCAGGGCTGTAAGAATATTGTCATCTTTATTTGGAAAAAGCAAACACCCTGCTAAGATACACTTCGTATCACTTGGGCTTCCTTACTCCCAGCATGCTCTGAAGAAAGATGCTGGCCTAAATTGCCTCATCTGCTTAGATCTGCTGTGCAGACAGCAAAATCCTGTCACATAAAGGTTAGAGAGCAATTCCCACTGCCCAGGGGAGGAGCTCTTTGCTGGGCAAGTTGTCAGACATGTCTCCATAGTCACTTGTGTCAGGTAGTTCATACTGGGGATCCAGGAATACTTTCCTACCTACATCTTTTCCTTAATGACAAGTTACATGAGGACTTTGTGCTGGAGGTGAAATAAGGCAAAAATTACTTTTAAGCTAACCAGGGGATTCAGTGACCCTCTGAGTTGTGCTTGGTAGGGGAAAAGAGTCAAGGTTGTGTGTGTAGAAGAAAAGGTTGTTGAAGGGAAGTAAGAGAGGAATAATATAGTTCATCTGTTTTAAAAAGCCAAAGGGTGATGGTAGAGGTGAGACTGCTATCAGCTCCACTGGAGAGTTGCAGCTGCATTGCAATTTTTACATCTGTATTGAGATGTGCAATGGAGAAAGAATAACTTCAGTCACCTTCGTTTTTCTGGGGGAAAAATGATCAGAAATGATGGACATTCTAAAGATAGCTTACTCTTTACATAAAACTGATCAGTTTTCAAAATGCAGTAGTGTTCTGCAAAGATAGTGTATAGCTGCAGTGCTCCAGCTTGCACAAAATACAGTGTATCTGCAGGATAGTAACATAATAATCCCCTTGTGGAAGTGCTCATGTTTGTATTGTGTTAAAACCTGCTGTCAGGTGAATGCTGCTTTCAGTGACTCATGAAGAACTCATTCTCCATGAAGGCCATGTCTCTTTTGTCCCGGGTAGCTAACACACTAACTGGGGGCTCCCTGGAGAGCAGCGACGAGGAGGCTCTGGCTGTCCAGGACTGTAGAGAGGACTTGATGAAGGCAGATATTAAGCAGGCACCAAAACCTGACTGCCAGCTGCTCACAGGCTAAAGCTTCACCTTTTCATCTGGTTTATGAAAAGATTTATGTATTTGTTAATGTCTTTATTTGTGTCAACCTTAGAGTTTTCATTAAATTGCAGAGGTTTTTTTCTCCCTGAAATTCTTTGATGGTTGTTGGAAAAGACAGGCATACTAGGGGAAATCTGGTGTCAGGAAGAAAAGGGAGTGTAGAAAGACTGGAGCAGAGCATCACAGAGGGACTAAGATGGGGGGAGGATGTTTGAATTTATGAAAATTGTGGACAGTCTGCCTGACAATGTACAGAGTGGGATGTGCCTGCATTTTCTGTTCTCCTGGCTTTCCAACCCTGGGAAGTGGTATGATTCCAGTGGGTATTTAAGAGTAAACTAATAACAGTGCTTCTCTGAGACTCCATTCTGAAGAAGGAGGTTCCATTGTCACGTACGGAGAGAGTTCTTTAAATAATTTTAGCAAAAAGTTTAAATGTCAATGCCTCTGTGACTATAAATACTCTAATTCATTAGTGTGGAACATCCCACATGCTTAGACACTTCTACATTTGTTATCTGAAGACAAAGAAACTAGACCATTAGGTCTTTGCAAATTGTATGAAAACAGAAAAAAAAGATGGAAAACGTTGTACTTTGTTGACTAATAGTGGAAAAGAGTCCACTTCTTTTTCTGAGAGGAAGAAGAGAATTGAATTCTCTAATGGAAAACAGTGTCTTCTTGTCATTAACATCTGTGTTGTCTTTGATAGATGGAAACAGAAATTAGTAGTATCTACTGTAACATGGACATTTTGGTAAGACTTTGGTAGAATTTTACAGCATGCATCTCTAGTTTAATACAGAGTGCTGCTTGCATAGGGCAGTATAGAAAGTGATGAAGTTGTTAATGAAGTTAATTTTTTGTGTGATTTCTTTTGATGACCGTTACGGTTGTTGTTGTACCTCTCTCAGCAGCAGGAGTAACTTTATGGAAGTCTGAGAATGGATAACATGAGCATAATACCAGACCCACAATAAGTGACTGGCTGTTTTATGTCATGGTAATTATCACTTGTGATATTTGTGAGAGCAGTGTTTTCCTAGACAAAAATAATAATGGGAGCAGGGTGAGCAGGTTTTGCTATGTAATTTGAAAACTACAAGAACATGTTCATTAACTGAGTCTGTACAGCACTGTTGTATTGTGGCTTTATAAACAGCTACTAACACTAATGCATGCATTACCAAGGAAGTGTTTCTGTCTAGCAGAACAAACTGGGGAACAAGCTGGACCTGATACTAACTAGGGGCTGGGTGGTATATTCTCAATTTCCCTTTGATACCTGCAGGCCACAGTTTTTGGTAGTTTCTTGTAATGAAAAAAGGTTGAATTCAGAGCAAGAGCACTAAAGATGACAGCAGAGTTAAGCCAGATGCATTCTTCTGCTACGACATATTATGTCAGTGGTTTCATTCTTTTCAATACAAAGCATTCAAGTAATTAAAACCAAACAAAAACACAACAAAAGACCCTGGACTGATAGAGCAAATATATTTTATAGCACAGTAAGTGTTTAATGTTAAAAGCATCTTGGAAAAACATTCCGATCAGGAGTACTTATAAATATTCTTGATACCTCCCTTCAGTTTTATTCTATCTAAATTGACCATCTTGTATGCTTACAATACTTTATCAAAAATAAGTTTCACAGGACTTCTTAATCCATTTTTATATTCACATATCTTGATCGTTTATGAAGTTCTGCCTTTATTTCGCTCTAAATGTAAATATGTATTTTGGTTATTTCCTATAACGGTGTTACACATCATATGTAAACTGCTTGGAAACAAATGACAGGGAAGGCAATAATTTGCAGACCAGTTTTGCCCAAATCTCCTACTATCCCAGTAGAACCATATGTGGCAATTGCCTCCTCCAGCTTTTTCTGCATCCTCTACCACTTGAGAAGGTGTTTTGTGTATTACAGCTGAATATCAGCCTTCTTCTGCTCTCAAATTGTGTGTTATCCACCCTGCGCTTGACTATGCAACTTTTATTTTTTGATGATTTGGTATTTTTGTGTTGCAGTTGTCTCAGTTACAGGGTCAGATTCTAACTTCAGGTCCAATTTGTTCCACCAGGATTGTTGCATGTGTTTTAAAAACATAACCAACATAGCTCTGAGCAGCCTGGTCTAGTGAAAGAGGTCCCTGCCCACAGCAAGGGCACTAGAACTAGATGATCTTCAAGGTCTCTTCCAATCCAGGCCATTCTATGATAAACTAGATTTTGTTTTTTGTTTTTCTTTGACATCTCTCCATCTCCTCAGAGAATGGAATCAAAGATGAGAAACCAGAGCTCAGAAATTCATGAGGGATTAAATGACTTCCCAGTAGCTTTAAAGAGAAATCACTGTGTATCCATAATTGTCATGAATCATCACTTACACTATGGGTTTTGGGATGCTAGAACTGTTTATAAATTAACAAATTTACTTTAAATGGTGGCGATGGGGTAAAAGGTCAAATGCTTATTTAAGATAGATCTGAAGGTCTGATACAGAGACTATAATGTTACATAGTATAAGTGATGTGTGGCATCTTGTTTGATGGCCTTAGTGCAGTGTAATGCAAAGTAGTGGTGCAAGGTACTGTTTTTCCTGCCATGACAGACATTTTCAGTTAATGCTATTGCAGCAAGAATGATCATTCCGAGTTCCAACATCACCAGATTTATGTGTGAAACATCCCTTTTCACACTGGGACTCGTACCCATGGTATACTTTAAAAGCAAGGGTCTAGGTCTAGTGTTGAGGTTTTTAACTCTCATTGTTTGGGATGCTGGGCACCTAACAATCCTACATTAATGAAGAAAAACGATGATTAATCTGCCACCACTGCTCCTTGCAAACATCTATCAGTTAGAAAATTGTACCCCAGGAGAACATCCTGAGCTGGGAAATACAGAAACAATTTTAACTGTTTACAAACTAAGGAGAGGCCTTCTACAGGAAATTGTTTTAAACTCTTCTTCAGTAGGAGGAGGAGCGTCTTCAGTGCAGTAGTGTTGAGTGGTGAAGAAATATATATGGTCATGGAGTATAATACCTGCTATCAGTGAACACTGTCTGCTTTCTAGAATAGTTAGTCTACATGGTCCATGTGTTCTCATTTTCTTGTGGATATTGCTCTACTGTACATAAATACATAAATTCTGGTTCATAAATACATAAATTCTGCCTGGGATTTCTTTGACAGTCATGTGCACATGCTGTACAATGTACATGCAGGGGACAGTGCTCTTCAAAAACCCCAACTTCTCCACACACTGTGCAGATGGCTTGCTCAGCCACAGAAAGCTGGCAACCCTAGTGATGCTTTAACATGGATGTGGAGTGTTAGGCACCTTTGGTTCATGGTGTAGGTCCTACTCTGCCCAGAAGCTTCAGTGGCATTTCCTTACTGTCCATTCATCTTCTCCAATCTTGTTGTTTTGTAGTGTCTGTTTTTATATCCATCATTTTAAAAATATCTTTAGTTCTTATCTGTGCAGCAAAAGTTTAACTCATGAGATGAGGAGATGGCTATCTAAGAGGTTGTATTTGGCTCCTTTGAAAGAAATTAAGTTGTTTTGGACCTTTGAAAGGTTTGAAGAGTTGTTTAAAAAGCAAGAAGAAAGATGGGTGCTTGACTTAAATATATTTTTTCTTTATAAGAGATGGTTCAGTGAAGAGATGGGTTTGTGCCCTAATTGTTTCAAGGCCAGATGCCCTTGTTAAAGATGCTGTGTTGCTTAAGCCTGGAGATTATCTGGTGGTGGGACTTCACAGGGAAATAATGTCCAGTTGAAATTTCAGGTGCTAAGCAAACAACAGAAACCTCTCATCTGTAATTGTGAGATTTAAAAAATAAACAACCTGCCTGAAAAATCTGAAAGACCTAGTGGTTAACTGTGTCACCCAAAACAAGCTTATACGGTGTAGAGTGTGCAAGATGGTGATGCTTACTGCACAATGTATTTTTAACATGGTCATACCTATCTCAGTCTGTAATCTAGCACTCTCTTTCCTAAAACAGAAGGACTCAGGCCTTCTTTAGCTCTTCAGCAGTTACCAGTGTGTTGTCAGAACATCAGCTTGTCTCTTGAGTCATCATGGCATAAAATTGGCAAAGGCAGTTTCTTGACACTGGAATAGCCTCGGGGGCTTCGCTTTGTATCTCTCGTGTGTAATGTGGAGGAGCTGTGGGTTGCTCTAAAGTACATCAGTTAGATCTCTGGCTGACTCTGAGATGTTTTCATTCCGAAACTCCTTCATGTCTCAGAAATGGGGTGTATCCTGAACTGTGGCTTGATAAACAAGGAAAGAACTTGATGTAAAGAAATGCTGAAGTTCCTAGGTATGTTCATATCAAAAAGGCAATTGATAGGAGGCAATATCATAGCAAATAAAGTAATGATGAGTTTGGAGCGTCTGTTCTCCATGTCTGGTAGCTTGAGAACAACAGAACAGTCACAGAAATAACTAAATCAAACCTGCTACAAGGTAGTATTTGTCTCCTGAATAATGCAACTAGATTTCTCTCTCCCTACCCTGGAACATGACTGAGGCCCAGACACAAGGACAATGTACAGAGGAGGGAGAAAATGAGGAAAAGAAGAATATCCAGAGCCATAGCTGATAGAAGATGTATTGGATAATCTAGAATGTTCTGTTTGTGCTTTTTTAATCTAGTCACAGAGTGTAAGGAAATAGGTAGTTAATGGGGATTGGATGATACATTAGTTGTGGGAATGTCCCTGTTGCATCTTCCTTTGAAATAGTCAGTGCTGGCTGCGGAGTAACGGACCAAGTGGTCTGTAGAGTCCCACATATAAAGTATGAGAGTTTATATGTTACTGATATTTGTACCATACTCCCTACTGCTCTACCTGAAAAGTATCTGGAAGTGCTGCTATCTCAATAATGATCTTTCCTGAGAAAATTAAAACCGAGAAAGGAAAAGCATTAAAATCTGGTCTGTAATTGGGCTGGATGTAGAGATAAATGTCAGTTGTGTATGTTACTATATTTAGCAGGAAACATTTTCATCGCCTGTTCAAAACAAAAAAAAATTCATTAGCACCAAATAATTCCAACTTCATTGGAATGCTAAACAAGCATTCCAAGAGAACAGCAGTGGGGTTCTACTGTTCCTTACAGGTGACTGAGTCCTGTGACTCAAATCATGGCGATTTCAACAAGAACAGGAAAATAACAGCGTCCTTGTAGAAGATGAGGACAAGACCATATTAATAACACTTGGAGCAGCTTTGCTCATGATGGATGTACTCTTATTAATGAGATGAACACAAACTTGTAGGATGATCAGGGCAATGGAAAGAGAACCCATCTGAGAGGTGTACCTGGATGCTCTTCATGGATGTGTGCATAGACAAAATAGTTTTGAATTAGCTGTCCCAGGTACTGTTGTCTTTGTAGCCCTGCAGAACAGGTGCAAGGACAGGAGAAGGGAAGTTGGGACTGGAGAGGGCAAGATGAGCTAACTCTTTTTCTTCTCTGTTCTGAGGCAGGTTTCTAATGGATGGAGGACAGAAATCCAGCCAGTTGTGAGGTGAACCATAGTGTGTGTCTCCTGAATGTCTGCAATTGCAAAGAATCCCCTGGAAGATAGTTTACAGTGCTGTGACCTTTTGGCTTGTGTAAGCTATAGAAACAATGGCTTAATGGTTCCACTCTTCAGGGTATACAGTCTCACTTTGGCAGGGAGCAGAGGATCATCCCTGAGGTGTTTCTTGCTTGGAGTCTCCAGATCTCTTTCAGCAGTACTGGCGGCTCTGGACAGCATTGTCCAGAGTCAGTGGCTTTTTATTTCCAATTCTCTTTGCTTCTTGCTTGCAAAAAACAAGGATTTGGAGAGCTCAGGAAGAGTGACATGTAAATATTAACAATAAACAGAAACTGACCCTTGGGTCATTTTTGAGACTGACTTGATTTCAGCAAAGTGCTTGCCATCTTGTTCATAGTAGTAGATATATGTAGCAACAAAACAACATGCCTATGGCTCTTTGATTTGGTGAGATGAGGACTTGCAGGTTTTTTCAAGTGTTTCATCAATGTATGTTTTATTAGAAAAAAATTATACTTTATTGTGTGGCAGAAAAACAGGGAAATATTGTTTTAAGCTTGACTTAGAAAAACTTTTTAGAGACAAATTGTGCTAAACAGATTATCCATGTATGTGCATTAGGACTGCATATATGCAGTAATACTACAAAACATATTTTGGGAATATGAGACATTATGTGTGGAATCATGCTGTTTGCAATAGATAAGAGGGAAAGAAGGAAGAGCAAAACATTTCTGACCTTGCATTTTCTCTTACTTTGGGAAGGACAAAGTTCCTGTAGCATGCTGTAAAGATATCTTCAGCTGATCATTCTCCTCAAAAGTTAGGGAAGAATTATGGACTTTTTGTTTTGTTATTTTTCCATCTTTTTTTGTGTTCAGCGTGGTAATTTGTGTTGCATTGATTGAGTGGTCCAGCCCCGTTCCCTGAGGAAAGCAGCAGAAGTGTGAAGTTTTCTTTCTCTAAACAGTATCCCATCAAAGTGATCTCATTTATGAATGGGGATGTACCTGTGAACAAAATAGAACAATAACACAAGGCACAGGCAGGAAAAGGATGGAACATGAATATTTTGGGTAAGATTTGGAATAATTGGTCTGTTGCTTCAGGGCACTATTGGGACTTGGTTTGCAGACAGTTATTTGTTGCATCAGCAAGTGGCCTTTAAAGTAGAGGAAATGGAGCAGAAAATCTTCCCCAAAAATTCTCAAGATTGGTGGATGACCATAAGGGACAACTGTTCTCTGTTATTCCTTTCTGAATTTAATTTTTGCTTTGCACTCATAATCTGCCAAGAGATTACCCTTTATTTGATTGCTCTGTTTTGAAGCACACAATTTCTGTGTCATACTCCTACTACAGCTTCAGTCATTGCCCCAAGGGCTCTTTGCCAGATAAGTCTTCCTGATAGGTTGCAGCTGTTTGAAAAGTAAAAATTATTCATTGGATCATTTTTTTCAATACATAGAATAAATTGTTAGTGTAAACTGCAGCTTATCTCCCAGTGTGGAATTTGGCTTGCCTCACTGTTCCCGTTTTTGCAGAGCATTTAAAACTGTAGATCTTATCACCAGCCAGTAATGAGAGCAATGTTTTACTACTCATCCTCTCCCCAGTCCCAGCACGCTGTATCCCATATTTTGTAAATCAGATAGCAAGATCTGGAGTTCTGTCCTGTTTCCATATGGATAGGTTTGAAATTTCAGTTATCTTTAAGAAAGTCGACAAGTTGGTCAAAAAGCAGTGATGAAAAGGTTTCCATGAAAAAGGCATTTTCCATCTGTTTTGCAAAACTTAAGCAAACTTTTCTGGGGAGCCTTATAGGGCAAAGCAGCTATTCCTGCCGCTGGACTGCAGAGGGGGCAGCAGCAGCAGAGCATGTCCGTGGGATGTGTTTACACCAGACCGCAGGAATCACAGTAATTTAACATCCTTTGTATTGCTGGTGCTGCTCTGCAGGCACTCCCTGGGGAGGCCTGGTGTGGTGGTAGCCTCCATAGCAGCCAGGGTAGCATCACTGGGTTGTACCTCTGCAGGGAGGAGAGGGCACTGGGAAAGGGTGCTCCAGGTGCTCCTGGGGACACACCAGGAGCCATGACTTGGGAAGCCATCTAGCCTGAGGAGGTGGCAGGAGCAGCAGAGGGAGAGACAAGTGAGAGAGAGCCCTGTGTGTGAGAGAGTACATCAGCCAACCTTTGGAACCAAATACCACAATTGCTTGGGTATCTACACCTACAGAATGGTTGTAAAAATGAATGGATTATCTTCTGTCTAGTTTTAGTGGTTTTAGTGACAATGGAGGCAACAGAGAAATATGTGTTTGTAAAAACAGACCCATTCTTCGTGGAGCAGTGCTAGATGCAAGTTCAAATAAAAGAGTTTGAGAAACGTGCCTGTAATATGCACCACTTTTTCTTCAGTTCTGTTAAACATATTTTCTACTCCAGAATGCTGCGAACCACTCTGTGAATGTCTCCCATCTGTTAGGACTGATGTGCAGAGACTTTTTATTGTCTTTAAGCTATTACAGTGCAAATAGAAAGTCAGCGTCCCAGTTACTGAGGACTCTGTCAAGTGCTGTCAGGCTCTTAACACACCAGCCAGACTTCCAAAGGCCCTTTGAATAACTGAATAGCAAAATCCATTAGCTTGGCCAGGAGGAGGTAGAGAACTTTGAGGTGGCCTTAGATGCATTTTTCTTTTTTTTTCTTGAGAAGTTCAGGTATATATGTTTTTTTTAGAAGAAAAGTTCCTATAGTTGTACAATAAAAGATTTTCATCTTAATTAATTCTAGTAGCTGTCACTATAAAAAAATAACAAGGGCAGCAGAAAGAAAGAAAGACCCTTCATTCTGCACATGAATTAGTCTGCAAATATTAAGTTAATGTGGAAAATGTTAATTTTATGTTTGACCACAATGAGCAAAGGCAGAAATCCTTAACTTCTAATTAGTGCATTATTATTGTCTCTCCTTCAGATTACAAACACCCATTTTCTTTTTAAATGTGTGAACAGTAATGTTCACAATGTTTTGAGATGTATCATTATAGTACTATGCTAATTCAACATAATATTTGGAAATATTTCCCTTTGCTTTTTGCTTTATTGTGAAAAATTATGGCTTTTACTAAAAAATGCTGATGACCTTGGATTATTTATATGGACCATTGTGCTGGTTTGGCCTGCTGGAAAGCAGGGGTATGTGATTCTAGAGAAGAATGGTTCTTTGACCATCAACTTTTGTAGCCAACATCCACTTGAAATAATTGCAAATATTATTCCCTTTCCCCTCTGCGGGGCTCTTCTGATGCTGCAGTTTCTACCCCCTTGCAGCCTGGTCATGCCAGCTGCAGGATGCTGCTGTCCGTCTCCTTGTTTGGTGGGAGTGAGGAAACACTGCCTGGCCCACACTCAGCCTGTGCTGGGGCAGCTCTGGAGTGTAGGAGAGCCCTTTCAGCACAGTGAACTGGTGCCTCATTGCTTGGAGCATGGCTGCACTGGAGTCAGAGGTTTCTGGTCAGGGAATTGACTGAAAGCTTTGGAGTTGTGGGCAGGGAAAATGAAATTTATTTTTCTTTGCTTCAAGTGAATTTGGTTGTGCTTTTCAATAGGGTCAATTTTATCAAAACCACCTGCTCTCAACTACAAGTTTCTCTGCTCTAAGGATATTCTCCAGTACCCTTAAAATATGCTTGTGTAAAGTACTGACTTAAAATGCAGTCTTCCCAAGAGAAAGGACTACAGGCTTTTTGATCTAAGCCAGGCAAGTAATAAAGAGTAGTCTGAAGACTTACAAACTAGAATAAAAATTTGTATTTTTAAAGATTTATTTGAAAGCAAGTCTTAAAAAATAGATTAAAAAATAGAAGTGTTGTATGGGTGTGTCCAGATGGAAATAATACTTAGTAGGGAGTTTGAAGGTAAGAGTGGCCTGGAGCTGGCAGAGGAAATGGGACAGTAGGAGATTAGATGTTGTGTTGGTTTGGAACACTTCCATAGCCTTGGAGTTGTCTTGGACCCTCTTTTTCTCGTCTTCTGGAGCTTAAACCCAGCCTTTCCTTGTAGAGAGCTTTGACTGGGGAAAATGTGATGGTTGCTTGACATTGATAAATTATTATCCAAAAAGCAATAAATTCATCACCAAAATCAAGGAAATGATTGATCGAGAGTAAGTGTAGTAACTAAGTTTGATTTGACCTTGACTGTTTAAAAAAAGGACACTTTTAATGGCCAGGTTAGTGTTTTGCTAGATTAGTGTTTTGCAGGAATCCAGTGAAACCACTCTCCCTGCTGAGGAAGCAGAGAGACATGAAACGGAGAGACCTGGGGTGATGGTAAAAAGTCTGTCCCCATGGACCTGTAACTTCTGCTGCTAATATCTCAGCTGGGTCATTGTAAGTCAGCTATTTCATGAGTTTGGATTTACAAACACTTGGAAAGAAAGGATCCGAAACTGCTTGGTTCTCAAATGGAGACTGGGCT
The DNA here is from genome assembly GCA_026261815.1 of Monarcha castaneiventris obscurior. Classification (NCBI taxonomy): domain Eukaryota; kingdom Metazoa; phylum Chordata; class Aves; order Passeriformes; family Monarchidae; genus Monarcha; species Monarcha castaneiventris. The sequence continues at coordinate 19,683,708 of JAMPIT010000379.1, read as the reverse complement.
GACACAAGTACATTTATCCAGAAGTTGGGAGGTGTCATTTGGAGACTGGGATGTGGGATTAGAGAAAAGAAGTCTTCATAGTTGATGTAGTAGATGATCTTACAACTGATTTAAATTTCATTACACCTAATAACAGTAACATGAGGGCTTTTGATTTCAGTCCACAGAAAATCGTCTTAGCAATGGTGGGATAAATGTTTTGGGAACAATTGATGGCGTTACAAACAAGTTACTCTCCCCTCTGAGTGCAAATACTTTTGAACAGCTGTGTGCAGGTTCATCTTTCCAGCAGAGAAATCTGGGAAGTACTGGGGCAGTCTTAAGGCATCAGCTCACACGTGATGCTGACTAAATGCAGATGGCTTAAGTGGTTCCTCTCTTCAGTTTTATGCCTTGCCTGTCTCTCAAAGGCTGCTGCTGCTGCTGCAGTCCTGGCTGAGTGATATATGAAATATGTGTGTTTGCATTTATGAGCCAAACTGTAAAAGTGGAGCAGAGTCACATAAGCCAGCACTTGTAGCAGCTAAAATTCTTGTGTCTGGGAAACACGAGCAGTGTTCTTGTTTGCTGGATGCAGTTGAGGAGCGGTAAATAGTGAAAATGACTTTAATTCAAAATGGGCAGAAGAAAAGTCCAAAGTTTATTTTATTTTGGCTGTTAGCCTATTAAATTGGATCAGGAAGAAAAAAGGATTCTAGTAGTTGCAAGAGTGTGGTATAGCATGGCTAGAAATGGCACGGATTCTTATGACTATTCCTGTTCTTTGCCTGCTTGTGAAGACTTTCACCTTAGGCATAGATGCCAATGCTGACGATTTTGGGACATTGTAAAATTATTTAGAGCAAGGGTTAGATTTTCAGAACAGCAGTGATTGTCATTGTAGAGGGGGGGAAAAGCCAGAAGAGCTAGAAGTTTGTTATAAACTACTTGGGGAAACTTTGGGATTAGCTCTGAGTCTAGACTGACATCTTGACACCAACTTGGTGAACATTTGGAACGACTGCAGTAGTGTGATTTTGCAATTCTGCAGAAGCCTGGATGGGAACATGTTAGTCCTGTTGCCACACACACAGAGGAGCCTTGTCAGAAGGCTAATTGCAAACACTAGGGATCAGCTTCTCCATCATACCAGGAGCTTGTGCTCATTTTGTCCTTGTATGTTGCAGAAATGTAGATACTAATGGTTCATTCACAACTGGATAAAGTCACAGGGACAGTTGGTGTAGTTTGGCCAGAGTGGGCTACAGAGCAACTGAAGCCTTCTCAGAAACTAGATTTTCATACTGGGAAATTAGGTAATTGGAAAATTATCTGGCAGTGTTGTTCTTGAGAAAGTGTAGCATCTCCATGTCATCCCTGAGGGACTTCTGATCCCAGAGGAATTTGGCATTCTGAGTGAAACACTCCTCTGCTGGCTGATGGGTGACAGATTCAGGATTCAGCTGATTATAGCAGATATCCGAGACCTTTCCAGTACTTGATGATGACCATATGGCTGCTGTGCTCTTTGCAAAAGCCTTGGCTGGAGGAAAGAAGGGTTTCTACAGATATAATCAGAACACAGCAGGAATCATCATCAGTGTTTCGGTTCCAGGCACTGATGTGTTGCAAAAGACAGTTGTGAGAGTTAAGCTGTTCTGCAGCGTGGGAGAGTGTTCATCAGCATCTGTGTGGGTCCTTGCATCAGCCAGAAAGCTGTGAACTGTTTCATGGGCAAGTTCAAGGTTTGCTCACTAAAATACCAAGAGCCTTGGACTGTAGTGTAGTTTTCAGTTAATGAACCTTCCACCTGATGGGTGAGATAAGATTCCACAAAAGGGAGTGCGCCCAGCACATCCTGTTCCTCTTGGTGACTTACTGACCAACAGTTGATGGGAAACAGCAGGTTTTCCACTTCTTACCTTGGGCTTTAAATTAGACCCAACCTGATCTGTTCAGTAGAGCTCCTGGCAAGGCCCAGAGACATCTCCAGAGACTGACAAGGCAGAATACAGGGGGAGAAAGTGTCCTTTTGTAAGAACAAAATTAACTTGATCTCTAGGAATTGAAAAGATGGTTTTGGATGATTAGTCATATGTTTGAAAGCAAATGTTTTAAAAAAATTGTCTGCTTTGATTCCACCCACAAGGTGGAAACCCCACAAGGATTTCCAGCCCACAAGGATGGAAAGCAAAAGTCTTCTAAATGTAGTGGGTTTTGTAGTTTTATTTTAGTGCATTGACTCCTCAGAAACTTTACATTGTGAGAGAGTTACTCTTGCATGAAAAAAATATGTAATTTTTACAGACAAAAAAAAATCCTTCATTGCCTAAAAAAACCCCATGACTCCTTGAGCAGTGGATCACTGAATCCTGGATCCTGGTGGTATTTGCCGTTGTCCGAATCTTCTCTTCCTTTCCCTGGAAAGCTGGCTGCTCTCCTTTCCCTTATTACCCCTTCTCCCTGTCCTCTCCTCTGACTTACACGGGTTCTCAGCAAGACCAGGCTGAGGCAGTAATGGGCCCCTGTGCCTTCAAGCTGGCTCAGGCACCCATCACACCTGCAGAACAACCTTCCTTCTCCCTCTCCCTCTCTCTCCCCCACCTACCCCTCCTGCACCATTTTTATGCCAGTTTCCTAATTACTTAAAATATTTGGGTTTTAATCTAACCAGGAGAAATTTAGGATCGGTCTTTTGGAGGGAGTGTGGGAAGGTTAACAGTGTTAAGCAGAAGCAACGAACTCACATCCTTTAGTTTCAGTTCATGGTTTTTGTTTACCCTATAGAGACTAATGTATGTTATTAATGTTGCTGGTAGTCTCACCCAATTTTGCATCTCTATGTCTTCATCCAAGGGAAAGAAAACCGCCTTAAGAACACACTTTAGCTCTCAGAATATGAGTAGCTGAAATTCTGAAAAATAAAAATGGAGTAAAGAGTTACAGAGAGTTACAGTAATCCTGAAAATTTTATACAAAGATGTATTCTCTTTTCCCACTTCTTCTCCTATTTACACTTAGTTAGTTTGCTTGTAGAAGCCTCTTGATATGCTCTGGTTGCCAGAAGACCAAAGCTTGGAGAACTCTGCGCAGCAGCTTGTTTTTGTTACTGTGCTGTGTTGGCTTAGGATTTGGGCTGGTATTAAAAAAAAAAAAACCCAAAAAAAAGTTAAATATTTGCTGATGTGTTTCCTGCCTCCCACTCACTGTGTTTCAGGAAATCTCCAGAAGAACTGGACATGGATAAAGTAACAGCAGCCATGGTACTCACCAGTTTATCCACCAGCCCTTTGGTCCGCAGCCCTCCTGTCCGACCCAACGGTAAGCCTTTGGAGCCAGGGGCTGCGGGAAGGGGTGCCAGGGCCCTTTGCCAGGGGGATTGTTTCCAGGAGTTGTGGCCATGGTGGAGAACAAATGGTGAGTGGCTGTCTTCTGGTATGTTGGGGATCATACTGAGCTTTGCTCCAACCTGGTCGAAGTCTTTGGTGCAGCACTGGCAGAAATGAAAAGAAACATTTTCTTTAACTGTAGAGCAGCTCCAGTTTATGAAATGGGAGATGCCCATTCCATACATGGGATAGTAGCAATTCAAAAAATCTCCTGACCTTACTGAAACACTTAATTTTTCAAAGAGCTTGTTTGCATTTGCACATATACAGTCCTAGAATTGTAGAATGGTTAGGATTGGGAAGGACCTCTGAGATCACCAAGTCCACCCATCAACCTGGCACTACTGCATCGTTCACCTCTAAACCATGTCCTGAGTGCCATATCCAGGAAACATGATAGCAGTTGTTCTTGTCCTCCACTCCATGGAAATCAGATTTTACCCAAAGCCACAATAAGGCAAAGCACTTCCAGATCCCAGCCCTTGGCTGAGGCCATGCAGTGCAGTTTGTACGGCAAGAGGTCTGCTTCTGCTGATACAGGATTAGACCTCCAATTCCTGTGCTGTTTGTAACTCTCTGATGGTCTTCCATCAAATCCATAATCCCTTTAAAGACTACTTCATTCATGGTGTAACAGAAGACACACAAATATAAATATAAAAAGTTTCAGGTAATAAAGAGATTGGTAATGAAATACAATTGATCTGTGCGAGATTGACTCGAGCTACAATAAATTTTTAAGAGTGTTTTATTTTAAGGAATAATTTAAATTGGGATGCCCTTGTTAGGGTACCTCTGCATTGTTTATATGACTGCCTTTTCTTATTCACGTGTAACTGCTAAAAAAACACTAGATGCTCTCCTACTGTCAGTAATTTGAAGATTGAGGAATATTTGCTTTTCTTCATGGGAGCAGGCATGATCCACTGAATGATATTCTTAAAGGAATTCATAGCAAATGTCCAATCTTTAAACATTTTTGAACAAATGCTGTGGTTTTTCCATTTATTTTTGGAAAATGTAAGTTTTATCCATTTAGTTGGAATTCTGGCCATGAACCCCCATGGCCCTCGTTCGTGTGCTTTCCAGTGTTGAAACCCAGAAGTGTTGATGGAGTACCACTGCTCTGAGGAGCGCTGGGAAACCGCAGGCAGTGAAACCCCTAGTGGCTGTCACGCTGCAGGACAGGATGCTGCCAGCCCTGGGGAGGGCCAGCAGAAGGGTAAAAGCACACCTGCTCTCCAGCTGCTCGGCTCACAGACAGCTGAAGATGGAGCTGTGCTGATGCGCCAGGCAGGGATTTGGTGCATCCAAGGCACACGTATCCCCCACTGCATCCCTGTCCTGGGGAGCTGCTCTGCTGTGGGTGAAGCAGTATCTGCCACCTTAGACAGTGTGAGCAGGTGACACCCTTCAGGAGCAGCAGTGCACATTAGCTGCAGCTGTCTATCAGATCTTCCTAACAAGCCCTTTTGAATTGCTAATAGGTAAATGGTGGCTGCTTAACTGCCTTTGATATTTCTTAGCATCATGTGGGTGCTCTTTGATATTTCTTCATACAGCTTGTCTGCTTGTTTCCCGAAATCTGGGAAGACTAGCCTGAAAAAGTAATTCCCATGTTTTCAGTAGTCACAGATAAGATTTGAAGCTGGTTTTGGGCACCTTCTCCCTGAATATCTTAGTTTTGCCTGAGTCAAGGTTTACTAAAGACTTAAATAGAAGTGTAAAGACTTGATAATTTAAAGCTTATTTGGTGTTGCAAGGCTAGGCTCTGATCCTAGTAATACAAGCAACAAATTTATTAGTGATTAGTTTTTTTCTACATGCTTTTCCAGAAAAGGGCAATAAGTAGCAGTATAATTAAATGAACTTTTTTTAAAACAAATGGAATTTTGCCTAGAAGTAAAAAAAATAACATTAGCGTTAATATTAAAGTCAGATCCATGCTGGAATTCCTGGGGATGATCACCCATGTAAACTGGATCAGAGTTTGGCCCTTGTTTCTCTGCAGCTGAATAATATTTGGTCTGGTTCTCTTTCACGCAACTCCAGCATTGTGAAAAGAGCCCCAAAATAAGAGTAAGTTGTATTTATTTATATATTAAACTTCTTTACATGGACAGATTTGTTAGTATGAATGAGAACCAGTGTTTGGTTTTTTTCCTGTTGTCAACTTCATTCAGTCTTTTCCATACTACTTCAGAAATGTTCTTGTTTTACCTCTCTCAGCAAGGTGAGGGAAAGCTGTAAACACTTAGAATAGAAAGTACCAGCATAACTGTGTCAGAAAGTAGTAGTTGAAAGAGTGTTCCTTTGTTTTTCTGAAGACATGGAAATTTTAAGCTATGCTAAGGTCACAAGTTGATACCAGATGTATTTTTTGGCTTTGACACAAGACGGAAGTACCAAATATTTAAAAGAAACAAAACCCATCTTCATTACAGTCACATGAAGGTTGTAATCGTGAGACAAAACATGACATTTTCATATGTTAACTTAGGAGCTACCAGAAACGTGTATGTCCTTTTCCAAACAGGAACTGGGAGGGGTGGAGGGAGAGGGTCAATTCCATTTATGCTGTGTAGCCCTGATCAGTAAATCAGTACTGCTGCCTACTCAAGGGGGCACTGCGTTCTGTTTTTTTGAGCAGCTGATGTTAATCATTAAGGATTTTGTCCAAAACCAACTGAATTAGGAGAAAAACCCAAAAATTCATTGGTTTGGGGGTAAGCTTTTAATCACTCACTTTCTTGCCAACATCATTAGTTAAATTTTTCTGAAAGAAATTGAGAAGGAATGAAGGAGTGACTTCTGCAGATCTTTTAAAGACAGGCACTGGCTTGAGAAGACTTGTCTCACATTTCAATATTGTTTCATTAACAGATCAGATGTTATTTGCTTGCCAGCTTCAAAGTCAGGTATTGCACAATACTCAGGCACCTACAGTGTCATTGGGAGAAGATTCCAGTGCGTGAGTTAGGGACAAGCCGCACCTAAACCATCCCTGCACATTTGCCCAAGCCCTGTGAGAAGCTGAGGGTTCTGGCAGAGCCACCTGTGGCTGCACCCTGGGTGTGCTGGGGCCATGCCTTTGCTGGGCTGATGGCCTACACACTCCTCTGCTGCCAGCAGCCCTTTAGGGACTGGTGGGAGTGACGTGCCAGTGTCTATGGCCTGGGGACCTCTGCCTGTGAAGCACGGCTCAGGCTGTGCCTCACTCAGACTGCACAGGCAGTGCTGTTACTCCCGCCCACGGTGTTGCAGGGTGTAAGGTGTTAGTTTGAGTGTCTCCCTGCCACATAATGCCAGGAGAGCTGCTGCACTGAGGGGCAGTTCCTCCAGTGAGTCCATGTGGAGGTGATCCAGGGTCCGTGTGTTCCACTTCTGAAAGTAGATGCCTGGACACCTGTATGCCCAAGGGATACAACACCAGCTCACACAGAGATTCAGATCAGGCACAGGCCTGTGTACTGAGAGATTGTAACACAGAGTGTAACTATGGTTTTCTCTGGTGTTTTAGTACTGGGAAGATGATCATGTTTTTGTGGATCTTCTTAGTGTTTTGGGGCTCAGCATATGTGTCCCCTTCCCACAGGATCTCCTGTTGGCCGTAGGGTGGCTTGGAGCTTGCTTTGGTGCCGCACCATAGTCATGTGTTCCTGTTGAAAGTTGAGGATGTGTTTAAAATCATAGAATAGTTTGGGTTTGCAGGGACCTTTAAAGGTCAATTTAAGTGTTTTCCTTAAATCATGCATGCAATATCTGACTGGTTTTGCTGTTTATGCTTCAGAACAGGTTATCTTTTCAAATGCAACATTTCTTTTTGGAAAAATACTTTGCTGCTTTTGTTTGTTTGTTTGTTTATTTTAAATAAAATAAAAATCAAGTGTGGAATATGTAACTTGTGTGCAGTGGTATAGATATGATTGTTCTCTCTACAACCAACGCTTTCACTTTCCTTTACTGAATGTACAGTTAATTACCAACATGGTATCTAAACCTTAGAAAAGAGTTCCTTAGCCCTGTCACAATGACACTGCTGTAATTATGGCTGTTGTTGTTCTTGACAGAATCCCTGAATGGATCTTGGAAAGAAGGAGGATTTGTGCCTTCTAGTACCAGCAGCAGTGGATACTGGAGCTGGAATGCTCCCAGTGACCAGTCCAACCCATCCACCCCATCTCCACCTCTGTCAGCTGATAGCTTCAAAGCTTTTCGGACACCTTCCCAGCCAGATGATGGTATTGATGAAGGTGAAACAAGCAACCTTCTCTTCGATGAACCCATTCCTAGGAAGAGAAAGGTTAGCCTCGTGTTAAATTCCATACCCATGGGCAGATAGGATGTTGGAAGGTTTACTTTGTTGTGAGAAAGGAACAGGTCACCCAAATAGCTCTGCTTGTATATCCTTCCTTGGCATCCAGTTAATGTAGGGACTTCGCCTAGTCACTGTGTCTCATTCAACGTGGTCACCTCCTGCACACACATGCTGCCATCAGAACCACATATTTCCTGCCAGATGGTGAGGTGCTACAGAGCCTCCTGCTCAGAAAACACTAGAGTGATTTCCAGAAGGTGCTGCCTCTGGCCATTCAAGGGATTTCTGTCTTACTTTGACAAATTCTCTGTGTGCAGGATGCAACAGGCAGCCTTTACATGTCATCACAAAAACTGACTATGGCCTTAATACTCCTTGTTCCCTGTAAGTGCTGTTTGTCTGACAGCATGTCAGATACCTTAATACTGTGAAGCTTTCTCTGCACAAACATATGGAGTGAAAAAAGGAGAGAGCAAGCTCAAACCCGGTGGCTTTTGATATAGTATTAGCATTAGCCAAATTTATCCTCAATTGGAGTGCCAAAGCAGGCTAAATAAAACACAACATAAAAAAAAAGGTCCAAAACTAACCCCAAAAAAGCACTGTTGCTAGCCAGCAAGCTTCTCTGGAAGAAAAAGAAAACAAAGAGGTGGCACTAGTCCAAGTTTTCTTCCCTCCCAACACAACGGGACAGATTTTACATAGCAAGATGTAAAAGGGCTTTTTGTAAGGAGAAAAAACAGAATTTATTCCCTTAGTGAATTTGTTCCTGGCTCAGTCTGAGACAGTTTGTTGCTTCATCACCAGCAGGAAGAAGTTTTAATGATTGTTTAAACCTGTTCAGATTTATTCTGTTGCTCCAGAAGCTGCTCATTTGCTGACTCATGTGGTTCTTCCCTTGTTGGTGGGAAAGGGGTGTAAAATGTTTGTGCATCTTGCTAAGAAGGAAAAAAGTATTTTGGAGGACACCTTTGAAGTTGGAGCTGAGCGTTACACTAAACAGAGAGACAATTTGGGGTTGTGTGGCAGAGGAGGAGTAGGAGTGCAGAAGTGTCCTGGTTTGCCTTTTACTTCTCAGTGAACCTTCATCTTATGAGCACCACTCTTACTGCTTAGCTGTGATGAGACAGACGGGTTTGCAGCTGCCATCTTTATTGTTTTTATAGTTGCTTTCAAATATTTCTATTTATGTACCCACCATAGGTCTATTACACTGTCTGTTCTGGTTCACAGGGATTTTGCTTTGTATGGCAAATGTTTTATTTAGGTAAACAGTAACATTCCATGCCAAACTTGGTTTTATAAATTAACTTGCTTTCCTGCAGGTTTTTTTTCTTTATTCTGGCTCCAGCATGGTACTTGATCTGAGTACAAGTTAAGCATGTTTAGAAGCTGAAACAAAAATGTTCAGGTTATTTCTTCTTCAGGGCTGCAAAAGTCAGAAGGAGTAAACCTGGAAATAGAGTGATTGGTAACCTTACTATTTGCTTAAAAGTCTCCTCTAAGGTAGTTAGTTATTCCTCACCAAACCATTTATGTTCCGTTATTTTCTTAAATGAAACATTAAGCCTGAATAGGTAGTTTTTGGAAAGGAAATGGAAGAAATTTAAGCATGTTCTTTATTTCTGCTGAGTGAGCTTTCACTTGATTATGTTAGAAGTGCATGGGTTTTTGCAAACTCCTGCCACTGACAAAAAATCCAAAACCAAAGTGTAGCAAGGAGACTGATTTTACCATCAAACTGGGGATGGATATGTTAAACCATTCTGTGTTCATAAAGATACATGTGGTGTTCATGATGCCATATTGGAATTCCTAGGGTGTCAGTTATAAACATGGCCTTCATCTTGTTGCCATAGTCAGTGGTTGGTTGCATGGTTTGGAGCTGATAATAGTATTTAATATTATATTATAGAAGTAAGAAAAGTATCTATCAGAATTGCTAGATACATTATATTTCATTTGAGAATAGAAAAAGTTCTGTATCTATTTGACTGATAGCTGTATTCCCAAATTAAAAAATAGGCAATTTACGTGCAATTTATTCCAAAGTGATTTTTCATGCGAACAGTATGATCAGGTACCTCAAATCTCAAAGCCCTAAGCATTCATGCTTTAAAGCAGGAGATGTTAGACTGCAGGGTAACTATGAGAACATGCTACTACAATCAACATATATTTTAAAAAGCCCATCAGCTGAGATTTTTTTTTAATGTTATATTCTAATCATCATCTTCCTAGCAAATGCTGAAACCATCCTCTGGCACACAGTTCCAAAGGGTCCAAATTGAAGAAAGCACCGAGAAGCTTTTGTTCAAGGCACAGTGAAATGTACTTAACTCTTGGAATGTGCTTGTTCCTCCCTTTTTTTTTTTTTTCAATTGAGTTTGATGTGAATATATTAATTTAATCTTATATATAAAATTATAGAATAATACTACAGTATTTTGATGTTCTTCCTTGTGTTAATAATGTGTTCTGTAATAATAGAGAAAATTACTTTTGAGACGTACAAGCTATTTAGAATTCTTTTTTTATTTAAACTGTATAAAATTTGTTTCATTTTGGGGTAAAATTAGCTTTTACATATCTCTAGGGTTTGTAACATCTGTGTTGTTTTAAGACTACTTTTCTCCAGAGTCTTCAAAATGTTGAAGATTGGCCTAGTTATAGCCTTGTTGGCTGTGCTCTAAATCAATGATAACTCAGTGGGGATCAATGAAGTTGTATTAAAGAATATAAAAAGAATACTTAAATGAGATTATACCCATATTTTTTTTTATATTGAACACAGACCGATAACTTCTCATTCTCATGTCTGAGTAAAGTCTACAGCAGCTTCTGAGTGAAACAAAAGCAGATTGTGCCAGCTCATGGTGAATATTGTCATAACAGAAGCTATGTTTTTCTGGCACAATATTTTTTGTGCTGTAAATATCATGAGCAGAATCATTCATAAGAGCTTGCTTTGGAAAGACCTTGATTTAAGAAAGTGCCTTGGATTAAGTGAGAAATCTCATCAGGGTTTTTTTTGAAAGAAGCGTAGGAAGTTTTTATATTGTCTACTTCCCATAGTGGTGGAACTGAAACTTAAGAATGGAAAAGTGTTGCCAATGAACAGAGAGAGGTAAAGTTTTGTCACAAGCTGCTCCTGCAACTTTTCACTGTGATTCTCTTGAGTTAGTAGGGTGACACACTTAACAAGAGACTGTTAGATAATTACAGATTCAGAGTCAAAGGCTCTGAACCTTCACAGTGTTTTGTAACTGTTTATCTGTTTTGGGTAGTTTGAGGTTTTTTCTGCCTTCATAGAATTACAGAGTCACAGAAATGTTTAAGTTGGAAAAGACTTGTAAGAGTCCAGGCCTTAACCCAGCACTGCCAAGTCCAGCACTAAGCCATGTCCCCAAGCAGCACATCTACATGTCTTTTAAATACCTCCAGGGTTGGTGATGTTTCCCTCGGCAACCTGTTCCTATGCCTGACAACCCTTTCAAGGAAGAAATTTTTCCTGATATCCATACAACTTCCATACAACTAATGCTGCTTTATGCATAATTTTCAGAACTCCATGAAGGTGATGTTCAAATGTCTGTGGAAGAACTGTGGGAAGGTACTGAGCACAGCTGCAGGGATTCAGAAACACATACGGACCATTCACCTTGGGTAAGAGAGAAGTCTCTTTGGAAGTCTAAAGGATTTGGTATAGAAGAGGAGCAATTGCCCTTGGCTGGAGAGATGAGCTGGATTGTCCTTGGCTTCTCTGTCTCATATCCCTAGGTTTCTGAGGAAATTGTGGAATAGTGTGTCCTGGTGAATGAGCACATATTCCAACAGCAGGGCACTTTCTTTCCTGAAATTCTGTCAACTTTGCTAGAAGGCCAAGGTCACACTGCGCTTCCCTGTCAGCTGCACAGCTCAGTGCCATTACGTTGTATGTGCTGTCTGCACATCACATCTGGGATGCCACTCTGTGGTAGACAGGTTCAGGGTCTTGCATGAATACTTTCCAGCTTTGTTTCACATCAGGTCAGGTGCTTGTGCCAGTTCTGAGTTGAATTAATGCCAGAAAGCCGAAACACCCACCAAAACCACAAACCACAAAAGAAACCTAAATAAAAAGGAAACTGAGCTGCATGTTGTCATGGTTTGTCCCCAGTCGGCAGCTAAGGTACCACAAAGCTGCTCACTCACTATCCCCTTCCTTCCCAGGGAGGGGAGAAGAATCAAAGGAATAAAGAGTAAACCTCATGGGTTGGGACAAGAGCAGTTTAATGGCTTAAACAAAATAAAACTAGTAACAGTAATGATAATAATAACAGTAATATTAATGACTCTAATACTTTTAATGAAATGGGAGAGAGAGAGAAATAAAACTGAAGAGAAACAAGTGATGTACATTAGAGTTTCTCACCACCTACTGACCAAAGTCCAGCCTGTCCCCAGGCAGTGATCAGCACCTCCCAGCTAACTCCCTCCAGTGTATTTACTAAACATGACATTCTGTGGTATGGAATATCTGTTTGTCCTGGCCATGCTCCCTCCCAGCTACTTGTGCCTCTGCTCACTGGCAGAGCATGGGAAGCTGAAAAGTTCTTGATTTAGAGTGAGCAGTGCTCAGCATCAGGTAAAAAACATCAGTGTGTTATCAACACTCTTCTCATCCTAAATCCAAAAGACATCTCTGTGCCAGCTACTTGGAAGAAAATTTGACTCCAGCCCAGATGAAACCAGGACACACATGTTCGTTACTTGGACTAGAAGCAAAAACAAATGAACCTTTTAGGACACAAGTTTGTTTCAGAGCTTTAGTTTGCAACTGAACTCTCCTGTGCAGTTCACTGAGGGATGTACCTGTCTCGTACATAATTACAGTGGGGAGTCACGGTTTCCACCTGTTAGGTGAGAATACATCTCTGTTGTGTAGGTTTGTGTTACCCACTGCTTAAAAAGTAAAGCCACCACAAGAAAGGTCTGGAGCTTAGGATGGTCTTGAAAAGGTCATAGCAATTACTGTTGGGCTTAAAAGTAAGGCTGTGGGAAACAGAGAAAATCTCTCTCAAAATGCAATTAGGAATGTTGCTTTGTGCTTTGTACTGTGGGGACCTCCTCTGTGGTGTGGGAGAGGGAGAAGTAAATAGCAAAACCTTGCTGGAATTTGCTGGAGTTAGCAACTTTGCTGGAGAGAGTGGTTTTGGTGAGTGCCTGGCTGCATTCTGAAGGATGGTACTTCTGGTAGAGCCCTTCAAACCTGCTGGACCTGTGTTCTCTCAGTAAGTTTTGGTTTGGACTTCAAGATAACGTGTAGTCAGCTGGGAACTACTGCTTTGACTGGGCTGCTTCACTGTTAGCACTTGAGCTCAAATGCACATCAGATGAAACTTTAGGCAGTTAAACCTTCTGCATGCCCTTCTTCAATAAGTCTGCTTCTGGAGAGCAGGACCAGAAAGTCCTGGCCATGGCAAGCCAGCCCATTTGAGTCCTTTCTCTGTGTTTGTGAGTTGCATGGTGAGACTGTTTTCTAGCAAATTCTTCCATTATGCTCCAGAAAGTTAGAGTGAGTAACAGCCATAGCTGTATTTGGTAAAATTAAGTAACTTCTGATAAGATTGCATATTGTTTGCTGTAACATGAGTGAAGTATATCTTGCCTGTGTCTATTGTCTTTGCTGTGACTTTTGAAGACAGAGTGCAGTGAGATTCTTTTTAACTTTACAATAGTTACAAATGAGAAGCTGACACTTGACCTGAAGGAGTCAAACATCTACTCCAAGGTCAAAGAATTAGTCGAGAATGACACAGAGAGGAAACAAGAGTAATTCCTACTTCTTTTCCCTTCAGACTAGATGATTTTCCTCTCCCCCTTCCCTGCAGCTAGAATGCAGATAAAGTAGGAAGGGTTGAAACTGCAAATACTAATTTACCGACAATATTAATATATTTGCTTGTGCATCTAGAACTTAAAATTCACCTCGGGGTTCTTGCTTTCATTTAATCAATTCTTACTTCTGTGTGTTGATACAGACGTGTAGGAGAGTCTGACTACAGTGATGGAGAGGAGGATTTTTACTATACAGAAATCAGGCTCAACACGGACTCAGTAGCTGATGGCTTAAGCAGTCTTTCCCCAGTCTCTCCATCTTTAGCATCTCCTCCTTCCTTTCCCACCCAAGACACAATCCGTCCTGAAACTTCCTGTGCCAAAACCGAGACTAAATTGATGACACCTCTGAGCCGCTCAGCTCCTACCAACCTCTACCTCGTACACACGGACCATGCTTACCAGGTAACACCAGTGGGATGGGCTCCTGTGATTACACTAATGTCATTAATATGTAAGGAAATGTCACATCACAATGTCTGGGTTTTAATGGGCTGAAAGGTTTTCAGAGCAGTCAAAGGCATTTTTTAAATTTAAATTGAGATTTATTCTTCTGAGCTCATTGTTTATTTGTTTGTTTATGTGCCCACCACAGCTAGTGGATTTTGGGGTGCTCTTTTTGCAGCCACACAATAGGGGCATGCTTCAGGTTGAGAAGAGTTGATCTGTGTATCCCACTGCCTACATCAGTTCAATTGTCACTGACCCTAAAGAGAACCCAAGGTGATGTGCTCAGATGGGGTCTCCTGCATTGTAAAAATTCCCATCCAGTCCGCTGAATCCCTTCCAGAGTCTTCATTTCAGCTCTGCTTTTATTGAACAAGTACAAGCTCTGCTTGAACTGTCAACAAGTACCCAAAGGATGCCAGGAACAATTCATTTCCTCTTTTTGTACGGTGTGAGATGTCAGTTTGCAGATGTGAAGTAGAGCAGGAAGAATGGAAAAGCAAATATGGTATCTTCCTATTTTTGGAGGTAATTGTTTTCAAATGGAAAAAACTGCTGTACCAAAACATTCCAGCTAAGTTTCGACAGAAAGCATTAATTATAAAACTGCACTAAAACTTGACATGTTTTGGTCTGGATACTGCAAGAGAAAAGAGGAATAGAGGCTTTGAAGTAGTGTGGTCCATGACCTGTGTATGCACTGGAGAACTGAGCTCTGTTAAATTTATCAGATGCAATAACTATCATATATAGCGTTGTGCAGATACAACTTCTGTGTTGTGTTTGGAGCACACCTAGTAAAAGGCCAGAGGGGACTGTAGAGAATTTACAAGCTTGTTTTAGACTTCTGTGCCTGTTGAAAAGCTTGGGTGGAAGCTTGGTATTGCAGGTGGAAGCTGCATCAGGTAGCATGCCAGCCTGGGGACTGATGAAGCCAGGCAAGGAGAAAGACTTGCTTCTCAGTGTGTAGCTTAAGGCCTGCCTCAGAGAGTGAGGCAACAAGTCTAGGCTGCTGAGAAGTTCTGCTTCATTTGGGATTTGCAGTCATGACAGTCTGCCCTGCTGTTTGGAGACCCACTCAACCCTTTTTTACAAGGAGCCTCTGAGTAAAGCACTTGCCTAAGGAAATCCTAATTCAAGCGTTTAAGGCCCTTGAATTGGATTTGAATTGATGTATTCCATGACACAAGACTACAAGTGCCTGGGCCCCATTGGCTTTTCAGGTTGTTCTGGTTTCAGTGCTTAATTTCATTGGTGAGGAGTGACAGTCCACACTGTTCACAGCTTGCTAATTGGAAGCAGGAGGCAGGGTCCCTGCTCAAGCATTCAGGCTGTCCTGGCAAAGGAAGCAGCTTCTGTAGAGAAAGTCCGTGGCATCCTCTGCCAGGATCTCTCCAGCCTTGCAAGAAGAGCCAGGAGGCAGGGTGGAGATCAGATCTCACCAGCCAGAGGAGAAAGTGGAGATTACTTCATTGGGAGCAGCTCAAGGAACTTGGATAAGGTTTCTGTTAAAAAAAAAAAGGGGAAAAAATACAGAACCCAAAGCTTGGTCACAAGAATCCTAAAGAGATCTGTTAATTGCCATTTCCTGTATGACTGGAAAACGTCAAATAGACTACTTGTAGTGAGAAGGATATGAGGAAAGTGAGGCAAGTGCTGATCCTCTTCCCTGACCCAGTCCTATGGGTGAGGAAAGATTTAGAAGAATAATTGAAGAAATTCTGGAAAGTACAGTGGTTGAGGTGAACTGCAGTGGGGCAGCCCCAGAGAAAGATGATACTAGAACAGCCTGGGAAGCAAAGAACAAACTCCTCTGGATTCAAGGAGAGCATTTGATCTTAAATCATATAGGCAATATTTTTAAGCTAGAGATTAAATTTAGTGCAAGAGAAGGAGCTGGAAAGTCACAGAGAACAGTAGTGAGTTATTTTGAAAGGGTTTTTGAATGTCATTAGTGGAATTAAATGAAAAGCTGCTCCTGACCCTGATCTCATTTTCATTAAATCATTTTGGTAATACACAAATACTATAATAAACTTCACTGATAACAAACTTGGGAGAAATCAGCAGTAAAGGAGTTATATATCAGGCTTACGGGACTGGGTGATCTTAAGAATAATAGGTTTTGGATGCAGTTTAATGTCAGAACATGCAAAGTCCTGCATCTGAGGAACTAATGAGATTTTTCTGCTATAAACTAGGGTAGTTAGAAAATTATGTGAGAAGGAAACCTATGGTCATTAATCAAGCACAGAATGACCATGAGCCAACAACAATAGAGCTGTGAAGGGGGAAAAAATAGTTATCAATTCTCTTGGGTAAGAAATATCTAGGAGAGACAGGGGTTTTAATGCCATTATACAGGACCCCCACATAACTTCAACTGAAATCCTGAGTAGAGTTCTGGTCAGCCAAATTCGATGTGATGGGCTCTAACCACAAGAAGTAGAAATAACATCATCAGTGTTGAAGAAAGAGGGCAGAGAGAACATGGGCAGCCTCTCCAGCCCTGATACTGATACCTCAGGCAAAGCAAGGGATGAGGAGAGGATGGAATTGCTGCCTGGGAAGAAAGTGAGAGGACAAGCATGAGAGGGGAAGAGGATGAGCACAAGCTATTTCAGATATAAAGGGTAGTGTTGTCACAAATAAATAAATAAATACGCGTTATTCATTAATATATTTTGATTGGGAATTAGATGGAGGTCTCTAAACAAATTGAGGTTGGGGTATAGAAATTCTTCAGGTGGTTGTAATGTTATGGTTGCTTACCTTATGGAAGAGATTGACTGAAATGTTTGCCTGAAAAAGCTGACTGTGCTCGATGAGCAAAGGTGCACATTCTGGGAAACAAGTGAACAAGGTGATTGACTATCTAAGTCTGATCATTTCTGAAGTAGATATTTAGGCACTGAGAAAAAGGAATTGAGCACTATGGTATTTTAAGCAACTGCAAATTGCATCGGTTTTAAACTTACAAAACTTTTGCCCATACCTGTTAAATTTAACTACAGAGGAGCTACAGGCGGGCTCTTTCAGCACATAGGATTTCCCTTCCAGGTCTTATTCAAATATTGAGGAAGTTGCTGTGCTGACCCTGGGTTCGAGCTGCCATCCATGTGGGATGCTGAGCAGAGGCAGTGCTCACTGCTCACCTAGCTCTCTCCAGTTCTTTCTGTCTGCAGTGCTGTGGTCATTCACTACATCCCATTTGAACAGGCTTGTGATGAAGAACTACTGGTACCATCTGAAGTTGCCAAATTGTTCTTGATGCCTTTCAGAGAGGTTTTTATATTTTATGGAGCTCAGTGGATGTTTGCTCTGCATGTCTGTGTGGATTCTCTTGGAGCTGTCAGCAGCTTGGCAGCCCACAGAGCATCGCTGCCATACACAGAGGCATCTGGTGGTCTCGCCTTCCTTTTCCTGGAAAGGCTCTAGGGGATTGCTTCAGCCCTTGTTTACAGGGAAGATTATCTTTAATGGGGACTATCAGGTTGTAGTTTGTCATCACTCCTCTCTGCCTGGTAGCTCAAGGAAGCTCTCTTTCCCTGAAGCTGTGAGACAATTTCAGCAGCCCCAAACACAAGCACTGCTTAAGTGAGTGTATTGTGTTACTGTTATGTACAGTCAACTGAAAGGCAGAAGTGAAAATTCATTTTTGCACATTCTCTGTAAGTTTAAACCAAGGAGGGTTTTTGTGTGGTGACAGCTTGAAATTCAAGGGTCAAAGTAAGCCTTTGTTCATGGTGGCTGCTCACGCTCCTGCTAGGTAGGGTAGCTGCACAACTATGAATTTTATGATTCTGAAGGTTAAATGGGATTCAAAAAGAGGGAGAGAAGAATTCATGGAAACTCATAACACAGTGAGAAAACCGAAGGAAAGGCACAAGATGAAAGGTACTCAACAGTCTAAGCTGAGGTTATCTATCGCATTTGCTCCCCAGGGCAGCACCGAATATTACAGCCGGGATGGGAAGAACATAGGAGTTCAAGGAGCCCAGGAGTCCTTCAAATGCTTGCTTTAGTTTAGTGTTTCAAGAGCTGTTTTTTGAGTCCAAAGGATGATTTACAGCTCCTTGTGTTTAATAGGAAAAACTGTTTTAATTGGGATGACTCTTACCATTTATCTGATAAATGATAAATGGCCAACCCTTGCTGTTGATCGCTTCCATCCAAGAAGCCTTGCTATCCACACTAAAATTGTGTAAAACAGCTTCTATGAGTTTAAGTATGGCCTTGTTTATCACTGTGGAGCAGGTGGTCATCTGTGAAGTAGTTTTTGTTTCTTGATGGCATTATTTTAAAAGTTATTTGTATGTGACATTTGATTTTGTCTGGTTTTTTAACAGCTCTCCCTCTTCAGGATTTTCTATGGATTCTTTTGAGAGCAATCATCTTTCTCTAAACAAGGTTTAGGAACAGTGGTGTATATATAACTATGTCCCTTCCTTACTGGCTTATCCATGATTATCCCTCTCACAAGGTTAAAACGCATGTCACCATGGAGTTTTTTTATACCTTGGAAAATCTCTCACAGATTTACCGTTTCAAGGAATGAAAGATCCTTTGGAAGAGGAATGGTTCTTCTTGCTGGAATAATACTTTTCTTTTCACACAGGCCACTCCTCCGGTGAACATTCCAGGGTCAGCAAAATTCACTCCCAATGGCAGTAGCTTTAGCATCTCTTGGCAGTCGCCTCCAGTTACCTTCACTGGCATTCCAGTAAGTGCACATCAAAAAAGGAAAGAAGGGGGGAAAAAGTTTTTCTAGATCTTCTTGCTTTGTTTCATGGTGTGTAATTAAAGAAGCAAATGTGACATAACAAATACCAAAAAGAAACAAATTAAACATGTGCCTCAGTTTGCCAGCATGGTTGTTCTTAACACCTTTGTTACTCTCTTTATCAGTACAGTTAGGTTACTTTTGCACCAGTGTCTACAAGCAGACAATTGAATCTATAGTATGTATTTTTTGAACTATATGCTTACAGAAGAACATTCTGGTAGGTGCAGAGCCTGGCACTATGTGCTTCTTTTTGTGCCACTAAGAGATTTCTTAAAAAACTAGATGGAAAATCAGCCTGGTAATGCTTATGCTAACAGGCCAGTTGGATTCAGGCAATAGGGCTTTTACCTGAATGAACTCTGAAGATGAGGCAACTGAAAGAAAGGCAAGTGGAAGAAGCAATAAGATGAATTCAAAGTCCCATTTTAGGAGGCTACAAGTATGTAGCTGCAAGTGATAGCAGAAATATGTTTTATACAGAAAATATGTTCAGTATTGCATTTTGTTATTAATACGTATTTCAGTTTGACAGCTTTTTAATGAGGACGTATTATATGGAAATTCAACAGTGACCCTTTCGTCAAAAAAGCTGGTATACAAGGCCTAATTCTGTGAACAGGACTGCAGAAATGTGATGTTTGCTTAAACAGAATCGCAGTGGTTCTAAACGTACCACAGTGTGGCTGTGGGTACTGTGGGGGAGTGAAAAGCCTTTATGAAGAGTTGCAAGGGATTTGGCTTGTGTCTGGTGTGGGGACTGCTGAAAGTAAATGTAAATCACTGTTTATGAGTAGTGGGAAATCTCTATGATGAATATAAATAAATATTAATGTAAACTATCCTCATTTTATTGGAAAGCACTGTTTTCATGCTAAATTGATATTCTCTAATCATAAACCTTCTTGATATCATAACATCTCATTTAATATTGCACTGTATGAATTCATGAATTTTGAAAGTGTGTTATATAAGGTACATTGCTCATCCAAAGGACCATATAGCTTTTTTTCCTCCTGACAGTGACTATTAGACAAGGTGATAAGAGATACTATTTCCCTCCCTTCTCTTCACCAAATGAATCTCCAAAGCTTCTTACTGTCAACCTTTGGCAAATCTTGGAGATTTTCTGCAGAGGCTGTGGCATCCTGCAGAGCTGATAAAAATGAAAGTGACTGAATCAATTACACTGCACTCTGCCAATGAATATTTATTAAATTCCATCAAGGAGCAACTAACAGTGAAAGACATCATGCTGGCAGCAATTTCAACAAGAGTGCCTTGAACAGAGTGTGCTATCCGCAAAGTTCCCTGAGAATTTGATTTCCCAACAATGGGGTTGATACGGAGTAATTATGAAACTGGCTCCTTTTGTGGAGTAGCAGAAACTGGTGCCAGGAGTGTTGGGAATCTAGAAATGCAATTAGTCACATTGTAAATCAGACACTTAGGAGGACAGGATTAGACACATATGCGTCGAGTTTACTTGTTCAGGCAACAATGCTGATCTGTGGCTGTAGAGTGTAGTTCTCAATAGAATTTAAGAAATGCCAAATCACTTTCTGAGAATTCTATGGAGGTGGCAATGATTTAAGTACAATTTTAAAGTAATCTCTATACAAAAACCTGGGGAAGCAGTGATGCAGAATTATAAACTGCTCAGGGAATCATGTGAACTGCCATTATAGCTCTAACAACATTTATAAGGCTGTTTAACAAAGAAAAAAAAATAAGAAAAAAATCTTCCAGGTTTGCACACATTTGACTTCTTTGTCATCAGTGTGATCATTTATGAATTACAAAGGCTTGCCTGCATTGAAAAATTACGTTCAGAGAGGTTGGAAATGCAAATTAATGTTGAATACCTGTAAATTAAATTGAAGTTTTATTTCTGTTTTGAAGGAAATTAGATATTGCTTTACAAAAACAGGGGTGTGGCAATTCCCACCCTTACACTGAGTGTAGGTACTTCACCTAAATTCAGACTTTCTCTTTCCCTGATGGGGTTTATTTAAGCCCAGACTATGTGACAGAGCCAGCATAACATAAAACTCATGCAGTTGTGACCTACACGGTCCCTGAGATGAGACAAGTCTGTAGCACCCAAGGGAACTTCAGAGGGTAAGTCCAAACCATTACTTTTTGACTTTTAATATTTATGCAAGCAGTTTTCTAAAATAGCTTTGGAATGCTTTTCTGGCCTGGACAAACCACTGAGCAGGAAACGATTACGTACAGATCTGAAAAAGTGCATAGGTCTACACATTTTTTCATGTTACTAGTGGTGCTGGAATGGGACTGTTGAATCCTGGTTTTGAACAGGATTCTTTCTAGACCTGTATGTCAGTAATTAAGACCATGAGAGAAACAACATTTCAAAATAGTCTCCTTCTGCATTTATTTTTTGACACATACTGTAGTGTTTCCCCCTTTCATTCCTGTGGACCCTGAATTTCAGTGACACTGAGCACTTCCTGCTTTCTGTCCTGGGAACTGGGGTGTTCAAACACCATGAATTGCATTAAGTCCTTGTTTTTGGAAAGTGTTTAGCAGAGCAGTACCGAAGGGCCTTTGTGAATATGGGTGTGCTTATCGGCAAGTAACTGAGCACCTCAAAACAAGCCATACATACTGCTGGATCAGTGTGGCTCAGTATGTGGCTGCTCTAGGCTCAGGAGTATTCACAACATCTAAACATAGGCATTTATTTAGAAGTATTGTTGTCATGAGGGAGAAGAAGTGGCCATGGTCACTTGTTTGTTCAATCTGGAGAGGAGGAGACTGAGGGGAGACCTCATTGCAGTCTGCAACTTCCTTGTGAGGAAGTGGAGGGGCAGGCACTGATCTCTTTGTGGTGACCAGTGACAGAACCTGAAGGAATGGCCTGAAGTTGTGTCAGGGAAGGTTTAGTTTGGGTATTAGAAAAAGGTTCTTCCCCCAGAGGGTGTTTGGGCACTGGAACAGGCTCCTGAGGGCAGTGGTCACAGCACCAAACATGACAGAGTTCAAGAAGTGTTCGGACAATGTTCTCAGGCATGTGGTATGTACTCTTGGGGATGTTCTGTGCAGGGCCAGGAGTTGGACTCGATGATCCTTGTGAGTCCCTTCCAACTCAGGGTATTCTGTGGTTCTCTCATTAGGGGAACCTCCAAAGCCCTTTGCGTTCTGAATCATGCATAGATTAGATTCCAAGGCAGATGGGAAACACAATTTTTCATACCATTTTTCTAAGATAACTTTGCAGATGAAAGGTTGAATATTGGAACAGTTATGAGCCATTGTGGGGTGGTGTTCTCTGCATGAAGCAGAAAGGACAGGCTGATGTTTGTTCTACTAATTGAGGCTGAACTAGGAGAATAAATCAGCCACACCTTAGGGATGCATGAGGAGAGTGAGTTAAGTGGTACAAATGGGATGAGCCATGGTGAAGTCCATACGTCTTGGTAGTGGAGGATTTAACATAATGACCATGTGCTTCCACTTTTATGCAATGTAGGGTAAAAGTCTTCCTCAATGTCAGTGTGATCTCTGCTGTGTGACACTGACTTTTATCTGCCTGCTCATAAGACCCAAAAAGGTTGAACAGGCAAGATAATCTGATGTTTGATAATCTGATGTTTACGGATCAGAAATCTTCTCTGTAACAACAGTTTCCCCCCTCCGCCAGGAGTTGTAACTGGAAACTCCAGGTCCTTGCTTGAAACAAACAGCATCATTTTACTCTGCGTTAGACAGCACTTCAGACATGAAAAGCCTCCAAGGGCAATGATTGCCTTCTCAGGGCTTGCTCTTAACCTGCTCTTAGTGTTCCCGCAAGAGAACAGCTGACTGGTATTGTTTAGGCCTGCTGCAAAGCTTACCAAAATACACTAAAGTTCATCTTCAGCGCTGTTCAGCTGCCTTGGTGTGCCAGTCCGTGGAACCATTGTGCAGAGACCCTCTCAGGAGAATGTGAGGGAGGAGTCTGCACACTGCAATTACTGCTCCAGCCTGATCTCTGTTCCAAAGTCAGCAGGGTAACTGCTTATAACATAGGAGGCCATCCAAATTCTCTTCTGTTCAATGACAACCAGCTAATATGTTGAGTGTCAGTTACTAGTGGTAGACACATAATAATTCCTGTTTTATAAAATGTTTCTGAACCCCCTAGCACAGTGACTGGAGATCTCTGGTTACTGGTAATGACTGGAAAACTGCACAGTGTGTGGTAAATGCCAAATACTACGAAAGTGCTATTGCTTTGCATTTTATCTTCAGTGTTTCAATCATTCTTAGGTAAAACAAGGAAAGTGGTTGATAAAAATTTGGAAAAAGAGTAGCAGAGAACAAGCTGCCCTCAGTATTCTGGAGGGATAGAACAAAAGGAGCTAGTGTGGTCTCTGGATGTGCAAAACATGGTAAGCTGGCAGAGAAAGGAAATTTCTTTCAAGTTTTGCAGGTATAATTTTGTATATTAGTAATGGTCCAAGTTTGTTCAGAGTGTGAGCCACATATGCACTTAAATCAGAAATTTCTCTTGCTACCAGCCAAGAGTGAAAGTTGAAAGAGTGTCTGCACTCAATTACAAGCATTAGCTTTTGCTACTATGGAGTAGCTTTAAAATAGACTTTGTATCAAAAATCAAAGCACGTACAGTAATTCTCTTCAAGTGAGGTCAGTCAGTTCTCTTTCTTCCAAATATTGTAAGACTTCTAAAGGACAGGAGGGAAAAGTCAGTGCAGTGCAGAGAACTGACCATATCTGCAGCTCCTGGCGACAGAGGCTGACTGTGCACTAGAATGCAGCTTGGTACATTCAATATACAACAAAAAAATTAACGTTAAGAATTTTTTTCTGGTGTTTTAGATGTAAAGTGGTTGTGGCCTTCACACAGGAGCAAAATAAGACCATAGTAAAATAATTTAGGTATTATTTAAGGCCGAGCTTTATGTCATGTGATTGCTTGAATGATGTTGCCAAGCCCCTTGCTCATGTAGGAGACTTCTTTGGGAAGTCTCAGAAGACCAGACTACACCCTTCCCTTGGAAACATTCACAAAGAGGACACCTGCTGAGAAGGTTTACTGCGCAGAGTAAGGAGATACATCTTGTTAGCAACTTTGATCAGAAGGGCTGCATTGCACTCCCTGCCTGTTAAACCTCGAGGGGCCACATTGTAAGTGCTCTTCTCCAAGGGTGTCTCTCCACAAAGAGTGCCAAGTCACAGACAGGTGTAACAAGTGAAATCCCTTTATTTCATAGGTTATTGGTATTGATCTCATCACAGGACAGAGTTTATATTTCCAGTTATTTTCTTTGCTTAAATTGGAGAAAGTTTTTGTAAGAGCTATTTAGAGTTTTTAAATATGAATGAATGTGTTTCTTGTCTTTTCCAAAACCTGCAGTGATGCTGATCTGTATTTTGGTTTGCTGTAGAAGGATGACTAGAAATACAGGGAAGCAAAGAGAACCTAATGCAATGTACCTAATGCTAAATAAACTTAGAATTTAATTATGTTTGTATATTATATAGTCACCTTTCCTGGGTATCCTTGCCACCATGCATCATAATTTGCATTTTCTGGGAAAAAGAATTTATACTGCATTTGTATGTATATGTTCTTCGTAAGCAGCTTTTTTGTCTGTATTGACAGGTCTCACCAACCCATAATCGTCCTGCAGGGAGTGGAGAGCAGAAACAGTCCCACACAGTTCTTTCATCACCGCCTAGAGTAGCATTTGGCTTGAGGTATGGGACCATTAGCTCCTGCTGACACACCACACATCACAACCTGGAGGGCATTCAGTAAATAAGATGTCAGTGGCCAGAGAAACAGAAAAAGCCCACTGCCAGCCCTCATTGCAGCTGTCAGGCAGGTTCTTGCTAGAACTCTTCAAAGTAAGCGTTCAGAACCTATTTTTCTTTCAACTACCATCAAAGGTAAAGTTCAGCTGCACTGTCTGGCTTTGCACTTTTCCCTGGAAGGCTGGACTGTCTTACATGTTTATCACCATTCAGTCAGAATGGTATTTGGCTTCAAATGAATTATAAGGAACCCTGTCCTACAATAAATTAGATCAAGGCAAAGCTTTTTATGCCTTGTCTTCCTAGACATAAGCTGCATTCATTTCCATTAAATCTGATATTTGACCGGAATCTACTTCTAAAGTGTCCAAAATGTTATGTAAAAAAATGAAACTGTAATGCTGAATTTCTTCCAGTAAAGAAACTCCTTATTTCTCATAGTTCTAAAGGTGACTGTACCCTAAAATGAGACAAAAAGAAGATTTCATGCTTTTCATTTTCTTCATGACTCTCAGATCATTGCATATGCTACAAACCAAACTTGGGATCTTCGCAATTCATGGATTGTGCCCATTAATTAATGTTCAGTAATCAGAAAATGTGTGGGTATGCAAGAGAGGAATCATCAGGCAATTCCCATGTGTGCCATGCAACATGTAAAACAGGGATGAAACTGTTCTGTTGGTACAGTTACTTTATTTAAAGATGCCAGGACAGATGGCATTGCTGCAGTGAATGTTGGACTGCTTGGTGAAGCATTGCTCCTCAGGTTTGCTGGCCTGCGGTGTGTTGAATTAAAAAAATTCAATTTTAAGAGTTACTTGGATCATTTTCTGATCTTGTGGTATTTTGAGTGCAGTTGAAAGATAGCAAACAGGACAATTGTTACAGCTTTAAAAGCAGATGCTGCCCACCTTGCTGGCTTTGGGGACCACAGAGAAGGTGCACACAAGGATGTGCTGCAAGTGAGAGCAAGGATTAAAACCTTCCACTCACTTTGTTGTTTTTCAGTCAGTGAGCTCAGAGCAAACTGTGCACGAAGGACCAGCAAGGTTAGGAGCTGGTAGCTTTTATCCCCTTTGACATTGCTGATACTTGCTGCTGGTCAAGGTCTGCTGCTCTGAGCTATGCCACGTATTTATTTACCACAACGCTGCAGCACTTTAGCCTGACATGGCCTAGCCTGTACTGTGGAGCAGCTATGACTGCCCATTATGGCTTGGCACTTCATGTGGCTAAAGTATAATTTATCTAGGCCAGGTTTAGTTGCTGGCTAAAGTCAGGGCTGTATGTTCCTGGGATCATCCTAGGAGCAGAGGAGCAGGCTCAGCAGCTGCTGCAGAGGCTGTGGAAGAGGGGCAAGGAGAAGGCCTGGTCCCTGAGAGCGCTGGAGTCATGGCCATGCATGTCTGTCACTTCATCTGCTCCCAGCTGGAGCAGAACCAGCCCAAATCCTGCCAAAGACCCAGGGTTCTCTGCCTCCTGCACTCCACTGAGTTTGCTGTCCTGGTCTTAGGGTGAAAAGCAAAACTACTAAAGCATCTTGTTAACGAGCTTCCCTTTCTCTCTGACAGGAAGCCTAGAGGGGAGGGGAAAAAGTGTCGGAAGGTCTATGGGATGGAGAACAGAGATATGTGGTGCACTGCCTGCCGATGGAAGAAGGCCTGCCAAAGGTTCATCGACTAACGATTGAAATTATGCAGAGGATTTGGGGAGGGGGAGGACAAGAGCAGAACCAGATTGCTGCAGCTGCACTGTATCACTTCCCATTTTCCCCTCCAGTGATGTGGTGTTGGGGTTTTGGTTTTTTTGGGGTGGTTTTTTTTGTTGGTTTTTTTTCGTTTTTTTTTTGAAGAGCTTTGTATTTCAAAATGAAGCACTTGTAGCCAAGGAGAAGCACTAATTAAAACCTGTGTGGAGCAATAGAGAAAAAAAAAAAAGCAAAACCAAGACCACATAACAAAATCTGTCTCAGTAAGTGTGGAAACCAGAGCAGCTATTAGTGTTCTTCTGTAAAGAAAAGGAAAAAGTTTATTATTTTGCTAACGCTGTGAGCTGCTTGCTCCCTAGGATCATTTTTAACCATTTCAGTCTCTCTGCTGTGAACATCTGTATTTGCTAAACTGAACAATTTTTCTTGTCCTGAAACGAAGATCTCTTTTTGAAAGCTTTCTAATAAACACTTCAGAGTCATATAAGCTACAGTTTTCTGAACAAAAGCTGTACTAAGACTGGAGACTGCTAAATAATTCTCCTGATACAAATGATCATGATTATATTTTTGAAAAGGGGGTGTGGGGAAGAGTTGGGATTTTCATTTGTTTGTTTATAGGAGAAAAGCAAAGTCTGATTTTGCAAGAAGGACAAGCAGCATTCCTGGAAGATTTTTAAACGAGGCACAGACCAGTGGAGTGGAACAAAGTAATTTAAGTACCAAATTGGATTTTGATCCTCTAGAGGAAGAAAAGCAGCAATGGCAAGTCACCAGCAGATACTGTCATGAGAAGTTTGAGGAAAGAAATCGGTGACGCTTGATTGAACCCACAAGAATATAAAGGGGCTCCAGTAGCTTTTCTTACTACTCTCCCCTTTCTGAGGGGGGACGAACTGTTGGACCAGCACAGCTGTTGCTGCAGGAGGCCTGCGAAGAACTCATAAATGCAGCCACTAGGATTATATGTAATACCTAATTCAGGGACACGATCCAGCCCAGCAGTTCTGCTTTTGCTGCCCTTTCTCTTACTTGAGAGATTGTTGTTAAAATAATGGTTTGTTCAGATTTTTCTTTTAAAGCTACTAAGATTGATTTGAAGCAAAAAATTGGTAGAGAAAAGAAAATACCCCCTTTCCACAACATCATCTCAGAAAAAGAAGTACAACAGCAAAGGAGCAACATATTTGTGGTAAAAGACCATTTCTTAACTCATTTTCATATATGAATTAACAAGTTTCTCTACTTGCAGTACTTGGATTGATTTGGGTACTTCAGTTTCTCTGTCCATTAGGAAGTGTACACTGGAATGTGGCAACCTGGTGTTCTGTGTCCACTTGTATCAAATCCTGTTAATTAATGATTATTTCAATGCAAAAATAAAGGAAGGATTTACTAGGAAATGAATGTATATGGCGAAGTAATACTTGCCTGTTAGAGAAAACAAGACACCTTAAAAAAATCAAAGACACGGAAGCAAAACTTGGTCTATTAGTAGGGGCATGAAGGGCCACAAAGGCCTGGGTTATTTTTTTTCATAGCATTTGAACCAACTGAAATTAGACCAAATCTTTTTCTACTTTTGTTTTTTAATTGTCTAAGCTGGCTCATTCTCACAAGAGGACTTCTGAGCATCTAAACAACTTTCTAAAATCTGGTCCAAAGTTCACTTGATAGCTTTATTAAATGTGCAGCGCTGCTTGTGTCTGTGTAAAGGCACAAAATAACAATGCAGTTGTTTGGAATATACACCGTGGATTCCATAAGGTAGTACTGAAAAGAAGAAGCTATAATAGGAGCTACTGAAGGTTATCATCTGATTCTCTGTGAACAAGTTAATTGGGCAATCAGGGGCCTAATTTGAGCATGCTATTTCTGCAGTTATTTACAAATTGTGTAATTTACATGCACAAGTGGCAAGATACACTTGCATGCATGCAATTACTTGATTTTTTGCCCAATTGTGTTCTCTAAGTCATTAAAAGAAAAAAGACTCTGAAATCCAGTAAGACCCTGAGATATATACACGAATGTGTATGAGTATTTTTGTATGTGTGTGTATATACGTGTAAAACTATATATATTATATAGTTTTATATGTGTATATAAAATCTGAAATTAACAGGGAGAAGAAAGATTGTTTTCTTTACAAATAAAAAAAAAAAAAAGACACTAAGAGTCAGTGGATATACATAGACACTGTATTATCTTCTGTCCTCTTAGTAAAACGTGGGTTTTCTTTACATGTTGTATTTTTTAAATTTCCACAGTAAAATACCTCATAGTAATTCATAGACATTTTATCTTCAAACACTGGGCTTGCTGATGGTGTACTTACTTTGATGGAACTTAAAAAATTTGGGACTTTCCAAGATACTCCTGCCAGTTTGTTCCCTGCCTCCCATTTTTACAAGCACTCCAAGACTATAAAGCATTCCATAATTAATTCGACTGTTGTTGGACTAACAGTATTTGCCTATATATTTGTTGTTCACCTCCTTTTTGCTTTGGAGGATTTTTTTGAAAATAATGTATCAGCTTGTATATTGTTTCTGTAATGTCATGGCATTGTGAGCACCTTTCCCGAGGGCACTTTACAGATTATTGTAATAAGATTATTCTTTATAAATTTCTGCACAGAAGAATGGTTTTGTTGCCAGACCAGATTGCCCTCTGGTACAAATTGGATATGGATTACATAAGGGACTAAAGCCACAAACCATCAAAACAGGAGAGAAAGATGGTGTTAATAAGGCAGAGAACAGAAGGTATTGATAAATCCTGCCAGGACAAAGCTAAGTTACCAGTATTTTTACACAACCTTTCATCAGTTGTTTATATTAAATCAGTTTTGGATCTTACGGCTGTGGCATTTTGATTCATACCTAGGCACTTACCAAGGTACTGTGCCTAAAGCGAGGCCGCGATAGCCCCGCACGGAGCGTTCTGCAGCTGCTTTGTGCTTTGAACTCCAGTTAATTCATGTTACACGAGCAGTTCAGCGCCTGCTGACATCCCCTTTGTGATCCTCACACAGCTAGCAAGAACCTTCCTTCTGCTGGCAGTACTGATCAAATCTGGAGTAATCTCTTCCATTTTTCAGTCTCTTGCTTCTGTGTTGCTTTGGGCTGCATCGCTGTCCTAACGCCTGATTTATCTCACACTTCTGCACCAACCACTCCAAAACAGTCAGATTCCTTTGTTCTCCTGAGGAAGAGCTAGCCTGAATGCTTTGGTCATTCATTGTCATCACTACATGCCAATTCTGGCTTTCAGTTTCTCTGTGGGTGGTAGGTCATTATCTGTGACCCCGCAGAGAAGCTGGAGGGAATGTCCTGAACGTCGTGCAGTCTCTATGTGCTACAGAGATTTGGACATGGGTTTATCTATGTCAAGAGCCAGAACTCGATATAAAAATGTAAGGATCTGTGTTTTTGTTAATAGTATTGATGTTGGTAACAAAAATTGTCAACATCAGTATCAGAGTGAAGATCAACTGTATTGATCCCAAATATTTTTCTTTAGGAGTTTTCTTGTTAGAACAAAGCTATTTCCCAGTTCCCCATTGACCCCATCCCCCAAAAGATCTGGAAGATAAGATAATTTTAGAAGTGGGAAATTTTAATGGCAATTTTTAATACTGACTATGCTCCAACTGCTCCTCTATGAAGCTATTGAACATTAAAACGCAGATCATCTTAGTCATAAAACGGTTTCCACACAAAACAATGTGCCTGATTCTCTAGTGCCTTGCACAAATGCAACAGGATATACAAGATGCAAAGTGAGTAAAATGTCTTCTGTTCCAATTTGCAAGTTTACACTTTTAACCAATACCAGTCATCACCTAGCATGTACCTGTTGGCAGGTCAGCCCTGCTTGTATGAATAAGATGAGCAGAATGCCTGTCTGTCCAGTTACTTTTCCCAGATCCTTAGCCTGGTATGAGCTTTAGCTGTCTAATTATTTACAAGTTCCTTGCAGCCATTGGCTATTGCCAATGTCACCATCTTTATTCCTTCTCCCTTTCGTTTTTCACAGTAATGACTAGATAGGCAGCACAACAGGAGGCAAAGCTTTAGCCAAAGGCTCTTGTAGAACCTGCATGTTAGATTCCAGCACCATGCAATGTCCCAGATGTTCTTGGCACTAATTTTATTTTGTCATTCATTCTGATCCAGTACATTGCGTTGGTTTTCTATTGCTTGCTGTGGCCTGGGACCAGCTAAAATGGCCCTGTCAAGAATCCAGGACAATCACTGTAAGAATAGCAATACAAAGTGATATCTTTCTTCTCCTGCCTATGTATGTGTTGGAACATCATCTCAGAAACAGGGCATGGAATTGGAGACTTGCTAGCCATTTGCAGAAATGTTGGAGGTTGCCAGTGAGGCTTCCTTCTGTTGGTTCAAACTTAGAGGCATCTGCTGGAGAAGGTTGTGCTGCACCTTAGAAATATTTTGATGCAGAAAGTTTTGTAAAGTCTAATCTTGATCTTATATTGTATTCAATCTTCCTGTGAGGTGGTAGCACTGGAACTGAGAGCAGTATGAAGTTTGAGCTTTAATCTGCATTTGTCAGGATTTTTCTGGTAGATAACCAGGCAGTTGTAAAATACAATAGTGTAGATTTCATTCTAATGTAAGGTCAGCAGAGGTTTATGGCACCTTTAGAAAATACCTAGAAGGAAGTAATGGGCAGAAATCAAGCTGAGGGTTTAAATACACTCTCTGTCTGCTAGATGGGAACAGCCTTTCTTTGCATCCATATGGAGCTGGAAAATCTTCAAGATTGCAAAACAGCCAATGTACACCTATAGTTGAGAGTGCCCACTTGAGCTGCTCTTTCCATCTTGAACTACAGTGCTTTCACACTGAGTGTGCTCTCAGTTCTATCCAAAAGCAGGAATTAAGGAGGTGTTTGTCTTCACTTGCAACTTTCTGAGTGTACTCCTCCATACAGAAAACACTCATCATGTTCCTTGTGCTTCATGCAGACCACTTGTAACAGCAGTGCAGAAGGGCCCTGGGAACAGAAATCAGCCTGTTTCTGATGGCACCAGGCAGAAGAAAGTACAGGTTGCTCTGGTGCTTGCTCACACTCACAGCGAGAATTCATTCAGTTGATGAAATAGAAGGGAATAGATAAATTTAGTAACAAGCCAATGTTCTTGTGGTTTTTTAACACCTAGAATGTTTCTCCTTCTGTGTTTGAATCTGAGTGTGAGATCTCTAATGTACCCTTGAGGGAAATAAAAAAATAACAAAAGAGCAAAATAAATGCTGTTTCAGCATTAAATCTGAATTCTTTATGTAATTAAAATCTAAAGATGGACTAGAACATTCTAAAATGTTTGAGTGTTGGTATTTACTGTTTGCCAGTCCTCTTAGAGATTCAGGTTTGATTCTGGAGTCCTTATCATAGTATGTGATACCCAGCATCAATTAGTATATGATGTGTAATGGTAATGGCGAGATAAACAAAAGTTACTAAAAACTTGTTGTTTGTTAAAAACTGCCTCTGGAAGACAGGAATAAAGAAAATAGTTAATACAGATTTCCTCAGGGAACGTGAGAGGGCTGTAAAGGCAGGATGCAAGTTTATTTGAATGGAAGATGGCTAAGAAAATTATTTTATTTTCTATTTTAGGCAAAATTTAAAAAGCAATATTTCACTACTTGAATTACTAAAATTAGAATGAAGCACTAATCGATGAATGACCTTACTTAATGCTGTAGCTTAGGAAGTTCCAAATAGAAAAAAAAAAGATACAAAAATACAGAAAATTAGCTTGAACCATAACCTAATTATAATGTAAATCTATACATTTGTGTAAATCTTTTCAGGACCTACTGTAAATATAAAGGCTTCTTGTCTATAAAGTTGCATGGTCAAAACATGCTTTGTCTATAATTGAATTACTTCTTACCAAATGACTACAGCAAGCAAAAAAGCACTATGTCAGCATGATGTCCTGGAGAGTTGTGTGTTGCACTTTGCAAAGGGCTAATTCTACATGAACTTAAAACATGTCACCACGTATTTTTTGTCGTATCTGCAAAGGTATCAGCTTTAGTAAACCCAAGGTTTTGAGCTGTGCTCTCTAGGATTTTGAAATTCTGCAAGTTTTGCAAATTCTCAATTTTGCTTTATTTTTACGCAGAAAAATCCTGTTTGATCCATAATAATTTTTTCCTATCAATCCTTTCTCCTGTGTCCAGGCACTCTGTTTTGCAACTTCCCAAATGTGTATACTGAAGTGAATAAAAATTAGCATCTTCAATATTAGCACCTACAAATGTAAATAGCATTTACATGGTATCAGAATTTTTAGTATCAGTGTTTAGCTGTAGTAATTAATTCTTAAAGTGATGCCAACAAATCTTTCAGGGAGGAGGAGCACATAATCTATGAATTAGGAAGTACGACTGCACAGATGTAGAACTGCTGGTATTACAAGAATGAAATGTAGGCTTAGGTTCATCAGAGCACTCGAGGGTGTGTTTACCTCCACTTGTGGAGTTTGTTGATGAGACTCCTCATGTTTCTAAAGTTTGGCTCACATTTCTGAGCTCCTCTGAAATCAGGCCTTGGCAAGAGCAGATACTCCTATAGCTTTGTCTGAAATATGCACTTTGTGAGACAATCTACCTTTTCTTTTCCTGGGTTTATGCAATTTATCTTGTGTTTAGAAGACCAGACAAATTTAGAGAATTCTTTTTTTATTATGATTTTTTGCATTGCAGAAGGGAAGGTAAGAAAGAGACAAGCTCAGCTGTACATTTAATCATGTGAAAGCATTGGTTAAGTTTCTTTGACATCAAGCTCAAACTTACTTGGGCACATTGAAAAAAAATGCATGATAAGCAGGTTACATTAAATAAATTTCTCGTTCCATCTGTATTCCCTATATATTCAACACTCCTCCAGGAATTGGAGGCATAGGGGCTCTGAGTATGCAAGGAAATAAATGAGTTTACTTAAAAACTTTAGGAATACTATGTTTTTTAAGCCACAAATGATGTTGCCTATGTGTAGCTTTTAGTATTAGAAGAAAATAGACAGT
Organism: Monarcha castaneiventris obscurior; assembly: GCA_026261815.1. NCBI lineage: Eukaryota > Metazoa > Chordata > Aves > Passeriformes > Monarchidae > Monarcha > Monarcha castaneiventris. The sequence goes on along the minus strand of JAMPIT010000379.1, from coordinate 19,650,351 downwards.
AGCCTTATTAACCAGGTGCAATACTTACAAAGGGCTAAATTAGGGAAACAAGTGATGTGTTTGTACATCACTGCAAATGTGCACTCTGAAAACTGACTTTTATGGCACTGGGATCTTAATACCTCTCTGAAATTATAATGTAGGTATAATTTTATGACTGTTTATTATTCATTACGAAATAGGATTTGGGAATTCCTGAGAACCAAAAGGAGGAGGGGAAAATTGTAAATCACATAGAGTAGTGGTACGTTATTTTACATGACAGAAGTAAACTAAAACACCTTTACAAAGCCATACAAATTCTGCATTATTGAAAGAAAAAAAATCTACTCCCCTTGGTTACAGAGAGTTTAGTCTGAAATTTCCCTTGATTTGTTTCTTGCATTTTCTCAAAGGTTTGGGTTTGGTTTTGGTTTTGTTGTTTTTTTGGGTTTTTTTTTTTTTTTATTCTGATGGTGAAAACATTCCTAAATTACCAGTATTTGGCTTAAATGGTATTACTTTGAAAAAAAAAACACGTTTAAAATTGAGTTCTTCATGATACTGTACAGTCTGAATGAGATCATGCAACATGATCTGCTCCAGCTTAAGTAGGGAGTTCATACAAGCAGAAGATTGTAGGAAAAGATTGCACTGAGGATTCATTGTTCAGTCACGAGAAAGATCTGAACGATCAGACTAAAAGCTCCACTCACATATTTCTTCTCTCCATCTGTACTGCAGGGTTGGTGGAATACAGGCTGCCAAGTACAATGTATCTGGCTATCTCACCCCTGTTTGGGGTTTTTTTTGCTGATAAATAATGAAATACACATCATCTTCCCATCTCTCTTCCTGTTTTTGTCTTGTGCTCTGAGTCCAGAATTAACTGACAGACAGAAATAATCAGGCCTGTTGAACAGAGGTTGTTTGGTTCTTTCCCTGTTTGACTGACTTCTAACAAAGGGCCAAAGTACAAACACAGAGACATTAGTCAAAAGAGGCTTCTACCAGTCAGGCAAGACCTGAAGAAAATTGCTCAGAATTGGATCCCCGTATGAGGAAACTTGTCTTAAGCAGTCAATTACAGAAGTGCTGTGGTTGATTTTTGGTGTTTTGGGTTTTTTTTGGTAAATTACAAGTCTGATAAAAAGTCCTATTGCACAATTAAGAGCAGAATGCAGATTGCATTGTAACGAGCTGAGCCCTCGAAGCAGTACAGGTTTTCTCAGGAGAGTTCCAATTATTCCCGTGAATAATTTCATTGACAAGGGCTGCTGACACAGGTAATGGTTGTAGAACAAAGGCACACAGGTTTTCCTCTGTGTGCTTTCCACTGGAATTGGGAGTGTGAAATCGTGAATCTCCCTTTCTGAGGGGTGGGAATTGTGCATTCCACTTTGTGAGAGGGATGGATACAGTGGATACCTCGGCACATGTGCAGGAGTCTTGGAAGAGTTTCTAGTAACACCAAAGGGGCAGTACTCTGGATGTGTTACTTAGTGACAGATTTAGGAGCTGTTGGGCAGGTGGTATTCAGCCTGTAATCCATCCTACTGATACCAGCTCCAGGGAGAAGGGGGTTTCTCGGTATGGGATCCAGGACAGGCAGCCTGTTGTGAAGGGAGTCACCACCACCGTCTGTCTGCTGTTGGCTCAAGTGCTGCCTTTGCTGTGTCCAGCTTGAGGGAGGTTGGTTACCCACGTGCTCTTTTGAGGAGAGACAATCTCTTTTTTAGTGATTAAAATAAAAGTGTGATATAGCTTTTATGTTGCAGAAAGTCACTGAGTAAGCCACAGCATTGTCAGACTGAATCAGACATGGTTGTTTCCCTCCTTCCAGAGCCATGCTGCAGCTCCTGTGAGGGCTCTCACTGACCCTTGTAACCTTAAACAAGTTTTTCCCAAAGATTTTCTGGAACCCAGCACTGAGCCCTAAACCAAGTTTGACCCCCAGGTAAAGGAGGCTCTTTCCGACTCTTTCCCTACTCTTAGACTTCCTTAGTTAGTGTTTTATTAGTAGACCTTTATAAGGGGGACCTTGCTCAGTCAGGGGGTTTGGGGTTTTTTACATTTAGACCTCTGCATTTTGCCTCACACTGCAGTTCCACAGCAGGTTAAGGTGACATAAGCTTGTGCTACTGTTGAAAAAGCTCTTCCTACCCCCAGCAGAGACATTTCCAGAGAGAAATTTCCTGAGTTATGCTGGCTTGATCCAGTCCTGTAAGTATAGGTCGGTATAAAGTGCTAGATAGCTTATGGCCTGTTGGGTCTGTGCCTCTTACATGTGGCAGGCATGATAATACTGCCTTTATCTCACTCTGTCTTGTCTGGAGTCTTATTAGGGACCTGAACTTGCACATACTCCTACAGCAGCAAGCTCAGGAGAGCTCCACTTACGGCTGGTGGCATTGATTTTGATATGAAATGAAATATATAGGGGAAAAGAGAGGAGTTAGATCAATAATTGTACGTGCAATGAGTCTTAAAACTATGTCTTAACTGCACCAAGGTTTTGCTAAGCAGATATTGGAGGAGTTAAAGGATGTGAAAAACAACCTTGCTGGACCTTGCTTCTCCCTGGAACCAGTTTGGAATTATTCGTGGTAGTGTCCGGACCTGCAAGGTTCATTAAGGGGCTGGGAAGTCATGACCTCTGTAGATCTCTACAGAGAACCAGGGTACCCTTCTTACTGGGACATGGTAGCAAACAGGAAAGGTCCTCAGCTGTCTTGTTAGTGCAGTTTTTCAGCCTCTTTTTATTACAGCATCAATTTAATAGTGATGGGAATGCTGGGCAAGAGGTAAAGGGTCATCAGGTAACTGAAGAAAGAGGACCATCAGCATCAATTGCATTGTGGGTTTTTTTAACTCTCTGAAAAAGCAAGCATGTTTTCTTGTCCCCTGCTATTCGTATTACCTCATGTAAGAAAAGTATTTCCATCACAGAAGGGGGTGAATTTAGCACAGGGTAAGCAGCTGTAGGAAACTTAAAAACCCAGTTGCCCAGTTTTTATGTGTAAGGGATTTCTAATACATTCTGCTTGCAGAAGACTGTAGTATTTAGAGCTACACATCATTTTATCTTGCTTCAATCACAAAAGAGAAATACATTGTTCTTCCTTTGTTTCCTATCAAATCTTGTTTCAGAGAGTATAAAGTTAATTTCTTTTTTAAAAACATTTTTTTCTGAATTATTATTTTTAGAACCAGAGCATTTCCTCTTTCACTTCAGTATAAAATTACTGAGCTTTAATTCGCTCTGCATTGCACTTTATGTATTTTTTTTACTTTTTGGGCCATGTATTTTTGATAGACAAAACAGTAAAAGTTTTATTAATCTAGTTCTGACTTGAAATTAACCATGAAACTAAGATGCTTTTATAAAAATGCAAGTTCCATAAAATACAGTAAATAATATGTTTGGGTCAGAGACATTTTTAATGAAACATTGAGAAATACTATAACTTCTGAAATTATTTATCATTTGGGAAGTTCAATACATTAATGGATATCACGGTTTAAAGTGGAATGTGAATAAGGGGGAGGCAAAGTTCTAGATGGTAGATTTCCTTATATGCAAAACCTACATTAGTTTAATTGATAAGGGTTTAAAAAATAGCCTTATCTAGTTTAAAGAGGTATGAAACTGTTTAATAGGCAAGTTTAAAATGCCAGGAGCTCCTAGAAGTTTGGAAATGAGTTTAACAGAAGCATCCAGGAGTTGTGTTTCTCCCGGTGCTGTGCAGTGGGCAGCCTGCAAAGCCCCTGGGCTCTGCAGGGGCTGAACTCGTGCCAGTACAAGGCACCAGCAGAAGCTGTAGGAGAGCATGGATTTTCCTGCTTCAAACAGCACCTCTCCAAACCTGCAGGCCCACTGCCAGGTTGGCAATAGTATTTCCTTTTGGTTTTTCCTGACTAGTTTTGGGAACTAGTGTCCTAAAGACAATCTTCTTGTTCCTAAGCAAGTTGATGAACTCATCTTCCCCCTGGTTTTGGTGTTAAGCTTACAGCACTCACACTGTTGCATGTAGTTTATCTTAATTTGTAGATGCCAGTTCCAACATTTTAAAGAATGGCTACTCTGCCCCAGCACAGAATACTTTTAAATCTTGTGGAGTATGTTGAAAAATAAAGACCTTTTTGACTTTTACTTTGTCCAAACTCTTTATTCCAAATAAAAAAGTGGGGGAAGGAAGGCACATGACAGTGAAGAGGGGAGAGACAGACAGCGATGCTCGTTTTCTTCCCAGGCTGAGTGTGTGTGTGCATGGGCCATGCACAGCTCGGAAGCCGTGTAAAACCCATCATTGCAAAAGCTCTTAGGTGGCCACCTCCCAGAGGGCCCAGTTCCTTTTCAGAGACTTCCAGACATTCTGATCATTTCTACATCCACAGGTAAAAGCTTTCCAAATAGCCTAGGTATAGTTTCACCTTGGACTGCAAATGTGTCAGTGTGCCATTTTTAATCAAGCTGCAGTTCTTCCTACAGAAGGTGGGCACGATCCCGGTGTTTGTGTGTGCTGCAGAGCTGTTGTGTCCTTCAGGGACCACCAGGAGTCCCTGGAGCGAGGCAAGCGCACTGCCAGTGGTGTGCAAGCCTTGTGCTTAACATCCGTGGTACCTGTGCTGAGGAGAAGCATGGGCTGATGGCACCTGTCCGTCCTACCACAGACAGGAGGGCTGCACAGCATGGCTCAGCTCTTGGAATTAGCGGGGAAATTAAGCTTAAAACCTTTACAGTAAGCACAGGGTGTCTCTGAAAACTCAGTCCGTGTTCAGCTGAGGAACAAGAGCAGTGGCAGGCGCTCTCCAAGGTCGTGCTCTGTCAGGCAGCACAAGTAACAGCTCCATGGCCCCACTGGTTGCTGTGTTTCCATGTATGAAGGAAGGCTTAGGAGAGAAGACTTGTGGATGCTTTTCCTTCGCAGTCTGGTTTGATTCTGCCCCCTGGGGGCAGCCTGTGGGCCGGCACAGCACATTTAGATTAGGAGCTTCCCCTGACAGTGACTTGGACATAACAAAAAAGTTGTTTCTTACAAGAAGCAGATGCTTTTATCTTTCTTACAACATCAAAAACACAAAATGCTACTGTGCACACCTTTGTCAAACTCTCACAGTCCCCTGTAGCACCAGCAGCTGGGGAGAACTCAAGAATTCAGAGGACTTTGGCCATAACTCATCAAAAAGCCTCTGCAGTCTGTTGCCACTGAAAATTATTTAGTGCTGGATCAAAACCACACAGACTTGGGCCCTCCAAAACTCCTCTGAGAATTTTGCTGTTATTTCACATTAAAAAAGTGTTAAAATCTTTGTGTCAGCATATGAGTCAGTTCTGCCTGCTTAACCAATGGACTTCAGATATCTAGGGAATCATTCTCAGTACAAGTCAGGACACTCCAAACACTTCAGTTGTTTTTCTTAAATTAACAACATTTGCAAAATTAGCAATATGCATATTAATGCCCAAAAGTCGATGAAAATAATTGAATGACTACTGAATTCCTGATTTGCTATGCACGAGCTCCTGAGTTTTATTAACACACTAACCAGCTTTGTACAGAGTAATTTTTTTAAAAATTGAGAAGGTTTGTTTTTTTCTTAAGTTACTCAAGCAGTTCAGGTAATAAATAATTTGTTTCTGGTCAATGCATTCTAGAATTATCAAATCTCAGCCTCTTGCCCTTCAATATTCATTGTTTGTCTGGAAAAAAAATCTTTACTACTTTTCCATTTCCCAGTGAATGATCAGTTCACTAAGCAACAGGCAATTATTCTTGACTTCAGACTGCAAAATATGCCTAGGTAACTTTACTCTTGTTCATTTGAATCCTGGTTATCTGATTATTACTTTTTTCTAGCTTCAAAAATGCTTTTGTGTAATTTCCATAGATATGGTTGAATAAAAATTGCAAGGAAGAATCTAAGTCAAATGCTAAATAAAAATGAAGCATGTGAAAAAAACATGAAGATAAAGAAAGTATCATGAGAAAAGTCAATCCATTGCTGAATTAAATATTTCTAGAACATGCTGATTAGCAGAGAGTACTGATCTTTGTTGAAGTTACATTTAGCAGCAGACCACTGTGTTTTAGTGTCACAAGCGACAAAGCAATTTTTCTTCAGAAAAATTGCAGATGGAAAACAACATTAAAATAGATCATTTAGACCAAGATTTTTTCAATTTAAGCCCATCCTGCCTGGTACATGACTGTTGTATGTTCAGGGATGCTCAGGACAACAGACATTCCTCATGGGAAGCAGCTAGGTTTCAAAGTGTCAACTAAATAAAAGGAGAGTGAGCAAACTCAAAGGATTTTCTCAGTACTAGCTCAGCTATTGCAAAAAAAGACCAAAAAAACCAAAACAGCAAAAAAGCGCTACTCACTACTGAACTGGAATTTCAGCAGTTTAAAAGAACCATGTTTTGATCTAGTTCACACATCATAGCTAAACCCAGGTTTCTGTTAATTTGCTTGTTTGTCTTATGGGGTTTTTACTTCTTAACAACCCTCAAAGCAGGGTCAGTCATTACTGAGATGACCATGGTTAAATAGAAATGTCTTGAAATCCTAAAGTACATGATTAGAGAAACAACAGACTTGAAATGAAAAACTACTTAAAATTATGCCAAAAAAAGCAAAAAGAAAAGTTAGTTCTCTGTTTGGGAAATGCCATTCAGCTACCATTAACTCCCAGGCTGTGTGTTTAACTGGCATCCTGTAGCTTTGTCAGCTCACATTTTTGTTAAAAGCAGATGGTGAATAAACTACATAGCAAAGGACCTTCCTTTGGTCTTTGTAAATGAATGTATACATACAAACTATGCATTTTCACCCAGCTGCATACTGTATCTTGAATCAGTTCAACCTTTCCCCTAGCTTAGAAACCCCCAGACTTGAGGAGCTGAAGGTGCTCCCATCTCCTTTTGCATATATTTGTCTCCTGTCTTGTTTCTGCTCTCCAAAAACCGTAGATGCAGGACAGTGGAATGCTGAGCTGCACAGCCCAAGGAGCTGGGGACCCGTGGCCAAGTCAGGGACCTGCCATGCTCTGGGGGCCCAGTTTGGGCTCCCGGGCCCAGCATGGCCAAAAACAGAGATGTGGTATCTGTGCCCTCTGTGCCAGGGCTGCTCCGGCCCCAGCACCCCTTGCACTCTGGCTCAGCATCCCGGCGGCGGGGGCGGCCGAGCAGGACGAGCAGCCGCTCTCACACGGGTCAGGAGGCTGCGGCCACACTCGGTCCAGCCGAGCCAGGGAGAGGCCACTGCCCCTGGGCTTGCAGACACCATCCTGCCCCTCGGGACAGCCTTTCCAGCCACGCCGGCAGCCCGATTCCCTTCTGGCCATCACCTCCCCACGGTGCCCTGCAGCACTCGTGAGGCAGGGATGGCTCCCCAGGCTCAGACCTGCTGCCCCGGGTATGCAGTGCCCAAAATGATCCGCCCTTCGTCCCAATCCCTGACGGACTTCAGGGCTGGGATGTGCGAGGGACGAAGGATCAGAGCGTGGCTTTAGTGTACCTCCTGCTGGAAGGGAGCAGGAAAGATGGCAAATGGATGTCTTGTTCTTGTAGCTGGTGTAATTAAATAAAGGAGAAAGATACTGCATGCAACATTTCTTACTTAAATTTTGGGTTGTTGCTGTAATGTACATCAGCCCAGTCTACTCAATGAATGAAGTGTGTTTCTTACGCTTTATCCTACAGGAAGAAAGACCAAAAAAGTAGAAGTAATAATATCCTTGCTTTAGAATAAAGCAAGCATAGACTCCACAACAAAGAAAGATTTTGTTTATATGCAAACTGTTTAAATATTTGATACCAGTATGAAGGCAGTCATATTCTTATGTATCCAGAGATTTGCACTCATCTAGGTTATGTTTAATTGAAAAATATTTTTGCATTATGTAATTGTATTTGAGGGGCTAAGTCTTTAATTTTATATTCTTTACAAGAATTAGTGTGGCAATTACATTTTTCCATTTGCTGAGCTACCTGCCCGTGCTAGTTGTTCATTTGCATAAAGAATATTTCCACTACTTCAGAGGTTCTTGGATTGTTGTTTTCAAAGGGAACCTGCCCCAGAGGGTTCCACAGGGCTGTCCAGTGGGAGTGGGAGGCTCTCTGGAGCAGCGGGTCACCCTCACCAGGACGTGGCCTGGCACTGCAACAGACACACACGGATTCATTCCCCTGCAATCTGCAACTGCCCGGTGGGCCTGGGGTAGCTCCAGCTGCAGTCCCTCAAATCAAAGCTCTGACTGACTCTGTCAGTCCTTGGCTGCCACTTACTATCACAAAGTTAACTTTTTACAACGAGAAAGAGCTTCCAACTCTGGCACTGATGGAAATACTGAATACTTTTAATATATATATATATTTGGAAAGTATTTGAACAAAGTGTTTTGTCTTTTTTTATACAACTTTTAGCCAAATAGAAGAATTCTGATTATTACTTCTGTGGATACCTGTCCACCTGTAAATAAACTCATATATTCAGGTACATGAACCTGAAGAAAAAAAATAATTAAGACTGTTCAGGGGCTATGCGCTTTGCTAGCTCCTGGTTCCTTTGTACATAAGAGGTAACTGTTTAAATGTTGGGTGGGTTTTTTAAATTTACTTGTTGTTCCTCTAAAGAAAGAAGAAGAAAAAAACTTTTGACTTTGTTTTCTCTTTTCTGAGTTAATACAAAGATTTTCTAACTTTTTACTGCAGAAATGGATAAATACCTGGTGCTAAGTGAATGTGAGTCAAACTGGCCATAGCAGACACACCAGTTAGAATGCACTTTTCCTGTGGCACACAATGTATTTTCTCAGAAGGGACTTTCAAAGGACTGTCAGATGTTTACATTTCTTCTTGTTGCCCCAAATAGTTTTGAATATTCAAATAACTTCCAAAAATAAAGTCATGGTCCATTACTGATGCGACGAATCCTTACATTTAAGTATCTACAACAGCTTTGTACAAATACCATTTTAGAGATAGTTGAAATATTGGGCTTTCACACTTTGTAATGCTTTGATGTGACAATAAATATGCTGTTGCTATCTAGTCTAACCTCACTGTAGACCTGTAACTCCCTGTTTCTGGTTATGTCATGAATTGCACTGGCTTGAATTCAGCCAAATACTGACTGTTCAGCTGAAATATTCCGACTGTTATGATGTCCACAAAACATTAATTAAATGCACTTGTATCTGACTACCATGGAGTATGTCAAATTATTCCTGTAATAAATCCCTTGTGTATAACTTTTGTTAGTTGTTTATGTGAACTTCAGTTCTTTCACAGCCATGAATGCCTGTGCATCACCCAAGGAGCAGCTGGAGTCAGTCACTGATAACCTTTGCATTGACTGTGCTATGAACAGAGCTATTTCCCTTCCCTTTCATCAGAGGGCTGATGTTTAGACACTGTGAGCTCAGACACACAGCACAGGGCTGTTGAATTCTAAGTTTTGCCCCTGTGAATTTGAAGAGCAGCCTTTAGCTGGTGACTGTGGTTTCCCACTTCCAGGCTCCCGCTGCTCTTCCTGATGCATTCTGCAAGCAACATTTCCCCTGTCCTGCTCGTGCCTGGCAGTCAGGGAGCAGCCTCCCTGTGCACAGCAAGGGACACTCCTGATAGCACAGGATCGTTGGACCAGGATATGCCTTTGCCATGGTGAAGCTGCTGCTTGAAACTTGCGAGTTGCACAGGCATTCCTGAAAAAAGGAGTAGTTTCTTGGGGGAGGAAAAAAAAAAAAAGTACAAATTCCATTTCTGTCCAAATTCTTGACTCCCCTTCTACCTTTGTTAGGTCATATTTAGATTTTCCTTTGGCTAATGCATTCCTACCTACTGCTGCAATGCCAACTCCAATATAAATAGCAACTGTATAAGCAATAAACTTAATGAGTGGTTTAATCACACTTCTTGTGCTGGCCTTTTCCTCCCTCCAAGCAGCACCTCCTCACCACAGGCGTGCGCTCTCCGTCGCCTCTCCAGCAAAGGGAATCTGTGAAGGAGCCTGTTGTGTGAGCCAGAGGCGGAGCAGCTCCGGCCAAGAGGAGCTGTTCCAGCCGCGGTGCCGGCCCCGGGCGGTCCCGGCCGTGCCTCCTTAGCCCGCGCTGATCCAGCGGCTCCCAGGCGCTGCTCCGTGCAGCTGCTGCTTGTTGGGAGAGCCAGGTGTCTCTGCAGCCCGCTCCTGCCGCGCCCCTCCTCAAAGCTGTCTTACATCATCAGAGTAGGGAATCCTGTGCCCGATTCCTGTAGATATAAAAAGGAAGGGATTTGAAGTCATATAATTACCAGGAAGGCATTTAAGTGATATTTCAGACTAAATTCCACTAATTAAATGCCACTTTATAGAGATAACAATCTCTGCTGTAATTGATGTTTCCGAAGACAGATGGGCTGTCTTCAGACTTGCAGTTGTCATGTTTTCTACATTAAAGGGATTCATTTTAGACTAAAATTCAATACCTGTGCTTCCCTCGCTCCACTCCTGCACAGGCTTTGTCTCTTTTTGATCCAGTTCTGGACTACAAAATGACTACCTTAGGTGCACTTGGTTCAGAAATGCTTCACAACCTCGTGTACTTCCCACAGAAAAATTTGAGACAGAATGATTCAGTCTCTACCTGCATCAGTAACTTCCTCTAACCTCATTCCTTTTACTAAAATAATTCACTAGATTCAAATTTAGACTTCAAATAATCTTAGCTGCAAGAAAACAAATTTTTTTTCAATGACCTGTGCATTTTGTACTTTGCATGCTGCCATCATCTTGCATTATGCCACTATGTTTGAGATCTGTTCTCCAAATGTGGCCTTACAGAACCATCATGTTATAATATTACTTCTGATGTGAGGTTCTACTGGAAATCTGCTGCACCAGAAGCAATTTTTTAGCAATGCAAATGTCACTTAGAGAACAATAATATTATTTTGGTGCCCTTAACCGAACATATTATTTTCTAGTTTATTTGCTTAAACTGCCAACTTTTTTTCTCCCTCTCCCACACACTCATTTCTATGATGCCAAGAAAAATATTTATGTTATAAAAATTGTTTTAAGACTAAGCTACATTTCTCTTTCTGGCTTACAAAATAAAAAGCAAACATTATGCTAAGATTTATGTTCTAAATTTAACCTTGGAGAGGAAGAAGAATTTGCACCTTCCTGAATTATATTTTGCTTGTTTATCCCCAGATGATACCACCAAGAACAGACACAGCTCTTTTTTTTTTTTTTTTTTTGGAGGGAAGGAGAAGAGTTTTCAAACACATTTATTTCAATGCAAGGCAAATGACAAGGAAATTTCTCATTGCTCTGTCTCAGCTTTGCCTTGTGATCCCTACAGTACAGTCTTGGTCTGAGACAAGACTTCACTGATTTTTTTTCCAGGTTGTAAATAGCCAAAAGTTATGGATGGTGAGAAAGAGGAACCACTACTAAGGACGGGATTAAACCACCAAGGTTGTTTTTAACCAAGCAAAGGCCATAGCTCCAAGTGTCTTGTCTGACTGATGATCACAAGTCCACCAAACACCCATTTCAGTATTTTTCAGTAATATGTGAACATTCCCCTTTGGATATTGCCTAAAAGCAAACTTACCCATCCTTCCCAGACTTTTAAACTGTTAGCTTTGCAGGCTTTTTAGCTTTCCTTCTAAATACTGTAAGCAGCATAAATATATATATATATATAAAAAGATACATGTGATAATATATGTGTGTGTATATATAGAGTGTGTGTATATATATATATATATATATGCTTTTCACAACATTCGTTTTCATAGTGACAACATCCAGAAAAAGGGAAGAAAGACTATAAAACATCCCTTCTTCGGAGAGAGGAGAATAAAAACACGTGCAGCCTGAAACTGTATTACATAGAACTGTTACCAAAAGCAACGCGGCGCTCACCAGGTTTATTGAACCAGGTGGGAACTGCACAGTCTCGAGATCGAGACGCATTTTTTCCACCCGTTCAGTGGAGGTAAAAACTTATCCCGTGCTGACCTCCTGTGGTACGTCAGGAATCTGCAGTCGCCAAAAATAGTAGCCAGAAGTCAACAGCACGGCGAGTTTGGAGGAACACGGATAGGCTGCTCCTCCCGTCCGGGCTGGGAACGCAGGGAACACAAAGAGCACGTCCCAGGACACAAATCCCACATCCCTTTAAACTTTGGTGTTTAACTCCAAGCACACAAAAATCCTTCATCTTACCCAACCCTTAAACATGGTGAATCAGTCAGGTAAAAACAGTTCCTAAATTTGAGAAGGTTTCATCTAAATTCCTTGCAAAGATATATGAGCAGCTTTAGCTGGGAATCCTGTCCTTCATCCTTGCAGGTCAGAGCTGTGTTTGTATCATCACCAGTAGTGAGTTATCTCTCTGTGCACAAGGCACGGAGCATCCCTCTCTCACTGCTTGTGGTTGAGAGTGTTTGACTAATTGTGGAAGGCCAAGTCTTTTGTCTCACTTGGGATACCTTTGCCGTTGCTCCATTCCCCAGCAGCTGCCACAGGGAGGTGATACACATGCTCTGCATCTCAGTATTCACTCCTCTGAGTGCCTGCTCACATCATTCACATCACCCTTCCCCTTTAGGCTCCAGAGGATCAGAAAATGAGGCAGTAAGTGGGAACCCAAACGTGTTTAATGCCATCCCTCAATGGTGAGCCCATTTAAGGCCCGGGAAGCACACACTGCTAGCTCTGCCAGGAGTGAACTGTCAAAGCCTGAGGGCTAGGACAAGAAGAGGATTATCATACTCTTACCCGACTCTGAAGTCCAGTTGCACTCAGTACCCTTTCATTTTGGTGCACCTATACCTGTCCCACTAGGCCTGCTTCCCAGTCCCTGGGATACCCCTCACCTGCCCTCCAGATGATGCAGGGCATTCCCGACCCTCACAGACACACAGCTCTCACTAACAGTCCCCGTACAAGTGTTCAGTAAAAAGGGGTCTCTGAGTCCTACTCAGAAGAGGGAACAAATTTATTCTTGCAGCCTTGCTCTTTTGTCATTGGCAGAAGAAGCACTGTGTATAAAGCAGGCCTTCCCAGTGCTCCCGAAATCGGAGCACACCAAGGATGCCTTCATCTTCCCACACAGCTGGAACTGCTACCCAAACCCAAACACAAGAGTCCTGCTAGCTGTAGATCCTGTGCTTTAAAGTCTCACCCCCTCACAGGGAGCAGAGAGAAAGCCACCCCCAGAAATCACTGCCAGATACACTTTTAAGTCTTTTTTAGGCCATCAACACACCTTCTAGCCATTGCAGAGGAGAAACTGGCCCTTTATTTTTGCTTCTCTTATTCCTCCCCTCTTTGTGCTCTGGTGTCTATCAGCATCAGCGCTGTTCCTTCCGTCGTGCCTGCAGTATGAAGTCAGTGAAGTGGTGACTCACGTAACCAAGTTTAGCCTGAGTTTTTAGCCAGGGCTGACCAGGCTTTCTACAGTGCTGTAGTGCAGAGATTTCTGCTTGGAGACTCAAATGACATCCTCTTTAGAAAAGGGCTGGTTCCTTCCTTCTGGTCACAGACCTCTTGACCTGTGAAACCAAACAGGATACAGAAGAAGGGAAGGAAGGAGGAAGGAAAATGTTTTTTACTTCCGCAGCTTTGGTAAAAATCAGAAATTCTCAAAAATATTTGCAAAATCCCACTCCCAGGCTGCTTCTTTCTTGGGTTCTCTTTTCTTTAAATATTTGTGTTTTCTCCCAGAACTGTGGTGAGGGGTTTTGGCATTTCAGGCTGAACTTAGACCATTTGGCTCACTACATGGGCTGATTTTCTGTGTTCCTCCCCCTGCCAGCTCTGTTGCTTCCCAAAGTCAGGAGCAAAATGAGAAGTAAAATCCCTCACTGAAGATGTTTCATATTTAGAACTGGCACTTGATAAAGATGTATCTGCACTGCACTGCTGCTACCAGACGTGGAGAGAGGCAGAGCGGGTATGGTGTCAGGGCAGGGGAACTAGAAAGCCATCAGAGGAAAGCAAGATGAAAGTGGAAGGGAAATGAAGTAAGTGGGTGATAAAATAATTCTGTTATATAGGAGCAAGCCAGAAGGATCAAAGGATCTATTTTATTTGCATTTTATCCTCATTTCTGTTCCTTGCCGCTTCCTTCCTCTGCTGTATATTATTATCACCTCTATTATAAAACTTTCTGGTTGCTTGCAATTATCCCCCCTTTAATCTCATGCTAGGCTCTTCCTCTTTGATCCATGCCTTCTTGCCATATGACTGATTGTGTGACTGCTGCATATATATGTAAAAACATACATTTATTTCAACTTCATTTCCCCATTGTGTCTCCAGTTAAGGTCTCTAAAGTCCAGGCAAAGTTGTGTGTCCTTCCAAAATCCTTTCTGCTTACCTCAGGCAGGCTTGATTCAGCTCCCAGTAAAAATGTTGCAAATGGAAAGCTCCTTCTAATGGCTTCATTTTATTTTTGCACAAGTTACAGTTACAATTTCACACAATAAAAGAACACAATCTACAGAGAGGAACACCTGATTATGCTCTTCATGGAAAGGCTAAGCAGAGGTCAATAAAGAGACAAACCTGTCACTGGCAGACCCTTGAGTCTTTCTCTTCTTTTTGACTTCTGAAAAAAGAACACCTTCTTTTTCTGTTCACTCCCTCAGCTCCCTCCTACCAGCCTCTCCTGGGACCGCTGCTTCCCCCTGGGAGCTGGGCTCGGTGGCAGGGATGAAGCATTCCCTGGGATGACAGGGAGTAGAGCAGAATAGTCAGAAACGTCAGAACAGAGCAGAGTCAGCTGGAAAGTCAACAGGGAAGATGCTCCTTCTCCCAGGGACAAGCCAGTGCTCCCTTCTCAGGGGGGAAGCAGGAGGCAAGCCCAGCTGCCCAGCCCAGGCTGGCCCCAGCCCTCTGCAGGGGGAGGGCAGCTCCTGGCCATGGCAAGTGCTCTCACACAGGGCTGACACCAGGCAAGGACACCCGAAGCTGGATGCGCCTTTTCTCTCCTTCTCACTGGTTTTCAGTGATATTTTTTTTTAGCTGTGGTAAATCCTTTTGAATGTATGAAACACACTGGCCCTGGATGGCAAGAAATTCTCATCTTCATTCTTCTTCTCCGAAGAGAACACTGAAGGAACAGCCTGGATAGTCTGAAGTCATCAACTGCATGTCTGTATTTTGTACTTAAAAATGTGATACGGAGTGTCCAAAAATACCAAACTCCACAAAATAGCTAAGCAGCTTGTAGCATGAATATTGTTTATTGAACCTCTTGATTTTAAAAGAAACATAAAATATGATGGAAAAATTCTTCTTTCCCTTGTTCACTGAATTCCTGGCAACCAGATACAAATAAGCACCCCAAGAGCTCAGAGGAAAGAAGAGCTGCTGAAAGGAGCTCACAGAAAGGAGCTAGGAGAGCACCTAAACTGTAATTTTCATCCTGGCCTACACAAATCTTCCATGAAGCAACACATCTTCCAGAAAAATCAAGCTTTTGTTCTCTGTGGCTATAAAGAGCATCTGCTCTTCATGTCCTCCAGAGTACCAGCCCCATGTTGTCCTCACTATCCCCTTCCTTGTGTAGAGGAGAGCTATTTGAGATTCTTAAAAAGCAACAAGTCATTTCATTTTGCTTTCCCTCATATGACTTTTGTGCTAATAAGCAGTGAACAAAGCATCTGCAGAGATGAGAGAGACAAAATGCATTTAAATTTTTTAGCTTTAAGCTCTTGCACATGCAGCACTGTCTCTCTGGACATAAATGAGACTGTGGTTGTTTCTTATACTGCTCTGTATTCAAAGGAACCCATTAGTAGTAACACAAGATGCAGCACCTCATTGTTTTGTTTCTTAGATCACAACATGACCTTGAACATCTTTCCACTGCCCCCCTCACAGGCTACACTGCAGACACACAAAGGATTTGCATGTTATTGCATTGGAAAAGAGGCCTCAGGCTGCTGCTACCTCACATCCTTCACCTGCGCTGCTCTCCTCAACACACCATCACATCTCAGGTGATGCAGCTCAGCCATCTCTCTCGCTTTTAAAATCTTCAACGACAGTGAGTTAATTGATGCCCCCTGTGTCCCCTGGTGATCAATTACAATTAATCACACAAGCCCCACCCTCCAGCCCCAGTGATTAATTACATTTCCCTCTCAGGAATATACTTCACTTCATATGTTACTGAAGATTCTAACATTGAGAGCAAGAAACTGGATCTTGCTCTGCAGAAGTGAAAAGCCCTGCACTAAAACACCTTTTGCAGCTGTGAGTACCAACGCCCACTCACCACGTTGCATTTTCAACCTTCTCTTTTGTAAGGTGCATTAGTCAGACTCCTGAAACGAGTGCCTTCAGGGCTTATTTTCTGTTCTTGTGGTTCTCCTTTGAACTCAAGCCAGCCTGTGCCTTCCCAAAACATTAACAACTGTGGTAATAAATACATCTGATAAGAGTTCACAGAGCATTAGCATCAGCAAGCCAACAAATGGCTACCAAGTGTTGGAGAGTGTTATGTGCTGGGGATATATCACAGACCAGGGAGGCTCTTTAAGACCTCCAAAGGGCAGCTGCCCTCCTGGGGAGTGTGGATGGGCACAGCTGACATGAATTGACTCACAGGGCTGCATGTCCCAGCCTCAAAGACTTCAAAAGCTTCTAGTTTGGGAGAGGAATAGGTTGTTTGTCTTGGTGATTCAAGTTTCTTGTGATTGTCTAGAGAGAAAGAGAAAGACTGACTGACTCTGATTTGGTTGGTTTATTTTTGCTGGGTAGTGGTGTTCTGATTTCCTAGGCTTTAAGAGAGAAATAGTGTTTTATGTGCACGGCTACTGAAATAACATTTATGGTAAGAGATATGATGAGTGGTCAGTCTGCTAGTTCACAGCATGAACGAGAAAATGCGGACAGATGGTGGGGCTGGAGCCAGAATTCGCAGAGTACTGATGAAATGTGTGCACAAATGTACTCTTCGTGTGATGTGGTGATGTGCTTGACACCCACAGAGAAGAGGCAGATAGGTTAGGGGTACTTCCTGCTGTTGCTCCCATGAGATGTGGGCTCTGGGGTTCTCTGCTCAGCCTACACGGTGCTGGCAGTACAAAGCAGAAGGGCTCTCTCAGGCCATTCTGGCAGCTTGGATTTCCTGGGGTGTCAGAACTTCCTAGGCAGCCTCCTGCCACCAGGAGCCCCGAGCTGTGACCCACTAGCTGCCACGGTCTGACTCGGGTTTCTCTTCTGATCTTAAGGTGTGATGCAGAGTGTGTGGTGCATGTTTCATCAGGAATCAGGTTTCAGAAGCAGATGTAAGGGCTTTTCTTTTTTCATAGACTAAAGACTCAAGGCTGTGCTCATTCTGTTCAGATGCTGTTTATGTTTCATCAGACACACAAACACTATCTAACCTGATAGCGTTGCTGAACTGTATCTTGCTGAACTGTATCTTAATCACCCAACAAACTACATGGCAAGCTCTAGCGAGTGAATTTTGCACTGTATCTAGTTAAATCTGCAAAGGGGATACAGACAAGTGTAGTGTAATTATCCACAGTGGAAGCTGGACAGAGCTCGAGCCCACGACTCCTCCTTGTTACTTCCAGGTTTCATTTGGGGGAAGGGGAGTGTGCAGGCAATCCCTCAGCTCAGAGAGGAGGCTCTGCAGTGTGTACTGGGCACCTGCTGACTTCAAACACTGTGTCAGAGCACAGGTACAAAGGCTACAGGGGAGAAGGAGGCATATGGACTTCAGAGGAAACACTTGGCTACCACAGCTGTTTGGACAGACAGACGGGACGAATTATCGAATTCTCATTGGAGGGATCTTAACTGCAGGTGTCACTGGGAAATTCAGTGCAGCTGTCTTAAGGCACGGGCAAACAAAAATCAAACTAGAAAAGCAACACCTCCAACTGAGGTACAGTCAGCAGTGAGGTTCTCTGAACAGGAACTGACATTTCTAATGACTTGTGACAGAAAATGAAAATACAGGTTTTACATAGTAAAAGCCACAGTATTGAGGACTTCTGCTTCAATTTCACATAACACTTCCCTGCCGTTTGGTCTATATTAAACTAATCTCATTTCTTGTGACTTCTGAATGGTGTCATTCAACTTCAGCCCTTCTTCTGAGACCTTATTTTTATTCTGAGCTGACAATTTGTGGCCATACTGATTTTGTTCTTTCACAACAGAGCTCTTCTGCTTGTACTGCAGACAGTACTCAGTGACTGCAGGGGATGACCAACACTAGGGGGGAATCAAGTTGGAAGTGACATTTCTATCTAGGAAAACTACAGTAGAGATTAATCCAGTTTATAGAAGTACTGTTCAATAAACATTTGAATACATTCTGAACCAAAACTTGGAAGAGTTGAATCTGGGTGTCCTTAGTCTACATTAAGGTCCATAAATAAAAGGATAATTGTCAAATA
This sequence comes from Monarcha castaneiventris obscurior, assembly GCA_026261815.1. Taxonomy (NCBI): domain Eukaryota; kingdom Metazoa; phylum Chordata; class Aves; order Passeriformes; family Monarchidae; genus Monarcha; species Monarcha castaneiventris. Next base: position 19,631,945 of record JAMPIT010000379.1, on the reverse strand, counting down.
TATCACATTTAACAGCTGCTTTAAAACTTGCATCAAAACAAATTTTTATACTAAAATGCAACTGTGAAGAAGTTAACTTTTTTTTCCCCTAGAAGAATGAACTATTTGATCAATAACTCTATCATCTTAATTCAAACATGGCTTGTTGGAACACACAAGAAACAAGTTTGGGATGGTCTTATCAAAGTGGTTTTTTTTCCTCACTGCATTTTATTCTTCGTCTGGAATGGAGCACTAGGAGAACTGTGACAATGTTGAGTGGGATACAGATCCCAAGGACTGTAAAGCAGTAAAACCACCTGTGGGTATAAATCTCCATGTGAAACAAAGCCAAAATGAACTAGTCTGAATTGCAAGATTTCAAAATGAAACTTTCCACAGGAGAATATTTCTACATATTTCACTGGGGGATGGGGATAATTTTTTTCAGTTTTCATCCTGATCATGAGGCAAAAACACTGTGTTGAAATACTAGAACTGAAAGTGTTCCAGTTACTTGCTCAGCACAGTTGAAGACCAGCGTGCATGTAAACCATTTCTGAGGATATCAGAATCCTGGCCTGGCAGGTTACAGCAAGCAGAGAATTTTGTGTGGTAAACTGAGCAAATGATTATCTCTGAGGACAGGCCACCAGATATTTTAAGTTTCTGTTTTTAAATCAAAAACTAGGTCCTTTTAAAATCTGTCAAAGATGTCTGGTGGCAATTTCTTTGATCTGTCTCTGTTCAAACACAATTCAAAGTGTTGAATGAAGTTAGATGGGAGAGGAAGTATGGTGTTAGGGAGCAAGTGATGATGCAGATGAAGAGGACTAGGGTTAGATGTCCAAGGTGCCTATCTTGTTTGTTCAGGTAATCACAATTATTACTCTGAGAACACTTCTCTTCATTATTCGTGCCATTCATATGAATGTAATTCACATCTCAGTACAATTCTCTGTTTGCTTGAGGGAGGTAAAACAGGAGACACCCTTTTTTTGGCCCTGCATTTTGAAAGGCTGGTGCTTGTTGGCCTGCTGTAAAGATGAACTTCTGAGTCCTTCTAATGCCCTTCATTATACCTTAATAGCTGGATCATGCTTTTGGCACAAGATGCAGTAGAAAATTGAAAAATGGGCTTGTAGTGAAAGCAGCCACAGAGAAGGAACAGACAAATGATGGGACAGTCTGTGGTCATCACAGAGCTGTGCTTAGAGTGGAGATGTTTTACGCTGGCAACAATTTCTGCTTCTTTGATCTACCAATGTACAGTTGAGGGAAATATAAGAAGAGAGGTTTCAAAACTGGAGGTGTACTAAGGTAGAAATTTCTAAAATACCTTAAAATTATCTGAGAGATATGATCAGACACAGAAGGGTAAAGGGCTAGAAAGTAGTGGACAGCTAACAAGCACCTTGTGTGGAGTAAAAGGGAGAGAGAGGAGGAACTTACCAAGGGGGTGCAGGTGAAGGAGGGAAAGAGTGAAATCTTTGGCTTAGATAGCAATGTCAGTGAGAGGGTGGAAGCCAAGATTTTTTAAGGGTCTGGCTGACAAACTCTGTAAAGCACTGCCACAAACCCCAGCACTGTAGAATAGGCACACAAGTGCTTTGCTGAAAAGGGTCTTAAAATTGTCCTCTGTTGGTTTGGTTTTTGCTTTTTTCAGCCATTCTGTAGCATCCTTGGCCATCTTCTGTACATGTTGGCTACACTGCTGTGCACTGTAGTTCATCCCTTCACCATGGTCAGGCCTTCCCTCCTTGCCACTCCCTTTCACATGTCATAAGACTCCACAGAAAGAGTTTAGCAAGTTCAGTCCACTGGCCTTTCAAAAGAGGGATGGGAGAGGTTGCTACTGTCTAAAATGCAGGCTGTTCCAAGGGGCTGGTGGCTTGGCCCCACAATGTAAAGGAGTGTTATTTCTGTAAAAGACAGAAGGAATCGACTCAGGTCTGAAAGGCAAGAAATAAACAAGATAAACATAGCACAAGCATCACTTAGTTTCTTTTAATTCAGTGCCTAATACACTAATTTCACCACACAAAATACAAGCTGTTGGAAGTACTCCAGGAACTAAGAAAAAGGAGGAACAGGGGTGTTTTCTTTTAGAAGTGGTTTTCATGTGAAGTTACAAAGATGAAGTGCATTTTTAGCTACTGATTAGCTTTAAAATTATGCTATTCAAAAATCCACTTGAATTTTCTGTAAGATATTTTTTAATTTCATAGACAGATTTTTCTACTGTTTACATATTTGATTACTAGAACTGCTTGGGGAAATTTAACCATATTTCTGTACTCTAAGGTTCTGAGGAAAGATTGAAATAAAAAGGGGAATAGAGAGTTATGTGGCTGTAGACTTCAGGCTGGAGGCTTTTGACACTTACAAGGCCAGACACAGAAAGCATTCCACTTAAGAGCAATGCAAAAGCAGTGACAACTCATTTCTGAAGAACTGAAAGTTTCTTTGGGTCAAGAAAAGGATGGCCCTCCTTGTAAAATAAAGATCAAAAATTTCAGGGTGCTTTTCCTCCTCCATGATGATAAGGAAAGCCTAGTGCCTTTAAAAGCCAATTTACAAATTGCACAGTGGTTGGAGTCATTCAACAATGGTTTGGGTTGGAAGGGACCTTAATAAGGGACTATTTAATTCTGACCCCACTGCTGTGGGCAGGATCACCTTCCACTAGACCAGGTTGCTTGATGCCCCATCCAACCTAGCCTTGAACACTCCCAGGGACGTGGCATAACACCACTCTTTCTGAAATGGTGCACAGCTATGGCTGCTTCATGGGAGCCGGGAGCACACACTGGCATACTTGGAGTGATAGAATTATTACTCACAGTCTCTTAGCTCCTCTCTTCATGCCTCAACAGTATATCTGTACTTTTAATTACTGCTTTTAAGCACCCTGGTACCACTGCAAATTGAATACCTAAATCCAAGAGGCACCTTTGGCAATTTGAAACTCCTAAGACAAATGTGTATGTGAATTCAACACATTATCTGTGCAAATTTGGATTACTACAGCCTATCTCCACACACACCCAAATTTGTGCTGGAAATAGCTCTCCTTCACTATCGTATGCATAGAATCATAGAGTATCCTGAGCTGGAAGGGACTCACAGGGATTATCGAGTCCAACTCCTCACCCTGCACAGAACATCCCCAAGAGTCACACCATGTACCTGACAGCATTGTCCAAACACTTCTTGAACTGTGTCAGGCTGGTGCTGTGACCACTCCCCTGGGGAGCCTGTTCCAGTGCCCAAACACCCTAGGGGTGAAGAACCTTTTTCTAATACCCAAACTAAACCTTCCCTGACACAACTTCAGGCCATTCCCTTGTGTCCTGTCACTGGTCACCACAGAGAAGAGATCAGTGCCTGCCCCTCCTCTTCCCCTCACAAGGAAGCTCTGTACTGCAGTGAGGTCTCCCCTCAGTCTCCTCCAGGCTGAACAGACCGAGTGTCCTCAGACGCTCATGGCTTCCCCTCAAGGCCCTTCACTATCATCATAGCTCTCCTCTGGATGCTCTGGAATAGCTTTATATCTTCCTTATATTGTGGTGCCCCAAACGGCACACAATACCTCATGCATATTGCCTTTTCCTTAACATTTGTGGTTTTCCTGCCTTAAAAAAGACCTCTATTAAGTATGGAGCAGGTCAGCTTGTTTCTTGATTTTAAGGGCTGGTCAACTGCATGGCCCACCTGCTCTTCTACAGACAGCTCTTGCAGGGTATAAGGATACTGCTCTGAGGAACCTTCAGGTCATCAAGACACTTATCCAAGGAAACTCTGTGATTTAAAGTCCCCAGGTATTCATACAGCCTAAGAGGAGGAGAGAGGAGCAAAACCTCAGGGATTTTAAAGCACAACTGTTTTAGAAGTGAGAGCTTCCATTCACTGTCTTGTTTCTAAGGAAGGCAGTTTTAAGGTGCACATGGGTCCTCATGTTGTTTCCAAATTCAACCGGACTTCCCTGTTTTCAGATGTGACAACGCGTGAATCAGAGTAACTAAATGCCTTGAAGTTAGCTGCATAGGCAGACTTCTTGCCTGAACAAACATATTCAACCCTAAATGTGGTCTTAGCCCTGTGAAAATGTCAGTAATTGCTTTCACTCTTAACTGGCTTTCCCCTGATTCTTTGCTCAGACTACTAAGTAAAAGGGCAGTTCTAGGTGAGGCCTCTACTCTCCTCAGGTCTTTTTTTCCATTCCCTATTTCTGTTCATATTATCACAAAGCACTGAAGGAACACGCTCATTCCTGCAAAATTACTGTGGTAAGTGGAAACTTTGCAAATAACCTAAATGGGTGACCACAGACATTATTTAGGGAGAACCCAGGGGGCTTGGGGAGGGAGGGAAGCTGGAATTTATTTTGTTGTTTTACAGCTAAATCCCTAAGCTTAGTGGCTGAATAGCTGAAGTGAAATGCTGAAGGAGACAGGTTCCTGACATCTCCCTTCTCCTTCCAGTTGAAGTTGGTCTCTGACAGACAAACGCTGGCAGGCTCAGCAGTAATGTCTAAGGCATGAAAGTGCCCAGCTGACATGACACTCACTGCCAGAGGTTACAGATTTGTAGTAGAAGAAGAAAACACAAATTTTACCCATCTTCTTTCTCCCTTTGCCTTGTAGCTTATATTTCACATCCTAGAGGAAACACACATTTTTCTGATAAAAAGACTACTCAGATATATCTGGCACAGCTGAAATCTGCATTTTTAAACTTATACCCTGTAAAGAATCCAGGCAAGCAGCTCCATGCACCCTACATGGTTTACCAGTTTGAGATCCTCCCAGCAGATTCTGCAGAGGACCAGGATCTTTACACAGGACAGCCAAGTGCTTAAAGAAGCTGAAATTTGTGGTAGCTCTCCCTAGTAGTTACCTGATCACAGTCACATCTGTATTAAACTGAACAGGTTTAGTGCCTGTCCTCTGACTTTAAAGGCCAGGGACACTGCCCAGATTGTGTCCATGTGGCAGCATTTTCCTAAAACAAGTCTCCATGATGTCTCTGGGGAACAGTTTCTGGCTTGTGTCTGGGCACTGTCTGAGAAGTATGGGCTGCATGGACCAAAGCCATCCCAAGAAGCATGCTGTCAGCATGAACTCATCAGTCACCACTTGTGCCCTGTTTAGCTCATTATTTTTGTATTGTAGTTATTAAAATAAAAAAAGGGAAGTGCTCTTCAGAAGAGAACCAAGTAGTTATGGAAACAATTCATCTGAATACAGATTTACAGGCAACTGTGCAACAGTGAAGCAGAGTATGGCATGCTGCGGGGACACAATGACCCAGTCCTTCCAAAACCATGCAGCAGTTCAATCTGCATTTTAGGAGTTTTTAGACCATGATTTTAGGAGCAACAGGGAAAAAAAAAAAAGGAAAAAACCCAAAAAAAGTAACCACGCCTGGCAGCCTAACTCTTATTTACTGGGAGCTGTAAAATAAACTCTGGAGGCAATGTTATGTTCTTAAGGAGTCACTGTCAAATTAAAAACAATAGAAAACACACTTGCATTTCAAGTCTATTTGTCTCCTGGTATTGTATGTCACACAAACTTCAAAACAGATGCTATTAGTAGTATTTTATTCTCTCGCCTGGTGTGTTGGCAATCTTCAGAGCTATTTTGGTGGCTCTTCCACACAGCAACAGGAACGAGAAAGCATTTTTGAAAGTGTGATTGTAAAACCACAAAATACTGACTTGGGAACTTGGTCACTTCTCCCTGAAGCTGCCCTTATTTCAAACCAAAAGGAACCCAGCAGACATGCACTAAACTCTAGGTTCCCCGCCCCTACTAGTCACCGTTTCCTCAGCTATACACAAACTTAACACAGTCTGGTCTAAAACTGTCACTGCTGGATGGGTTGTGCTACTCTGTAAATAAGGAGGTTATTCTCTTCTCTGTATCCAGAATCCTTAAGCCTATTTGCTTGTCTATTTTTTCCACAAGACAAACAGAACAAAGGAAACTCCTGGCTTTGCCAGGCCTGCTCCCTCGTTTGCTGAAGCATATTGATCTCTGGCTGGGCAAGCCATCCTCTCACAGGGGCCCAGCTGCCCTGTTCGCTCACTGCCCTCCGGCAAGAGTCTTTCCCAGCAAATCAATAATGCATCCCAGAGCCTGCTTTTTCCTGGGGAACACAGCCTGCCTCTCTCCACCTGTGCAGCTCAGGGGAAGGAAGTGAAGGCAGCAGTCGGGGCGATGAGCTGAGCTGAGCTGGGCTGGGCTGGGTTTTCCCAGCAGCAGGCAGGACTTGGAATGCCAAATCAGCTCACTGTCACTCCTCGGGCTCCAGGATGCTGCTCACAGTCTGCAGCACCCTTCCAGGTGCCTCAGGCAGGTTGAAATGGAAAAACAGCCATCCTGACCAGGCCTAAATGAGAACCAAGGTATTTCTGGATAAACAGAATATCTCAAAGGATATTACTATTTTAGCCAAAGGCTGGTTTAGAACTGTGCCTCTTGCACAACTATGTGAGGATGCAGTCTGTAATTACATGTGATGTTCTAAGGTGGTTTTTTTCCTGTGGGATTCTAGCATCACTGGTGAGCAGAACAGCCAGTGACCACTTGGTGAGTGCTTGCTCAGTAATTCTTCTCTTCCGTTCTGCCTGTGTTTGTGCGTCTTCATAAGGCAAATGTTGCCCCAACTGTGTTCTGCACAGAGGATTATCCATCGGTGCTCCTCAGGGGCCCAGAGGGTACAGTCACTTGCCAGCACTAACATCGATGTTGTTACACACCTTCAGGGGCAGAGGGGCAAGTTTTCACACCAGTGTTACTACTTGAGCAATGATGGATTCACGGTGTTGTTACAGGAAAATTTCCTCCCATGGCAAAAGCAGATGAAGACATCCCCAATCTCTTGGTTCAGGTCTCCAGCTGCCCACTCCCACTCTGGCAGCACAGTTCACTGCCTCCATAGGAGCACTGACACAATCATTTACAAGCCTGGCCTGTAAATGATCTGCACTCCAAGCCCACAGACACTTTTCACTAGTGCATTTGAGGAGCTGGTAGCTGCCATGCAGAGGCAGGGAACAGCATAAGAGCAGATGTGACATGAAGGAACAGAATCTAGCTTTGATACTACAGAAAATCTTCATTTAACTAAACCTTATGGTTGATTAGGAATATGAACAAGGGACATGATACTTTGTATTCTCAGTTTGAGACACCTCCAACTTTTGTTTTGCTTACTTTTTCAGAGTACGTAGCATTTTTTTGCACTCACTTTATTGGGACTATAATTCTGGTGATCTCAGCTGTAGCCATGACAATGCAGGTTGGATATCTGAGAATGGGGCACATACCTGCAGTGGCCAGCAAGCTGGAGTTTAAGCTGCTGCCCAGAGTTGTGTAAGCAGCTCTGTCATGCAGGCAAAAAGAGATTCCAGTTCTGCTAAGTGGCATTTAACTATCTTGCTCCTGAGACTATCCCATCTCCATCATACCTCCCTCACATTGCTTACTATACATGGTCCAGTTTTTCCAAAACAAGAACAAGAGCCATCCAGATAACACCCATCCTCAGTGGCCAGCTACAATTCATCCCCAGAGCACCATCCACCTCAAGCACCAAGGAACAGAGGCACCCTGTGGAAAACAACACACAATCCACCACTGAAACATGCTGACTAGATGCAGGAGGAGGATAAATTAAGAACAAGTCCCGCAGCATAATCTTTCAGGTCATATTTAAAGCAAAGAGAGGACGCTCATCATCTGAATTCATGTATGTCACCACAAGATCATTAGCAGGCTTGATGAATGCTGTAACTCCACAACATGGCCTTCTGCCATTTGAGCTGGAGGATTAACCTCTGTCAGTGGCAAATTGCCATCTTTTACACAGATGAGCAGTGCAAGGGCTTGATGGTTTCTCGCCGTTATTTGTTGACAACAGAGGAATAGCAAATTGTGGGTGCAGCTCCATGTTTCCAGCCCAGCTGGTCCGTCAGCAGAGGACATCCCACTCCCCTCAGCTCTGCAGCAGTGATGAGCCCCTCCAGCGCTGTGCTTCCCCGCCCTGGGTTTGGCCAGGATTATCAGAGCGCAGTGCACGGGATGAGGAAAGCTGGTGCGGGCTGGAGCCAGCGCTCTGCGCAGCGGCTGCCCCTGGGGCCACCACGGCTGCGCTCCGTCGGCCCCTGAGGGGCAACAGGCCCTCCTCCGAGTTCGGGAGGAACTGATCCAGAGTAGTCTTGCTGCCTTTGTACTTTCCAGGCGCACTTTAGATCCCTCCCCTTCGACCCACTGTGCATCTTTGCCTTGCTCAGAAACGCTGTTTTTACATTCCGGTGTCTGTGCCTGCCTCCCCACGCACAGCGCGGTCCCTCCCCGCAGCTGCAGCGCCCTCAGCGCGGTGCTCGGGACGCTGACGGAGGAGACTCGCAGCCCCATCTGCGCACCGGGGCTCCTTCCCGCCGCCCCTTCCCTTCCCTTCCCTTCCCGCCGCACCCCGCACCCGGCCCGGCCACCTCCCGCCGCCCCTCGCACCCGTACAACTCCTTCCCCTTCATCCTGGGAAACAAACCCCACCAGCTCGGCCAGCTGCCGCTTTCCTAGGCTAGGAAAATTAAATAAATACATCAAATGGTGACTAAATGCTGGCTACATTTGGACGATTCCTTCCCCTCCCCCACCCTCCCCCCCGCGAAAGAAAAAAAACAACCTCAAACAAAACAACAACAACAAAAAAAACCCACCACCAAACGAAAAAAACCCAGACCCCCCAGCGCTGCTGCGCGGCGCTGCCTCCTTCCAGTTTGGGGCTAAGCTCTCCCGGGCTCCCTCAGCCCCGGCCGGGCTCGCTGCGTCCCCTGCCCCGGCAGCCGCCGGGCGGGTCGCGTTGCCATGGCGGCAGCGGCCATGAGGCGGCCCCGCGCCTCCCTCCTGCTGCTGGATGGGAGAGGCGGGAGCTGCCCGGCCCCACATCCCTCTGGAGGCCTCTCCGGCGAGCCGGGGAAGAAAACTTAGGGGAAGCGGAGAGATGATAGGGGCAAATCTTTGTTTTTCACCCCAGGGAATGTGCAAGCTCAGGGAACGGCCTGTGAGAGGGGCTGAGCTCCTCAGTGCAGCCCTGTCCAAGCCAGCAGTTTTCCCATCCCTGGTGGACTAGCAACGACAGCTTGTTTTTTCCAGGCAGAGGCTGTTTTTCCCCAGGATATTTCTGTGTCCCTGTGGAAAACACACTGGTGGCTTCCCAGGACCAGAAGTGGAAACTCATGGCCAGCGCTGAAGCACTGCGCAGTGCCAGGGAAAGGGTCTGTGGCCTGGGTCTGAGCCCCTGGGAACGGCCTTTCCCGGCCAGCTCTTTTCCAAGTGCAGCTCAGTGCTCCACTCTCAACTATTCAAGATTTTACTAAAATAAGGTATTTCATGGAAAACTCAGTTGTTAGTATCTCCTCAAAGGTCCCACTGCTGATCAGTGGGGAGATGACATTGTAGTCAAATTGGTCTGAAGCAAAAATCATTATTCATTCAAGGATATCTCCATTTTTCTACACATAAGCAACATTTCACAAGAAGCCACAGCAGCACAGTTAATTATTTTCATTTTGTTCACAATTTTGATACTGAAATCTTCCACGAAAATGGAGAGCAAATGTTTTCACAAACACCAGGGTTATTGAAATTCTGTGTTACATCATTTAACTTTAAAAAATTAAGAGCATTAAATGTAGGCATCAACAGTGTATTGCTAGTGCTATGTAACTGCATGCATTATGTCATGTCTTATTCTAGGAAACTCAAGGAAATCCATTGCTTCCAAATGATTCACTCCTTCAACCTGGCACCCAGTTTCAAGTGAGTAGTGCAGAAGAGTAACACATCCTACACATTCCCTGCAAACTTTGTTTAAAGTCAACTTCAGGAATTGGGGATGGGCACTGCTCTGCCACAGCCAAACTATATACAGATATTGCCTTGTGCAGAAGCCTACTTGGCTATGTAACTGTACAAACTTGTTTGTTATTTTGATTATTATATTGCTGCTAAGAACTCTCACCCAAATTAAATAGTTCCAGAGAGTTGCTTTCCAAGCACGTGTGAAGATTAGAAGCCCCTTAAGGTTCCATTTATGGGCTATTAATTATTATTATTATTTATGTAATTCTCTTCTGTGCTAAGTACTTGTGACTCCATGTGCTTAAGGAGCTTACTGGAGGGATTCCAAAGCAAGGATGTTGCAAAGGAGGAGAGGGAAGAAAAAGCCTGCTGCTTCTTGGAGGAAAGCAGTACAGCATGTAATGTAGGGCTTGTGGAAGAAGTCATTGTATTGAAGCATGTAAAAGGTGGAAAGCATAAGAAGAAGGGACAGTAGATGGGTTTCGGGTGTGTGCAAAGACAGGAGAAAGGGGAAAGTACATTCACTCTGGTGATTTAAAAGATGCCAGCACTCCTTTGAATCACCTTAGCTTTTAACTAATGGCAACCACAGATTCGAAATAAGAGACCCGTTCCCTCCTGAAATGCCTAATGTCAGCAAACTGAAGAGGGAGGGATCTCTCTGAAACAGCTGCAGGAAATGCTAAGGAGAGAGCCACAAGTTAACCCCAAGGGGCTTAGGCTCAGATTCTTAAAGGTAATTAGGTACCTTTAAATACAAGTTAGACATCTAAATCTTTGAGGCTCAGGATCTTACTTAACTGACTCTGGACTGGAGGAAGTCTCCTTAATGGATTCGCAACCATGAACCCTTTCCTGGATTTGGTTCTTGTTTTATCTTCCAGAAACGGAACAGGGCATAGTTTTATGATGACAATCAGGCTGGCTTGGTGGGGACAAATACTCTCCAGGAAACAAGAGATAGAAAAGTGGGGCGGATAGGAAATGTATAATCACTGGTCTCTTGTGGGGAATAAAACCTATGTGGCTTTTGGTCAGCAATGAGATTTTCTTGATATAAGAAAGCCAGTAAAAGTAAGGAGAAAAAGGCCTAATTTATCATGCCATGGAGCAGAATCTCAGAATTCTCATAGGCCCTTTATTTTGATGGACATCGCCCATTTCACAGCTATATTCGTATATTTTGGGAACATAGCAAAGTTGCTTTTATTCATCTCGGTCAGAAAGAGCCTTGAAATTGCAGTAACAATAATTTACACTACACACAGGAATCTTATAGTATTTATAATTAATTCCTTAAAGTATTTGTACGCGTTCTTTGGTTTGGGCCTCTGGCATATATTGCATTCCACACACAAGTCTTGAGGGATTCAAAAGGATTCTGAGAGCTACATTATTAGAAACATAGTCATATATTTGCTTCTGTATAATGTTCAGCTTTTAATAAATTACCTTCTCTTTGTCTCTCTCTTCTGTCCCTGCTGCCTACTGTCATAAACCTACAGTTTTTCTCTTTAGAATTCTCTACATTCATTGTTTTGACATTATTTGTGGTGTAATACTCAATATTTATGAACCCTTTCCTGCTGTAATGTTATGAGGTAAATAAAGAAGAGCTAAATTTAAAAGCATCAAAGCTCATTTTTGTACCATGTGAGAAATTCATAGTAATAGAAAGGTTTCTGTGATTTAAAATCCAGTGGAAATAGTTTTCTTTCAAGTTCCCTGAAGCATTTACAGCCCAAACATTACAGTTTTGCAACATTAAATTACATACCTGCTAGAAATAGAATGTGAAAATGTTTGTTTCCTTTCAGTCACTGATGGAGTGAAAGCCTGGAAAATTGATTTCATTTTTTGTATTTCCATTTTTAATAACTTTGAATACAGCAAACAGAACAAGTCACCTCTGAATAATGATGCATTGAACTAATTGTCTCGTTTTTCCACAAAAAAAAAGATGTCAAGGAGTCTGAAGCACACTCCTCTTTCTTGCTGAGCTTCCTGTGCAACATCTCCTCCCAAAGGACCACAGCCCTTCGCAGCTGCTTTCCTGACCTCCACACAGCCACACAGCTCACCTCTTCCTGCCCCTCCTCCCAGCCCCTCTCTGTCTGACAAGCCTTTGCAACCTCCACACCTGGTTAGAGTAGAGCTGGGTATTTGTCCTTGTGCTCTGCGCCAGGGAACAGCGCAGGGCCCTGTCAGTGCCCACGGATCACATCGAGTCAGGCCACAGCAGCTCAAGGATTGTGAAGGGTCGCGACAGGAGCAGAGAACTGTCACATTCTGAGCACTGTGTAGCACAGACCTGAACACTCCCACACCAGTGGCTCTTGTGGAGGGAGTGTTCATTGTGGTGACTCTTATGTACTATTGGGGTTGCTGGAATGAATCAAAGGAATTCAAGGGCTTCTAAAACAGATTCAGTTCTTGATGTGTGCTGATCCCCTGGAACACAAGCAGAAAGAGAGCTGCCTTGGTGCATTAAGCCACTTCTGCATCCCATCCCCCATCTGTGCCTTTGAGAGCTGATACAGCTCAGCATTAGGTGCCTTGTTATCCAAAAAAATCTATAAGGTTTTCATGGCAGGAAGTGGTAGGTGGAGATGTCCTAAGGGTTGGAGCAAGGCTAACACACAGCTGCCAGGGAAACACGGGTGGGTGAGTGGGTGGGAGGAGGCAAGAGCATCCTGGCAAGAGAGCACCTTCCCAGGGATGAACACAGCTGAGAGAGAGTGAGAGAGAGCGTAACTGTGCAGCAGTGGCTGGGGTGGGCTTTGTCCAGCTCTCACTTTAAGACCAGATATGGAACCCAACTCCCTCCATTGTGTTGTAGAGAAGTGAAACAGGAGAAATGTCAATCTCCTCTCTTACCTCTCCACCTTTCTCCCCTCTCCAAGTAGAAGAGGAGACCTTATGGAATGAGGGCATTATTTCCTTAAAGAGAAAAACAATCTTTTCACTCCTTCCAGCATTCCTTTCACATTGTTAATTGGTTGTGCTGTTGTTACCAGCAAAAAAATGTCTGAGGAACTCCAGTCTCTGCTGGAGCAGAAAAGTGTTCTGAACTGGGACCTAGCCCTCAAGCTTAGAAATGGAAGGTGAGTATCAGATGACATGCATGGAAATTCCATCTGTGTCGCCTTCTTTATAGGGCCTAACTCTATTTGTTCTTGAAGGCAACTCTGAGGAAGCATCACTAGGAGGCTGCCAGCCCCTTACAAGGACTGAGTGGGCTGGAGCAGCTAGAAGCCACTGCTGCCTATGAGGGTATCAGGAGGATGTTTTAGATGTTGGCTGGTCAGAGGCCATGCTCCCACTAAATCTGATTGCTTACCAACTTTTCCAAGGGAAAAAAATCACTAATAATTTGGTCCTGGGAGAGACCAAATTGGAGACTTTGAGATCTTGCAACAGTAGTTGAGATGTCTGCCTGTGGGCTAAAACAGCTCTTAGAAAGTTGCAAGTAAGAACTTGATACAAAGCACTTGTAGGAAGAGTATAGGAGAAAAGTCCTAACTCCAGGTGGGAACTGTGAACCTGCACGTAGCTGACATTGTCAGCTCTGTCCAGGTGCTCACAAGCTGGCATTACAAGTAACATAGAGGTAGAGGTGTCTTTGCTGGAACTGGAATGCAAGGGCATATCACCTACGGGCTCTAAGGCAGTTTTTCACATTCATGGAGCAATCTTTGACCTTGGTTGTAAGAGGTTCCTATAAAGCCTGTTACTCAGCAAAAGGCTAATAGAGCAAAAGCAGATTAGACAGTGGTTCAGACGTTTTTTTCTTTCCTAAATGAGTTGTACGCATCTGGGTTTGGTCCCTTTGTTCTGGGAGCAGTAGCAAATATTTGTCATGTGAACATACTCTCTACAAACTTCAGACAGTCTGTATTTTTAAAAAAGTGCTTTACAGCTTGTCACTGCAGACAAACAGGTTCTCCCAAATCATTTGGGGCAGACAATACAAAGAAGCTTGAGAAACAAGTCTGCCTACTGGGACTTGAGACTTCACTTCTATATCCTTTTGCAAAAACAAAACTGAAAGCGCAGGTCCTTCAAAATGCTGAAGTGAATGTGTTCATCTAGGAAAGTACAGTTAAGTCTCTTCTAGGGGAAAAATGATTCATTTGACTTACAGTAGGAAAAGCGGATGATTTCCTTTGTTTAAGACTCATTGGAGAATTCCTTATTTGGAAATTGTGCAGTTCCCCATATTTGGGAGAATCCATTTGCTGTTTCCTAAGGATATGTTTCTAACTGTGAGAACAGCCTAGGTTTAAAAAGCAGAGGACTTTCTTCCTGCTAGGAATGCAGGCTACCAAGCTGCTTCAGCTGCTTCTCTGTCCAGCTGAACCTTTGTCTTTCATTTGAATATTGAGTTTAGTTATCTGGTTGGCAAATATATATTGAATGACCGTCTTGTTACTATGTCGTCTTTGGACTGTAGACTTTAAACAGATAGTAGTTTTAGCCATTTATCTGAAACAACAGGTGGTTTGATAGGAAAGTACAGGACATAGCAATAGACAAGAGATTATGTAGCTGGAATAAATTAGGTGTCTTCATGTAAAAGTCTGTATTTACCATGGCTCCAAGAGTGTTATGCATTCATTCACTAAAGCGACACCATGGGATTTTGCAGAATGGTGTTTTTATGCATGGCAGAATACCTGTAAATGTTGATGTGACTGGGAAAATTCCTTAGGATTTATGTTTTGAGTTAATGCTTAATCAGACTTAGCAAAAGTCAACCAGTCTGATGGAGTGGTGAGATTGGAGTCAGGTCAGACACAAAATCCCTATTATAACATCAGTAATAACATTATAGTACCATAACTAGTAGCTTTGTTTTCAAAGTAGGCTGTAAAATGTGCTCTGAATTGAAATATAGTGTATGTAATTAGATTTTCCTGCAGAACTTGTTTCTGGAGGGCTAATATTCCCAGCTTCTCTGGGTCAAAAAGAAAAAGGAAAAGAAAAAAAAGAAATTCAGAGAAAAGCTGTAGGAAACACATCAGAGCTCCATGCAGAAGAGGAGAAACTGAGTTTGCAATTTTCATGGTCTAATTAGTCTGTAGGTACTTCTGACTTCTCCATTTCTGCAGTGTCGGAGTATGGCTGCTTCTCACCGATCACCAAAAAATTGCTGGGATCAAATATAAAACAACCATTTGACTTTATCAGAATTGCATTGAATATTTGCCTGTTACTCTTTTGATCACTATGTTTTCTCCTTGTGTGGCTGTGGCATTCCTTGGAGGGGATCTACAAGCCCAAGAGCCAGATGGTGGGACCTGGGCAGATGCTATGGGTTGCAAGATTAAGAGGGAACTCATGCAGGTAAGTAGATTGGTGTGGGGCTCTTTCTTGTACAACAGTCATGGTCAGATGTCCTCTCCAAACCTAAAGAGCTTATGGGACAGAAGAAGAGAAATTAGGTCTTCATCCTATTCTGGAATCATTTTACCTGCTAAAAGGTAGCTGTAGGCCTTATTTCCATGTTCTGTGTGTGGTCAGTAGCTGCATCTAAGACACAGTATGGAGACTGCACATGGGCTGCACTTTCTGCATCCAGGAAACTTTCTCCTGGCAAAATGAAGAGCCATTCCTGAAACAGCTGGGGGTCATGCTGGGCTGTCAGTCCCCCCTGAGGACTGAAGGGGAAATTAGTCATCTATGGTGGAGCAGTAGGAACAAAAAGATGATAAACAAAAGCAAAGTCACATGAATTTTTTTGGTTTTGTTATTTATATATATAAACCTGTACTTTTTTCTGGTAGGAGAATCAGAAGCCAAGGATTTTGAAGGGAGGAGAGATACAAAATCATCCTGTTTAATATCTTTGCTGATGACCCGGAGCAGAGGATTGAGTGCAGCCTTAGTAAGTTGGTGGCGAACACCGAGTTGAAGTGTTGATCTGCTGGAGAGCAGGAAAGCTGTGCACAGGGATCTGGACAGGCTGAACCCACCTGTATGAGGTTCAACAAGGCCAAGTGCTGGGTCCTGCACTTGGGTCATGGCAACCTCAGGCAGTACTACAGGCTTGGGAAAGTGTGGCTGGAAAGCAACCTAGTGGAAAAGGACCTGGAGGTGCTGATTGAGAGCCAACAGATCATGGATCAGCGTGTGCTCAGGTGGCTGAGAAGGCCAGTGGCATCCTGGCTTGTGTCAGCAGTGGTGTGGCCAGCAGGGTCAGGGCAGTGATCTTCCCCCTGTACTCAGAACTGGTGGGGCTGCACCAAACTGTCCAGTTTTGGGCCCCTTCGCTACAAGAAAGACATTCAGATGCTGGAGAGTGTCCTGAGAAGGGCAACGGAGCTGGGGAAGGGTCAGGAACACAAGTCCTATGAGGATCAGCTGAGGAAACAGGGATTGTTTAGCCTGGAGAAAAGGAGGCTCAGGGGAGACCTTATCGCTCTCTACAACTGCCTGGAAGAAGGTTGTAGCCAAGTGGGGTTGGTCTCTACTCTGATGCAGCCAGCAACAGGACATGAGGACATAACCTCAGTCATAACCAGGGAGATTCAGGCTGGCCATCAGCAGGAATTTCTTTACTGATAGAGTGCTTTAAGCACTGGATCAGGCAGCCCAGGGAAGTGATAGAGTTGCCACCTCTGGAAGTAGTAGAGTCACCATCCATAGAAATGTTCAAGAAATTACTAACAGTGCTATGGTTTAGTTGGCGTGGTGGTGTCTGGTGAAAGGTTGGACTCGATTAGCTTGGAGGACTTTTCCAAGCTAAATGATTCTATGATTCTGTGATTCTGTGATAATTGTAGATGACCTTTGCCCTTTCTGCTCTCCTCTTCAGTGAAGTATTGCAACCTTTCCTTTCCTTTCCTTTCCTTTCCTTTCCTTTCCTTTCCTTTCCTTTCCTTTCCTTTCCTTTCCTTTCCTTTCCTTTCCTTTCCTTTCCTTTCCTTCCCTTT
The DNA here is from genome assembly GCA_026261815.1 of Monarcha castaneiventris obscurior. Classification (NCBI taxonomy): domain Eukaryota; kingdom Metazoa; phylum Chordata; class Aves; order Passeriformes; family Monarchidae; genus Monarcha; species Monarcha castaneiventris. Next base: position 19,615,156 of record JAMPIT010000379.1, on the reverse strand, counting down.
CCTTTCCTTTCCTTTCCTTTCCTTTCCTTTCCTTTCCTTTCCTTTCCTTTCCTTTCCTTTCCTTTCCTTTCCTTTCCTTTCCTTTCTTTTTTCCTCAGATCAAGTGAACCCAAGAGTGTCCGTACTGCTGCAGAGACCTGTGAAAAATAAGCTACAGCCTCACATTACTCAGCCCAGAGGCTCCCCTCATCACTTGGCAGCCAGGCAGAGCAGGGCTGTACCCACCCATGCTTGGGGCACTGTTTTGCCTTTAGAACTCTCTAGTTAAAATATAAATATGTTTCCTAGATTCCTCCTTATGATAGCATGAAGATACCTGCAGTATCTAACTGATACTGAAGTATTCTGCTGCTTACACTGGGCAAGTCTCTTCATTACTAGTTCTTCCAATATTTCATGCTTTTTCATGGATTTGGCCCTCTAATCGCTTTTGTGTTTCTGCTGGTTTTCAATTACAGCTATTATTTTCCTTTCGAAGAAATTCCATAAATTGCTTTAGTGCAAAAATCTCTCAATGTAGATCAGTCTCCTTGTTTTTATGAGTTTGCAGTTTTGGCAGTATTGGAGATATTTGGAGAGATCAGAGACTTTCAAGTCTTTAATATACAACTGTTAATTAGATTCTGCTGCAATTAAATCTAAATAAAGATTTGCTCAGATATTTAGCTTTGTTAAGACTGTTCAGGCATCAAATAAATGTGCTTTGTTCTTATACCCAAACAGCACAGGTCACAAAGATTCCAAAAAGCCTCTGGGACTGTTGTTTCAGCTTCACACCTAAGAAAGAAATGTAAAGTTGCACTATTCATCAAATTCTGATCAAATCAATGTGGGCCTGAACAGAGTACTTCTCACAAAATAAGGTTTTGTATTAGGTTTGTGCGGCGAGTTTTTGGTAGCAGGGAGGCTGCAGGGGTGGCTTCTATGAGAAGATGCCAGAAGCTTCCCCTTGTCCAAGTGAGCCAATGCCAGCTGGCTCCAAGATGGACCCACCACTGGCCAAGGCTGAGCCCATCAGCAATGGTGGCAGCACTTCTGGGGTAAGGTATTTTAGAAAAGGAAATAATGCCAAAGCAAGTTCAGTTAGGAGAGAGGAGTGAGAATTTGTGAGAGAAGCAGCTTTGCAGACACCGAGGTCAGTGCAGGAGGGGCAGGAGATGCTCCAGGCACTGGAGCTGAGATTCCTCTGCAGCCTGTGGTGCAGACCATGGTGAAGGAGCTGTGCCCCTGCAGCCCGGGGAGGACCATAGGGATGCAGAGATCCACCCACAGCCCATAGAGGAGACACAAACCAGAGCAGGTGGATGCCTGAAGGAGGCTGTGACCCCTTGGGAAGCCTGCACTGGAGCAGGCTCCTGGCAGGACCTGTGGCCCCGTGGAGAGAGGAGCCCACACTGGAGCAGGTTTTCTGGAAGGACTTGTGACCCTGGGGGGAACCCACGATGGAGCAGCTCATAAAGAGCTGCAGTCCATGGGAAAGACCCATATTGGAGAAGTTGGTGGAGGACTGTCTCCCATGGGAAGGATTCCATGCTGGAGCAGGGGAAGAATGAGAGTCCTCTCCCAGAGGATTAAGTGGCAGAGACAATGTTTGATGAACTGACCTCAGCCCCCATTCCCATCCGTCTGTGCTGCTGGGAGAGAGGAGGGAGAGAAAATCGGGAGTAAAGTTAAGCCCAGGAAGGGTGTGTGGGTGTGTGTGTGTGTGTATGTGGGCAGTTTAAGATGTGTTAAGATTTAGTTTTTATTTCTCATTATCCAACACTGATTTGATTGACAATAAATTAAACAAGTGTCCCCAGGGCAGGTCTGTTCTGCCCATGATGGTACCTGGTGGGTGATCTCTCCCTGTCCTTCTCTCAACCCATGAGCCTTTCATTATATTTTTTTCTTCCCTTTCCAGCTGAGGAGTGGAGTATCAGAGCAGCCTTGATGGGCAACTGGCATCCAGCCAGGGTCAACCCACCACATTGTTTTCCAAGTTTATCAGCGCTTTAGACAGAAGTAATTTTTTAGACAGTTGTAATCTGAAGTGAGAAATGTGAGGTGATGATTAAGGCTGGCTGAACTGTAAGAACAAACTTACTGTCATAATGTTCCTCAAGCTCTCCGGAAATAGCCCCCGCTCAGTTATTTTCAGAGCACATATTTGTGTCTCTATTAGGTCTACTCATTCGGTCTAAGTTAGGAGTGTTAATCTTTGGTTGGTTTGAGCCAGTCTTTCTGACATCTCCTTAACAGTTTTCTCAGTGTTCATATGATCACCTCCTTTAGCCTAATGTACCATCTTGATATTGAAATGTTACAAGCCAGCACTAACCCACGGGACAAATATAAAGAAATATGACATTTCTTGACAAATTTTGGCAAAGTTGCTTAGTTGTCATGAGTATGAAAGCATTTAGAAGATGAGCCCATTTACTTGTTACCAGCTGTCATTGTTTTATCCTTAGTCTTGCACCACAAGTGGGTTTTTTCCCCATAAAACCACAAACTCCATAGTTGGAGCTAAGATTATGCAGGAATGTAGCCTTTTATTTTTTTTGCCATTGATAATTCTAACGGTTGCAAAGAAAAATAATTGTATTCCATAAACCATTGGAATTTAGAAAGAAAAAAGCAATGCTTAAAGATTTCATGGCTTCTGATTTAGGGAGGCCTGACTTACTGTGACTGAGTACTGCACATGACTGCACAGGCACTATGATGGCAGAGAAGCCATGGAAGGAAGTTCACTAATTAATTTTACAACACTCTGAAGTGCTTATATTCCTCTATATGCATTTTTCATAGTAGCTGTAGCTGATTCTTAGATTAAAATAAAGTGGTTGGATAAACAGATTCCCAGGATTTCAGTAGAAGGTTTGCTTGGCATTTCAAGTCACTTTTTTGAGGAGCACTCACCTGTGACAGATTACCATGACTACTAATTTGTGTCTCAGCCTGTTTTACATTAGTTGTCCCTTTCTGACTCCAATAACAATTTGTTTGTTTAGTTTGTGGCAGATGTGCCAAGCTTGAGGATTAAAAAAAATGAATAACTTCTCCTCCACACGTCCGCTAGTTAGGTGCCTCCACACTGTGGTTATTTATTTTGGGCAACATTGTTAGGTTCTTTTATTTGCTTTCTGGTTTCTGAGCTTGAGAGTGGACCTGAGTCACATTTTCCAAGCACTGTGCAAGTGCTAGAAGGGATTGTTTGGGGTTTTTTATTTACTGTTCTTTACTGTTCTACTGCAGTCTCTCTATTCCTGAAACCCAGTTCTTGAGAAAGAAAACCTCTTATAAAATGAGGTGCAACAAACCCACAGAAGCTGGCATCTTACTGTTGTACATTACTTAAACAAGACAGAGAGCTCAGAACCAGCACGTGGTGGTCTGTTTGTTGCAAGATGAGAATAGTAGGTATCCAAATTAATTGCTGTGTCAAAATATTATGTTCTAGCCAGAAGTAAGAAAATTACAGCTGGTACGTGATTCCAGTTATCACGTGATCTTTGGAAGAAACAAATCCATACTGCTTTATGGACAAGCCAACAATTCCTGAACAGTAATTTATAATGAAAGCAGGCCAAAAAGGCTACCAGCATCCAGCCAAAACCCACCACTCATGCAGAACAAGGCTTGCAGAGATGAAGGTAATTTTTTAATTCCAAGCACTTACAGCTCCCTGTTGTATTAAATCTCTGAAGTGTGACTCCACAGCTCACTGATAGGGGCCTCTTTCCCCTCGAGATGTTGGTTCTCTGGTGGCTGCCCCCTGCTACTCTGCACCCTCCTCCCCAACCACTTTGACAAGGCTGTACAATCACCTCCAGTCCCTCCAGCCTGACTGGCCTCATTTATTCAAGGAACTGTTACAGTTCTGGCTTCAAAGCTATTATTCTGCAAAGAATCTGAGAGTAAAAACTTTCATCCAAGTGTACACAGTGAATTTCCACTCCCTCAGATGAAACGGCCTAGTAGAATTAATTCCCTCCCTTTTCCTGAGATGCAAGTGGGAAAAATATATTGCAATCTATCACATTCAGGAAAACTGCTGGAGGATGCAGAGATTTACCCTCAGTCTGGTCCCAATTACATTTATTTTCTACTTTAAATGTGATCTAGTGTGCTCATAGCAGTTTCAATGCTAGAGTGCTCTGCCATGGTCCCAAATAGAGCTTTGTGTCTCCCAACTACATTTTGTGATTCCGTCAGTCACATATATTGGCCCAAGTTTTTCTGAATGCTGGGCACTGAGAGCCTAAAAGCCTGAAACCAAAGCATTAAATCATTACAAACCCAAAGTTTGGAGATATAGCTGTCATTGCTAAATCAGTTATTGCTTACAATTTGCTACATAGCTCACAATTTGCTACATATGTCTAATTCCAGGTAATTTCAGGTATCATTTGTCCTCCTCCAGCATAGAGCCACCTTAAAGGAAAAAAAAACCTATATGGACTGGTCTGGATGTAATATAATTACGCTGTAGAGCTGTGACATTAGGCATATAAGCCCATATATTCCTTTGAGTTTAAAGCAGGACTGTCATTCCCCATGTTGGAGGAAAGAAAATTGTGTCTGTGTCTGCATGCAGAAACATAAAAAGCCAAAATAAAATACTGAGAATTGACGGCAAAAAACCCTAGCCTTGATTTGGCCAACATTCTGGAGCCTCCCAGCCACAATACTAAAATCTTAATGCAAATCAACAGTCACAAGCAATATACTGTATTCACTTTGCAATCAGGACAGAGAATGTGCTAGAAATGGTTTGTAAGGGGAAAATGATTGTGCTCAGGTGTCCCATACATCCATTTCAGGAGGCACCAGGCTGGTCTCAGTCTCAGTGCCATTCTGCAGAGTTAGCTAAAACCAGCATGGCTGATTCCCTCCTTACTGTGGGGTGTCAATTGGCCCATACACAGAAAATCACAGAATTGTTTGGGTTGGAAGAGGCCTTAAGCATCATCTCATTCCAAGCGCCTTGCCGTGGGGCAGGGACACCTTTGGCTAGACCAGGTTGCTGTTTCAACTAACTCTGGTTTGAGAGGATTAAAACAGATAAAAGAAGTCTTACCAAAGACACAGGTAAGGGCTTGGATCTCCAAATGCACTCTTAAATCCCTTGCTGTAAGAGTTTGGTATTTGATCTGCAGAGCATGACAGTACCAGTGTCGAAGTACATGATAAACGTCAAGTTTTCTCCTTCCACCAGCTACAGCAAATCTATTCCGTGACTGGGGAATGGAAGCTGGTAGGCAAAGAATTCCAGTTCTGGCTACCTAAAAGCTGAAGTGTCAAGACATAAACGTTTAGGCAATTTATGATTTCTCTTGCCTATAATGTCACTGTTTTCCAAATCTTTTCACATCTCATTTTGACAAAAGACAATCTAAACCTTCTTAAAACCGAATTCTTAGCTCATCAGCAGAACACATGCTGTCCTTTGAGATGGGGACAAGATGGTTAACAAATAGAGGTGCACACAAGGGGCAGAGTATTTTAAACTCGCTGTTGCGTTGTCTAATTCAGAAAATAAATTGTAAAATTGAAACTGAAGTTCTGTTGGAGTTTGCAGTGGAACTAATATGACCAATCCTTTTTTAAAGAATTCTACATTGGAAGCTCCAATAACTGTACATAGATTTATGCAAATGATTAACAGATGCACTAAGAAAACTGAGACCTTCATCCAGATTTGGTGATAACCACAACCCCTTGTCACTATTGATAAATCTTTATAACAACACAGGAGGAGAAAAGCATTTCAGATACCAATATTTCAGTTTATTTTGCTTTTTTTTATGGCACTGTACCTAAAACTTAGAGAAGCATGCTATTAAGGTTCAAGCTTTGCTCCAATAATTAAAAAGCCTTGTGAAATGCTGAGAGAGCGAACCCTGGCTTTTCTTTTACAAGCACTTGGCAGGTCATAAATAAAGCATGAGAGAAACAAAGGAAGTAAAATTGTGCCAGCCCCCAAAGCACCTTAAGGTTCATTTAATTGCCAGAAGTATTTTCCCAGTGAAGGAAAACGGCTTGTATAAAGCAAGATGCAAATCAATCGATATTGGCAGCATTCAGTTTGCCTAAGTTTTACCCATTTTGTTTCATTTTTCTGTATCACAGGTTTTTCAGGTGTTAGCAGCTGCAAACAAGATAAATTCAGGTTAGATTAGTAATGAACATGCCCTTAGAAATGCTACAGTTTTTACTGCTGCGAGCAGTCAAATGCATCATGATCAAACGTATTGGATAACCAAGCACTTTTAATAAACAAGCATGCGGCTGGGGCAGCCTACATCTGTGAAATGGACTGTTCAGCAACAGTATTCACACCCCAAAAAAACCCATAACTCAAAACTGAGAAAATTTTCATAGCAGTCAGTTCAGCCTTTTTCGCATTCACGATATGCCAGTTTGTTTTAATACAGTTTAGTTTTACATTAATTCCTTCATTTAATTTATTCAATCTTAGAGAAATACCCAGCACAAAAGATCTTCATGATAGATCTGTCTGTTCTATTTAACTTGTGCTGCCTGATTCTGTGAAAAATGTCAATCAATTGAAACTAAAGTTAGTGTGCAAAAGAACCCTTCACCATTAGTCCCTGAAAAAATGGAAGAAGTTTTTTGCAAGTTAGTTTGCATGTTTTTAAAAGAACCTGGGTCCACTGGACAGATAATTGAAAATTCAGATATACAGAACCAAAATTAATCTTCAGGCTACCGGTACAAAATTTCATTGACTTCCAAGTGCAACTGAGACTTAAACTGACATCCTAGATTTAAGCCTGTTGTATAGGCTTTTATTCTGATTATTTTCACTATGAATCTGCTGTTGTGCCTTCATTCATCGTCAGCTCCTCCGTGTCTGTCATGAGCTCTCTATATATTGTACAATACCTACTTGGATCTACAAGACCCAGAAGAAAGACGCTGTGCTGGTTCACAGAACATCTGCTTTCCCTGTGAAGTCTTAGGGTTTATTTTCTGGCAATGGAACAGTTACCAGCAGTTTTAGTTCTCAGTCTAGAGAACCTGCTTAAAAAGCTTGACATTTTTGCACAGTATCAGCCAAGTCAGTGGGACTGGCTTCTGGTGGGACTTAAGTGCTCTCCTGCCTTTTAAAAGATGAAAGCTGTAATAACAACTTCAGTTTGAAAAGGAATGAAGAGCAAAGAGTTATATATATTTTTACAATTGTGCTTTGGTATTCTAGGACTGCACTGTTACATACCTCGGTTTCTAGAAGAAATGCATGAGACTGTGGATGTTTAAGCTTCTTTATTAGACATTTTATGAGAAAGTATAACAGACTTGACAAGAAATTAATGGCTAAATATAATTTTACAGCTACATGTATCTTTACAGCTTCCTGAAAGCTAAAGTTTGTACAGACTTGCTTTAATTACCTGATTATAAAACAATTCATAATGCCAAAAAGCTATCAGTTGACATGATCTGTGTATGTCAGCACCAGTTTGTTTCCCCGAGCTTTCGCTTAACTCCGGACTCCCTTTAATTTTTATGCTCTATGGATCTATCAAAGGTAAATAATACAGCTTTGCCCACAATAAGATACTATATTTTCTGCACGTCAGTGTTAAGAATCTAATCATAAGCATCAGCCTCTTCTAAAGAAGTTCTGATGTAAAGAACTGGATTCCAACCTGAGGATTTCCTTGGCAGACGTAGCATTGCCTGATTTTCTGGGGTACTGTTTGCCATGGCTAACTCATACACACATGAGAGTTGTTATACCACATTGTTTTGTGAAATGAAGAATTGGGATAAAGGATAGGTAAGTTATTCTTCAGCCCAAGTAGCTAAAAAACCCATGGAGTTCTCTGGGTTTGTGAAGACAACAGTGGAATGGCTTTTCCATGCATGCCTGTATACTTAACAAACCCTGTTTCCCTCAGCAGAGAACCCGAGGGAGCACCACTGCACAGACCAGCACTTAGCTGGCAGCAAACCTTTCCCAGGCCTTTCTCAAGGTCCTGTTGCTCTGGGTTCCTGGCCATCAAGCCAAACTCCATCCTATGGAATCAGTTCAGTATTTCAGTTCTTCCAAGACCCAGATGGGACTGGCTGACACATGCAGGAGCTGTAGGTCACCCACCCACCTGACCAGCAGATGAAGGCCAAGTGAAGTACCCTCAAACACCTGAAATCAAGTATCTGGACTGAGCCCTAGCTCCCTTCATGTGAATGGGGTTTCTTTTGTAACCTTTAAGAAAGCATAAGTAGCTCCTGGGTTAAGTTTATCATGTTTTAAAGCAGATGTGTGAAATGGATGAGGTGAACATGGAGAACCTGGGTGAGATGCAATCCAGTGCTGACATAAATCTTGTGTGTGCCTTTGATTGGCTGGAAAAGCGTGCCTGCATTAAGGGGAGAGATTGGGCATGTTTCATATAAATCATCATAAATTAAGAGTAGCAGCCGCATTCTCCAATTCTAATTAAATGTTACTCTTTCAATCTTCCCAGCACATGCAATCAGGTTCTTTTTCCTTTAGCTAAAAAATGTTGCCTGCATGCTTTCTCTTTCTTCTTTTTACTTAAGTTTATTGTTTGTTAGAATGTCTGGCCTCTTTCCAGAAGGAAGAAGCTTTGATGACTCTCCTGCTGGCACAACTCAGAGAAACACATGGAATTTTTATTCTTCATTTTCATCTTAGCAGCAGCAGTCAGAAATAACATCCAGCTAAGACTTAGAAAGAATGACAGCCACACAAAGGTTTTAGGGGCAGAAAAATCAAACAGTGTGAAAGTGTCTGTCAAGAATTTAAACACCATTCTGGAGACAGACCTTACCTGGGCCCACCAAAAAGGTGTTTTGTTTATCAGAGGATCGCTTTTATTTAAGAATATGAATGTGTATATTAAGTAAGATCATTAAATATGGGGAAGAGACACTGGTTGAACTAGTTGTGTTTTCAGAGAAGGGCAGTAAAGCTGGTGAAGGGTCTGGAGCACAAGTCCTGTGAGGAGCAGCTGAAGGAGTGTCACACTCTTCAGCAGTAGCCAAAGGCAGTTGCATGGATACAGGCATGGGAGCAACATGGGATGTGCCACATTTCCCTGGAAGCAACAGGCACCAGAGAGTATGAGACAGCACTGCAGAGGGGATCACAACTGTGTGATTCCTCAACATGGGGAGCTTTAAAATCAATGCTGGCATCTAGTAAAAAAGTAAAGATAAATGGACTTTTTGGTAGTTTCATCACAGTAATTTATAAAAGAAAGGTGAAGGACAAAGGACTGGATCTTGCTTCTTCTTCATTTGGACACTTATAACAGGGTCCATGCAGATTCCTGAAAATCCAAGCTACTCCTCCTACTTCACTTCTTGACAAGCATCTAAAACAAATGGGTCTGAGGAGATGCTTGTAAGGGAATAGAGTGGGATTTCAGGAAGATACTTATCTCTGAAAAAAGAACTAATTGTTTAGTTAAAATTAACTCTAAAAGCGACTTAAAAAGAAGGCTCTTTAACATTCTTTAACACATTCTAATTTAATTGCAAACACTTTTTCTTTCCCTCCATCTCATTTTCCAAAGGGCTATCCGATACAACAATTTAATAAAAATTTAATTTGAGAATTCTTTGTGCCGATCTAAAGAACACAGATTAGAATCTATGGGTGACTGAATATTTTGCACAAATGCAAGTGATGGGCAAGCTTTCATTCTCTAATGAAAGATGCTACATGGGTGAAGATGGTTGGAATTTCCATTCAAGACATTTCACAAATAAAGAAAATATTAGCAAGAACTACAAAAACCCATCAACTATCAAACAAAACCAAAAGCACGTGGCATCCATCTTTTCAAAAATAAAGTTAGATAATTTCTTCACCACAATTCCTAAATAAATTTTCATGGATTGTTATGAGCTGGCAATAGGATGCTCAGTCTAAGGTCTACCAGCCAGCCCAGTTAGAAAGCATGTGGAGAGCGAAGGTCTTCCCTGCATCATTTGACTGATTCCTGTAATTATCTTTTAGACCAGATTTTCTTTTCTCTCTACTGTATCAAAGTCTTTGCAAACCCTTAGGACTGTCAAGCAATCCCCAAGACTCTGTGTGACTTGGGGTAGTCAATATTTCAATAGGAGTTCAGCATTTAAGGCTATGCAGTAAATTTCTTTTGGGCTGGCCGCTATCTTAGCATCATCGGTGATCAGTATCGCTGGATCAGCCCCCCAGAAACTTACATAAATTAGGATCTGGATGTTTGAAGACATTTAAGGTAAAACTCAAGCGTTTTGAAGAATCAGGGCCTATAAACTTGTCAGATTGAATGAAACATTTGGCTAAGCCTCTTCAAATTAAAGAACTCACATTTTAAGAAGCTGAAATTAATGATCCAGAATTAAATATTTGCTTTGGATTTGCCAATTATCAAAAGTAACTGATAAGAACAGTAAATCTGTGCAAGATTGTGCATGACCAGACAAACGGGAGTGTTCCAATTCCATTATAACATGAAGCTGCTCAAAATCGAGGTGGTTGTTTTCAGAACATCTCTTTGTATGTGCTGCTCCTGGCTGTTGCTGCTTTACACTGACAGACACCCTTCACTGGCTTGTGTGGGAATCACAGAACAACTTATATAGGTTCATAAAGATGGTGATAACTAAAATGATTTCTCATGCAGGCATAAAGATCCACCACTGTCACATCCAGAGCTGCATAACTGAACGAAGCCACTGAGGTTTAACTGGGTATGCCTTTTGCTGGAGTAGGCTGCAGGGCAGGGACTATGGCATAGGAACTCAGAACCTAAAAAAACCCCAGACCACTCTTCCCTGAAAACATAGCAGCAGCAGGACACTCACCAACTGCCACAATCAAATGTGGGATTGAAATTCATCCCCTGTATTTGCCTCAGGTCCATTTGTGAGAAGCAAACATACTGTTTGTCCTGCTTAAGCCAAGTTTCACCCTAGTCCAGCATCTTTTGGAGGGCAAACACTTTTGATCTTGGTGGGTAACAGACACTTCCACAATTAATTCAACATCTGTTCACCACTTTGAGTCACACCTAACAGATGGGCCACATCAGCTGGGAAAGGGCACCTCATCAGTTCCCTGACTGGAACACTCTGTGGCATATTGCAATGGCTATGAAAAAGGAAGGAAGACAGCTGTAGGGGGGATGTTATCTTTAAATTGTACCCATTAATACTGTGCAGGTAGGAACAATCCCAGGCTGTTTTGAATCCTGCACCCCAAAGCCATCCCTTTCCCCTGGCTCCCTCCCAGCCTCACTCTCCTGGCCAGCAAAAAGGTGGCAACATGCTTCCTACAGCTCTAGGCATTCCACCCTCCATCAGGGAGGTGTGATTGCTGCCTGCTTTGCGTTATCCCAGTACAATCAATCTGATCTCTGGAAGGTGCCCAACATGTTTAAAATACATCTATGAAACCTGGTTGATGAAGTTCCCCACTCTGCATGATCAGTGAGAGTTTGATTAGTGATTTTTGTGACACCAGTATAATTAGATGGCTGGTTTCCAAGCTAACCCTTGTTATGAGCACACACAATTGTACTTCGAGCAACTGGGCACAAGAACATTCAAGTATAGCTTAGCTTCTCACATTACCAATCATCTTTTTCATTCTCAACGTGCTTCTTAAACATTAGTAATTGCCTGTCAAAATGTAGCTTGTACAAGTGTGATGAAGATTTAATCAGACTGAAGAAAGATTACAATCAGTGTTACTGTGAGCACTTAATGTGACAGAGAGACAGTAGAAGGTTTCTGAACAAGTTCTGCACTATAGAAATGCACTCCCTTGTGTTAAGTGACAATTTGTCATAATACCTTAAGTAATTTGTTGTCCTTTCTAGGACCCAACCTTGCAACTCCCAGAATAAGAAAGAAATTACTTAGTTTGAGAAATAGTAATTTATCCAAGGGACAGGACATAAAATGGTTACTTGGCTTTTCTTTGAGAGATTTATTTAAAAGAAAAAAAACGGATTCTAGGCAGGTCCGATCAGGGGCCTAAAGAGCTGCCTAAAGTTTTGTCAGCTTTAGCTCTGTGCCTACAATTAATTTTGCAATTGTTTCTGTCCATCTTCCCCAAACTGGTCTGTTATAGGCAGCAGAACACAGAACAGGCAGTCAGGCCACTCCAGACAGCTTGTGTGTGCATCACTCACCTGGACATTGCTTGTGCTGCTCTCTCTCAAATAAAATTACGATGCAGGGCACAAGGAAGTACCACAATTGGATCCCATGCTCAGCCAGTGCAATTCCCAGAAGTATTTACCATACAGCCACAGAAAAGGGCTAAGTGAGGGTTTCCATTGTGGCAATACCTGTTGCCCAGCCAGCCTTCTTCAGCAATATGCTCAGCAAACCAAGCATAAGCAAACAATTTTATCCCTAGTGTATTTCAGAGGAATATTGGAAGTCCCTATGAGAGCAGAAGCATTACAACACCCCATATGAATAGTTTCCTGAAAAGCTCTAGGACAGTGCTTGTGAGTTCTTCCTCTGTACCATGTTAGAAATAAACCACAAAAAACCACATCCACAACTTAGAACTAATCCTTCTATCACTACTGTGACTCCCCCCACCTTGGTTAGTCACTGCTTCCAGTAAAGACACTGTGCTGCACCAGAACAGTTCTAAAATGAAATGTAAAGATTTTAACATTTAAAGGCATTTTGTTGGTTACAGCTTCATTAAAAAAACCCTAAGCCACAGCAGGATACTGAAGAAAGACAAAATAAGTGAGGACGTGCAAGATTGCAGGTACTGATTCATCAGTTGGAAGAGAAATACTCCTCTCACTCCCAGCCTGTGAAGCATCACACTGCTAAAGAACTTGGGTCAGAAAAACTGCCAGTAGTCATCATGGTTTGTAAATCACCTTTTTTCAGTAATTATTTTAGAAGCTAAGAAATTCAATGTCCTCATTTTGGTCTTCAGTAAAGTTGATGTAAGTAAAAGCAGCACAGCTCTAGGGTAGCACCATTTGCCTATCCCCCTTAGTTCTGCAATCCCATAAAAGCAGATGTGTAAACAATTGTCCAGTCTATGCAAATTTCAAGGAAACTTTCCCTTTAATTAGCTTTAATTTGGTCCTACAGACAGGGAATCATTAGTGGTTGGAGGTATCAGGAACACTCCTGAAGTATATCTTCAATTAGTTTGGTCCAAAAGGATTTCAGTGAAGTGTTGGGGGAGCTCTGCAATAAAGACTAGAGCTGGGTAAGTGGGGGTGATGGAGAGCTCTGCTTCAGGAGCAGCCTCCTGATCTAAACCAATTCAGGACCTGGCTGCAGTTACTTTGGCTTTGACTGATGGCACTGGACAGCTGCACCTTCTCTTTGTCCAAACACACACTGAACAAGTTGAAATGTCTGCACCTTGACTCTGAAAGAGCTACAGGACAGCTCAAGAGCTCTGGTCTCTTGTGTCATCCCAGAAACAGCCCAGGGAAATGACGATGAGCACTGGGGGTGTGTGAAGTTCTAATAGGATCTGGATGGAAGATCTTCATTGTTTCTCCCAGCACCAGTTTTAGGCAGCCAAGTTTTCTTCAGTTGCAGAAAGAACCTGGAAAACAATCTTCTTTGCCTCCTCATCCCTTTGGATAGGAATTATTAGCAGGCAGATAGTGCCCAAGATATTCAAGAACATGAGCAAAAATTCCCAGCCTTAGTGGGGGTTGTTTTGTTGTGGGGGTTCTTGTTGTTGGTTTTTTGTACACTGAGCAATTATTTGCAGTCCCCTTTTGCAAGGTGAAAAAATTAGATCCAAATGTCAGTTTGCAAGTTTAATGAGATTGGGGTTCATGCAGTATTTCAGAACAATACGTTATTTGAATTTATATACTTAGTAAGGAAGCCAAAAAAGTTCTGAGAACAGGTCAAAGAAAAAAAGGGGGTGGGAAAAGAAGACTAGAAACAAATGGTTGTAATTGTTTTACACTTTGCTGGAAACAAAAAAAAAAGTGGTCACAACTACATGAGAAACTTGGCATGGATAAATTTTCAGGAATCAATTTTTGTTATTCTGAAATGAGAGGTCTGAGTACAGTAACTTCTAAACAAGCTAGATCCAAGTAACAGCAGAGTTGCCCTTTTTATGGTATCTGTGCCAACTCCAGTATTTGTTTTACATCGTAATGATGTGACAAGGCTGATTTGTACTTTCCTTGGCTTTAACAACAATAGTAGCAAACTGATAAAGCTTAAGAGTAAAGTAGCTTATTAGCACTGGCAGCTTAGCCAGCAAACATCATAAAAAGGACTTAAATCAGAAATTGCATCTGTGCCCCTTGCTTTTGGCTGATAACAGCAAAATACAGAATACCAACAAATCAACCACATCAATCACTAACTCTGCTAGAACTGGTGAGGAGCAAGATTAATGCAGACCTGACACAAAATCTGTCTATACTGAGCCTGTTATCCCTATCACCCACATACGATGTTATCTCTATTAAAAGGTAAGGGAGAGCTTGGTGTCAAATTCAAAAAGCTGAACATAAACCACTTCTCGTGAGAGTTTACTAAATATCTGAAGCCTCAACACTGTCATACCCTGCCCCACACTATTCAGAGAAGGGTGCAATCCAAATAACAGCAAGTTCAAAAGAGCAACCCTCTTCCCTGGGGAGAACATTGGACCCTGTGCACTTGCCTTTTGTCCCTCGAGATGATGTCCAGGAGAAAGCCACACACTACAGAGGATGAGTGTTGCTTCTCGGCAGAGGGCAAACACAGACCTGACCAAGCTTTCAGAAAAGCTTTCCATGTCACAAGGCTGGTGATGTTTGTGTTCCAGCAGCCCCAGCATTAGCGACCCCTTGATTTCTTCCACTTCACTTGCCCAAAAAATCTGCTGCACTTTTTTAATACAACTGCATTCTGTTCCATGTTTTATTCATAATTACAACTGTGCCTGAGGACACACACCTCAGCATGGAACCACAAGACATCACTTCAAGGCAAAGTTGGCATTAAACTAATATTACATGCATTAATAAGATAGTCCTTTGGCCATTCTGAACACAGAGAAGTCAGATGTTCAGGAACAATCTATTTCAGCACCTGAAAAACAACACAGAGCTTGCTTTTTTCTTTTCTTGACAGAAGTTATGTAGAGTGTAAAAAATACCAAGTTTCAAACTGTGTGCTTGCCAAATAAAGCTAAACATGGTATGAGAAATTCAATGTTTGATTTGGTACAGGAAAAGCAGAGAGAGGGAGAGCAGCTGCATTTCAAAGGGAAATCCTGATCTAGAGTTCTTGAAGGAACAAAGGGACACAACCTGAGCTCCAGCTTGCTTATCTGATAATTGCAAGATGAAAAACAAAGCCCTGTTGCATGTGAGAATGTACTGCATATTTTCTTTTATGTATCAATTTCATTCAACACTGAATACATACAGAGTATCAAACTGTGGATTCTGAAATGCTCAATTAACAACACCATTAGACAAAACAATTAACCTTTAAGCTGGGAATTGAAGTCACAATAAGCCCAAAATGTGACTTGCACACAGCAACAACAGGTTGCAGACTTGCTGCTCCAATGCACTGAGCTCTTCTATACTGTAAAAGGGACGCAGTGTAAGCTCAGACTTGGAATCATCGAAGCGCCCTAGCACAAAAGTTCAAATTCCAACCGGGCTGACTCAGTCCTTCCGCCTTCCAAAGTACATAAATCTAATTCCATGTAGTTTTACTGTGAAAGGAACTCTAAAAAGCAGGGGTCCTCCTCCCTGCTGTGTCAAGGCTGAGGATTCCCTCTCCTACTTTCAGTTGTTCCCTGCCATTCTTCGTGCGAGAGCTGACCGGCAGGTTCCATGTCGGATCCAGCAATCGGGAGGTTTCTTGTTGATATTAAACATGTTTCTTTGAGAGCCCAACGTCAAGTTATAGAAATACTTATAGAGATGACCTGGTGCAGTAATTTACAGGTAGTGCAATGTAGCTCCAAAAACTGGTGACACCCCCCCCCCCGCAACTGTGTTTTAAGGTGCATAACCTAAAACATCGTAGAACAGTGGCACCAAATCCAAAATTAAAAGTTACTGTTTGTTTTCTTACAACTACTTTGCTTACAAAGAAATGCTCTTGAATGCTAGCAATATTCAGGATACACCAATTTTGCAGACAATTTACAGGCAGAATTGTTTGGCCAATGTCCATAATGCAGTCACTAAGGATTTACTGTAACTGTTCTACCTTCAGGAAGAAGTGTGGGGAAAGCCAATGATCTTCATTAACATCAGTAAAAGCAAGGCAGCATCACAATAAAATGCATAAAAGATACTTACATTAAATATTTTCATTATTCTTTTTGCATCACGTGGTTTTTGCAACTATCAGCTGAGGTTGAACAGACCCAGATCTCCCTAATTCCACTGAGGTTCTTCCTACAGGAACTCATCTCCAGCATTTTTGCATCTCCAGCAAGGAAATAAGGCAATAGATCTAGAAACACAATCACTTCAGAGCCAGCTAACAGGAGGGCAGAAAAGGTAATTATGTGCTCAATTGAAGCATTACAGCAAGTGAGGAGAGGAAAAAAAAAGTATCTGGTGCAAGATAAACAGATAGAAGTGTTTCTGAGAGAACAACTGTTTGAGATTTTATCCTGTGATGATAAAGAAATGAGTCATCATCCATCACTATGAATAAACACTAAAGTTAAATCATTTGATGTGGTAACTTAAAACCGCATTCAGTTTTAGATTATTTTCTAAACCTACATCAAAGAACGGGAACTTCCAATAGTTCTCATTAAACAGCAGATTTACACAGGTACTCCAGTACTTCAGCTCTTGAAGAGCAATTTTCTCAGTGCTTCAGGAGAGCTTTATGAAAAGACAACGATCTACTTGGGGAAATGACACACAGGGCAAAATAACCTCCCAAACATCACCCAGCAGGCCACAGCATAAAAGGCAACAAAACAGCTTTAAAGAGTCCTGTCAAATGATGCAATCAGACACACCACTTCAACAGCCACGGTTATTAAAGCAGGTAAAGAGTGACAACCGCACTTAAGATGTGTTCAGCATTATGAGATCATACTTTTATTAATTTAAATGGTGCGTGAGCATCAAATTACACATTCAGACTGACTAGTGGCCTCTTCACCATACTGTGCCTGTTCCAAAACTAAAATGCTTCAGAGCAAGGTGTAAAAAATTCCAAGGGAAGTCTGCTTCCAGTATGAAAATACACACGCCTTTTTTGTAGATTACAAGGGGGCTTTTAGCCCTATGAATATACGGTGGTCACCATGCTAATTTCCACATCTTCCAGACAAAAAACACTGTTCAAGGAGGAATTTATGCAGAATAATTTTCAACAGAAAGCTACTGGCAACTTCTTTGTAAACATTATAAATTCATATCTTACTGTTTCTAGAAAGCAAGTAGATCCTCCATAGTTGCAAATTATCTTAGAGGTATCACAGGAAAGATTACTTTGGGATAAATCCAATAGTCCTGAAAAAACCATGACTGAAAATGGCAATGGTAATTTTTTCAAACTTAGCCAGAGTAATATAAAATATCCCATGCAGCTTAGAAACGTCTTGGCAAATCAAGTCTCAGTAAGGTTTAAAAGCAAGCATTTCCCTGAAATCCAATTACTCAAAGGTTAGAGATAAACCTTCCCACTCTCCCCTTCCAACTACCTCGATTACTGAGAAGTTACTGATAAAGTATAGACATATTAATAATATATCCTATGACCTCAGTAGTGTGATCTCCAAGTGGATGCAGAGGATAACTTGCAGAAAGATGCATGACAACATCTAAAGAGCCCATGCAGGTCACTCACTAAAAGCAGCATTTCCTAAGGAAAATAGTTACTTAAAGAATCTTTCAATTAAAGCAATGCTTCAGAAATTTACTTCCTACGTTTCAGCAATGTGAAACAAGAAAAACATTCCCAGGTAAGATTTCTTTTGTGACACTTCTTCACTGATAACGCTTTGCAACCTAAACCCAGGAGGAGGAACTTAAGGCTAGTTTGAACAAGATATAACCTATGCAGACGGTGTCTCAGGAGAATGCAGCACACACTGACTCATAAAAGCAACCCCTCCAAGCTAGAGGCACCTTAAGTTTATAGAAGGGGGATGCAGCTACCTTTTCTTGTCAAGCTGACAGTTTTGGCATTCAGTATCAATAAAATCTTTGAAGGAACTGGACTAATACTCTGCCTCTACAGCATGATTTTTTTGGAAATAAATGCATTGAAGTGGTATAATCACTTACATGCTCAAAAAAACCTTCTTCATTTCATCTGAAAATAATTTGGCCTGTTTCTCAGCATAAGCTTGGTATCTCTCAGCAGTTAATCCTGATTGCATTTCCAAGCTAAAGGGAGGCTGACTACTTCGAAGTTTCATGTTAGGTCCATCCTTTGAAGGCCAGCATTTCAAGTGTTAAGGGTTTTACAGCAACACCAACTGAGCCTGCTGCAAGATAAGCACCTTTTCCGTCCTTGCTGAATGCACCCAGACTTCAGGCCCATTAACAAAGCTGCTACATTCATGCAGCACTGCCTTTTCCACCATGCTCCCTCTAACTTTGCAGCTCATCTTCTACAGCTCCTTGCTGTCCCAATGTTAATTCTTATCTAATTAGATTGAATTTGCTGAATTTTAACAAACATACTTGTTCTGCTGCTGCTCCTTTCTAGCTACAAAGTTAACACTGTTCAGTGGAATCTGAAGCTCTTTTCCTAACATATTTAGACAAAACATAATAGTTCATATACATTTAACAAAAATCACGTTACTGTACCATAAATTAAAAAGCTTAAAATATATTCAAGTCTAAACACAATTCTCTGAGAAACACCATTCAGATAATTAAAAATAATGCCGAAGTTTGTTCAGTGGCCTGGAAGTTCTATTCCAGGCTCTTCCCAAACTGGAGCTATAGTCCCCCACAAGACCATTTCCTCACATGCTCTGGATACAATCAGATGTGCAGTGTGCAGATCCAGGGAATAGGAAAAGCTAATTGGAAAGAGGCCTTTGGTCTCCAGCAACCCCTGGTATCACGGTCAAGGCACACAGGCAGAATTGCCTGTCCAGGGTATCAGACCTAAAGCTTTCTCTACAAGGCAAACAGAAAATTTTGAAGTGTTCAAATCCTTCAAAGGACCAAAGGGCTGATCATCTCCTAACTGAAGAAACTCACTTGTGTACAACCTACCAAAAATAATCAATTCAGAAGAGAACAAAAGCCAAAGCATCCGTTTAAACACATATCCAGCATTATTGAGTGAAGAAGCTTTTGATAAACCCAACTGAAAGCATTTGCTCCACAATTCTCAGGTTGGTGGAGCTGGAGGGAGGGAGCAAAACAGCAAGAGAAAGCTTTTGGGCACACACAGTACTGCTGCATCTCTGAGGGGATCCAAACCTTCTGCAATGTACTAGACTGGGGCTGAAGTACCCCATCCGTGACCTGCTCAGCTTTGCATTGCAGTTTGTCTAAAATCCAGTTTTAGCTATAACCACCTCATCTGGATTTTGCTTTTTGGAAACAGGTCATCTGAAAGTTGGCATAGTAATGTCTGTCTAAAACTGCCTTATTATGAGAGAAGTTTAAAAATACAGCTTAAAATAACAGCTATTTTCTGTAAATTCTATTTTATGTTAGAAGCAGAAATTATTTGCAGCAAGTTGGGTTTTTTTTTAGTATTGAATGTTAACACTTAGCCATCCAAAGAAATCTCTCTGCGTCTACTTGTGGAGGGTGAGGAGGCAAGGCACAGAAAAATAGATAGAATAAAATGGTTATTTCTTAAATTTATTTGCAGCATGGTAACTTAAAGACTGGTGCACATAGTATTAGAAGGCTTGAAATTATGTTTACATACCAAAATGTTAGTGAGAAGTTACTTGTATCTGTATCCTGCAGTGGCTAATCCAAATTGATTCAGGTAAGAAACATTAGGTGTAGCTTATTTTAAACATTCACTTCAAATTGCAAAAATGTCAAATACAAAGCACTTGATAAGCCAATTTTATTTTCAAGTTTAAGTCGTAAGATCTTTCTAGTGTAGTTTTACGGTTTTTTTCCCACATAAAAGTATTTTTAAAACCCATGGAGAATTATATATGGAATCTTCAATGTTAAAGGGTTCTGCTCAGCAACACCCCTTCCCCTGGATTTCAAACCTGTGTTTATTACAAATGAATTATTTTATTACAGGTTTGTTACAAAATACTAAATGAAA
Source organism: Monarcha castaneiventris obscurior (assembly GCA_026261815.1). NCBI lineage: Eukaryota > Metazoa > Chordata > Aves > Passeriformes > Monarchidae > Monarcha > Monarcha castaneiventris. The sequence goes on along the minus strand of JAMPIT010000379.1, from coordinate 19,594,918 downwards.
ACCAACTTATTACTTTTTATCCATTGTGTCAATATTTAACCTTTACCACACTGTTCAGCGATGCACAGTAGTGTGCTATTAAAAAGTATAAAAGGCAAAGGAGCAAACGTATCAAATAAAAAATGGGTAACAGATCACACAGTGAAGAGGGATGCTAACAGAAGGGTCTACAGTAAAATATCTACAGAAAGCTACTCAGTGCTACTACCTCTGCAGAGCCTGAACCACATTCTGAAGACACTGAATAAACTGGGCTTCTTGCATAGCTTCTTCATCAGAAGGTTGTCACCACATAGTGCTAGATAAAAGTACAGTGAATTGTCCAAAACATTCAAGTTACAAACCAGAGGAATTGTAACAATGCAAATCCAACAGCCTTTTTCTTATCACATTGCACTCCACATTTGGCTCCTTTTTCACTCTCTTTTGGCACAAGTTTTTGGGGCTAGTGGTGATGTCAATTGTCTTGCTTTCATTTCAGTTTCTAAAGCCATTTAAATACAACAAAGTAAACAAGGAACAGCAAACAAGGTACAGTACTTCCAAAAGTGAATTTTGCATCTATGTGGAATCAGCAGACAACAAAAGTATTTCAGAAGAGGTGGGAGACTTGTGTTACTGGGTGGCAAGAACAAGAAAAACCAAGTGAAACAAAACTTAAAAGCAAGCTAACAACCGAGATTGGCCTCATTAAAGCAAATCCTATTAAAAGCCTTACCAACTTAAAGCTAGGCAAGGAAAGCATCTTCTGCTAACAGCATTACCGCTGTGACCCACAACTAGGAGCACACCTCATGCCAGTGTCCAGGCCCCCAACTTTTCTCCACTTGATAATGCTTATTCTTGTGGGAAGAAAGAGGGACATGTAGTGATACCTGAAATCTGTATTTGCAGAAGGCTACACATCTCAAAAACCAGGTGTACACCATGGGAACCAGTAATTGCAACTCGTACTTCTTGGGATGAAGACTGACAACTGAATGCAACTTCTGGTTCTCAAAACTGGTTTCACAGCAAAAATTATTTTCCTAGAGAATCTGTTTGCAAGCTGAACTACAAAATTTAGCTAAGTAATTGGAAAATACCATATTCCCTGCAAGATGCATCTGTCATTGCAATTGAAAAATGCTTTCTAATCACTATAGTAACATTGGCATAGACAAACATTTTATGGTGCGTGTCTTCCTTACATCATGCCTACTTTGACCAGGACTTCTAATTGTGAATCTAAAGTGAATTTACTTACTAATTTGATTTTGTCCTGCATCACAGTGCCCTGCTAGAAAGTGCTCTGTATGACTGTCTCTAAAAGACACCCACCACTGCTTGAAGAGATCAGAAAGCAAACAAAAACCCATAGAAAAAAGGGGGAATCCCAACATCAGACAAACTTCATTTGTTTTAATAACAGACGTGATTCTTTTCATAAAACTTCTTGTGTGGCATTGCTGAAATACACAAATCGCTGACATTTGGTTTGAGAATTATTTCATCAGAAAACAAAATGAAAGACTGGGTGTCTTTTCATTTGATAAATACAACATTTTAAGGGCATTAGTCTTCTTTTTAAAAAGGAACAAAAATCTCGAAACAGACAAAATCCACTGCCATGTTACTACAGTGTAACTTCAGCACTTCTTCAGGGAAAGAATTTCTTGTACAGAGAAATCTCTTCTTAGTTCTTATAATAGTCAAGAAACTTGAGCTGTCCCTCAAAAACTAATTCTTCAGAAATTTTGTTTTATTCATTTAGAACTACCCAATCAAACTAACATATTTAAAATAACTTCTAAATCAAATAACTCAGAAAAGCCAGACTGCAGATAGCATCCAGAATTCTTATGGTTCTCCAAGACAAGAACAGTGGACCCTCACTGAAGGATTTCACACCACTTGCTAAGACAGTCATCCCTCTCTCTCCAACCTACCATGGGCAATTACATGCAATTTCTAAAAGCAAGCAGTTGAGCTTTACCAAGGAAATCATGATTGTCACAATGCAACAGAATATTAAGGCCAGTGAATAATAACTGAATAGTTATAAATAACACAAATGTCTACTAAAGCCTGCTTTTCCAAATAGAACCAGAACAAAAGCACAACAATTCTGTAGTGTACCAAGTGTATATTTCAATTTACTGTAATGCAGTCTAACAACAAATTTGGTCATAATTTACCAGATATACATAAATGATTTAAGTAGTAAAAGAAGATTCAGTTCCAAGAGAATAAGTTCATACCTTGATGAAAAAATCCCAACAAAACAAAAGGGGAAAAAAAAAAAGAAAAAAAGGAAAATACATTAAGAATGTAGAGCCAGGTCCAGTTTCTAAGCATTAAGTGAGCAGTATTCTAATAAAGCAGATTTAGGTGAATTTCAGATATATATATATATATTTATATATATAGACAGATCTACCAATTGTAAACTATGGTTTTAAAAGGGATAAATGGGATGGAAAAATCTTTATGCTATACTTACATATTCACAAAGCAGAACATTACTTTAACGTTTAAAATACTTTTTCATTCATATCATCTTTGCCCAACTAATTTCTACTTTGGACCCCACCAGAATTACACATTACTCATTTCAGTCTAGAACAATGAGAATAAAATGTATTCTTCAGTGTAAAAAAAGGCATCCCGCCCTCCCCACCCTCCCCAAAAAAACTATTCATGTCAGGTTTACAATGATGTGGAAACTACCAATGAAACAAGTGGATGATAAAAAAAAGCATTTTAATTCCCATATAACTGTAGTTCAAACTTATCATCTCAGTTTCAATCAGCAAAAACAATGTCTTAACATTATGTTACTGTTCTATGGACAACAGTAAAGCTTGTCTCTTTAAATACATACCAACTTTGATCAGATGGAGCACCAGTAAGATTCTGTCCATCAAAGCATAATTCAAAGTTATCCACACAACTACCATAATTTAGTTACCTGATATAAAATAGGAAAAAATATACTCATTTCAAAATTAAACAAAGTTGAAAAATATGGTGACCCTCAATTGTTTTTTATACAGTACTGTCACACTGGCCTAGCTATGTGTCATGACAAATGCTCTGCATATTTACTCACTGTGACATAACAGTACATCAGACTTACTGCTCCAATGATTGCCTGAATTCACTTGCCTTAGGCTAAACAACACAGAGGTGTTTAAGGTGAAGGTGTAATGCCCTCCCCTCCCTGTGAAAGGGGCCTGAAATCATTGGTACAATATTACAAGCTCAGGAAAAAAAAAATCCAGGTGGCTACAAAAATTCAAGTTTCAATGCCTCCTAGAAAATCTGAAACAAAGAGCATAGGAGCATATCCTCCTGAAAAGTAGACAACTCAAGGAGCATTATTTTGCTTTGGACTTTTTGTTTTTCTTAAAAAAAAAATTCCAGCAAATGAGCAAGTTAAATGTCATTTGTTTACATTAAATACTAACAACAACCCATGAAGTACAAAAGAATAAAAAAAAGTTGTGTTCAATGATGAATGATGGGCACAATAGCCTAGTGTCCAATTCACATCACATAAACTAGCCAAAAAACGGACAAGTAAGAAATTATTGACCAAAAAGTTGTTTTAATATGACACTTTCTCCATTCCTTATATTTTTATTCTGTGGGACTGAGGTATACACCAGGGAAACCAAAAAACTTTGAGAGAAGGGGGGCCTTAGAAGAGGGAAGAAACATTATTACATCAGATACCTTTTAGCATGACTGTCTCTTTTGATTAAGTGGCACAAGAGTTACCCATGCTCTGATCAGTCTATTATTTTCATTACTGGTCACTTCTTCTGCATTATCATTTTGAAACTGATGAATCAACAACAACCTTCTTTAAAAACAGACACTAAATTAATGCCATTAACAACTTCTCCAGTGCTTATCACCCATAGCACCTGCCAGCACAGAGCCAAAAGTTTTCAACCCAAATTTCAATACGGTGTTGGCAATATCTGTGACACATATTTAAATGACTGGCTTTCACCTATCAGATTACGGGAGAGGTAAGGTTTGTATGGCAAAGACATGCTTGTGGAAAACAAGAGCCACTAGCCCAAATTAGCTTCACTGACTCGCTGACAAAAGTATAAGTGGATTTGGGAAAGCTGTCTTTGTATTTCCATACAAAGTTGCAATTTTCTTCATTCATGTCAACAGATACATGAACGTGTAACATAATTACAGTTACTACTATGTCTGAATAGGACCCATGTAGCTATAGCCTATAAATAATAAAAAATACATTTTTCTTTTGATAACTGACTGTAGATGTGAGGACTCTGTATAATTCAACCAAATGGTTGTATGCTGTACAGTCCTGTGCAAATATAATAAAAAAATTAATAATCCTTTTTTTGCTATAAGGCTTTGACCCTACATTTTCACAGCAACATAACTACCATCCAGCCTGTACCATATTTCGCAAGCCTTCAGTCCAAAAATTCAAACAGTCAATCCATACATGTCCATTTGCAGCACCCTGAAGTCATATGCTGTCAGTCATCTAAAGGCATACAAACTTCCCCGCCTTCATCCCATCGAGACTGCTCATTCTGTTCTTCTACATCATCACCAAGCTCCTCATCACCTTCTCCCACTTCATTTTCTTCATATTCTTCATCCCTAGGGAAATCTGTGTCCTGCACCTGATCTGCTCCCTCTTGCCCTCCAGGCTGAGATTTATCTGCACAGTCTACACAAACTCCGTAACGTCGTGATCCATGTCTTATTCCAACGCTGGCTGCTAGCATGAAAATCTTCTTGCACACCATACACTTGTACTTTTTATCCTTTTTATGCACCTGTGGAAGAGAAATTTTACCAGCTGAATATAGGTATATCAGGTTACATTTACATATAGTACTAGAAAACTAACAATAATAACACCAGTAATAATTATTAATATAAAAATTCCTACTTTTAACTTTCCCAAAAGATACCCAACACTGTTCAGAATACAGAAAGAGTACTGGAGATCTACTTCTGTACCGCTCACAGACAGGAGCTACTGCCCACAACCAAACTCCCTCCCTGGAGCTCAGCAGGTCACCTGTTCTGTACGCCTGTGAGTGTTCAGCTCACGACTCCTCAGGGTACAGAACAAGACCCAGAGCAATGACAGCAGCATAAACCCTTACACTGCACACAAGGTAACAACTTGTTTAGAAAATTGCTCTTAGAATTTTAAATCCTAGAAATATTAAGAACAAGCAAGAGTTATTAAATTCAAGAATTCAAAGAGAAAAATTTTTCTTCCACAACTTCTCCTTCCCAACAAAATCAAAATCAACATGATCTTTCCAGGTTCCTTTGGTAAATTTTTTGTCCTGTATTTGAGTCTGTGTGTAAAATTAGAAGGCTGTTGTTGACTAACCCTGAATTTTGATTTTGAATTTTCAAGTATGTTGTTTGTACAAATAACGGAATTCAGCAACCGTATCTATCAGTTATTATCTAGGAAAAAAATTATGTTGAAGACCTTCTTCTATCTAGTGCTCCCACAACAGATTACAATTATGTGCTTAAATATCTCATTTGAAGTCCCAGTGAAAAAGTTGCAATTTTAGATAAAAGAGAAATTACCACCCAAATGAGGGGAAAAAGAAATTAGGTCAAGATACAAATAGTTATTTCAGTTCTGCTGTATAATCTGTACAGCTGATACACACGTTTTCCTCAGCCTCTAGACTCCTTATGATAATACTTCACACAAGGCACAATGTTTGAAATTCGTTGAACTGAAAGGGGAAGGGGGGGGGGGGAACAGAAAAAAAAAAGTGTTCTGACTTCAGGGAAAGGACACTTAAGTGAAAGCACAGAACTCCACTGTGCTCACTCTACAGCTATTTTCACACAGTCTGACTTCATCTCCTTTCCTGGAGGGAAAAAAAAGCCTCAGCTACAAGTCCTGGTCAGATACCACAGGACAGAAAACTGAAGTCCCACTCTTCTCTTCCTGGCAGACCAACTAACTCCCACTGCTGCTGTCTTCTCTGGTGAGCCACAAAGCAAGGAGCATGGCCATCCATGAGGCAATAACGTCCCAATTCTCTCAGCCTTCACATGAGAAATGATCCATCCCTCCCATCATTTTCAAAGCCCTCCTCTGGAGTAGCTCCAACAGTTCCATGACCTTCCTGTTTTGGGGACCCCAGAGCTGGATGCAGTACTCCAGGTGGGGTCTCCTAAGGGGTAGAATGCCCTTCCTCACCCTGCTGGCCATGCTGCTTTTGATGCAGCCCAGGATACATCTGGCTTTGTGGGATGGCAGAGCACATTGGCAGCTCATGTCCAGCCTCTCTCCCACCAGCACCCCCAATCCTTTCCAGCAGGGCTGCTCTCAACTGTTCATCCAGCAGCCTGTTCAGATACTGAGGGTTGCCCCAACCCAGCAGCAGCACCTTGGACAAGTGCAATTTACCCCACTCCATGTACTAACTTTTTCTATCTACAAAACATCTTGCAAAATGAGGGGGTTTTTAAAATCACAGCTTGGAGAAGTGTTATTACTTTCTCACCACCAATATGATCTTGCTTTTATTACTGCCCTAAAACACACCTTGGATTTTACACAGTATATATTACAATGAAGTCTTAATTTCCTTATAGACTAGATACAAAGTACCTACAAAATACCCAAGACAGATAATACTTTCTCTGGATCCTCAGATAAACAAGTACTCAAGTCAAATCCTGAGTGATGCAACGTGCACAGGACAGGGTTAGCTGAACTGCTGGTTATGGTACTGGTAGAATGCAAGTCAGACAGATGTTTACTTTCTGCATCAGATATTTTTCATTCTTTCCTAATCTTAAAGCAGATACTATACTATAGCTTTGTCTAGTCGTGAAATAAACATTTCAGAACTACCCCAAGATATTGTGCAATTGCTGAATTAACAGGGTGCCCTCCCTCACAGAAAATGGTGATGCAGCATTATAGACCAAGATGTGCTGTTAGCTAAGCCAAAACTGCTTTTCATTATCTACAGAATACTTATATACACTGCATCCCTTTATCACATCACTTTCAAAATAATCTTGAAATGACTGTCTTCATTGACACTGCATTTTCCATTAAGGAAACAAGAGGTACAGTTATCACAAAGAGATGTTTATCTTCATCCATTTAAGATTAAGATAGGACAATTTACATTATGTCAAATCAGAGAACAGTTTCTTCCAACTACCAAAATACCTGGAAAAACCCTATAAAACCCCACTTGTGCATACATACACACGAACACTTGAGATTACCTACCAAGGAATGTCTCTTTACATGCTCTCTTCGTGTAAACAGCTTCCCACAGATGTCACAACTGAAAGATCTCACGCCTGTGTGAATGAGCAAGTGTCTCTTTAGTGTTCTTCTGTATTTGGCTACATAATTACAGTGTGGACACTTCAACTTGTTCATGATTAAAGCAGAGGAATCACCTACAAGACAAGAAACAGGAGAAAAGATGATGAAACACACACAAAAAATATTTCAATATGTTCTGCCTGGTTCACAAAAATAAACAGGTGCCAGAACAATAAAGCAAAACACATGACTTTTCATCAGCCAAATCAGGACAATGCCTGTCTGCAGAAATCACAAATGCTGGTAAGTTCTGCATGTACAATTCTACTAGAAAAATACCTGCTTGTAACCAAGGCATTTTTACCACGGAAGTCTTATTTCATTAATTGGAGTAAGTTAACTACGATTTACCAATGTTCCATTTTCCTAGAGGTCAGTTATACCAGAAAACACTCTCTTCTGGATTAGAAACCCTCTAACTCTTCAGCATTTAGACAGGAGCAATCTTCTCTCCCAATATTCTATTTAGATTACATGCAGGAACTGCCTGCCAATATCTGACTTTACAAATCAATAAAAAGAAAGTATAACTAAGTGAGAACGAATATTGACAAAAGGAGTAGGACACTAAGAGGTAGCAAAATTCTGAAATTCTCAAAAAGGAGGTTATTGGTTCAGAGTTTACGTATTTTCTACTTTGATATAACAGTAGAAAAATAAAAAGAGCAGAAAAAACATCTGGAATTAGCAATATCTCACTTCTTCCTTATAATGAAGGAGAACTCTTTACATAGTTTGTTTAAAGGATATATGCAAAACAAGTTTAATATAGCAGCCTATTACTGTGTAAAAAAGAACAACACAGGATACTATGATGTGGAGAAGGCCACACAGGAATACAAGGATGGCTTTGATAATAGCACACTGACTCAGTTTATTACAGGTGAGAATTTATGATCATCACCATAACCATCTAAAAGCATCCAAAAAGCACTGGCTAAGGCTACATGATTATGTGCAAGAGTTTCTAATGCTCAGGCTGGCAGGAATAAAACAAAAGTAATTGTGTGTTACATGCACATCTGCAGGCCTGTATCTAGAGTTGCCTCCTTTGAGCTTCTAAAGCCATCATCACATGGAAGTTACATTTTGCTAACATTCACAGGTTTACATTGGTATACTGGAGCACTCATGTGAGCTGCACGTCAACATAATGTCACATAATGGCTTACATGGAGTAAAGCAAGTCCTACACAGGCAGACATCAGGGCTCTAAGATATATGGCAATTCAATGGTTTAAGAACAGGCAGACCTCCTAAGATCCAGGTTCTAATTTCTTGACTGCTAGCAAATTTCTCCTCCTGATGACCAAATTTCTTCTACTGTAAACCCCAAAATATTTGAAATAAACCATAAGCCACAACCCAGTAACAGTTTAAAGTTAAAAGAAAAGAGGTAAGCATTACTATTACCCAGTACTTGATACCTTCTTTTTACTGAAAACTTTATGTACTTAAGGAATTAGCAACAATTGTTTTAGATATGGTGGTGTTTTCAGTATGTTTTCAGACAGAAAAATAATTACAGATAATTGCTTGCTCAAACTGACAGAAGAAGGCTTAATTACAGGTGTAGTGAACTAAAAACACTTATTGCAATGAAGTTTTTATTTTTAATAGCAAGACATATGCTGAGATTTCCTTTTAAAATTATATTTAATTCTGTATCTTCACCATCAAAGTGTTCAATTTCAAAGGCCATTTATCTGCATTTAGCTTAATAAAGGTGGGGAGAGGTAAGCTATCAGGTCACTAAAGACCTTAGGTATCTTCAAATTCAGTCACAATACAAAAACTGATGTAAATCACATTCTATTTTTACTCTTCCATACATCTGAATTCCTTTTCCTCCCTCCAAGGAAGTATGATCCACAAAGGCAAATGATATGGAAGCAGATTAAATGTTTACATAATCTCATAACTCTCTAAAAACTGAATCAAATATTCTAAGCAGTGATACAAAAGATAGAGAACCCCTATCAGACGAAAAAACCGAACCTACTCTCCATCAGATACACTCACCATTTTCCCAAGCTTCTTTTGGCCAAGATTCTGGCAGCAGTCCATACTTAAAATCACTTGAAGTACCCGGTAGCAGTCCATACTTGAAGTCACTTGAAGTACCCGGCAGCAATCCGTACTTGAAGTCATTTGAAGTACCCGGCAACAGTCCATACTTGAAGTCACTTGATGTAGCTATTAAAAACACAGTCTTACTTTAGCTTCCTGGGTTCTAATCAGTCTAATCTAATCTGTTTAGCAAAATATATATCCTTTCCAAACTGTGACAAAAAAGTTTCTGACCTTAAAACAGCAATTATAGTATTTTTTTCACATAGTATTCAATACAAAAATTAAGGAATAACTGCATTCCTAATTTCAATGAAATGAGACCTTTGAACTACTCTCCACAGCACCATTTCTCCTCCCCATCCTGAGAAAAATTCAAAGCCCTTTTCATACCACAGAGACTTTGATGGTAAGGATACATATTCCCTTACTATCATCATGAGGGGAGGCTGAAAGGTTTTCCACTGGATTCTCTTTACAGCTGCTTCGTGCAGGGACTTCACCCAGACTGTCACAGGCACCTTTATTTATATAAAGTATCCTACAGCTACGTCTAAATCCTTTCCTGAATAATCATCTCCATTACTCTATAACCACATCAATTTAAGAGACCACAATTTCTTGGAATAGAACAGCTTAAAAGACTAGTTTGCATATTTACATTTGCTCTTAAGACAAGATCTTCTGCAGTTCATGCTGTCTTTGCATCCTTTTTTCCTCTTTAAAAAAATAAAACCATTCAGAAGTGAATAATGCCTTAAAAAGATCTTTGCTTGTTTAATTCTATACTTTATAACAAGTAAGAATTGCATCAGTGAACATGGAATCACTATTACAGAGCACAGAGAAGAGAACTATAAATATTACACAATAAAGCTGCACTAAGAATTCAACAAAATCGTATTTGTTGGGCAAAAACTCTTCTGGCAATAGTGCAAATCAATGTTCCCCCCAATCCCCAAGACAGGAGTTTGTTGGAAAACATGAACTCATAAATCCATTACTTTCCACACAGGCAAACAGCTGTTAAATAAACAAACTGCAGTGGTAACTGGCAGATTTCATTTTTTCTCTAGATGGTAGCCGGGTCCTCACACACTGGATTCCCAATGTCACCACTGTGAAAGGTCTTGAGGAGATGCATTCTTGCTTTCAAGCCTGAAACTATACATTTTAATAGTCCAAAGACTTATTTTTATCCCTATACTGCTCATTCTAAGGATTTTTTTGGGAAAGGAAATTCTCTTAGGCTAAACCAGCATTTCATGCAGAATGTGGCAAGCTGCATATTTAAACACTTCCAACTTGCAGTTTTACTGGAAAAAAGTACAGATTACAAATCCTCACAGCATGACACACATAGAGCAGTTTCATTTACTGCTCAGGCAGCGTTACCACTGGCAGCAGTGATTTGGTCTGCAACACAAGACAACAGTTCAAAAGGATATCACTTAGCAAGTAGGAAGCTTATAATTCTATCCTATCCATTAGACAACAGCAAACAACAAGCAAAGCTGGATCATGACTGCCAAACTAGGCATTCCATCAGAGCTTTTAAAAAGCAGAGCTTGAGTGAATGAAGAAGAGAAATAGCAGTGTTTTAGTGCATCTAACTACCTATTTTGGTACAAAAAGAAAGAAGAGGGAAGGGAATAAATCTCCCTCTCCTTTAAGAAACAAAGCAGTGAGGAAAAATTTTTAAATTACTGACTGTAATAGCTGTTATGTCCAAAAGAGGCAAGAACTCCTTATACTAATTTGGAGTGATGGACTCCAGCAATGGCATCTCAACAGCTCAAGGAATAGAACACAGATACCCTATAGACATGCCAACTACACATTCCTTTGAGGTGAGGAGGAAGACTTCCTTCTGTAATACACAAGAAAGGATTAGTGAGGAAGCAGTGTTGTACAGTCTGGGTAAGAGCAAAGATGACTTGATCTTAAGGCTAAAAGCCTCCAATTTAAAGCAATCTTCAGGATCTAGCAGAGAAAAAAAAAATGAAACTACTTTTATAATGTTTAAAGTATTAGATCCTTTCTTTATAGGTTTTTCTCCCTGTACTAGAACTGCTGCTGAATGTAGCTGAACAGTGAAAGGTCAGTCAGTAATAAAATATTTTAATCACTTTTCCTCCCCTTATAGGATGAATATCTGCAAGACCAACAGACCAAGTCTTTAATGCACACAGATGTAATGTTATGCTGTGTTCAGACAATATTGTATAGCTTCCTTCAGAATAAGCATACCCCAAAGACTGACCACAACCAAGAGCTGGACCAAGCTGAACACATTTATAACACTGTCAGTTTGACAGTTCTTCTGTATTTAAGAGAACACAAATTAAATTTCAGTAAGAACATTTATGCACACAGCTGGTATTTAAGTTTGAGAGAACTTAGGAGCTCAAACCCCTGCATAGTTCTAGATCTTAGCACAAGACTCAGCATAGAGCCAGACAGATTTAAGAGCTGTCATCTAGTGTAGGTAATAGCCACTAAATCTTTCAACCTCCAGTTGGAAGAGAAGACCCACTATAACATGAAAGAACACCAGCACAGATACCACAAGAGATAAGAGGTTGCTACATATGCTTCACTCCCTGCATAGCACATGACTAAGTAGATAATAATTAAACCTAATGCTTATTCCTAGAATAATTCGTTGACCTAGAAAACCTGCTTTCTAGATTAAGCACACATTTAATGTGTTCAAAACAAAACCATGAAAAAGGCATCTTTAGTGTCTAATTGCTCATCCAAAGAGGATAGACTCGAATTACACACAGACTGGAAGTGCAACACCTCGCCTCTACTACCTTCCCCAGCTGGATATAGAGCCTACAGTCAGGTAAGCTTCCAGAACACAACATGTTACAGAGCCCTGGGGCTCATATCTACTCCCATTTCTCCTCTCATACAGGCTACTGCCCCCTGAAACCGGCTTGCAAAACTAGACATAATCAGCATCTGACCTGCTCTGGTCAACCTAAAGCCAGATGACCTTGCTAGGAGGCTGAAAGCAGCTATGGATGCCGTCATACTGGTAGACTGGGGGGGTGTTGCAAAGGGGGAAAGTATAGACAGGTAAGGCAGAACTTTGGAAAAAAAAAAAAGAAGCTAATTAGAAGCAATAATATTCTACGTCTCCAGACCAAGCCATCTGACTACAACTGTTCTCTGATCTAAGGTTACCTTTTTTACACTTTAGTTGATTTCTAAGAGGCGTAAGTTAATAACGCAAATGTCAATTAACCTCAAGCATTTACCCATTCTTCCAGACTGCATGGATAAAAGGCTATCAGTAATCTGATCTTTAACAGAAGTCAACAACGAGCAAAGCCAAAATAATAAGAAATAAAATAATTCAAAGAAGCTGATTAACTATCAGCACTAAAATTCACACTATGTTGATCTGAGGAGAGATAAGGACAGTGCAAAATAAAATGAAGTGGTTGTGCAGGCTTTTACACCACTAACAAAAGCTATCAAAAACATTGTGAAAGGATTTTATATTCTACTGCATTTGTTCCCAGGAAAAAGGATAACCAAAGCCAGATACAATGATTTTCAGTTTTGAAGGCAAGAGGTAGGGGTACACCACCAGAAAGAGAGAACATGTCTAAGCTAGAAACACCCTTAGTTTGACAGGTTTCACTCTTTTTCTACAACTAGAAATACGCTGATTTGGGGGGCAGAAAAGGAGACATTACTTAGTAGGAGATGGCACAGGAAATAATGAGTAGTTAGTTCACTGACAGAAGCCACTGAACAGGTCATTATAGAAAAGGACACACATATGGTGCGCTGAGGGAAAAGATACAAAACTTTGCATTAGATACAGCTGTCTGTAGTGAACTTACCTTCTGTTTTCTTTACATATATTAGCACTGGAAATAGTGCCAAAATAAGAGAAGAAGAAAATATTTTTTCACTATGTTTTCTGACACTGACTGCTCATCCAGATCAATTAAAAAAGACAGAAAGTAGACAGGATAAGCGATTAGGCCATAGCTTTCAAGGATTGTAAAGAAAGCAGTGGTAATCTACTGATACAATCTGGATTGCTATTAGAGAGCTGGATTTGTTGCTTATGTTAGGTAACATGACAGAGGAAACAGCACTGCAGAGACTGACATACTAGGAAGGTGGGGAAAAGAAAGTATCTTGAACTCCCTTTGTTCCCAGAGTATTCCTCACAACTTTAACCTTAATTCTTCTGAAAAGGCTTTTTCTGGAAGCACATTACTGTTTAACTGCCTCTTGCAACAGAGGGCTCGGCTATACGTAAGACATTTTGCCAACACAATCTTACTCACACTATCTATTGCTCCCAATTGCTCTCAATTTTTTCTATTTTTCATTCATGAAAAAGTGGTATATTGCCATGACTACAGAGTTACATCTAGCATCAACTAACCCTGACAGAAGACCACCAACTGATGCCAAATTTATTATCAACTTGCTTTTCAACTTGATTACCATACCTTCTCTGAAAAATCCCTTCCCAAGAAAGTGAAAACTATTTCGCTGATCTCATCCAACAACTACACCAGTGAAACACAAGAAAGTAAAGAACTTTCCTCATGCAGACCATTTATTTGTGGGGGAGTTAATTGTTTTCATGGACCATTTTTATTTAGATGTTGCTACCATCATCATCATCATCAGTTATTTCCCAAATGAAAAAAATCAGCACTTCAGATTGGTATTTTTTCAATAAGTCAATGCATCACACTGAGACTCAAAAGGGTTTTCAGGCAGAGATCTGTAGACACCACAAAACCTTCTTCCCCAGCCCATTCAAAAAAAAGAAAAGAAAAAAAAAAAAGGCAAATTGACAACAGCAATACACAAAACATTGCCTAGAGTTGTAGGCTCAGTGACAGAGCATACAGTGAGAATGTGAGGATCTGCTTGTCTTTGGGATCCTCTCTTGGAGAGGTAAATTTAATGAATGGGGAAGAGGCTGACCCTCAGATGCTGCAGTGTTTTCACAGGACTTCTAAGAACCTACAACATCTTCAATACCAGATTACATAGGGAATGGGGAAAATAAAGTGGTTAAAGGTTCACCAAGGAACTTCAATCTTTTAATCAGGGTATCAGTTTGAGGTCTAAACAATATCTGACTGAGGGTTATAGTGCCACGGAAAAGTAGGAAAAATACACAATTCTCTTTTCTTTTGTAACAGTCAGTCGAGTGGGGTTTTATCCCTACATGAAATATATATGTGTCCTGGTAAATCCATCAATCTTGGTTTCTTCAAATACAAAGATACCTGTCTTTATTGTAAAGTCCTAATCAAGTTGTGTTATGCCCCTCCCTTGTATCATGACAGAAGCTGTGACCAGCACTACATTTTTTGTAAGCAAGTTTAGCTGTTCATATAGTTCTGAAAAGTAGTTGTTTCTACAGCAAGCTGAATTTAACTCCTTAAAAACCCAAACAAAATCAGCCAGGAACCCTCTTCTTCCACCAAGGGCTGTTTTAATCTTGCACTTGTTATCCTTTGCCTCATCCCCACCACAGTACATGACAGCATCATCTAGCCTGAAAATCACAATAACAAATTACACACTTGCAGCTTCATAAAGCTATTGGGAATATTGCATGCAAGTCTCTGTAAAAATCAACACAGTCAGTTCCAGAAAGCATAAGCAATACCTCACAGCTGTGTTCTGAAGCCTGAGGATAGGACACTTGTACAAAAAAAAAAAAAAAACAGGCCCAGATGAAAGACATACCCAAGAAGTGATGAAAATTGACAAAACAACCCTGTGAACAGACATCAAGAATATGATGAATTATGTTCACTGAAGTTTTATGAACTTTTGTAACTCACTGTAACACTGTGAGATGCTGACTGACTGCATGGTTATTTTCACCATGGTAAATGGTTAATTGTAGGATGCATGATGGCTGTAAACAGTAAGGACTTTTTAGAAGATCATCAGCTGGGGGGAAACACTGCGATAGGTGGTAACAGTCAGTGTTTTAGTTAAACAGCTACTTTAATATAGCTAAAACTGGAGAAGTCTTGAAAGCTTAAGTAAAATGTAAGTAAATGTAAGCCAGTAGAAGGAATTTCAAACCCATCCTAACTTTATGGAGCTTTTTTAAAGCTCACCAAAGTGCTACTTTTACAGGGAAGGTGTTAAATATAAACTACATGGCAACACAGGGTGAGAGGAAGAAGAAGCAGCTGACATCCTTATGGATACGTGTAGAAAGACTCACGTTCAGCAAGGAGCAGTTTAACATATTTGCTTTACTGAAACAAGAAGGGTAGCAGATGCTTCAGAAAGCTTTTACTGTTTATTATCTAATACTTATATAGCTGTACCCAACTGGAAAATTCATTTACTATAGAATTTGAAGAAGTGGCTTCAGGGATAAATTTTTGTAGTGAGAAGAGTGTTCTTAAATAGGCTTCCCTTCCACCATATCTACAGTATTTATTTCCCATCACAAAAAGCACCAGACCAACCCAAACCTAAATCAAGGGCATAGAAACTCACTCTGCATGTAACTGACAGCTCATAACCACTGATGTTATCCCCATCAGAACATGACAAAGCATAACAGTAGAAGCTCGTTGTTTCCCTTTTAGCAACCAATGGGACAGCACATGCCTTAGCTCTGAACATAGGAATTTACTGTTCTTTAATTTTCTTCTTACAGAATTGCCTTGCATCTATTCCAGTTGACATTTTCTTACCCATTTTTACCTCTCAGTGCCTATTATTTTTGGTAGTTTTTCATCCCCACAAGAAATTTAATCCAAAACTAAAAAGTTACTGTATAACCTGCAGGTTACTCTACAACTCATTCTTGACATTCTTCCAACTCTCCACTCCTCCCTCTTCCACCTTTTCTTTGGCATAGAGGGAGCAGTTAAAAGAAGAGAGTTTAAGAGTGGAATCTATCTGCAAAGCAAAGCAAAGGAGTCACAAGTAGAAGAGAAAAAATACCAAAAGGTGAAGCACAGACTATGGCTGAAAACTAAGCTACACCAAGCCCTACTTCAGTCACTCTTCTTGTTTCAAACACTATTCATGCATGCAAGAACTTAGTAAAAGTAAAGGTATTATCACAAAAATATTAGATATGGCTTCCAAAAGAGTTCTAACACTGCCAGAAAATGTAATTATGTACTTGGGAACATATATGCTGTGCTCTGAAAATACCAAGGAGATTACTAGTTGGCTAGTATTTTAGACCTCAGTTAAAATAAACCTCAGTCTGCAGTCACAGACCTTTCAATGGTTTTCGACAGACACCACAACACATATTCAGTATGCTCTGTCTCCAGCATAGTTCTTTTCATCAAAATGCTACATGGATGTATTTAGTAATTTCATTCTTTACCATAAAAAGTTATTGAAAACATTGGTGCTTTTGTCAAAAAAAAAAAATTAACAAGGATAGTGCACTATCCGTGTCTTCCATTATTTCTCCAAGAAATCTTCACAGCATACATACAAAATTCCACAGCATCCAAGCAAGTATTTATATCTGTTGTTGGTGCCATCATATAGTAGACATATTCTCTGTATTTCCATCAGTGAAAGAGTTTGAATATTTACCCCATATAAATCACCAACAGAAATCACATGCTAAATTGTGTCAGAAATTTGGTATTTATGCAGCTAATACTCATTTCCTCAGCTCTTGCTCCAGACCCTCTGTTGTCCTTTTTCATGGCACTGTAACTAGAGCAAGTAGTGTAGCCCAGCACAGGCAAAACTGTGTGGGTGCTGAGGACTCAACATCCCCCACTACCCACATATAAAGGTGCTTTACTTAGGCTAGATCTAACCTGGTGCTGTGGACCTGAGGCCTATTAGTGACTGGCATGTTCCTGAAACACAGCTTCTATTGTCAGTTCAGCCAGAAGGAATCCTGGGCAGTCTAACCAAGCTCAGCCAGTAAGTACAGGAAATTCACTGCAGAAGCACACACTCCCAAGTAAAGCTATAGCAGACCTACCCAGAGCTCAGAGATGAAGACCAGAGATAAGTAATGCCCCTGAAGCCTTTGCAGCAGCGCTCCTCAGCACAGCTGCTCCTCCAGAGCTGCTCTGCTGTGTCACACTACTCACTAAGCACACGAAGGTCTCTTGTACTGGAGACACATCCCCAGTCGCAGCCCGCACTGCTGGGCACTGGCACGTGTCACTGCGGTGCCCAGGCACCACTGGCACTGCACAGCACGGCCATGGGCACCCACGTGCCCCCTGCGGGACCACTGCTGGCCTGTGGCCCCAGCCCCACAGGCAGGAGCACAGCAGGGCCCCTGGAGGAGACAGGGCATCCACAGTTCCCTGATGTTTGAAGCAGGCATACATAAACTGCTTTACAAACAAGACACATCTAAAGAACGTTGTTCCAGCTGTACCTCATATCCACCCCTAATTTGGCTCCTAAATTGCAGTAAGTTTTCAAAACTATTAATTCATCAAAAAGTGAGGCACGTAAATGACAGTACTTCAAATGAATACATTAACTATTCATACAGCATAATAATTTAAAAATAAAAAACTGAACTTAATTACATTGCCCCAAATGACAATTACACTGTGAACAGTCTTATTGTGCTGCTTATAACTCTTTGTGTGACCGTACTTGTTCAGCAAACAGATATTTAATCTTATTCTACCATTTACATTAACCATAGATCCTTAAGGAAAAAAATCCTATTAATTCTGTCACTCTCAGGATTTGTTTAAAGCATAGTTCAACAAAAATATATTCCCCTCTAGTATATGTCACTGTGGCATCTCTTGCCAGTGTTTCACAAACTTGTGGTGTTTCTATTATAGTAGCCAGGATTACTCTATCTTGTAGCTTCCCAGATATCCCAAAAATAACAATCAGCAGAATGTTTCTGGGTGACACTCAGGTGAAGATTACCAGAAAAATCTTTTGCCAGTGGAGGGAAGGAAATTATAAAGACCCTTGCTGTCAGTGCAATCAGCTAACACTAGCCACCAGTTATCACTCCTTGATTTTGTGCCGAATAGTTGCCACAGATTAAACACAAACTAAGAACTGTAGTTTCCACCAGCTGCTAAGGATCCCCATTTCAAGTGTCAAATGCAAACAGCACATTACATACTGTATGGCACAACCACTCCCTTCTCTAGCTGATGATCTGCTGCTGTGCCCCAAGGCTCAGAATCAGATTACCTATTTAATAATCTGAACGGTGTGCTGACTTTACTAATCCAATCCAACCCAACATACCTTTACAAAAGTTACAAAGTCAGGTACTTCATTCAATACTTTAATTTTCAAATGACATAACTGTCATTAAGCAATATTTACCTGCTTCTTCTTTAATAAATGACAAATCTTCTTCTGGATATGGGACTGACGGTTGCAACACTGAGCAATCTTCAGAGTTCTCTTCCGTATTAGGTGGTATATTATAAATAAATCTCTTTGCAGTTTGGTTTTTCCTTCTTGCTTTTCCAGGTTCTTGAACTGATTGTCCCTGTGCACCCATGTCATTCCACACGAAAACTTTTCCCTCACCTTGAGATTCATTTTCAGCCATTTCAGGTGAGCTGTCCTGGACCCAACTGCAGTCATTCATTTGGTAGCTTTCCATTTGGCCCTCGTCAATAGGGTAGGGATCATTCTCAGTTTTTATGCTACTTGCCAAGTTGGTAAGGTTTCGTGTTGCCCAGAAGCTGGCAACTTTTTGATCCCTTGGAGATAAACCATCCCTACTAACAGATCTTCTGTTGTAATCCACTACAACAGTCTCTGGAGCTTCCGACTTTATACTTATGTTTAAGGCATCTTTAATGAAGTTGCGGCAGGACTGGACAACCTCCGTCATCTGAAGGTAGCTGGCCACCGACATCACTTCAATGGCGTTTTGGCTCGTAAGCACGAGGTTACCAGAATATAAGAAGTCCAAGATGACAGAAAAACCTTGAACAGCAACAACATCTAAATAGGTAACAGTGGTTTGGTTACGGCTTTCTTTGTTTGTAAAGCAATACAGAGTCTTAAAGAAGCGGCTGCCTGCAACCAGGATGTTTTTGTGAGCTCTGAAGACCCTCCCACTCACCACAATATTAACATCACAAAGAATGCCTTTCTTCCTCTGCTCGTTGAGCTCTTGCAGGAGCTGATAGCAGTAAGAGTTCTCATTTGGCCTGCTGTTAAAATCACAGTATCCTTCATTATTCAGTTCTGACGGTAACTCTGCCTCCTGCAATTAAAAAAAAAACCACAAACATAATTAGCTCTTAATGAATGCTGTCCTTAGTTCTTCAGGACTATAATAAGGATATGAAAATAAACTAAAGAAGACAATTTTAAACAAACTATTTTTTTGTTATTTATGTTCTTGGTTACAAAGGCAGATAGGAAAATATAATTAACAAGATATTTCTGAAAACTAAAAATCATGCTCTCATTCTGCACCTTCCACCCCCAAGTTTGTTTCAAACGGAACCAGAAGATTTGCCTTCAGGGCAAAGGAAGGGAAATTTCATCCAAAAGTAAGTAAATATACAGCTGAGCATGAAGTACTTGTTATTCCTAACCCACATACATTGAAGAGTCAGGAGCCACTCTTTCCAAAGATTTAACTAGATGATTCTTAAATATCCAACCCCTTGTTCTTCCCCAGAAATCTCCACTTAAACAATTAAGCAGAATCCTGATAAGTGATTCAGCATTTTCTTTATGCTGAGATATGAATACATAGATTAGGTATGTCCCAATCTGTCCCGAATGTTTTAAAGAAAACATATTTCTAAAGTAGATATAACAGCAAGTATGTTTCTTATACAGTTTTACAAACTAAGCATTTATCCTTTCTTTTTTAACTGTAGCAGGTTTAGGATTAAACTATCACATGACAAGCAGGCAAAATACTGCAGATGACAAAAAAACCCCTCGACTTAAGCTTCCATTACAATACTTAACTAAGGCTTGAAATAAGCCTCACAAACTTTCCAGTGACAACACTGGCACATACTTATTACACACACACCACCTTTTTACAATGTGATCTCAAACACGGCTTCAGAATTTTGCTAAAACCTGGTATTTTCATACAACCCAACACCAAGAAATAATTCATTATTAAAGATTAGCTCAGACAGAGAGAGGTCAAGAGATCTGAACTGGATTTTAGAGCACATAGAAGACTTCTAACTCATGTTTAGGTAATGATGATTCAGAGATGCTACAAAGCAGAAGCTAGGAGAAAGCAGAAAACACAGACTAGCATATTTGAGACCATACTTATACACAGTTGACATATGCTGCCATCAAGAGCAGCAACAATGACAGTCTGTTTCATACTAGATCTCCAAGATTCTCTCTTCTTCCCTAGCAAAACTGGATAGCTCCAAGCCAAATCATTATTTTCTTCTCTCATCATCTAAAACACCTCCCTGATTAGGGAGCTGGAGGTATTGTTAAAGCTCACCTGCCTCAACATTATACGTCAAAATCAGTATTAAGAAGGTAATGTTAGCACTGTCATGAGCCCATAATCTATGCTGGGGCTAAAATACACATTGCAGGAAAGTATTACCCTAAATTTGGGACTACGGCAGAAACCAGCTACGTATATTAAAAAAGTCACTTTCCACCACACACAAATAAGTGGATTAAATCGGTACTCACCTCAATTTATAATCCCAGTGTGGATCACTGGAATGACAACTGAGGCTGTAACTACATCTAAAATGGTATTTACATCTATAAGCAGCAAATAAGGCCCAGTATAACCAAAAGAGAAACTGTACCATTTCAGCATCTCCTGCAGAGAAATTTCAGTTTGCTGTCACATTCAAGTTGCTTCTGAATCTCTACCCTTCTCAGAAAAACACTTCATTGAAGAGGAAAAAATAAAAGTAATTAAGCTGTTATGTGAAAACAAGCAATAGATGTTTGCCCAACCTCATCTTAATCTTTTCTGTGCACTTTCTGACACACCCCAAGTACTCCCTCAGGTTAAGGCTGTGAAACAGTTTGCTCCAAATGGGGACAGCGAAGTCTGTCACTCTAAATTCTCAGCAGATTTTGGTTCTGGACTAGCTTCCTGTCACTTCAGCTACAGAGCACTCCATAGTTTCAAAACACCAATTACACTGACACTGGATCAGATTAAGATGAAAATTATGGTACCCTGAAGTGTTGTCAAGCTCGTCAATCATCAGTGACTTGCACCTCACACAGTAAATGTTAGGTAGATGCTATGATAGCTGCCAGTTTCATTCTCTGAGAACACATTAAACACTGCATAAAATTTAAAAAACAACCTGCAGCAGTTCTTTTCTTTTGACAAATGTCTGATTAAATAATGGAGATAAAGTACATTTTAACTGAGCAAGTATAAGTACCCAATCAAGCTGGGACCATAAATAAATTGATATTTACAATGAGGGGTTTTTGTTTCCTGAGAACAGGACAAGCCAGCATGGTGAGGAGGAGCTGCAGATCACAAATGTGCTACAGAAAACCGAGACTGAAATCTTCATTATGACAAGACCAGAAGATTGAGAGGAAAAAATGACATATTATGCAACCTGTGTCCAAGCTAAAGAGGTGTGTGTTGGGGAGAGAGATCAATCAGTATTACGGCTTTAATTAGTATTAAAGCTTTACAGACGTGGGTGCATAAACATTTGTAAAACTAACTGCAGTACTAAACTGTTTTACTGCTGGTATGGTACAACAGTTAACCCCAGTGCCACACCTCAAACGAAGTCCTGACATATGAACAGCTTTTAAGGTATGTGCACCAAGCGTGACAAGTAGAACTGACATTTATTATTAGAAAAATGACTAAAATATTATTACTTGGAGAGATTTAGACATTGATACAGTAAAAATACAATACAGTTCAACAGGAGGCAAGGTGCAGAAAATAATTAAACACAGGAAAAAGAAAATAATTAAATACAGGAAAAGAAAAACACAGGAAAAAGTGTATTTGCAAACTTGTGTTACTTACATGACACATCAACATAAGGGTTCTGTTTTTCTAATGAGAACAACAAACTAATGATATTTACTTAGCTGTCAATTATATTTTCAGAATACAGACCCATATTCTCATCAACTAAGTTACCTCAACACCAAACGACCTTATCCTTTAATAAACACTAGTAAGAAATAAAAGACAAAAAGCAGCACTATTTCATTTTGATTTGTGGAATCTACAGTGTTCTAAGTCAAAAACGTCTCTCAATGGGTGAGACTAAGAAGTGCTGTAACAGAACAACGACTACTCAAGGAAACTAATATTGTGCTCGGTTTCAATATTCAGAAAAATAGTTAGACTTTTCTGAATACACAAAAAGATAAATCACAATGTTATAAGTATAATTCATTAATTAAACTTGCCCAAAAATGAACAGGAGCAGAAACAGATGATCAAAAACTGCTACTAGAAATTTAGTTTGTTAAGTTTTCTTTCTCCTACTGTTCCATCAGCATACTCCATCCCTGGAAGGAAGAACAGTGAGGGCAGGAAGAATTAAAAGAAAACCCAAACCAATCTAACCACAGCTTCCATCTGAGCTGCATGTATATGAAAAGTAGTCATGCCACATTTTTTAATCCCTTCTCCACTACCACATCTTGCTCTACAGCAGTTCCCTGTGCCCCCAAATTAATTCTTTCCCTGGTAAATGTATCTTCTAACAAAGTAAGCTACCAGTAGCTTCTTAATCTGTGCAGCTACAGAGGAAAATGATCTCAAAATATGGTCCCATCAGCTGCACCCGATGCTCCACTGCCATTGCACACACAGTATTGCTCACAGACAACTCAGCAATTTCAAATTATTTCATTAATTGCCTAATATCGAATTGAGTAGTTTGAGGTTTGGTAAAAACACTGCATGAAAATACACTAAATGACAGTCTCTGCTCTGAGGTCTGACTTCCTCCTTAACTTCTTTGCTCTGCTAAGAGTAAGTCAAGAAGTTAACTTAGAGCACTGTAATGTAACTCTTACATCTGTAGCATGACTTCCATTCATCACTGCTCACATAATGCAAACAATTCCAGTTCGCATGGAAAAAATAACACATCAAAGGCCTTCCTCCTTTTGGAGAGCTTCTGCTTTAAACCAACATGCCTGTTAGGCTGGAGAAAGCTTTTCTGGCAGTATTTCCAAAGCTTAGCTTTAAATTATGTCCAGAAAGAAAATGTTTTAAGAAGATGGTTTGAGAGGAGGAACCCCCAGCAGCCAATAAATCTGCATCTTATGGACCCAAATTCATCAAAGAATTAAAATATTTCGCCACGATTTCCCAGTAAACATCCATTTCTTAAGATTCTTGCAACACAATAGTCTGTTTACTAAAAAAAACAAAAGTAGTTTCAAGCTGATGATAGATTTCCTTAAGCTTTAATATGGAGAAAAATTATTTTAAAAACTAGAATAGAAAAAGATTCAAGGCTTTGGTCTTAGAAAGAAGCACCGGCTGACAGCTCAATACCCTTGAATTACACCAGCTGCAACCACTTGTGATGTATTTTGGCATTCCAAATTAAATGTATCCCAAAAATAAACTGAAATCATCACTCATTTCTTCACGAGTGTAATAGCCAACAGACCTATAGAAATTTTCACTGCTTTACTGTCTTAACACCTACAATTTCCTTTCTGCTCTTGAGTGGTGGCACTATGCCATATGTTTATTAGCAGCTGCTAAACATGCCCCGCAGTTGAGGCTTGTCAAGTCCATAATACATGTGTGCTGTCTCCAACACAAAGGCTGAAAGATCCCTCCCAAGTTTCATTAAATCTAAACGGCTTTGCTGCCTCATTATGTATGTTGGAAATACGGTCAGGGTACAAATTACCTACTGTTGTTCCAAGTATCTGGTATCATGGCATTAAGAAAAAAATGGGGCTATTGTTTTGGTATTAATTTAAACATATGTATCAAAAGAAATTCAAGTGCCATTAAGAGTATGAAAGAATACGGAAATTAAACATAGAAGGGAAAGAAAACAGAGATTCTTAATCAGGTTTTTGATAAAGCAACTGTAATGTGAAAGTGCACCACAAAGAAAACTACCCTCACTCCTGAAAAACTGCAAACTCGTGAGAAGTTTTTAACGGAAATGCAATTGCAGAGGGATGCACAAAACACTGTTTTCCACTCAAAAAAAACAATCTCTGTACAGCTACCATTGTCCTAACCTTATCTTTAATACAGCGCAGAAGAACCAGTCTCATCTATCCTACTGTTTCATTTATTATTACAGTTACTACAAATATTTTTTTCTTAAACTACCAGTGGTATAAAAGCAGAGATACAATTTTACAAATATTCCCATGACAATGAAAGGTCTTCAAATAAACATTTACAATCTTCAAATACATACTTACATTAACTTGTAGGCTACTGGGGTAACAAACCAATATTCTGTCCTCCCTTCCACCCTCCCAGCATTTAACAGTTTTACAAAAGACTGAGGATAAGCTGACAGAAAGAAAAAAAGTAATAAACTGAGTAGGGAAAAAATGCTTGGAATAGCTTTTATTTAAATACAGCTAAAACAGAATGAGAAGCAGGCAGGGATTAGCAGCATCCACTAACACAGGAGGCTGGCTACACAGTGACAGAACATACTTCTACAGAGTAATCATTCACAACCTGAAGTTAGAAACTAGGCAACAAGACGGTAAAGAATATGCTGTAATAGCATTATGCAAAAACGGAACATTTTCAAAGATATGAAGAGGTGACAGAAACTAAGAATGGAAGTTTCTTAATTAGAAACAACTAATTGAAAGCAAGTTTGGCTAAAACACTGCAGAGTGAATAGTAAACCCCATGAGACTGGAGAAAACTAATAAGATGACCTACTACCATGAAACATCTCTAACAGTAGCTGCTATAAAACTACACTCACTGAAAAGGTAGTATTAATCATCTTGAAGGTGAATGTTGCATTTGTAAATCCAAAAATAATATTTTGGATAACCGGTATTTGTGCACCATAAGGTTTCCCTTGCAGTCCTGCAATAGCTTCACATAAAACTTGCATACATTTTCCAAGTAGTTCTAAGAAAACTGTCGTTCACCTAACGTTTTATCAGTCATCCTGTAATCCTGATATCCTGCTCGAACATTTGACTAGCAGCTCTTGTCCAAGGTACCCTGAGCTCCTTAGAGGGCTCAAGCAATAACCTCAATCTAACTACCGCAATGTATTTCAGACTCCAAATAAAGCTATACAGCCAAGGTGGGTGTTTTAACTAAAACTGAATTCTAAATGCAGAAGAACTGAGTGACTAATCAATTAATTCCGGCTAACAGCCTAACAATTCAAGGACTCGCCTAACCTGAAGCAACACTAGCTAATGCCCGCAGGCAAGTTTAACGCCAGCAAGGCGATCGAGCGAACTTCAGTAGCGCAAGCATCCCTAGCAGAAAAGGCTGGACAAGGCTGCGGATTCAACACAAGTATTCTTTAGGGGCTTTTCATCCCCATATATTCTAGGGCAATCCCTGCCTCATTCGTGAAGGCAGCCAAGAAACACAGTGATTTGAAGTTCAGTGGGGAACGTGAAGAGTTTCACTACTCCTATAGCGTTAGAGCAGCGCTGGCATAGTAACACGGCTTTCAGGAAACCACATGTTTATCTCAAACACACACCAAGCGATTGCAGACTTCTTGCTCAGCAACTCAATCTAAAGTAACGCAATCGGGGAAAAAAGAGATTTCAACGCGAAGAACTTGAGTACACATAGTTATCCGATTAGTGAACCGGGGCCACACCGCTAAGCACGGCAGAGCGATTCCAATTTCACGCCTCCGAGTCCCCATTTCACAAGCGGTCGCTGGCCGGACACTGCCCTCCCTCCGCCTGTACCGCAGGAGGAAGTCGTAACGAGCGTATTTAAATCAGTGCTGTGACACTGGGATTCGTACGCAACTTTTTTCCCACATCGCCGGTTTATCTTCACGAGATAAACAGATGAACTAATGAAAGCGGCACCCGCGAGCGCGGGACGGATAACGGGAACGGAGCACAGCCCCGAACAACAGCTCGTGCTGTGTTTGCGTGCCTGCCCGCATTCAGCGGGAAAGTCACCCCAAATCCCAGATGGGGCTCGTCTCCCGCTCCGGACACGGCCAGCGAGAGCAGCGCGGCGCGTCCAGCCCGCCGGGCGACAACCACCACGAGCAGCCATTTGAAGAAGTTCACGCACGTGGGCACAGGAAAAGCTCACCCATGCGAAAGGGGAGGCCGGGATTGCCCCTCCCTCCCTCCCTCGCTCCCCGCCGCCCCCTCCCCGTCCCGTGCCGTACCTGCTCGGCGCTGCCGGGCTCGTTGAGGCGATGCTCGGCGGAAAGGTGGTGCCTCAGGAGCAGGGTGCGCTTGTAGTTGCGGGTGCCCTTGCAGAGCTCGTCGTGCCCCCCGGGCAGGGGCGCGCCGGACATGATCAGCTCGGGGGGCGCGGCGGCGGCGACGGCCGCGGTGCACCAGGCGCAGGACATGAGGCCGGTCTCCTGGCAGTAGTAGAGCCACGGGAACTCCTTGAGCCAGGAGCCCTGGAAGGAGATGTGCAGCTTCTGCAGCAGGGACTTGGGCCTGGCCAGCGGGAAGTGCCGGATGCTCTCCCCCTCGCCGCTGCCCTCCGCCTCATCCCCGCCGTCGCCCCCCGACCGCCGGCTGCTGCTGCAGCTGCCGCCCTCGGCGCCGCTGCCGTCCCCCAGGCTGCCCCCTTCGCCGTCCTCCTCGTCGTCGCTGCTGTCACTCAGCGAGCCCCCGTCCTGGACCAGCTCCTTGCCCTCCAGCAGCCCCTCCGTCTCCAGTCCCTCCGTGCCCTCCAGCTCCATCTCTTCGTCCGCCCCCCGCCCATTGAAGTGCTTCCGCGGCCAGGCCGCGGCCTCGCAGCCATTGTTGGCGGCGGGGTGGGCGGTCAGGAGCCCCCCGCCGCCGCGGAAGGCCAGAGTCCGGCGGTTCCTCTCGGCGAACATGGGGCCGGAGGCGGCGGCGGGGGGCGACGCCGCGTCCTGGGGCAGCAGCAGCTCCTTCTCCTCAGCGGCGGTGGCCTCCAGCTCCTCGGCCTCCAGCCCCTCCAGCTCCGCCTCCTCGTCCGCCCCGCGCCCGTTCAGCGCCTCGGGGTCCTGCCGCTCCCAGGCCTCGGCCCCCGCCGCCGAGGCGGCCGCCGCGGGGGTGACGAGGCCGCCGCCGCGGAACGCGAGCGTCCGCCGGTTTATCTCCGCGAACATGGCGGGCGCGCCCCGCGCCCCCCGCCCGGCCGAGCGCTCCGTCCGCCGCGGGAACGGGGCGGGGGAAGGAGGCGCCCGGCTGCCGCGCGGGGGCGGCGGCCGAGAGAAGCGAAGTCCGGCCGCTCGCTCCCCGCTGCCCCGGGTCCGGCCTGGATCGCGGCGGGCGCGGGGCTGCCCACAATGGATCCCGCTCGATCGCTCGGCGGCGGCGGCGCTTCCGTCCCGACAGGCCCCGGATCGGGTCGGGTGGCAAATGAACAACGGGCTGCCCACAATGCACCGCGGCCGCCGCCCGCCGCCGCCGCAGGGGAGGGGAGGGGAGGGGGGGCGCGAGCGGGGGGAGGGCAGGAGGGACGGGGGGGGGCCGGCGGGGGGCGGGCGCGCGCTGCGGCCGCGCCGCGTCACGCACCGCCCGCCCCGCCCCGCCCCGCCCCGCCCCGTGTGGGGCGGGGGTGGGGGGGCGACGGGGTCGACCCCCTCCGTCCCTCCTCTGCTTCCCCTCGCCTCTGCCCGCGCCGAGGGGCCGCAGCCCGCCCGCCTCGCTGCCGGAAGCGGGGAGGGAAGGGGGACACGGCGGGGCGCGAGGGGCGAGCGGCGGCGGCCGCGGAGCAGCGGCAGAGCCTCCCCGGGGCCGGCGAGCGGCGGGACCGTTATAGGCGCGCGGAGCGGCGCGAGCGCTGCCCGCACGTGCCGGCGGGGCGGGGCCCCCTGCCGGGCGCGAGGCGCGAGGCGCGGCGCGCGCGGTAACGCCGCGGGGCGGGAGCGGGAACGGGAGCGGGAACGGGGGCGGGAGCGGCAGCGGGAACGGGAACGGGAGCGGGAACGGGAACGGGAGCGGCAGCGGGAACGGGGGCGGGAGCGGGAACGGGAACGGGAGCAGTCGGGAGCACCACGGGCAGGTGCTGCGGGGTGACCGCGCCGGGCTGCACAGAATCACAGCATGGGACGGGTTGGGAGGGACCACAGGGAGTCATCCAAGCTCCCTTGCTCAAGCAGGGTCAGCCTGGAGCACGTGCCTCAGGATTGCTTCCAGACGGCTCTTGGGTAACGGGGAAACTCCACGATCTATGAGGGCGACCTGTTCATTGCACCGCCACTTGCTCACTGCTCCCCCACACCCACGGCAGGGGGAAACAGAAAAGGAAAAGCAAGGAAACTCATAGGTCAAGTTGCAGAATCGCTCAGGATGTGAAAAAATGAGAGAGAAGGAAGCCAGAGCAAGTGCTCAGGCAGTCACTGTCCACTCTCCAGGGGTGTGCCAGTTCCCAAGAAAAAGATGGTTAATTTCCCTAAACACTCTCCTCTGTGCTCTGCCCTGGAGCACGGTGTTATGCAGCATGGAATACTGCTGTCCTTGGTTTAGTTGTGCCACCTGCCCCCCTGTTTGGCATCCCCGGTCTGTTCACTGGGGCAACAGAGTACGACACAGAAAGGGCCTGGGTGCTGTGCCGACGCTGTTCAGCAGTCGCAGCCCATCCACCCGCCGTGAAGAGCATTTAGGCAGATCTAGTGCTACAGATAACAAAATATCTTAGAGAGGGACGGTGATAGAGTCTTCCAGCTGAAGAAGCGTGGGGTTGTCGGTGTCGTGTGATGCTCATACATATATTCAGTAGTAAAAAAATACACCCCTGTGTGTCTTGGCCTGGAAATATGCAGGGGTCTGCGGCAGCTGACCTTAAGCTTTTGCGAAGACTTTGCAAGAATACTGTAAAAATTCTATAAACAAGGATGATTTCCTCCTTCCAAAGAATTGCTTGGGAAAAGGAGATATTTGGTAGAAAATTACTTTATATTCTGGGAAAATTAAGAAAGTCTTTCTAAAATTCTACGGGGAGGGGAGAGGAGAGTCAGTTGTGGAGAAACAGAGAAACTGTAAAAGTATCAGATTTCCAGGAGAGGAGCAAAAATGTTCTAAATCTAGGAAAGGGGACAGAGGAACGATGAGAGATAAAATAATTTTTAAATTTGCCGTGCCTAACTGGGGCACAGGGTGGAGGTAATGATTCAGGTCTGGGTCCACTGAAGCAAAGGGTTCCCATGATACAGCCTCCATACAACACAAAACAGACCTGCACTTCATAGAGTTTTCAGTTTTGTGATGTATCCGTAATTTTGCATTCCTGTGGTACTTGACTCTCACCTGTCGGCATTTGTCAGCTAACTCAGCCCTTACCTACGTTAGAATTTCTTACCCATTTTATACTGTTTTTAAAGAAATATTTGATGGTGTAGATTCTCCCTCAGTACGTGTTAAATCGGTGCAGATTGCAGTGAGTGCATCCAGAAAGTTTGCAGGAAGAACCCCTGCTGGGATTCACATTTACGGAGCAGACTGCCTGCGATCTCCGGGAACATGAAGTGCACCCTGGACTGCTCTGTTAAAAACCTACTCTGTGTCGTCCAGGAATGACCTGCCAAATACACAGGAGGAATGGTAGAAAAAGGAGCTGTAGGGCTTCTGCTCTGAAGTGCAGGTAGGTGTTGCTTGATTGCAGCAGGTAATCTCGAGTGGTAAAGAATCGATACAGTATCATAAAATGATTTAGATTGGAGGAAGCCTCTGGAGTTCGCTCAGTTCAAAGCAGGGCCAACCGTAAAGTTACAGTAAGTTTCTCAGGGACACCCTCTCAGGCTCTCCCAGAGTGCTGACCTTTTGCAATAGCTCCTCCCAAATGGTCTCATCCTGCCTTTGTTGTCAGTTCACTATGAGGGATTCCACCACTGTGCAGTGCTCTCAGAAAAGGGAACATCACTGAATCATTGTTGCTAATTTAATTGTTCTGTAATGGCTCTGCCACGCTAGAATCAAGATTGCATTGGTCTATTTATTAATTGCATTTCACTGAGTGTCTTCCCAGACACAGGTCTCCCTAGGTAATCTTACGCTCTTTTTGTTGCTGAGTAATTTGCAAAAATGTGCAAACCACTTAATCTTCATGGCAGAAATTCTCATTTTCAGACTGTTTTGTTGTAAGTGCAGTTTTCTATTGTGTTCATAGTTGGACAAAATATTTCAAAAAGCATCCTGAGATGCTGTAGCAAAAATGCATTTATTTTGTAACAACATTGCAGTTTCAACTTTTCCGTTGCCCTGTCAAACCCACATGCTACTAAAGCTCATAAGTTAAAAATAACCATTGATATACACCTCCTGGTAATTTTTTTAACATACCATATTCCCCCACAGTCTCTTGAGAGTCAGTAGTGTTTACTGTCAAAGTCCATACATTTGGACAACAGCCAGGATATCTTTGCTTTTCCACTCTTTGATGGGACAGTGTAGGTAAGAAATCTTTAGAGGTTAACTGTCCTAGTACTGTAGATGGAAAAGGCAGTTTTATTCAGCCTGAAATCTAATTCTCCAGACACAACATGGAGTTTCCTTAGCTTATGTCTCTGATAGTCCTTTGGTTCTTTCTGCTTCTTTCTCCTGTGTTACAGAAAGATATGGAAATCTTCCACTGTTCAATTGGAAAGAATCATAAACTGATTCAGCTTCCTGCAAATGAAAAGCCAGTGCCTCACACAAGACAACAGAATTAATAATTGATACCTCAGTGCTATATACACTACTGCAGTGTGGCATTTTGCTCCAAATCTAGAAAAATCCAAATATAACTATGCAACTGCCAGTCACTGGTATTACTTTGTGCAGGGGATACAGTCTAGGAAGGCATTACATGTTACTTATTCTTGTTTTGTCCAGTATTAAAAAATAAAGGGTCATAATGCTGTGAAAAGGGAGTGAGCATCACATAAAATCCTGTTCATCACTCCAGCTGTATATATGTCTGGGGAGAATGGTTCATAAAACTCCTTTGTCAGTGAATATAATCACTAATATATTTAATACTATTTAAAGTTCATTCTACCAAGACTTTTAAATGTGTGTTTGTATATTCTGCTGAATTGGATTTTAAGTGAACAAATTGCAACACAGAAGTGTAGGATCTTTTGCTTTTAGATGATAAAACCTGTTGTGCAAGACTCTGAGGATTAAATTCTCACACTTGCATGATTGATGCCTGTGTGTTATATGTAGAATCATAGAATGATTTTGTTGAAAGGACCTTAAGTATCACATAGTTCCAAGCCCCCCACCATGGCCAGTGAGCTTGTTACACATATCCAGTGTCTCCTTTGGTTGCAGCTGAGGAGAGTATTTAAAGTCTGATCTAACTCTTACAGAAATGAGTGAGAAATAGATCATGCCATGCCAGTGCCATAAGCATTCTCAACAAAATTCTACTGATGAAAATAGCACATTATAACTGGAATGATTTCTGTCCTGAAATTCCTGCTGTGACCTAAGAAACACTTTCATGATGAGGCTGACTCTTCCAAGATAGCTTCTGAAACCAATGGATTGTTGTCCTAACCCTAGAGTACATCTCTGCATTGGATATTCAGTAAGGAAGATACAAGATTTCTTTCAAAGAACTTTCAAGGCTCACTAACATGATTTTTGTGTTATTGAAATCTATATTCTTGGGCATGTGAAAGTTTCAGATCAAATATTCCTGCATATTGAGGGATTTTGGAAGCTGAAAGTTCACTGATAGGAGAGAAGGTGCTCTTGTTTCTCAAGCAAAAGCATTTCTCTGCTGTGGGGATCACACAGGACAGTGAATGTATTGGAATTGGAGTCTTAATGACAGGGCAGGAACAAGTGCACATTTTCCCTGATACCCCAGAAATGGAAAAACAGATCATAGCAGAAAATAAATAGTATAAACTGTCACTGTGTAGCTTGAACCGTGCTGCTCCACAGAACAAGTACCAGGAAGAGAATACAACGATCGAAGCTGATGAGGAAGAAGTCAGAAACCTTGATGCCATCCTTAGTATGCAGTTCTGCTTATGCTGTGTGCTCAGGTGCCACTGTAGTACACACACCAAAGTAGATTTTGATGGCACGTGTTCAGGTGCCTAGGGACCACTGAATGCCTTGGGAAGACTTGTGTGTGCTGGAATTTCATTGCTGTCCAACCTGGCACAGGCATATCTGATCATTTTGCAATCCTTGTTTCCAGATTACAATTGGAGAAGACTTGAAAGTGTAATTTCTAATAGTAGAAACGCTCACATTGGTAGTGCCAGTAGAATGTTTGGACTAAATTGGCAGCTGTTTCAAACTGAATTCCAATTGAGCTTGTGCAATAATTTCTCTTGGAATTACCTTGTAAGTGATATTTGGAAAAGTAAATCACTACCTTTTTCAGGTCAATTACCTAATTTTGCACAATCACATGCTGTGGCATGTGAAGGAAGGTTAGGAAGGTATTACAAATGAAAGCTAACCATCCATTGTCTGGTACCTGTTCCCTTGCATGCTCTTAGTACCCAACGAATGAGATAACGTGCCTTAACTTAGCCCATGGTGGAAGAATTTTCAGTGTAATTGCATTAACTTTTTATTTGCTGAAGAATAAAATATACACATGGACAGATGTTTTGTGTGTAAGATGTTATAACTTGTGCTTACTAATAAAGCTCTGGACAAAGAGTGTGTTCCAGATGTAACTGTGCCACCTGAAGGTTTTGCCAATTTGTACCCACATGCTTCCCCTCTGATGCTGCAGTTAGCTCAGCTGGTGAAAAGGTTTGCTTAAGAGCACTTTCATTTGCTTCAGGCAAAGCGAGCAGGTTGGTTTAAACCCTCTTTGTTGACTAATCCATCTGACTTGTTGGAGGCACACGAGGGAGTGCTCACTTAATTCCTTCTGCCAACAGAGCTGCGGGGGTGGAAACTCGGCAGAGGAGTGGTAAGAAACAACTGGAAGAATGATAATGTCACCGAGCAGCCGGCACACCTGTCTGCGAGCTCAGTGCCAGCGCATGACTTACTCCTGTCTGCGCCGTGGCTACTGTAGCTCTTCCAAACAGGTCTGTGCCTTTTCTGCTACACATTCCTGGCTTAAAGCTCTTTCATACTAAGTACTTTTGTGCCACTCTGGCAATACAAAGCAATTTGAAAGCATCCAGAGGTTAAAGCCACCTTATTCAACAAACTATGTCAGAAGGTCTAATGGGTGAATATCAATGATTAGTCTTGCAAAATTAAATGCATCATTTCCTTATCCTGAACCTGAGCTGTTCCTGTCAAGGATGCCGGATGCACAGGCAGCACCTGGATGCAGGGTGGCAGTGCTGCCCCTCAGCCGAGGGACAGTCTCTTCTGGGGCTGTGTCACACTGATTTTACACTACTGGGGAAAGTTCACATCCAGTGAGTGGGCTCCAGCCTTCATTCCTAGCTTGTACATTTTCTCATGGTCATACGAATGACTTTCTGTTACTCTTAAACCTAGAGGGGTCCAGTTGCCCTCAGGCCTCTGAGAGGAGTTTTGTTTGCCTGGCTGTGAAGAGCTGTCCTTACCACCCTCTTTCCAGGTGTAAAGTCTTCTTGAGCTGCATCATCAGCTTGCCTGAAAGGCCCATGGGATGCTTCCCTTCTTTCGTGGATCCCCCATACTGTCTTTTCCTAATCTCTTTAGATTCTATTTTCTTGTATTTTCATGTCGGAGTTTCTAAACAACCTTAAGAAGAGATTGTGCTTTATCCACCACTGTTGTTATTATGACTAGTAACTATCACTTTTGGAAAATTCTGCGTAGTCTGATTGTAATGTTGTAGTTTCACATGACTGGTTTTTGTTGTTTCTTTTTTCCATTGTTTTATTCTACACAAGGACAGCACTGCAATTTGTTTCAGTCAGTCACCTGCAGCTTAAATTATTTTTTTTTCCAGTGAAGTGCTTCAACATGTCTTTACCTCTCAATAGGTATGTTTTCATGTGCTTTCCATGAAGAAAGAACACAGGATTTTGCTAAAAAGATCAATATTTTTCTGAAGTAGGGCTGAAAGACCTGATCTGAAGTGTGCTACAGGAGGTTGAAATCTGCTCAGTCATTGTGGCCAACTGCTCAGATCATGAAGGGATTTTTTTTTCAATTCCTATGGCTACAGCTATGACCTGTTTAGACTTCTCAAATGCAAGGCATTCTCTTAACTTCAACCTCTTTTGAAGCAATTTAGCATGTTTATACCTAAGATTTGTTATTCTGTCTTATTCACAGGTTTCTGATCATTTTGTCTGTCTGGGTTAGGTGTCTGTTCTGAATGGTGGTCAGTTCTGAAAGCATCTGGTCTTCAACCTTTGCCTGACTGGAAAAATAGTACATTTTTGTTCTTTCATGTCCTTTGTTTCTTTGGTGGGCCTCCATAGTAGTCCTGTATTTTTCAGTCTGCAGCTTGGATGGATGTGCTTTATCAGGCAGGGAATGAGCTGTCTAAGATACACTCTAATCAGGAAGGGAATGACGTCCTTCTGGGTGCTTAAACAACTGCATTTTCCCTCTGACTTTGATCAGTGCCCCTTCAGTCAGGTTACAGCCTCTTCCTAACACTCTGACTGCTGACTTTGGGTAATCCAATGTATCCCTCTCTTTTTATCCAACTATCCAACTCTTGTTTTTCTGGACAATCTTACACATTTTTCCTGCTTCTGAATCTGCTAGTGGGCCAATGGTACTCTCCATCTTAAGTTACCATAGTTCACAGAAAGCATGTGTCTCCATTCAGTCTTCCTCTTATTAATTACCCTGCAGTTATTAACAGTTATCATGGGCTGCAGAATCTCAGCTGGGTGGAATTAGTCCACACAGTTTTGAACAGGAGTGAAACTTGAAAATTCTGCTTATTAAAATGTCTTTGTAGGACAGTGTTTGTGGATTCCTTTCTTGGGAGGAGATAAAGAAACTACACAAACCGATTAATTGTTGGCACACTTTGCTAATCCTGCCATTCTATACAGCAGCCTTAATTATAACTGTATTTGCTGGAGGGAATTAAAATGATTCCTTAGAATATTGTATATAGGATAGCTTTAATCACTCAGAAAATCAAATTTAAACCAAAATTCCTAAAATTGAGTGAAATCTGCCAGCAAAGATGCTAATGCCAGGTCAGTAAGGAACAGGGTTAGCACTCTTAATTGTTTTTACTGCCGAACTCATTATAGGATGTTGCAATTTCTGCTGTTGCCGATGCCAGACACAGTCATGCAAATATTTTCCTCTGGCATTCTGGCAGGCAGTGCACAGGCATGGCTGCAGTGCCACTGCAGTGTAACACAGGCAGGGACCAAAGGGAAGAGAAGAGTGAAGAGAATCTACTTCGAAGCAGGTTCCAGGAGAAGGAGGGGCAGCCCTGGCTGAAGCCACCCTGCTTTGCTTTAGGTAGGAGTTTTCCTCAAGGTCACCATGTGCAGTGTCTCTGAGTTGGCCCTGCGCCCAGACAGCCAAACCCCCAGGAAGATGGGAGTGGGCTCAAAATCCTGACACTCCATTTTGTCCTTAGAAATGTCCCCTGCCCACTTCACCAGCCATTCCCTGAGCTAATGCTCCCTTTTCCTTTTGTTTTTCCCAAAGCAAGCTAGTGCAAGCAAGGCAAGGACTCCGTAGCAATGCTGACTGCTTTTGCACTGCCAAAACATTTCTCTCCACACACAGTGCTACAAGGGGTTCCCACATGCAGTGCTGATGACCTTACTCCTAATGCATTCCCCTGTCTGAATCAGGATCCTAGTAGGAATGTCCATTGGTATCTTGGACACTCTCTTTAAGGCCTGGGAAAGTGTTGCCTGAATATTGGTCGCTGTTCCCTTCACTATGGCATGGACCTAGAGTGTGTCTCAGAAGCATCAGCACCTCGGGTGCCACCCGAAGTGTTCTTGCTCAACACCCTTTTTTTTCCTCCTCTTCCTCCTCTTTGTGGTATGGACAAGCAGTTGTCCTAATCTACTACATCTTAACAGCTTTTTGTCCTGTGGGGAACATTGTTGCTAAATGGGTGTGTCAGAAAGGCATCTCTTGTTTTCACTAGGAACTCCTCCCCTCTCACATCCCCCCATTTTTATCGTATTGCTAAAGCGTGAACTCTGATGCTTTGTGAAAACCTGGTTTAGTCAGGAAAACTTCAGCCTAACCTCAGTATAAGTACTAGGCTTTTCTGGAAGGCGTGAGTAAACTGGAAAATATTTAATTGTTTTTGTATGCCAGAGAATGGGTGAAGGTATAGTAGTATTGAGATTAAATCAAAGTGGCTACTTCAAAAAAAGTCTTGCAGACACATCTGTGTGTGTGGATTTTCAAAATTACAGTTAGTACCTTTGTAAAAATTTGATTTAATCTAGGGAGGCTACATTTCCAAAACCAGGTGCTAATGCTAATGCACTTAGCACAGGTCACCCAACCACATTAACACTCATATCAGCAGCTCCATTGTGTTTTCAAGGACACGACATAAAGGTATCAGCTCTTCAGTCAGAAGTCTTTGGAAGACAGAAGAGGTCCTCAGAGAAATTACTTCTGAAGAATTTACATGTCCACTGCAGTTTCCTTGGTTCGAATGCACAAACCCACAGTCAGTTCAGTCTACAGTTTGGGAGCAATTCTGGGTTTTGTGCTGGTACCCAAAAAGCAGCTCATGAAGGCAGCAATGTTTAATCATTCCTGGCCAGGAGACTCCTGTGTTGGCAGATCTGTTGTGCTCTATTCTCATATTTCTTACACTTCTTGGTTAGAGCACAGCTACACACTATTTCTGCCGGGGATTCTTGGCACCAGGGAAATCCATGTGGTATGGGAAGGTCGTAGCAACTCTCCACAACAGCAGCAGTTTTTTAAGCATGCTTGACAGATATATTAGTGGGGGTTTTGCATTGACTTACAAATACTGATAAAAATTTGGGATCTCAATGTTTTTAGGATCCACTATCATTAGGGGACTGCTCTCTAGAACAGTGGTCTCAAAATGTTTTGGTAGTGTACCCCTATCACTAAAAAAGTTTTGAGCATGCAACCCCAATATTATTTGTATTTTTCATTTATAAGTTATATATATCTAATGTCATTGTGATATATTATGTACATTAGAAAACATAGACAAAATGAAAATTAAAGAAGGATAAGCTAAAGATAGAATTCATTAATTTATTTATTAATGGTACAGAATATATTTTCTTGCTGCACCCCAGTGGATTATCTTGCACATCCCTTGAGTCTACACACCTCACTTTCAGAACCAGACATCTAGAAGATGGGCTAAAACTCAAGATGAAAAAACATGACAAAAATGGAGAAAAAAAATATTTACCCTTTAGCTTTAAAGTACCTCCTTAATGCAGGTGGTTAAAAACTTTTAAAGCCTAGTCCAAGACTATGGAATTAATTCCCTCAGGAGCTAAGACAATCGCAAACATCATCATCCAAATGTAAATAACGTTCTTTAACCTGCCTTTATGACATAAATACATTGCAACATATACATTAAAGAGAAGCATCCAAATTATCAAAGCAAATCATCCTACAAACGTCTCCCCTGGGGCAGAGGAAGAGAGAACAAAGGAGGTGTTGCTTAATGCACTACTGGAAAGCAACTGGGTGTTGCAGCAATGGGATGAGAACGTGAACAGACTAGTGTGTGATAGAAAACCGAATGTATTGCTGTTTCTACTCAATTTAAAAACTGCACCAGTGTGAATTAAATGTTCATTTCAGGTCAACGGGCATAATATATTCATTTTTTAAATTGGGTACTACTTGTTTTTTTATTTTTTAATTTTTTTATTGTTTTCTTCCTTCCACAGTGGCATCCTGACTGTAGAACCATGAGTAAATTACTATAAATCATTGACTCTAGCTGTGTCTGGCTGTAAAATAACCTAATTTCTTGAATTCACTTCAAGAGGCTTTCTTGGGTAATATCTCAGTACAGCTGGATGGCTTTGTTGGCACAGCTTTAAATATAGATCAACCTTTAAATTGCTTGCTTCCAAATTTGATTCAAAAAAGTATTCTGGGTTGTAAATTGAGTTAATACACAGGACAGTGAATCCCAGCCTTCCTGGAGGTACAGTACTGTCTTAACTAAGGGTGACATTTATTTCATCTTTGCTGCCTGGCTAACTCCCCTAGGTGCTGCATGAGGTGGGATGAAGGTGGAGTCAAGAATTTCTCTGCTCCTGTGTCCTCTGCACAAGGGAAAGCACTGGGAAACACAGGTTGCATGCTCCCACCTTGTTTGTATACAAGTCATTCATCCAGGCTTTTTTGCAGATGCATGCAGGAATGGGAAGAGACTAACTTCGTACTTCATCCAATGCTTTCCTGATTATGACAAGAAAGCAGTCTAGGCTTTTGAAGCTGTTAGGGCTGGCTAGAAACTTCTGCTCTACATAGGAAAATGTACTTTCTGGAGAAAAAAATTGAAATTTTATAGGCAATTTTTTAGTTTGTTGTGCTAACTCTATTTGGCTGGCGTTCCTCAGAAGTGACATCTCTCACTGCAGTACAGGGTTTTCCCTCTGACTGCCCTGGCTGGTGTGTTATGAAAGATGTAGTTGGACCAGCTTGCTCTGCCAGTGGGAAAGAATGGGACAACTTTACTCAAAACAACAAACTTTCTAACTATGGAGCTAGACTGCAATGGAAAATGAAAGTTTAACACTGAGATGACTGGAAGCAAACATTTTTTAGCATTGTTTCAATGTGATTTTCTACTGTGATGTTTCCTAATCTAAAGCTTTGGAATGTCCTGTGCTTCTCCAGGAAGTATCTTGAAACAGAACCTTTAAAAATTGAATATATCTATTGATATGTTTGAGTACAGAAGAATAATGATTGGTGGAAAATACAAACAACTTCTTTGACCAGTATAACAGTAAATAAAACTGCAGCAGAATTTATGTCTGTTAATAGATTCAGAGAATCACAGAATGGTTTGGGCTGGAAGGGACCTTAAAAATTGTCCAGTTCCAACCCCCCTGCCATGGGCAGGGACACCTTCCACTAGACCAGGTTGCTCAAACCCCCATCCAGCCTGGCCTTGGACATTTCCAGAGACAGGGAGTTCACAAATTCTCTGGGCAACCCTTTTCTGATCACACTCATCATAACAAAGTGTTTCATGGTATCTGATCTAGACTTCTCTCCGTTCAAAAATGTTGCCTCTTGTCCTGTCACTCATAGACCCTGCTAAAAAGTATCTCACCAACTTTTTTTGTAATCCACTTCTA
Organism: Monarcha castaneiventris obscurior; assembly: GCA_026261815.1. Lineage (NCBI taxonomy): Eukaryota > Metazoa > Chordata > Aves > Passeriformes > Monarchidae > Monarcha > Monarcha castaneiventris. The sequence continues at coordinate 19,555,147 of JAMPIT010000379.1, read as the reverse complement.
AGTATTGAAAGGCCACATTAAGGTGTCCCCAGAACCTTCTCTTTTCCAGACTGAACAACCCCAGCTCTCTCAGTCTGTCTGCATAGGAGAGGTGCCCCAGCCCTCTGATCACCTTCATGGCCTCCTTTAAACCCACTTTAACAAGTTTATGTCTTGCCTGTTGCTGAAGTCTTATCCTTGGTGATTACTAAGTGCTTTTTTCATGTAGGAAATGCAGGGATGTCGACTGTCTTTGGGATCATAAAACAGGATGGAAAGGAATAATGACACTTCCCAATTTCCTGAAGGAAGGGGAGTCTGAATTTAGCTTGATGTAAAACAAGGTCTTCCTTGACAAGTTTTGCATAAATCTATCAATTAACTTTTCTCAGGTATTAAATGCTTCTGAAGCTGATCTGACTGTGAAATAGGGCATTTTAGTAACATTTCCGTAACATGGTGTGTAATAGCTCAGGAAGTATACTAGCAACTTGCCTCTTGTCCACTCTTTTATAAATAATGCATGTTTTGTATCAAAGCCAATATTTTAAATCTACAACAGACATAGAAGGCACAAACAAATGTTCATGTGGGAAAACAAAAATGCAGGATTAACTCTGTTGGTATGAACTATTTGAATCTTGAATATATTAGACCTTATTTCTGAGCAACTGTTAACTTTGAAAGTGAAAGGTTAAAGTAAAAAATAAGCTGTGGTATGATGGCAAGTAGACTGAAAGATTTGTGATTAGAAAAAGTATGACTTTCTAGTATTTCTAGAAGCGTGCCTGAAGATATCAGTGAATATTATTGAGAGTTACCATATTGCTCCAAGGGCTGTTACAGAAACATGTCTTTTTTTTTTTTTTTTCTGAAATTCTTGGCCAAAACATCACCACTAGCCTTATTTGGTTATATTTCTTGATTTACAAATGTGCTTGATGAATTTTTCTACTCTTTCAAGTGAATTAATTAATTGGTGCTTGTGCAATGTTTTCAAGACAGGACTGCTTACAACGAACTACAGTAACCTGTAAGTGCTGCTGAAAATCTAATCAAAATTCTATTTTTCATAACCAATCTGCAAACGACCCTCAGTACCAGTAGGATTTTACACAGTGCAGGTTTTGCCTCAGACTTCTGGGCATTCGGTCATTGCTGAATGCTCCTGCAAATCTAATATCAATTTGGCCTTTACCCACATCTTAAAATGAAGTCATATTGTCAAGTTAAACAGGCAATTAAAAACATACAAAGTTTCCTACTCTTGTTCCTTCATCTCTCAGCAGAGGTGTTTTGCACTTATTACCAGGAGGCTTTTGGCTGATGTGTACAACCCAAAAGACACAGGTGCAGACTGAGTACCTTGAACTGCAGCTGAGCACGGCTGTTGCTGGAGCTGGAAGCACAGGCACAGAACATTCTGGTATTTCATGGCCTGGAGAGCGTGTTAAACCAGCAGTGCTCATGGGGAGAAGAGGACTACTGACCCCTTAGCCACTCCCTGCTCCCCTTGCCCTCCAAACGCACATATCCTTGGGCACTGTTGTTGATGATATTAAATAGCTCTTACTGCGGTCCTATTGTTAGGTTCAGGAAGAATAAAATTGCAAATCTGAGTGTCCTGTTCTAATTGTACATTCAATGGCATGAAGTATGGGTAGATGTTGTCATTGCTGAAAACAGGCAAAGACTTAAACAGGCAATGTCTCAGCTGCACTGAATGATCCCACTGAATGTGAAGCACGTTCATCACTTAGCATGTGGACTCACAAAGTTACTCTGATGTTATCTCCCAATGTCCTGGTCTGTATCATGGGATAAAGCACACATGCTGCTGTTTAAATAGTTTACAGCAAGTTTCCAGCTCCATGTCTTTAAAGAGTGACTGATGTTTCACTGTAGTACCCACATCTGACTTGCCAGCCTTCCAGGCAGCAGCAGCAACCTGCCCCTGAGCTGAGAAGGTGTTCCTAGCAGCCTCCTCCAACGCTGGACAATTGAATTACATGGTTTGCCTGTAAGTTCTGAAGGTGCTGTTAACTCTGTCAAATTTTCAGTACAGTGGAACTGCACTTCTCTGAGGTTATGACCCTACACCACAGCTGGGAATTAGCATGGACAAAAATCTCGCAACTTGCATCTGATGTCTTCAATCTGCCACATCACCAGCAAACCCACATGACTTGCCTTCAGAGGTCAGGTATCATTGATGACACGTCCTCTTCCTGTCCTGGATGTCTGATTTAAATCCTTATGAGATACCAGGATAGCAACATGCAGGAACAGATCCGTTTCCTGCCTGGATCCATGTAGGACAGCAGGGAGAACAGAGGTGTGATGAGCTTGCAGAGTGTGTCAGCAAACACTGGTGGACTCGGAACCTTCTGCCTTGGGGTCAGCAAGGGTAGACAAGATCTCTCACAACTGATATGCTCTAGCTGCTGCAATATCTTCCCCTCCCCTTTTTCTTTTTCTTTTTTTTTTTTTTTTTTTGGTTGTTGTTGTGGACTCTTGCAGAATGGCTTCAGCACAGCTGGCAAATAATATTTTATCTGTGGCATCCAGCATCTGGTCTCCACTGGGCATGTGTGGTGTGCAGGGTCACAAGCAGAGTGCCACATCTCTCAAGAAGAGTTTTGGCCATTGAATCAGACCACTTGTGGTTCAACTCCTTTTAGATGATACCACAGACTTGAAAAATTTCTGTATGAAATTCTCCCTCAACATTCTTGTCCTAGAATTTCCTGCAAATAATGTGGTAACCTGGGGTACACAGAGTAGCTGGTTACAGACTTTGTGTGCCTTACTGCTGTAATTCTTTGTCTTCAGTCTTCTTGTTTCACATTCTGGCATCTGTGACACTCCTTAGCATTGACTGGTTTCTGCTTTTCATCTTGCTCACACCTTCAGCTGTTGAATGGAGCTGGAGAAAGTCCAGGCTTCACCAGAGTGCCTAATTCTTCAAATCAATTCCATCTTTGCAGGTTTGGTTTTGGCTTTTATTTTTGGCTAATGAAGATAGGGATACCAACATTGCTAACAGTGATGTTTGTTATCGTCACAAAATTGTTTCTACCTTTCTTCCACTCTTTTCCAATGTCTTTCTTTTGTTTTCAGTTTTCTGTTGTGCACATGCATTTTGTTGCATTCTTAACTGTTATTCTTCTTTTTTTTTCTGTCTGATCTCTTGTTCCGTTTATAGCCTATGTCAAAGAATTTATCCTTTATATTTTAGTGGGTTTTCCTGGTCCCATATCCAGCAAAATTCTAATAAAGTCTTCTGCAGGCTGAGTCAGTGTAACAGTCTCAGTTTATCCCCTGCAAGGGATCCTGGCTAAAAGATCATTGTCAGGAAGTGATTCCTGTGTCCCAGCTGCTCCGGTGTTTGAGAGACTCCCCAGACACCTTCTCAGTTTTGTGGCCATCTCAGTTCAAATACAAAGATGAACCTGCCCATGTGTCCTGTGACAGTTTTTCTTCTCCATGAACAAGTTCTTCTACACCTTTCCTATTTTCAGAGTCTTGCCCTTGAAAAAAAAGCAACTTTATTTTTGCATGTGCATCTGAATCTTTTCTGCTTTGCCTTTATTTTCTTCACCCAGTGGAAGATGAATTCTTCCCTTCTCCAAGAATCTGTCATAGGCTGAACAATCATTGCCTAGTTTTCCTTCCTTCCTCTTCAGGTTGGAGTCTTCACAGTTTTCAGTCTTTCTTCCATGCCATTTCCTTTCAGAAATCCCCCTGAGCCAGACTTTCTTTCAAAATATTGTACTGAAGATATGATTGCATTTTCTTTAGAGTACTCCCTTAAATAAATTTCTCATTTATTCATATCCTTCTCAATCTTTCAGCTGTTGCCATCTGTCATGGGCTGCTTATGTCCACCTTTCCCTTAGCTAGATAATATCTTTTATTCATATATCCCATCTTACATTTCTAACTAGTCTGTCTCCATGACCCGCACTGATGAAGATTTCTCTGCATGGTTATGTTCCCTCTCTTTTCCTCCCTTCACAGACATTCCTCTGATATAACTCACTCCAGATTTTCTTAAGGCTATTTTATAGTCTGTTGGCACTTGAGTCTTCTTTTATTTTCTATCATTCACATGAGCTCTTCCACATATTTTTAGTTATTTTTCACAAAACATCTGGCTTCCCTAAAATCTGCATGCTATAACCTGTTTAAATAGTTAGCTGTTGTAGCACTACTACCCACAGTATACTTGCACAGTGAATATCCTGCATTTGAAGTAAAATGTTGGCGTGATTTGCAAAGGCTTTGACTCTGGAACTTGTAAGCTATGGTCCATTGTCTACCACTGCCATTATCAGTGTGCTATTTCTGGCAAATACCTTGACTGTGACGTTGGTTATATGCTCATCAGCTGTGTCATGTTTCTGGATAGAGGAAATCATAACTTAGAGACAGCAAGTAAATTTTTTCCACATGCACTCACGGAGCAGACAGCCTCTCTGCAAACTGTGTGGTCAAAGCGGGGTCAGCTAGAGCAGGTACCCCAGGAGCCCCCAGGACCTCCAGCTGGGGCTTGTGCCTCCCATCACAGCCCTCTGAGCCCAGGTTGTGGCCAAGGGACAAATCTGCATACATCAGTACAAATACTTTTTCTAGGACCTTACACAACATTGGATTCTGGTCTTTGCTCTAACTTTTTCTAAGTCACACTTGGTAGTAGCAAAATTTCATCCATTTGCTATTCATCTGCTTCTTGTAAATTTGTGGGGTTTTTTCCCCATAATTTCTATACTTGTATTTAGTATTGTTTTTCCTTGTCCTCGTGGGCCTGTCTGGCTGTGGTGAGTGCTCCACTCCTGACACCAAGGGATCAGAGTAATTTTGCTGGTACCCAGGATGTCCTAACTGGCATGTGAGACATCCACATGCACTGATGGATGAAGCACGGGGTCTACAGGACAGCCATACCCTACTGGAGCAGTAGATACAGTCAGACAGGACTCTGTAGGACACTCTGAGGGCAGCAAATTACTTATTTATGCAACTGAATTGAGTCCCTATTAATAAACCCATGTTTTCCAACCCTTCCCACTTGCTGAAATGACTACAAGCATTTCTTTCCCAAAATAACTGTTTTCCCACACTCCATATTATATTAGTAGTCTACAGTCAGCACACCTAGATTTTCTTTGCAAAGTCTGGACTGTAACTGCAGATACCAGAACAACCTGCCTGAAGTTTTGGCAGAAAATAATTTTAGTCTTGTAAATATAGCAGCTGCGGGGAGCTGGTTGCTGCTGATCTGAGCCGGTTGCTGCTGATCTGAGCCTGTTTCCAGGCTGCAGGCAAGTCTTTATCCTGCTTCTGGCAAAACAATCTCCTTGCCTTGTGAAGCCTCTCCCTAAGCTTTCACTTTTGCTCTAGCTGCATATACTGTGTATCAGTCTGTGGTTTGCTAATATAAACTGCCGTTTGTTTGTCTCCTTCGTCCTTCAGAATTTGCTCTGGGTCTTTTGCCAGGCTGCAGTGCACACATGCCTGCTTTGTGGAGAAAAAAAATTTAAATCCAGGTTTAAGTCAAGAGCTTTTTTTTGTCTTTATTCTCTCCTTCATAGTGCTACAGATGACATAGACCTTCTGAGGGCACTGAACCAAGAAGTAGGTAATCTGTTGTAAATGGCCTTAAAATGCTGACTCTTCCACGTTTACATGTGTGTGTGTATGTGTATATATACACCCTAAAGAAATATTACATATATAATATATAAGTTTTTATTTCAAATTCAGTATTTGTAGGTCTGTAGTGTATTTGAGGGTATGTCATGTCAAGATCTTCTCTCCCTACATCTGCATTGCTGGTATATCCTCTCTGCTCTCTGTCTGCCATCTGAGAGGAGGTAGATCCTAATGGACTGTCGGGCTCACCTCTCTCACACACTAGGGAATGGATGGCAGATCATAGAATTATAGAATCACTTGTGTTGGGACCTTAGGAACCATCTGGTTCCAACCCTCGGCCATGTGCAGGGACACCTTCCACTAGACCAGGTTGCTCAGAGCCCCGTCCAACCTGGCCTTGAACATTTCTAGGGATGGGGAGTCCGCAGCTTCTCTGGGTAACCTGTTCCAGTGCCTCACCACCCTCACAGTAAAGAATTCCTTCCTAACCTCTAATCTAAAACTACTCCCTTTCAGCTGGAATCCATTGCCCCTGTCACTACATACTCTCATAAATTGTTGATGGCCAAATCTCAGCCTAGCTAAGGGCAGGCACTAAAACCCCCACTACCCTGGTAAAGCAAAAGCAAAGCAGGAGGTGTGGTGAGCTGTGGTGGCTTTTTTCACCCACTTCTCTGTATGGCAGGTATCTGTCCCAGCCTTGCCTGGGAATGACAGAAAGGATCATATGGGAAGTTACAGCAGTGTTTGCTGTCAAACATCTTTGCTGAAGAAACACAGTGTTGTTGGGCTAACAAGAATGGCTTCAATAAGAATCTGTTAACAGAAGCCTGAAGCTAAAGCAGGGCTTTCAACATAAATCAGCTGATATAAAAGCTTTTAGCATATTTGTGTCAGAAGGACTCCTGTAGTCAAAAAGGAAAAAAAAAAGAAATGTTTGCCTGATCAGCTTCCCCTTCTGTAAATAGAAGAGGTCACTACTTGTATAATTAGAACTGAGTGCAGGATGTATGTTGGCATACAAAAAGCAACAAGTCTAAGGGAATAATACATATTTAGTCTAAATCTCTGCTTAGAGAGAGGTTTAGGTCACACTTCACAAGGTTTTCTTGTCTGGAGGTAATGGCAACAGATCGATAGGACAGAGGGATTTCTTTACCACCAGTAGACACACATTCTTGTGTACAAAACAGGTGTTGCCTGGAGTTCCTGTAAATAAAGGAAGAGTTTCATGATCTTTCTCACTGGAAAAACATAAGGCCCTCGAGCCTGATTTTCCCCTGTAATGACAGAAGCGGGGTGAGAGTTACCCAGGGTGAGAGTTACCCAATCCCATTGCCCTGTGCCACAGCCTCAGTTGTGACACTGATTTGGAGAGAAATTATGCCCGATTCATTTCTCTCAGTAGCAGCAGCCATTTTGCTGCTCTGAGCTGTTTCAGTGAGTTATAATTTGAGGTCCAGCATATCCAACCTCCTGCTGTGCTGCCCTTCTCTTGCCATGAAATACGTGCTGAGCTGCTGAGGGTGAAACTCTGGTCTTCTGCATTCTTGCAGTTTTTTCAGTGGAAAGTTGTGAACTGTCCTGGCTGAGATTCTGAGGTAATCTTCCACTACAGTTCCCTTCAGCAAACTGTGCAGCTTTAATACCAAGTAGTTGACAAAGTGGTTGTTAACGGGGCTGTAAAAATGGTCTGTGTGTTGCAAAGGCAATACAGTACCAGGAATTTGAGACCTTTTCTTATGAAGACCCTCAGCCAAGAGTCGCCTTAGGGAAAAACGTCGATGGCAATGATCAAGGCTGAGCAAACCATCCCAGGGGGTCCCTGGTGGCCGCTGGCTCACCAGGCTGGTGCCACCCGGGCCAGCACGGCGGCTGAAGAGAGGGACTCAACCCCCGCAGTGGATTTGGTGAGAAGGAGTTGCAAGGCCATATATTACTGCTTTGCTCAAGAGATGACAGCGGAGCCTGGAACATTTCAATTTCTCTTTATGTATACAGGGCACGAGCGTGAGCCACTGACAAAATGGTCTTTATAAGGCAACGATTCTGGGGTGTCCGGGGCAGCACTAAGGGGATGATCCCTGCTCTGCCACAGCGCAGCTGCAGCCGGGTGAGGAACCTCGTGTTCCCCACACTCATTTCCCCCCTGGGTAAAATGGGGGGCTGGGTGTGGTGAGGGTACTGGGAGCCTGTGCACAGCCACCAGAGCAAGGCGGGGGGCATTCGGGGGTGGGGGGAGCTCAGGGTCCTGCAGATCAATGTCCTGGCAGCCACTGTGCAGAAGGAGCCAAGACTGGGTTGTAGCTGAGGGAGGATGAGAGAAAAGGAGTTTGCAACCTAAATTCTTGGCAGCAGCAGAAGCTGAATAAAATGCTGTCGGCGTTGCTACAGCGGTGGTCTCTGAGCTGTGTAGAAGCCAGGATCCCTGCCTGGGATTTGGAGCTAAATTCTTCCTAAGTGACTGGCTTGATGTCTTCTGCTCGTAGTGCTGTGGCCACTTGTACAGAGGGACAGCACAGGGCTCTGCTGGAACCATTTATTGCCCCGACAGGTTTGGACTGGTCACAGCAAACAGAGGCTACAGTCTTTCCTCAAAGCAATTTGGTATCAGTCACCCTCAGAGTCAGCTGTCCTTGTTGTGTGGGCATGGTTGCTCGGCATGCATCCATGCTCTGGAGCTGCATCCTTCCTCTTGCATGTCCTGAGGACTTCTTTCTGACATGCTGAGTCCAGAGGTACAGACTACCTGGGGTTTTTTTTACCCAGAAGATAAAGCATGCTTTGAAAAGAAATCCAACTTGCACCCAAACAGACACGTTTTTACTGAACTTCAGGTGGTCCTGGAAGTCTACAAAAGACAGAAGAATGTTACACAGAGAATTTAGTGCACATTAAAGTGAAACAAAACCCAACAAACTATTCAAGATCTGTAAGCAGTAGGAACCATTTTATGAGATTTACTTACTATGTTTCAGCTCTCTGAGGTGATGTAACATTGCTGCAGCTAAATCTGAAGTTTTATGTCTTCCTCATGTTGAGAGGCTGAACACATCATAACAGCACTCTGCCAAGCATGTTTTGGATGATAAAGGCAGCATATGAAACTTGGGAAGTGCAACAGGGCTGCTTGACTTCAGACAGCACAGTTACATGGACAGAGAAGATGCTAGAGCTGGTGCATTGGGCTGTCAAGGAAGGACTCTATGTTTGAAACAGTCCCCATCACTCAGCAATAGCTGACTCAAGTAGATATGGTAGAGGTGGAGCAGTTGGATGCATTCACTTGGGGTCTTCATGAGTGGTAACTGGTGTGAAAGGTTCTTCATAGAATCACAGAATAAACTGAGCTGGAAGGGACCCACAAGGATCACCAAGCCCAGCTCCTGGCCCTGCACAGCACCATCCCCTGCACATCACACCATGGGCCTGAGAGCATTGTCCAAACACTTCTTGAACTCTGTCAGGCTTGGTGCTGTGACCAGTTCCCTTGGGAGCCTGTTCCAGTGTCCAAACATCCTCTGGGTGAAGAACCTTTTCCCTGATATCCAACCTAAACCTCCCCTGACACAACCCCAGGCCATTCCCTCAGGTCCTGTCACTGGTCACCACAGAGAGAAGATCAGTGCCTGCCCCTCCTTTTGCCCTCACAAGGAAGCTGTAGACTGCAATGGGGTCTCCCCCGAGTCTCATCCAGGCTGAACAGACCGAGTGACCTCAGACCCTCCTCATTCAGCTTCCCCTCCAGTCCCTTCACCAACTTCATGGCCCTCCTTTGGACACTCTCCAATAGCCTTATACTGTTATATTGTATATAACAATATAACTGTACACAAGATCCAAGGTGAGGCCACACCAGAGCAGAGCAGAACAGGACAATCCCCTCCATTGCCCTGCTGGCGATGCTGGACCTGACGCACCCCAGGACACAGGTTCTACAACTCACTGGGGAAAATATAAAAGCCCATTAATACAATTTTCACTGTAATTTCCTGGACTTGTCTGAACTCACTGTGTTAACATTTAATATTCACATTTCTTACTGTAGATTACATGTTCTCTAATGAGATTAAAGTGTCTGTGCACGGGAGTAAAACACCCAGATTGGAAACCGAACTGCTCTCCAGGTTAGACGGTTGAACTCTCAACTTGAGAAACAGGTCAGATTCAGCAGTATTAGACCTGTACAAGTTCCCAAAGGAGCGAAAACATGAAACAATTGTCTTTTGTCACAGGAGTTGGTAAAGATTCTGAAAATGGCTCAAGAAAGTTCAGCTCCTCTGAGAGTGAGTCTGGGGTGTTTCATTACTGGGAGGGTTTGATTCTGTATTTACTCAGTCTGGTTTTATTATTAACTTCAGGAGAGTCAATCCTGATCAACTCCCACACAGGTAACAGCAGAAGCAACAATTTTTGTAACTCTTGAGACTAACAAAATGCTCCTGAACAGATTAATAAATGTGAGTTAATACTGAGGAGCTAAGAGTTCTTTGCACATGTACATGTAGCAATGCTTCCTACCTCATTACATGGAAAAGTAAATATTATTCCCATTTTTCCGGTTAGAAGGGGGGCACAAAGAGACCCAGCAACCCACCAAAGGTGAAGGTGGCAGCTGTTGGAAGAGCTTGAAATAAGACCTTATTTCTTGAGACTTTTGAGTTCTCTGCACGCAGAGACACCTTAGAGTATGTCAGGACATGGATCTGCTCTGGTTAAGGCTGTGGATAACCACCCACTAACTACCCTAACGCAGGTCTGCTGTGGACTCATGATTGTTTTTCTGTTGAATTACCCAGGAGACTAACGTTAGTGCCATCTGGACAAGGACAGATCACACCTGATCGGGAAAAAAAAAACAACCGGGGGAAAAAAAAAAAACCAAGAAAGGAAAAAGAGAAAGCCTTTAGGGACAAAACTGCTCCTACAAACTTCTTTTGAGCACACTTGAACTGGCAGAAGGATTTTGCACCACTTCAACACCTTTTGTCAGATAGCTGTGAGGCATTTCAGCTGGCATCGGGAGCCCTCCCAGAGGAAATAGCACCCCATGGAGTCACTGCTGGGTGTGACAGCCCTGGAAGCAAAGGAGCAATCAAATGCCAAGCCTATCTGATGGTTTTTTCCATCTGTTTCTCTACCAGCATGCAATATGCAATTTGCCACCATCTCAAGGGAAGCAAATTTGTGTGATCACCTCTATGTCTGCGTGTCCCTGCCACCACCTTCTTTCAGCCCACTGCCTGCTTTGACCACGCTTTGACCACACTTAATAGGAGGATATATGTCTCGATACAAAATTATTCTCCTGCATAACCCAGTATAAATAAGTTATCAGGGAGAGGAGAGAACTGGAATTTGAGTGGTCATGAGATCCTCCCTAGTGACTTCTGATCCTGATGGCTGAATCAAACAGCTGACAACGATGTGTACCATGAGCCGTGTTAAGATTTTACCTATACAAGACAGCCAACCAAGAAACAAGTCCTCAAGATAAAGGACTTATTAGTACACTACAAATTGAACCTGTTGGGGAAGAAATGAGATAATGAATGTAATGAAGAGTGGATTTAAGGTCCACATTGGTTTTCTATCAATATTTGGTTTTTACAATGTTATTATTATGGGTTGTTTCCAAGCTGCTCCACAGATCTTAGGTTTTAGCCTGTAGTATCCCCCACAGATTTTGAGATAGGAAGGTACTTAATAGTCCAACTGTATGTACTTTATTGTAAGTCAAACTAGCTAAGCTGTTTACTCAGGAAAATAAGTGTTCAGGAATGTCTTTACTGATCATATGTTCTCAACTGAATATGTGTTCTTTCTCCACGCATAAAGCACTGACATTTTTTAATGTAGAACAACGACACTCAGACTGTATTTTGAGGGGAAAAAACCTGAAGTTTGAGAGAGGTATTTTAGGTTACCTCCTTCACTCAGCACACATGCTCCTATTTTAGGGTTTCTTCAAGAATAAAATGATACTGGAGACACCAATCCTTCTTTTCACTCTTCAACTCCTAAGCTGAAAGAAGTCGACAGACTAACCATGGATATGATCTGTGGCCCTACTACCTAATTACAGTGTGTGTCAGCAGCAACACGTACAGCAGAAGTTTTCTGATGTTTGCCCATGGGAGAAGGAGAATCAGATCAGACTTTACAGTGACACTCCTTTGGTCTTGATCTGGGGCTCTGCAAGCTCTCCATGGCTTTAAGGGTGTAGCTTTCCTTCTTGGTAGTTACTGCCAGTCTTTAATCTCAGTTCAATATACAATATACAACGTTCAGACCTGCAAATGCTGCTGATGTTTCACTGGGGAGAGGTGGTATGGATGGGAAGGAACAGAGGGAGAGAGGAAGGAAAAGAGAAATTAGAGGAGTGACAGAGGAAGGGTGGGAGGAAGACTGGTTCACTGTTATTAGATTACAAAGACAAGTGCTTAGACAAGGAAATTATTTTACTGCTTGTGCCACTGTAATTATTTCCCCTCTGTGCATGCTTAGGATGGTGCTGATTTTAATGTTAGAACCACAATTAAAGCAAATAACTCATGTTCTCACTGATAGGACAGCACAAAATGAATTTAGAAGAGAACAAAACTGCAATTGCACTGAGCTATTATTTCCTAACTTCTAAGTGCCTGAATTTACCGTCCAAGCACCAGTAGTTTTAAATAGCTTGAGTTTACTGAGTCAATGCAGCTTATAAAGCTCTTGGGATCAGAAGAAGGCAGAGAAGCCTCTCAAGTACAGTGCCAGGAAGCTTCACAGCCAAAGCAGTGACAGCTGGAGGTGGGGATTTGAGGCTGCTGTCAGTTTTTAAAAGATTGATGTGTTTGGAGAGCAGGACATCATGTCAGTGGCAGAGAAGAAGCAATCTTTTATCCCATGGTAAGCAGTCTGATGCAGAAAGCAGCACCTGAACATCAGTTCTGCTTTGCCATAAGCACAGCACCCAGCTTCCAGGCTATCACGAGCATCCCTCTGACCAGCTTTTACTGGTCCCACAGACCTCAGTTGCTGTCTGGCTTCCAAAGGTCAGCCATGAGTGTGCTCCCCAGAGGGTCCTGCCCAGCTGGTCAAAGCTCTTTTCTGACATGAGCTTCAGCCTGTGGACAACACGGATTCTTAAAAACGCAGCCTCTAGCTCCTATACTTTCCAGGACAGTAACTGTGTAAGTCTCAGCTGTGCTCTTCCTGGCACCTGTCCTTGGAGGAGGCTCTGTGGCCATGATTCCAAACAGATGAAGGGGCATAACTTTGTCCCAAGTTCTGTTTGTTGTTTGTGAAGGAAGTAAACAGCACACCCAAGCAGGCTGAGCTGCTGCTGGGGTGCACACAGTCCCTGTGGCATGTTGTCAGAGGAGAGGGGGAAGTGTCTGAACTTGACTGCTCTGCAGTGATTGCAGAGTGTCTGAGCAATATGTCACATGGATTGGATTGCTTCCCAGGGCCAAGTGCTTGGAATTATGATGAAGTGGCATCTATATTCCACCTCTTGTTTTTTTCCTTCCCACAGAACCTTTCTTACAGGATTTGCCAAAGGGAGAAGACAGTTTCCTTTTCTGCACTTATAAGGCATATGGGCTTCAGTGTGAGCAGAAGAAACTTAGCTAAAACAATGTTTTCTTATTCACCATGTCATTCCTGAAATTTGATCTTGCAGTGTGTTTGTAAGGACAGTAGTGCTGTTCCATGAGGCATTAATGCATTCAAGTGACTTTAAGGAGAAAGTGTGGGCCTTGAGGTCAAGTGCATGCTGGAGTTAGGGCCAGCACTGAGGAAACCGCCAAAGGCATGGAGAGAAAGCAAACAAATTGTGTAAATAAATGGGTGAGGCTTATCAATGCAGAGAAATACCTGATGGGGGAATATAACAAAGACATAATAATATGACATGAAAGACAGTAACACGTCTAATATTCACATCATAACATTATGACATATTATGCTGTATTATGACATAAAATATAATAAAAAGACACAAGAACAAATAACAGAATCAGACTCTCAGGAGTAGTATCCAGTGAAAAGACAAGAGGAAATAAGCACAAATTGAAATGCAAAAAACTCTGTTTAAATATAAGAAAGAACTTTCTTTACTGTGAGGAAGATCAAATCCAGGCTCAGGCTGCCCAGAGAGGCTGTGGAGTCTTTCGTTGGAGGTATTCAAACCCCAAAAAGGCATTGTCCTAGGAAACCAGTTCTAGGTGACTGCTTTAAGCAGGGGGTTGGAATGGAAGACCTCTGTGATTCTGTGGCTCTGTGAAATCCATTTATGAAGCAGGTGAAATGTGGCAGCCTTAGCAGCACTGTCCCCAGTAACAGCTAAATCATCACACTGAGAGTCTGGAAGCCACAGGTTGAGTGCTGAAAGGCATCAAAGCACACTGGAAATCCTCTGTTAGTGATGTGACATGATTGCTTTCATTAAATAGCTTATGAAAAATCGTGGTAAACAACAGGTCAAAGATCTCTTCTGTCCCTGTACTGTGGGATTTGGTCACTAGTGACTAACATAGAAAAATTATAGGGCTGTGTACTGATCAAAACATCGTAAAACAGAAGTGGAAATCCTTGCTTTGGCCACTGTCCTGGGCTTCAGTATCTGTACATACAGCTATGATTCCTGCTTAGCCTTTCATTAAATACAAGCAGTGGAAACAGCTGAAAATGCTTTTTTGAAAAACTCTCCTATGGAATATTGTGCTTAAAATACCACATATGTATTGTCACAGTTCGATGGAAATTGTGCAGTGTTTCAGTGCCTGCAGTTTCTGAGGCAGAATCATCATTAGTTAAGGAACCTTGAACTTTTGGGTTTTGAAATGATGTGTTTCAACGAGTTTCATTTTAGTGGAGCATGCATATATGAATAAAATCTGTGTATCCTCTTTTTTCGCACTGTGTGTTCTCAGGCTGAAGATCTTCTTTCTTATCATTTTTCAATGAGGTTTAAATTGCTTTCTGTATCTTGTCTCACCCTTCCATCATTCCTTAGATACCAGAGCATCCTATGAAATCTGATCCTGTTGGCTTTAATCTTTGGCTGGCCATTTATGTACTGAATGGAGAGGCAAGGCAACTACAAACAAAGGTTGGGATCATGATGGGGAGGCAAGAAGAGGCAGAACTTTGCAAGTTTTTCCTTTTTTTAATCCACCTTTTTTTTTTTTTTTGAGACGTTTTACATTTTAAACTTAAACTTTTGTGTGGTTTAGTTACTTCACACTGGATGTAGCAAAGGGCCCACCTGCTACTCATAGATGTTATACATCTGCATTAATAGTAACATCTTGTTTGTAATAGAAAACCTTTCTTTCACAGCAAATAACTTTATGTTGAACTACACCGTGACTGTTGTGAATACATTTACCTCAGTCTTTCTGTTAGTCTTTGATGCTAATCTAGCATAATTGCCAGATATTAACTGTAGTGTTAAAATAGATTACTGAGAAAAAGCCCATTAAAGTAATCAGTGTTTGATCTCAGACAAAAGAAACTTCAGATGCCAGCATTTGTAGGTGAGAGGCTGAATTCACTGGACACAGACACACTTAAATTGTATCATTAGCATTTATGGACTATTCGTGTTTATTTTGCGCTGAAAGGGCCATTTCCGTTCTGGTATCGCTGCTAATTTGGAAGGACTCCAGCATCCCATGAGCTCAGAACCACTGCAGGAGGTGGCACCTGTGGTTAAGGCACTGAACTGGGAGTTGGAAAATCAGAGATAGATCTCCTACTCTGCCTCAGATTTCCTGTGTAAATTCTCTATAGAGCCCAATCCAGAAAAGCAATCAGATGCCTAATGTGCAACCTAGGTGGAATTTGACCACCTGGATGCAAGTGACAGCAAACCTGCTTCACCCCACTGTATCTATTCTGGGACACCTGTGTTTTCACCTGTACATTTCTTAGGTGCCCTCTTTGGCTGGCCTATGCTGGGCACGATGTTGCTATTTTATTTCCATCTTTGGTCTCATGAACTGCACATCCCTGCCCCTCAAAGGGACTGTTCTGATGGGTGATTGTGCCTGATTCAGACCACTCATAGCAGCAAGGACAGGCATACACATTGGAATGTATCCTGAAGCAGGGCTGCTGGGGGTGCCAGTAGTGCTTGCTTTATATGAAATACATTTGTCTACAATCCTTAACCTTTTTCCCACAGGGTAGCAGACTACAAATGTGAAGCAGTATGGCCAAAGCTTTTGTTTACATGAGTTGGTCAGAATTAAAGTCTTGCTTGTTTAAAACTTCCAGCACCAGATATCCTCCCCATGTTTCATGAGTCCTACGAGCACACCTCCCAGAGACAACCCTCAGGCCACTTTCCAACTAGCCTGGAAGCAACTGGTTTTTAGGCACTAAGTCTGATATTTGATGAATCAGAGGTCTATATGCAGGTCTGTGCAGAGTACATGCAGAGGGGGCCTCTGTTCCTCCAGCAATCTCCTCCAGGGACAGCTGGTTTTTACAAATCCCTCCAAAGTATCCCAGTGACAGCCCTGATGGTGCATCTGCACTGCAAACTGCCGAAACCTTTTCACCACAGATCCATGTGATAAGACTGCAAGGAATATCCCTGTCAGACAATTTCAGCAGTTACAGAGAGATACAGCCTGGAGGAGACTGTGCTATTTCAAATGCATGCACATATATTTATTTTCTAATTTGCTAAGGTTTAAGATTATGCCGATAAACAGCAGTGGTTTAGCCTGGAGTTAAGGCAGCTATGGAGTGTGTGCAAACATAAAAGGGTGTGTTGTTCTGGCTTCTTGTTTAGAAAAGTTATTGAGGTCTGAGGGTTGTTTTTTTTTTCCTGGAATACATACGGCAGGAAGAATAAAGACTGGCACAACACTATATAGAGCTGATTTTAAAGGGTCATTTGAGAAACGAGTGCTCTCCCCTGACTGCTCTTGCTGAATGCTTGGCCAGACAACTGGGACCCCATGGCTCTCTCCCATCATTGCTGCAAAGCCCTGCCAGCTGAGTGGCCATTGGAGCTGAGGAGCCAAAAGATTGCTCTGAACTGCCATGAGCGTGATAGGAAGGAGGCACTTTGAAAATGTGACTAATGGTCTTCAACTGTGTTATCAAAATTTGTTTTGTTTCTTAACTACAAATGCCCATGCACATTTAAACACTGTAGAGAAACGCCTGTGTCCTTGCACATGGAAGTTCTCCTAGCTAACAGATAATCCAGGAACAGACTGGACATTAAACAGAATCATACACAAACGAGTAACCAATTAAATTATAATCCTAAGGACCTACAGTTAGTGGCCCAGCTTTCAGGCTTTGTCATTAATTCAAATTCTGTGAGAGAAGTGACTGCTGCATACTGACTGCAGCAGAGCTGGGGGTTGTGAACTCCACCCACTGGTGACCTACATTTTGGCTGTCTAGCCAGCCTCTTCCCAAGAACTACCTACCACAAGCAGCCACTAGCAAATTACTGAGCGTGCATCCGACACTCCTAACCACACAAAACAGCTCACTTTAGGAGAGTCTTGCCAAAATAAGCACATCCTCATTCGCATTGGAATGGATGTCTGAAGGCAAAGGCAGTTAAATATTTCTCTGGAAGTTGTTTTTTTTCTTGCTGGAAGGTAAAAGGTCCTCGTTTTCATGTTGATGTACTTCCAAACTCCGTCAGTTTCATGCAGAAGTCCTTGCTCTGGGATACACATTGAAAAGCTTGACCTTTGGGTCTCTTTTTTTCCTCACACAGAGCCAGGTGGAGTGAAGGCATCTCTGAAGGATCACAACCATGGAAAACGGAGTTCAGACTGCCTAAATTAAAGCAAAACAAAGCCCAGTGTACTCCCTACTTTGGACTTTGCTGTATCCTACTTGCCCCTTCCCTATGCTGGGCTTCACTCCCACCCAAAAGCTTTGTCCACACCTGAGGAGGCACCAGGGTCAGAGTGAAGATGGCCAAAGCTTTGTCCTTGCTCCAGCTGTCGGCAGAGGCAGGCTGTCATTGCTTCTCTGGCTGCTAAATCCTTCACAGCTCCCCATGTGATGTCTTACAAACATTTTGGAATGAACTAATGTGCAGATTTGCAAACTATTCATATGAACCCGTGCCCCTGCTTGCAGTATATCTTTTCAGAGCCATGGCAGGCAACTGGCTGCCCAAAGTCATGAAGCTTGGGGGAGCAAGTGGGAATCAATTTCAATCAGGGATGCTGAATATCCTGAGTGACCAGTGGATGTATGGAGGTATGTGCAGCATCTGGCATTTCTGTTTTTTCTGTTCTCTGCCTAGGGGCTGGGTGAGCAATGACCAGGGTTTGCAGTTATTTTCGAGGGTTCTAGCTGTAGGTGGAGTGGGCGAGTGGAAATCCTGGTGCCTGGTGGTCTCTGGTGAGTGGGTAAAGGGACATACAGCTCTGTGGAGGGGGTAGAGTGTACTGGAGGCTGGGAGAGAGAGGCTGTCACTGGGACATTCTGGAGGACAGAGATGTGGAGTTAACCTGCGATTATTTTAGAGACCTGAAGGAAATTTTTCAGCCAAAGGAGGAGAGAGCTGTTCCTCTGGTGCAAGGAGTCACACTGATGGCAGGTGAGAAGGTTTTCAGGTCTTGCTGTGCTTGGTTCTTTGTGAGATTTCTCTCCCTGTGTGCTCAGGAGGCAGCAAGGGAGCGGCTGGAGGCACGTGGCTTCCGCTTGGCTTCAGCTCTGCCCAAGACAAGGAAACCCTCGAGATGAGATAAGGCAGGTCTGATAGGGAGCTTGCATGTTTTCAAACTTTCCTTTCCCTCCACAAGATAAACAAAAGAAAGGAAAAAGGAAAGTCTTGAGAGAAAAATATGCATAGGGTTGAAGAATACCACTAAGAATCACTATTTGCATTTCTTTGCCATAAAAAATATTGTTTTGCTGCTTTGAAAGAGCACCAATTGTTTAATTGACCCCAAAAAGGAAATGGATTTTCTGTTCTTTTATAAAAACCTGATGTGCTGACATTTTTCATCCTGAACTAGAATTAAAACAGTCACAGTGAGAAAACTCAGTGTATTTTATTCATCAAAGAACTGAAACTATTTTGAGGGAGGGGTTGAGGGAGGTTGTAGTTTCATGTTACATTTTCTTTGTGAGCAGCGCAGCCCTGGATGTGTTTTGTTTTGAATTTTTTTTTTTTTTAGAGCTCTTTTAAGCCAGTTAAAAGATGGGCTCACTGATCCGGTTTGCTGGGCACAGAGTCATTGTTGGCACCACTGCGAGGGCAGCAGGGAACAGTGCACGGGGTGGGGAGCAGACAGGCCTGTCAGGCTCTGTCAGAGAATAAAACATAACATAAAACTATAACATGTGTGGTTTTCATAAGTGAAATGCAGTCATTTCTAGAATTAACTAAGATGTGTGGTTAACAACATTCATTGACACTGTGAAAAGGCAGAGGTTGGGAGGAGAGGAGGAATCTAGTCCTGAAGGAGGAAACCCAGGTTTATTGTCTGGTATACTGATACTCACTTGGTTTGGGCTACACGTTTTAGTAAATACTCCCACAAGTTCAGCTTTAGAAAACAGAACTGTTTGTTCTTTGAGATAACTGCTCATCGTCTTGGGAGGCAGAGAGACTTCAGTGTCCCGTGACATTTTGGGAAATGTCTTAAATTGGCCTTAAATCTGTATTTGTGCTCATGGGGAAGGCTGGCCCAAAACAATGTTTCTTTATGCACAGGGACTTTGCTTCTATCCAAAATGATCCAAGTCAGGTAGCTGAAATAATTTGTGCTGGTGACTGTTGATACAGTAAAAGTCCACGGATTAATGTTGCATAGCCACTCTTTGAATAGCTAGGAGAACAGGTTTCGTGCATGCATCAGTTAATTAAGGGACAAGTTATAAAGGCAACTGAGCATGAATTACGGTAAGGCTGAATTCCTGTCATCTGAGTCACCTGTAGAAGGAGGAACTCAAGGAGTCCTTGTGCAAACAGACCCTTGGCCAGAGCCTGGGGGGCTGCCTGAGATGCAGCAAGGCAGCTGGGACTGCCCAGGCAGTAAGGACACCCCAGTCCCATCTCTTCACACTGGTGTGGCCCCAGAGACTCTGCCTCAGCTGGAGCACCCAGGGGTGCTTTCGGAGTCCCACGCTGGAAATGATTTATCAATAGGAAACATCAAGATCAAGGGCACGAGGGAATGCAAGCCAGTGGTGATCAGCTGGATGTTCTGTGTTAAGACACGTTTGTAAAAGATTTAGAGACACAGACCTACAAAAAAATCACCATGATCATATTCTTGCCCTGAGAATGAAAAGAAATTACAAAGCATTGTCTTTGTAATATCTGAATTCCGATATAAATTTAGTTTGTTATTTTGCTTCTATTTTTAAATACAAATTCTTGTAAAAGAAAAATGACTGACCAACATTTGCAGAGAAGACCATTCCTAAATTAATAGCTGCCTATTTGTCTTGCATGTTTGCCTTTGAAATCTGAGGCCTATAGATAACTGAAGAAGTAGATCTATCCTGACAAGAATGTTTGCAAAAAGTGTAACAGCACAAATCTACAGTAGAAATCTGATTCTCAGAGTAGAAATCTGATTCTCAGTGTAAAGGCTCAGGTAGAAGAATACTGCAATGGTGTGTGACCTGTTGGTCAATCAATATATTAATTCTCACATTTGTAAAGCTATCAAATTTTTTTCATTAATTGCTGACTTGTAGGAATAATCAATTAATTATTTCATATTAATGAATTCATAGAGGAAATATGCATAATCAGACACTGATTTTTTAAAAAAATTAATTCTGATGGATCTACTTTTTATGCAAGACAGTCAAAATAGAATTAGTCTTGGGCAAAATAAAAAAAAAAGGAGAGAGCAACAAATAGCAAGCGAAATCTGAAATATTTCAACCATTTCAAAGATATTTTACTCCTCTAAAGGAACTGAAAGGAATAGAGGAAGACCCATGCAATGTTCCCACTGCATTTTGGACATATATTGGTATTTTAAAAGAAATGATAAAGAAGAGGAATTTGAAAATCTAATCTAAGAAAATCAAGATAATTATGCCATCAATAATGAGCTGTAACAGGATGTTATACACACAAGTATTAAAGAACTAGCATTTGCTGTTCAGTGAGTGCTATAGGGAATTTGTGCATGTATGTGTGTGTGAGCATTTGTGTGTTTGGACACACATGCATGTATATGCACCAGTATTTGTAAAAAAGGAGCATATGTGCTAGGTGTGGAAAAAGTTTTTAAAAGGCAGAACCCCCAGGTGCAAATAAGGCAGAAGAAGACAGTTTTTGAGAAAGGATAACGTCTGTTTATGTTTTGCTTGTTACAGTCAAACCAATCCGCCTGGAACTAAAGGAAAGCAGTTGCTGGAGGAAAGCTGTTATCTCAAGCAGAAAATATAAGACAAACACCCCCTCCTTAGTCATACAGGTTAACAAAACACATTGCTGTCCTGTTGCTGTAAAATTTCTCCCTCACCTAATGTCCCAGGTCCAGGGAAGCCCAGGGCCACGTTCAGAAGTCTGGAGGCCTTGGGGCTGGCAGGTGTGTGTCCTGGCCCCCAGTCCCCAGCAGTGCCTGTCTGCTGGCTCTGGCTGCACAGATGTGCTGCTCTGCCCAACTGCAGCACTTCTTCCAGACCACAGCTTGGAGTCCGAGCCCTGCTGGCTGCACACTCAACTGGAGCAGCTAAAAGGCTGAATCTGTCTTTCATCTGGCTTTTGAGCTCAGCCTTGAATGCATCTGCTTCTGGCTTTGCAGCAAGTTGCATCTGGAGCTCAAAGGAGGCCCATAGCCAGAGCTGTATCCAACCTCGTTCGTGCTGACCTTCTTCTGTCAGGGGGTTTTTAAACACAGCTGGACAGACATGGCAGCCAGTTTGATGTCTGCAGTTTTAATAAAGCCCGACACTCACACTGGTGCCTGAGCTGCAGGAGGACAGGCTGTGGTGTCAGACCTCATGTGGTTTTGAAATAGTTTCTTGTGGCATGTGTGATATCACTGCAGAAACCAACTCCCTCGGGCTTCTAAACACCAGTACTGCGTGTGATTTCTGTAGGTAATGCATCCTTCCTGTGGTCCCTGAGCCTCTGTGCTACTGCAGTTGCATATTAATCTGAAATTTAAACATAGCTGATGCACAGAGATACTCCAAACCATGATGTTGTTCCTTATGATTTTTTCTGTCTTTGGATGTCTGTACATTAGTATGTGCTGTCTCTTCTGTTTTGATCCTAATATGTTAACCAGGTGGATGTGGTGCCAGGCATATGGTAGGGTTTACCTTTGGCATCTGCTGGCAAAACTCACTTCCTAAGGAAATGTCGGAGGGGGAGTTGCAATGGACATATTGTTCCCCTTGGACACCATGGCCTCTCCCCACTAGGAGTAATTTTTCTGCTACATCCTTGGCAGAAGGAAAAGCTAAACCTCAGTAGAGTTGCAGTATTTTCACTCAAGATTTACTTTTAAAAGTAGCAAAAAATGTAAATAGAAGATGATTTAGGAGGGCCGAGTGTTTGGATTTTTAAAATTTTTTTTCGTAGTGCTCTGATCATACTGTGAGTGAGGTCAGTGTAAAGTAAGGCATGAAATGCAGCATCCCACATAGTGAGTAGAAAGTGTGCCACTTTCTTTGCAGCCAACAGACAATGAAACTTGTCATGTTGCAAGAGCTACTCAATTTTATTACCAGAAACAGGCCAGCAGCTATGTTAAAAACAGCTGTGCCTTCAGGAAAAGCTCAAACACCACTTCTCTTCTCAGTGAGCATGGAAATTTCCCCCTCCAAACAGCCACCCTGAGTAAGGTGTATTCAAAGCCCAGGCTGTCCTCACTCAGATGCCAAGGTCTGAGGAAAAGGGAGCTCCCTCACCCCACATACCCATGGGCAGCTGCTGTTATCTCCCCATCTCCTGTTTCCAAGCCACAGTGCAGCATTCCTCCCTGCCTTCCTGCCTGTGCAGGCAGTGCCTGCGAGGCAGCAGGCAGCTCCCTGCTCCTTGGATGAGCTCTTTCTTGGAGCTGTGAAGGCAGTGGAAGACAGCTGGGGCATCACTCCTTAGCTGGTCCACAGCCACCGTGTGCACAGCACCAGCAAAACAACACATGGTGGGTTTTTCTTTAGAACAAGGCCATACAATGAATAAATGAAACAATTAATGAATAGGTTCAGTATGATTGCCCTAGAGGCCACTTCGCTGGTGATGCCCCTCTTCTGAAGGCTTCTCCACTTTATGGAGGTGAGGGATGTAAACCAGCCTGGGAGAAGTTTAGCCTGTGTTGGCTTACGCTTCCTTCAGCTTCAGAAGTGTCTTTTTGCAGTGTCTTAACATTGTGCTTAGGAAAATTGTGTGTTCATAGAACTAGAGACAGCTTTGGTGTTACAGGGTGACCCTGATGACAAGCAGGATTTCTCATTTCTCCATTTCTCAACATTTTCTGCTGCTAAAAGCAACAAAACATAATTATTAGAAATGAGCAGTGGTGCGAAAGCCAGGAAGCAGTGTAGAGGAATGGGCTGGTTACTGGTCACACCATGAGGGTGAAGGATTTTTTTTTTGTACCTTAAATCCCTCTCTGCAATAGGAAACATTGAACAGCAAAGTCATCTTTTTTTCATATCATGGTCTTCTTACTTTGTGGTTCATTAAAAGGTGGTCATAAATGGGAATGACTTGAGGAAATTGAACTGGCCTAAGATCTTCCCTGCTTGCCCAGTTCAATGGGTTTGTTTCTCCAGAAAGAAGGATCTGGCATGTCCTGACTTGTCAGGAAGGTTTCCAGGCAGCTGAAATTTTTCTATTCCAACCTCAAAATCTGGCTAGTGATATCCAGTCTGGAAGTGTTAAATTTTTGATCACTTGTTATTGTCCTGAGTTCCCATCTCAACTGATGGACATCATAGACTTGTTTTGGGGACGGATCAGGTTTATTGACTGATGGAAGCTGTTGGACCCTGGCCATGTTATCCAGGGAGTTAAAAGAGGCATAGCCAAGAAAACAGGTGTTGCAATGCAGAACTGTGCTCTGTCCTTGGCTCTGTCACAGAAATTTTGGACAAGCTGCTAAAATCAGGCTTTTCCAAAGTGGCTACTGGTAGTGTTTCGCTCTGCCAGACTGCCTGCTTGAGAGCTGGCTGCTTTCTTCATGAAAATATTGTGGACATCTCTGATTGCATCTCAGCTGTCAGCTGTGAAATGAGAAATTCACAGCAATTCTCTTCGAGGCAATGTGAAAAATGAATTAATTTGGGGCTGTGTTGTACTCAGATAATGGGATAATGCTTCTTCAGGACAGCCCAGGAACAAATTAATGATTCTGCCTTCAGAACAGGGTCTCACTAGTGTGTAGTGGGCAAGGGAAGAGGGACTTAAAACTGAGGATAGACCAAATGTTCATGTACCTCACCCTCCCATTCCCAGCTGGGCAGCAATTCTGGCAAAATGGTGTGTTCTTGTGTGACTAAAGAATAGACCATAGTGTAAAGGCAGGCTCTTATTTCTATCCTTCTAGTCCTATCTATTATTCGTAAATATTTGGCTTTGCAGCTTCTAATGTTCTTTTAGCCATCTCTTTTTTAATGGCAAAACTCTCCAAATACAGCTAAACAAAATTAACTTCTCATTTCATTAAGGAAATAGCCACGCTATCAGTACTGGTATCCTCAGGAAATAAAATCACATGGAAATAAAACAAAAAAGGCAGGAAAATATATCCTCTCATCCTGGTAGGTGTTACTTTATCTCCAACTCTTCTACAAACGCATTAAATTTCCTTTTGCTTTGATATTCCAGTTGCCTGCTCCCACTCCCAAGAGACTCGTGCAGCCAGTATGGAGCAGGGCAGAGGAGGAGGAAGTAAAATGGGGCGGTGCAGTTTACAGGCATTTTATAGCTGTAACTCATTAACAAAGAACCCGGTCTCCAGTGAGTGGAACAACTTTAATGTTCATTTTGCCCTTGACATTTTTCTTACACTGGCACAGGCTTAAGGTGATGCCTGCTTTGAATTTCATTGTAAGCCCACTTCTGATTCTTTTTTTTTTCCTTTTTTTGAAGCAGGATGTCTAGTTATCCAGTAAGTGGCAGCAAATGGCTTAAAGATTCATGAACAGTAAATTGTTATCCAGTGAATCTTTGACCAGTGAATGAACAAAAGTCATGGATTTCTGTACATGACTACAGAGGGTGAAAGAGAAAGGAGAGCTGTGCAATCTTCATGCTTGCTAACCCTCAAAAATATCTTGCCTTTAAATTCTGTATTGGTAGAGTCACCTCTGTTCACAAACTGCATTAGCAAAAACTATGCCAAATTCTGTTTGAAAGAGTTCAAGCTGCCTAAACAAAAAGAAGCTTTTTGGTGATGTCTTATTAACATCTCTTGTGGGTGGTGAGGAAGTATAAAACTGAAGAAAAAGAAATGAAGAAAACAAAAAAGAAAGAAAAATAAAGGCAAATGGTATGCAAAAAACCACTTTATCCCAGTTTTTTTTAATACTGAGGAAAGTAAGTAAATAGGAATAAAAGAAACAGTCATAGAGAGATGCATTTCCGTTTCATCCTGCTTCTTTCCACTTTCTTTTGCAAAAAAGAGAACAAATTCCCCAAATGGGATTACAAACTAATATATTTATTAAATAAAAGGAAATGGAAACAAATATTTAACCACAAACTGTGGCTAAATGACACCTAATTTTCTAAAAAGGAAATATGAGAAAGGAGTATCTAAGAAAGAAGCCACATCTGGTAAAAGTTTTATGAAAAAACCCAAACAATAGCATGTTGAAACAGTAATTAGAAACAGTATCCTAAGCATTTGCTTCTACTTTTAGTACAGGCTATTTTTCGAAGTGGAAAGATATCCTCGATCCATCTATTTCTGAGATAAAAAACTTCAGGGCAGTGGGCTGAACAGCAGTGCAGGGCATTAACAACCCATTCTAAGGTGTGCCAGAGGCGACTGGCAGTTTCCATGGGTAACTCTGGGCATTCTCAGGTGGGGTGAGAGTTACTCAGTGATAAACGCTGTGCTGGAAAAAGCTCTCAGAGAGAAACACCAAGTGCCATTTGCCGGCAGTAGGGAAGGAGCCTCCATGGTTTCCATCCCCTAACCAGGCAGATACAACTGTTTATCTGCCTGACACATGTAAGTGGTCACTGAGCCTGTTTGGGATCTGAAGGGGGGCAGCAAGGCTGACAGGGCGCTGTGTCACCATCGTGCAGAAGATAATCAATCCAGCACTGCCTTTCCATTCACTGGCATGCACATGGCTGAGACAGACATATGGATGACAGAGATGGCTCTGACCTACAAGTGACCCAAAGCAGCTAAAAGGGGAGTCATGCAATGAAGCTGATTCTGTGTGAGATGTCTCTCAAAGACATCTCCTGAGATTACCCTTGAAATAGATGACAGATAATGGATCCTGCTGAATCCATCAGGATCACTTGAAGCTGCTGTGTTTGGGCAAGCGATTGGAGCCATCTCCAGCAGGGCAAGCTTTCCTGTATTCAACCACAATTTAGTTCTCTGTAGATCTAGATGGCACAGTGTCTTCAATTTTGAGTGTTGTTGAAGTGCACCTTGAAAAGAGGTCTGGTGCAGATTAGTTCTCCCTTCCCAGCTATGATAGCACAGTTTAGGATGACTGTATAATTCTAGGGCTTGGATTTCCACTCTACTGACAGGTGCAATTCAAAAGATTGGTTTAAGGCTCTAGAAGAGTAATGACTCCTGAGATTTTGTTTTTCCCATGGTGAAGTCCCAGACTGCAAATCCATGTGTGCTGAAGATAAGGCAGCACTGAAACATGCATCTGGAAGGGACTGCCTTTGTCACTCCATCTAACCCCTTCTACCACAGGCAACCCTATCACATGTTCACTCAGAAAGGTGTTTCTCAAAAGGAGTCAGTGCACCTTCTTTGCCTTATTGCAGTGCAACAACACTGTTGCATTGTACAGCACTCTCCTGTGTCCAGGATCCCACTCAGCCCAAAGCAGAGGTTTCCTCTGAGCATTCTGTTCTCTGAATCTCATTTCTGAACCCGTCCTTTTTGGGTGTCCTGCTTCCTACTGGGCAATAGCTGCAGGTAGAGTGGGAGGTGAGGATTAGCACCATTTGCTGGTGACGACAGCCTGTGGTGCACTGGGGCCATGAGGCTGGAAGAGGAGAGGCAAGAGAGCACAGTGGAAGAATAAATCAGGAAACAATGAAAAGTAGTGAAAGTGAGATAAAGAGATAAAAAAGAAGATAAAGAGATAAAGCCTCATGGGCTGTACAGGTGAAAAGAGTCATATTTGTTATTTTAGAAGATGGCTAGGCAAAACCTTGCAGTTTGGTGTTCACATCCCCCTTTGTCTCCCAAGTACACCTCAGTAGATACATCCTGTGATCATGGTTTTCTTTTCCATGGTCATTTCACGTTTTCACAGAGAAAAAAGACATCAGAGTATGTGATAGTAAGTATAGAAAATACTAACAAATGTCTCATGGTTGTTCTGTAGTTGACATCTGTGTGTGGATCCATCGCTCCCAGCTTCACCGTTGCCAGGTCACAGTTTTCTGTTTTAAAATTTTACAAGCTTTTGGCAATTGACTTTCCCCCATCCCCACCCCCAGCTATTGCAATCACTCTCACTCCTGAAGTGTGCAAAACAAAATGTGGATTTTTGCTATGGAAAGAAGTTTCTAATTTTTCAGAAAGCATGTCTGAAGTGTGGTCATAGTCTCTACTGTTGGACTACACTAGATAGTGCACTGTTTTCAGTCTGATGAAGTCAGAAAGGGGCAGTGGTTCTGATGCAATAAGATGGACTCTGAGGCTTCCTGCTCAAGCTGTATGGCTTGGTTTAAATGTTCTGTTTCTTTCACACCAGCCAGGGCACACTGTGCTGGGCTCCCTGCATCAGGCAGGTTGGTACATAACCACAAAGGATGATGCATGAGGAAAAAAGACAGCCAGAAAACAAGGCAATCTATGAATAGCAGTGAAAACAACTGTACAATTAAATCTTTTAATTACTTTTATTAAATCCTGGTTGCCAGTGTAATTGAGTGCCACTCCTACAAATCTGAGAGGTAAACCTTAGAGTGGCTAGTAGCTTGCCCCAAGTTCTGTACCAGGATAAGATGGCACTTGGTCACACGGCCACTAGCCTGTGGCTGAGGGTAGCCATGGCTTTGTGGCCTCCAGCAGTGGCATGCTCACTGGGGAGATGGCAAGCTGCTGAGGAACATCCTCAAAGCTGCATGGTAATCCTTGCTGTGATTTGCTGCAAGACAAGCAGGGTAAGTACTAAGAAACTAGAGTATTTCCCATCCCTGGGAGTGCTCAGGGCCAGGTTGGATGGGGCTCTGAGCAACCTGGTCTAGTGAAAGCTGTCCTTGCCCATGGCAGGGGGCTTGGAACTGGATGGTCTTCAATGAATCTTCCAACCCAGGCATTCTGTGTTTCCATGATTATTTCCAAAATGTCCCCCTTGCCAGCTTGCTGAACAAGAAAACTCAGTGCTTCCCACAGCTCCGGACAGTGGCAGGCACTTCAGCTCCAGCTTTAGCCTGCTTCCCTGCAGAAACTGTGATGTCCCAGTGGCTGTTGAACCTGTCCCACTGCATTTCAAAGAAGGACTTGAAAAGACACCGCTGACCTTGTGGGTTTTTCCGTGAAGGTCAGCTGCTGTGTAAATGAGAGACACCCAAAGTCCCCTCCTTCCTCAAGGGGACTGTCATCACCAGCAGCTCTCCCACAGTAGCAGAGATGCCAGGGCTGTGTCTGGGTCCAGGGAGACAAGCAGATGTTGGGGGGAGCTGTGAGGGAGGGTGTTGGTATCACTGGAGTCTGCTAAGGGTGAGAAGTTGAGCTTTCAGAGTGCAAATCCACAGGAAAAACAAGATTCATTAGTTTGCTGCTACAAGAAACTTCCTGAAGTTGTTCTCACAGTTTTCTCATCTGCAACAGAGGTTGAGATTTTGTCAGGAAAAAGTAGTGAAAACACACAGCTAAAAGGTTTGGGACTGGAGGTTAGTAAACTGCTCCGAGCCATGGCCAAGGCTTTCCATACAGCCCTGAACAAGTCACTTAATTTTCTGTGCCTCAGTTACCTTATTTATAAAACTGGAATAGAGATTACTTTTCTCTCCAATTACCTTTAGTAGGTCCTAATAACATTTCTTAATCAGTGCCAGATATATAGTATCTGACAAGCTTTTGACTACATCTTTTCATAAACTTGGTATCAGATTCCGACTTTTAGAAAATAATTTTCTTTCTATACAAATATATAAACCAATGACATATAATCTTGCTGTGATTAAGACAACTGTATTGAAGAAGGCAGTGATAAACAAAGAGTTGCCTGACAGAGGAAGATTAGTCCAGACCATACTATCAAAGCCAAGTCTTTTCTCCTTCAGAGGAGGACCCACTCCCTACTGAGATGCTGATAATAAGGTCCTCAAGTGAGGAAGGTGGGACAGCAGCCCCTAATTGCCAGAGCCACCCACCGAGTGTGCCCTCAGGAGAGAACAGATTTCCCAAACAGCTGCTTAGAGCTCACTCAGCCTTTCAGGGGCATCACATGCAACTTATGGTCTCAAGACAAGCTCGGGAGATGAGTTCTCACCGCCACTGTGCTCTTCCCTTTTCACTCGGTGCTCTCTGTGTGCCGTCGCTCCTCACAGAAGGCGTGGGTGTTTGCAGTGGCTGTGTGGGGTAGGATGTGCACGGGGCTTTCAGCAAAGGCTTGGTCTGTGCCTCCCCACTGCCCCCAGCACTGAGCACTGCTATGCGGCCTTGCTCTGGATGGCTTTTTGGACTTCACATTCAGGACACCACGAGTGACTCGGATTTCAACTCCTCCTTTCTGGATAACACCTGAGGCCATGACTTTGCTCTCATACAATGTGGCTTATGGGGAAAAACTCTTTTACCTTTTCCTTCTCTCCCCAGCTTCTCTACCAGCCTCACTCACCAAATTCCTTTTCCAGAATCAAAGGTATTCGAGGAATATATATTCTATATTCTATATTCTATATTCTATATTCTGGCAGCTGCTTTTCCTTCCAGGGCTTTGCAGCTTGCCTTGCAAAACCAGGCCCCTCCAATACAAAGCTCAAAAATTACCAACACTGTGTGAGGGTCAGTGAGGAGAAAGGTGCTTCCAAATAAAACCTTTGTGTGTCTGAATGGCCTCAGATTCAGCAAGTGACCTTTTTTTTTCCTGGTGAAGTCCTGTATCCAGAAAGAACTGACAGTGAGTTACATCTTAATTAGCCAGGAGTTTTGTGATCCTTTAAAAATTGTGTAATGAACTGTGTTTAATTATTTAAGGAATGTTTGAATGTGTTACTTTAGCTGGTTTTGATTTAGATCTGTGTTGGCTGAGTGTCAGTAGAAAACTCTGAGAAATTACCTCACTGCACCTGCGGAAAGGAACTCCATGGACGCTTACCCCTTAGAGAACTTAATCAATAGCTGAAGAACAAAATTCAATAAGGAATTGTTTCATGGTTGTTGTATAACTAGAGATAAATTAGATGTTATAGAACAAGAAAGATACCATGAGGAAGTTAAGGAGTGAAAGGCCTGTACATCCCAGAAAACTTGATTAATACATTGCAGATGCAGTAAGGGAGCCACTCTGTAGGCTTGTACACCCCAGAAAACTTAATCAATAGTAATTGTCCAAACAGGACAGCAAATTTAATAAAGCACTGTTTAGCTGGATAAAACTTGAGTTATCCATTAAACAAAGATAGATGAGGTATCTTGGTAGTAATTGAAAGAAACAAAACACCTATACCACGATGCAATAAAGTGGGTGGACTTTTGGGAGTGTCTATAAAAAATCTTGGATGTTATAGGGTATATAAATGTCTAAAATTGCTGTTTCCTTGAACATGTCTATGGTGAATAAATTCTCACTATGTTCCCAATTTTGACTCAAAATTGTTATTAGGAATGTTTGTCTAGCAGCTTTTTGCTGTTAGATTTAAAGCTCTTTTTTCAGAACCTGTGCACCTGTAGGAAAGATCACGACAAGAGCCAGGGAGGTCCATAGCTTCAAGGTGGCCAGTTCTCAGAAAACCCTTGGGAAGGCTGCTGGGGGCAGATGCCTTCACATTCCAGCAGGACCACCCTCTTTATTCACTTTCCAAACTCTTCAGGCAGCATGAGCAGCACCTTGTGCCTGGCAGGTATGCTCTGTAAAGTATCCTCTGAGCTTTCAGGTTTGGCAGCATTTCTGGAAGGGTTCTGCTTACCTTTCCCCAGCAAAGTTTTTGCCTCCCTGACTCCAGCACAGAGCCCTTTAAGGGCATGTGTTTCCCCTGAGGCAGCCTTCAGCCTCCTCCAACCAGCAGCTGTGCAGGAATCTGCCACTCCAGACTTAGAATGCTGAAAGAACAAACTGGGGAGCTTCTTGGCTTTGGAAGAAAGAGAGCCTCATGAATATTCCTGCTAACCTAAGGAAAAGTGAATGTACATCTTTTGTCTGCCTCAAACCCTGTGCCAGGCTCCCTTCACCTATGCCCTTCCACCATGAAGCAGAGGTTCAGGTGGACTGGAGCGCTTCATTTTGTGCAGAGAGGGACCAAAGACAGCCCCTATCCCTGTCTCCTGGGTAACCTTAGGACATGCAAACATGGATTGGATTTTGTGGTTGTGCTCATAGGATAAGGACTGAACTACTTTGCTAAGCTTCTCAATGCTCAAGGAACACTAAGCCCAGTATAACTTGCATGGTGAAATGTTATTTATGCAGAGGATTAACAGATCGCTCAGATAAATGCGTTTGTTTTGATTGCTTATCTGCCCCGGGGAGGGCAGAGGAGCAACCCACATGATTTTACATCTAACTGCAACAGCCTTTTCAAAGAAAACTTCAGTAGCATGTCTGGAGTTAGACTGCAAATCTCGTTTCCATTGAATCCACTTATAGTACATGACATTCTTCTACTAGGCTTTTATTTCTTCTTTGCCTCTAATATGATTGCTGGGTTTGATTTTGTTTTCTACTTTTCAGTAACGCTACACTGAGTTACCTACCTGTGTATTCTGGGCTGATAATTTTTATCACTCTTTTTGATGATGAGAGAGGAAATAATTCGTCATTGGAATCAGTTCAGGCTTCACAGCATTATACACACCACTGAGTATTACTGCTCTTGTTTCTGGAAACAGAGTCAGGCTGCATCTGCCAAAAGCATCTGGCCTTCTGAAACTGGCACAGGTAGTCCCCAGCTCTCTGCAAGTGCTTAATTTGCCTGCATTTGGAGGTCAGTCTGCTTAATGTAAGCCTGATTTATCTGGGTTCTGACTCCCCCTTGGATCTTCTCTGTGATACTACAGTTTCTAAGGGTTTATTCCAAGTTATTACATGCCAAACAAAGCAGCTGGTCTGAAGCACACTGTGAGATATCCCCTGGCTGGGTCTCCATTTCTTGCCCTCTAACGTGTTTGCCAGGGCATGATTCTCCTCAGCTTCACATCGCTGAGAAGCAACGAGAGCTTCTCATGGCAGTAGCAGTGCTCATCCACGATAAATAGGAAGCTGTTGGAAGCACTGGGGATTTCCAGATCCCTGTGATGGCAGAGGATGGAGGGCAGCAGGGAGACTGAGAGAGCACGTGGCTGAAGGCAGCCTGTCAGGTAACATCCAAGTGAGCTGGAAGCCCTGCCCAGGAGCCCCAGGTCTGCGCTCACCGGCCACGTGTGGTGGCCAGGGGCTGAAGGGTTTCTGGGTTATCACTTTCCACTGTACAGCAAGCTTAACTGCAACCTGTCAAGGTTGTGGACCAGCTTATGACTGTGGCCAACACCTTATGCTTGATTTTGTTTAAAAATGGACCATAATGGATTTCAATGTACTGAACGTTGGCACTAGCTGTTTGTTTTAACCATGGTGGGGTAAATCTAAAACTCAGCTCTAACTGTGACCAGGCATCACTAACT
The DNA here is from genome assembly GCA_026261815.1 of Monarcha castaneiventris obscurior. NCBI lineage: Eukaryota > Metazoa > Chordata > Aves > Passeriformes > Monarchidae > Monarcha > Monarcha castaneiventris. The sequence continues at coordinate 19,522,559 of JAMPIT010000379.1, read as the reverse complement.
CTGTCTCTTGCATCCCTCCCCTGGCTGTCCCCTTCCCTTTCTTCTGCATCTCAGTGTGGGTGCTGAAGCCCACTGGAGATGTGCAGTGGATACTCCAGCAACTCCAATGGGTGTGGTTCAGCTCTGCCAACTTCATGTCCCTGGCTGAAACCCACATCTGTAGGGCTGTGGGTGGGAAACAGGACTGACCTTGGCAGCAACACTGCTGCCTTGGAGTGCAGGAGGTGCTCGGAGCCCTGAGGGTCTTCAGCAGCCCACAGGTACCAAGATCCTCTCTGACAGCACATGATGCTTGGCAGCCAGTCATGACAGGGGGTGTAGGAAGGGGGTTTATAAGTTGCACTCGAGGCAGAGGGCTTTGAGCCGCTGGGCTGTGGCATCCCATATGGTGGAGAAAAGGAGCAGAAAATGTCATGTTCAGGCCTCCTCCGGGATATGAATATCTGAGAAGCTCTGCAGGTGGAGCTGCTTTGGGTGTTGAGCTGTTCTTTGTTGCCAGGAATGCTGCACAGCTCCCTGGGAGAAACCCTCCCACCGATGAATTTCACAGGGTTTTAAATTCATGGGTCAGATGACAATCAGGAAGACCAGATGCTTGTTCCTGCTTCTCCACTCCCCCCTCCCTTAGCAGCTGAGATGAACCAGCGTGGGAGGCAGTATCTGCTATCCAAGCCACTTTTCCCCCCTTCTTTTTGAGGTTTGTTCATATGAAGGAACGAAGGAGCCAGTTGATATTTCATTTGCAGGTCTCCCCTCCCAGGCAAACGGAGCAAAGTACAAGAGCTTGTTCTCCCCAGCTTGCTGTCCTTCCAGCTGAGTTCCCCAGACTCCCTGGGGCTGGTGCTCTGCATGGAGCAGACAGCAAGGAGCAGCAATCTGTCAGCTGAGCTCTGGAGCTGCACTGCGCACGGCCTCACCAGCACAGACTGCATCTCACACACACTGACCTACCTGGGACACGCTCTCTTACAGTTAATGCTAATTCTCAGTATCCATGCCATCTTCAGACCTGCACACAAGGCACTGAGGTGCACACTGTATTCAAGAGGGTTCAGTTAAATTTTAGATGAAAAATAGTAAGGGGCAGGTAGCTTCACTGATAGCACAAAACGGCTGTATCCAACAGGCTTGCTATGTCCATCTGTGCAGGTATAAATCTCTTGACTGGAGCAAGGTGCTGGTGTTTCCAGTTTCCAATGAGATCCAGCTGTGTGACTTCAAGGCCGTGCTGCACATGTGCATAAAAGACCATGTGGATACAAGGGGGCATCCAGCTATATGGAGTGGGAAGTAATGCAAAAGCTAGAGACAGTGCTCTCCTGGGTGTTGTTGGCTGTTGAATTTACTGGGTTGCAGCTTTGGGATCCAAATCTTCTAATATTACAATTTTTATTGGTTCTTGAGCATATCTGACAAATCCACAACAGCAATTTATCATCTACTCTGCTGCTGATAAACCTCAGGGCATAAATAAATAAATGAAGGTATAAACCTCAATGCAGTTTGATTCCCTAGGTCTTATCTTCTGTAGGAATTTCTGATTGAGGTCTAATATAACTTATCAGTGTAAGTGTATTAGGCAACAGCCCTGGCATAGTTAATGCAGCTGGTAACAGCAAAAAGGGCACAAGCATATGCCGATCTTGTTTCAAAAGTTGGAATAACACATCAGATATTAATTTTTCAAGATGCAAACCGCATATATAAAATGAGTGCCCACCAACCTTTCTGAGAGGAGATCAGGCTTTAGCTTGCAAACCATTTGGGGCACGAATTGTCTCTTCTCTCAGACCCGGTAAGAGCAGAGCCCTATCAGTGCTGCGGTTAGAAGAGCCTTCGGGCTGACTAGTCACACCACAACTTGGGTTTCTTCCATGTGAGCACTTAATTAGATTGAACTCTGCTAATTTAAGATAACAAGATAAGGTTAGCCCGGTTAAGTGTATGTGGCGATTTTATCTGCTATCAGCGGTAGGCTTTGTCTTTTTCTCTTACATGTGTTTAACTTGCAATTCCCCACAAGGTGTTATCAGCACTCACCTGAATGAGAGGGAACCAGGAGCTGCAGCTCTGCAGGGAGCAGGCAGCCCTGGAGAGTGGGCAAGTCACGGAGCACTTTGCAGGCCTTCAGGGGGTGACAATGGCTTTTGTTTAAGGCCGGGGGGGGGGGGCTCTTTTCCTGTAAATAGAGCTTACACACACCCAGACACCCACACTTACTTATGCACACACACATGCACACGCATGTATCTATCTAGACCCAGCTCTGCTCTCTGTCAGGCTCTGGAAAATGTAAAGACCATATGAGCTTATTTGTTTGTTTGGTTGGTTTTTTTTTTTTTTTTTTAGCCTTTTGATATCATGTTTCACACTTTTTATGAAGTGAAGAAAAAGACAAAGTGATACAGTGATTCAAAGGAAGCTGAGATTCCCATCTTATCAGTTACTTCCAAGATAACTGTTAAAAAAGTAAAAAGAGGGAGGTGATGTAAAATCATAGGCTGGAGACACCAGATCTGAGTATTTTCTGAAGTCCTAGGGATTGCCAAGGTAGGAGCAGTAGCGCATGCTTGTGTCCAAGCGTGTGGGAGCCTGTGGCTCTGACTCACACGAGGGCACGGGAGCTCACTGCTAGGACGCAGGCAGCTGCTCTGCTAAGCCAGGGAATTGCTGACCCCCGAGTACCTGTTGTTCATGTCTGAGCGATCCTGGAAACAGCCAAGATTTCCTCCGGAAGCTGGAGATGTGGAGGTGCTCCCAGATGAGCAGCATCTCCTAGTTAGTGACGTGCCACTGGGACCCCACATCTGCTCCTCTGTGCTGGTGTGGAGATGATCCAATGCTAAGAAATGAGGACAAACTCTAAGTGCTCTGACTACTGGTTGTGATCTCATTGCATCTGTCTGGATCTGCAGGGGAGCTGCAGTAGGAGTAGCAGCATTTCCCTAAGCTCCATTTGCATTTTCTAAGAGCTGACTTCAAACTGCTCCACGGTTTGGAAGGCAGAAGGGAGAATAAGGATACAGGGCTCACTGTAACACTGTTCCTCTGTCTAGAGCAAGGAAGATGGAATGAATCAGCATAGATCAGAGAAAAACTATTTTTGCTTCATTTTTCCTGTTATATTTATTTTCATTAGTATTATTCTCAGTAGTATTATAACAAATTAATAGTGTATTAGTATAATTACCATATAACATATTAACATACATAATAACATATTATATTTATTATGTTATTATATAATGAGATATAATAATGATTATAATATACTTCTTGTTGTTGTTATATAATTAGTATCATGATTAGCAGTGTTATGCAGAAAAACTATGCACCTGAAAAAGTTCCCCTCCTGAGAATGGTGACTTCACATCCAAGTATAGTGAGAAATGCTGAAGGCATGCAGGGAAAATGTCCTCCCTTCTGTTATGTGCTATGTCATAATAATAATTTGTGACTTCAAATATGGAGCATAACCTCCCTCAGTCCTGCACAAAATAAGCACTAAAAAGAAACAGTCTCACCCTAGAAGTATCTATAGCCTGTGTATAAGGCATCTATCCTGCAGAGAGAGGATGTTATTTTGGAAAGCTCCCCCTATGCCTTGATTTTAAGTACCATATTCAGCTCAATACTTGCACATTATTTTGTTACAGTTCTGGAATTTGTTCAAGTTAGCCTTTCCAGCTTCTTCTCATCCTGTGATTCATGCAGGTGTCCCAGATCGTTTAGAAATCAGTCCTATCTGAGGTCAACCTATCTACAAAATTAGCTACTTGGCAGATCCTGGCACCTCAGCTGTTGTGAATGACCTACTGCAGATCACCGATAACATATGTAACCTCCAAGATTATTTTATCATGCTGAAGTTCACTACTTATTCTTCTTTGTTTTGACTTTCTCAGGTTAGAATCTGTAAAAATACATGAATACTGTAACAATAATTTTTCCATGGTTTCTTGAAGCTCTCATCTTCATAGTTTTTTTCACATGTGGCTGACAGTGGACAAGCTGTCCACTTCTCCCCAGCTGGTGTCCATGATCTTCATATTTGGTTGGTTCTCCCTTCCCCTTTAAACATAGGCTTCTCCCTTCCCCTTTAACCATAGGCATTGAATTCTCTTTTACACGTTTTTGAAAGGTTTGGATTTTAACCATCAGCAGATGCAGTGATCAGTCATTTAGTATCCACATTTTGAGGCTAACTTCAGGAAACGGCAGTAGCATGGGACAGATTATGTGTATAATGTGTTATCCCTATCACATTTATCTAACAGTAATCAGATATCTGTAATTCTGTATTCATTAATTCATCGGTAAATGAAGCTGTGCTGCCAGATAACGTTTTCTTTTTTGGCTGCAGAACACTTTAAAGGGGGATCACAAGGTCCATGTTTGGCATTGGAGTATTGTAGCTCAGGAGAAAAAAGTTGATGCTGTAAACTGGCGGTGCTGACTGAAATGAATGCTCCCCCTGCTCCTCTCTTTGTTTGCACTGAATGCCACCACCACAGAAGCAGCAGCCAGGGAGCATCGAGAAACAGCCACAACCTTTCTGTATGTGCAGCAAAATGCTACGCTGAGAATAAATATTTGTCATACCCTACAGGACCCACTAAGCTGCAGATGAAAAAAAAAATGAATCTAGTTTCAGGCAACACAGAAATTAGTGCTAGTCTTTCCCTGTATTTATGTACCACATCCCCATGTAATTTTTGAGACAGTTTCCAGCATGTTCCCCTGAAACATGAGAATGGGGGTCAATAATATAAAATGTTAACATAGGAGATGGGTACTAATGTGTGACCTTATCACTAGCCTAAAACTGGATATTTAATAAACGTCATGAGACAGGGAAATCTCTTCTAATAGCATCTTGAATCTTTAAAGCATGGCTTCCCCTGCTCCATTTCCTGCAATGAGCTTTCACCACAACCCCTGCAAGTATTTGTCTAAAGCATGGACTTCATGCCAGCTCTCTTCAATCCTTTAAATATTGGTTGTAGCACAGTTTTTAGTGCATTAGGTGTTTTTAGGTCCCCCTTGCTGCCCCCTCCCCTCCCCTGCCCTCCCCTCCCCTCCATGAGACAGTTCCCAGCATGTTTAGTTTACTAATACAGATGTAAACAGTGTTCCCAGCCTAGGATGCCTTTGAAATGGGTATGCATTTAGGTTTTGCCCTTGAGCTGGGCCTGTGTTAGCTTCTGTGTAACAGGTTTGTCTCCATCAGCATGGACAGGAGATGAGCTTGGACTCAATGCCAGCTTGGGACTATTGCAGAATACAGTGTGGCTTTTTCTATCTTCTTTTTCTATCTTCCTCTGAAATATTCCCTCCATGTTCCCTTTCTGACAACTTTCTGCATGTTTCACCACCAAGTTAATCTTGAAGTAGAAGAAGACAGAAGTGGTGAGATGTTTCTGATGAAGACTTCTCATGACAGGCAGTGAAGGCACCATTTTTCTGCCAGCCTGCACGAATACCACGGGGTCAGCCCACAGCACGATCCCTGCTTTGTGTGCGACCCCAGATCTGCAGGAACGTGGAAGGGCCGGCTGCTACTCACAATAGATCAACTCTTGGAGCTACTGTCATGGAGAGTTATGCAATAAATGGACACACCTGAGAGCCAGGATGCCATCCAGAGGGACCTGAATGAGCCTGAGGAGTGGCCCCATGTGGAATTCATAAGAGACAACCAGGCCAGGTACAAGGCTCTGAATCTGGGTCAGGGCAGCCCCTGGTGTCAATACAGGCTGGGGGATGAACAGATTGACAGCAGCCCTGCTAAGAAGAATGTGCTGGTGCTGATGGATGAAAAGCTGGATGTGAGCCCACAGTGTGCACTTGCAGCCCAGAAAGCCATGACACATCCTGGGCTGCATCCAAAGAGCCCTGGCCAGCAGGTCAAGGGAGGTGGTTCTGCCCCTCTACTTCAGTCTTGTGGGACCCCACCCGTAGTGCTGCATCCCACTGCACAAAAAACTTGTGGGAGCAAGTCCAGAGGAGGGTTGCAGAAATGACTGGAAGGCTTGGACACCTTTCCTATGAGGAAGGGCTGAGAGAGTTGGGGTTGTTCAGCTTGGAGAAGGCAAGACTCCAGGGACACCTCACTGCAGCCTTTCAGTACTTAAAGGAAGCTTATAAGAAAGATGGGGACAGACTTTTTAGCAAGGCCTGTTGTGATAGGACAAGGGGTAAGGATTTTAAAGTAAAAGATGGTAGATTTAGACCAAATACAAGGGAATTTTTTTTTTTTTAATTTTTTTTTCTTTTTTTGTAATGAGGGTGGTGAGGCACTGGAACAGGTTGCCTAGAGAAGTTGTGAATGACCCACCCCCAGAAATATTCATGGCCAGACTGGATGGAGCTCTGAGCAACCTGGTCTAGTTGAAGATTCCCCTGAACATTGCAGAAGGGGATGGACTAGATGACCTTTAAAGCTCACTTCCAACCCAAAATGTTCTATGATTCTATGAAATGACAAATGTCATTGCATTAATAAAGTCTGTGACCTTCTCATGAGCTTGCTTGTGTGGAATAGCTTGTTGAAACTATATTTTTATGACTTCTCTGCTGTACAAAACCTTGGACTTCATCAGTAAAAACTGGTACTTTCTGTCAAAGCCTAGTTAGTGCTGTAGTGGATTTAATAATATTAATGCAGCTTGCCTAAACAATGCATGAATTTTCATTTCTTTCTCCTGCTGGCTGGCCTTGCTGGCATGGTGAACAATATGGTATAAGGAGCACTGGCTACTTGTCTTATTTTAAGAGAACCTGTTCACCTTCTCTTAGATAAGGAAAACTTTTGGTAAAGATTTTACTGAACTCTTGATAGAAAATAACTGCTTAGCTGAAGGATGACAATGGAGACTGAAAAGCAAGAGCTGGGTGCCAAATGAAAGCCTTGAGGTGGGGATTAGTGTGTGTGACTCATGTCAATAAATGCAGCCCAGTGCTTAGTGTGGGCTCAACCATAAGCAGTCTTCCCTTCAGGTTCCCAAGCTATCTTTGTAGCCTTGGGTTATTAGGGTTATTAGCCCAATTACAGTCTTGCTTGGTCAGTCTCTTTACTGCTTCTCTCAAAAATTCCAGCGTCTGTAGTGGGGATCATGCAGCTCCCTGCATCACCTCCTTTTCTGAGGCCCTCTGGGTGGCTCCAGGAGGAAACCCAATGCAGAAACGCAGGGCAAGGGAGAAGATGAGGTCCAGTGTGCTCATCCCTGAGGCAGGAGAGTGCACTTGGATTTGTGTCAGCGTTTGTGCTGACGCTGGCACAGCGCCGTGGCTGCCACCGCAGTGACCCCGGGGCAGCGCTGCACACATGCAAAAGCCACGGGAGGAGGCAACGGGAGAGCCACGAAAATAAACGTCAACAGAGAAGGATTATTGCAGCATAAAAATCTTTGTGGCTGATTTTAGCCGGGCAAGACCACAACAGCAGTCTAGTTACATCCCAGGATGGAAGTGTGTCACATGCAGAGATCTTTATGCACAGACGAGTGGCTCAGAGTGGGTAATGCATAATATAAATAGCTCCTTAAAGTCTGGGCTGGTGCAAGTCCACCTGGCCATCTATCTTAAAAATGCTTAGAAAGTAGTTCTAAAAATACCACATGCAGTTGCTGTGGGATAAACTGAACTTAAAACTTCCATTATGTTCCTGTAAATGAACATTAAATTAGTAAGATGTGCATCAGTCCACTAAAAGAAAGGAAAGAAACTCCCTTCTTTGCTCCTAAGGCTGAATAAAGCAGGACTGGAGAGACATTCACACACAGAACTGTACATAAACTGTGGAGTTTGACTAAGGGAAATGAGATCAGTAGCAGTTGTTAGTTATGAGTCATCCCTTCACAGTTTTTTGGACCATGGGAGAGAGCAGCATGTTCCAAGCAATATGCTTACTGGAGTAAAAAAATTCAGTCACCACAGCCTATTTACATCAAACAATATTATTGTGGCTACGGCCTCCAGGGAAGAAATGAGCTGAAACCATAATGCAACTTTTGATAGCAAATAGAAGTAAATAGAAAGACTGAGAGCAAAACTAATTTAATGAATGTTGCTTATTTAAATATTTATAGAATAAATTTCGCTCCAGTATGCATTCTACTGAAAGCAAAATGTGGCTCTCCCCTATTTAAATTATGAGGTGAGTAATTTTTAATTTAAACTAAAAATGCTTATTATTATATCCTGTAGGGTTGTATTGCAATATCTAAATTCTAGATGGCTGGCTTCTGCATACAGAATGCAGAGCTAAGCACCCCAGTTTCCTCTGTGGTGCACCAGGGAAGAAGGAGAGGGATGCAGAAAGAAGAAACTGCATACTTATTTGCTGGGGCTTTTTGTCAGCTGCAATTTATTGTGAACCTGCTGTTCCTACACATCACACGGAAAATTCCTTCATCTAGTCTAAATTTAATCTATTTCAAGCAGTCTTTTGCCTTGTCAACATTAGTGTTTTAGCTAAGGAAGGTGCTTTTGAAACAAATTATCCAGTGGTCCCCACTTACTGCATCTGGCGTTGCACATTTGGAGTCTGTAAGCCCGACTCCTTTCAGATTAAATTAAGCCATGAGATTCTCCAGGAGCACATTTGTGATGTGTGTGAACCACAAGTGTGTGTTTAGTGCACTGGACCAGATGAGCTGGTCTTAAGTAACCCTCCTAAAAGGCGCCTAATGTAGATGTCAGGCTTTCAGCATGAGCTGTTTCACTCTGCTGATACTTCCTATAAGGCTGCATTTCTTGTGGTGCAGACAGAGCCCTTCTCTCAGGTCACTGCAGGTTGCTTGGCCTGAAATGTTTTTCTGCTTCCCATTTACTCCTGGCCTACAGCTAGCTCTCACCTTCACCAGCATTCAGCTGCCTCTCCGGAAATCATATGAAAAAAAAAATCTATCTCTGTAAAGTGCAAATCAAATATTAGCAGACAGCTGACACTAAGTGAAAAAAAGTCACCTGATTATGGAAATAAAAGTGAGAACCAGCACTTCATTGATTTGCAAGAAAAAAAATCTTTAGAAGTTCAGTATGTGTCTGCTTCACTTCCCCTTAGCTGTATAATCATTTACACTTTGAACTCTCCTGGCAACCTGGTAACACAGCTGCATGTGAGAGAGCAGATTTCTGGCGAATCCCAACTACCCTGCATCAGTACAGGCAGGTATTTCTTAAATACCTGGATATGATTGTCCGTGACTGTGATTAGCACTATTAATATGCTACATAACCAAATGCCTCCCTAACTCAGAGGATCCCCTGATCCTATGTAGGGGATTTGTGCCTCAAAGTGCTCCAGTTGCCAGTCTGGCAGGTCATCCCCTTTCTGTCCCAGCTCTCATTTTCTGCATGAAGAATCATGGTCAGTGAGATGGAGCGGGAGTGCCTTTGCTGGGAGCCCATCCTGTGGGTGTGCAGGGCATGCTCAGAGCAGAGGCTGTCCCTTGTGCAGGTGCTACTGTGGAGAACCTGATTTCTCAAACTCAGGCACTTCGGTGTTAGGCTGAGTTGTTCTCCACTGTGAAGGCAGAGCTACACCACAACCTGCTCTGAAGCAACACTCTAGGTGTTTGTGGCAGGATAAATAGGAAAGAAAATGGAAGCGAATCCTGAAATTAGGAATTTCCTCGCTTAAGCAGAGCTATGGAAATGAAGCAGGTTGCAATGAACGTAATTTCAGGGCACCTGGAGTTTCCGAACTGAAACCTCCTTGAACTCACTGCATGTTAACAACACAGGGGGAAGTACAGAATAATTAGTGTGCAGCAATACAAACTTCTGCTTATTTCAAATAACTTTCCACTGTAAAATTTCCCACGAGTACTGCTGGATCTGTCCTTTAATTACCATTCACACAAGTGATCTAAAGTCTATCTTACTGCTCTAGTATACGCTATTTAAATTTGAAATCAAATAGCCTTCCATAGCCAAAAGGCAGAGACCTCATTAAGAACAGTGGGTAATCTATGGAGGATTTCTCCAAGTCAAATGGAAAGAGAAAAACAGCCTCTGAAGGCCACAACAGCTCAAAATGGTAGGAACTTACATAGTACATTGCATATAAGTGTATCAGGAACTAAATGGATGGAATGGGTTGCAAATGCTGAGAAGAGCATGCTGGCTGCTGAAAGCGTTTCAGGGGCTGGAAGCCAGGAAAAACAAGGAAAAGTAATGGAGAGAGTCGTTCTGGGACATCTCCTGGAGACAGAAAATTCGGGTGAGCAGAGCTGAGAGGAAAAGCTGTCTTGAAAAGAGTGAGCAGCACAACTGTGTGCTGTTCATTTTCAGGTTGTTTTGGGGATATGGGCGTGCATGCACTTCCCTGTAAGCAAACAGGACTGCACAACCAAGAATAACTGTACTCATATAATCTTCTCCTCTTGCTAGAAATAAACCCACAGTGCCATTGAGTACTGGCTGACTGAAACAAAACAGTCCAATAATAGGAGCATGTTTGGACAGCCAGCTCCTGCTGCATCAGCTGTTCTGCTGTACCTGGCCCCTCTTGCACAGGAATACACAAGGAGGAGAGTCCCATGTCCCTGGGAAGTGACACGGCTGGTGAACCAAGCCACCTCTAATCAACATCTTAGCTCTGCAAACGATGGCTTCTGATTGCATATCCAGCCCCAGGATTGTCTTCAGTGAGCAGGAAGCAGCAAAGCAGCACGGTGTGAGAAGCTGCACTGCGGTTCCAGGGTCAGCTGAGCACTCTGCCAGTGCTTCTGAAGCCAAGTCTGTGTTCCTATAGTGTCACTGATCTAAAGGAACATCTCTGTTTTAAAGCCTTGGAGCACAGCCAACAGGGAAGTTTTCTGTGACAATGATCCTCCTGTAGCTCCTCACAAGTGACACATTTCCCTGGGCAGGCAGGATGCTGGAGGTGTAGTCCTAAAGGTTACTTTCAGCAAACCATGGGAGATACACAGAATTTCCTGTTGAAGGGTGAGTTTGTTTGGGTTGGTTTGTTAGGGTGCATGGCATTTAACATATTTTACAATGGCCTTTTACAACAGAAGGGTGGGAACAGAAATCTAGCTAATTTAGGAGTAAGCTTGCTGAATTTGTGCAGGGACTTAGATGACGTAGTTGCTGTAATAGAAAAGGACTGGACTCAGCCTGTTAAAGCACCCCCACGATCCTCCTGCTGCAGTGTGTTTGAGGCTAAGCTTTCTGGCAGTTTATGTGGTCTTGACCTTTAATATCACTTGGAGGTCACTATTTTCAGGTGCCACAATACACCTGTTGTGTAATACAACTTCATGGCACAGGCAAGAAGCCAGGCTCTCACACAGGCATAACCTTGTTACCTCTCAAGAAATAGAATCCTCAAAAAGTACGGTAGGGACCTGAGAGGGGTTTCCTGAGCCTTACAGGAGAACCTCACACCAAGGTCATCTTGGAACAGCTGTAAGACTTGCCCCCTCAAAGCTTACCTCAGTCCTGTGCACTGAGAAGCAGAAAACTGTCCAGTGAGCAATAAACCGTATCACCTGTAATCCCTGCAGCTCATGCCTCCTCCATGGTTATCAAACACTGCATGTCTTTCCTTGCTTAAAAGCTCCAACACTGATAACTGAACCCCAAAATGCTGTTTTCCTGACAGCTGCTATGCAGATTGGGGCTGCGTTAGTGCTTGGTGTTGACACCAGCCCCAAGTTCCCTGGACAGCGAGCTCTGTGTGTGCTTACATGAGCTCAACACCATTTCATTCCTCTGCACCTGCCACATACTGAGGCTTGTGCCTGCTTAGCTGCTCCCTCCACCATCTCTTCCCGTTCCCTATCCAGCATGGGAAGCAGGCCTGGTTTGCCCCTTGTTTTTGTACAAGCACCAGCAGAGCTGTGAACACACATTCCCAAGTGCACTGTGCACAAGCAAAGGAAACAGCACAAGGGCACTTGGCTGTGGTATGTGGGCCCTAACTACTCCTGCTGCTCCAGTCCATGTTTTTGCCCCATGGCTCTGTCCCCCATCCCAAGATGTGATGCTGGAGAATTCCCATGGGATCCACGTGGATCTGTGTGAATCCCAGTCTGGGCACTCCCAGCTGGGGCTGCAAGAACACATCAGAAATACAGTTCAGGACAGGTTGCATTAGGATGACAAGTTAAAGTCTTGGAGGCAAACAAAGCAGGACCCTTTGGGGTCCATGATCGGCCATGGCACACCCACTCAAAAGTCCCTGCCTCCCACCAGGCTGTCTTTGGCTACTTCCCAGCCTTAGACCCTGCAAAGCCCTATCCTGCATTTCTGCATAGCCAGCTTTTGAAGGCAGGTAACAAGACAGGTATTGCATCCTTTTGGGTGGGCTGCCAGGGAATTTCCAGGGGCTGTAGCTTGAGCACAGTCTGCCAAGCAAGTGGTCAAGGCTTCAAGGCACCAGTTGGGACAGCCCTTGCAGAATTGCTCTGTTGTGCTCATGCCTGCCAAGGTGGCACAGTGCCTGCCAGCCTGCTGCCAGCTCCCTGTCACAGCCAGCCCAGCCAGTGTTACTGCCACAGGGCACCCACTTCTTGCTGCATATTCACTTGCTCTTTCATGGAGGTATCTGTAATAGGCTCACACTGTGGTCTCTTTGGTCAAAGTCTTCTGTGCTTAGAAAAGAAAAAATAAACCAAATTCTTTGAACACCTCTGGGAGCATTTATCCAGAGCTTGAGATGGTGAGGGGAACTATGCTGTACCATAACTGCACTGCAAACATACTTTATCCTGCTCATACCTGTACCACATTCCTGTGAATGCCTGAGATAAGATCTTGTCCCACACAGGAAATCTGGAGCGTCCTGATCTGTACAGACTACAACTGAGGCTGAACCTCTGAGGTGGATGCCCTCTGTAGCTAACACGTCTGTCAACACAAATGCATTCAGCTTTTGTGGGCACTGCACTGGAACTCCAGACATCTGGCTCCTTGCCAGCATGGGGGATCACCTTTATCACCCCTGCATTCTGTAAGGACTTGGTGTACAGTGCCCACCCGTGCATCACTCCATGTGTATGGTATGAATCAGTCAGAGCAGTGCAGGACATGATACCAGAAGGGCCTTGCAGGGCAGCTTGCAAAGACTTACGAGAAAAGCGTCACGCCCAAGAGCACGGGATTTGCCCAGGAGCTGCAGTTCAGTGCTTCTCCAGCAGCACCCTCCGGCTGACCTCTCAGAGCACTACAGATATGACTCATGATTGCTCACAACACCACTCATCAGCAGGGGGATTCCTTAGGTGCACTCCCATTTGCTGTGCCGAGCTAGCGCTCTGCAGAACTACTGAGATCTTGGCACTCAGAAAACATGAAGAAAATTAAAGCTTTGTTCAAACATAGAGGCCAAAGCCATGCATCCTAAATATTCACGTGGCTCAGGTTGTTTCAGGGGTGACTGTGCAATCCATGTGCTGGGTAAAAGCTTCTTGACAAGCTCCAGCAAAACCTATTTTAGTTTCAGGCTCAGCAAACTGTTACTGACATAATTCAGTCAAAATACAACATGCTCTAGAGGAATATCACTGCCTGTTCACTTTCAGGGTAACACCCCTCGGCGTTTGGCCATGAGTAGGTTATCTTGGGAAAACCCCAGATGTTTCAAAGAAAACTACGAGTCATGCCCATGTGATATAATAACTTTCAGTGAGATTTAACCTAGGAAGTTTTACCAGGGTTTTGCCCAAGGTAGTCTGTCTCAAGACCAGATGTCCTTTTCCCCACAGATGTCTCCAAGGCATCTGTTTCCAGACCTTTCTTTCCTTAACTGTATTCATGTAGTTAGAGGTGTAAAAGCCAGCTGGGTCAAATTCCTGTGGTCAGAGCTTGCCATAGTGACTTTCAGCTTTGTGCATTACTGACCCCCTGAGAGTCCAACAGGGAAGAGTTCCTAGTAACAATCCCTTGTCTGCTGGAAGTGGGATGGACTCTTACACCAACAGCACAGCTGTCCAAGCTTGCTCACCACCTGGAAGGGGGACAAATAAAATGGGGGTTGGAGAAGGAGCCAGGACACACACATTTAAACAGGATCTTCCTCTTTGATGTAAATGAGCTCTGAGGAAACAGATCTGTTGGAATACAGTTGGTGGAGGTCCTATTTTCTACAGGGTCCTCTATGGAGACCCAGTGACCATTCAGATTGTGTCCACAAGGACAATGATAGTGTTTGCTGCTCCATAAAGACCTCTGGTATATGCAGCAATAAATCTCCTGGTTTTAACATAAATGGAACCCTTTTTTAACACCCTGCTTAATGATACATTTATGGCAAAAGAATGAGTGTAGCAGAGGATACAAAATGCTGTATTTAGAGACAGACTTTCCTGTCAGTTGGAGGTCTCTGAGTAATGAAAACTGTCACCTCAGACCCTCATCCCTCAGGAAAATGGGCAGTTGTATCAAGCCTGCAGACAAGAAGTGGTGACAAGACCAGCTCTTGCCAGGCAGGCCTAGAGAAAGAGTTCTTCCATCAGCTTCACATCTCTGGCTTAAGAATGAGAGAAGGAGAGAGGAAATTCTTCCCATCCTAACAGAAAGTGGTGACATCATGGCTGTGGCACCATTTGTTTCAAAAAGGGATAGAAAGCAAAGCCATAGGGACATCTGAGGATGCAACTCCATCTTTGTTGGTGATCGTTATGTCACAGTTTACCAGAAAGAGATATGAACTTTACCCAAAATCCACAGAAATCACAAATTATTATTGGCTGCACTACAGGAAAATCCCTTTCTGAGCAGTAGATTGCAACTTGCATATACCATGTAATGAGTAAAGACACAAAAAACCCCCTGTGTGTTGCAGGTAATGCTGAAATTCCAATTAATAAGTGATAGGTAAGGAGGCTGAAAACGCAGTTTCATTGAAAACAAATGATAATTCTCAGTTCCATAGTTAGCAGTATGAGTGACAACAGTGACGTTAGGAACAGACTGAATAGAAATGGAACATAACCAACAGCAACATTTGAAGTGGCTTCTAAAAATGGGAAGAGGAACTACAGAAGGTCAAGCAAAAAAGCTCAGTACTTTCCTGATGATGTATTACTACCATGTGAAATGGTCTTTAGCCACAAAAAATGTCAAGTGTGTAAAGCACAGGCAAGCTTTCTGTCGAGCTGTCGGCTGAAACAAAGGTCTCATTTATGCAGAAAGAATTTGTGTCCAAACAAATGCCTGCAGTTTTACCTATCTCTCTGGGCATCTTTAATGGCTACAGATTTCTAAACATAGGCCAGGAGCCTGTGAGTAGCACAAGGAGAACTGTATTCACTGGAAGGGAGTGAAGCATCAGCCTGACAAACCTCCTGCCATGCTGCATGACCAAGAGAGAAGATGCTTTCTCCTCCTGTAACTTTCAAGGTAATCCATTGAGTAGCCTAGAGAGTAGTCCAACTATCATATGATCATCCAGGATGGTAAATTGTACTCTCTACTCAAGTCACTCATAGGGTGGAATTCTGCTTGTGCCTTGGTAGTGGTGAAGAGTAGCATCCTGCAGCTTCGAGGATCATTTAGCCCAACCTGGTGGAAATGCTGCCTCCTTCTGTTCTTAGCCTTCATGCAGCTCAGCTCCAGATATTTCAGTTTTATTTAGAGACAAACAGGAGAAGCCTCATCAGAGGTTACTTAGCTTTGAGCTGTCATCTGCACCCCGTGCCTTACCACCTATAAAACAATCCAACAAAAGCACTGTAGACTTTGGGGCAAAAAAAGAGCATTATTCCAGGTCCTAGTGCTGATCCTTGCTATCTTGGCACAGAGAAGCCCTCTCTCCTCCCTGTTTACACAAAGTATATTTCACATGCAGCACTGACAGTTGTGAAAGTATTGTGCTGGAATTCTGGACAGACAGTTCCAGCAAAGAGATATTTTGGGGCTGTCCTGCTTGCACCCCAAGGGTATGCATAGAGCCCAGTGACAGCTCTGGACAAGCTGTGGAGGAATTTGCACTGTGGCCACTCTTCCCACTCCTCACCTGAGGGCTCTCACCCACATCTCTCACTTGGGAATCACAGAATTACGTAATGGATAGGGTTGGAAGGAACCACAGTGGGTCATCTGGTCCAGCCTCTCTCAAGCAGGGTTATCCTAGAGAAACATTAACAGAATGAAAATGTTAAAACAGAGTGTGAGGAAATGCACATCAGCCAGCACCATCTTTATCTACTGTCCAAAAGGAGCTGAATCTAACAAACCTTAAAGCCCAAGAAGCATGGAAAACACAAGTACTGGATAATTGCATATTTCAAAACATTCCAACTCATGCTCAATAAATGTCAGCTGCACACTGCAAAGGCACAGAGCTGTGTATCGGCAGCTAGATTCGGAAGTGAAGTGAAATCTGATCATTGTTACTCCAGAAAGGGGAGTTTTATCGACATACTCTTCTTGACTTACCACAAGAAATGAAAAATTGAAAGATTGGACTGCCCAGGACACCCTCCAGACACAGTACAAGTGAAACATATTTGCTGGGTGCAGCATTTCAACTGTTTAATCTATTTTATTCTTGTTTTAGACTGCCAGCAGTGAAATGTGCAACTGGGGTCTGAGAAGCAAAGACCAGGAAAATCTTTGGAACAGTAATGTGATGATAAATGGAGTAGAAATGGATAATAAATCACAACGGATTAACAGCAAGAATAATGCCTGAGACCTAGCAATATCAAATTATGTGAAGTCATTTGCTGTGAAGCAATTACCTTCCGCAGTATTTCCGATTCCCGCAGTAGGTGGCCAGCTGTATTGATTCAAGGTACGTTTATAACGTCAGGAGCTAAAAAAAGTGTTTCCATGCCTTGGGAAGGTGATTTCTGTTAATGCATTACTAGCAGATACTGCCTCTGAATATGGGAAAAAGCAACAAGAACACTGACGAGTGCCAGGGCCAGGTTTACTACAACTGTGTTACTTGTACAAAAATGATGAAGAATATGCTGACCATGCTGATTAATTTGTTTCCAGTTGTTACTTGAGCTTTACTCTCAGACTTGTTATTGTCTTCAGCTGAACGAATTTAAATTGGTTTTTTTCAGGTAGAATTTTAGAGGGGAATCTCTGCACTTTTATATTTATGAAATGTTAACCTGTGCTAAAAAGATGTGTTGCTATAAAGCAACTGTTTGCCAAAAAATCACTAAATAAATAATCAATAAATGCAAAACATAATTTACTATCACCTGTGAAAAATTTACCAAGATATCTGCTTGTGTGAGAGTATTAGCTAGCAGCTTAAAAAAAAAGAAAAAAGGATTTTTCATGGTACTCAGGTTAAGCACAAAGAGATGAAGCTCTGTGTGCTCACCCAGTTTTTGCACTTCTTCCCTTCAGTACAATGTCTGCTGTAACAAATGGGAAGAATTTACAGAGAATTTTCAGGAATATGCAAAATGCAGCAAGACTTGCTTGAAGTCTGGGTCTGCTGTTTTCATGTTTATCACTCTTATGCTACTGGTGGAGATATGGACAAATAATATCCAATAAATGTAGTAGGGCTGGGGAGCTTTGCAATTTTTGAGGTTATATTAGCCAGAAAAGTAGTTTGCTTGGTGCAACTCATTTTGTTTGGAAAACTAGTAGCAGCTATGCTATACTCTTTGATTATCCCTTACTTACATGAAAAGGGACTTGCTACTCAGCAAACATTTTTAAATACAGAAGCCAAGGGAGGCCTGAATAAAACTGGATGTTCAGGATACCTCCTGTGAGGTAGTACTGGAGATATTTTAGCTTGAATGTCTTAAAAATTAATCATGGCAGCTGAAGTCATCCAGTGCTGGGATTCCTGTCCATCAGCTCAGACCCTCTGGCAGCCAGGGCACTGTGGTATCAGACCTGCCTGAGATCCTGCTTAAGAAGAATATTTCTAGTGAACAAAGCATGCCTGGACCCTGTACTATGGCTTCAAGCTGTAGGTGTCTGGAGAGAACCCACTTTGCAGGCTTCAGGACTAAGGCTGGGGAGCTTTATATCAATGATATTGCATGGCTCGTTGCTCTGCAAGCAAAGAGGCAGATTTCAAAGCTTGGGTGTTCATATCCTTGAGGAAGCAGGCACACTGGTGGGCCCTTAGTGTGCCCTTACACAGGAGTTACATTTCTAAAGGGACATTATTGTGGTTGTACGTGGGGTCTCAAAGGCCCAGATTGGACACAAAATGAAAGTGTGGGATTTGTCTTCTTGTTTTTGCCTAAGAAAAAAAAAATCTAAAAGAAAATGCATTGGACATACATTTCAGTCACTGGACCACAGAGCAACAGTTGGAAAAGTCTAAATTAAAACCTCAATTGGCAAGGCTTACTAATGAAAATGTTATTGTTCCCATCTGCTGTAGCACTTTAGATGCCTGAAAGTCACAAAGTCAAAGCCATTAAAATATTGCACAAACAAACAGAAGAAAAAACAGGGGCAGATACAGTTAAATCATTGTGCAAAGCCAAAAGCCCATGCAAACACAGAGTTCTGAGAGGATTTATCCAGCTTCAGAAAATTAGAAGTGGTGGGGAAGTTCTCATCGCATGTACAGCTCAAATTCAACATCTGTTGTTGCTTGGAAGTCCTGTGGCTGAGCAGGTCAACCTTTAAACTACCTGCCACTTCAAAAACAGTCTTTCTGAAATCTGAGTGCACTGTGGCTTAACGAGATATAGGCTATAGCTTACCTTTTCTTTAGCCTTTGCCTCTGATTTCTGCAGGGAACATTTCTGCTGCTCTGGCATCCTTTTCAAGGCTTCTTTGTCCACAAAAATCACTTTGAAAAGGAGCACAGTGAAATGGGAAGGGAAAAGCAGATTGAAATGTGCTCGAGAGCATGTAAACCCAGAAATGAACAGAGCTGCCTAAGACAGAGCATGGTGAAGCTTTAGCTGTGTTGAGACATCCCCTACAGTGTGAAACCACATACAACCAGGTTGATGAGGGAGCTGGGCAGCAGGCACTGATGAAGGCCATGTCTCCACTACACCCTGCAGTTTGCTGTACAGTTACTGGAGCTTTTTAGAGCTTGGGCTCCAAAGAGAAATTATATAATATCTATAGATACACAAAGAGAAAGCATTTAAGTCAGTCCTAAAGGTACAGCTGGAAGCCTGGAAGCAGAATTGTCCACATTCCCTCCAGCTCTGGATGTCACAAAAGACACCCACCACCTTTCCATTGCTTGTTCTTTCTTAACTGAGGCTCCTTTGTGCTCACCAGGTGTGGTCTTCAGCTGTACCATCTTTGTAATTGTGCAGGATGTGATTTGCTTCAGGGATTAATTACAGCTGATGAGGAGGCTGCGGTCTGTTCCCTGAGTCCTTTGCTTTAAATATTGCAAAAGTTTGCTTTTAGAGCACATGAACGTGGAAGGGAAAGAACTTCACTTTACACTGCAGGGAAGGCAAGAGAGCCAGGCTCTGCATTGTCCTGGGAAAGAGGAAATTAAAAAAAAAATCATTAATGGGATAGAGTAGCAAGGCCATGCTAAACACAACATGAAATGATCAACAGCACTGTCAGCATAGTTGTGGCTGAAAGCATAAAACAGGAACAGATCCAGGTTTATTTACACACTTGCATCTGCAAAATCTGTATGGATTTAAAGGGGTAATGACAGTTACCTTGTAGAGTATTTGAATAGGGAAACCAGCATTAGCTGTGCTAATGAAATAGCCCTTTTGATAATTTAAGCTGCATCCTTGACAATCCTGCCCAGAGAAGTTAAAGGCTTTTGTTGTCAAAGAAAGCATACTGTGGTTTTGGGGAAAAAAATGCCCATGGAAAAGATGTTGTTAAGAGGAAAAATATTTGGAGTTGAGATACTGCTGATGAAAAAGGGGAAGAATTCAAACAAGGAGGAAGAGATAGAACAGAGCAGCATTCTTCTCACATTCCTTTAGCAACCCCTTCTGAGGTGCCCAGACACTCGCTTGGGAGGGTGCTAGTGCTCTCTTGGATATCCGTGCTCTTTCACCCTCTGTCAGATTCAGTATGGTACTCCCAAATCTCTCAGGCATGCTCTGCTGGCTTAACTTTGATGGGATAAATGGGACACAGTGTCCAAGGTGGAAACATGATCCTGCTACAGCTGAAGGTATTTACAGTGAATTGAGAATATGGAGAGGAGAGCCTGCTTATTCCTAGGGTGACAACCATCATTATGCACCTTCAACTTGTTGCTAAAAAGCCTGTAAACAGGCAGCTAGAATGGATCATCTGAAGTATTTACTAGCACTTTCATTTGAACAAAGTCACATATCATTTCTTCCAAACCACAAAAAGATTATTATTCTTTGGCATGGCCTTCCAGATGGTTAATTATAAGAATGAACATTCCTTTAGGATACATAAGGAGGAAAAGAGTAAAAAACACCTAGGGCTCCACTGCTGTAGCTAAAGTGCAATTCTATTTCCATGAAGAAAAACCAGACCCAGAAGGGACAGAATTTTTAGCTTTGTTTTCACCAGAGGACAGATGTGATCCACGGGACAGGGGGCTCAGAGAGAAAGGAAAACACCAGACACAACAGGAGGCAAGGGAAGAAGCAAGACAGGGGCTCAGCCCTTGAATTTCAGGTTGTCCTGAAGGACTTGGCCAGAGCCCTTGTTTCTCTCGGTCACCTTGGTGCTCCTGGGATGGCAGATTTCCTCACATCCCAGAGGAAAATGGTGAAAAGAGTCATCCTCACTGGGTGACTTTATAATCCACCCACTCACTCGGCTGGGCCCATCCCACCACCCCAGCCAGGAGCCAGGCACTAGGGGCACATCCCTGGGGATGGAGACAAGCTGGGACGTGGGCATGGCTTGGTGGGACACACGGCCAAGGAGGGCAGGGCTGTGGGGGGCTGGAGGGCTGCTGGGGCAGGGCTGACAGCCTGCCGAGCTGATGTGGGGTCCTGGGCCCCAGCAGGTTGGGGAGCCTAGTGTGGCTGACAGGGTCAGGCAGGGCTGTGAATGCCCACAGGGCTTCAATTCTTTTTTCCCTTCATCTTCTCTGGGATTTTAAAACTGTTTTAATGTTCCTTTTGAAATTTTTCACCTCTTTCTTCCAGTCCCAGTAAGTACATCTTAGGTCAGCAGGTGGTTCCTCCCCATCTGACCTGGAGACAGTGGGTCCAGCTGGCACCCACTGGATCTTTCCTTTTCTTTCCTTGTCCCGGGAGCCTCTGGGGTGGGGTGGGACCCACAGACCTTTGGAGCAGGCACTGCTGAACCCCCAGCAGCAGCCTGAGGCAGAGGGGCCCCTCAAAGGCAGGGTGTGAGGGTTAGCAGGAATGAAGGGAGGATGAATGATGGAGGAGGTACTGACACATGGACTTCCTGCAGCAGAGGTGTCAGAGCTCTTGTATTGTGGAAATAGAATAGGGACAATATTTGGGGGAGAGAAGGATTATTCTGAAGCACAAGGTTGCTTATTCTTCCAGTTATTTCAAGTGCTGTAATTAAAGCAAATGCATACAGTCAGCCTAAGGTGAATGAAAGTGTAAACAAGGAACTGGAGCAACATCAGCTGCAGTGTGGTGCCTGCACTACCCCCTTTTATATCAACCCATGGAATTTATTTATGCACTTGGACTTGCTACATTTCCTTCTCCTTTCTCCCTGCTGCCCTCACTCCCTGCAGGACTTTCATTCCCCTTTCCTGCCTGGTCTCCCGTGTTGCCTCTGGCTGCCTGCCCCTGCCTGGCCTGGCAGGGCTGGACAGGGTCCCAGGGCTCCCCAGCCCCGGTGCCACCGCTCTTGGGACCTCGGGAATGCTTCATAGGCAGCTGTGGCAATTTTACAGTGTGATAGTTTTCATGGGAAGGGTGGGTTAATTAGGTCATTAACTGCTTTCTTATCTCTGGCAGGCAAAAATTAGAGAA
The DNA here is from genome assembly GCA_026261815.1 of Monarcha castaneiventris obscurior. Lineage (NCBI taxonomy): Eukaryota > Metazoa > Chordata > Aves > Passeriformes > Monarchidae > Monarcha > Monarcha castaneiventris. The sequence goes on along the minus strand of JAMPIT010000379.1, from coordinate 19,500,714 downwards.
TCACCTTTATTGGAAGTGTTTCAAAAAGTGCTTCAGTGCTGTTTCCTCTTTGTTTCTCTTTCACACAGATCCCAGCATTTTAAAGCACTGTTTCAAGCTTTAAACTAGCTGTGTTATGTTTTGGTTCATCTTGTGGCTGTCTGTACCAATTCTGCTGTAGCATTTTGGAACATCCCAAAATAATTTCCTTTTTTCCTCCTCCACTACTGCATCTATTGTCAGGAGTGCATCATTATCCATTTGGTTGCTTTCACCTATTTTACAAAACAAAAAGTCTTACCCATAAGCATAAATCATTTAATTTGAACAACAAACTTTAGTTGAAAAACAACTTAACTGGAACCCACTGCCATAATTTTAAGACTTTTTTCCCAGTAAGTAGTGTGGGGAAATGATGGCAGCTGGAGCCAGTGATGATTTGGTTTATTTTTCCAAAAGGGAGTGAGCCTGGCTGAGTCAGCAGTGTGCAGGATTGAGTTTAAACTGCTGAAAAGGCCTTCCAAAGGAGGTCTGATGAAAAATCTGAGAATATTGTTCCCTAAAGAAGGAAAATGTTGTTCCCTATAATGGCGGAGCTACTGAGTTTCTATTGCCTTTGAAAATAGTTCAGTGCCTAGGAATATATATTGGAAGAGTTAAATCACAGATTCTACAACACGTATTTAAATTGTAAGTTTTCCATCATTATTTTGTGAAACATTCTTCCAAGTTCTATTATTTTTAATAGATTCCTCAGTTGGAAAAGTATAAAGTAATTTTCAAGTAGGATTTGTAAATAACTTCATTTTAAACCCAAATAAAATACGGTTGAAACCCCAAACTTATTACTCTGAAAATCAGCATAGGCATTTTGAGGAACAGAATGAGATATTGTGTCTTTATTTAAAATTTTTAACTCTAGTGGCTGAGGCTTCACATTTTCAGGCTGTCTCAAATATGAAGAAGATTTTTATTCTTTAAAATATTATTGTAAAGAAAAGGTTTAAATACCTTACAACCAAAAAATTCCTGGAAGCTTTAAAGAAAACACTAGTCATTGGAACACTTCCTAGAGAATTTCAAAAATGCAAAGCAAGTCTCATAGCCTTGTAAGAGCCACTTAAAGCAAAAAATATCTCTATGTACATCTGGGATTTTTTGGAAAAAAAACCAAAACCAACCAACCAACCGAAAAAACCCAACACTTTCCCTCCCCCCTCCACCACCCCCCCAAAAAAACCCAAACTCCAACAAAACCTAAAAACCCAACAAAGAATGAACCTGGAAAATTCCCAGCCTTCTCAAACAGCACTGATGTTCTTCTCATGCAGCTATTGATCTGGTGGTATTTCAAAGACTGGGGCCTTGTGTGGTGGGCTTCATCAGATCCTTTGAGGTTCCTCCTCTGCTTCATTTTAGTTATAAATTTCAATTTCCAAGTGTGGTATTGCTAACCTCAGAATATTCATAATTCTCTGCTCTGCTATTTCGGTACTTTATGCATAAACCTAATTTCAAAATTAGGTTAAAAAGTAGTCCTTCCTATGAAGATAACCCGCAGAGCTCTTTTATTTACTTGCTTGTTTGTTTGCTCAGGGGGCCATCTTTCGCTGGAGTTGCCAAGCCCTCTTCTCTTGTAATTAAAAGGTATGTTTGAAGCAAAACGAAAGTATGTAGTGGTTTGTTTATTCAGGAGAAAATGTTTGATTTAATTTAACAGATTATATTATTGAAGAGGAACAGGGACAAAAATAGATCCTGAACCAAAGTCTGCCTTGAGCTACATCTTGCTTAAGCACCACCAGAGCTGTGCTAGGGAGCAGGTCCCTGAGAAAGGGAGGTTGTGGTGGGGCTGTGTTCTGCCTCTGCAGGAACAGGAGGGGAGATAACAACCCTACTCTGATAGCCAGGGAAACAGCCCTTTGGTCTGCTTTTCTGCCAGCTTCAACACCTGCCCTTGCCGAGGGGATGAGCTGGGCAATGCTCTCTGCACATGTGGCACCCCGTGGTGGGGAGGCTCCCAAGCTGTGAACGACTGTGGAGAGCAGGGAGAGTGACCACATCTGTGGCAGCCGAGGGAGACCAGCTGAAATCACCAGTGTGATAAAATACACCACGGGTTTTGCACAGCCACCCTGAACCACGCTGAAAATTCACACATCCCTTCTCCAGTGCTCCAAATACTCAAATTCTTCTCTTGGAGACACCTACATGAAACAAAAGCTAGAAACAATAGGCTACCAGTTGTGTGATTTAGATTTAGCATCAAGATTATGTCTGATGAGGGCTCAGTTTTGCTTGGTCTTGGGGTACCTCTGCAAGGCAGCCAGATGCAATTGAGCTGGCACTGCAGTGAGGAGCACAGCAGCTGCTGCTTCTGAGGGATGTTGTGCTATTCTGCCAAACAGACAAGGACTAGCCTTGAAAAGGGCAGGAGGTTAGCCAAGGCTAATAAAATCTTAGAGATTCCAATGGCACTTAGGGTAATTCTTTCCCTCTTTTAGAGACACAGACAACATACCCTGTATATAGGACAATGACAACATGCCATCCTCACTTTCCTTCCTTCTCAACTCCAGATCTCCATGAACACAGCAACAAGGGAGAGGTGGGGGGTGGGGAGGAGTGCAGACAATTAGTGTGAGTCTTTACACTCTCTTCCAAAAAAGCCCAAACCACAGTTAAAGGATTTAAATTATTGGGAGACATAGCTGCATATTTCAGGAAATTAGGATATTTCAGTCAATTAAAAAATAAAAAATGGAAAGGAAATAAAAGATTTTCCGGTGTTTGTCATCTACTGTGCATTGCCATGATTCAGCTTTTCCCTTTTTTGGGTGGAATGAGATGAGAGTAGAATATTTAATGTTTTTAGAGCTGGACATCCTAGAAGAGGAAACTGTTAACAGTGGCCAGTGCAAGGGGGATAGCTCTCTGCAGCTTACTGAGAGAGAGCAACAGCTACTGTTGAGGATGCTTGGGTTCAGGCTCTGTAATTCTATAATTTTAAAGGTTCGATCTTTTGATCCTCATTTCAATCCCTTCTTTACATGAAGCAAAACATTGAACAACAGCAGGTACAGAAGGTAGAATAAAAACTCAGGGAAAAAACCAGAGATATTATATAAAATATTTTCTGGTCTACAGCCATTTGCAACTTGGGACCACCTTAGATAGAAGGGGTGATTAATATTAAACAGTACTTGATGGCTTTTTCTTCCTTTTTTGTCCAATTGATCTCTCAACTTATAACAGCTTTCCAGACTCCTGGTGTCCTGTGACAAGGAGCTTTACAGCTTAATGGTGTATGGTGCTAAGAAGTACTTTCCACCACTTTAGCTATTTTGTTTCATGCCTTGTGATTTTTTTGTGTTCTAAGAGAAAGTTATTATCTGCTTTTATTTTCTGCGTCAACCAGTGTTTTATCAGTCTCTGCCATTAAGTTCCCTGCCCCCTTAATTTCGTTTCCCTGAGGGACAGATGACCTGGAAAACAGGAGGGTATGAAATCCTCCCAGGTACATTTAACAGAACACACAAAGTGTCTCCCTGTAAAAGCAAAAGCAGAAGCCTTAGTCTGCTTGTTGTCCTTCTTAAAGGAAGAACGTTTTTGTGCAGGGTAACACTCGAATTGGAGTTCTAAAAGCAGGACCTTGACCTTCTGCCAGTCTAGTTGAACCAGCTTTACAAGTATTATAAATCCTGGGCTGGTTCAGAGCTTTTGAACAACTACACTTTGTTTTGAATCACAAGCAGCAAGGGAACCTTCGCGCTGCATTCCCATGGCTATTTTAGGGACAAATTTATACTTTGGAGAAATAAAATTATATTTTCAAGTTTTTCAGATAAAGTATCTATATTAGGAAAGTATTTTTAATATTAGCACCTAGTGCTTCTCCCCTGGCTATTCTTTCTCTAGTATTAGTTGGCCATATTTCTCATCAAACTGCAGCTGCTCTCCAGTGTGGGTGGGGGGCTCTATTTTGCAGCTGTATTTAGGATGTGCAGGAATTTGAAGGTATTAGGAAGATCTGATGCTATTATGCAATGGTTGTACTGCCCCACCTGCAGGCCTTGGGGCTTACCTTTAAACTTGCTTTGGACCAAAGAATTCTGCATTTCAGGGGCAGAGGTATGTTCAAACAGTGTCCTGATACGAGTGGAATTGAAGACCTGACAAGAGATTTTATTGCTCTTCGGTTTGGGCATAATTTTACATTGGAGAAAGTGAAAACGTTCATCTTGCCCCTAACCTATAAACTACAATATTTGGTTCAACGACAGGTATTTTCCTGCATCACTTTGCACTCTCAGGTTACTCTGGTTACATCTGCAGGTGCCTAAAACGAGTCTGGAAAAAGGGCTTGCAAAGGTGTAAGATAAAACCAGTCCTTGCTTCCCTGCAGCAGGACTTCGGTATGAGGCCCCAGAGTGAAACACACTTTGTCTCAGACATAGCTGAGAAGAAGCTCAAGGACAGCTGGGAAACACTAAACAAATCAGCCTGCATGCCCACACCTCATCCTAGTCAAATGGCCTTGAAATGTGTTTACAGACAAAAAGAGCTGTGAATTGTGCTGTTTGACTGTGCTGGGAATCGCTGTAGGACATCAGTGTAGAAAGCCTGGGTTAGTTTATTAGATTGACAAATATTAGCAAGTTATTTTGCTTTCTACGAAAATATTATTGTGCTAAGAGACTTTTGATAGTGGGGCCTTTCTTATGCAACATTACATCTACTGCTGGTCTTATTGTGGTAACAAGCGAAGTACAAGGAACAGCACATTGCAAAGCAAAGCCACAAACGCCTCTGACTCTGGAACTGCTTGCAAAACAGGACCGATGACTGAGGAATCTGATCATGGCCACAAGGGAGATGAAATGTATTTCAGGTTCAGAGAGGGCTGTAGCAAGGTGCTCTCAATCAGGCCCTCCTTCTTGCTAGGTGGGGAGAGGTGCCCGTGCTGCCCTTGGCTGAGCACACTGGCAGGAGGCCGCAGTGTGAGCAGCACTGGCACTGCAGCTGCCTGGCTCTGATGACTGCTCACAGGTCCCCTTCCTGTGCTCAGAGTGTGGTGTCTAACAGGCAAGAAGGCTGCAGAGAAAACAAACACCCAGAACCCCTTTGCCTGTCCTTGCAAGCAGCTCTCACCCAGATGATCCCTTAGACCTCCCTTGCTTATGCTGCTAATTAGGCTTCTAGTCCTGCAGCCAAGAACCAGTACAGCCTCTGCCAAGAATCAATACAATGCAAAGCAGCAGGCAGCCAGTATGCAGCCCATTAGATACCAGATCCTCATGCCAGGGTGCTTTCCTCTATCAGCATACCATGAAACCTGAGAGGAATATCTGAAAAGGAATCACTGCCCTTAGGGTCTTACACATATGTGGAGTGTCCTTGGGACACAGCTTTCCAGACTGGGATGAGATCAGATTTTTAGCAGTGTTGCCACAGAAACTAAGCAACATGGAATGAGCTGACTCTTGCTATTCCTCAGAGCCATGCTGCTTCCGGCACAAGAGATTTCTGCATGGCCTCAAAGAGAAAATGTGCCCACTGTGACTGTGAGCCCTCTCCCAAACTTCCATGGTCTCAGTGTAAATCAGTTTTATTCAGTAATTTAAACATCTCCACAGTGTATATGTTACCATATTTACTGCTGTTTGCTTTTTGAAGTACATGCACTTTAGGCATACTTTAATTGCATACTGTTTATGTATAGGAATATTTCTATGAACACTTTGGATTTCTCATGGAGAATTCCCAAAGCATTTTCAGGACAGCCTTTGTATGGATTATGAACTTACCTTGGCCTTGTACCCCAGCACTTAATATTCACAGGCCACCAAAAGCACAACAGGCTGCACTAAGAGTTCATAACACAATCAGATGTGGTGCAACAGTGGGGTGTATGCATCCCATATAATGTGTCCCACGTGGTCAGGTTTTCAGAAGGGACATCAAGACCTCTGGAAAATAATTGAATCTTCATGTTCCAGCCAAGGCAAAGTCCTCTCCTTTGCTTTCCTATGTGCTGAGCAGGATGCAGTGCAAATTATCACCCGAAACAGATACTGGTCTGTTTTCCTAATCTTCTTGTTAATACATGCTACGTACAGCTCATCTTCCCAGGCACTTTCAGTCTTGTCTTCAGGGAGGAAAGTTAAACAAGTTTTGCTCTGCGAGGCAGTAGAAGGCTTCATTGCTTTCTGCTGGAAAGGATGGTGCACTCTTACCTCAGGATAAGAGCAGGAAGGCTGGTTTGGTTACCCTGCATCAGACAGAGCTTAGGGTGCTTTGGGCTCCCACACTGTGAGGACAAGCCCCCATGCTGGAGGCTTGTACATTTGGAGGTGTACTTGTTGAGTACATAACCCTGTACTCAACATCTACCTGCTCTATGACATTCATTCTCCCTTGGACAAAATACCTGAGAGATCTTGAGATACAATCAGCGGCATTTAGTGCCCTAACGCCATCACAGGATGTAGAGTGCCATGCCCACAGCCATCTGCTGGCAGTGTGAAAGTGTCACAGCCTACCTGAGCAGTCAGCTGGGGTGGGGAGAGGAGAGCCCTTCAATTTGTCCCAAAAACTGATGCGAAGTTGCCTCTGCCACGTACCCCACCAAGACTTGCTGAGCAATCCTGCAGCATGCCGAGCTCAGCATAACACAGAGACATCATTGCACCAAGCAGACACATGATGGAAAACTCACAATACATTCCTAGGAAAGCAGTGAGAAGCTCTTCCGTGAAAGGTTTTTCTAATGGAGGTGCTCCATTTCACGTCAGACAGTGTGAACCTGAAGGAAACGATTTTGCAAGTACATCCACCCAGGCATGCAAGGCAGCCCGGAATTAAGTAACATTCTTGCCCTTGGGGTGAACTCTCCCTGTATACGCCTTAGCATCTGACATTTTCACAGTACTTTTGCAGGGAGGCATACTCAGCAGGAAAGATGATGTGGGAAAATTCCCCTCTCCAGCACTTCGGGCGAGTGTGGCTCTGCATTAGAGCTGCAACATTCATGCTGTTAGTAAAGCGGGAAGGAAAAGAAAGTGAGGCAGCCCTCGCAGCTGGTTCTCCTCTACCCTGGCTAATGTTTGCATGGGAGCAATGAGAATTATTAACTGCCCCAGACAAGTTTTACTGCCTCAAGGTCACAGAGTAATGGTGCACTGAAAGACCACAGAAATGCAGCAAAACAAGTCTCTTGGTGCTGGGGAGACCAGAGCGCCTTGTCCAGGAAAGGCAGAGCGCTGTGCACACCTATAAAGCTGCATCCAGGTTTGTTCCTGGGATCCTTCATCTGTGGTGCTGACACAGCACAAGGACATGAATGTTAGACCTCCTAAAGCCAGCTTCTTATTAATTAATTAATTATCAATTAATTTTATTTTTTATTATTTATTGCAACTCCGGGGGGAAAATTAGCCCTAGATGTCTAACTTAAGTTATCACTTGCTAAATTTTTGACATCTTGGTCTAGTAGTCTTCACAGCCTTGTTTTCCTTATTGGACAAGTATGCTTGCCGTTCTCTGGCTGGTACCTGTGCTGCTAGGAGGATTAAACCCAGTGCTCCCCTGTGAACACCCGGCAGCTCCCTCACTTTGCAGTGTGATTAATGAAGCCTCTCCTCCTGGCTGAGAGCAAGAAACTCACCGCCTTTCTCCATGCCCTTGAGCACATGCAGAGCCTTTATCTGAGGTCACTTTTTACTTGGAGTCCACAAAGCACAAGCAAGGCTTGTCCTCTCAGTGTGTGACTCAGCTTTTGGCCCTGTTTCTCACTCTCCAGGCCAGGTGAAGATAAAGAGCATTTGCGGAGGAGGGAAGGAGAAAGGCAGATTCCACCTCCACAGCTCCAACTGCCCTCACCAATAATCAGATAGGTGTCGCCCTCCCCTAAGGACATCCCCTCTCCTATCTCCCTTGATTAGGAGTCAAACTCCACCTATTCCCCCCCTTCAGTGCTGGCATCCTATTTCCAGGACAGAGCTCTGCTGCTTTCAGTTGTGCCTGGTGCCTGAGGTCCTTGAGCCAAGGACAAGTCACAGCACTGCAAGCACAGTTTACTCTGCAGTGTTCTGTGCTCAAGGCTCTGTTCCACCTTCCTCCCCACCCACGTTCCTCCCTCCTTCCTTAGAACATGCCCTGCTGCGTGGTATCCATATGCAGCAACGTCCGTCCGTCCGTCCGTCCGTCCGTCCGTCCGTCCATCCATCCATCCATCCATCCATCCATCCATCCATCCATCCAGTCCTCAGTCCTAGCATTTACAAACTGAAGGGTCAGTAGATCTCCCTTGGCATGAGCAGGAAAAACGCACACCAACCTTGTAGGAAGAGAGATGTGTTACTCTGTGTAAGTTTCCTTTGTGCAATGTAAGCACGACCCTGAATTTTCAAGGCTTGCTCTCACCTGCTTTTTTTGCTGCAAGAAAGCTGGAGCTGTTAAAGTGCTTCCAGCATGCAGTGCCCTCATATAATGTAATTAACATTTTGACCACTGGATGCTACTCTTGCTCCAAACATCTGCACAAGGGACTGCAGGGTGAGGACTTACTGGCAATGCAATCCTGTAATTTTTTAACCTAGAATCTGTTAAATCAGTCAGCGACCTGTAGCTAGGTGTTTATTGCCTGCCCATCAACTGAAAATGAATAGTTAGGAAGTCGTTATGGGGATATAAAGGAATGTCTGCATCCAGCTACACACAAGCAGATGATTAAATTAATGGTAATGGACTGAGATTTTAGCAGTGAAAAAGCAAGTGATTTTTCAAACCCTTACGCTTGGGATTTTTAGCACATTGCTCAAGACAGACAAATGGTTTTGTATGTATAATACCAGCGGTGCCCAAAGGCCAGAAATGAACCACATTTTTCAGGTACTTGTGACAATTTATGCTGCACTCTACTCACTATCCCACCTGCCCTACAACAGTTAGTAAGCCTTATGTGTAAGCAGGCTCTTTTATCTTTATTATTATTATTATTATTATTATTATTATTATTATTATTATTTTAGGCAAAAATTCTGGAACCTATAATGGAACATATCCCGTTCTCTACTTATTTTGCTCTCAATTATATGCCTCCCTCCAGCCTTACTGCACAACTCTCACACACTTTGTCCATGCTGCTTTCACTGATGTGAAGCAAAGCCTTCCCATCAGATGAGCACAGTTGCTCTGGTTGAGATGTGCCCAGAGCAATTCATCATTTATTGATTGGAACCCCTGTGAAATACTTCCTTTGTGCATCCTGTGTTGCAGGAGCTCCTCTCTTCATCTTTCCCAAAGGAGGAGGAAAGCCTTTTAAATATGTAGGATAATTTGTCCACCCTGGGCACCATGTGGGTGGCTGAGATATCCTCCTACAGGAGGACACAGCCTGCACCCTACATAAATGGAAAGAAATTCTGTGGCTGCACACCAGTTGTGCACAAAGATGATTCTGCAGTTCTCAGGGTTTTCTTTTGATTTCTCACATATTGCAGGAACCATTCAGGAACAGTTCCCCCAGCAAGACAGTGTTTTCTTAGAGCATAATTCTATCTGAAGAGCCAGTAACTTATTTACACATTGCCTTATCATTCCACAGTTCTGGTATCTGCAGGTAGGCATCTAGAAGAACAGGTTTTGCACACTTTTCTGAGATCCCCACGTGATCTCTGGGTCACTTTGCCATGTCTGAAGACACACCTGGTTTGAAATCAGAGGTAAAACTCCTGTTCAAGACATGAAAAGTATGAATCCTCACAGAGAGTACTTAAATAGGAACAGCTCAAGGGTAATTCACATTGCCTATTTTAGCTGCTTAATGTAAATGATTAATGCTCCTAGAAGGGTGAGCCAACTGATATACGGCAGAAACCTAATCCAGGAAGAAATGAAACTCATGATGGAGATCCTGGTTTCTGGCCATTTGTGCCTTGAACAGCAAAGGGAGGGCTTGATCACTCTGCATACCAATGCAGCATAGAGTTATTAGAACCAAAACCAATCAAACAAAAAAAGCTTTCTCTTTTTGACTCAGTGACTTTTTATCACTTACAAAGTGGCCAGCCAAAAACTCTGAACCACTTTCTTTATCTCATCCTAATAAATTCTTAGAGACTAGAAGCTGAAAACAGTTTATTTGTCAAACTTCCTCTCTCTCCATTTTGTTTCTACCTTTTCTCTGAAAGACTGCCAGTGGGCCGATGTGATATTTTAACATAGAAAATGCGTGAGCTTTTTAAACCAACATGTAAAGGTTCTTTCATATTTCAATCTCCTGATCTAACTCTGCTTGCTTGCTAGGACAGAGCAATCTACAGCTGGTGCTACACACTTGCCTGTTGTCATGATTTATACACCAGACTAAGGTGAGGGTTAATAAATTAACAAAGTGTAGCTCCATAGTGCATGATCCTCAGTACTTTAAATTAGAACTGTCTCTGGTGGGCACAAGAGTGATTGGAGCAGAACTTTGTCCTGCAGGCATATTTTTCACCACCCCATCTGTTGCCCCAGATACTAGGGATGGAAATGCCCATTTTGCTAATTTTTCTTTCCTTTAAAAATGTTTTTCTCATACTTTCTATCTTGAGACTGTTTCAAATGACATAGGAAAACAACATTCAAACCAGGGCACAGTAGTGGAATGCATGCTACAAGCCAGAAGAGCATAAAATGTTCAAAGAAGGAATAAGTGTGTATTCAGGTCAAGTAAAGACAGGGATGCCTGCAGTCAGGAATCCTTTCAGTGGCTTGAACAAATTGTTACTCCTTAGTAATCATTTGACTACGATGCCTTCTTCTTTTAGCTCTCTTCAAGTGAAGAGCTGGTGGCCTGACATTTGGGCCCTGGAGCCTTTCCATGAGATTTGCCTTCATCCATGTCAATCCTCTTTCCAAGAGCTTGAAGAAGCAACTTTAGCTTCCTGTAACCCAGAGTAAGGAATGCAGGACACCCAGAATAGAATAGGTCAAGTTCAAAGCATGAGATTATCCAATCCCCCCAAATTTAATCAAGAGCTGGTTTCTTCAAAATTTGCCATGAGTTAGTCAAAGTGAATTCTTAGCCAGATTTGCTCTGAGAGTTTTGGAGAGGAGTGTCCATCTGCAAGCCAGAGCAGCATCTACAACAGCTTTACCTCTAAGAGCTTTGCTTTCCCCTCTCCCTTTTTTCTCACTTCAGGACCATTATTTCCTGCTATAAGCTAGAAAAACATCTGTTCTGGGTGAAGATGGAAACATGGGACACTATTACTGTGAATTATTTGCCTTTTATTAAATCCATTTGATTCTCCATTCTGGCAAATTCAGGGCCAACAGTCTATTTCAAGGTTCCTTAATTGTGAAAAATTCCCTCCACACATACTTTTGCCCTTTTTTTTCTTCACATATTCTGTATGTGAGATTGCAGCAGTGATAAGCCTCTTTGCCATACTTGGATCTTGCTTAGAGCAACCAATATGTGGGAGCTCAGAAAAGTTCAAGCTGCTCATTTCCCACAGCAATTTACTGACTCATGGAATGCAAGCTGCTAGATCAATAAATACACACAGTCAGGTTGTTAGGCTCTGCACATAGAAATACAGGCCTAACTCAGTGAATGTCCAAAGCTGAATGATTGGATACTCTTGCATTCATCATTTCACATAACTTTTCAAGTACTTACTCCTGAAATACTCCTGAGCTGTATTACTTTACAGCTAAAACTTTGCAGTTCCCTCTTGCCCCATGGAAAAAACCAGCTTGTACCAAACACTGATCTTGACTTACACAGATGTAGGATCCTGGAGGTCCTGAACATTGAGCAGCAGCATCCAGGCTTCAGGTTGTACCAGCTGCTGCTGAGAAAGAGCTGTTAGTGGGTGTCTGTTGTTAGATCTTAGCAATGTATTGAAAGAAGATGGGGAAAAATGTCCCCAGTTTTCCTGATCTCCCATTCCATCACAAACCATATGTCCACTGCTAGGTCTAGAAAAGCAAAGCCCTGGATGTTCAGTCATTTCAAGTCCAAATTCTTTGACAGTGGTTGCTTCAAACACTGCTACTCTCTGGTGGGATCTGGTCCCTGTAAGTGTCCCTTGCTATCCTCAGAAGCAGATAAGTGATATCATATTCCTGCTGGTTCAGCAGGGAATCGGCGGTCTCCACAAGCAGGCAGACAGTTCCCTCTTCCCAAGGCAGACACTGGGAAGTTACTCCACCAGTGAGGAGTCCTATGAAACACCAGAATTTACCTCTGGGTCGGGATTTCCCTGTCTGATTCTGCACACTCTCTAATTTTCCCTTTCTTTAAACCTAATTTATGTTCCATCTCCAACATGCAACTGCTCACCTCCAAATATCTAAGTAACATGACAAGCACTAAAAAGTTTGTGTATTTAATACTGTAACTGGTCCACATGTCCCCTCTCTGGCTCTCAGTGCACCCATTGCCTTCTCCATTACTGCTTCTTATCACCACACATATTTATGCCTGTATGTAGCATGAAATTCATAAAATGAAAGCAACTACATTTATCAGACTTTTTCTCTTTTCAGAGGCATCCGCATTTGTACAGAAGAATGAGGAAGGAGAGCTTGCTCCACATGCACTTTCATCCAGTGCTGCTGGATCCAGACCCAGCACTGGTGTGCAGAGCTGATCCTGGCAAGGGAAGCTGCCAAGCTGCCCACCCACTTCAAGCCCACCTGAGATACCTGTCCTCACCTGACATTAAAGCCACGTTATCAGCACAATCCCCCCAAACTGGTAGAAGTGTGCGGGAGTTAGGTACTCTACACAAATGCTGGTTCTTATCTTCACCTCTGGGACACCTTACCCCGAGACTGAACAGATGAGAAAAGCCTGCAGACGTTGTTTCAGGTTGTTTATTTCTTCTTATCTCTAGCTAGCTCTCAGCTCTGGCCACACATCTGATGCCAGCCGAGTCCGAGCGGGCACTGCCCAGTCCTGGGCTGTCCCGTCCTTTTTGTGCCCCTTTCATGATCCAACCATTCTTCACAACGTATTTATTATTTACTATTCTATGCTAATTAATTTGCACCTATTCTAGACACGTAATTTCTACCTCTTTTTCATTCTACCAATCATTTTATGCCAACACTAAGAGAGAAGATGGAGGAGAAGGAGAAGAAGAAGAAGAAGAAGAAGCAGGGCAACACCCAAAATCCTCCACCTTAGACCCTTCATCCTCATATTAAAAATCTTAAAATCTACTTTTTACCTTGTAAAATACTAAACTACTACTCATTTTTAACTTCTCTTATTTTGCAATACTTCGCGCTGTGTCGGCAACCTTTCCTATGGACTAAAATCAAAGACGGTGTCATTCTGGGCTTTTTGCCAGGGTCCAGGACCCCCATGCCAGGGCTCTTGACCTCCTAGGGCAGCCAAAGGCATGCCTTGGGCTCCAACAGAAGTGCTTAGTAGTGGGAGCAATAGCACCAATAACATGTATTTTGTGTGATTTTTCACCAAGGATGGACCTGTTCCTCTAGATGGATTACATTATTTACAGGAATAACCCCCCCTGGGTTTTCATACTTCCTGCAAAGAGCAAGCAGTAGGTTAAAAAGCTCTTCTTCTATCTAAACCTGTCTTGTAATCGCCCAGATGTGTTCTTAAAATTAAAATACACTTGCTTTCTTCTTTTTTTGTGAAGTCACTCAAAAATTAGCCTGCTGAAGACTTGTGAAAATTTTAATTCATACTAATGAGACGCAGTTCTGACTGCTATCTGTCAAAGAGAGTAGGAGAAAGTGGAGAAAATTGTACTTCTAAACAGGGATGGAAAAATGGAACCTCCTTATCAGGACCCTGGGCAAATCCGCTTCTGGAGCATAGCTGGTTGTGTCCAAGGTCAACCAGCCTCCACTGATAAGGGCTGCTGTGAAGAAACACAGAAGCACAGGCCTGCCCTCCTGCTCCTGGTAGCTGTTTTTAGCTGAGGCTTTACCCCTGGCCCCACCTGTGCTGCATTGCTGCTGTGCTGCAGTGATGTCTGTGCCCTGGCTGCTGCTGCTGCTGTGGTTCTGACCCTGACTGGGCTCCTCCAGCTCAGCTTCCTGACTTGCCCTTGTACACGTCCTGTTGCTACAGACTTGCTTGGTGACCACCCATCTGTGTCTGATGCCAGTTGCTGCCCTGGACCAGATCCTGGCCTGGCTTCTCAGCATCCTGGCCCCTTGTGGGTGAGGGCTCGTCTTTGCTGGCCATGCTGCCAGGGAGCAGCACTGTGCTCCTCACAGCACCCTGACTCATTGTCAGGCTTTCCAGAGAATGATTTAACCACATTCTCCAATATTGCCTTCAATTCAAAACCCAAGTGAAACTGAATTGCCTCGTGGCCACATGCTGAAGCCATTTCTGCCCAGCTCATTATTTCCAATGAATAATAGCAGATCTGTCAATATTTATATTGCATCCTCAGTAGAAGTCAGCTTGTCTAAGCTGAAGTCAATATCAACTACACCGATTCATGCTGGTTGAAAAATCTGTTCACATTTTCTAAACACTTCACCTTGCACCTTTAGAACAAGAAATATCTTGCATTAATATCTCTGTGTTAATATTTTCCCATTATGTAGATCAGAGGCTTGAGGAATGACATTAGCACTTTCCTTCAGCACCATTTATAGCTTTTGACAGCTTCCTGACATTGATGAAGCGTGTTATGAAAAGCAGAGTCAGCAGGCTGAAGACACTGACTGGGTTATGTTTTTATTAAAAGCATTATTCAGCTGTCACACAATGTCACATGTAAATATCCTCACGATGTTCTAGCAAAGCAATGTCATATAAGAAAAAGGTCTCTGTTTCCCCTGTTGCCTTTGCTGTAAGGATACCACACCAGTTGTAAGAGAAGGGAATGGGGGCCCTGAAGCTCAAATCCACCCCTCCTGGTTTGTGGGTGTTCCCGGGTTCCTGGGCACAGGACTCATGAATTCTCAAGCCATATGAGAGAGGTGATATCTACCTTCCAGATGGGTATCTCAAAATCTAAGCAAATATTTAGAACCACTATTTCCACTCAATTTTTCATGTGAATAAGTGCTGTCAGATTGATCTGCATTATAAACTCATCTCTGAACTCAATTGTTACATGCTCTGTGGCGATTATCAGCTCTGGACCCAGTTGTGATATACTCTGTGGAGATGATTCGGATGTCTCCCATTGTGGTGTGCACCTCATGACAAGCAAAGACAGCTCTTTGCATACTGGACTCACCACTAAAGCCATGACTTGTGGAGGTACACCCTGACTAGTTCAGATCTGATTATGCGTAGCTGTGCAAGCAGAGGGCTCATCTGCAGTCTGTGTTTCTGCTGCTCCATGGCTAGATTGCAACCTGCAATCCAATTCCTCGCCGTACAGATACATTACTGGAAATCCCAGTTAGGTACTGCAGAGTTGGCCTGGAGCAGCCACAGCAATTGGCACGGCAGGTCCTTCTGCCTGCCTTGACACAACAGCGTGATGGACAGCAATAGAGTTCCACAGCTCCACAGAATAGAATCATTTAGATTGGAAAAGCCCCTTATCATCAAACTCAATCATTAACCTAACACCACCAAGTTCACCACTAAACCCTGTCCTCAAGTGCCACACCTTTTAAATACCTCCAGGGGTAATGAATCAGTCACTTTCCTGGGCAGCCTGTTCCAATGCTTCATAACCCTTTCAGTGAAGAAAATTTTCCTAATGACCAGTCCAAACCTCTCCTGCTGCATCTTGAGATGCACTTCCTCTCACCCTGTCACTTTTTACTTTGGAGAAGACATTTACTACCACCTCCTTTCAGTCAGAGAGAGTAGAGAGTGATAAGATCCTTTCTGAGCCTCCTTTTCTCCAGACTAAACACCCTCAGTTTCCTCAGCTGCTCCTCAGAAGAGCTTCGTGCTCTAAAGCTTTGTGTAAGTGTGTGTATATATATATATATAAAATTAATAACAATAAACAAATATGTCTCTGTTTATTGCAGCATCACAACTAAAGATGCAACATGATTGACTGGGCCTGCAAAATGTGTTTCTGTTTGCATTTGGCATAGTTTTGCCAGTAGAGATAATACAAATAAGCTTGTAGGAGTGATATAGAAATAGTAACTAATGGGTTTGGAAAATGAGTTCTGAGCACAAGACATCAGATTTGTGACGAGCAGGTCTGGCAGCTTGATGTTTAAGCATAGTATTTGGTGGTTTTTCTCCAAGTCTCACTGTCTCCCAGTTTTTGATTATGTATGGCATTCACCTCTATTTTTCCTCTTTTCTTTATGAAGTAGCATTAACTAAGCTGTTTTGACTCCAGTTTGCACATGACCTTGATGAGGACAGCACTGTGTCATTAGAACTGCCCAGAAGGCAGAAAGGTGAGTCTGAGGGCACGAAGCTCCCTCAAGCTTCTTGATCGGAAAAGAAAGTCAGAAGAATCAGAATTATATCAAATGCCATTTAAAAAACCATTTTCATGATTTTGGAGACTTTATTTTGTCTCCGACAGTGGCAATAAGGAGGCTGGAGTCGTGCCACTTACCACTGCTTACATACCCAGCACACACACATCCATTAGGGCTGTGAAAGGGCACATCCTTGCCAATTCCGTTTAGTATTTATAGTTCTGTTGACTGTAAGGAAGAAAAGACAAGGTGCATAAAGACAAGGCATATAAGAAGCTTCATGAGAAAGGAAGGCTGTCAGAGCTTTGTCTTTTTTTCTCTCTGGCAATGCCACCTCGGAATGTCTTCCTCCAGCTGCTGTCTTAAGGGTTGTTTTTGCTCTCTGGTCTGCTGTTCTCTCCTTTCCTCCTGTTCTGACGGGGGTGAAGGTTCCATAGGGTTTGCAGGCTGGGAGGCTACAAGCAATGCATGAAGAAGCAAGAAGGGAACTCACTGCCAGCAGCCCAGACTGCTGAACTACAGCCCCTGTAAGAATGCGTTGCACAGTGCCTGCAGGTGCTCTGGGGCAAGCTCATAAACATCACATGGAGGGTGCTGGCATTTTCCCTGGCTTGATAAATAATTACATGCACCTTCCAAATGTTGTCCAGGGACAGGGAGACAGTGCAATGGCAGCAAGGTGACAGCTGCTACAGAAATGGGTCTCTGGAAGAGTCATGCAGTTAAGGCAAGTAAAAGCCAAGGAAATCATCCATGTGTAAACTGACTTCCTAAACATCCACACCTTCTCTTATTGTGTGCACTTTTGTGCAGAGAGATGGAGCGTGTAAATAGGTGGAGTACTTATCATCAGCCAGTTTGAGAGGATTGTGGCTTCGGTGGGTTTTTTTTTGTTTGGTTGGGTTTTTTTTTGGGTTTTTTTTTTTTTTGGTGGGAGGGGGGCAGGGCTGAGCAGAAGCAGAGTACATCCTCTTTAAAAATGAAAGAAATGACCACTTACAGACAGAGGAAGCTTTTCTAAAAGCTCTGTCTTCCCCTGCCCTTATTTATTATTTAGTTCTTCAGCTGACATATTTAATACTTCAAGGCACTTAGAGACTGTCGTTTGAAAGAAATACTCTGCATAAAACCAAGCTTCCTCACAGGAGAAGCTTGTGTCTTTTTTTACTGCTCTGCTCAATAAGGAAAAAGAATATGCAGCATGTCTTTTAGCTTTTCAAGATACATATTATACTCCCCTAGCATTTTCTGTTTTGAGAACACAGAAAACCTCACACCATTGCATTGACTGACTGTGTCTTGGTACACAGAAGAAGGGAATTAGCTGTGTTATCTGTGATATTTTCTTTTAATGCTGAAATTGGCTGAGACACAGAGCCATGTAGTGATTTACTTGATTAACCCTAAGGATAAACCATATAAGAGCTGTAAAAGAAACTGTGGGCCTTGTCTTAGGCTGTTTTACATTGACAGCAGTACATAATACATTAAGTTGAATGCACACAGAAGATACCATTATGTGCCATAATCACAAGAGAAGTAAAAATAGAGAATTCAGTGTTCAGAGACAACAGACACAAATACTAATTTTTCGCCCAGAAAAGCAGGATCTGGCTCCAGGCTGAGAAATAAAACCCTTCACATGCTTTTTCCTTCAGCAAACCAACATATTGCTCATAAAGCTCCTCTGAAGACCTTGATTAAATGATTAATTATCACGAACCTGTGACTTGCAGGACATGCTGCCTTACAGCTTTTGAACTTACGTACTCTGTTATGCCTTAGAACTTCAGCACCTAGAGATCTCTGTGAGTGTAGGGGGGCTGTCATGCATTGATTTCTGGTTTTGAGTGGAAGGGAGTACATACAAATCCTTTCAGCAGCAGAAGGAAGAACAGGCAATCAGCTGTTTTCTGAAACCGCCTCTTGTGTTTTGCATTCTCCCAGGGCTTTACAGAATGGATTAGGAGTTTGCCCTTGCAGCACCCCTTACTGCAGTGCAAAGTGAGTGTCATTAAATGTAGCACGTCCCTGCTTTGAGCCAGGAGCTCAATGGACCCACCCAGAAGAGATTTAAAAGAACAAGGCTGTGACCAAAATGCTGGGGTGCTTTCTGGGGTCCTGCCCTGCAGTGGGGTACGTACATCGACGTGCCTGGAATTACTTTCTCCCAAAGTCACAAAGGAAAGCCATCTTGCCAAGTGCACACTAGGAGCAGTCAAGAGCCTCTGCTACCATGGAGGAAGCAGAATCTATACCGAAACCAAGTCTAGCTATTAGTCAGATTCATATCAGAAACTCAGACTATTTATTTAGTGAAGTAATGGGAATGAAGAATGTGTAATGAAAAATTACCATTTTGGAAGAGTAGGAGGAATTTTTCAGGCACAGGAGTTTCACAGCTACTCACCCAGTTCACATTTATGTATTGATCTGGAGAGCTGCTGCTGCTTCAGTGAGAACTGAGACTGAAATTCTCAAAGTATGAGCTGAGCACAGCCTGAAGTCAAGAAGGAGCTGAGAGATGCAAATTTGGAGTGAAGGTGTAAACATCTATATGTGGCCCAGCTAGTGCTGTAGGAGGGCAGGGTATTGCTTTAAGAGGCATAAATTCTCCTTCAGGTTAGTGGTCAGGTAACTGCACATGCCCTCCATTCCATCAGCCAAATGTGTGGTTTTATTGCAGCTTACATGCACAACCCTCAGCAAATGCATGGACAGTCAAGAGCACCCTCATGCTTGCATTTGGCACATGCAGCAATGTATAATTCACACACAAAACCTACAGGCTGCTGCAAATGAAA
Organism: Monarcha castaneiventris obscurior; assembly: GCA_026261815.1. NCBI lineage: Eukaryota > Metazoa > Chordata > Aves > Passeriformes > Monarchidae > Monarcha > Monarcha castaneiventris. Next base: position 19,481,530 of record JAMPIT010000379.1, on the reverse strand, counting down.
CAAGTACAGTCATTTTCTCTTTGAAGGGAAAAAACTAAAACTGAAACCCACTTGGGCTGGGGACTGACCGGTGTCTGACTTCACAGAACCACATCTGTGCCTCCTTGCTGCTGATAGGCAGATAAGTGGCTGCCCCATTTTTGAAAAGTTCTGGTGGAGGTTTAGGCTGATAAATTGGATAAACTCTGTGCTGCTTTTAAACAGATATGTTGTGGGAAAAGAAGGGAGGAGACTTGCTTTATCTGTTTTGTTGTGGCTGAAATTGAAAGTATGGTCTATCTTCATGGGGGAAATTTCAAGGCATGATTTTTGCAAGGAGTTTCAAAGTGAGCTTTGTAAGATCAGGTAGGAACTATATTAAGACACGTAGCATAGTTGGCTTCACAACAGTCTAGAGGAAAAACTAACTTGCATGAGTTATATCTGATTTGGGCATCTCTTGCTGGAAACATTTCTAAGTGAGACTGTGATGGAACTGCCTACTCACTCTAATAATGGCAGCAGGGAGTAGACAGCGTTACGAGTAAAATATTAATGAGATGAATGAAAGTTTAATCTCAGTGTTTATAGTCTAATTTGTTGCTCTTATTTTCCTTTACATTGTCTAGCTCAGTGGAATGCCTTGTCAAGGAAAACAGCTATATACTTAGAAGCCTGAAACCCAGATTATGTCTCTTCAAGAGGCTAGATGCTACATTATCAAGGAACTATGAGCCTTGACTTCTTGTTTGTTAAATGGGTAAGGAAAAAATGTCTGAGGGAACTCAAAAGGCTGGAGTCCCACGGCTTCTGTTATGCAAGAGAGCAGGCTTTCCCATTAGTCTTCTTCTGCCTGTAAAATACATGAACAATTTGCAGCAATTTTAGTTAATTGGATTACTGCTTTTTTTTCTCCCTTGTAACCTTGTAATTGCACTTCTACATATCTCTTCTGGCCCCAGTTCCGCTGGCTTTTTTTTTGTCTGCTTCTAAAAATAATAAATAATACTTGTGTTATGGTTTACAAGTAATAAAGTGGACACGGTAGTACACAGTCATCTCACAAGAGCGTACTGAAAGTTAATTACAATTTAAACCTAGATCCTCTGGCTCTTAATTACCATGTAGTAACTGTACAGCACTGCAGCCTTAAAAATAATTTAGTAATGAGTTACTGAAGACATGACCTCATTTTACTCCCAGTATCAGTTTTATAATGTGAAAATGTTCAATTTCATCTCTTTTCTGAAATAGAATAATTGCAACTAACTAATTAGCAGCAGTTAATTGACATGGATTTAGTTTAGCTAAAGCTTTATCTACAGTATAATTTAGTACAGCAATAAAGCTTGCTGAAGATGATGACACATGGTAAAAAGAAAAGACTGTGCTCCCCAATCAATATATTTTTTTCATAACTGGAAACAGCTAGAAGGCTTGAGAACACTTTATCACATCATTCCTGGAGATATAATTGAGCAAATGCTATCACAGATTAGCTGTGGTACAAAGTAAATAGATAATGAGAAGTTAGAAACATTTCTTCTGCTCACAAGTAAAAGTAGCAGGGGTGGGGAGAGGGGGGAAAGAGAAATACAAGGTATTCCTGGATATACATTTACAGCATTTGTGCATCTGTGTGCATACCTATGCTCAATTTCTTGTATCTCATGCAAAATAAGATTTGTTAGGAGATTTGGGGACTTAATTAGAATAAGCACGTAGGTACTCTTCCTTCAATGGGAAATAATGAAATAGCCAAGAGACAGGCAAATTTCAAAATCATGAGGTGCTCTAGCCCTCCCTCTAGTGCCTCCACAGCAGATTTAACACGGGATCTGAATTATTTATTTATTTATTTATTTATTTATTTATTTATTTTAAATTTTTACATCCCACCCCAAGTCCTTTTATCCACACTTACTAGCAGCTGTACACCGTGGGTGTCAAAAGCTGCCATAGGTGGGAGGCACAAACTCCCAGCTAACAATCTTTTGCATGTACCCACTCAGATTCTTTACAGGAAACAAGCTCATGCAGGCAGTTGAAGCTTGGTCCTTTGATGGAAAGTTTAGTTCCTGTAAGGATTTTGGGATTTGGCCCAGGACAAATAACAGTCTCACAGATAGCTGACCACTGAACAATGCTCATGGAGGCTTCTCTATGGTGGTCTACTCAGCTGAAGACCTCCAAGTTCTTTTGGAGGCATCTCCAACAGTCCTGGCCTCAATATGTTCTCACTCAAGTGCTTGGAACTGCAGGGTGTTCAGCATTAAACCAGTTCAGGATTGGTTTCAAAAGTGGCCTTGGACTTGGAGACACTCAGGCATTTAAAGAAGTGGGAAGGCATCCACAGGTATTTTCAGCAACATGCTGCACTTTGCTTGTGGTAAGGTGGGAGCCCATGGAATTTTAGAATCCCACTAGGCATCTGCTTATCCCAGTGGCTACACAGGTATGATCTTGACCTAGAGACACTACAAGGTGTGAAGGATTTATTTTCCACAAAAGAGTTTTAGAAAGAAATACATCAGTCAAAACTATAAACCCTTTGACTTGTGAGTCAGCTGACGCTGGCCTAAAATGGCTCTTCCATGTTCAGTGTCTCTTTTTGATGGCACAGTTAATTTGGCATAGGCAGATCTGATTTTAGGCACTTTTAATGCTTCCTCAGGTGGGACATATTGCATACCATTTCTGATCCAATGTATGCACCTCTTTGGCTGCCAGGACTTTGATACAGAACGTGCTTTCAGGGTTATGCTTGGTGCATCAGGCAATAACGCAGAGGGAGGGAGAGTGGTGCTTGCCTGTTTTCCTTCCACAAATATCCCAGTGATATTCACCGGGCATATGGTAAATATAGGTTCACTACAGTTTTTATTTACCTGTTTTTCTGATGGTTCAGAAAAGGTGGTGGTTCAGGACGTATGCGTCCTCTGCTAAAGGGGTTCTGAATTTTTACTTTGCAAAAGAGTGCCCAAGCCAGAGGTTATGAGGAAGGGGGTATGAGGTGAGCCAGAGAACGGTGTGCATTCCAGTCTGCCCTCAGGGCTGTTGTGTGGGGAGGAAAAAACCTCTCTGTGCTTAGCTACATCACACTGAATATTTATAAATGTGTCTAGAAGAACACAGCTGAGCAACACGGCTCTTCTCTCACTAAAACTGAATGTCACACTGTTTTGTGAACTTTTTTTATATGCACTGGAACCATTTCCATTTCTGAACCTGATCCTAACCTGTGGCAGAGTGCTTCCCCCTGAGCCTGGGACACGTTTATGGGAGCTAAGAGCTTAATTCTCTACCTAGAACAGGTAATTGAACTGAGGTTTACCGTAACAAAATCATTCCAGGCTCCTGAAAGAAGCCAAGCCAACGGTGCTCTTTTGCTGCATTTTGAAAAAAAATGTAAATAAATCAGTCCTCTTAAGCATATATTCTTCAATGACCTTGGCAGTATTAATTCTTTGAAACCGTGGCCTATATTCACTTCTGACTGCCTTGCCAGTTATTTTCAATAAACAGCTGATCTAGGGGGAATGTATTTTACAACTGGGCTCCGACTCCACAGCAGGACACCAAGCCTATCAATACAGCAGAGCGCTGGGAAGGCTCCAGGGCCGTGTGTGGGAAATGAAATGTGACATACAGCCATAATGTGAGGTGCTTCTGTGTTTGCTGCTCTACTCATACTCCCTGGCAATAAACAACCCTTGCACAGAACAGGCCCAGTACCACTCAGGACAAAGTATTTTCAAGTCCTGTATTTAGGTGGTTCAAAGTTCTAATAGGCTTGCCTTCTATAGAATCATAGAATGGCTTGGGTTGGAAGGGACCTTAAAGATCTTCTAGTTCCAACCCCCCTGCCATGGACAAGGATACCTTCCACTAAACCAGGCTGCTATACACGTATGTGTTTGTTTTTATTTTTATAACTGATCAGAGGAAACAAGAAGTCACAGGCACTGAGCTCAGTACATCCCTAGTCCCATTGTCCTACACTTCTGTCCTTTTTCATAGACACAACGGGACCTTCAGGACAGACTCAGTCTTTTCTTCTCAGTTCATGTGTTTATGTTCTGTGATTATAATTGGAGCCTGTAGGCAATATTAAACTTTTAACAGGCTTTGGTTTGAGTAACAGATGCTTGTTACAACAATTCAATCTCCTTGATAATCAGGGCAATGTGTGAAAAGGTAATACATCATTGCATTTGGAAATGTGGGTTTTGAGTGTCTCTCTTGCATCTAAAATTTTTCTGGGCAGGATATTATGTGGTTCAGATCATGGCTGGGATCTGCTATCACATGTAGGCTCATTGCTACTTTGAGAGGGCCACAGCCTCTAGAGAAATTGAGCAGCAGAGTATCCTGGCAGGACTGGGAAGGGGGGATTTCTAAGCTTAGACACTGAATTCAGCAAACTGGGAGCAAGACTCTGCATTCAGGCTCCACTTGCATTGAACAGGGCATTCCCCAGCTGGGTGGGTGGTGAGAGAATCAGCAGTGCTCCACCCCACTGAGACTCAGGCGTGCTGGTGGGAGTGTCACTAGCAGAGGGTACAGAATCAGCTGTCCAGGTAGTAGTCCTTTTCCTGCTTTTTTTTTTTAGCTCTTGCTTTTTCAGATGTGCTAGTGAAATATCCCTTCCCCTGCAAGAGGCAGTGAGATGCTGACAGCTTCACTGCCCTGCAAGTTGGTTCTTGACAGGCATTGCAGAGCTGCCAGGGCTTCTGCTAGTGAAAAGTACCTGCAAAGGAGGGCAAATTTTATTGCTACTGATATTCTTCCACTGTGATTACAGATAATGGATCGCATATCAGCTGGTCAGTGTGAAAGCTTGGGACTTCAAGTGGAGTACTGTAGGGGAAAAAAATCTATTTTTTTAAAAATAAAAGCAGGTGTACCCTCTCAAATATCTATTGGAATATGTTTTTTGAAACAGTCATAAAACATATCTGAGATATGTGGGATGAGTTTGTGTTGAGAGTCATATATTTGGGGGAAAATATAAACATGCAGGGATATATTTTGATTGACTTCTTATTTTTATGATACCACGCTAACAACCTCCTGCTGCAACTATGCATATCCTATAAACACGCTTTCCTTTACCCTAGCAAAAGCTCACATTCCTCAGCTGCCTTGTAGATTGAAAACTACCTGGATTTGCTGCTGCTGTTTGTTATCCAAAGCAAGGACATCCTGAGTTGGCACCTCATGACTCTCTATTGTGCTCTGCTTTAGCATGTGACCGTGCATGCTGAACGCTGGGGACAATTTGGCTATTCACACAGCCCTGCCATGGAGGCCTTGCTGCTCGTTCTGCACAAGCATTGATCTTTTCAAACAATCAAATCCACAGATGTCAAGGCCATGGATTTGAAAGGGGTGAAGCAAACGATCTATTTGGTAGCTTAATACTCTGGGTAAGGCAGCCTGCTGGTCAAAGTGCATAATGTAAACTTCTCTGCACTTAATGATATTTAAATAGAAAGAGCTGTGATTGCAGCTACGATTGCAGCTAGAACAGTTGTTGGTTTTCTTTTCAGCTGTTGACGTCTCTGTAAGGCAGCCATGACCACCAGCTTGCCTGGTGGAAATGCTAGTGAGTCTTGCAGGGCAATCTAAAGTGAAAATAAAATCACACTTTAATTTCTGTAATGCAGTACAATTTGTGTGGGTGGGTATATTTTGATATAAAAACCGAAAGAAGATTCCACAGCAGCACAAAGGTGTTGGAGCATGTCCAGAGAAGGACAAAAGCTGGTGAAGGGTCTGGAGCACAAGTCTTGTGAGGAGTGTCTGAGGAAACTAGTGTTGTTTAGCCTGGAGAAAGGGAGGCTCAGGGGTGATCTGATCACTTTCTACAACTACCTGAAAGGAGGTTGTAGCCCGCTGGAGATCTGCCTCTCATCCCAGGCAACCAGCAACAGGACAGGAGAACACAGTCTTAAGCTGTGCTAGGGGTGGTTTAGGTTGGACATTAGGAAGAACTTTTTCACTGAAATGGTGATTAGACAAGGGAATGGGCTACTCAGGGAGGTGGTCGAGTCACCGTCCCTGGAGGTGTTTAAGGAAAGACGACATTTGGCACTTAGGGCTATGGTCTAGTTGACAAGGCAGTGTTTGGTCACAGGTTGGACTGGATGACCTCAGAGGTCTTTTCCAACCTAACTGATTCTGTGAGCTGGATCTCTTCGGCGGTAGCTTCCTCCTGCCCGTCGCACCAGCCGCGGGCAGCAGGTTGGTTGTGCGTCTCCGCACCGAGCCGGTGCCAGGAGGTGTCAGCCAGCACAAGGGGCAGCGCCGGCCTGGGGCACGCAGCTCCGAGGCGCAGCAGCACGGCAGGCGCTGCCTGGAGCCAGGACACAGTCGGTGAGGGGCTGACCGAGGAGCCGGGCCGGGCTCGCTCACCTGGGCGGGCCGGGCCGGGGCGGGCGGTGCTCGCTCACCTGTGCCGGCCGGGCCAGGGCGGTGCTCCCTCACCTGGGCGGGCCGGGCCGGGCCGGGCGGTGCTCCCTCACCTGGGCGGGCCGGGCCGGGCGGTGCTCCCTCACCTGGGCGGGCCGGGCCGGGCCGGGCCGGGCGGTGCTGCCTCACCTGTGCGGGCCGGGCCGGGCGGTGCTCCCTCACCTGGGCGGGCCGGGCCGGGCCGGGCCGGGCGGTGCGGTGCTGCCTCACCTGTGCGGGCCGGGCCGGGCGGTGCTCCCTCACCTGGGCGGGCCGCGCCGCTGAGTGACGGGCGGCAGCCCCGCCCCGCGGGCACGGGCGGCGCCTCCGCTGCCAGCCAGGCGCCGGCGGGGGCGGGCGCCGAGCCGAGCCGAGCCGAGCCGAGCCGAGCCGAGCCGAGCGGAGCGGAGCCGAGCCGAGCCTGGGCAGCCGCGGCGGGCACCGGGACGGGCGCGGGGCCGCCATGGAGCCCCCGAGGGACCAAGGTAGGGCGGGGCTGGGCGCTGCCGCTGCGCCCCGGGCGGGCGGCGGTGCTGGCGCTGGTGCGGCGGGGACGGCGGTGTCTCTCGCAGCCCTTCGCTGCTCGGCCCGGACCTGCCCAGCCCAGCCCAGCCCAGCCCAGCCCAGCCCAGCCGGGCAGTGCTGGGGGCCGGGGCGGTGCGGAAGGGGCTCCCCCCGGCCTGGGCAAGGCTCGGGAAAGGCGGAACCGGGGCCGGGCGGCGCAGCACGGGGCGGCTGCCGGCCCCCCCAGCCGCGGATGCTCGGGCAGCGCATCCCGGCCTTCCCGCGGCGCTCCGCGGGCAGAATAAACTTTCTGCTTGCGCCCTGCTGTAAAAGTAAAGCTCTTCCATTTTACCAGTGTGCAACTTTTGATTGACCAGCGCTGTTCGCAGGGTTTGTTCCCTTTTAATTCTCCCCAGACCAGCTGGCAGCTCCGTTTGGGCAGCTGCCTCTCGGCCCCTGAGCGGCAGCAGGGCTGGCGCCTCTGTGGCTCTGTGGTGCTTCACTGGTGTGCGTTTTGCCTTGGAAGACTGTTGTCCTAGCTGCTATGGTTGCAACACTCTTCCTAAAACTTCATGGTTTATTGAAACCCAAAAACCTTGGGACTGCTTGCCCAAGAGAGTAGTTGGTGTTCTCATGAAAACTGACCCGAATGCAGGCAAAGCACATTCTTCTGCTGTATAAGCTTGTCCCACAGAGGTGTATTACATTTATCCAACCCATTCATGGATCAGTTGGAGCCTTTTATATGGTGTGGTACTGAACTACACGCCAGCTCCTTTCCACTAGACGAAGTAGGGCAGGCTGGGGTCACTAAGTTACCTGCAGTACGCTGGCAGGGCTGCTTGGCCCAGCTCAGTGTCTGCGCCCTTGGGCTGATTTCATTCAGGGTTTTCCTGCTTGGCATGCTGGGGATGGCAGGAAGCGTGCACTTGTGGCGGCCGGGGTGTTGGAGGTGCGTGAGCTACTGGGAATGTACCCTGCTCAAGCTCTGTGCTCTGCCAGGTGAGCTGGTCCCGGCACCAGCCTTGATTTGCTCCCAGTTACACACAGCCAAAACACACAGTTAAGTGTTCCCAGGGCTTGTGTAGTATACTCATACAATTAACAATGACTTCTGAGTTTCTCTGTACCTAGTGAAAAGGTCAAGGTATCTTTGCCTGACCAGAAGGTAATCTGGTGAGAGGCTGAACCTCCTCAGGGAGGTTCCTTCAACCATTTTGAACTCCTGTGTCTATTAAAGTAAAAAAGAAAAAACAAACAGACAGCAACAAAAAAAAAAAAAAAAAAAGGAATGAAAACAACCCCCAAACCCTATTCTTGGGTACTAACAAACAGTATCGTGCCAGAAAATAGCACAACTGTCAGTCGCATCAGAATTTTAATTCCAACTGCAGGAGCATTAAAACTGATTTCAGTATTTGTCCCAAAGTTCTTGAGCCTCTTCTAAAAAAAAGCAAAGGTCCTTGTTGCAACTGCAGGGTCTTGAACAACTTCTGATGGGAAAGGAGGGTAAAATAACATGATCGTTTGAAAAGCTGTGGTGACAGTCCTGACACTTACTAGAGGTTTGTTTTGCTGTTGTACTCATTTCTGTTATAAATGGCTTCGTACAAAGAGGGTATTGCACCTCAGGATGTTTATCAGAATAGTGTACCTAGTGTGATGTAAGGGACTGTTACAGAGCAAACATGGTGCAACACCTTCTTCCTCTGCCTTCTTTTTGGAGCAATTATGCTGTTTTCTCTTCATGCTGAGGGGGAGATCTGCAGGTACAGTGGGAAAATCTAGATTTGTCAACATACTTGTGCCAGTTAATTAATGGCTTCTGATACCCTGCCAGTTAGACTTCAAAGACCACCTTCCTTGGCAAACTGGAGCGCTTGCATTGGAAAGTCTGCTTGATGATACAATGTTATTACTCACTAAAGCCAGCGTATGTGGTTAAAGTCCGGGCTGCCAGGTGCTGCCTCTGGGGCTGGCTTAAGCATCCTGGATTGCCTCTTCTAATCACAAATGAAGTTGTTTAAAATTGCGAGTCAGAGGTTGCACAGTCTGTTGTTATGGTGACAGCTTTCTCAGATAGCAAAAGTTAGGAGGTAGGAAGAAAATCTAGATTATGGTTAAGACTGCATGGTTAAGGCTAATATTCCAGGTGTAGAATGTGCTTAAGTCTCTCCTCTCTCTTGAGCAGTCAGGTTTGGCAGTAGTCCTTAAAAAGTTGTTCCTTGCCTACCACCAGCAGCATCAGAACCACTGAGCAACTTTTCACTTGGAATGTCTTTGTTTTCAGCAGAGGGATATTTGGACTGGCTCTATGGCTCCATGTGGTTCTCAGTGCGCTCCAGTAGCTCTGGAAATAGGGCTCCAAGCACTCGGTGATTACAGGTGCCAAAGCAGTAGTGTCGGCTCAAGCCAAATGGATGTAATATTGTCAAACCACAACCACACCTGATTATGCTTGCGAAAATAGTCTCTCTCTGGCTTGCCACTGTTACTGTTAATGCTGGTACAGTTTACCAGTGGAAAAATAAGGAGGAAGCTGCCCCTACAGTGGATTGTGCCAGTGAGCAGTCTCACAATCACATGCACCACAGCACAGTTATCTAGTAGTGATCCATCTCTGATGTTGTGTTCAGGGGTTCCTCTTACGCTTCAGCAGCATTTCACTTATGTAACCTGGTGTCTTTCAAAATCTTCAGGCTTTTGTGGTATTTAAAAGGAGTCCCAAAACACTACATGTGATTTCTTGAGAGACTATGTAAGCCTTTTTTTCCTAAAGCTTTGACTTGCACTTTTGGGGCACAGAATGGACTTTAATGTTATTTTTTGTGCAGAAAGAACTTGTTGCTGGCAGTAGGACAACATTTCCCTCATAGTCCTGCTGCACCTTTTCCTACTGCTGTATTTGTTTTCTTATCACTAGGTACTTGCAGTACTGTAGGTATGGTGGTTTTTTTTTTTCACTTAATGTGCAATTGTGAAATCAAACACTTGTAAGTAAATACAAGTGGACAGCTGTTGTGGGAACGGCAAAGGAAGAATGATTTGACTGAGCTGAGTGTCTGTAATGGTGACTTGAAGATTACGAAAATATCAGAGGACTTACATGAGTAGCTGGAACAGCAGCATGCCCTCATTTCTTTGGCATGAAAAACTGCAGTGGTGGGGGAAATCTTGTTCTGACTCAGGCTGAGGGTCCTGACTTGATGGGATGGCATTACATGAATTATTTGATGGCGTTGCTGTCCTCCTCTCTCAGCCAGTGCATGAATGAGGTATGGAAATGGGGGGGATCAGTGTGCAGTGTGCTGTGTTGGAGGGATGCTGGAGCAGCTGATGCACAACTGTTGGGTGGGCAGCTGGAGGCTGGAGCAGTGTCAGCTGTTCTGCCTTTCTGCCGTGCTTGAGCACTGAAGGGTAACTTGAACTCTTCATTCTTGCTCACACCCACTTCAGTAGGATGTGGAGGAGGGGGCCAGCCCAGTGGCCCAACTGTGGAAGGAATCTGTTGCTTGTGGCATGCGTGGATCTTTTTCCCTGTTCCCTACAATGAATGCTGTCACAGGCAGTCAGTACAGTCCTTCACTCAGCCAGGGTAAGGTCTGCTCTCAGACCTTTTGGCTCAGGGAAAGCTTAGCTAAGGATCTATGTCCTTTGATCCTCCAATGAGGCCAAGCTGTAACTGCTCGGGGCTTTTAAAATCCAACGTGAAACTGATGCAATTCGTTTTTGTTCCAGTTTCCCACACTTTGAAGCAGCCCATGGGTTCCCCTTTCTCCCACTGCAAATGGCCACCAAAGCAATGGGAGGCCCTGGAGGCTCAGGCTGATGTTGCTGGCCTAAAATAAAGCACTGCACCTTGGCTTCGGTGTAAGAATGTGCTGGTGCAGGCTGAGCAAGTGCCTTGCTCTGCTTGATCTGGGTGCTTTGTGGGTAGAGTGGGAACAGCTGGTTTTCATGGCTGAAAGTTGGCTGCTGTATGTTAACACCTCTCCTGGCCTGGGCACGAGGGCTATTGAGCTGCTCTGAGCTGTGCCTGGAGGCTGTGGAGCACAGCCCCTTCCATCTGCAGGGGCTGTCAGTAACCACATACTCTGCCTTGGGAATGTTATCTCTATTCATTTTTATCTCATTCATGTCTCTATTCATGCTCCTGTCTATCTTGTATGTACATTTTTTCCCCTTGTCTTCTGCAGCTGCTGAATACAGCAGCCTTTGACTAACAACCTCTGCTTTGTGAGCCAGCTGTCAGTATAGTCCCAGGAGGAGCTGGGTGATGAAGGAAGTGGGTGTTGGGGCTTCTGATGCTTTCTGCCATGCACTGACCCTGCTGGGTGAGGACACCCCAAAAGTGCTTTGGCTCACCTGAGTGTTGGAAAGGCTGGGGAGGCTTTGTCCTCTTTCTTCACAGCTATTTGCCCCTTTAACAGAAAGATGTCCTGGCAGTTTTTTTATTGGCAGGGAGTCCCTCAGCCGGTACAGAGAAGTCTTGCAGGAAGACAAGGGACTAGATTTGCCGTGTAAAATCAGTGAGCTGTTTGTGGATTGCTGATTCCTGAGGCTGCTGGACATTGCCACAGGTAAGGGAGGATATGTGCTGTATCTCTTCAAAAAGTGATGTTTCCATGGCAGCAGACACAGTGCAGGGAGTCTTCTTGAAAGCCAGTGTTTTCTTGACCATTTTCAAAAGAAAATAACCCAAACTCCTCCCTTCTTAATTTAATAGGAGAGAGCAGCAGTGTCATTTGCTGAGCCCTGTGCAGCAGACACCTAGTGAGTGTGGGGTTTTTGTGCTTTTAAAAGATGCTTGCCTTCAGGTAGGAGGATGATGACCCCGCTGTTGCCTCCACTGGAGTCTTTGCAATATGGGCACTTCTGATTTGAGATTTGTTATATGGAGGAAGGGAGGTGTTTGCACTTGTTCTTTGAATATCCTGCAGTGAGTAAGCAGAAAAATGTCAAACAAAGGGTGACTGAAAGGGAAAGCAAGCATTAAGTGAGATTAAGTACTAAATTGAAATGCTCTTGTTCAGCCAGCACTGTCACTTTGTGTCAGCTTCAGTTTAAGTCTCCAGAGGGACAACTTTCTCTCCTGTTAAAGGTGGTGACTGTCTTCAAAATTGCTCATATTTGGGTGTGTTAGCCAGAGTGATTTGAAACCTTCACTCAAAAACCTTGTGTTGAAGGACAGGCTTTCTACTGAAAGCCTTCTCTTTTGAAAAGGTCTGCAGTAACAGACCAGCTACCCAGAACTTTATAATCTGGATCTTTCCTGAAGGTTTGGTGTCTCTCCTGCCATTTCCTCTTACTCGTCTTCCTCCTTTTCCTCTGGTTAAAGGAGCAGAAGTGAAAGAATATGTAGCTGTGTGTTGGCTTTGGCCTTTTGGCAGGATGATACCATGAACCAGGCTAACTGGTCTGGAGTATCCTTGCCCTGCTATGAAAACACTTGTTTCTGGCAGAGCTAGATGGCTGTGTGGATTTTCTGCTAGTGCAAGTACCAGTGGTGGCAGTCAGCTGCAGGAGTCTGCAGCCACTTGTCCCTGGGTGGGGCGGGGGGAGCAGCACAGCACAGCACTGGCTGCCAGCAAATGCTGGTGTGTGGAAAAATGCTCATTGTGCTGTTACTTGCTCCTGAGCAGAAAGGGGTGGATTGATGCTATCTAGAGAGAAAGCAGCAGTACTATTGTGGTGTGAATGCTGTCACTGAAAGAGGCAGCTTTCCTGTTTTGCAAGCTGACTTCTCTATTCCAGAGTGTGAGAGCAGAGCAGTAAGTGTCCTTGGATGCTGACTGACAGTGGAGTGGCCCAGCAAGTGCTGCCTTGGCCAAGCCTGGAATGCTTCCTTTTCTCCAGAACTGAGATCTATACGAATGTGCTGTGCCACATGTGGTTTGGAGTGACAGACTTCTGAACTGCCCCTCTCCCAGCAGAGCAACAAATGTGTGCTGTGCTTGAAAACTTCATAGGTAAAGAGGAAGCACACTTCATGTGAGTACATGGAAAGAAAACCTGTTTATTGTTAGTGTAATTGAAATGTTAACAATCTAATTTAAAAATTAGTTTAGTAAAAGGCTATTATACAGATGAAGTCTTAGTAATAATAAAGGTAACATACAAATTTAGTTTCTACACCTTTTTCTTGCTATCTTACTCATCCTTCCCCTGGCTTCTGAGGCTGTTAGTATCATTTTGGTGGTGGCAGAGGTATTAGAGGAAGTTGTCATATTGTGACTCCTTTTCTGGGAGGAATAGGATGTTGGTGGTTCCCTCCTCACTGTAGGATCCACTGGAATCCTTATGTTTGCTTTTTACACATCTGCTGTTTCTTTCATGGCTTTTCAAGCTCCGTGTTACATCCAAATCTATTATATAAAGTGCCTTTTATATATCTTAGCTATTATTCCTTTGCTCTCTGTTATCTCTAGGATAGTTTTGTCCAGCTGCACATCTCCACTGGTGACTGATGACTTTCTTACAGCCATGGGATCTCCTTGTCAGCCCTGTGCCCATTTAACTTGTACCATGCCTGTATTCTCACATCCTGTGTCTCTACTCTGAGACAGGCCAAGTAAAACAAAGCTGCAAGCAAATCAAGAAGGGTTGAGACAGAGCAAGCCTGACAAGTCTCTAGTCCTGGGGCCTTGCAAGCTCGGCTCAAAGCTTATGTCCTGTCACTAGCAATGGCAGTGTTGTACTGTGGAGTAACAAAGAGGCTGGGGAGCACCTGCAGCTTGCTGGGGGTGGTGGGTGAGGCAAGCAGAGGCAGAGCAGCAGGTATTTTTCCTGTTTTGCTTTCCCTTGTCTAGCAGCTAGAGGGAAGTGGTGCTTCATCAGAACCCCCCAACCCCTGGATAGAGATGAAAAGATGTGCCAAGGGAGGCGACCTGGGCTGGAGTTGGTGTTTTGAGACAGGTGCTCCTCCTGTGCCTCGCTAGGGTTAGAGTCCATGCTTGGCAGTGATGTTGGTTCATGAGAAAAACCTCAAAAAGGTTGAATACTAAGCTGTGTAAGTAATGTTTCTCAGCTGCTCTTTAGGCTGGCAAAGGTGTGTAGCATTGGGGATGTTGCTTGTGTCTGTTTTGTGTTGTTTACTTTTTGCCTAAAGTACTTTAATTAAACTACTAGCAGGGGTCCCAAGATGAGCAAGAAGTGATCCTACTCATCTCTGTCTGTTCTCTGCCTAAATGTGTATCACATCATGACATTAGAAAGTCTTGATTAATTTGATCAGGATAGCAGAATTTGAAAGAAATTCCCCTTATGCTTCCACTCGAGTCATGTCTGTCTGATATTCATTGCAGTGTTCTACAGCAATCCAGTCCCTGGGAATAACATATAGTAGTGGACATTTGCAGCTGCTGCCAGGGCTGGCTGCCTTTGAAGAAGGCCATTTCACTGCGCTTGCATCTTCTGTAGTCTCTGCAGAGTACATCAGAGTCCTGATGTGTCCCTTGCTTTTCCTCACACAGATTCCTGGGGAATGGAGCTGTGCAAGGACTTGCCTGTAAGCATCTTTAAAGAAGCTGTCCTTTAAGTGGGAACCAGTACTTCCTACTCAAAAGAAGGGTCGGGGTTATGAAATGGGCACAGCTCACACTGGCTGGAGTGCACCTTTCTCTCTAGTGTCTGTATTTTTCTGCAGAAGAGAAATCCCTTCAGCACATCTCAAAAGTGTTTTGCCTACATCTGAGGAGTCTTGAGAAGCAGGCTGAAGGCAGAGCAGAAAGCCCCCAGATCAATCACTGTTTTTGACCTGCTGGCTGCTCGCTGTGCTGTGATTGCTGCTGGCAGAGGTTGGCTCTGTGCCTGCACACAGAGGGGCCCCGGTGTGCGTGAGCAGATCACACGCCGCTGTGCAGGCTGTTTCCATAGCACCAAAAACTCTGCGCCAGGCGCTCCCTGAAGAGCCTTTGCTGAGCAGCTGACGTGCGTTCAGGGATGAGGAGCAGCAGAAGGAGTACCAGTCTAGGCATGGGTTGGGAATGGAGCCTGATCTAAATATTGACTTTCCTGTTGCCAGATGTCACTGTCTTGGCAGAAGGAAAACAGGCTGTTTTACTGCAGCGTGCTTTGCTTGGAGCTGTGAGCTCTGAAAAGCACCATTCATGCTCTGTTTCGTCTCCTCAACAAGCTATTTGCAGCTATTTCCAAAACTGTTTTTTTAATAGGGAATTTGTTCTTGAGTAAAAGGAAGGACCTGAAATGACTTCTTGTCTTTCTCTAAAGACTGCTCTGGTGCCTGCGTGGCAGGTATGTTTTATCTTCTTGTGCTCTGAGTTGTGACAAGCCTTTGTGTCTGCTGTCTGGGCAGACTCTTTAGGTGCTCTGCAGCTCTGGTATCCCAAGTATGTCGTGTATGGGCCCTCAAGAAAGGGATGGCTCCACCTGCTGTGTTCAGAGCATTGCCGTGTGGCCTGTCACCACCTCTGGAGACACTTGAAGGAACAGGGAACAGAACTTCCTGCAGAGGACCCCAAAGAGAACTGTCTGGACATCTGAAGAAGGCCACAACCCCAGCTTGCCATTGTCTGAAATGGCAAACTGGTGGTGTGCTGCTGCTTGCCAAGCAGGTGTTCATCCCTGATCTTGCTGAGCAAGACATTGTGGGTCTGGCTCCCTACTTCTTTCAGGTCTCAGGCCACAGCTGGATCCCTGCACACTATCTTTTCACACCAGCTCCTGGTCCAGGGTGTGTGGGGACCTCAGCCCCCAAGCTTGGGCTGGGGGGACGCATCCCAAAACCAGATTAGGATGTGTTGGGGGAATCCTGTGTGTCATAGAAGTTGTTTATGTAGTTTAACTGCCAAAAGCTCTACTGCACTTCTGGCTAACTGCTACTGTCATATGATTTAAGTGCAGTAATTTGGAAGGAGGGGAAGACTCTGAAATATTACTGTTATTTTCTCCAATAAAGCAGTCCTTAACTGCAGTAAAGGTGTGTTTTAGACACCCACTCTAAATCTCCTTGTCTGAAAACTATGATGAAGGAATAAACAGTCGCTGCTGGCATTTAAGTAACTGTTTATAGCAATCAGTCTTAAATACTAACCTTCCCTAAAATACATTTGAATTTCTTAGTGCAGTTCTAGGAAATGCTGAGGTACAACAGAGACACCTGTCTGTACTTTTTCAGCTGCTACTTGAGCTTTGTGTATCGATCTCATTAACACTTGATGTAGCAGAACTAGTGTGAACACTAAGCAGGTAGTAGTACACTTCTCTGGAAAAGTAAAATGCAGTGGCTGAATGTCTCTTTTTGAAAATAGGCTTGGTTTTTAGATGCAAACAAATCTTGCTTTCCTGTCCTTCAAGTTAATCTTTAAATACTCAGTCAGCTTAGTTATTTTTGATTTTCTGGAGGAATCTCTGATTATTGTAAGGGGAAGAATTTGGTTTTGGACTGCAGTGTCTCCAACAGTTGACTTTTTCCAAAGAAATCAGTCTAGTGCAAGTGCATTCTTGATTACTCAGTTCCAGCAATCAGTGCTGCCATTCAATATAAACTTGTTTAACTATGTTTAATATCAAAGGAGGGAAAAGCCAGCAGCTCACCAGGCACCTGACAAGTGCCAGAGAGCTGCTGCATGTATTGCAGGACACAGCTGCTGTGTGCAGGGCTTGCAACTGATGGGGTTGGTTGGACAATACAGAGCACTTCTGTGAAGAAGCAGGAGTTGCATGGTTTTTCTGGTGTATGTATGGGGGTACTTGTTCATGTTCAAATGTGGTTTTGAGGACTTGGTTTTAACAGTCCAGCAATCCTGCAGGAAAGGTGGTTGGTGCTCTCAGAGCACAGCTGCAATGGTAGGTGAGCCTTCTGCCTAATGCACCCCTCTTGGTGCATTGCTTAAAACACCAACTTCTGAGCTGCAAGTTGTTCACACTCTTAAGTGTGTAATTTGTTCCTGTAAATTATTCTGGGATAAGGTAACCTGCAGTGTCAGTACAGTCTGGGGGAGTGAAGGGATTGAGAGCAGCCCTGTAGAGAAGGACTTGGGCTGGTGCTGGTGGATGAAAAGCTGGACATGAGTCAACAGTGTGCACTTGCAGCCCAGAAAGCCATAACACATCCTGGTCCTCATCAAAAGCAATAGTGGCCAGCAGGTCAAGGGAGGTGATTCTGCCCTTCTTGGATCTCATGGGATCCCACCTGGAGTATTGTGTCCAGTTCTGTGGTCCTTAGAACAGGAAAAACTTGGGCCTGTTGAAGCAAGTTCAAAGGAGAGCCATGAAAATTACTGGAGGAATGGAACACTATTGGATGAGGAAAGGCTGAGAGAGATAAGGTTGTTCAGCCTGGAGAAAAGAAGGCTTCAGGGAAATCTTATTACAGCCTTTCAGTAGTTAAAGGGGGCTTGTAAGAAAGATGGAGACAGACTTTTTAGCAGCGCCTGTTGTGATAGGACAAGGGGTAATGGTTTTAAGCTGGAGGAGGGTAGATTCAGACTAGATATAGAGAAATTTTTTACATTGAGGGTGGTGAGGCACTGGAACAGGTTGCCCAGAAAGGTGGTGGATGCCTGATTCCTCAAAATATTGGCGGTTTTAGGTGGTCCACTGGACATTTGGAAGGTCCAATGGAAACACTGGACAGGGCTCTGAGCAACCTGATCTAGCTGAAGATGTCCCTAGCAGGGGAACTGGAGTGAGATGACTTTTAAAGCTCCCTTCCAACCCAAGCCATTCTGTGCTAAAACACAGATACTGACCAAATCTTTAGCTGGGAAACCTACACCACCCTTAAAGGGTATTTGGGGCATCCTGCTTTGCTACCTTTGTGTGTGAATTGTAGATGAACATGAGTACTATGGTTCATGAGCAGCGGTGAGCAGGGAGAATTAGTTTCTGCATATTTCTGAATGGTAGCAAGTGAAACCTGTTGGAGTTGATGCTTTGAAGCTGAGTGGTTTCGATTGGCTTCTGTGCCTGTCACTGTGCAGGTTTTTTGGCATAACAGATTTTTGGAGATTGTACAAGAAGGAGAACAACTTGAGTGTCAATGAAATCAGCAGAGCGACCTGTCGAGTACTTCCTGCTGTGGTGAGGAAGCGTTTTTGGGATGAATGGCAAAAGGGAGAGCCTTACTGGAGTGAATGGACAGTCTTCCTTAATTCTGTTTTAGCACACTGATATGTGAAGTCTTTAATATGCTTCTGTTTCTTATTTACAGTTCAAGAGCAAACTTCACCTTGGTGAATCCCAGAAATGTACTTCCCTCCCATCCCCAATGAAGAGTATTTTCCTATTCAAAAGCATCTTTTGAGAAAGTGAAAATATGAGAAGAGGGATACAAAAGTCCAAACAAGACCTGTGTGTTGTCAAGAGGAGCTGAGAAGACTTTTTAATATTTTTAGAAGGGAAAACTGATAAATGAAGGATAGAGCTAGTGTCAAATAAAATAACTTCTCTAGTTTTTCTGCTCCAAGGTAATGTTACTTGAGAGGCCTTGTTTCCCCTTCATTCAAGGTGGTGCCAGCAGCATTTCTGAGGGATGTGATGGCTTCTTAGTAATAATGTATCACAGCTCCCTGCTACAGGGCGCACTTGTGGATTGACAACTGAGGACTAGCAGTATGCAAGGCAGTGTTTCGACTTCCACCTCTTCAATATCCTGATCCTGTTTTTACCAGAATGAAAAACTGTGGATTGCATTATTCATAGCTCTTGAAGCTCTGAGTTACTCTGAATGGTTTTTTGTGCTGATAGCCGAGCTGTGATGTGCCAAACCTGATGTAACAATAACCTTCTGGGTACCAGCTAGAGCAGTCCTTAACCATAAAGTTTGAAAAGTTCACCAGACTAATCTGTTAAACAGAACAGATCCATTAAACTAGAGCATGACCAGTACTCAGAATGGCTATGAATATATGTATTTTTTTGTTTGACATTTACAGTTGTGAAACAGTCTGTGTGGTGGATTAGCTTGTGCAATAGGGAGTGATGCTAAACTTAGACTTCACTTAGCAGTGTAAGGCTTTATTCTTGGAGTTCACACTGATGTTCTGTTCCAGGCCAAATACTGGGAGGAGGCAACTTGTGGAGCAGTGCAGTTCTGGAGCAGCTGCTCACTAAAATCAGTGGAGGCGTGCTTTGTTTACCAAAAAATACCCAACCACAAACCCCAACATAAAAAACCACAAACTACCAAAACCACATAAAACTAAAAAAAAAACCCAATCACCCCCTCCCCTTTCTTTCCTTTCCTGCCTACTTTAGGAGATGAAGCTCAAAATCCTTCAAAATCTGGTCTTCCAAACCTGCACTTCTTTCTTCCCCCTGTAGTTTCCATCATGTCAACTGCACCAGAATCAGGAAAAATGCCTGCCTGACTTTGTGTTCATTAGATAAGTCCTTCCAGTTTTGTCTGCTATCCTATATTTCTGTAAAATGAGTGGTTAAACTCATTCTGCTTACTTTGCTGCAAAATATAAATGAGGAGCCTGGATGCTTAACCAAGCATGCTGATATTTAGGAAAACTTCCCTTTTTGTGGAATGAACTGGGACACAACTAAATTGTGCATAAATATGTTAATACTGCTTGGACATCTTGAGATATTAGTACTTTCATGGTCTGAACCTGCGTAGGTTGTTAAAAAGGAAATACAGGTTGCCTGTAATGTCACCCAGCAGAAAAAAGTGGCATCTCGTGTGCAAAGTCTGATCTGATGGAAGTGGGTATGCTGAAGTTTTCTAGGACCTGGAAGTCCTTTGAAGCTTTATATCTTTTTGTGGAATCATCACTGGAAGCTTTCTTGACCCTTTTCTTTGCCACCTTCAGCTTTTGGAGTGATCAGTGTTTTATGACTGTCTGTTGATTTATGTGACAGCAGTCTCTCTCTAGGCTAACAGTTTCATTTAATTTGCTGTCCTAGTGTGACTTGGAGTGGGGGCAAATGTCTCTAACAGGATTTACGCAGCTCAAGCAGCATTAAAAGTCAGTCAAGGACGTATCAATCGGATAAAATCTCAGAGTACTTATTAATATAATGGCAGCTTCTCTGGTCAAAATACTCTAAAGGTAGATGCATTATCTGCATTATATTAGGAAAAAGCTGGTCAGTGCAGTTGGTTTGTTAGTGAATTGCTGCTGGGCTTGTCTTCATTATGGGCTTATCTGCTTGGAGAAGCTGTAACTGGCTCGGTGTCTACTGTTGGCTTTTAGGTACCTCATGGTCAGACTGGTTCTCTGAAGGGTTTGTAGCAAAACCCATTACTGGTTTAAAGGTGTAAATTGACTGGTTGAAGAAGGGGGATCAGGAGCAGGTTCTTATGACCTGAGACATTTCTGGGGTATATATGTCTGGGTATTTATCATACTATTGCACTTCTGCTGCTGACTAGGCAGAGTTTTACAGTTTCACACATATTTCACAGTATGCTCTCAGATAAGCCAAGAGCAAAAATGTTAATAGGATTTCTATACAGCTTGCTACTTGCAGCTGGCTGTGTTTGAGAAATTGTACTTAAAGTTTTATGCAATTACACTTGTTTGACAGCAGAAGTCAAAATTGTAAACTTACTTAGTCAAGTCCTAAGAGGGGAAAAAACCTGGTGGTTTGCTATTATTGCTAAGCAAACAGCTGATCTTTATCATGGATAGCTGAATAAGGTGCCAGGCTGCAGCAGGAGTGCATGTTAACCATACAACCAGTAACCTGTGTGTGGTAAAATTAGCAGTGCTTCTAGAAAATGTTACTCCTGTTGGTGTTGTGTGCATCCTTTGTGGAAGCCCACATGGGGATTACTGTCCTCTGGCTATTTTGGGGAGATTTGTGAGGTTGTACTAAAAATTACCATTGCCATAAGTGCAGAAGTGACTCTCCCAGTGCTTCTGAAGGGCAAGCTGACATCTCTAGATGAACTGACATGTTTGGAAGCTGTTATGTCAGCTTTTCTCTGGACTGAGGAGCTTTGCTAGGGGAACCTGAGAGCGTGCTCTAGAGAGAGTTGTTGGTGGAGTGAAGGAAACTGCACTGGAGTGGATGAAAAATAAATTGAGGAGTTGGAGAAGGGAATTCAAAGACTTAACTTGAGCCTCGTTTTCTTGGGCTCATGCAATTGGTAAAGGGTAAAAGGAGGACAGGTTCCTGCTGAAAGGCAGCTTTAGCTCAGTGACACTGGTAGCTTATTTGTCTACTTCAGCTTTTTCTTTCTGTACAAGAGTGAACTTTTCCTGCTGCAGAGGCATACATTCACTTCCCTCCTGGAGAAGGGGTGTCAGGGGGAAGTAGATGGCCTTTGTACTTGCCAAGAGCTGCTTCTGTGTCTGGAGTCACATGTCAGGCCCAAAAAGTTGCTTGCTTTTTCATTTAGTGAACAAAGTGTAAGTCTGTCCTTTTTATGAAAATACAAGAGACTTCTTTCCCCTCACAGAATCTGTCCCAACTGGTCAGCTACCTTTTTCCTGTGGCCTCTTAACAGAAACCAAAGTAGTCTCTACTACTGCAAAGGCTTTTGCTTTGCTTGTCAGCTGTCACAATACACACAGGGGAGATGTGTGGAAGTGAAAAGTCTCCCGTGAAGTCTCTGTCCATACCTCAGTTTAGAAAGTGGGGGAGAAAACTGAACTTTATTTTTTGTCAGCAGGTAGATATTTGCAAATCTGCTTCACAAGATGGAGGACAGGCCACAGACCTTCCCTAAAACAGGGTGCCAGGACCCCTTGTGTTCCTGAAGAGAGGTCCCTGGAGGATCCTTGGACAATCTGGGGGAGCAGCCTGTGACTTATTACAGCCATTGTGTTAATCACAGCATGGTTGAGGCGGGAAGGACCTCTGGAGGTTCAACCCCTCTGTTAGGGCAGGGCCACCTGGAGCCGGTTGCCCAGGACCATATCACAGAATGGTTTGAGTTGGAAGGGGCCCTAGAGCTCATCCAGTTCCAACCCTGCAGTCATGGGCAGGGCTGTCACCGACTAACTAGATCAGGTTGCTCAGGACCCATCCCACCTGGCCTCGAACACTTCCAAGGATGAGGGATCTACCACTTCTGGGTCACCTGTTCCAGTGCCTCACCACCCTCTGAGAGAAGAATTTCTTACTAATGTCTGATGTAAATTTCTCCTCTTTTAGTTTGAAACGGTTCCCCCTTGTCCTGTCACTATCTACCTGTGTGGAAAGTTCTTCCTCTTTTTCAAGTCCCCTTTGGGTACTGGAAGGCCCCAATGAGGCCTCCCTGGAGTCTTCCTCAGGCTGAACAGCCCCAACATTCTCAGCCTGTCTTTGTAGGATCTGTCATGGAGACATAGTCTTTGTGGCCCTTCTCTGGACCAGCTCTAGCAGGTCAGTGTCCTTCTTTGCTGAGAACTGCAGAGCTGCATGCAATGCTTTAGGTGGTGTCTCATGAGGGCAGTGTAGAGGTGGAGAATCACCTCCTTTGACCTGCTGGCCACTCTGCTGTCAGTGCAGCCCAGGGTGTGTTTGGCCTTCTGGGCTGTAAGTGCACACTGGTGGTTCATGTCCAGCTTTTTATCCACCCAAGTGCTCTTCTGCAGGGCTGCTCTCAAGGACCTCTCCCAGCCTGTCCTCCTATCTGGGACTGCCCAGACCCCAGTGGAGCACCTTGCACTTGGACTTGTTGAACTTGATAAGGTTCTCATGGGTCCACTTCTCGAGTTTGTCCCGGTCCTTCTGGATAGCAACCTGTCCTTCTGATGTGTCACCTGCACAGCTCAGCTTTGTGTCATCTACAAACTTGCTGAAGGTGCAGTTGATGCCACTATCTGTGTCATCATTAAAGGTGTTAAAGATGACTGGTCCTTGATATCCATGTCCATGGACCACATCCAGATGGCTTTTGAATATCTTCAAGGATGGATTTTGTGAAGTACTTACCCTAAACCCGTGTTGCTTGCGTCAAATTGTGTGCTGCTTAGTTGCTTCTGTACTTCTGCCCTTTAGAGTAAATGATGGAATTTCTGTGCTACACCAAATCCAAGCATGGACTTGGTGATTACATGGTGGGAGCTGCTGTGTACCACAAGCACTGAAGATCCTGTCTGTATGATTAAGGTACTGCTAAGACTACAGATGGTGCTTTTTTGGGCGATTTTGTATTTTTAGATATTACAATATGTAATTCAGCTTAATGCCTAATCAGGTTTGCTTTGTTCTTAAAACCTCAGTGTCTATTTCATGGTAGGACCTGGTACCATAGAGTGGAGATGGCAGACTTTCTGGAGCTGCTTTTCAGAAATGGAGGCTCTGGGATGCAGTGTTAAAAGAGGGAGGTTTGCTTTAAAAGTGCAGAAAAGCAGACTTGTCTTCTGAGGGAGGCAGGGAGTCACTCCAATTGGAGTCACTCAGGTAAAACTTAAATTGTGAGTTTACATAGTAAAACTTTGTTTGAAACAGTACCATTTCTGCACTGCAGTCTTTTCTTCCTAATCTTTTCCAACTGTCATCTAGCTGCAGCTCAGCACTGTTTCTTCACATTTTTGACAGGGTCAGTCTCTTGCCTGAGGGAGCAGAGTCTGTAGAGAATGGCAGCATAACTGGGATAAGTGGCTGAAGTAAAATAACTAAATGCATTCCTCTAAAATCTACCTGACAGTGTTTTGACTCTATTAATCTCACTTGGAAGTGCTCCTCTGTGTTTGTAGGGTTTGGTCTGACTTCTCCAAAGTCAGTGCTAACTCGATCACTGGTTCTGGGGTGCTACTCTGTCCCTTGGCCAGGACCCTTTCCACAGGTCAGAAATGTTACTGCTGGAGCTGGCAAACGTGACTGCTTTGAGCACTGTTTGAGACACACAACTTTGTCATAAATCAAGGATTTCTGCCTAATCTTCTAAGTGCTGAAATATTTATAAGGTAGTAGAGAATGTGTGCAAATATAGAGAATTTTGTTTGATATGAATGGGTTAAGTATTTTACTATAGTATCAGCTTGTCTGGTGGCAGAATATGCTGGAGCATGGATTTACTCCCTCACAAGAGCTCAGGAAATTAGTCTGAGTTTATAATTGGATTGAGAGAAGAGAACTGCTGCCTTGGCCAAGACATGCGTCAGCTGTCTGAAATACTGTGGGCTGAGACTTTGGTTTAAGAGAAGAGCAATACTGGCAACTCTGTGATCCTTACCTGTAATATTTGGAAGTGTTTGTGTTGCAGAAAGGTACATCTTGGGAGAATACTGATCATACTAAGAGGTGGTGGTTTGGTGGTTTTTTCTTTGGGTTTGTTGTTTGTTTATTTTAATAAGAGTAAGTGAAGGCAGCACTTAGGCTAAAGAAAATCCTGGAGAAGATATTGCTGTACAAAAAACCTTACTGAATGATGTAGTTGTATCAGGCAGAGCTTGTCCAGAGAAAGCATGTGGGGGAGGCTGAAGTACCGAGATTAATGTTGTGGTGTTGAGTTGTACCCTGCTAGAAGACAGCAGATCCTTAACCCCTTAAGCCACATTCTGCTGACCATTAGTAACGGGGCTGTGCCGGTGCTGTTCAGAAATTGCTGTAGCTGTGCAGCTCCATTCATGTCATGCACAAATCTCAGGGCACTGAAAGAAGTGTCTGCTGTTAATGGAAGGGGAGAGAGCATGGTGTGGAAATTAATATACAAATTTCAGGCTTTTTTAGTCTTTGGGCTTCTGACATTGCTTCGCAATATATTTTTCTCTTAATGCAGTTTTAAGGCCTCAGATCAGGTGCTGAAAGTCTTTACTTGTCTGTAAACTGGCAAGACTTTGAAGATCAAATTGATGCTACAGAATCTAGATTGGCTTAAGATGCTTAAGTAGCTTTATGGCTCTTAAAATGGCTTATGCTGTATAAAACTCTGTTGGTGTGGGGAGAGGAGCCTGACTGTTGCTGCCTGATTGGGATCTACCTGGGAAAGATGGGGGTGGTGGAAAGACCCCCTGGCTGGAAGTCTTTGCCCCAGACACACTGAAAGGCCTCTTGTCAATCCTGCCTCTTAGCAGACTAAAGAAGATGAAAAAAAAAACAAGTATAGGCTGAGAAGCCAGTTCTTAACAGACAACCTTGAAATAAGAGACTGAATCTTTTTGCTGTGCCCCCCAAAGAGCAAGTGCTTCTTGCACCTCTTTCCCCTGTTTGTCAACAAAGTCTTCCCCTCATTTTCCCCCATTTTCTTTTGCTTGCTTAAGTGCTGGAGTCATGATAGCCTTGCCAAAAGTATGAACTGTGGTGCACAAGTTTGGCAGCTCTGGGTACAATCAAGACACAAACACGGGATGTTCAATGTGGTGAAGGTGCCTATGTAACAGCAGAACTCAGAGCAGGTCTTGTGGATTGGTTATTTTGATAGCTTTGTCCAAAGCATTGTTTAGATCCTGCCTTAGGGTAGCTTCTGCACTCCTCCAATCCTGAGGCATGAGTGGTAGCCTTTCCTGAGTTCAACTGTATGAAACACTGCTGAATACATAGCTCAGTTTCTTCAAAGCCCAGAGGTGATGCTCAGTCATACTTGATCAGGGTTTGGTTTCTGTAGGGAAAGAGGGATCTAATGTTTCCATGTATAAAGAAACTATTGTTCTGCTAGACCTGTATGTGGGAAAAGCAGCTTCTCTGCAAGGCTGCCATAACATCTTATCCTTGCTTAACTGCCATCAAGGTAGAAGTGCTTTAATACTGTATTGCCTTGCTTAAATTGTTGCTAGAGCCTTGGGTTAAGGTGGAAGCTGCAGACCTGGGTAGCAGGTGGTAGCTGAAGAAAAAGCCATGCCTGAGACTAAGTAGGCAAACATCTGGTGAAAAGTGTTTGCTCAAATTTAACAGCTTTTCTAGCTGTGGAGGGAGTTCCCTCCCTTATGATTCATGAGGTGCACAATCTGTATTGATTCTTAATGCTAAATAGTTACCTGGGAAAGCTTTAAGTACACTCTGTAACCTTAACAGAGGAGATTACAACATGATTAATGGTGGGAATTGTGTTGGTAATGCTTTGCTGAGGCTTGCCGAGCCTTCCTGAGATGTTTTGTGACATTCAGTTGAACTTGTCAGTAATTGGTTCAAGCATCCGTGACAGAAGGTATCTACCTTTGTGCCAGTCTCTCAGACACCAGCTTCTAAAATGGCATAGATGACTTAAGTACCAACCTCTTCGTTATCTTCAGGTGTTAAGGGCAAATGAGTACTTGTTCTGGAATAGCAAAATCTTCGGTTTTAATCTCTTGCATAGTAAGCAAAACCCCACTGCTACTTGTATCTGGAACAGCTCCTTCCTTAGGCTTCAAGATCTTTGTAGGTACTACCTTGCAGCTGGTATCTGCAGTAACAACCAAGGTACACAATAAAACTGAATTTGCAATGCAGGGCTAAGAACAGAGATACTCAAGGATGCACAGGAACTGCTCTAAGCCATGTATCAGAAGCCTAAACTTAAGTTTCAGCTCTGAAATGTGTGTGTTGCCCTGGAAAGGCAGCATCCATCTATTAGGGTATGGCTCTACAGCCTCAGTTCCACCTTCAGCCAGCTTCATGGGCTCTGAATTAGTGTGGAGAGGAAGCCTGTGCAGCAGGATATTTTGGTCATGGGAGGGCCCTTTAGAAAGGCCTCATAATGAGCCTGTTTTCATAGTGTAGAGAAATCTTGAGTGCTGTGACTATCAAGAGCTGCTAAACTGGTCCAAAAGCTTCACATTGCAGAGCAAAACCTTGCTTTTTTGTTCTGTGCAGCTGCTGTTTGTCATACCCATCCTGCTTTGTTTCCTTGGGCCACCACTTGAATTTGGAAAATCCCTTGGAGAGAGATTCATTCCTCTCCCAAATGCACCAGAGCTAGCAGAGCCTATCTTCTTCAGACTGGCCTTAGGCAGTATAGGGTGAGTGCTGCCTTGCTCTGCCCTGAATCTCTGGATATGCGTAGGAATGACTGGGGAGGAAGCAGATAAAATGGTTGTTATAGCTGGCAGGGGATCTCTCAAAACTAGATCCTGAAGTGGATGAGTTAGAGATGGTGGCCTACAAGTTGTCCTTCAGCAGGTTTGGAAGGGTGGACTGCAGTCCTTTCTCTTTACAGATGGATTGGCTTGTACTTCAGTGTGAAGACCATCAAACTTCCCTAAGTGATGAGGAAGAAGCTTGATCAGCAAAGCAGCTTCCTTCATCACCAGGTAGGATTTGTACCTGAGAACAAGTGAGGAGAAACACTCCTGTAAACTCCAGCAGGTAGGAGAGCAGGAGGCTTATGTATTTAGGTGATGTGTTTGGGAGGTGCTGTAGCAACCCATCTGTATGGCCACTATAATTGAGATTAAACTGGGAGAGGAGAGTAATTTGAAGTGAGGAGTGCTTGCATGGTATCCCTCTCTTGGCATTGACCTCAGGACAGTAATATTTCTGTAGTATTTCTAAAAACTAGAGACTGTCTTGGGTGACTTCTGAGCTTGTGCTCAGGCTATGTGTAAGCCAGAACAAAAGCAGCATTCAGCCTCGCAGGTGGAGGCTCAGATTCGTAATTCAGCAGATCTTCCCTGTAAGCCAAATGTATGTTCCAGCAGTGGGACATGTCCTGTATGTGTCTCTGACTACACTGAAGATGTGTTGAAGAGTTTGGCCCATACCCACTTCTGTCTGTAGGGGTGGCAGGCCAGGTTGGTGGTTGAGACTGGCAATCCAGATGTCTCTAGGGACATGAACCTAACTTTTGTGCTATAAAGATGTGGGAAGAATACCAGATTTTTTTTAACTGATGGTAAGGGGTAAATCTGAATGTAAGGAATTTCCTGTAAAAGACAGAAATATAATGTTTGTTCCAGGAAATGCCTAAGAAATGGTATGCTTGATTGTTAGCAGGGATCAACAGATTTTCATAAGGGATTCTTTTTCCTATAATAGCTAGTTGTAGCCAGCTACCACTGACTGGTGTTAAACTGAAGGATTATGTAGGGTTGGGAAAAAGTCCTAGGGTGTAGCTTCACCTTCTCTGTCTCTTTCTGTGTTGGGAGAGTGGTGGTAGAAAACACCCAGCTCTTTGTGTGCCACACCTGGTAACTTGTCATTTTGCCTAGCCCAGTTAGTACAACTACTGCCTGAGCCTTTTGCACAGATGGCAGCCCCTGACTGCTGAGCTACACAAGGGAAAGCTGCGAAGCACAATCTGTAGGTATTCATATTAACAATCTTGGTTAATAGGGTATATTATTACTGTAGCTGTGTTACAGTTCTCTGCTGCCTCTGGATGCTTTAACTACAATCAGTGACCAAAGCTTTGACCTTTGCCAGGTGAACTTTGCAGTATTTCTGGCACACGTCACAGCCATGTGTCAGAAATGCAGAGGGGCATTCTATTTTCTTCTTTTCAGTGGGTGTGGAAAATAGCAGAGGCCTGTGTTTCAGCCTCCAGCAACTCTCATTGTTATGAGCCTGCAGGTACTCTGCACCAGAAGCAAATGTAGGTCTGTAGCCTAAAGGAGCTGCTCTTTAATTAGCTGTGAGGTCTGTTCCTGTGCCCACTGACTGTGGAGATGGGAAGTTAAAATTCCAGAAGGGGTGTGCTTTCTTCTCATATGCCTAGGGAATACTTTGGTCAGATTTGACTTTAATATGCTGCAAGGCTCCTTCACTTCTCTGGAATAATGTCTGATCAGCTCTG
Source organism: Monarcha castaneiventris obscurior (assembly GCA_026261815.1). NCBI lineage: Eukaryota > Metazoa > Chordata > Aves > Passeriformes > Monarchidae > Monarcha > Monarcha castaneiventris. Next base: position 19,453,035 of record JAMPIT010000379.1, on the reverse strand, counting down.
TCCTTACTGTGCAGGAAAAGATTAACGTCCATTTGATTATGTTCCTCTGTGTGCAGGCTGCAGTGAGGATCCCATGTGAAGGTGTGGGGTTTGGGAGGAAATATTGCTCAGCTGTAAAGGTGATCTACATTGCTAGTAAGCTTGTGTTTTCAGTGAAAGAAGCTGACCTTGAAATAAAAATTAATAAAAAAAAAAAAAGGAGTGAAGTGCTGCAGAATTGTGCTGAGTGCCTCTTTTAGGTGAGAAGCAGTTCTGCTTCCCAGGGTTGAATATTAAAGGCCTGGCATAAAGTCAGATGGCTTATGTAAGTTGATCTTTCTTTATGGTATACGTGTCAAAACATAAATACATTTCAGGCGATGCATTACTGGTTCCTGCCGTTACTGGCTGCTCTAAACAATGCTGGTTGAAGCACCAAGGACATAGGGCAGCGCACTTCATAAATATTTAACCCCCCTCTCTCTAAAAAAACCCCTCAAGACTCCTCAGACCCAGATATGTTTAGCCTCATGAACAAAAATCATAATGCACATTAGAACGTTCATCAATAAACCTAGGTGGTGTTTATAGCCCAGCCTTCAGAGAGGAGTGCTGCTCTCTCCTATTCTGAACTCGCACCACAGTGTGATACCTGGGCAGCAGAGGCTGCATTCCCACTAGTGGTTATTACACTGGTGGAAGCAGCTGGAGAAATAGCTATGCACGCAGAATTTTCCATTAATCAGAGGAAAAAGTCCAACACAGATGGTATATAGGATAGATTACGGCTGGTAATCCTTTTGTGTCCTAGAAGATTAAGGATATCCTGGTGTAGCTGCAGTCAGCTGACCTTTTTTTATTTAAACGATTGAAAATAGTTGATGCAGTTCTGCAGAGGACCAAGGCTCTGCCAGAAGCCATGAGCAGTGCACTGTGAATGTTTGTTAAAGGAACGGTCTGTTTAAGTCCGGCCTCAGTTATAAATTTACAGGAACTTAACTTTGTGCCATGTAAACAGCAGCAGCTACAAGATGGCTAAGAAATCACTTGCTAGACAGCTCTATCATATGTAGCAGAGCTGAATTCTCTGAGGAGGCACGGTGAGTGTCATGTGAAGAAATGGAGGGTTTCTGAATCCTGCTGTCTGGCTCACCCCAGAAAGCAAAGATGAATGCTTTGGTGGAAGAGGAGGATGGCCGCGCGCTCTGAACTGTCTGGCATGGATCTGTATGAGGATTACAAATCGCCCTTCGATTTCAATGCTGGAGTGAACAGAAATTATCTTTACTTGTCGCCTAGCATAAACCTTTCTCCACCTGGATCACCTACACTGGCAAAGTCTGGTAACTTTCTTCTCTTCCTTTCTTAAAATCTCTACATGAAATGCTTAGCAATTAATATCTGTAAAACTTCTCAAATGAAAAACCTATAAAAGTTGGCCTTCTGTTAATTCTGGTAAGTGTATTAGCTTCAGTGTGTCATGTAGGTAATATCTCATGTGTTATGCATTTACCAGCTTTACATTATTTGTTATTTCTTCAGTAGAAAGGCATTTTGAGGGAAAATGAAGTGGCAAAACCAATTAGGAACCAAAAGGCAACTTCTGCAAGATTGGAATAATTTGCCTAGTTTGGCTGTTAGATTTATTGCGGGGGGGAGGTAGAAATTGCATTTTTAATAGGACTTCAGAGCTCTGGATAGTCTAAAATCTGCTTTTGCTGTAATACTGAAAATCTCACTGATTAATGAAAATGCCCTCTAAAACCTTTACTCCATTCTACCTGGCATTTAAAATGCTGCAAACCTTCCACCTGCAGATACTAACTTCACTGGGGCTGCTCTGTGCTGTGCTGCAGTGGCATCCATCTAGTGCTTAACCCTATGAGTTTCTAGCTGGTAACCTGTTGTACAGAACACCTATAGCTGTGACTTCCAACACATCCTAGTCTGGTTTTACTGTCATTCCTTTCCATTCCTTGCTGCCAGATGTAATCTTCCAAAATGATTTTAAATAAAGAAAGCTTAGACCTACTTCAGGTGTGGCAAAACAAAGTTACACAGGTGTTAACTTTTTTTTTTTGATGGGCTTGTTACTTAAAATTTTAAAGAGACATGCATCCCTTGGGGAACCTCTGTGTGAACTTTAACAACCCTCTCTGTGAACTTGATGATCCAGGGGCTACTGGGAAGCACTGGTCAGCTTTCACTTCTGCAATTACTGCATCTCCCAGCTCTTCTAAAGGAGAGGGGAAGCAGCTCTTCGTGTCAGGTGATGATGCATCACCTTTACCACCAGCCTTTGCTGGGCTTTTTCTTGCTTTGAATGAATATCTAATTAGCATTTGGGAGAAGCCCAAGAATTTGCTCCCCCAGGTTGAAGAAATATGTCTCATTTTGGCTTCTTCACTGAGATAAATGGGAAGCACTTAAATCTGATCTTTCTTATATGCTGAAGAATAAATATGCTCTGTAGTACTGTATGTTACTCAGATGTTGGAGTGGTCTTATAACCTAGCAACAGCTTGTTCTCCTGCACTATAACAAGCACCTTTTTTCTTTAGCTTTGCAAACTGTACAGTGATAACCACAGTGCTCGTTCTGAGTGTCACATGCAGAACATGTCGGTGTAAAAGGAAGCTTTGTGAAGGTTAACCCGCCCCCACCCCAGGGCTGCTCATCCAAAATGACAAGTACTTCCTTCAACTGCTCCTGTTTGCTGCTGATCTCTGAATTCAGGCCAGGGAGGTGGGAACTTCTGGTCAAAATAGAGCATGAACTTGGTTTGAAACTGGCCAAAGCAAACCCCAAATCAGAAAAACTGATTGTTAATTGAATTACTCTAATGCTTTGCCTACCCTGGCAGAATAATAGGGACTTAAGTGCCATTTCCCTGATTGTGATCACCATGGAGTCCTAATCAATTAACTTGCTTGTGTCTTTATTTGGTTCATTTAAGTAGATCTAATAAACTGCTGGGATAATGTGTTAATCTTAGAAATACAGATCAAAAACTGACCTTAAAGCTAGGTAAGTTTTCTCAATACTATCTAAGTCTTTACAATTTTTTCCCCCAAACGGATTTTTTTTATTCTGTTTAAGAGACATGAAATGGTCAGTTAAACTTGGTTATAACAGAGTACCAAATGACTGAATTTTAAGTCCTTCACAACTCTAATGATGCAAGAGAAAACTAAGATAATGAAAGGTAACAAGTTGAAAGCCATAATAATAATTATACATAACAATATAAAATAATAGTAGCAACAGTCCTGTTGGCAAGAAGAGACCACAAATGAGAAATACTCTCTTAGTAATAGTTTGAGCCAAAGCATTTCCATCTGATGGCTGACTACTGATTTCCTGTTTTCTTGCGCTACACCCCATAGAAAGATCTAAGGTAGTCTGTGCACATCTCCTTATGAAGCTTTTTCCAAAGCCAGGATCCTACAGCCCTAGTTTATGGGATACATTTGTGTTGTAGCCACGCCATTGTGGAGGTGTGTGGGTTGCTAGCTGTGTAGACAACTGCTCCTTGGTGAGATAGCCCAGGACAGCCTTGCCCATAGCATGGATGAACCCTGTATCCTGCAGGTATTGAACTGAGGAATGGGAGCAAAGCAAACAGGTGAATGGTGACAGGGAGAGAGAGCGGAGGTGCCAGAATGAAGATTGGTGGGAAGGCATTAGCATACTTTATGTGGAGCTCTAAAAGGGGGAGAGGCTCAGAAGGTGAGGAGAGGAAGGCATGGTCAGACATGCAGGGTGAAGTATGGAGCACTCTGAGAAGCAGTGATTTCCTTTTCCCTAAAAACTCTGGGAATGTGAAGGGGAGGAGATATCATTCCCTTGCTTCTTAGCATTGTGCTTTAAATTCCATTTAGTAGGCGAGAAGGAGAACAATCTTAAAAAATGAGTTTTCAAAAGAGAAGGTACATTCCCCAAACAGGAGCTGTTGCTGCAAGAGACAATCCGACATGTTTTCCTGCCAGTGGATTCACTTGATCTATTTTTGGTGATTTAATCCAGATGACTCCTCATGATCAGATTGAGCAGACTTTCAGCTGGTTGTGCTAATGCTCTTGGAGTCAGCGTGGTACTTGCAAACTTTCTGAAATGGCTTTGTGATGGCAAGCGAGTGGTCCCTGAAGGGCCGCAGATGAGAGCAAGGTCAGGAGTCACAGGTGAACATGGTGGGGGGTTGTAGGGTGTCAGGGAGAAATGCAGTTCAAATTGTTAGTTTTCCTTCAGGGTAGGTATATGTAATTAATAGGTTAAATAGCAATTTGACAGAAAAGGTGTGGCATTCTTAACTGTTAAGGAAATATGTTGATGTATAAAACAAAAGTTACTTATCTGATTGTGAGACATGAGCCATAATCCTTTGTTTAAGGTGCTGTAGTGCTGTGCTTTGCTTTGGGCATTAGACTTTGAAGTTCTTGCTGCCCTAGATTTCTGACAGAAAGTAGTGTATTGGGAAACCTACAGGACCTACATTATGATTGTGTGGAAGACACCTGTAAATCTCTGGGAAAACGTGGCACAGATCTCATGAAGAAATGCAGAATGGGGTTTAATTTTCTTTCTGTAGGCTTCCTTCTCAGTACACTCTGTGGTAACAGCATTTACAAAAGTTCTGTCCATGTAGCAGTGTGCTTCTAGAGGGCGAGTGTTCTGGACATAAATACAGGCAGAAAACATACTGTTTTGGAAAGAACTTGAGGAATTGAGCTTTACCTGAGTTCAGTAATTTCATCAAGAACAAAGTTTCTTCTTTTTTTCGGCTTGGCAGCTGGTAGGGTGCCTACAATTAATTACAGACTCACAGAATCTTTTTTCCCCCTGACTTTTTAGCTGATTGTGATGTAGCTGTTTGATATGAAACCTCACAGCAAAATCATAGTGGTGATTAATGAGTTTTTGATTCCCAGACCAAAGGATAGTATGGAGTGCCATCAGAAGCTGCTGAAATGAGAATGGAATTTTATTGGTGAGGTGGTTAATTACTATAGTGATTAATAGGAAATGTTACTTAATGTGTCTTCAGCTTAGATGAATGATGTATTTATGTACATATTTACACACACATGCATATATGTATACATACACACACTCTTCCTCTCTCCTTATTAACAAACAATTCTGATTTATTTCCTCTTGTATTTTAAGATTTTTATTTAACTTCTTTTTTTATTATCTGTAAAGCTATTTTACCTCTTGCATAGAGAATTAGTTCTGGGGATCCACAACCATTCCAGCATGCAGTCTCCCTGTAAACTGGTCTCTCTGCAATTAGAACAGAATTCCTTGATTTTGGCAAACTTTATGTTTAGGTGCCAGCTACAAAGATTCAAAATGGGAAATCTTTTGCTGGAACTTTTGTTGCATTAAAAGGTGTTTAAAATTATCTAAGTGCAAGCACTAAGGACTAAGAAAAGATGAATCATTAGAGTGAGTGCATCATAGTAATACAAGTAATATCATCCTCCTTCCTTTCCCTGAAGCTCTGAAAGCAAAAGTTGAGGAAGATCATAGGGATGTTTGTGGTTTATGTAGGAATTTGGCAGAGTTTTGGTTTCTGGATTTGGAAGGGGAAGAGGCAGCAGTGTGAGTGGATGCACATCGTTATCAGCCCCTTCTCAGCACTCCCCTGCTTTGAAGCAACAGCCTTTTGCTCCTGAGCTCTGCCTCTGTGCTTCCCATCTGTCTTAAGGTCCAGGTGCAAAGCAGCAGCTTACTTCTAGTTCCATGATACCTGCAACCTTCTAGCTGCAGTGGCCCCAGTTACTAGGGACAGAGAGATCAAGCAGGGTACAGAGCAAGAGTTTGTACTTGCAGTGCAGTTGTTTTCTCCACTGTTGTTAACCTTGCTTGTGGCTGCACCCAGTGTGCTCAGAATGGACACTTCTAAATCTGATCCAGAGACTGGTAAGGGAGGGAGCCTCTGCAGTGGGTTTTGAGCATCTCCAGTGCTTCCAGAGTTTCTGTGCCAGATGAATGAGACACCAGAGTGCTCACAGACCCCTGGGCAGGGTTGTGTAGGAAGCACTGGTCAGGGCATAGCATTCTGCACCTTGGTTTCTCTCACAGAGTAGTGGGATGTGTTGTTCTCAACAGGTTTCCAGTCTCCTATTACAGCAGCAGTTGTCGTTATATTGAGCTTTAATACAGCTTGATAGAACAAAATACAAAATGCCTTTGGTTTCCTTCCTGTAGTTGGGGAGCATGACTTTGGTGTTCTCTCACCAGTTTTCTTTGTGCACTGGCAGAAAAGAGCTATGTGCTAATATTAGCTGCTGCTTGGCAGACGTGATAATCTGACTTTTAATGTTTTATTCATCTCAAGGGCTGCTGAGGAGTGACTCTATACCTGAGGTTGGAGAGGATGCTGCTGCTACAGTCAGTATGGCAGAAACACTCTCAGAAGAAGAACAGGATGAGCTAAGAAAAGAGCTTGCCAAGGTAATTCTTTTGCAAATAGCTCTTAAACTTGTTTTGATAATGAAAATCTGGGATAATGTTGTCTTTGAACATACAGTTAACGCTTTGCATAGTTATACTGTGAGTGTCTAAAGCTGGCACTTCTTTGTATTGCACAGAAAGGAAGGAAGGGTGTCAAGGAGAAAAGAACAGCCAGTTCTAGTGTTGGGAAATTAAGCTGGAAGTGCTGAATGTACAGATCTTAAACCAAGATACATAAATACCTAATTTTTTTTTTTCCTTGAGTGAGAAAGGGGTAAATACGGAGTCAAAGAGAACATGGTTGGAAGCCAAAACCCAAGTATTGTCTCAACTGGTGTGGAGTAGCTAAAGCTGTTTCTTTCATGAAGAATGCTTTGTAGTAGTATCTGTGTAGGCGCTGTATTGCTAATGTCTAACTATGTTACTATTCTTGTCCATAACAGAATATTTTTAAGAGTGAGAAAAAGTAGCATTCTTTTAAGGACAGGCATGCAAATACTCAAACCTGACGCATGCCAAAGTCAAGCTTATTAAGCAGTCGGTCTTTTTTATTTAGTAGCTCTATGGGACTTTAGGACCATTATGAAAGACACTAACTTAAGCCTAAGGTTGGTGAACAAAGGTTAGCTGTGAAATAAGCACCTTTAATGCATTCTTGTATTTGGCAGTCCTGAGTATCATTTCATGGCAAAGGTAGTGAGGGTAGGCTGGTCCTGCTAGGATATGTCATGCTGGACTTCGGACAGATATCCAAAACAAAGGTGCACTGAAGATACTGTAAGGAGTACAGTAAGGAGCTGTACTCCTGTAAGGAGCTTATAAATGAGTGGGCAGCCCGATGCTCTAAAGTAGGGTGATCTTGCCTGGATGAGGAAGTAGGATTGGAGGTATGCCCTTGCCTCTGCACACGTGGCTTTAGTGCCTCTGTCTTCCATATAGCTCACAGAATGGCACTGTAGAACTGTGCTGACATCTCTGGTCATGTTTCCAGGAGAAGCTTAAGTGACCATCTGAGTAAAGAAGGAAATACACAAACAATTTGGTTTTCTAGTTACAGAGCAGGTGCTGTGTGTTTGTTGTGTGTTCGTGTGGGTTTTGTCTGCTCAGTCTGCCACCATTTCCACGCCTGCTCTGGGGAAGGCACTCCTGTGGCTGGATCCAGTCTACTGGTGCTGGCTTAAGCCACAAAAGGACCTTTCTGGTGAAGCAAGGAGACAGAATTTGTGTATGGATCAGACATGCTCTGAGCTTCCTGATACTGGTCACACACTGGTATCTCTTCTGACGTGGAAGTAGAATACAGGCTTGGCGATTGTCCCGGGTTTGACTAATCTTCAACCTTTACACCATAGGTAATGATTTCTAATTATGCAGTCTTCTAGTTAGCAACTTCCTTGTACATATTCCAGGAACAGAGCTAGCTGCAGGTAGATTACTTTCTCACTAGTTCTTGTAATCTATGTTGGATTTCTCTTTCAGTATTTAGGAATGACTGTGACGCAGTGTTAAAAACCTCTGTTAGCCCTCCCATTACTGATGTCTCCTAGATGCTTTAGAAGAAGTACATAGTTAAATGGTTGGGTATATTGCTTGTTAACTGTTAACCACTTGTTAACAACTCTCCTGCCACAGGTGGAGGAGGAAATCCAGACGCTCTCACAAGTGCTAGCTGCCAAAGAGAAGCATCTAGCAGAAATCAAGAGAAAGCTGGGAATTAACTCACTACAGGAGCTAAGGCAGAACATTACCAAAAGCTGGCAAGATGTTACATCAACCACAGCGTATGTACCAGCTTATGATGATTGTTTAGACTGTTGAAGTGAAAACTGTTTAGGTCTTGTGTCATGTCTAAACACTCTGTTCTTGTGAAATGAGTATACATAACATAAAAGTTAAGTTGTATTAAAACTTCTCTGGGTAAATCAACATAGATTTTTTTTTTTTTAAGAAGAACACTGCTAGCCATATCTCATGTGAAGGAAGAATGATTGACCAAAATATGGGCTATTCTAACACACTTTTTTTGTCTGATCGATCTGAGATAGCAAGGTGTCCTAAGTCCAACAGAATATCCTTCTTTTCTACCCTCAAAAATTGTTATAAACTGAGCCCACACAAAAAGAGTATGAAGTCACAGTTACTGTTCTTGTCAAACACAAGTGTTATCTTAAGGTCTAGAGCAAGCTATGTTCTGCAATTAATGACTACACAGAATACAGCAAGATGTACCTCAAACTTTTTATGGTGAATTTTATTGACTGAACTGCGTGGTACAAGAATTTAGACACTCAGCAAAAAAATAGACCTTTTTCAGTGTGTGTGCATAGTGTTGTTTTTTTGTGTTTTGTTTTCTTTTGTATTTTTTGAGTTGGTTTTTTTTTTTTTTGTTGATTGGGGTGTTTTCCATGTGAGTTTACTTTATGTTTTACTAAATCCTACAACAGCAGATAGCGTCCGTTCTAGGGGTGGGGTAGTGTAGTTGCATGTTGGTGAACCAGGTCTGAAGTCAGAGGTGGCAGAGATGCTGTAGCCAGAAGGGACTGCAAAGGCTCAAAATAATGCCTTAAGCAGGTTTTCTATTAGACCCCAAAGCTGAAATGTACCTCTGCATTTGCTACAAATATACATACACTAAAAAGTTACCTATGTGTTCTATTAAAATAACTAAAAACTAAATTTTTTTTTGAACACAGATACAAGAGAACATCAGAAACCCTGTCTCAGGCTGGTCAGAAGGCTTCTGCTGCTTTTTCTTCTGTTGGTTCAGTCATAACCAAGAAATTTGAAGATGTCAGGTAGGTTTCTCTGCCCAAGTAATTGCATTTTTTATTTAAGTGGGTAATCACTGCAATAAATATATGCTATTAACATACCTAGTGCTTCTAGAAGCTAATCTACCCAGAGCCTTCAGCAACTGTTTTAGGGGAGGTAAGAGACTTGCTGCAGAATCTGCTGGTATGTCCTCACTGATGCTGAGCAGTTCTGTGGTGTGTATTTTATGTAGGTGAGAGAAGCAATATGTGCTACTCCCTCCCCTGCTGCTCTTACTTTTCTGGTGTGATTGCAGGTGGCAGTCTCTGCCTGTCTCTGTGGGATACACATAGCACTAGCATTTCTGCTCTCTTTCTCAGCTTGTGGAATATTCTATTTATACAACTAGTATCTTTTTGTGTTTTGTTGTTTGGCTTTTTTTTGTTGTTGTTGTTTTTTTGTTTGTTTGTTTGGGTTTTTTTGTTTTGTGTGTCGATTCCTTCCAGGTGTGTTTTATTTCTTTCTAAGCTGTTCTGCCTCATAGAAGTGGCTTGATTTTATTACATTTTTAAGTGACTGTTGGCACTTTTTAATTCTTAACTACTGTTGGCATGCAACATATTTTGACTTCTTGCCAAATGACACAGCCCTTCATACACATTAGGTAAGTCTGCCAGTCATTTTTAGAACAATTTTGAGCTGCTTGCAGAAGTCCTGCTGGATGCAGTACAATCAGATGTTTAGCTTACAATTCCTTGATTATATAATTCTTACTACTGGAGCCTATACAACTATTCATCTCCACAGGTAATTTATTGTTGTTAAACTTATTTTTCAATTTTTGGGCAAATAAAAATTCACACATTCCCACAGAATATCGCTGCTTTGGAAGCAGTGTAATAAAATCAGCCGTTCGAAAGTGCTGCCATTAACCTCTTGCTTTTTGAAGTCTAGTGAGTCAACACTTTGAGTACAGCTACACAGTTATATACTTTTCTTCAGATTTATCAGAACTTCCTTTCTCTCTTTAATGCTTACTCTGGCATTGTGCAGACTACAGGCATTTTCACATTCCTTTAGGTAAGGTGGGCGCAAGAATCGCTTCTGAAACTAAGCATGTAGTCAGACTGTCTCCATTAAAATTTTTGATTAAAGTGTTGTCTGTAAAGGGTAATTTATTCTTTTCACCAGTGTTAGTTAATGTAAAACTGAAGCTCTGGTAATGTCAGGGAAGATGTTTCTTCATGTTCACCTGGTAACTATCTCAGAGCATGAAATCTTGGGTATACATAATAATTAATCAGTGTCTCTTCCTTGTAAGAAGGAAATCCACTAAAATGATTCTGCAAGGTTTTTTGTCAAGAGACAGAATATGGTGTTGAGGTCAATGGCATGCAGGATTCCTCTTTGTCTGTACAATGTTTGTGCCGTGGCAGAGTAGAGATTTCCCCCTTTTTGTGTCTATTACAATGGCTATTTAGCATTGTGACTCTAACTAAATAACTAGAGTCTAAATGTAAAATAGTTTATACATTCTTTGTTCATAGTTTGTTCAGTGAAACAGTCCTTGAGTTGATTACTTTAGCAGTGCCAGTATTTTAGTTAGTTCATCTACACTACCCTTGATATAAGCAAATACTCAGTGTTTTCAGTAGTTAAAATTCCTGTGTAACAACTTCTGTCCATTGCCTCTCAGCCCATCTATGCACACCTGAGCCTGACTTAATCTTTTCTGTACTCCCCACAAAGGAACTAAAGACAGCAGTAGGATCTCTATAAAGATGTTGAGATCTGGCTCCTAGAGTCCTAACTGGGAGCTGTTGTCCCAGGGTAGGAGATGGGCAGAGGCACGGGATGCAATGAGAACTCAGACTCTGAAGTGCACTCAGTTTGATCAGGTGTGAGAATAGCAGCCAGTCTGAAATATGTCCCCTTTAGCATCAGTGAGACAATGGGAACCTGAAAGACTTCTCTGTTAGTTTTGGATGCAGAGCTCAGCTGCTCACTTAACAGGAGTCACTTTTCTACCTTAAGACTATGGTGTTCCCCAGTTAGAGTATTTAGTATTAGACTATTGCACTGGACAAGGACAAGCACAGACTCAGAGCTGTCTTCTACTTCAGGAATACCTTGAGTGTCCTAATTACTCCAATTAGTGGCTCTGTGGGTGTTGAGTACTCTTTATCAGAAACTGGGCCACTGGGAGGGAGTGTAACAGTACCAGAGAAGCCTGTACTGTTGGTATGCTTCTCAGGGAGAGTCATGGCAATGGAAATGCAAGTTACTGTTATAAATTCAGGAGTAGCTGGGTTTAGAAAACAAAACAAAAATGTGAAGAATTAGTGCTATTGAAGATCTTAGTTGCACTTGAAACAAGAGATTAAAAGTCTTTAAGTTTTTTTGTTTTTCATGAGATCCGAATTTGTCTGGAATTCAGCCAGTGAGTTCGGGTCCCAGGGTTATATGACTACTCAAGGGCAAGTCTGAGCTTCAGAAAGGTTTAGATGCCTACATTCTGTCCTGGAAATGAGAGTTGATGGGCCTGGTACTTATTTGAACCAATACTGAATATGCAGGTGCATTTTTATTCTGAAACTCTTACATTGGCTTCATTGTGGCTTCACTTTCCCTTGCATTGTTTTAGTTGAGAGACTTCTCAGCTGTAATGGTGTGATTTCTTCCATGTTGGACTATTTCTACATATTCCATGCAGCAAACATCACATGCAGGTTTTCATTTGTGCACTGCAAAGTGATTTAATAGGGAGTTGCAAAAGGGAGTGAGGCAGCTGCTGGAACTGTGATTTTGGAAACTACTGAAATGGAGAGGAAGGGAGGACTCGTAGTGCAATATCAGTGTATTTTTGCTTCCTTTTTGTATTTGTTTCCTCTGCTCTTTGTTATGATGAAAATGAACTCTGTTCCTTCTTAGGTTTCTCTTAATACCTTTATTCTCCTTATAAGAATTTGTTGAAGTTTTGATGAGCTAACTGTCCTTGTGTAGGCAGCATCAGTATTCTGTGCAAATCAATAGTAGTACCAAGATGTAGCTTCTGAGCAGTCCTGACTTTGCACTTGGCTCCTCCTGCCATGTAATTTTTCCATATAATTCATATAATGAAGTGAAGTCCATCTTTGCTTTGCTCTGGGATTGCAGAATAACTTTCTTTGCTTGCTTTAGAAGTCTGATCTATGATCATGGATTCCTAAATACCGTAACTTACAAGCATATCAGCTGGAAATTTGACTACTGACAAAAGTAACTAGCTACAGTGTATGTTAAGCTGTGTTTTCTAGGCACGGACTGGCACACCTCCTTGTGCCTTTTCAAAATGTGAGGCAGTGGAGTAGCTTAAAAAAATTATTGTGTGAAGGATAAGAAAACTTCAGTGCAATACAAAATATGGAAGATTGGAGAGCAGCTTACTGTGCCTTTTTTATTTACTGTTTTTTAAGCTAGGGATTTGCTTTTGAGCATTGCAAAGAGAACTTCTCTTTTTCAAACTGCCCAACTTGATGGCCTAGTTGAGAGAGTGCTTCTTTAGTGTGGCATTCTGTTATTTGGGAAAAGAAATACAAGTTCTCTTCTCCATAAAGCTGTTCAAGGCTTAATTGTGCCTCTTTGCACTACTTGAAGGACAGGTGATTTATGTTAAAAAAATCAACTGCACTTATCTAGTTCAGTTCTCTTGCAAACCAGGTAATTGTGTGATAAAACTATATAATACCTTATGCTGTCATTTTGCAAAATGGATACTGAGTGTATACAGAAGTGTATTGTACAACAGCAATTAAATTCATCATGAATGCATGTTCTTCTATGAAATGATTTCTGAGATTAAACAAAACTTCTGTAGGCACCTGTTAAATACCTGCAATACACTATAGGTTGGTTTTTTTCAGTGTAAGCAGTTCTACAGTTTGTAAATATATGTATTTCATCCTCTTTAGCCTTAATCTTCTTGCAAGGAGAAACTTCTTGTAGCATGCGGGGAATTGGCAGAGCATTGACTGAAACTAATTAGTGTCGGTGTAGTTCTGTAATAAAACCTGCCATTAGCAAGCCCAGAACTTGTAGTAATCCACATCACAGTGAGGAATGTAAATTACAGTCCAGAAGACAATCAGCTTCTCTGTGTTCTGGAGAAGCCTGTGGAAGCCAGACTATCCATAAGAATGAAACACAGGAGGAATGGGATTGGGGAAGTAGATGAAACATAGCTGTACAGTACTGACATGTGGCCCTGTGTGTCTGATTCTCAGTATGCTGTAACTGCAAATCAGCCTATATTTGTGCATCTGCCTTAAGGGATCCCAAACTTAAGGAAACTTTTTGTGTGTGTTGTTTTTTTCTAAAACTCGTTCTGCAATAAACATAGAACTTTTTTTCCTCTGTGAATGTATCTTCCATTGATTGTGCTGAGATGCTAATTGAACATTTGAAGGTGCATCTTATGAGAGAGTTGTTTCCCTTCCCTCCTGTCCTCCCCCAACAACTGCCTAGAAAATATTCTTTTAAGACATCATAAAGCCTAGACAAATTTTGACATTCCATATATAGTTATGAAAAACTGAGCTCATCACTTGTAATAATTCTAAGTTACTGTTGTGGTATTTGATAAGAAACACTTGACATATAAGGCTTGTTTGTATTGACAGTAAACAGGCATTTTCTATATGGAACTAAATTCAATGGCAGGTCTTGAAGTTATTTGGGAGCTCCTTAATGTATATCCAGTCACCTTCTAGGAGCAGATGTGTGTTCTTGCTAGACAAACAGTAGCTGTATAGGAACACTGGCAGGTTATAGAAATCCTTCATGAATTTCAGAACACAGGACTAGGACTTTATCCCTGCTCCCAGCATAAACCTGACCTTGAATACTGACTGATATGACTGCTTTTGTTGGATAATGTATATTGATGAGTAGATAATTTGTATCAATGAGCATAAAAAACTTACACTGAATTGAAATAGAAGCCTTCTGGATGTAGGGATAATTCTTTCAGTAGGAAGATTAGTTGATTGATCTCTCAAGTGTTTGCTACTTGCTATCGCCAAAACTGTAAATGTTGCTTGAGGAACTTAAGGAGTAGGCAGACTGTTGCATCTAAGCAGAACAAGTACTAAGAAGCATGGCACTTGAATCTTTCTAAAAGAGAAAAAGGTTGCTGCAGCTTTTGCTCTGGTGTACTTGTGCGTGTGTGTGCATGGCTAAGCAATTTAAGAAAGCAAACCCAAGCAGTTACTATCTAAGACTCTGTAAGTCTGTTTGTCTGTCCACCAAAGGAATTTTACAGAAGTCAGCTCTCTAAGCCAATTTCTTCTCAATGTAATACTTAAACTAACTTCTCGCTTTCTTTTCTCTTAATGCTGGCATTTAGTATACGCTCCATACAACATTCAATTAGTATGCCTATTATGAGGTAATGTATGCATAATCCAGCTGTTTGGTTTATTTATTTTCATGTGTGGAATCAAGTCAAATTGAACTTAAGTCAACTAACATAGTTTAAAAAAAAAACCAACCCAAAACTCCACCCAGCTTTGTAGTGGGTTTCCTGTACATATAGGATAAAATTTGTTTTATTTCTGCTTAACAGAGGTGGTTATCAAACATCTGGAATTTGACATTTCCCTACTGTTTGGAAAACTGTAGCAGCTTTTCCCTGTCTGTTAGAATGTAGTACTACTAAGCGATTTCAAGTTTAAAAGGCAGTAGCTTGGCATATGTTTTTGAAAATGAAAGTGAGTAAAAAAATCCCCTGTGGTTTCACAAAAAGTCACTTGGTAATCTGGGGTGCTTGCCTTTTCTCTCCCCTTGCTTGGCACTGTCCCTCCATCTCCTGAGAGAGTCTGGTTTGATGTATGTGTCACTGTGTGCTTTCCCAAGGGAAGGAATGCTGCTGAGTGTGGGTGACCTGCACAAACGCCAAGCAAAGGGAAGCTGTAGACTTCTTTTGAAAAACACCCTTGTCTTTAATATTTATATAATACATTTTTGAGTCCATGAATCCTTAGTCCTGGTCCACTGAAGGCAAGCATTTTCCATCCTACATAAAGGCAGAAAGAGTGTACAAAGTGTTGCACAAATTTGCACATGGCAGTGACAGCTATTTGGAGCATTAAGCCACTTTTCTGACCCCAATGAATTATACACCAGCCCTCATCACTGGAAATCCCAATCTGTCCTGCTCTTTGTATGCAGAACTTATCATTTGTAATTACAGCTGCCTTTGGCACTTAAAGGCAAGGGGGAGTCTCACTTAAATTTAAGATGTTAGCAGAAAATGCCACTGTGAACCATGTTCTATTAATTAAACATGTAGCAAAGTAAACTAAACTAGTTTTCCTATAAAAAGTGAAAAACATTGGTGAGCTTTCTTCAGCGGTAATGTATTAGGCTAACCAGAAGTGACGACTAAGATTTTCTGAACAAGTGCTTTAAGCCAGAAACATGTTTGAAATCACTGAGAATAATAAGCTAAATCTAAAATACTTTCTAGCTCTCCCTTCCATGTTGATATGAAGGATCCTGTTGCTGGACCTGACAATGTTTAGTTGCCAAAGATGAAAGTGAGCTTGCAATTTGAGTATGTTTGAATTTTAGTTTTGTAGTACTTGGGCGGGGGGGGGGTCCAGATGTAAACTATTTTTAGGCTATCTTTAAAACAGGGAAAGAGCCCCAAACAAATCTCATGTTGCTGTAGGGAAAAAGCAACTGTCTGCTTTTTTTGTGATATTTATAGGTTAACTAGATGTGGTTTTAATTCGTGGTTCCTTTTTTCATTTTCCTAGAAATTCTCCTACTTTCAAATCCTTTGAGGAAAAAGTCGAAAACTTAAAGGTAAGAATTGCTAGAACACCTTGGGGATTCTGGAGCTGTGGATGTGGAGAAAAGACTCAAGTGGATTCTGGGCAGCCTAATTTTTAGTTACTGGTAAACTGTTAAAGAGGTGCTTAGAGGAACATCTTTTTTAAGTACTGTGGAAATGGTTTCTCTGCCTAATGATTTGCAAATAAAGTAGTGGGCTGCCTGCAACTTATACAGGAGGATGCCTTTAGAAGAACTAATAGCCAGCTAACCTGCACAAACAGCTAGTATTAGGTATCCAAAATATTTAATACCTAATACTAGGTATCCAAAATTGTCTAGACTTTTATTTCATGCCTTTCTAAGGACTAGTATCCTACACAGGAGAATAGCTTGGGATACATCTCTCATTTCTGGCATAAAAGACAGAAGGCCTTTGCATTGTAATTTAAACTTTACTCACAAATGCCTCATCTGCCAGAAACAGCTATTAATAACTTCTCCAGGTAAAAACTCACTTTAAAAATAATTAATCTGTGTAATCGGAACCAGATTTGACTTATCCTGGGCACACTGGGCTGGATGAGAAGCATGCAAGTGATAACAAGGGGAACCAGGCCTTCTCTTGCAACTCATTGGCATTAACACTCCTGCAGTCCCACAGGGTCTATGCTGTAGAGGGAAGTGAAAAGGCAGATGTTACCTGGAGAAAGTAAAATAGTTGCTCTGCTCCTCTAAAGATCTCAGGAATTGCTGTTGAGACTCAAAACTGTCCAAAGTTCTTTCTTGAGAAATGGAGAAGTGAGTTTTAACTCTTACTCTTCCGAAGACTTAATGGCTTGAACAGCTGCATACCTTTATCCATTTGTAACTGAGTGTGTGTCAGCCTTTGGACTCTGGAATCAGCCCTGGAATAAGGGCTGCTTCATGTATCTCAAAGTCAAAGGGAGACTGCTGTGTTAATCTGCTGGTGAGTGTTTCCTGCCAGATATGTACAGATTTGTTTTCAGAATATTGTGGAGGTCTCTTAGACCTGGAAAAGCTGCTTTGTTGAAGAGAGTTATTAAACTCGTGCAGAGGTACTGGTTTTGTACAGTTAAGCATGTCTGGCATGCCAAGTAACTGCTGTGCTATGTTGGGGCTCTCTCTGTGTTCTAGTCTAAAGTTGGAGGAAGCAAACCTGCCGGGGGAGACTTCGGAGAAGTTCTCAACTCTGCTGCCAATGCCAGTGCCACAGAAACGATTGCAGAACAGACAGAGGAAGAGACCCACTGAGATTTCTACCTCTGTCCTGCTACCCACTGCCAGATGCTGCAAGCAAAAACCAAGCACACTTGTAACATTCTCTGCGCTCTTTCCACCAGATGTGCTTTTATTTAGCACGTAGTTATTTTACCTGATTAACTGATACCAAGCTTGTTTGTGGGTTCAAAATATTTTTGAAACTAAAATACATTGTTTGGGGTTTTGTGTGGGAAGGGGAATTTCTATGCCTTTCAAGCATTTAAAGGACTTACCTGTAATTTGAAGGCAACCTTTAAAATATAGCAATGAAAAAAAACCCTCTTTTGAGAAGTGAATTATATTGTACAGATACTGTGGATACATAATTTCTTTTCGATCTGTAACTACTGCTCAACTTAATCCTTATGAATCTACTGCTGCTGCCAAACCGAAGCTTGTTACTTTGCTCCCTTGTGATTGTTTCAGTTGAGTGTTGCCTTCAAGGGACACTGGACTAGGAGATGGGACAAGGAGGAAGGATCACTCCCAGCTAAAGGAAGGACTTCAGTTTCAGCAGGCTTTACACAGGTTATAGCAGGATCACACATGGGTAGGAATGTACTGTCTTATGAGCGTGTTCCTCATACAGCAGGTGTGGAGAGGTAATACAGAACATCTAAAACTTATCCATCTGTCCATGCATTGTCCACCTAGGAAACTTCTGACCAACACAGATGGAAGCAAGATGTCTCATAGTGCTGGTTTGGTTCAGTCACCATTACATTTTCAGTCTTGTTTTTTGTACAGGATGTCACTGTGGTAAGGTAACACCCTTCTGAACATTTGACCAGACACAAATAGATTCGTCTTCATTCACATGTGGTGGTGTCACATTCACACTAACAAAGCATGGACTGGAAGAATAAGCCTGACCCCAGAAGTGGTTCCTTTTTAGTCATCAAGGGTATTGCTCCTAAATCCTAATGTTGTTTCCCTTTCAGGATGAACCCTGAAAACATCTGCTACACTTACTCTTTTTATGTATTTAAGGCCTGTACCTCAAGCAACTCCCCAGTTCCTGACCCCAGAAGTCTGTTTTGAGAGGTTCAGTGTCATCACTCAGCAAAGCTCTCTGAAAAGATCTGTCCTCCTACATCTTGTTGTGTCTGTTATGTTCTTCAAATTTCTTGTGTTTCATGTGTTCCTGCCACATGGTTAGAACATTTTATCACCATGCTTAGAACTGGAAACAAGTTTTGCTACATTTGTGTGAAATCCATGAAACTTCAACTGGAGACACAGGTGTCTGGAGGAAAAAAAGTTGGCTCCTGACAATGTTGCTAGCATGTCAGATGTAGAATGTATGCTTAATTACATGTGAGAAGCTTAATAAAAACCTGTATATGAGGAATTTATTGTCCTGTGAACATGGAGGATAATGTAAATAAGTAAGGAGATTTTATTTCTAATGGAAACAGTCCTTTAAGTTTGGTTCAAAGCAGTGCTGATACATACTACAGTACGGGGGGGAATCTGCATGGCTGAGCTTGGTGTTTCTAGAGAAGATTGAGCCTAGGTTGCCTTCTAGTGGCTTATATAAAATTAGAAAATCACAGAATTGTTAGGGTTGTAAGGGACCTCTGGAGTTCATCTAGTCCAAACTCCCTGCTGAGGCAGGGTCACCTCTAGAGCAGGTTACACAGGAAGGTGTCCAGGTGGTGGGTTTTGAACATCTTCAGAGAGTGAGAATCCACAACCTTTCCTAGCAGCCTGTTCTAGTGCTCTGCCACAACATAAAATTAAACTGCTCTGGTTACATTGTGAAGTTCAGAAAATGGGTTGACATGTTCCTTCAGCCCCTGCCAGCCCCACCTTAACAAAGGAACAGAGAATTGAATGGTATAGAGAGAATGTAGCTCTTCCTCTTTTGGGTCAGTACCATGTAGGACAGGTTCTTCTGGACCATGATCCTTATTGGCTGGGGCTTTTATTTATTTATCTGACTGACAGAGAGAAAGGTCATCTAGTCCATAGTTGAGCTTTCTGTATTCTGAAGGAAGGCTTTTTTTTTTTTAAGGCCACATGGCAGTCCTTTTATAACACATTATTACACTCCCAGGAGCTTCTGCTGCATCTTCCTCTGCCCACACCTTCCTTTCCTTGAGTGCAAGTGGCCTTGGGGCTCCTGTGACCACTGAAGCTTTGCTTTCAGGGCTGGTGTGGTAATCACAGAGTCAATTAGGTTGGAAAATACCTCTGAAACCAGAGAGTCCAACCTATGACGGAACAGCACCTTGTCAACCAGACTATGGCACTAAGTGGAGCACCTAAGGGGAATGGCAGAAGGTTGTGTCACGGGATGTTCAGGTTGGGTATTACAGGATTTTTCACGCAGAGTGTTTGGGCACTGAACAGGCTGCCCAGGGACATGGTCACAGCACCAAATCTGATGGAGTTCATGAAGCATTTGGACAACGCTCAGGCACACGGTGTGATTCTTGGAGTGTCCTGTGCGGGACCAGGGCTTGAACTCGATGATCCTTGTGGGTCCCCTCCAGCTCGGGTTAGTCTATGAAGTGCCAAGCCCAGTCCTTCCTTTAACACCTCCAGGGACGGTGACTCCCCCCCGCTCCCTGGGCAGCACATTGCGGTGTGTAATTACCTTTTCCGTGAGGAAATTCCCGCACCGCAACCCGCGCGTTCCCCGGCGCAGCTTCAGCCCTGTGCCCCTCCCGCGGCTGCCGCCCGGGGGCGCGCGGCGCCCGCCGTCCCTCACCCAAGATGGCGCCGCCCGCCTCAGCCGCCGCGCTGCGCCTGCGCGCGGAGTGCGGGTCCCGCCCCCGGTGCGTGATGGCGGCGGCGCTGTGGGGCCGCGCGGCCCGGCCATGGCGGGGGCTGCTGCCCGCGGGCCGCAGCAGCAGCGGAGCCGCGCCGGCGGCCACCGAGACTTCCCCGCAGCGAACGGAGCAGCGCCCGAGCAGCGGCACCGCGGGCTCTGGCTCCCGGCAGGTGAGGGCCCGAGGGGATCGAGCCGGGGCAGCGTCCTCTACTCGGCTCTAGTGAGGCCGCGTCTGGAGCGCTGTATCCAGTTCTGGTCACCTCAGTACGAAAGAGACGAGACACTGCTGGAGAGGGACCAGCGGAAGGCTGGGAAGATAATGAGAGGTCTGGAGCATCTTTCTTACGAGGGGACACTGCGGGAGCTGGGCCTGTTTTGTCTGGAGAAGACAAGACTGAGAGGGGATCTCATCAATACATATAAATACCTCAAAGGCAGGTGTCGAGAGGATGGTGCCAGAGTGTTTTCAGTGGTGCCCAGCGACAGGATGCGGAGCAGTGGCTATAAACTAAAGTACAAGAAGTTCCACCTCAACATGAGGCAGAACTTCTTTACACTGAGGGAGGCAGAGCACTGGAACAGGCTGCCCAGGGAGGTTGTGGAGTCTCCCTCTCTGGTGACATTCAAAACCCAGAAACCTACCTGGACACATTCCTGTGTTGCCTACTCCAGGTGACCCTGCCGTGGCAGGGGGATTGGACTGGGTGATCTCAAGAGATCAACCCTAATAACTTTGTGATTCTCTCTTATCACCACTTCGCCCTGCATAATAACTAGCCTACAGAAATATGGACAGCTCATATTTCTTTTTAACATGCTCCTACAAAAATGTGATGTAGAAAGCATGCAAGCAGTTTTGGTTGTGTAGAATGCAAGGTACTGCTGCATGGGCAAAGCTGTATTCTGGCTTTTACAGGCTGGCAGGGAGGATGTGGAAAATCTTTTAAGGATTTTATTGGGTCTGATCAAAGGCCTGTTAAACCAGTATTCCAGAGACTTTTAGTGGAAATATAAAGGCTTTTATGAGTGAAACACCTGTAGAATTGTACATGTGTGAAGCTAGCAAAAGGAACAGCAGGACAAGGGTTGAAAGGATGCTGCATATTAATGTGAAAAAGCACAGTTCTCTGTGAAGCTGCCCTTGGCAGTAAAATTAGGGTGGTGTGCTTGGCAAGGCCTGCACTCTGATGAGCTGCAGCACCAATGATTTGTCAGGAGCAGACCCTGCTCCTGTAGTGCACAAGGAGGGTTACAGGATTGTGTCCCATATCTTATGTGCTGTTTGTTTTCCTGTTACTCCACCATGAACCAGTCATGGAGAGAGAGATGGTGAGCAGCAGTCTGCTATTTACTGAGGCTGCAGTAAATAGAATTCTGGAGCAAAGAACCACCTCGTTAACAGCTGTTGACTCCTGAAGGGTGTAAAAGATTTGTCCAAAACCTAGTTCACCATTGCCAAACAGGAATAATGTCTGAGGTGTGGTGAGGCCTTAATAGCTGGCAGCCTTCATCCCCGGTGTTGTACCCAAGTGGTTTTCCCCAGACGCTTGTTGGGAATCCAGAGCTATGTGAATGTGAGTGGATGGAACTTGGGAAAGAGTGAGTAGCAAAATAAATGTAGAGATTTTGTGAATACCCATCACTTTCTCTAGCAATGCACTGAGTTTTTTCATGCTGATTTCCCCCACAGATTGTGACAGTGCCCATTAGCAGACATGCAGGGAAACAAGAAAAAGCTCTGTGTGTGTACTGACATATTCCAGAATATCTCCTCCAAGCTGAAAATCCCTGACCTCTGATTATTCCTCAGATGGAAGTGATTCCATGCTGGTATTTATCCTTGACAGTCATCTTTTTGTAACTTTTTCAGTTCTGTTGGACCACACCTGTGGCTGGGATTACTTGAAGTGCGCTCAGTAGGATATGGAGATTAAAGCTGTGAATTATTATGGCAGGACTGGTTTGGTACTGGAGGTGTGGAACTGGAAATGCCTGTCACTGAATCCCAGACCTGATATCCCAAATTGCTGCATAATTGATAACATTCTGTTTGCCATTGAAAGTCCACACTAGCAAGGCTGGCTGTGCAAAGATTAAAGGTTTGTCTAACCCAGGGGCTCAGGTGGTGTCCAAGGAGATGTCTGCGGAAGAGTTTGGGAATAGAGTCACTTGATGTAGCTGTAGGAGATGCTGAATGCTACTTTGGGGATTCGGGGGATTAATTTTTCCCCCCTTTTTGTTTTTCTGTTGGAGTGAGTAGGTGGAAACATTTTCTATCTACATACTCTCTTTTTATCTGTAAATGAATTGTCATCAAGCCTTTAAAGCGTCTTAACTAACTCAAATGTTACATTGTATTCACAACATCATTTTTAAGTGAAACTGCACACGCAAATGTAAATAATGCATTACTAGAAGTCAAACTTGGGTTTTAAAATCAATATCTGGACCACAACTCTGAATTTCTCTACACTTTGCTGAGCTACTTTTTCACTTGAACCAGAGGAAGGAAAGTAGCTTGCTTTGCAGTGCCTAGTGATGTTCAAAGCGTAACAACGAGATGAAGATCATAATGAGTCTACTTTCATGCTGTTCTTAGGCCAGGTAGTGCTCACTGAACCTGAGTGTGATTAACGTTTTTTCACTGATTGCTCTTTGTAGAGTCTACAGATGAAGAAGTGGATTTTGGTGAGAATGAGTTAGCAGTGGAAGGTGGCATGAAACAAGGGAAATGAAAGGGATCTGACTGCAGTGTAATCTGTTCATTTTGTGTAGTTTTCTTGAAATCACATTTTCACCACTTTTAGCTGATATATTTGATTGCTAGAAAATGTGTTATTTGGTAGATAAACTTTCCACAGCCGGGAGCAGCCCTGATGCTGCTCTGGTAAAGCTGGGTAATACTTATGGGAAGATGCACTGGATGCACTGGATGGAAAAACTCGAAGATTTAGAAGATCCTTTGATAAGATCCTTCTAAGTGGAGCAACATGCTTCCTTCAGGAGAGTGTTGTGGCTCTAGCTGCAGTCCCTTTCTGGGGTGCCCAGCAACTGCAGGATCTGTTCTTTGAAGCAGGAGGAGTGTGGTCTTGCTCATCCCTTATCTGAGCTACAGTCAGAGGAAAACTCGTGTTCCTTATCTCAGCTGACAAGTACTACCTGTCTTTTGCTGTGCTTCGTCCTCCAAGAGCCAGAGGTGTTTGGATTCTTTGTGTTTCTCTTTCTTTTGGGAAGAGGTTTGACAATGTTGCTGTATGGGTTTCCCACGTCAGTTGTTCCTTCATTTTTCAAACTGGATGAACTGGCTGGTGCTTGGTTGGCAGTGGCTTAGTTTAGGCAAATATCAAAAACTTGATAAATGGGCATGTTGACACGTTTGTCTTCAGATGATTCAAAAGGCATGATGATATTTTTCGTAGGCAGCTCTTTAAGTTCTTTTGCAGCAATGTGTGCTGCTGACCTTACCTCAGAGTTGCCTGATGGTGTCTCTGCTGTGCTGGTAATTTTTTGAGGGTTTGAGTTTGTGTTTTGGCTTTCACCTTCAGTTTACAGTTCTGTTGTTACTGTTTTGTAAATAGTGAAACTTACAGACAAGGCACTTAAATGTTAATTAAAATTGTTGAAAAGGTAGCAATTTGGTAAGCCAAATATCCTGATAAACCCACACGATATTTGTCTACAGCAGGCAACTCACTTCTTACTGCATTTTCCTTCTGCATTTTTATATTCAAGTTTTGTATTATAAACTGAACAAAGAAAAAAAGACAGGTTTAAAGTTCTTTTTTTTTTCTCTATGGAATTGCTTAATGAAATCTTTTAGAAGGACACCAAATGCTTTACATGTTACCTTCATTAATGGATTAAAGCTGCTTGCCTAGTAAAATAGGAAGCCTTGTCTTTAGGAAGGAGGTGATGATTTTTGATACAGGTAGAGAAATGGTTTTTGAGCTGTGTTGTTAGCTCAGTTACCAAAGTTCGAAGAAAATGTAAGAATAAAGTAACTAATTAAGAATAAATGCACATTTTTTCTTCACTGTGAACTAAGTAGTGTAAAAATGTTTAAAATATGAGTGGTGAAGCTTCTCAAGTGTCCTTTTAGGTAGAAATGGGCGATCACTATGTGAGCTTTTCAGCTAGTCTGCTCTGTGTGTCCCAGTGTGATGAGCTGCTCTGTTGGGACTTTTTTGTGAGGGAGTAGCAGGGTACAGCCATGAGGTGCGTGTCAGGGAGTGGCTTCCCAGCCGAAAGCTGTCCTTGCTCACCAGGAGGGATCTGCAGCCCCTGGCTCGGCCGGGCTGCCGGGCAGGGATGCTGCGCCGGGGGCTGGGTGCACATCCCCGCCCGGCACAGCAGAGGGCACCGCTTGTTTCCAGATGTCGCAGGAAAAGCAGCTTGAGGAAGTTCCTATTTCATTCCTTGAATACCGTGTTTGAAGAGAAAGCATTTGGATTGGATTGCTATCAGTACATTATAATAACTAATTTCTGAAAGAGAGAGATTAGAAATGATTCTTCCAGGCACGTAGATATTTTTAAATTAACTTAACCACAGATCCTTTGCTGAAAGGATTTGTAAGTGTGAGAAGGGCGTCTTTATATTTAAATGTCTTGTCACTATTTAAAAAATAAAATAGCAGTATTCATTAAGAAAGAAAACAAAAAAAAATTTAAATAGCTCATATAAAGAGCTGTTTTATCTGTTTATGTTTTAGGGAAGAAATTAAAAACTAAAACACAAAAGTGACAATTCTAAAGGAATGTATTACATTTCTGTCAGCTATACAGATATCTTTATAAAAATGTGTAGTTGTCTTGCTTGTGCAGTATCTGAGCATCCTCAGATTAAAATAATACGTGACACTGGATGTTTTGAAATCATATAGTAGAAAACATTCAGAATTATTTTCATCTAATAATTGATGGGAAATATTTCTCTCAGTCTCCTCACCTAAGTTAGCATCTAGAAGATGATTTTCCTGAAGTTGCAGTCATTTGAGAGCAAAAATGCTGATTAATATTTAGTGCAATTTTCACTTGTAATTTTCATAGTATAGTGTTTCTTAGGACACCTGTAACCTTTGTGTGGCTGGAATGCTTTGCTAGTGCTAATAAATGACTAATAAATAACATTCTTGGTTTGAGTACAAATATAACAACATTTTATAGAACCTATATGCCAAGCACAGAGGTTACTCTCTTAGGTGGATTATCTTCTGAACAGCATTCAGGTGCTGGAAACTGCTGACTGACTGAGAGAGGGAGTTGCCAGTTGTGGGGTTTGTGGGATCTGGAATGAGTAGGCTTTACTTGGAAGTTTCTGTTGATTGCTTTGCCAGATTGTAATTCTGCATTTGAGAAACTTGGGTTATATTTGCTCATGCTATGCCCTGAACACGTCCTGGTGCTTTCAGGTTTGTGCTAAAAAAGGACTATCTCAGCCTTCTCAGCATCCTCTCAGCTGGATCTGCTCAAAATGCTGGTTTTTATTTAATCAGCAATGAGCCTGTGTGTCGTTTTGACCTCTATGAAGGAGCAGTTCTGCCTTGTGAATGCTCTGGCTGAGGCACCAAAACTTGTCTGTTGTGACTTGGGTTTGTCCCAGCTGTAGGCACAGCTGGGTGTGTCAGATGACCTGACCTGCTTTGCATGTGACAGAAGTGCTTGCATGACAGGATTTTGTAAAACTCCCACGGTGTTGGAGCATCACTCTCTGAAATGGAGTGGACAGGACTCCTGATGTTGGACAGCAGAGAAATGATGCCTGCTGCCCCTTTGGAGGACTTAATTATAGTACAGTAACACTGTCACTGCTGCCTGTCACAAAAGTGTGCCCAGGGACACAAATTCATGTGGGAAGGCCCTGGACCCTCTGTCCTTGGTTGATTTGAGGAAGATGAAGATCCCATCTCTGGAGCAGTTGTCTCTTGGAGCTCACTCCTTCCGATAGCTCCGGGTTGGCAAGTGGTTGCTTGGGCATTGCTGGAGGTCCATGAGTGGTAGGTGATGTGCCTTTGTTGACTGGCTGTCGGAGTTAAATCCCCAAAATTAAACTGTCCTGGGATTGTCAGTGTTGTGGAGAAAGGGAAGTGGATGTCAGCTGCCTAGGCTTGACTGAGATATCTGGAAGCAGATGGATGTAACCATAATGTAACAGTTAAATAGGAATTTAAATCCTTTCTAGTGGTTACTGTTACCAGCAGGATAATTACATCCAGTGTTGCTGTGGGAGATCCCAGTTATTCTCCTATTAGGGCTATTGAAACAGCATTCTGTCCCCTAGGAACCTGGAGAAAAAAGTGCCTGGAAGAGCAGAGTAGTGATAAATAGAGAAAATGTCACGCTGAAGCTGTGACAGTGCTGTTGTGTGGGATTGCCAGTGTCCCATTCCAGCATGGCAACCTAAAATAAAGGGACACACATGTAATTGTTCAAAGAAGTGATGCAGAGTTCTGTCTAAGCAGTCAAGCTGCACAGGCAGATACTGGGCTCAAAGCACCATGGGCTGTTCTTAGGATTGTGTGTGCCCATCTGGTTAGATCTTTTTTACATAGTCCATGCCGTAGGTTCACCTACTTTCTGTGATTTAGATACTAATATTCTATTTGTGTGCTAGAAAATTATCCTTGAAAGGAACTTCATGTTTTAAATTCTATATAGAAGTTACTTAATTTCAAGAAAAATAAGCATCTTCATTGTGACCAAATTCTGTGCTATTTTGTGTTGTGAAATGAAGTCTTAGCTCAGCGTTGTTCAGTAAATGATCCACCTGCCTAGTCAACAGTGCATTTTCAAAGCTGTATTTGAAATTCTTTATGAAAGTCTTGTTTTGCAGTTTCTTTGCTGTGTATCCAGTCAAAATGTGAAGGTAAATGAAAAACCTTCCTTTTACTACAAACACAAAGAAGCTGGTATTGTGTCAACCAGTGCAGCAGATTCTACGTTTGTAAGACTTGTTGGGTGAGCCTTGGTGGTTTGGGTGGCATTTCAGTGTGTAAGGAATATGACTTTCTGGTTTTAAATAGGCAGGTGATTGATGAAAAAATTTCAAAAAAGGGTCCAGAAGCAACAGATGATTAATTTTCATGGTACAGTTGTGCTGACCTTCTCCTCCCCAGATGTACTCTGATGTTTTGTCCTATTCCTCCTAAGGACATGCTCAATTACATAAAGTCACAGGAAAAAAAAGGTATGTTTTTAAATTTTAGTCATCTGTGTCACTGTAATGTCACATGTAATACCAAAACACCCAGACTCGAACACAATAGTGTAAACCTTTGACTCTTCTGATTATGGGCAGGGATAGCCGTAACTGACTAAAAAATATACCTTAATTTGCATTTACTCTGATAGCACAGTATTTGTTGTAAGACATAAGAGATTAGTCTGTTAATTGAAAAAATTGACATTTGTTTTTGTGAACAGTACTGCTACACTTGAGTTAGCAGCATGTAATAAGGCACTAGTAACTTAAATATGTTTACAAAATATTTTGAATAATTATGCTCTTTCATGAGTTGAAGAACAGTTTGTATACTGCATCTTGATGATAAGGTTAAGAAATACCCATCTTCAAATAGAAAAAAGCTGCAAATAGCTTTTTCAATGGAGATTTTTAGACAACAGAGAAGTTTTGATACTAAAAGTACAGTTCAGGAAAACCTGTTGAATATTAGGGACAGCATACAAATCCTATTCCTGTGATCTTTTTTCTCTTTTGAGATCTACATGATCCTACTTGTAAAGTGTAGTTATTAGAGACAAAGATAGTTTTTAACATGGTGTTTTACTGGTTTAGTACTACATGTATTTGGTTAATTGTTATTTGCATCTCTTTTAAAAATGTGCTTAGTTCACAATATTACATTGTTCATTATTATGAGGGCAATATATATACAAATACATACATTCAAGCATATCATGTGTTCTCTGCACAGCTGAGATATTTTTCATTGCAAGTTGTTCTGTATGCAAAAATTAAACTAGGTTTGGAATATGCTATATTCATCAGTCAGTGTTGCAGTGAGTACCAAAATATGGAGCTTGATGGAAGGTTGTTAATGAACATAAATTTATATCAAATAGTGTGTGATGAAACTTCAGTTGTTTTAAAATTGAAGTGTAATCCTTTCCTAATCTGCAATCAAAATATAATTTTAAACACTTTTTAAAAAAGTATAACTTCACTATGGGAAGTTGGCTTAACATTTGTGTCTGTAGCCAAGCAAAATCTTCCAATGCTCTTTGCCAAGTACAGCAACCTTTATAACTTCCTATAACTGTGTTTGCTTCCCTTTGGACAATGCTACTAAATATGAATAACCCTGTTCTTGGTAAAACTGATGTTTAGTCCTCTCCATATTTCTTCTTTTTAGGATGAGAAAGATTGGTAAACAGGAGCTGTAGTTTGGACAAGTTGGAAAATGAAGATACTCTTCAGTGAAAATATTTTAATTCTGCATTACTGGAATTTCAAAATACCCCGGTAGATACTTTTGTGCAGTAGCCTCTTTCTTAATTAGTTACAGTTCTTCCTATGTGGAAGTCAGTAAAGTAGTACAGTTCTTACATTGCTTCTTTAGGAGTTATGTGCCAGAAGGTTTTATGGCTTGCATGGTATTTGTATTGTTGAAAGTACAACACGTACTTACGTAACTAATGCTTAAACTATTGATTTTTAGGCTGAAGATGATCACAGTGGCCATCTAGACTGACTTTGACTGACATAAGGCACTGAATTTCAGCCAGAGACCTTTGCATTTACCTCAGCAGGTGTATTTCAGATAAATTTGTGGATTTAAAAATTGATAAATACCCTTTGCTCTCTTGTGAGACCCTGCCTGGAGTACTCCATCCAGTTATGGGGTCCGCAGTATATGAAAGATGGAGCAAGTCCAGAGGAGGCCACAAAAATGATGGCAGGGCTGGAGCACCTCTCCTGTGAAGAAGACAGGCTGAGGGATTGGGGTTGTTCAGCCTGGAGAAGAGAGGGCTCTGGGAAGACCTTACTGTATATTTTCAACATAAAGTAAAAGGTCTCAATCTTTATTAGCAGGGCCTGTAGCGATGGGACAAGGGGCAATGGTTTTAACCTGGAAGAGGGTGGATCTAAAGAAGGAGTGGTGAGGGTGGTGAGGCACTGAATAGGAAGCTGTGGTTGCCCCATCCGTGGAAGTGTTCAAGGCCAGGCTGGATGGGGCTCTGAGCTGGTCCAGTGGCAGGTGTCCCTGCCCATGGCAGGGGCCATTAGGACTAGGTGACCTTTAAGGTCCCTTTCAGCCCAAACCATTCTGTGAGAAAAGTGTCAACTGTAGTATGTGTGTGTAAGAAAGCAACATCAAAGTTTCTTTCCAGTGTTACTTTTGGTGTTTTCAGCCTTATGAGGGCAGTTGGATATCCAGTTAATGTAGCTATCTAAATGGGATTTCCTAGAGGCTTTTTATTAGTGTTTTTGTTGTTTATTTAGGACTATATTGATAACTAAAGTAGGATATTCTTCATATTCCAGTGCTTATAGCTTAGCTGATTTCAGATGGAGTGGCAGGAGCAGCTCTAAGTTCACTGGTTTACAGCTAAGATTTAAAGTACTGTCAGACTGTTTTGTCTAAGCTGCAAAGAAGGCTTATGGAGTAGATCATGCTGTCTCAGATGCTCCACAGGGGAGAGGGTGCTCTTCCCCAGAGAGCTGAGTTCAGCATGCTTACAGGTGTGCTGGGACTGGGATGTGGGTATGGATGGAGTCCAATAGGATGAAGTTTATTAAGTCCAAGTGCTGAGTCTTGCATTTTGGCCCCAGTAACCTCCTGC
Organism: Monarcha castaneiventris obscurior; assembly: GCA_026261815.1. Classification (NCBI taxonomy): domain Eukaryota; kingdom Metazoa; phylum Chordata; class Aves; order Passeriformes; family Monarchidae; genus Monarcha; species Monarcha castaneiventris. The sequence continues at coordinate 19,423,167 of JAMPIT010000379.1, read as the reverse complement.
AACGTTAGGCTCAGGGCAGTGTGGCTGGACAGTGCCCAGGCAGAAAGGGACCTGGAGGTACTGGTCGACAGCTGACTGAACAGGAGCCAGCAGTGTGCCCAGGTGGCCAAGAAGGCCAACGGCATCCTGGCCCGTATCAGAAATAGTGTGGCCAGCAGGACCAGGGAAGTCATTCTTCCCCTGTACTCGGCACTGGTGAGGCCTCACCTCGAGTGCTGTGTCCAGTTCTGGGGCCCTCAGTTCAGGAAGGACGTTGAGATGCTTGAACGTGTCCAGAGGAGAGCAACAAGGCTGGTGAGGGGCTTGGAGCACAAGCCCTGTGAGGAACGACTGAGGGAGCCTGGAGGAAAGGGGACTCAGGAGTGACCTTATCACTCTCTACAACTTCCTGAAAGGTGGTTATAGTCAGGTGGGGGTTGGTCTCTTTCTGACAGAACAAGAGGATACAGTCTGAAGCTGCGCCAAGGGATATATAGGTTGGATATTAATATATTAATTATATAGGTTGGAAAAAGTTTTTCACGGAAAGAGTGGTGAAGTACTAGAATTGCCTGCCCGGGGAGGTGGTGGAATCACCATCCTTGGAAGTGTTTAGAAAAGATTGGATGTGGTACTTGGTGCCATGGTTTAGATGAGGTGTTAGAGCATAGGTTGGACTTGATCTTAGAGGTCTCTTCCAACCTGGTGGTTCTGTGATTCTGTGTGACTGTGAGAATTCCAGCACACCTGTATGCAGCAGGCACTACGAGATTTTACCTTCAAGTTAGCAATGAGAGTGGAGTTCTGTGCCTATGCTCCTTAAAGCCTAACCCTGAAGTATTAACAAAAACAAGGACTCAGGGCTTTCATGAGGAGGTTTGTACAAAATACTATTAGGCTTTGGCAATAAAATCCAAAATCCGCCAAAAATCTTAATATTTGGAGTGAAGTTGGAATGATGCTTTGCCAAAACACTTAGTTACTGCTTCTCATCAAGGGATGGTTAAATGCTTCATTTCAGCTTCTTACTTCCAACCTTTTTGGCTGAAGAGTTTTGTTTGGTTTGCTTTTTGAAATGCAACCATATTTCTTTACTGTGCTGAGGAGAATGTATGGATGTTTCTCTTTTGATTGAAACAGCAGAAGTTTGCTTTACCTTCTGGTGGTCCTTTAGGGGTGCTTGTAGTTTTAAAATTGTGATGAGAAATAACTCTGGACAATTAAAACCAGAAGTATGCAAAGTTTTTGAAAGTCAATAAAAGTTTAATAAAGAATGAAAATATAGCCATCAATTTCCCTCTTACAGGCAGAACAGACCTGTTTCCCTTGCTTTTTCCAATCATAAAATCTGAAAGTTTTTTTCCCTTCAAATGTTAGAGTTTTGGAGGAAAGTATTTTAGTGCTCACTGTGTTCTTCTTGCATATCACTATGTAGTGCCACATTGTATTGCCACTGTAAAAAGTGGTTCTGTTTTCTTCTCCCCTCTCTTACTTTTATCAAAACTTACCTTTAAAAAGTTGGGTACAGATACTATCAGTGTTTATTCCAAAACTACACCATTGACAGTGCAATTCAAGTCATTACACAGACTGGGAGGAAATGAAGGAATATGGTGTCTGCTGGAATTCTTAGTTACACTGGTATTTCTTCTACTGGCCTGTAGATATTAAATAATTAATATTAGACAAGAATCGTTGTAACTAAAATAATTCCCTTATAGAATTCAGAACATCCTAGCTGGTGTGCAAGTGCTGTCTTCATGGAAATTTGGCCTTGTAACAATTGTTGCATAGGAAGTGATTCGTATGAAGCTTTTTATAAATATATATATATCTATATATATCTGTATATCTTGTAAATATCTAGCAGGGAAGCTTCCAGTTTTCTCCTTGACTGCTTTCAAAGCTCTTCTTTGTGACTTTGTAGTCATTAATCTTAGATTTTTCCCTAAATTACTGCTTTGAATCACAAATCCTCATTTTTATGCTTTCTGTTTGGACTATGTCTTTTCAGTAGTTTTATTAAATAACACCAATCTTGCTTTTGTTTAAGCTTTGTTCGGTATTTAATCTTCAAAACCTTTTGTTAACAAGAAGTTTAAATCAGTTCCTCACTTTAATCTTTTTGTACAGAATAAAGTGGAAAAGTCTCTTGTTTAAAGGAAACTGAAGAGGTCTTCCTTGTCTTTGTGGTTGTCCACTTTGGGTTGTAAATTGAATCTGTGGGGAAACAGCATAAACTTCAGTTGTTGGATTTATTTTTTTTGTGGAACAAAACCTCAGGCCACTCTTTGGGGAGGAAAAAGAGCTGTATTCTGGGGACGATAAATGCAAAACAGACAGTGGGCTTTAAAAGAGCAGACTCTGTGTTCATGCTGTCTTTGGTTATAGTTGTGCCTGTGCTGTATGTGGGGTGATGTGCTGTTATTTATGAGCCTTAGTAGGTGAATTTTGTGGTTGTTGTATTTAGTTTGTATATGCTAGCTAAATCCTGTGTCCTTGTTTATCCTTATACAGCTCTACCTAATCCGATCTTCCTATTTTCTACTCTGTTCATAGTTTTACCTGTCTGTTTTGTCCATAAACATTTGGGGTTTTTAAAAAATAGTATTTTAAAATTTGCATTGGGACATATTGCAGAAATAAACATTGAGCTTCAAAGAAAATTCTAAAATAGTCTTATACATTTTTGAATCACTGGTGTCATGCTGATGTCTATTGTATGTGTTGTCCATGTATGAATGACATTTATTAATGAGCAGTTTGAAGATTGTCTTCCTTAATACTGCACAAGATGAATGTCATTGGCAAATAAGAGGGTAACAAACAACTTGGTACTTTTTCCAATGGTTGTCAAATACTAGAATAGAGATGGAGAAGAGGTGGTTCCTGTCTTTGCATTAGTGTTCATATTCAAATCCAAATGGTGCTCCTGAGTTATATTCCATCTTAGACTTCTGATTTCATAGAATCATAGGGTGACCTGAGTTGGAAGGAACCTTAAGGATCATCTAGTTCCAACCCTCCTGTCATGGGCAGGGACACATTGACTAGACTGGGTTGTTCAGAGCCCTATCCTACCTGGCCTTAAGCACTTCCAAGGATGGGGCATCCACAGCTCCTCTGGGCAACCTCTTTTTCCATGTCCTACAGAACACAGGCAAGTCATGTACTGTATATTGCAAGTACAAGTATATATCAGATTTTGCTCCTCTTTATTGTTTACTCTTTATTGTTGTATCTGTTGATAATAAGTAAGTTGGTGAACCCCTGGCTTGCAGAGCTATAGCTTGTGCTGTTTGAAAAAATAATGATAGGCACAAGTCTTCTTCAGAGGCGTAGGTTGTATAATACTGTAGTTAGTGCTGTATGTTGAGGTGGTTACTAATGGGGTTTTCTGCGTCTCGGGATGTATCTGCACTGTGGGATGGGGTTTAAAAAATTAGAAGGACGAAAAAGAACAATTGTGTCTTGTCCCTTGGGTAGAAGTACAAGTGATAGAGACCCAAAATGGGCAGTGTGGGATGTTTTGCCCAGTGCAGAACTACTTTAGAAGAAGAGACAAAAGGTCTGTGACTGCTCAAGGTGTGGAGGGCTGTGCAGGTTTAGTGGGAATGCTGTCTTGGTAGACAATGGCTGTACAGTGGAATGAGCCTGAATATTCAAAGCTTAGTTGGTTTTTTAGAAATGTGGATTAGGCACTTACTAGTGGTTGGCTGTATTTTTAGAGTAAATAAGTAATAAATGTTAATGTCAGCTCTTATACTTTTAAAATATTTTTTCCCTAAACTTTTCTTTCCTACTAATACAGGAAGCAGAGTTTTTTCTTTGTGAAAACTCTACAGTCACTGGTCACTGTTAGGTACAAAGTTGTGAATGTGTTCCAAGTTGAAGGTAGAGAAGTTACGTGAACTTATTTGGTCGAGGGGAGACTGAGAGCTGTTCACCCCTGAGATGAGTTAAAGCTGTGATGCCTGAAGTTTGAGTGATCATAGACAAGAATAAGATACATGGATCTTCTCAATAAGGACTCATCATTATTAGAACAAATACTTTAAAGTATAAAAAGAAGGCAGGACCTAGAGAAAACTTAGATGTAATTGCTGGTATGCTTATATGTTGAAATTTCAGTCACTGTAGTCATGTATCAGTCCTCTTGGTGCTCCTCATGAGTATTCAGTGCTGTTTTTGGGACAGCCTCAGTGTCTGGGAAACTGTGTTGGTGAAAACAAAGCTTGATGGTTGTTCTTTGGTAAATTCAGGAGAGTTCTCAAGCTGGCACCTCTTCTTGTGCTGCTTCTGGATAGAAGGCCTGTATCTGTTGGATGTCAGATTTTGTGGTATAGTGTCTGAATTGGTCCTGCTGTCTTTGAGGTGATATTCTTCTGCATGATGGAGTTTTAAATACATCTTGTTTCATTCAAATAAAAAGTAGCAAAAGAGAGAAGTTTGGTAAATAAACTGCATGAATCCCTATGAGCTGTTACCCTAGTAATGCCTTCAACACTTAAAAAAATCCTGGGATCTCAGTTAATATCTAAGCAACAGTGCACACTTCCAATAGTTACAAGGTATGGAAAATTAAGGTTTGCTGGGCTAGTAGATAGTAGAATTTTTTAGGTTGCTTTTTGAAATAAGCACCTCATCAATATATATTTTTTCAGTGGGTAGCTTAATGTATTTGGTTTTGTTTTAATATTCTTTATAGCAGGCTCCAGTCATCTTTCCTAAGTAAAACAGTACATGTTGAAAGTGATCTCAGGAAGTTATCTGTTCAGACCCCTTGTGCCAAGCAGGATAAACTTTGTTCAGGTTGCTCAAGGCCTTTTCCAGTCCCATTTTGGGTATCCAAGCTGCTGGGGCCCTTAGCTTTGGGGCATAACACTAACTTTTTACTGCAGGTTGGTTTTTCCATTTTGTTGTGTTGTGTAATTAACTTTGGACAGAAAGGTCTGTCTAGCTACGGATGACAGTGCTGAGGAAAACAAGTTTGATAGTTACAAAGGGTTGTGCTTACATGCTGCTTGATGTTAATGCATCTTTCACCCCTTAACTGTAGCAATCAGATCACCAATCTCCCATCTCTTCTCATCCATATCTCTCACATTCCAGTGTGCATTCTACTTGCCTTTGCAAGCAGACATAAAGCACGTAGCCTGGGTTTTCAGATATTTTGCTCAGTGGGTGGGATAGGGCCACCCTGCTTGTACAGTCGCAGGCTGTGCCCCAGAAATAGTATGTTACATTCCTCCATTGGAGTTACTTCTTTTGTTTGGATCCTACTGGGGTTTAAATCTCTGACTTTTCCCACTCTGTGGTTACTATGTATCATCTTGGAGAGTTCTGTTCCTAAAAGAGCTGTTGTTTTTTCATTGAACTGTGCACACTGAAAGTGATAGATATCCAAATATTTATGAAAAAAACTTTAAAATCCAGAAATTAGAAGGAAAATCAAACAGATTTGGCATTTAAGAAGGAGAAGGGTAAAAAAAGCCTTTATACTTCAGGTACTAAAAAAGAATGTGCCATTTGTGCTTCTGAATTTTGTAATAATCTTCAGTTTTTGTGACTTGGCATGTCATCATTTTGTCACTTGACAGTGCATCATGTCATGGCTGCATGGCCAACACTCCTTGAGAATCAGAAAAGTAGAGTGCTTAATAAAGTGTGTTGCCCTGTTATTGTACAGTCTTACTGTTTTTCTGTAATGCTACTGTGGAGAATCCAGTTAAGGAGATTTAGAAGTTGTAAAGGAAAGCACTCAAAATGTCATTAAATCTCTTTAAATGCTTGAGATAAATTACTCTTTAATGAGATCTGCTGTAGGTTATGCAGAAAACGGGAGAAAATACTGCATTTTATCTCACTCTGTTTCTAGAATGTCCACAAAAGAGTCCTTGATGGCAGTAACTAATGGCATCTCTTGAGGATTATTGTATACATAAATCAGCTATTTGTGCTCTTGAGAAGTTCCTCTCAAGGATGCAGAATAGAGAACACTGGAGACTTGTAGGCCTGTGACAGAATTCTGATACATTCCTGGTGGCTTCTTGGAAAACTGTCCACCATGAAGAACGGCAAAAAATTTCTTTGTACATTATTATCTGTATTTTAATTGAATCTGTTTTAGTAAGCAATGAGCACATCTGTCAGTGTGTAAAGATAGCATTTGTCTGTTGTGTACAGAGATTATTTTGCAGGCAAGTTTGCACATGGGAGAATTTTTCATCTGTATTTTTTCCTGCCATGGAAATAAAGAAGAGAGACATTGTTAACTAGAATGGACCATTTTTAGGTGATGAAAACAGGAAGTCCATAGGATGTTAGTGTACTCATCTTCATGAGGCGCTGTGATATTTTTTCAGTATAAAGAGCCCTACCGAGTCTGCCATTGTATGATGGCAACAGGAATGAGGTGAATGCCATTTAATGAGTGTAATTGCTAATTTACTGTGAATTGTATTAATTGCTTAGCAAAAAAATCTCAGTGTTGCTCAGTGTGTTCAGATGTCATTGCTAATGACATTGATGTAGATAATGTAGGAAAATCTCCTTCAGACCAAACTTAGAAGTTCTCTTGATCCTCTCTACTAGCTCAGGCTTTTTTCCAAAGGATCTACATGTAAAAAAAGACAGTTCATTTGGTGTTATGGATCATCCAGTGTGGTGTCTGATTCCTCTAGCATTAAATTAGTTCAAACCATAGGTGGACCTCCTCATCTGCTGTTGGTGTGTCAAAACAAAGCTGCTCTTTACCGAAGGTTTGAATTCAGCTGTGGGAGTATATGTTTGTTACCCTGCAAATAACATCCTGCCATTGTGTGTGTTTTTGTTTGGTTTTTTGTTTGAGGGTTGGGGGGGGGATTTATTGTTTTGTTTCTTTGTTTTTTTCTTTGGAGCAATTTTTTTATTAGTTTACCTTGCAATAAAGAATGATTGAAAATAATCTGGGATGATGCATAGTAGTCCTTGTCATCCTGAGTTTGTGTTGTTGCCATGTTCTTTTCTTTGCCCTTTAGTGGAAGACTTCTGAATTTTGTGCTTCTTTGTGCCTTAGTCTCCCTTGAGACAGCTTTTGGTATTTCAGTATGAACATTGATTAGTAGTCCCCTGCCCAGAGAGTCATTTTGGGGGGATGTTAGTTTTGAAATGTTTACTTCTATCTTATGATTTATATATTGATTTAAAATTTTCTGCTGTCCCCTTAATTAATATAATAAATCACATTTAAATATGTCCTCTTATTGCTTCCAGCATTTTTCATTTTTTTCTTGGCGCACTTACAATTGCATCCTGTGTGATTAATTTTCATGTATTTGAGTTTAGAACGCATTGTGAAATTCAAACAATGCTGTGTTTGGAACCTGTATGATAGTAGCTTTCCTGTGTAAGATCCTACTGATCTGTTTGTGGTTTACCATGGCCAGATGCTTTCTTTTTGTGGTGTGTGTGCACATCACATTGCACATTTTTCAGCCCTTGTCCTTGGGATGCTGCATTTAACAGTTCCTGTTTCTGAAGCAGCAAATGTTCCAGGTGTCAGATCTCTAGCTTGTAATTCTCGAGACTTTGTCCCATCAGAACAATCCATGCTGTTTGTGTTTTCCAGCAGAGCTGGAATTCAAAGCTGTCTCGTTTTGACTTCTCCAAGGATAAAAGTTTCCAAAAGTACAAGTGGAAAATGATGGCATTATTCTCTGTTCATATGAAATATAGATGGATTTTCAGCATTCACTTGAAGCAGTTGATGGGAAAGTGTGTTGTTGAAGCCGGCAGAGCTCTGAACCTTTAATTGCTTGATTTTTTGATTTAGCTTTTCTGCTGGTTCCAAAAAGTTTGAAATCTGGCACAAAGTAATTATTATCAAATATTTATACTAAATGTGGGGAAAATGAATACGTTCTAATTTTTAAAATCTATTTAGCCATCTATAAAACGATTTCCTTAGATTCACTTCTGGGTACGTATTGCTTCCAAAATGCTTCTCCCATTTCATTTGTTCCTAGCACGTAGGCATTTCTTACTAATTGCATTTCAAAGGTGAAAATCTTAAAAAGAAGTCATACTTAGGATATCAGGGACAGCATATGGGAGATTGAGTCTCACTTTAATGTAGCTGGATATTTTCACCTAGTATGTGATGGTAAGCCTGTGATAGTAAGTTTTCTCAGGTTACAGAACAGAGATCTTTCACTCCAGGAAGCATAGCAGGAAGGTTTATGTTCTCACATCTTCCCAAAGCTCTATGAGAAGAAACTGGCATTTTGTTTATTTAGTTACTTTGAGTTTGTAGAGTGAAAAATGAGAGAAGTAGTGGTTCAATTTTTTTTTTTTTATATTAGATCCATCTTGTGCATGCTTCCTACTTTTGCTACCTTTGCAAAATGGTTTTGTTCTTTAAAATCAAGATTTAAGTGTTTTTCATTATTAAATACTTGCATGAATAGCTGCAAGGTACTAATTCAGGTTTGGTTTTCAATGAGGAGATAACAAAGAGGTGAGAGGTGCTCTTTTTGGGAGTATCTTGTACATTTGGAATGCATTTTTAAATTAACTTACCTAACCAGTAGTAGAACTGGCAGATGTTTTCAGGAGATGCACACTGTTACACTTTTCTTTGACTGAATTAATGAAAGCTTTATGTTTAATGTGTAAAATGTTTGGTGTTGGAGAAATGTACCAGATGCCTCCTTAGAAGTCTAAAAATGTGATGAACATGTGAAATCTTTACTTGTTACTCAGAGAATTAAGCCTTTTTATATGTTGAAATTTTAATTTAAATCCTCCTTCAGACAGCACGTTTTGTGAAATGTTTTTTTTCTTTTCTATTATTCATCTGTAGGTTCCTTCAGAGAAATCAGAATCCTTTGCATCCATGTTGAGACGCTCTCCTTTAATTCAGATGGGGCCTGCCAAAGATAAAATTGCCATTGGTCGAATATTCCATGTGGTAGAAGATGATCTTTACATAGATTTTGGTGGCAAGTTTCACTGTGTGTGTAAAAGACCAGAAGTTGATGGAAAGTAAGTAACAAACATACGGTAGGTGATTGACATCTGTAAATGACATCCTGAACTGCTTAGCTAAAGGGACTTGGACATCCTCTGGACTGGCCTTGGATAATTTGTATGAATTCTGGGGTTTAAACTGTGGAAGTTAATGTATTGTGCAGAATGAAAGTACAATCATAAACATCTGCATAGCTCATTGTGTGTGTTGTTGTCTGGAATTCAGATTCCTTTACACATTATTGCTATCTATATTACTCCAATATATGATGAGCAAAGGAAGTTACTGGGTGTTTAGTCACTGAAGAAAAGGGAAACAGCTGTCAAGCACTGTTTATTAAAATACTTGGGAGTTTTGTGGATGTGGAACTTCAATCCCATGTAAGTAGTCTTCTTAGGCAGTAGCTATCCCTGCTAAGTATAGATACATGAGGTGATGCACTGGGGAGTTTACATGTTATTTGTGATAATACTTTTCGTAGCATAGGATCAGCTAATGTGGTCAAATATTCTGTATGGTAACAGGTGATTTGATACAGATTTTGGTGTCAAGTTTCACTCTGTCCTGAAGTAAAACAACTGTGGTGGGACTAGAACAATTGTGCTGGAGAATACAGTATCTAGAGTGCTAAAAGATAAGAAAACAACGAATTCTAGTGGAAATAGCATTAATAATCATTCTAAACTGCCTTTAGCGCCTTATAATTATGTATTATTTGTAGATCTCTTGTCTATTTAATTTGTCTCCAGGTTGTTTTAACACCCATTTTTTAATGCACAGGCAGAACACCATCTTTTTGAATTCATAGCATCAGAATATTTCAGTCCATCTCTTTTCCCTCTATTTTCCCTAAGAGAGAAGGAGCATCTTTGTTAATCTCCAACATCACTGTTTCTGAAACTTTAACTATGATTCCTGTGATAATCAGTTCTGAAATAGTTGATTTAACAGAAAGAGATTTAACAGAAATAATCACACGTTTGTGTGCAAGTCTTTGATAGTATTTTATCAGAGTGTTTTTATACTCAGCTTCTTTTTTTGAAAGGTCTGTGACTTTCAGAGCAAATGTGTTTGATGTCCCAGGATGAACTGAGTTCTTTATGCCCATTCCATTTGGCAGCAGGCAAAGATTTTCTTAGTCTATTGCTGCTGCTGTAGTGATAAAGCCCTTGTTGCTGTTTGCATCTCTTGCTAATTCTAAATCGAGATAAGTTTTGCCTTTCCCAGTCCCATTCTTGCATGCATGAGGAGTGTTTCTATCTCAGCCTGTGACCATTCATTTGATTTTGTGGTAGGGTTCAGACTGAAACTCCCTGTTCAGCTACACCAGCCTTCTGCCAGGCCTGCTCATTCTGCACATTGGGAAGGATCCTTGTGAAGCATTGAGGAGTTTATCCTTACAGATCTTCGATGTCTTCTGTGCACTCTTTCATGTCCCGACAGCTTCTCTACCCTGAATAACCCGAAGTCTACTGTCCTGAAGCCCAGATGTCTCTTCTACCACTTTCCTTTCTCACTTTGCTTCAGCATGTAGCTCTTGTTGGTGGTCTCTGCAGCTGAGACAGACATCAGCTATCACATTCCCAAGCAGTCCTTATCTTCCTGTGTGTAACATGTCCATCAGAAAACCTGTCCTACTTGGGTTGTCTGGTACCTCTGATAAGAAAATGTCACCAGGGCACTCGCTCTGACTGCTCACTCCCCTCCACATTTGTTCCTCCTTGGGCTCACATCAGGACATTTGAAGTGCCCTGTGACAATCAAGACCTGCAATCGTGAGGTGGCTTCTGGTTGTTTGAATGAAGCTTGAATGACAGAATACTCTTCCTGATCACACTGCCCATAGCAGACATCCACCATGACTGTCTCTTGGTGTCCTGTTCAATTTTGGCCCACAGCTCTGAACTGCCTCCTTGCATGGACACACTCATGTCCCTTTTTTGCTTCCAGCCTCTTTACCTTGTCCCATGCTTGCTTGCATGGTTCTTCCCAGGTTTGGGGAGTGGGCAGCTTTGTGTTTATCTTCAAATCCCTAACTGCAGTTCACTCACCTTGTGGATGCTGAACTCTCCATTCACTGTTTCCTTGTGTGGTGTTACTGTCTTATTTTGTTATGGTGCTCTGGAATACTGGGATGGCAAGACAAACTGGGGGAAAGGAATGAAAATGTCTTCCTTAAAAAGCTCACAGGCAAGCAAGCATCTGTCTACTCCTTCCCAGCTCTCATCTTACCCTTAATGACTTATGTCTTTCCTTGTGGCTCACACTGCAGAGGTACAGGGGAAGATGAGGCCCAGGAAAACTCTTGCTGGAGCAGGTGCTTTAGAGCCAGTTGTCCACTGAACACCAGGAGCATAAGCCTGGGGCTGAGAAGATCTCAGCCAGTTATATTTTTGGCTGCCTTTTATAATAAAAACAAGCAGATCCCTATAAAACTTCCTTCTCACTGCTTTTGAGCGGGAGTGAAGAGATGGAATTTAATAGCCTGGGTATTTTTATTGAAATTAAATTTGGGACTAAAGATGGTAGTTCCCAAAATAATAGAGACAGCATTTACAACATGAGGATGTTGTGGCAGTGGAAGTGGTACTGTTGCTACTCTATATTTAATTGACTTAAAGCATTCATTTGAGGTGTAGGTGACTAATTCAAATCCTTTTTCTCTGCAGTTCAGACCAGAAACCTGAATTTGTCTCAGACTAATTAAGTGTTTAAGTACTATATGGACCTAATCCTCTAAATAAAAATAATTAAATAAGAAAGCAAATAATTTAAATAATTCTTGCCAACTTTTTCCAATTCACTGTGTTTCTGGAATTGGAATTTCTAAAATTTGCCTGAATATACAAAAAATTGCAGTTGCAAGCAAACTTTTGCCATTTATGTAACGAGGTATCTCCTGAGGACATGTGTTTTTCATGTTTCCTTGGTCACTTGGCTTATTTGTCACCAGAACTCAACTATTTTCATGATATTATAATACAGTTTTCTTTTACTTACATGATGTCCTGTGCTCTTTGAAAATGCTACAGTTTACTTGAAAAGAAACAAAAGGTTCTTGTCTGTAAAATACAAGAAACGAGAGATTCTTTCTGTAAAACTTGTTCTCTTAAACTGCTCAGTCCTGTTCGTAGCAGTTGCGATTTCTTGGAATGTCCAAGTGAAAGACCCTGTGGTGCTACCACCATGTGGCCATAAGAAAGGATTTCACCCTAAAGACTGTCGGTAAAAAAGCAACTGAAAAAAAGTGTCCCTCACTTGGAAAATTTGAAGTAGCTAAATAAATACATTTTTCCCCCTCAGTTCTACTAAAAGAAATTTCAGCTTTAAAAAAACCCCAAAACCTCCAAACTAAAACCCCAAGCAAAACACCACAAACTTAAGTAAAAGAAACCTTGGAACAGTAATGGAAAATTTAAATTGAATAAACATTTGAAGAACCTGCTAGCTATTTCTGTTTGGTTTTCCTTTCTTTTGGAAATCTGTTTCATAGAATTGCAGAAAATACATTTCGTTATGAGCACTGATGGTATTGAGATTGGAAGTATGCATTGGCATAGTTGGAGATCAAACATATTGTTGGTAAAATCTCACTGGGATCAGACAAGGATGTATTTGATTATAAATACCAGTATAATTTTGTTATTTGGGGTTTATTTACTGTGCCAGGAGTATTTATTACCCTTGTGATTTCAAGATCTCAGGTAATATATGCTGTACTTATTAAATATATACTACAATTAGTAAACACGTTTCTTGATACACTTTGACTTAAATGCTTTATTAAATTTGTGGTTTATGCCTACAGCACAGCAATTCTGTTAAATATCCAAAATTTATACAAATGAGAAAGGGTCTGTAGTAAAGTAAGATTCCTTTTCAACAATTGGAAGAAAGTGGTATATTTTTTTCTCTCTTTTAACATGCAGAGTAATTGAGGTCCTAAAGAAGAAAGTGTCTATCCTGTATCTCCAAATAAGCAACAACTTAATCCATGGCAAAAAAGTGCTGTTAAAACCTGCTTCTGTCATTGTCAGATGGAATTCCTGAGAAGCAGAAAATATGGGCAGGGGTTGTGCTGACACTGCCTCTTGCATGGTCTGCACCTGTACTGTTAATGACCAATTCCCATCAAAAGCACAATGGCTTTCAGCAATTTTCTAAAATGTAGGATTGCAGGACCAGCTTCCAAAGAGGATTAAACTGCGCCTCTCCATGCCAGTGTAATGAAGCTTTATTTTCAAAGATTGCTGTAACCCTCCAGCAGCTCCAGTATTATCAGGCTGTAGGATCAGAAAGACACTTCCTTTATGCTTGAGTATGCAGCTGGTGCAGGGATTTCCAGTATATCCTGTGGCAATTTTACTTGACACCTTTTATACAGTGCATATTTGCCAAACTTAAATAGTAGAGAAGGAAAGAAATCATTTGATGCTGGTTGTGATTTAGAACATGACAGCCTAATGAGCACCATAAAATATTACCTAATGCTGTTTCTGCAAATTGTATCAAAATATTTACTCTGTTTGAATGACTGCCAGGGTGAATTTTATTTGGGAAACATTCTAAATTCTTCTCTTCTTGTTCTATTTTTAAATTATTTTATAGATAAGGCCAGGATGGAATCCAATTTAAAATAATCTGGTTTCTTAGATTAGGTAACATGAATAAGCCTGGTGGTTTTCTAGCACATTTTTTTTATTAAGACAGTCTTAAATTTAAGTCAAAAGTAATAGGGGAAACTGTTTAAAAGATCTTGTATGATTGAAAATAATCAATTTTCTAAAAAAAGAAAAAGAGGTCCATGAAGAGAGATGCTCTTCATGGGAAAGGATTTCAGTAAGACTGTTTGGTTTAGTTCCAGTTTGTGTATTAAACAGTCACCATGTGTTAAGCTGGAGGGTAAGTTTGGAGTTACCTACTCTGTTTTGATGCCATGTGAATGTGCTTTTTGAACGAGTGCATCTCAGCCAGAATGAGCTGCCTCACACAAAGCACCCTGCTCTTGGTGAGGCAGAGACCCTTGTACAAGGGGATGTCTCAGTGTCTGCTTCACTCTTTGCTTGCTGAACCCTTCTTTCCGTGACTGTTGAGTGTGTAATGGTGCAATATTCCTGGGAGAAGGTTTAGAGAGAGATGTTGGAAACATAACTTCCTAACTCTTTCCTTTAAAATACATCATCACCAAACAACTGTAGTGATTGAGAGACTCAGCATCCAGCTCCCATTCCCAAGGCCTTTGCTCCTTCTTTGCTGGGGGAATCACAGCTATCAAATTCCTGTTTAACCATATTTACACCTTTGAGTGTCTATTCTTCCCTGTCCTGTACTGCTGCTGACTGGAGTGGTGCTGTCTGCCAGCCTGGCACATCCTTCAGCTTTCAAGCTTTGAATGTTGATGGAACTATTACTGCTAAAAAAAAAAAAAAGGCAATTAATGTGATATGTAAAGAAAACATGTCTTGCTGCAGTAATGCTGGGTTTAGTTGTGCATGTTTGTTTTTACAGTGGTCTACTTCCTTTTTGCTGTCTGTTGCCAGCAAAATAGCACTTATCTGTAATATGTAATTCTCAACAGGAAAGAAGGGAATTGCTAACCAACAGGACAAGGGATACAATAAATGATGCTTTTGCAAGTACCATTTTCAAACTTAGGCAGATGCAGAAAAAACAGGTCATATGAAAGACACTGTCAACCTATAGAAACTTAGTGATTTTTTAAAAATTATTTATGCATGTTGAAGTTACTGATAAAATGCACAGGATGCTGGATTGGTGTGGAAAACTGCTTTTGATTTCTGTGATGTTGTCTTGCTTGGAAAAGCAGGTCCACTGAGGAACATTTTTTTAACTCCCAGTTTTGGTATGTGAGGGGAATGAACACAGTTCTGACAGAATTTTTTCATTGTATTCATGTGTTCAAATTGTTGCTGTTAGCTTATTGGCATTAAATCAATGCTTACGTCATTTCCCCTTCTCTTGTAGTTTTCATTCCCAACAGATCAGTCTTTTTCTTACAGGTTTGTCTAGTACCATGCAAACTGTAAAAAACTCTTATAAGAAGATTGAGAAAATGTGTAAGCACTCTGTTGAGGTTTAGGAACAGCACTCCCCAGTTTAGTGCCCCCTTGCCCCAAGACTCTCTCAAACCAGATGCCACTTGCCTGCTCCCCCTGCTTCTCCCTTGCCACTTCCTGCTCCAGGGATAGAGTTGAGAAAAAGGTGAAAATTAAGGGTTGAGATAAGAACAATTTACTGGAAACAGCAATGAGATAAAAAAACCAACAGTAACAGCAACACTCTTAATACCAAAAGTGTACAAGAGGGTGATTTACATGCAAAGATGCTACTGAGGACCCTGATGACAGAGTTTTCCCCTCCTGCTATGGTTTTTCTCGACTGAAGCCATGCCCTTCTTCCTGGAATCAAGAATCCCTTACCTCCACCCCCTGGCAGTGACGTGAGGTAGTGTAGAATAACAACCTAGACATGCCCACATGGCTTCAGGCTCCACTCCCTCACAGTTACTGTGAAAATTTTGTCCTGTCTCTTGCAGGAAATGCATTATCTTCTCTCTTTCTGTCATCTTCTGCTGCCTTTGCCTCATTCATGTGCTCCATTGGTAACTATTTATACCCCATCCAGGCTCATTCTCTCGATTCTTTTTTCCAATACTGATTGTTAATATATATTTCCAACAGAAATATAATGTAGTTACATTTCTAACTAATTACAGTTTTATATTGTTACATCTATTCTGCATTATGCATCTCAGTAAGTCTTTTTCAGCTTGCTTATTATTGCTCAGCTTTTTACCAGTGTTTTACTACTGAACTGTTAGAATTTGCAGTTCTGTTGTGTTTTTAAGCAGTTACCATGTTTTAGAGGTGTCTGTATTGCAGCAGTATATGATATGTTTCTTCTACTAACAGTTTTGGAAAGTTTTCAAAATAATTTTTGCTCATTTCTGCATAATTAAAGCAGAAATTAGAAAACTTACTGAAATACCTGGTAATATAATCTTATTTAGTCAACATGACCACTTACCTGATCTTTCCCACAAAGTTATCTTTATTCTTTTACCATCAGCCAAAATTTTTTTTTGGTTGTTTAGTTTTTTCATTTGTTTGGAAAGTGTATCTTGCCTGTCAAAAATAAAAAGTAATGACACGAGTAAGCAACTTGGGAGAATTTGTTAGTTTATATGACAGAGATTTCCTTTGTGCCTATAATGTCAAATGATTTATGTCTGTCAGTGCCATGGTGCTGATATTTGTAACACTAAATGGCTATCTGAAATCAAAGCAGTCTTTGTACTTTTCTACTCCTTCTTCCAAGTTGTCCTACCTCTCAGGTAAGCATCTTCTTATTGGAGGGCAAAATTCCTATGCATTTTGAAAGATGAGCTTAGACTGTATTACAGTTTTTGAATTGTTAAATAATACTTATTAAAATAAGTATTTAGTCAGTGATACAGAGGCAGGAAGGGTATCTGCATGCCATTCCGGCAAGAGCATTTTATTGCATGCTCATTGCCAAAGGGTGCAGAGACAAATACAAAGGAACACGGTTGCTCAGTCCAGGGGAAAGATGGGATCAGGGAGCGGGAACCAATGGGAAAGCTTTGGAGCAGTGACCAGGCTGACAGACACCCGCGGAATCCAAACTGGGACCGGTCATCCCAAGGAGCAGTCCACCTCGAGGCGGGGGGGGAGACCCTGGCCCCCCAGCACAATGTACGTTCCCGGGCCACCACAGTTAAATACTTATGACCTGCTCAAATTTGCTGAAGTATAAAATGAAGTGTGCACACACACTTTCCTGAATCTCTTCCAGTTTGTATCTTTTATGGAAAACGTAACCAGACAGCCGGTCTCCACATTGTGAAAACCAGTCTCTTTCTGTGATTAAAATTATGAGAATGTCATGTTGAAATTCTCTGTGGACCAAGGTGGTTTTCACTAGTCATCAGCAAACTTGGGATTTGGCACTCTGGTCAGCCTTTGGTCTCCAGCTATGCCCAAATACCAGGGAGAAGTGGTAAGCAGGACTGATGTTGTTGTCCCGTTCCCACATACCAACATTGCAACTTAAAAGGAAGCCTTATTATTTATATTGAAGAGGACTAAATTCAAGGAGGTGGCAGGAGCAGCCTTTTCTACAAAGCTTCCATATAGCGCAATTCACCATCGCTCCGAGCCCAAACAATGCACGCGGTGCCACTCTGTCTGCTGTCGAACAATTTCTGCTTGCTTTTTTTAACCCAGGCACAGAGAATAGCTGTGTGATTGCAAACTTGGGCTGCGTGCTGCAGCAAATAGCCTCTAACTTATTTATAGCAGCATGCATTTTGGAAATTACAGCATTTTTATCCCCTATGGACACAGCTTATTATTTGCTTGGTTACTTTACAATTGTGACTGGTTTTGCCACCCACTGTATATCATTCTTCAGTGGTTATTTTCAACCACAAATGGAGGTGTTGGCTTTGTGCGGTTCTGTAATACACAAGACAGTGCTTCCAAAGTTCCTGGAGCCCAGAGTCTGTAAACATTTTTTTTGGACTTCACTATTAGTTTTTCATCCCAGATAGGTACTTTAGAGTTTAGTTAATATAATGATACCATGAGACAGGTGTTGGTTTTCAAAGTACAACTAATCCATATTAATGAGGCACCCTGGGCAGCATTTGGTACAGAAAATACAACATAGACCTAGGAATATGACTGCAGCAGTGCACATCAGCCTGCAAATCAATTTTTCTCCTTAGTTTTTCCTTCTGTCATTAGTTTAAAGTAGCAGTGAGTTATGAGATCTGATGACCTTTGGAAGAAAAAACCTTCACAAACTAGTATCATTTACTGATAAAAAAAGTTTTGCCAGTTCTGTTTTCCCAGGGCATCATGATAAATGAGAAATGGAATATGCTGTGTAAAATGTCTTGGGAGAACAAAGCAGACCATAGGTGGCCTGGAGCTTTTTTGGCAATGTCAAAGTCTGTAAATACTCTTTAAGCCACACTTTTTTCTCATATGTGGACGTGCACACATACACGATAGGAAAAAAAAGGCTTGGGAAACTTATTACTGCATTGGAAGGCTTGAGTGTTGTCTGTAGGAGATGAGTAGGTTAACTCTCTCTTTTCCCCTAATCCAGGTGCTAGCTGTCAAGAACTGCAGAAACTAGAATGATAAACTCATGACTTGGCAGAAGAATTAAAATAGTTTCTAGTAGTTTGTTCTGAGATTGATGAAAATAAATGATTTGAATCTCTGTGTGCAGCATATTAGGAATTTTTCCCCCTCGCCTTTGAGAAAGCCTTCCTCTTAGCACACAATTTCACTTAAATACCTCTAGTAAAGTGTAATTAATTTCCTCAATAGCTAGACAAGGCTCACAGAATCTCAGCCGGTTGAGATGTAGAAGATTATGGATTTTATTGAAAACTCTTAAACGTTCCCCAGCATGTTTCACTCATCAGTGACTCTGGGTGAAGTGGATGAGGTAGGCTTATGCCAGTTACACAAGCATGTGGTGCTTTTCAGGAGTACAGGGAACTGTACTTGACTAAGCTACAGAGCAAGTTGCAGATGTTTCTGGCTTAAAGTCTGGTTGGTTTGACCTGTACCTGTAACAGAGGTAAGGGTTAGATGAAAAAACAGTCCAGGTTATTGTAGCAGTGTAACTGCTTTATTAGGTTAAACCTAAACTCTCTTGCCAGCATAATGAGTTGAGCTGTAGAGTTGTGCTGATGTGGCCTTTGATTTCATTTCGGGAGACAGGTTTGGCCTAAACTAGCTTGTGGGCTCTGCATGGCAATCCTCTGAGAGGTGTAGACTTGCCCAAAGACAGAAGCTATTTAGTTTCTAGGTTGAGAAACTGAATTAATGATGTTTGGGACCAAATGTGAATTATAAGTCTTCATATAATATAGATCTTACTCAGGAAAATTAATGCTATCATACAACCATGGAGTGGTAATTATTCACCCCTCTGGAACAGTTTCAGTAAGTGAGTCTGAGAAGGGAATTAACACAGCTAGGGAAACACTGCAGGTAATATATATCAACCTTGAGCTCTTAGAAGGCATGAGTCAGCCCTCCCACAAATAATGATTTTAAAGTTGTTTTAAATTTTTAGTTTATGTCTTTCTGCGTTATTTAGTTTTTGGGTTCACATATTTTTTTTAATTTGTCAGATTAGGAATTTTTAATTAAACCAACTTTTTTTTTTTTTTTAAGGCAATTGATCTTCTTGTGTAACTGTAACTACAAGAACCAAGACACTAAGTATCAGAAAGATGATAAAATTGTTGATATTAGCGAAGCTGGAGATGTACAGAACTATTTCACTGGTAATTCCTCTCAGTCTGCTATATAATACGAAGATTACTCAGGCTGGAGGCCAATAACTAGCCATGTGCCCCAGGGGTCAGTAATGGGTCCAGTCCTGTTTAACATCTTCATTCATGACCTGAGTCATGGGACAAGAATGTACCTTCAGCAAGTTTGCACCGAGTACGAAACTTGGAGGAGTTGTTACACAGAGTGGTTGTGCTGCCATCCAGAGTGACCTCAGCAGGCAGAAAAAATGGTGTGGTGGGAACCTTGTCAAGTTCAGCAAGAGAAGCGCAAAGTCCTTCCCCTGGGAAGGTACAACCCCAGGAGCCAGTACATACTGGGGCCACTGGGATGCAAAGCAGCTTGCCAGAAAAGGCCTATGGGTCCTGGTGGACACCCAAGTTGAACATGAGACAGCAGTGAGCCTTTGTGGCAAAGAGACTGGACGGTGTCCTGAGCTGCATTAGGCAGGCAGGTGGCAGGATGCAATCCTCCTCCACTCAGCCCTGGTGAGGCCAGACCTGGAGTGCTGGGTCCAGTTTTGGGCTCCGCAGTTCAAGAGAGTGCAGTGAAGGGCCCCTAAGATGCTGAAGGGACTGCAGCATCTCTCTGATGAGGAAAGGCTGAGAGAGCTGGGACTGTTGAGCCTGGAGAAGAAAAGGCTCAGAGGGATTTCATCAATGTGCAGAAATTCCTCAAGTGAGGGGGCAAAAGGCACAGAGCCAGGCTCTTATCAGCAGTGCCCAGTGACTGGATGGGGACAGTGGGCACACACCAACACACAGGAAGTTCCTTCTGAACATCAGGAAAGAGCTTTTTACTGTGAGGGTGACTGAGCGCTGACACAGGTTACCCAGGGAGGTTGTGGAGTCTCTGTTCTTGAGATACTTGAGATACTTGAAAGCTGTCTCTGGCCATTGATTTATTTAGTCACGCATTTTTATTTGAAGTCACTGGTCGAGGGATGGTTCATGAGGGGGAGGAGTGGGTGTTGACTGCAGCTTGGAATAGGCCCAAAAGACTGATAAAATTAATTGTTACTCCTACACGCCAAACCCCTGACAGATGCTTTTCTTCCCCTGATGCTTTCTGTAACTCCTTGTCAGCCTATTTAGATGCCATTATCCAACCAGGGCACGAAACCAGGTAAACTTCTACAAAGCAAGGTAAGGCTTTTAAGACTGAGTGTTGCCAAACTGTGTAGGGTATTCAGCTGCTTTGCTGCTACTAGGCAGCACAGCCATTCTGAATTAAAAAATGTGTGGTGCTTAGAGGCGAAAATAAATAACATTTTATTACATGTCTGTTATTTAAGACTAATTTATTCTCCTATTATGCTCACTAATATGCTAACAAAACCGACAGTCCTTGCTGCCTCTCTTTTCACATGCACTTGTGGGGAGCTAGGACAGGAATAGCAAATGAGTATAATTTTTGTATCCAATGTTTTGCAGCAAGAAGCAGAGGCAATAGTACTAAAGCAGCACTTAGGTTGTATGTATATGTCCTTACTGAGTAAGGAGGATCTGATAACACTTTCCCTGCTGTTGTATTTGCTTGCCTGATTTTTCTTAAAGATAGATAGATAGAATGTTCAAGATAGAATTTAAAATTCTAGGCAGGTATTGCTGTTGTGCTGGAAGAACTGCAGTGTAAGTAAAGACCCATATATTTAAAAAGAAAAAAGGGGGGTTGGGAAAGTGTTCTAAGAGTATTCAGTAGCTGTTAAAACTTGCCTTAATAGATTTTGGAGTCTGTGTGTGGTCACTGCTGCCATGGCTCTGTCAGCATTTTAGGCACGATAGCAGCCAAGCAGGGATGCAGATGTCTTTTGCTTTGTGAACTTGCTGAATGTAGCCATGATTTATGAACACTGAAATGTGAAGTATGATGAGAACCAATCATGGAGCATTTTTTAATACAAAACCAAAGCTCTTTTTCCTTCTGTGATAGCTGTCAAAAAAGGCAAACTTTCTATTTTCCTGTCTTAGTATTTTACAAAAATTTATTTTTTTGCCTAAAAAACTTAAAATCCAGCCACCCAACTTGGGTGAGAAATAACAACAGCCCCCCCAGTTCTTTAAATACTGAAGGGATTGTTCTGAAAAATACTGAAGCTGTATTTTGAATAATCTGCTTTGAGACTTGGCAGGCTCTGATCTCATGGAAAAGTGCACATAATGTGGTCACACTCTGTGTGCATGTACCCACTTAACCGAGAAATTGAGATACGACTCTAAAGGCAGAAAAATAAGCATTGGGTACAACAAAAAATGCCAGTCATTTATTAGTGTTTTGTGACTTTTCATTAGTAGGGTAAGAGGAAAAAGGCTTAAGCAATTTCTCTTTGATTAATGATCTTATTAGAAGAAATGAAGGATTGTGTACATGTCCTCTGAAACCTCTTGTTCTTTATTTTCAGAGTAGTTAGCAGGCCTTGCAAAGGCAATGAGATAGTACTGAATGCTTTTCATAATTCCTATAAAACTATGTAAATCATTAATTTATGGAAGTGCTCAACATGCATGTTTAACCTGTCTGAAATCTTCTGGAAGTAGTGAGTGTTATTTTAAATATTAAATTTTTTTAAAAATTATAATCTACAACATGAAATCCCTATCAGAGCTTTCAGGTCTTTTCCATACATCATAAAGAAATGTAGGTAGCATACGAGTGTAATTTATCTGCAATTTGTACTCATTAACTTCAAGTATTCACATAGAGATCCTAATCTCAGTGGTAATTATAAGTTGATTGCTAATCTGTCCTTCCACTTGGGGAGTTCAGTTACTTCTTTTCCAGTGACTTTATATATTTGGAGTCATCTAAAAGTGTTTTAATCTTTCAGATCGAGTAGTGCCTGCACCACCTTGCTCATCTTTGGGTCCCTGGTGCCAGACCAGTCTCTTACCACCTAAGTACTAGATTTTGTTCCCCCCGAAGCCTTTCAAGACTGTTCTTGGCAGCTGGCTTGACAGGACTGCTGGAGACGAGACTGAAACGCTCTCTGCTTCCTCCAGACACAGCTCAGTAAACAAGCTGTGATCCTCTGCTTGGCAGGAGGCAGAGCTGCTGCTGCTGCCAGCCTGGGAGGGGATGCAAAGCAGCAGTGATGCGTGGCAGCAAATACAATATCCTTTTCTGGGACTTTGACTTGAATCACGCATTGCTGTAATGTGGAGGTTTGTGAAATACTTGCCTGCTTCTGCAAGATGTATTAAGAGAATGCTAGGCTTGGGCCTGGAATACACACCAGTGCTGCACTTAGCTAAAATTAAACTCTAGTAAGCAAGTGGAAAGGAATAATGTATAGTAAGAGTAGATTAGGCTAACTTGCTCAGCAGTGATTTAAGCTTAAAAAAATAAAAATGAAGAAAGGAGGTTTGAGGTGATTTTTCATAGAATCATAGAATGGTTTGTGTTGGAAGGATCCTTAAATCATGTAGTTTCAATGCACCCACAGGAACATCTTTCCCTAGACCAGATTGCTCAGAACCCCATCCAGCTGGGCCTTGAAGGGATGGGGCATCCACAGCTTCTCTGGGCAACCTGGTCCAGTATCTCACCATCCTGTGATTATTTCCATGACCTTCCTCTGGTCTCAGTCCAACAGGTCTATGTCCCTCTTGTGTTTTGGGCCCAAGAGCTGCGTGCAGTACTCCATGTGGGGGTCTCAGGAGGGCAGAGTAGGAGGGCAGAATCAGCTCCCTTGACCTGCTGGTCATACTGCTTTTGGTGCAGCCCAGAGCACAGTTGGCTTTCTGGGCTGCAAGTGCACATTGCTGGATCATGTTGAGTGTCTTGTCCCCCAACACTCCCTCCTCAGGGCTGCTCTCAATCCATTTTCTGCCCAGCCTGTACTTGTGCTTGGAATTGCCCTGACCCATGTGCAGGACCTTGCACTTGGCCTTGTTGGTGTTTGTGAGGTTCACATGGGCTTATCTCTCAAGCCTGTCAAGGTCCCCCTGGATGGCATCCCTTCCCCCCAGTGTGTCAACTGCACTGCTCAGCATGGTGTCATTGGAAAACCCACTGAGGGTGCACTCGGTCTCACTGCTTTCACCATCTCTAAGCTTCCTTTTTGTGTTTGAGTTTGTCCAGGAGATCCTGGATCGTCATCCACTTAGGCCTTCTGGAGTTTCTGCCTAAATTCATCTGAGTGATCCTTGGGTGTTGACCAGCTTTCTTGGGCTTCACTTCCCCATGGTCCTTCTTAGGGCTTTATCCCATGGTCCTTTCCAAGCAGATCCCCGAACAGGCCAATGTCTGCTCTCCTGAAGTCCAGGGTAGTGAGCTTGCTGTGTGCCCTTCCCGCTGCCCTAAGGATCTGTTTCATGGTCACTGCAGCTCAGGCTGCCCTTGAGCTTCACATTCCCCACAAGCCCGTCCTTGTTGGTGAGAACAAGGACTGGCACAGCACCTTGGGAACGACTGGGATTGTTCAGCCTGGAAAAGAGAAGGTTTCATAGTGACCTATCTGCAGCCTTCCAGTACTTGAAGGGAACTTACAGGAAAGATGGGGCAAGACTATTTTCAAGAGCAGGTAGTGACAGGACAACGGGGAATATGTTCAAATTGAAAGAGAGTAGATTTAGATGAGATATCAGGAACAAATTCTGTATTGTGAGGGTGGTGATGCACTGAGGTGGTGAGGCACAACTGAGGTTGCCCAGGAAAGTTGTGGATGCTCCATGCCTTCAGCATTCAGGGCCGAGACTGGATGGGCCCCTGAGCAACGTGGTCTAGTTGAAGGTGCCCCTGCCTGCGAAGGGGTGTTGGAACTAGCTGATCTTTAAGGTTGCTTCCAAGCCAACCCATTCTATGATTCTATGACTGCTCCTCCTTGGCTCCCCTGTCACTGAAGACAGACATTACCATCAATGCATTGCAGGAGCCTCCTGGATTGCTTATCCCCTGCTGTGCTCTGCCTCCAGCAGGTATTGGGGTGGTTGAAATCCCCCCTTGAGGGTCAGGGATTGTGAATGTTGCATCTGCTTGGTCTTCCTGGTCAGATGACCTGTAGTAGGCCACCACTGTAATGTCTCTTGTCCCTGCTGTCCCGTAAGCTCTTGGTCTGCTCCTCATCCATCCCCATTTAGAATTGGTAGAGTAGATTGTCTCCATTTTCTTTGCATCATAGATCAAGTTTGAAAGGTCTTTGTCCGAGAATTTTCCATTCATTATAAGAAAAAATAATCTTGCTAGATGTTAGTTCTTCTTCTAGCTTTGTTAATCAGCCTTTAGATCTATGAATATTCCTGTGGCAAGGTATTTAATAACCCTTATATTAGTTGAAAGGTGAGGATTTTCCTCCTTTAAAGTGAATTAAAAACTGTTCAGGAACATCATTGATCAGATCCTTGATAAGATTGCAGGCATACTTTGGCCTCTATACTTTTACATAGTCAGTGCCAGCGTACTCAAGTGCAGTCATATGTCTTGTATCTAGTGTGCAGAGCAGGCAGGCCTGCCTTATTTACATAAGGCTCTCTGTAGATACAAATACTAGAAATTCTTGTGCTGTTTTAAAATAAAATATCTAAAGATAAAGTCTTCACAAATCTTTAAGGTTACTTGCTCTCAGCTTGTTTGCCAAGAATAGAAGTCATAACTTCAAGACTTCCAAAATCTTTCTGACTAGCTCACACATAAGGAAACATTCAATTTGTGGGTTAAATTATCTTTTCTGGCATTAAACACATCGTTTTTTTAGTATTTTGGAGCTTTCTTCTGTAGCTGCTTAACATAGTAACATTCTAGTATTTTTAGCTTAGAAACTAAAATTGAAAGAGCACTAGAGAGCATAATGTTACTATCTTTCCTATTAGTGATAAAATGAACAATATTATTTGTGTTCCATTCATGGAAATCTGGGGATTTGTTTATTTTAGAATACAATTTTCTTCTTCTCCTTTTTTTGTTCTTTTTTTTTAAACTAATTCACAGTCTTAAAAAATACTAAACAGTTCTTTCTCTTTGACTTCATTATGCATGATTTTATCTGTAGTATGGTCTACTTGAGTTAAAGAGCAATTGCTCACTCTCTTATTAGCTTCATGCTAACCATTCAAAAATCGTAAGACTCTTTGCAAGCAAAAATTTCAGTCCTTAGAAAAAAGTCTGCATATTTTGCATATTGTATAGTGAATGGTGTCCCTGCTCACGGCAGGGGGTTTGGAACTAGATAATCTTTAAGGTCCCTTCCAACCCAGGCCATTCAATGATTCTGTGATAGGAAGCAGGTGTAGGTAACGCTTCTAATGTTGTGCTAGAGGGCTACTTCGGTGTCTTAAACATGCTCTCAAGGATGGTAATGTAAATAATAGAAGTGCCATTTCCATAAAGGGAAAGTTGACAATAATCATTATTTGAAGAGTAGCAATACTCTCCATGAAGTTACTATTTTTCTGCTAATAGATAGCTAATAATAGAGGTGCATGTGCAATATCATGGATGTGTTAAATTTTCCCTGACCCGTTATTTGCACAATCTAAATGTTTGTGAAATACAGACGTACAGCTGTGGTTGTCTTGTTATTCTTCTCGGTTCCGTTAAGCCTGTGTGGTGGGGATTTAAAATTACAACTCCGTTGTTACGTCTTTGATGTATCTTTTGAAGGGACATCGGGCTTCTGTAATTCCAAATCCCATGCTCAGTTCTTCGTCTTGGTCGAAGTGGCGGCCTTGAATTGGGTGACGGTGGGAGGGAGGGGCGGCAGGGCACGTTACTGTGCTTCGGAGGGAGGTGAAATCCGCCAGTGGAAGGTGCCAGGCTGTCTCCGGAGCAGCGCCGTGTCCCGCAGGCCGCTGCTGAGCTCAGCAGCGCGATGGGCGCTGCCGGCGGTGGGGCGGGAGCGGTGTGCCCGCAGCTCCCGGCTTCCCGCATCTCCCGGCCTCCCGCATCTCCCGGCCTCCCGCATCTCCCGGCCTCTCGCATCTCCCGGCCTCCCGCAGCTCCCGGCCTCCCGCATCTCCCGGCCTGCCGCATCTCCCGGCCTGCCGCAGCTCCCGGCCTCCCGCAGCTCCCGGCCTCCCGCATCTCCCGGCCTCTCGCATCTCCCGGCCTCCCGCATCTCCCGGCCTGCCCGCATTTCCCGGCCTCCCGCATCTCCCGGCCTGCCCTCATCTCCCGGCCTCCCGCATCTCCCGGCTTCCCGCATCTCTCGGCCTCCCGCATCTCTCGGCCTTCCGCATCTCCCGGCCTCTCGCATCTCCCGGCCTGCCGCATCTCCCGGCCTGCCCGCAGCTCCCGGCCTCCCGCATCTCCCGGCTTCCCACATCTCCCGGCCTGCCCGCATCTCCCGGCTTCCCGCATCTCCCGGCCTGCCCGCATCTCCCGGCCTCCCGCATCTCCCGGCCTCCCGCATCTCCCGGCCTGCCCGCATCTCCCGGCCTCCCGCAGCTCCCGGCCTCCCGCATCTCCCGGCTTCCCGCATCTCCCGGCCTCCCGCATCTCCCGGCTTCCCGCATCTCCCGGCTTCCCGCATCTCCCGGCCTCCCGCATCTCCCGGCTTCCCGCATCTCCCGGCCTGCCCGCATCTCCCGGCTTCCCGCATCTCCCGGCTTCCCGCATCTCCCGGCCTGCCCGCATCGCCCGGCCTCCCGCATCTCCCGGCCTCCCGCTGCACCGCGCAGCGCGGGGCGAGCCACCGCTGGCTGCCGGGTGAGCGCGGAGCCATTCTTCCGCCTTCACTTCCTCGGCTCTTTAGCCCCCATTGAGCGTGGAACAGTGGCGGGGGACAAAAGCTGTATACACTGTACAAACAGAGCACTAAAGCGGCAGTACACTGACTCATTCTTCGCTCTGTGTGAGAACTGAGGGGGACTCTATTCACCGCCTTTGTGCCGGTGTCTGTCAACAGCGCTGTTTGAGGCCAGCCCCATTGTGCCGGCCAATGTTTCTTATTGACCCGAGTCTGTGCCCGCAATGTTCCCAGGGTCGAAGTTGCGAGCGAGAGAATGTTTGAAAAGGGGTAATCGTGGGCTAAATGCGTTTTGCTGCATTGTCGTCTGACCTATTAAATCTAAACTGCGGTCCGCGTTCATGCAAACAGGTAATTATGTAGTCACAGCTGCAGCCATTGACATCTGGTTACCGCCCCGTGGAAAAAGGGGATGGGGTGCTCGCCTCTCCCTCCAGACTCTCAAGCGCTGAACTTTAATGATATTAACTGAAAATAGAAGGTGGATTAGCGAGACTGACAGGTCAACAAGGTGGATACTTTATCCAAGTAGGCAGAAATAAGTCTGAATGCAGTTGCTTGGGTATTTCTGGTGCCTTATGCATCAGATTTTTCCCGTAACTGCAGGCTTGACTGGTCTCTAGAACCAGTTATTATTTAGGAGTTTCAGATCAGGAGAAGTGGCAAAACACTTCTGTCATCCTGTTGTGCAGAACAGTTCTGCAAACAGCCTTTTTTTTTTTTTTTTTTTTTTTTTAATAGCAAGCAGCTTACAGTGGTTCTGGTCCCCATAGGAAGAGTTGCCAGGATTTCCAGATAACAAATCTTCATTATCAATAAGCCAGCATTTCAAAATTTAGTGGTAAGTGTACAAGGGTAGATGATAAAACATTCCTGGCCATAAATTATTTTAGGAAACTGTTTTTTCTTTTAGTGTACTTTGGAACTGAGGGCATAGTATTTGCATGTAAATTAGTCTGACACATCCTCTTTCTCATCCCCCTCTGCTCTCTCCCTTTCCACTGAGAGGGAAGAGATGTCTGCGTAACATACAGAATTATTAAAACAGCCTGCTTTTCTGTCCTGTGCAACTTTCAGTGGTGGGATAAATAACCACTATAGAAATTAGGAGAGAGGGTTACAGGGTCCTGGGTGACTTTCATGGCACATCAAAGCTGGGAGCACAGTCGGTGCTGGGCAGCCCTGGGTGCATGGCAGGAGAGGAGTGTAGCCAGCTGATAAATCCCTCCTTTAAGGGATCACTTGCAGGAATGCATGATTATCTGCTTCTCCTTGCATTTGCATCCCAGTGCTGCTCCTTAGGAGTCAATTATTCGGAAGCGCTGTTGCTATGTGGATTGTCATGTAACAGGGAGAGTAGGTACTCCATGTTATAAGTATATAGATACAGATGTATGGATCTAATCTTCCAATATATGATCTTCTAACGTTATGGGGGGACTGTAATTGCCAAAAGAGTGAAATGTTCTCCTTTAAAGCTATGTCCCCTGTTACAGAGCAGAGGTGTGGTTCTTCACTCATGGGGCAGGGAGGGAGAAAAGATGGTCTGCTCAGATTCAAGGGAACCTGTTTGTATTGTGGATCTCTAAAATTACCTTGTATAGGCATCTGTAATGTAATTAGCTTTTTCTACTCCTTACAGGCCTCTAGGAAATGGACTGACTTTCTTATGAAAAAAGCAAGGTTAAAATGTGCAAACCAAAAATATTTCAAGTGTATCTAGAAATGTGTTGGCATTACTGTGTTTTTCAGGCAGAGAACAGTAGGGAAAGACCAAGTCCATCTACCAGCAAAAGACAGGTAAATTGCATCTTCACAGTTGTTTGATTCTGTGACTCTTCAATAGTTACTGCTGTAGGAAAGAATAAATTTTCTTAGCAACATTTCTAGGCTATACCAGGACTATGTACAGTCTCTTTGCTGCCTCTGTGTCAACACATTTTTTTCCAAATATATAGAAAATTCTATTTGTGCATTCCCCAGTAGATGTACTAAGTTCATAAAAATACTAAATAGTCTTAGGAATTTGTTGTTTTTCTCTTATGTAGCTCTGTATTCTAAACCCCTTGTCCATTTCTCTGCTTTAAAAAATAATGTTCAAAGTGGAGTATTTCCTTTTCAGTACCCTCTGATGTTTTTTAGGGTAAAGGGAATACCAAGGAATTATGTAAATCTAAAGGACTCAATTGTCTAAAAGAGTGTTCTCCTCAGCTGTATTATCTGTAGAGGAGATAAATGAGATTGAAGGTTTATCCTGTAGAGGTCTGTAAATGCCTTACACTCCTTAAAATACTTTAATTCTATAATACTCTTTAATTCTACGACTGAGAAAACCCGTTCCACTTCAAATATGAAAAGTCAGGATGACTTTGAAATGAGAATTCTTAGCAGAGATCAAGAAGCTTCCTGGTTAAGTGTTTTTTTCCCTGTCTTACCTAATGAGTAAAACTTGATCAAACTTTTAATTTGGGTACTCCAATTTTGATGTTGTGCACACCCTGTGATGTCTCAGGTGTAATTCTGAACGTCTCTTTATGTAATTCAAAAGGAGTTATAAGAATACACTTTTCAAAGAGGCAGAGTTGACTTGTCTTTAGATAAGTCACCCAACTTACTGAAATAGGCATTAACCACTGCAGCATTCTTGTATGTTTGGAAGGTGGTGCTGCATAATGTGGAAAAGTTGAAAACTTAGATGTAGGAATTATTACGGGCTCAGTAGTTTGGAGCAGTAAGGTAGCAACATCAATGTAATCAGGGGAAGTCTTGCATAGTATACATAGTTTAGCCTCACGCTTCAGCAAACAAGGCATTATTGACAAAATAAGAGAGCAGAAGTACAGACTTCTTGGATATGCACTGAAGACTGATTACCTGCACATGGAATATGTGTATGCAACATCCTGGCCCTCCCTTGGTGGAAAATAACTTCAGTGTGGGCTCTGAGGTTCTTTCTGAAGTTGTTGCACTTACTGGTAAAGTCAACCCTGAATATGATGCATATTTATGCAGTTTACATATGGTGCATATGTGGGCATAATCTAAATGGCCTTAGTTCATACACCTTTCTTAGAAAGAGAATGAAGTGTGAGCCAAAAAGAAAAAAAGTTTCTATGAGAAATTAGTTGGCTTGTTTCAACAAAGGGCCCCAGGATATCATAACCAATGTGTAAAAAATTCAGCATGCTTGGCATGCATTGCCCCTGTGAGTTCAAAAGAACTCTATGGAAACTGAAATGACCTTTCTAAAAATATATTTGAGGGCATAGCGTTTGAGTACGGGAAATAATGTTCCGATAGCACCAAGTGGGACAGCCCTTTTCTGATACATGACATCTGTGGATTACAGCTATACAGAAAATATGGCAGAGAAGCTTAGGAGTGTACAGTACCTATAGATGAAGGCTTTCCTGCCACCACTGCTCCTTCCAGGATTTATCTTCATACAGCCTGTGGGAAAGGCTTTATGGTTCTGTAAACTCTATCCAGCTGAATGTTAACCATTTTCCTTAGAAAAATTTTCTTCAGGTTTTTAAAAAGTGCATTTATCTCAGCAGAAAACTGAAATAGCACAAAACATTTGAAATTATTCTTACTAAATTAAAAGCAGCTCAGTTCCTAAGGCCACTAGGTGATGTGCAGCATTGTCTAATAAAGAGACAACATTATGAGCATGTTCATGTAACATATGTAGGGTTCTGAATGTGTTGAAATGAGGAACTCAGTGTTGCTTTAGAGCAACACAGCTGTAGGGAAGATCAGATAGTTTAGTTGTCAACATACTGTCTGAAGCAAAGAATTTAATTTCAAAAAGGGAAAACTTGTATGCAACCAAGATCAGATCAGTAATGGCTTTGGAAGACAGCTCTGGTTTTCCTGCCACTGGGGCTAATGCCCAGTAAGAGCAAAGAAGTGGGATTAGTTTACAAATTACCTCGTTCAGACTCTGTAAAATTCAAGATTTATTTCTGCAAAGTAATCAAAGGCTCCATTGCGAATGCCTTTTATACTCTACATTATGAGGACATCTGGCTAGTCAGCTTCTTTTTCTGGTTTTGTAACTCTCTAGAAGTTGATGCAGTTTGCTTTTTCCTATTGGTTTTATTGCAGGTGGACATTTCTCATATTTAAGTTCAGATGATTTTTTCCTCTAGTTACTAGAATGAAATTAACTTAGTTTTTCTCTCAGTCACACTGTGACTTACATTGCTTTTCATCAGGGAAGATTTCCATGTACAGACAGGATGCAGTGCTTAAACAGGGTTTTTGAACAATAAAATACAGATGCAAACAGCCTCAGCATGGGTTTCCTTTTACCCTCTCTGACTATTGTCCCAGCTTCCCCTCATTCAGTCCAGTGGCAGTTGTTCTTTGTGTGAGACCAATAGATAGTATTGATAGATCAGCAAATGTTGTGTTTATGTTTCATCTCTTGTAAAATAAAAATGCAGCTCTGGATTCTTCAAATTTCCTCATTTTCCTTGTTAAGAACATTGCTGCTTGCTGCACTGCAGCCTTCAAAAATTAAATAAAAAACTGTTTGGAGAGTTAAGAATTTTTAACAGCCTATTCTTGCTTTATTTTTTTTTAAAGGAATTTCTGCTCTTTGACAAATTGAGGTATTTTTCTTTGAAGGAAAATACACATGGCAATAAACACCAAATTAGTGCAGGAGGAATGCATATTCACTTTTAGAAATGCTGCTAAAAGTTATAGTGCCAACTACCTCATTAATTCATCTTCATTTATGGAATTGGTGAGGTAAAAACGTTAAGGGCTTGGAGACTGCACAGCACTGGTAACAGGAAGGTTGCTCAGGGATTTTTAGGAAGAAGATACTTATACCTTGGTGCTTCTGGAGAAGGTATGTGCAGTGGAGGGTTAACTCCCTGACACACTGAAGTGTCTTAATTAGAGCTTGGCAAAGAGCCATGGTCAATAGAAATATGCAGTGCCTGAGACAGCAGCAATAACTGGTGGTTTGAGCCTCTGGCAAAGTCTCCTGCATTCAGCAGCACACTCTGCCTCTGCCTACCTGTTATGGGAAAGCAAGATACTGCTCAGACCTGAAACAAAGCAGCCGAGCGTTTTCCCATCCAACTTCACCATTGTAGGCTTTATAAGAAAGGATGTGGAGGGGGGGGAGATACCTGTCAATAAAAGTAGCTTTTGCAGTGACTCGCTGCACGTAGTGGACTGCAGCTGAAGGAAAGGCGAGTGAAGACTGCAGAGCAAATCTGGTTTTGCACACTGAAGGGAGTTGAGTGCAGGACTTGCCTTAAAACAGGAAAATGGGAGAATTTGAAGTTTAAGGCTGGGAAGACTTTAAAACATTGATGACCTCTGGTGATGCTTTTCAAACTGGGAATTACTGCATGTGTTTGAAGAATGAGGATGATTTACTTTTAAGAATTATTAATAGATATTTCTTTCCCAAGGTTATAGCCTATTTACAGTCTTGGTAGGGAAAATATAATATCGGGTTGCCCGATTAATTTTATATTGTCATAGGATGATGATGATGCAGATTAAATGTGAAACAAAAAACTAAAGCTGTTACTAAAAAATAAAATACAAAACTACTTATAGTTTCAGGACCAGGCTGCTGGATCTTATAATGAGAAATATAAAGATGTAGATTTGGGATAAAACTGAGCTGATAACATTGTGTCTATAGAGACACATATTCAGACTAGTAGGGTACTTCTCTAGCTGGTGTGTCCATAAAGTGTGTAGAAAGGCTTTTTACAATGTAAAAAAAAAGCCCAGAATTTGTAAGACTGCACCTTGGTATCTCTGTGAATGCTGACATTTGCCATACCTGTATGAGAAAAGAAGAAAATGTGTTGTAAGTTTGAGGAATTTTCCAGAGGTACAAATGGTAACTGAGCTCTTCCGTTTCTCACTGAATTTCAGTGGAAATGAAACACCTAAATCCAGTTTGTGAAGGCGTGAGAATTATCTCCTTTTAGGTACAGCAGCATCAATAATGCATTGCAATCTCACTATACAAAACCAGAGTACCAAAAATAGTCTTTACTGGTATTAATATTTAACAATATGTATTGGTTTTGCACAGCCTGGATTTTGGTAGCGGGGGGCCACAGAGATGGTTCCTGTGAGAAGTCCCTGGTTACTTCCACCATGTCCAGCATAGCCAATCTCTGATGACTCTGAAAGATGGACATGCTGCTGACCAAAACTGGGCCAATGAGAGAAGTTGGTAATGCCTCTGTGAGGACATATTTAAGAAGAAAATCAAGGTCACACAGTTTTTGCTTCTAGTCAGAGAAGAGGAGGAGGTGAGAACATGTGAAGGAAAGCAACATGGCGACACCAAGGTCGGTGAAGAAGGAGGCCTCACAGGGGAAGGACTCCTCTGCCAGAGCAGCGAAGGAAATCTCAGTGATGGACTGACCAAACCCCCATGCCCTGTGTCCCTGCACTGTCGGTGGGAAGGAGGGAGGGGCTGGAGGGAAAAGGTATTCTAAGGGCTTATTTTACTTCTCATTATCCTCCTCTGACTATGTTAGCAATAAATTCACTTTGTAACTTTAAGTTAGGCCTGTTTTGCCCTTGAAGTGTTTTCTCCTGGTCCTTATCTCAACTAATGAAGCCTTCATTAGTTTTTTTTTCCCCTCTCTCCTCTGCCCAGCTGTGGCAGGGGAGGGTGAGCAAGCAACTCTCATGGGTGCCTGGCGTCAGGCCAGTGTCAAACCACGACACAATAAATAACACGATCGAATCAAAACCACACCTTGTGTGTCTCTTTAAATCTCTACCTAGAGGTTTACTTCACTTCATCCACACTCTGCATTACATAGTAAATCACATCAGAGGAGACTTGCAGGTCATGGCTGAGTGCAAGTCCTGCTAATTAGTGAGGCACTGAATAGCCATTTAATCCATACCAGTTGTGTGCATAACAATAAGCGCTTTAGCACCTCACTGGAGCATTTCTGGAGTCTCTAACTCTACCCTCACCTATTGAGTGACAGCAGAGTGGCAGTGCCAGTGTTAGCTATATGTGTCAGACTGGTGGGTACCATCATGGGCCTGTACAAGTAGGTTTTTGCTGTATAGAGAGAAATCTGAAAAACAGCTGTGAATTGGAATCTTCAGTTTGCCTTGATAAAAACCCACTTGGAATAAGATGGTAATGGTTCTGAAAGGCTATCTCTTGTTTTATGCTTTCTATTCACAAGTTTGACTTTTTGCCTGGGATTATGTATCACCTCAGATGAGCCCATCAGAACTTTCTAGCAGTGATAGTCCATCCTGCAAAGAAAAAAATAGGAGCTGTTCTGTAGCAGTCAATCACAACCCTGACTGCTCGAGATAAGAAGGACCTTCTTTGTGAAGAACATCACCTGCTTAGGTCTTTCTGCAAGGAGAAGGGTCACCTTCTGCTTGAAAAAAATGATCTCTTAATTTACAGTAAGCACAGATAGCAAAGAATTTTGAGTCCTATGGAAGATTTTCCAGTATGTGTTTGGAATTTAAGGAACTGAGCTTCTTGGGTTTACCCACCTGCATTGTCTCTCAGACAGCCAACTCTCCCTGTGTGGACACTTAGTTGTATGCCATGGATAGTTGAAGTGTCCCTGCCTAGTGAAGATGCGGGTTAGCCCTTCCTATATTGTCCTTGAGCATGGATGTGTTTTCTTCTGACCCGTCTGGTCTTCTGACCAGTACATGCAGCTACTTTAATTTTACTGCAGAAGTTGTGTGCTTACATTTTCTGGATATGTTTTCTAGGAGAGATATTTGGATAGTCAATGATCTGGTCTGCTTTTTCAAATATTTGTGCAATTATTTTAAATAAAAATGGAGCAAAGTCAGTACTTAAATATATTTCTGTATACTGTTTGCATGTGTATTTGTTTATTCTAAGGAATGCAGCAGATCTATGTAAATTGTATTTAGACACTTGTAAAAATAACAGTTTGACCCAGTTGTCTGAGAGCAGTTGCCTTCTGAAAGAACTGCTGAGGATCAATGAAGACCTACCATGAGAAAATACAAATTTGAACATATAATGAAGATTTACAGTGAAAAATTCCATAGCTAAATTATTTGAAAATTAGGTATGTAGCATGTGTTACACTCAGACTCTCAGTGTTTAATGTCAACATGTTTTGTGGACAGAAGGGAAAAAGTCAATGTCAGAAGCTTGATGTCAATAAATGTTTTTGTGCCATCTCCCTGGCCTGGTAGCAAACTAGGAGGGCAGGAGCTATACAACACATGCAGAACTCACTTTAAAACCATAGTGCATTAATTGTCTGAATGAAAAGATTCAGTGAGTTTGCTTCCATAGGATGCTGCCTTTTTTAACGGTAGCTGCCAATATTTTCATTATTGACCAGGGTGATGGAATACTGAATATGCTCATTAAACGTGGAGGTGATGTCCAGCTGAGAGTGGCTGCTAATCCAATTTCAGGTTCCTTTAAACTGTAATAGAGCCTTAGACTTCAAAATTAAGTTGACAAGTTGGAGGAGGGGTCTGAAAAAAACTTGTCAATCAGAGGGTACAGGTGCAAAGTGTTGGACACAGGCAGAGATGGGGATCGAATAGCAGTGAGTGATTCTGCAGAGCAAGGTCTTGCTGTTACTGTAGTTAAAAATCTATATGTAAAGAAAGAAAATCATGTGTGTCCACTCCTCCCTTCCCAAGAAAAAGAAAGTAATAAAGATTAACCTTTCTGGATAAAGGGTATTTTTGATTAGTGTTATTATTTTGATCCATGATGACTTTTTTCACCTTTCCCATGACTGTGGTCCATACAGCTCCTTACTCCATCCTTCCTCTCCATCTCCAGTTGAGAAACCAGTGAGTCTGTCCTTTTGTCAAGGGGATTTTCATTTGGTTGAGAGGCTTTCTCAGGCCTGGTGGTGGGACCAGTCTGTAGATGTCATGAAAATGGGTTAGCTTGGGAAGGTGGCATTGGCCTACCTTTGTTTGGCTGGGAGGAGCCCAATAGCTGCCATCATTGTGGTGTATCTATGATATCCTCAAGTTGGCACAGAGAGTCACTGGTAAAAAAACACTTGTGGCCTTTCAGACTGCTCTGTGAGAATGTTTTAATTCACTGAAGTACTGATGCTGTGTGTGACCTCCTGCCATGTCAGGTGAATGTCAGTCACAGTGAGTTTGCTGTGAATAAAGTATGGTATCTAGGGTTTCCCACAGAATGAAGTGTTAGCTCTGGACAAACACTTACCTACACCTCTTCAGTGAAAATGTACTTTTTAATGTAGGATCTCTTGGTTTTGATTAAATTGTGTTAAAACAAATGCTGAGTCAGTTGCATACATTTTAATAGGTATAAGTACATGAAAGGAATAAGTTTGTTCATCGTGCATTTCTCAGTTTCTTCTTTAGGTTTTTATTATTTCAAATGAAAGAGGTTGTACAAGCATAAAAAATTTAACTTGTTTTTAAAAATTTAAACCAATTAAAAGTTGCATTCCTGTGAGAAGAAAGAATAACTTTTTGCTGAATTACCTTCAGTTTAGATTTATACTTAATTTTTACATCAATATTTTTATACCAGTGATTTTTAGAAGCTTTTCATTTTTGTTTGAACAACAGAAAGATTCCAGGGCATCTGTGTTTTCCTTTTTCAATGACTAAGATTTTTTTCCAAGTAAGTGATGAGATTCCTGGTCTTTGAATGCTTTTGTTTAGGGGTAGCTTTTAAAGCTACCTTTAAAGTTCCCTTTAATCACAACTATTTAACTTGTGTCTGGGGCTATTTGCAAATAATTGAGGTTTTTAAGGTGTTTTGAGTGGATGCAGAACACAGAATTGAGAGGAAAGGAAGAACTTCGAGCTGAGCTGGTGCATCTGCTCCCTCCAGCCTGCCTGGGAGCTGATTGCCTACCCTCAGGGCCTCTCATTGTGGTCGCCTGTGGCTTCTTGTGGCAGAAACAAGAACATAAAAACAGCTATTTTGGGTAAGACAGCAATACTTCTTGCAGTGCCCAGTCTTCAGCAATAGCCAGTGCCTGGGGAAGGTTTATAGACAGGGCAATAACAGTGCAGTGCTTTTGTTCATCTTCCAGCTGGAGGGGCTTCCAAAGCAAGAGGTTGTGTTCTTGTGGTTAATAGCCCTTCACTGGTCTCCCCTGCCCCAGTAAAACACTCCTTGAACTTCTGTCAACTGTTTCAGCACCTGCAATAACTCGTGGCAGAGTACTGCAGCATGTGTGATAAATGAAGTTATTTTTTTCTTAGCTTATTATGCCATTTTATTTAATGCCTGCTTATTCCTGCATTAGAAGCAACAATGAACCATTTTACCCACTTGGATCGTTCCGTGACTCAAGATTCAAATACGTTGCTGTTTCTCACACAAAATTGAAGCTTACCAAGGGTCAAGGGCTACTGGTCACACCGTTCACTCCTTTCTTCTTGATGCTGAATAGTCACAGATATTTTTTCACTGTTCTCTCCACACTTGGAAGTTTAACTATATCCTTTCACAGGCAGGAGGGGACACTTTTTAAAGCCATTATTTTGTGCAGCAGCATAAAATATTGTCAGTTTAGCTTTCTTTTTCTTGGATAAACCCAAATACTCAATTTGGGTTTTTACTGAAGCAGAGTCTGAAGCAAATCTTTGTCTCTTGTAACCCCACAATACTCTTTCTGAGCAATAGAAAGTAGTTAAGTGTGCACATGAAGTTTAGTTCTTTTTCCCTCGACGTGACCTGCTTCACACTTACCTGTGGTGAATTTCATTAATCACTTTATATCCTTGTCACTATATACTCTTTGAGGTGCTTATGTAGCTCTTTCTGACTATCAGTATTCTTATTAGTGTAAATAGTTTAACCTTCTTACTGATTTTAAGACAGTTTGTACACAGATTGAAGTATTACATTTCAGTGAGACTTGACTGAAGATTTCCCTTTACTGAGAAAATGAACCACTTTATGCTTGATTTTATCATTTCCACTCATTGATATGATCATTATCTTTCTTATTCCATGACAAGTGAGCATGGTGTTCTGTGTGGGGTGGGTTTTTTATGATCTCCGTGGAAGAGACCTTCTGAAACCCTCTGAAAATTCAAGTAAACTGTTTTGAAGTGATACAGATCTGTAGTTTGGCTGCTTTTAGCCTCACATCAATCCATCTAATCCAAGTTACACAGTCTCTCTTAGCTTTCCCACTGAAAAAGGAGGCAGGAGTGCATCTAAGGACTGCTTCTCCTTCCCTTGTAGAAGCTGGAGTGGCTCTTGGAGCACCATTTGGACAGACTGCCATTATTACAAGGTAACCAGAGCCCTGGGCCAGGGAAAGAGGAAAAGGAAATTTGAGGCAAATCCAGCAAGTGAGAAATGAGATACATGAAAACTTAAAAGAACATAAATGGAATTCCGGCAGTCATTGCTAGTGTGCTTTAAAAGTAACTTTTTTCTTGGCACCTGAGCCACTCCTCTCCACAGCTTGAGCCATGTTGTGTGATACAGAAATGTTTAAGGAAGCCAGAGAAGCAGTTTCTTTGGAGTAGTCCCATTGACTCCACTGGAAGTTTGATCATGCTGCACATCAGAGGTTGTTGGATAGGTGAAACCACCTTGTTTAACCACTGTCTGCCCCTTTAGCCCAGCCAGCCTGTCTGTGAGTCCATCTTCTAAAGCTCTGTTTTAGCTTGTGTTAGCTTGTGTGCTGGAGTATGTCTATCTCACATAAACATGCAAGAATGCAAATATATAACTACAGTTTTTAATTTGCTGTTAGCTTTTAAAAAGAACTTAGTGTACTGATTATTAGAATCTGTCAGTAAGAGATTGGATAGCAGCTCTCGTGGTGGGCTCTGTGTGTGGGATTATTTTAAAGACAACTGTTAAATTAACACTTGGATCAAGTAGAAAGACTCCAGGGTATGCCACAACCTAACCTGTGAGGTCAGTAATGTTATATCAGTAATATAAACCAATGATAATCACAATTATTATTATTATTATAGTAAATAAAAATAAATAGCATTCTTAACAGATACCCAGTTTGGAGTAAATTTACTCAGAAGAAATAAATGGGATTAAAGCAGTGGATTCTTTGAAGTCATAAAGTCCAGGTCATCGCCTTCATATTTTCTGTCTGATGAATTCTGGGATTATTCCTGGTTCTGTTATGTCTGCTTTCATTTCATTACAGACACAACTTCATCAAATATTAATGATAAGGGGTGTAGGATAAAGCCTTTGCATCTTGTTCCTTGCTCTTCCTTGCTGCCTTACCAGCAGTGAGAGTATTCTGGAAGTCATGGTCAACTGCTCCTGCAGAGCCAGCAGATGGAGAGCAAGAACACTGCTCTGTTTCTATGTGAAAATGAAATAAGGAGTTGCTATTGTTTGAGGAGGAAGAGGGTTAAAATGTAATTAGCCAATGAATATCATGAGTAGAAAATGAAGTTTGAGAAGGTTTAACTTTTAAAAGACCCACTGCAGATACTGTGTTCTTCCTCTCCTCAAATCAGTTATTTTTCTCCCCTTAAAATATTAAATGTACTCAAAACTTTCTGACTGGACAAATTGATGGTTAATGCATGCAAATGCAATCTAGCAGCGTTGCTAGCTTCTCCCTGAATAGTTTATTTTAGCTTCTCGCATCCTGCAGCTGATAGAAGGATATGATCCCAGAAGTGCTGCTCGTAAAAATGCTTTTGTTTTACCCAGACTTGAAGTTGACCCCTGTCAGGTATTCATTGGCAGATGATTACAGTTATGTGGGTAGTGGTACAGCCTCCCTCTGAAGGCAAACACCTGGAGCAGCTGGCAATATAGTACATACCCCATTTTATCAATCAGCCATTTCCCTAACAGACTGTCTTCTATTCTGGTACTCCCTTTTTCTTGATTTGAAAGTACAACTTTTAAGCATTTTGCAGAAGGTTGCTTTGTAGCCAACTTTAATCATAGCAGGAAGCATTAATTATATAATATTCTTTTTAATAAATGAGATAACTTCTAAGAAAAAAATATGTTTTTACAGTAATAATTTTGATTGATGAGAAAAAGATCTTTGGATTCAGATAATAATGAGGCTGTTAAAAATCCCTGGTTGAAAACAGTCTGGGCACTTATTCAGGATTCTCACTTGTGGCAAGAAAAATTTATTATTTAAAAGAACTGATCTGTGCACACTGATGTTATCAAGCCTAAAACTTCTCTCACAGTTTTAATAGGTATTTTGTGGGCTGTTCATAGCAGTGAGCCTTACATTGTACCGTCAGTGCATCCAGGTTCAGCTGCTCATAGTCTATAAACCTATTGTCTTGAGGTTTTACTCACTTTGAATATTAGTTCAGTATGATGGAAAATGATAACAGCTGTACTAGGAAGTTTAACAGTGAAGTTTAAAAGCAAAGTTTTTCTCACATCCCTGTGTAGATGAGGGTCAGTGGAGTTTTATTTAATTAGGTCCCATCTCCCACACCCATCGTCACGTACGTGTGCACATTCCAGTAATGCCGTGAGAGGCATGGCTAACATCTGTCACAGGCAGTCTGCTCTTGTTTCTCTTTCTTTTTTCACAGGGGTCAAGTTTCATATGGAATTTTGTTTTTAAAGATTTTAATTTGTATCTCATTTGTTAAGTTTGTTTCCTAGAAGGAGCCCCAGCTGAAGGAATGCAGCTTGCGTTGAAACACAGAGGTGTGCTGCACGGTGATTCTCGTGTAGGCAGGCACTCTTTTCAGAGCCTGTGCCTTGAGGACTTAAGTTTTGATTGGGGAATGAATAAATCCACCAGCTTCAGTGTCAAGAATACTTTTAAATAATAGCAGTCTGCCCACTAGAAGGTCTTTTATATATCCAAACTCCATGTCTTGAAATACCTCAAAGTCAAGGGATGAATATCTTCTAATACAGTGCTGTGTTTCATAAGTCACAGGTCTCATCACAGGAGAGATTTGATGAACTTCTGTTAACCTGTTTTGCCAAGGAACTTACAGCTGTTGCTTCCTCAAAGGTGGCTTAATGCCTGGAAGAGTGCTGGTGCTGTTGCTAAGCACCTGATACCTCGCTCCTATTCTCTGACAGTTGAGAAGTCTGAGTCTTTGGGTGCTTTGATGCAGTCCCAGAAATTAGCAGGAAAATGCTATTCACAGGTGATGGTGGAATTCAAGTGCTCTCCTCAATTCCCAGCACTTACAGGAGGTCTGACCACTTTGTCATTTAAGGTACATTTGTCATATACCTTTGAGAAACAGTAAGAAAGCAGAATGTTGAAAATGACCTCAGAAAAAAGCAGTAACCCTGCTTGGCTAGTTTAAGACATACTTGTTTCTGAGCTCAGACCAGTATCAGTCATGCCATTTTTTTCAATATCTTGGTCTTGGGTATCACAAGGTAGTGCTTTAAATTTTATGTGAGACTTTAATGAAGTTAGGGCTTTGCTATCTGTAATCAAGTTTTTCTTCACTGAAACCAATATTAAGTCTTCAGTCACAAGATGCCCCACTAGTACAGAATGAGGAAATATGTGGGTCAAATTTGCAGAAGTTGGATTGAAAGCACATGAGCTTGTTCATTGTTGCCTTATGTATTCAAGGTTTCTTGGACCTGTTGGAGTCGGTCTAAAGGAGAGGTATGATTATGATCGTAGGGCTGGAACACCTCTTCTATGAAGCCAGACTGAGAGAATTGGGATTGTTCAGCCTCAAGAAGAGCGGGTTCCAAGGAGACCTTACAGCACTTTCCGGTGCCTAAAGGGGGCTGCAGGAAGGCTGTAGAGGGATGTTTTACAAGGGCATTGATAGGACAAGGGTCAATGGCTCTAAGCTCAAGGAGGGAAGATTTACATTAGATATTAGGAAGAAATTCTTTGCTATGAGGGTAGTGAGGCACTGGAACAGATGTCAGGAGAAGTTGTGGATGCCCATCGCTGGGACTGCTCAAGGCCAGGTTGGATGGGGCTTTGAGCAGCCTGGTCTAGTGGAAGGTGTCCCTGCCCACAGCAGGGGTTTTGGAACTAGATGATCTTTCAGGTCCCTCCAACCCAAACCATTTTATGATTCTATGACTGAACTGGAGGAGACTTGATGAGTTGTTTAACTAGTGATGAAAGGATGGGCTTATGGTACCAAAGGAAGATTTTGGATACCTGTGACAAGAACTAGACTGTGCAGTGAACTGGAAGCGAAATTGATGAGGCAGTGCTGAGTAATACTGAGGTGCTGAGTTATTCTTCAAATTGTATGTTAGTAACTTCTACAAAAAAGTGTCCTTCTTCAGTCTCTTCAGTCCTCTTGCAGTCTCTTGCTTTTAGAATTAGCTGTCCATAAACAGTCATCACATTTGCATTCTTAGAAAATTAGGCTGCTCTAAGGTGCCATG
This sequence comes from Monarcha castaneiventris obscurior, assembly GCA_026261815.1. Lineage (NCBI taxonomy): Eukaryota > Metazoa > Chordata > Aves > Passeriformes > Monarchidae > Monarcha > Monarcha castaneiventris. The sequence continues at coordinate 19,380,784 of JAMPIT010000379.1, read as the reverse complement.
AAGAGAGATAAGAGCATGGTGACCTGTGTTGTCACCAATAATAGCCACCTCCTTTATTGATCTTCAGGCAGAACTCAGCTGTCCTCAAGTCAGTTTAGTAATTTTACCTAGTTGAATTGCTGAGGTTTGTTTATTTTCAACGAATCCCTAATTCTGTGATTCAAGTATTCCAGCTCTCTTAGATCTGTTGTTTGTCAGGTTTTTCATAGTGAGTTAATATTGTATCTGCATTAAATATTTAAAATATTTTAAAACAGTTGCTTTCTGTGTGCCTTCTGCCTTGTATTTTTAAAAAATCACACCTTCAGATGAAAGATATTCTAGATATTCTGCCACATATTTATGCTTTAATGACTAATTTAGCATGATTAAAGATTTCTGCTTGTATTATTGATATATTTTCAAGTTAATGTTCTTTATTTGTCAAGGGAAAAAAGCTTAATGCTATTGTTAATTGCATAAAAGAATTAACATTGTCCAATACCTGGATTTAATTAGGTTAATTTGAAATACCTTTAAATGTATCTTTGATGGTTCTCATCCCACGCACAAGGTGGGAGCTGGATTTTTGCCTGCAGTTTGACTAGAGGACATTTGATTTCATCTCAGTCTGGGATTGAACATGTCAAAAACGGAGCTCACAGACAGCTCCTTCTCACCAGGAGCAGGGATGTGCATGTGCGAGTGCCATGCAGCGGATCCAGAGTGACAGTAAAAAAATAAAGGAGAAAAAAAGAAAGAATGAAAAAAAAATGAAGGGGAAAAAAAAGACTGGCTGCACAGCCTGCTTAGCATAAGCAGCTGCTGCTTGCTGTCTTGTGCTGTGAGAGCACCTTTCTGACAGGTTCTCAGGCTCGGCTCCGAGGTCAGCATGGGATTAGGATGGGAACCCACTTTGCCTCTCCTGACAGCTGCAATGTTTAGTCACCGCACGGTGACTTCAGCCCTGTGGCTTCTAAAGAATGTTTAATTAGTTTGCCTGCTATCAAAAATTATCTCAAGCAGAGACACAAACATATGTTGGAATTGGAGAAGACATAGTAGGGGGGCTAGTGAAGGATGGCATCCAAAATATTATGAATAATTTTTATATAGGCTGTTACACTGTTAAAATGTAAAGTTTTCATAGGTAGTAATCCTAAAGTGAAGAGATGCTTTTGTTCTATGTAATTATTTTTGAGACATCCCTTGAAAACAACGTTTGTTGTCTAATAAAAAAGTATGTTGAAGCAAACAAGTACACTGCTGTTCTCTCCTGTGGAGTAAGAGCTTGGTGGGAACTCGAGGAGCCTTGGGAAGACACAAGTGCCGTTGTGTGAGGAGAGCCAGCCCTCCTTGCCAGCGCACTGTGAGCACAAGCCAAGTTGAGCAAGTTTGTTATAGATAAAAGCCTTGGATCTCTCCTGCTTTCTCTTGGGACTGGCAGTGTCTCCATCGCACCCAGAAATACTTCCTGAAAACCCAACTCCTTTCCAAATAGCTTTTAATGCATGAAATGGATCAGCATCCCCTCCTTTGTAAGCTTTCTATAAGAAAACAAACTGCATTTGAGGGTTAAAAGCCTTTTCACTGAAATGTGTAGCTGTGTGGCTTGTGGTGGGAGCAGGGACACAGGAGGTGAAACGTGGCAGCAGCCACGGGGTTTCATGGCTGGGTGTGAGACACAACCTGCAGCCGCTGCTTCCACTCGGCCAAACCTCCTGAGAGTGGTGCTTCTGTAAGGGCATTTTCCCACTGGAGGGAAAGCTAAGGAGCCAGGGCCTAAGGAGAGCTCTCTGGCCTATGGGGTGAGTTGCTGAATATTTAGGTTGCATTAGACCAGTAGACTGTGGTGCAGAAATATATGGATACACATTTATAGGAAGCCTAAAAACATATGCCCAGCTATGCTGACTGCAGAACAAATTGGGTGTTTTTTTTCTGTGCAGGTCTTCTACTTTTTTTTCTTAGTTTCTTTTATTGACTGATGTTAGAAATGTTTTTTTTTCCCCCACAATTTTATTTGTAACTTCCTCATGGTATAGATAATCCAAATGAACCTCAGTTTGTATATTTTTTAATTGTTCTGAATTAACATGATAAAATACATCCTGAGTAACCTTGTGGCCTCTTTTTCGTTTTTTCTTGTCCTCCCTCCTGCTATTTAAAGCTCAATTAACTTTTCATTAAAGGTTTGTAGACTTTTTGGGATAGAAATCATATAAACCTTGCCTGTTGGGTGCATCTGTGGAATAAAATAGCTTTTCTTATTTGTGATTTTAGGCTCATACGGGGGGTTGATGACATTGTAGGGAATACAGCCTGTTGCATATCCTAGGTTGTTGGAATAGCTGTCAATAAGATGTATCTCTGTACATGTTGTCATGTCAAATTACTAATTTCTGTTGCTGACTTTGCAGTTCTTAAGAGGGATGTTGTAAATATTAATGAAACATGCTTTTCAGTCTCCCAGTGCTATAGTAAACTATTATTCCCATTTTATGAAAAAAAAAAAATTACAGTGTGGAAACTGTAAGATGCTCATGAATATGAATGGTTTTGGCAGTGGTAGGGAGTAACTGAATTTACGATGTCTGTGTTTTAACCAGGAGACGTTATTCTTCCTGGCTGAAATTTGTTGATTCACATCATAATTGCAAAGGACTCTTCTGATAAATGGCATAAATGTTGCTATGGCTTCCCAGCATCTGTTTTCTAGCAGTCAGACTGTGGAGCAGCCTGGAGTTAAGTGAAGCATCTACCTCTGTTTCTGCCAATTTGCAGAACTGTGATGTAATGGAGGATGTCAGCAGGATTCTTCTCTACTTTAGAAGAAGAAGCAAGAAGAACTCAGCACTGCCTTCTTCATTAGTGTTTAATTTTTTTTTTTTTGCTTACTTAAGGTTTTTAAGAATAAGCTAGGAGGGTTAATACTTTAATATGTGTAACATACTGCATAATAGTATGCAGTTATTTCATCATCCTTCAGCCAGTTGCTAAACACTGATGTTTTAACAAATATAACAAATATTTCTGAATGCTACAATAGAAATGCTGTATGTGATCCTGTAAATAGGTGTTTTCTCATGTTTTGGATGCAAATGTATACAGAATTATATGTCTTTTTAAAAAAATACAGATTTTGCTGTAAACCCTGTAGCTATTGCCCATTGTGTATTGTAATTGTTAGTGGGCTTTTTCTATTTTAGACTTGTCTGTAGCGAAAGGTTCCTATTCAAACTGATTTCAGAAAAGTAAAAGCTTAAGTAAGAGTATTGAGCTCCTCCTGAGGTCTGCAAAAACGCATGGTACCTAGGGAAAGAAAATGGAGAAAGTCAGATTATTCACCCAACCTGTGTGCAGGCTGGAGTTGCCACTTGTAAACTGTAATGAAAACAACCTGTATGAAGCAGCACAGTAATTATGCTATGAATGGAGGAGCAGCAGCTTAAGGCACAGAGTGCATATTGCTGTGTACTGGGCTGTTGGGGATTGACCCCTCTCTGCAGTGTGCCTGGGAGTGCTTCTTCTATGAGATTTTACTACCTAGGATTGCATATTTTGCTGACAGCTGTTGTTTCAGAGATAGGCAGAAGAGTTTTGTTCCTCTTTCTTCCCTATCCTGTACATCCTCCAGTTCCCCATCAGCCCCTCTTCCCGTTGTGTCTCCGTTACTGTAGAGACAATACTCCACTACCTGTCTGATGGTAATCAAGTGGAGAGTCTTTAGGAGAGCAGGAGAGTACCCAACAGCAGGATATTCTAGCCATTATTTCTCTAAACCTGACTAAACTAGAGAAAGCCCTAAAATGTGCTAAAAATTTCCATATCATTCTGTGGTGTTCTGGGTGAATGTGGGAAGTCAACCTTCTCATAGAACTGGAGTGTTTTGACTATCACATTAGGAGCCTGGTCTTCAATTAGGAGAATCATAGAATCACAGAATGGTTTGGGTTGGAAGGGACCTTAAAGACCATCGAGTTCGATCCCCCTGCCATGGGCAGGGACATATTCCATTAGAGCAGGTTGCTCAAAGCCCCATCCAACTGGCCTTGGATCCACAACTCTGGATAACCTGTTCCAGTGTTTCACCACCGTCATCATAAATGTCTTCTTTATGCTCAACCTAAACCTCCTCTCATTCAGTTTAAAACCTTTGGCCCTTTTCTGGTCACTACAGACTTTGTTAAACAAAGTCTGTCCCCGTCTCTCCAATAATCCCCCTTTATATATTGAAAGCTGCAGTGAGATCTCTGCTGGAGCCTTCTGTTCTGCAGGCTGAACAGCCCCAGCTCTCACAGCCTTTCTTTGTAGAAGTGTTCCAGTCCTCTGGTAATTTTCATGATCCTCCCCTGGTCCTGGTGTGGCAGGTCCATGTCTCTTGTGCTGGAGACCCCAGAGCTGGGTGTAGTACTCCAGGTGGGGTCTCAGTGAAGCGAAATCCCCTTCCTCGACCTGCTACCCCTGTTAATGTTTTTCAGCTTGTGTAGCTTGCCATTCCTCTTCTGCTCTGAATCTTTGGCTTTGGAAATATTTTGAAAGTTTTTACTTGATTTCCTGCACTATTCTTTCAGTCTATTTTAGCATTCAATGCAAAAGATGTATTCCAGAAAGAAGGAAATGCCATTTCCGTTTTGGGAAGAAATTACAAGAATCTTTTATTTACAAGAGAGGAGTCAAGGGAGTTCTTGTCTAATAGAGTAGTGGAAGGTAACATTATTGGCAGTGAATTAATTTTACCTTTGTATGTAGAGTATTGATAAAAATGTGACATGTCACACACTGATGTTTTTCCCTTTCATTAAGTGTGTTGTGTGAATGACAGAGAATTGAGTAGGAAGCACTAATTATCAACCACAGTTTTATGTATAATTGGGCCTATAATGAGAAGTGTGAGTGGTTTGTTTACTGTGCACTTCAGTTCTGAAACATAAAAACACAGCCAGCAGCACAATGAAGAGCTGTCTTCATAAATTCACTCAATTTGATACCAGAGTTGGTACCAAAAATTTATTTGGTATTAAAACAGTACATTGCAGGCATGCATAATGGTACCAATTATATAAATGTACATTTTATGCAGTATATATAGTTATAGCCTCAGTTTGAGGAGATATATATAACTATATAACTTTTGAAAGGCAAGAAAAGGATGGAGGAGATTGAAACCACAAAAGCCCACCTTGAGCTTCTTTGGTTACACTGTGTGCTGGTTATGCCATGGGAGTTCTGCGTGGTCTCTATTCCTTGTGGGATTCTGATGGGGTGGGCTTTTCAGGGGAATGAATTATACTTGGACAGTTGTTACTCATGAGCACAATGTGTTATCTGCTGGCTGATGTCTTGTATACAGCTGTTTATGTTAGTGGCAGTTTATCTGCAGTAGCAGTGTTACTGAGCAGGAAGTAGGCAAGTGAATATGAACGTTTCCTATGAAATATGGGGTCTTTGAGCAAGGGCTCATCTCTGAGGTATTACACTGTGCTATCAGCACTGGGGAGAAACCCAGCCTCTTGTGGCACTTGACCTGAAGAGACTCGTTTGAGCAGATGAACAGGAGGACCTGAGGTACTTTATGTGATGGGTCATCACACAGCCATGGGCTGCTGCAGCAGCAGCCTGCAATGCTCACTTGTTCATAGTGGCTTTGCAATGAAGTTGAGGACAAATGTGTTATGGGTGACCAAGGCTGGGATGCAAAGTATCTGTAAAGAAGCTTTGTTCATTTTCTAGGTGTGTCATTTTCAGTGTATGATCTTTAAACTTCACCAAAAGCCTAGAAAAATTGAGGGAGGGTAGTTAGTAATATTACAAGATTTCATTTTCTTTATGCTTTTTTTTTTCTCCTTGTCTTCTTTAATAATGTGAAGAAAAGTGTAGGACTTCTTTATCTAAAAAACTTCTTGATCAATTTATTGCTTTTCTTAATAGTGCTGTGTGGAATAATCCAAGGGGATATGGAATATTTCTGATTATTTGAAGATAGTTTCCACTGTGTATCAGGTATTTTTTGTGGAAACATTTAAAAGGCCCAGTTTCTAATAAGTCAGTATACAGGTATTGGCTCTCACTGTATTCTGACAGCAGCCCTGGGAGCTGTTAAGTTGCATTTATGCCATTGCTCAGCCAGTAATTGTATATGACTGGTTGAGAATAGAGACAGCAATTTCGCAATGGTTTCCTGGACATTAGTTCTGAAATTAAGCCAGAATCACAGGAAGGTGGATCATCTCATCTTAAGCTAAATGAAGTTTGGGGTGCTCTGGAGAACTGTGGGAGACATGGTGTTGGTACTATGGATTACACTGTGGGCCTGAGTCAGAGGTGCCTGACTGCATGGAAACCTAGCAGTTGTGCCAGCCCTGTGCTGGTTCTCACAGAGGTCCTTTGTGCCTGAATCAGAGCTTTCTAACCCAGCAGCATCCCCCTGGGCTCACTCTGGAAATGAGACCCAAAGTTAAGAGGTGGCACAAGAGGAAAAACTGTGCAGTACTAAGTTTCTCATCCCATCTTCTGCCCTCAGATTTCCCTCTGCTTCTGATTCTTGTGCCTCATATACTGAAGTCCAGCATAGATCCTGTGATTCTTAGATGCCTCCATCTGTTTTCCAGTTCTGTGCCCTTTCTTCCTTTCCAGCTCAAAGAGTCTGGTCAGTTCTGCTAGCCCTGTAGTTGCACTTCGAACAAGGAAGGGGATCAGAAAGCTCCTTGTGCTAGTAATTACATGCAATTTCTGTACCAGTTTGAGAACAGAGCTTGTCCAGTGTTTGTCATCAGCTGCAGAATATTGATGGAGATTGCTTTTTCCTAAAGCAATAAAAGCTGCATACAGTATTTATGTTATGCAGTAAATACAGACTGCTACATCTGCCTACCAAGTCAGAGCAGAGAAACAGGGCATGTTTCTCTAATTTGTATGTGTTGTGCGCTTTTTCTCATGCACAGGCATGCTCAAAAAGCAATCCAGAGATCCTTATAGCTGTTTTCAAAATCTGACCAGCCACCAGGAGCTGAGTAGTGCTTCATTTTCCTCTTAAATTTTTCTAAGTCCTTAATATTATTTAATGCATAGAGGGAATGGTATTTATGTAATGAACAGCTATGCCGTGCTTTGAATAGTTCACAAAGAAGATAGAATTCCCTATTTCTTCTTGGCATTGGTAGGGTATCACTGTATTAATATGCTTCACAGTCACAAATGAATGTAATTTTTCAGGATCCTATGAGCAGAGAGGCATACTTATCCCATATTTACCCCAGTTCACAAATGGGCTGCTAAGGATCAGAGATTAAGGATGCAAGTATCTATTATAAATTCTGGGAGTTATGATTACACAGCTTGAGCCATTTCATCTTCCATTTCTCCTCTTACTTTGATACCTAGCACTCTTCCTGCAGCTGTATGAACCAAGCAGCTGCCTTTGCAATCAGAGCCAGTATTAGATACTGGCCTGTGCCTCCAGCACTTTTCCTTCAGCTGCATAGGCAGGCAGGCAGCTGCTTTTATGTATTAATATGTGGAGCTGGCATTGGTTATTAGGGCAGCTGCTCAGCTGCCCTTACAGCTGGAGGAAGGGTGTCTCCTACTAGGAACAGCTCATAGGAGTGCAGAGACTTCAAAACAAGGAGGGTATGGCCTGGCTTTTCATCTCTGAGCTATATTGCTTAGGGCTGCGAAACTGTGATTTCATTAGGAAGTGTATACAATTAATGGAAGTAATTGAATATGTTGAAGTTACCTACCATTTTTTTCTTCTGCATTTTATGGGCTTAGACTGGTGACAAAAGTCACTGTGTGACTTCATTTTTCCTACAGCAGAAATGTTTATATTGCTTAAATTTAACCAATTGAGTTAAAGTTTTATAATGAATTTAAAACCTGGTAGCCCTACCTCCTTTAATTGTAGAATTAGTGTCTGTTCAGAAAAGTCTTAACATCTTTTTGTGATTTTCATGCACAGAGATAAAATGGGAAGTTGTGCATGTCCATCCTTGCTTATAGCACTTGGCTGTTTGTTCAGGCCACTTCTGTGGGGTTTAAAGACTCATTTGAGTTTGAATCTTGAGCTCTTACTTCTGCCCTTATTTAGAGAAAAAGACTGAGAGCTTGCATTATGGTTTGTGCAGCCTTTGACAGATGAAAGCTCTGCTCTGCTGTATTTCATCTGGGCATCAACAGCCAGTGGCAGCTTGGTTTTAGAAGGCCTTGTCCATATGAAACTTCCTCCTGTCAAATTCTTGAGTAACATAAGGCTTAGATGAAAAGAAGAATGGGGATTAGTGAAAAGCCTGAAAGTGCTGTGTGTTGCATAAAGCTATGCCATCATTGGTAAGTGGCATAAAGCCCACGACATAAAGCCCACGACTAAGCTACTTCAGACTTTGTGGACAGTGTTGAATGAAGTAGCAAAATTCTGTAGAGAGCACCAAAGTGGCTCTGGAAAGAGGAAAGCAGTGGAGAGAGAGTAAGCAAGGCGATATTTAATGTTCTGTTGAGTGGGCAAAGCAGGCATCAGTGGTGCAGGACTGTGCTCCTCTTGAGTATGTAGCGAGCTTTCATATGGGGCTAGTGAAATAAAAGAGTTCTTTGAGGAGTAAATAGGAAAGCGTGAGAGGATCTCAGTATTGACGGGAGCATGTTCCTCTATGGGACTGGGAGTCCTACGCACCATAAGCTGCTCTTGGAGTGTAAACAAACACCTCTTGGAAGAATGTGGCGTGCTTCTCCTTTGATGTTGCTGAGAGGTTTTGAAGTACGTGTAAGAAGTAGTCTTCCTCTTTTTCACACCCACCTCCTCACACCACATAGTTAAAATTAGTTTCAGTTCTTTCCTATGGTATTTGCAGTATGTCAAGTGAAGGTGTTTTCTTTTTGTTTTTTGGCTATAATGAAAATCACTTCTCCCTTCAAAAGTCTTCAGACCAAAAGTTAAGTTTGTCTAATACTATTTTTAGGTGCCAATTCAAAGAAACATTATTATTGAGTGTAATTTCTCCTTTGATATACAAATGAGGTTCTTTTGATGTGGGGTGGTTGTTCCCATAGCAAAGCAACTCTTCAGGGCAGTTCATTATTAGCAAGCAATTGTTAAATGTATTCATCTGTTTGTACCATGTAGGCAAAAGTGATTGTGGTGCTCCCTAAGTAAGCTTGTCTTATACCCTGTGGTCTGTATCTCCTGTTAGTTGTCCTGCTGAATTCTGTCAGATTGCGAATACTTGGAATTAAATTATCCAGTGTCATTTTCCCTTGCTGGTTGTTTATTTTCCTTTCTGTGCTGCAGAAAGTGTCAAGCATTTTTGAATGTACATTGCCTTTTTTTATGTAGTGTTATCCTGTCCAGCTTCTGGACAATACCTTGAAATTTGACAGGGGTGACCTTCATCAGGGAGGTGCCTCATGCCACTTGCTCGATAGCCCATGTAGACTGAGCTAAGGCAGCAGACATTTGGACACATACATGGATGTCTTTAGTGTCTACTGTTCTCGTCCCAGACCAAAGGCAACTGGAGCATTAACAGCAGAAACTCATGTCCCACAGCCCAGTGAGGAAGGGTTGATAATAGCGAGGAAGAAACGGTAATTTCTAGACTTGTTTTGTTTCTCCCGGTCAGCAAAAGAATGATTTGTATTTCACAGTCCCTTGATCACTGTGCCAGTTGTCAGTCATATGATTAGAGAATCAAGTACCACTTTTGGTGTCAGAGGGTAGCTTGCAAGGGGTGATTTCTGCTGGTGCCAAGAGTAACAGCTAGTAGTAGTGCTGATCCTCTCAGGGGAAGGAGAGAAAACTGAACTGGGATTTAGAAGAGTTAGGCTCTTCTTTCTGCTCTATTCTATACTTCTATAGCAGTAAAACCACTGGTGTTGAATTAAACTTGAATGTTTACCTAAGGGGCTGAATTGCAAATGTTGGAAAAACTTTTTTCATTTTTATCTTCAGCTTTTCAAAGCTTTTTTTGCCACTTTAACTTGCTTACAGCTTTCCTTCATGTTATAAATACCAGAATTAAGAAAGTATTAAAGGAAGCTTATTTCATAATTCCTTTTTTAATCATTTCAATATGAAAATAATAAATGCATGGATTAAAATCCTGTTTCTAGTATAGAAGATGATTCAGTCATATCTTTTGATCTTGGCTGGAGGAAGAACAGAAAAAAGTTGACTTGGTTTAGACAATTAGCTTAGACAATTAGCTTAGATATTTGGTAAACAAGTTCAGCTGTTAGGATGGTGAAACTGTCAGAGAGTTTACCCAGGGCCAGTTGTAAAAAACCTTTCCTTCACAGAAGTTTCTTGAAAACAAGTTAGATTAATTTTTCATCAGGGGTAACCTCCTTTGGTGTAAAAGATAAGTCTTGATGTCCCATCCCACCTTTAATTTCTCTGATTTTGGTCAAGTATTTAGAAAGTAGCTGGTCATTAAAGAAGACTTGCTTTTGAGATACTTTGAGGCAAGTACAGTAGGAAATCCAGCATTTCAATGTAGTAAGTGCAGTAAACATTTCAAAATTCCTGAAATAAATATTTCTTTGTGGTGCTTATAAAATCTAACTCTTTAAACTCTTTATTGAAGAGTTTGTGTTACTTTGTAAGTGACCCAGATGAATGAGAAATGCTTATAAATACAATCTCAAAGTAATCTGCTCAACTTCTTTTGTAAATGACCATGAAATAATTAGGAGTGAGATGGGGAAGCCTTTGGCTGAATTACTGATACAGCTATTACCTGGGATTGATTCTGCCGCCTCAGTTTGATTTTGTGCATTTCAGTCAGCTCTCATTCATTTCCATTTGCTTGATAATTGTTGGAAGAACCTGAGGTGGTCAATTATATAACCTTATCGCTAAAACAATTTGCTATCAGGCTTTGCTAAACTGTAACTTGAGTAAATATCTTCTGGCTCACCAAAAGCTTGTGCTATTTAACAAGAAATGAGTTTTTGTTGTGGTTTCTCAACTTTTGGCCCTCCAATTTCCTGTTTTTCTCATCTATGCTTCTTACTGAAGAATGAACACTACTCATAGCTTTGTACCTGGCTTGAAAGATTGAAAGCTTGAAAATGTTAGGGAACAAAACCCAAAAAGATGTGAGCATCCAGTATCACAATCAAATAGCAGTATCTGGTACGAGCCTACACACACATTATAGTTTAATTAAAATCTGTCACTCCTTTAATACTTGTGCACACATGCACAAACCAGTTGACTCCTGAAAGGGAAACTCTTTAAGAAGGTATATTGTTATCATTGAATGTATCAGTTAGTAATTTCATAGAAGCTCTTTAGATATCAAAATCAGGAAATAAGTCTTGAAAATGCTTAAAAGTTCTTAACTTACTTTTTCCCCCATTACTTAGTATGACACACTCTAGCAGCTTGAGTTACAGCAGTCTCATTGCCATGTGTTGAAGGATGGCATTTTTCAGACTAACACACTGCTACTCTGAAAAATCTAAATATTTTTAGTCTTTTTGAGGACGCAGTTTAGTTACCTGTGTGTGCTATCAAACAGCTAATCTGTGTATTACTGCACAACCTGAGCAATTACTGGGCAAAGCAGTGTGCTGTGAAACTTTATTTTGCAGCATCCACAGCATAAACTAAGGATAAATCCCAGCTGTTTGAATATTAAGTTCTTTAATTTCACTAGTCCTCATTTTTATGTGGGTTTTTTCCTTTGTAAAAATTCCTGCAAAGTATTAGTTCTATACAACATTTTTAGTCCATTTTACTTTGACAATTGTTATGTATGCAGATAAAATGTAGGCTGTAATCAGAGTGGTGCTTGTACTGCGCTGTCAAATGACAAAAGTGTTATGAATTGTTCTTTTTACGTCACAGAGATGGATAAGGATGTATTTGTCATGCAGACTGGGATGACAGTATTCCAGGAACATTCACTATATACTTCCTTGGTCTCTTCCTCAGTCCTTCCAGCAAAACTAACTTGGTTTTCTAAGTGAGGCTGCAACATTTTAATTATGCCTGATAAAGCTAAAAGAAAACCACTGAAATAATTATTTGGAGCTAAATCTGTTCTCTGTATCATTACACAAGACAAGTGCAAGGCATTAATTGTTCAGGTGGCAAAAGGGACCCCTTGGACTTCCCGGAGCCACTTTGCTGTCTCTGTTGCAGCACCAAGGTTACAGCAGCTGCTGTCTTACCCCTACTCCAGCTCTGCAGGGGCTGGTCCCCCACTGCCATTCAGAAATGCTGCTGCTGTGTTCTTGGCTGAAAAAATTGCTCTTGGGACAGAGAATCCAATCCGCAGACAAATCTAAGTCCCCTGCCAGGGATTTCCAATTCCCGCCCAACAGTAATTGCAGTGCTAGCTGAACTCTAAAACTTCTGTGGCTTCTTTCTGATTTTTACTGCAGTTGGTGAAGCAGAGCTATCAGTCTTGCATTTATTTGCTGTTTTATTGGGTGCTAAGTGTGGCAAGTTGCTAAAATCCTATGTTAAATAAGGCCGACTTTTTAGATACTAAATTTTTTGTATATTTATACATTAAGATTTATTTATATATTATAAACAAAACTACATTTCATAAATTAAAATTATTCCTATGCAAAAAGCGAGACTTTAAGGTTCAGTAATTGCTCCCTTTTTGTCCTGTCATATTACTGGGAAGCTTTGATTTGATCAAATCTGTTCTGCCTATGAAAGGCGAGACAAATAGATTAGATATTGTAAAAAGAAAGTTAAATCAAGTATTTAAAAATTTCCATTTAAGACTTTTTATTTACAATGTGGAATAAGTAGTGGCCTTTTAACTGTCATGTTTTTCTTGGTGTTGTGTGCATCCATCAGTACTGGGGTTGAATAACCTCGCCTTAACTAGCACGCTTTCTTCTGCTTTTCTTCTGGTGGTTCGTGTAACTTCCCAAGTGTGGTTGATGCTGAAACGGGACAGAGGGAGATGTGGCCAGGACAGGGTCTGAAAGGGTGCAAGTGCAGTGTGCTTGGTCCATAAACAAGGAGCTGAAATAGTGTCAGCCTCACTGGAGTTCAGTTTAAGGTTTGGCTCCACCAGTGTAGTGGTGTGGTGGTGACAGCGCTGGAGGTGCATCTCTGTGTCCAGGGACTTACACACTGTGTCCTGGCTGCAGGTTAAATTTCTGCAGGTGATAAATGGCTGAGCAGGTACTGACAGTCCTGTAGCAGCCAAAACTTGTACCTGCCTCCTGGGGCTCCACCCTGCTCTGGGCTCTGCGGGTGTTTTATCACCCACGTAATCTGAGCTTGTTCCCAAGTATAAGAGAAACTGAATTTGCCCTGGGTGACTGAATGCCTGTTCTTGCTTTGTATGGTCATCAATATTATAACTAACACCACTGGCTTCAAAAGTGATTTACTGCAGGCATGATATTTTAAAATGCACAAGTAAATCCTTTCAGAGTCGATAACATTTTAATGGAATTGACACATTAATAGGCAAAATCGTTTATGTGTAGTTTTTATTTTTCCCTATGTGAGAAAACTTCAGAATGATTGTTTCCACCCCAAGAGTATTACGAATTGGTTGGACCATCAATACTTTCCCTAAATCTTTTGTGCAGTACAATAAACCTCCCTGCCCTTTTTATAGGGAGAGTGGTAGAATTTCACCTGCCATTTAAAATGCAGATAATACATTGTTTGGAGGAGTTTGTTTGAAAAGGTGGGTTAAGCTGGAATGAGTCATGGCCAGGGTGCTCTGTGTGTGTGCATCTATTGGGAAGTTGATACTGTGGGAAAGCTGCAAGGCGCCTTCTGAGGTGATGGAAAAGAAATACTGTACTACAATTAGTTTTACCCACAAGCAAGAATAGGATTTTGTTATCATGATTAATTGCATCTTACCGTGTTCCACCACTAAGTGAGCAATAACAGGAGCTGGAGTTCTTGGACGATAGCGGGAAAGAAAAGATGAACAAGTGAAAGGTACGGAAGCAGTCTTGAGCTCTCCCTTGCTTTCCCTAACAAATCTAACCACAGTCTCCAGCTTCTGAGATAGATAGAAGTGTTAAGCAGGTACCTTTTCAGTGGCAGAGCTTATTTGAAAATGGGTTGGGGCAAGCTTGTTCTTTGTTTTATTAGTATTACTGAATCTGTAGTATAAAGTTGGCATTTTAAAGGAGGACTGCCTTTAGTACAAGATTAGTTTCTAACGCTTTGGGTTCCCATTTTATTCCAGGCTTATAAACTGTGAATATTCCACTGACTTTCATTTGCTTTAATAAGGTCCCTCCAATCTGAAACACTGGCAAAGCTTGTTGTCTTTTGGGGTAGTAAGTTAAGCAGCGAGATTTTCAAGGCAGCTTGGGAAAGAAAATCAGAGTAAAAGGTTTAAAATGGAAAACAAAAAGGGTGTGTGTGACCTGGAGAAGTAGATGGAAGGGTGATGGGTGGATGTGCTGGGCTTCTTTAAAATTATTTACACTCTGGTTCATGCATGCCTCCACTCTGAGTCTGCAGTAATTCACTGGCAGAATGTATTTAGTTTACTATTCCAGAACATCTTCGAAACCTATTAAAGTACAAAACTCATTCTTGTCAGAAACTAAAGGTGAACATACCAGATACATGATTAGTTTGCTGTAAAACAGTTTCCTGCATCTATAAAAAGGCATAGTGAATTCTATAAGGTTTTGAAATCTTTGGATTACTGAAATATCTTTTCATTAATTTTTAAGAATATAAACATAAATGTTCAGTAGAATCTTTTGCAGAGAAAAATGGGGAGGGGACTTGAATATTGTTTGCATATTATCAAGGGCTGGGTGTAGAACATACAGAATGTACAGCAGTTGCAGGTAACAGAGACAAAATGAGACAGCATCTTAACAGCTTCCATTTTCCAGTTCAAGAATGCAGGATATAGGCCAAGGTCCTTGGTCTTCTAGAAGCTGGTATGAGCATTGGCTAGGAAAAATGTTCTCACTGAGTGCTTGTGTCCCACGACACCAGCTAGAGAAACTTTTAGTGCCATTTTTAAAATCAAATAAATGCTGGTAAGGAGAAGGGAGGCAGTGAAGGAAGTTATATTGGGGAATTTCAGTTAAAATGTCTAAAGTTTGGAGGAAAATATAAAGAGTAGAGTGGAAATGTATTATATTCATAAAAAAGAGTTACTGCTCTGAAAATAAGTCCAGCAAATGAAAGATGTTGCCTCCCTACTTTGTTCATTTGTTCTTCATTATTTTACTTGGTTTTGGGAGTTTAGTTTTGGTGTGGTTTTTTTAGCCCCTGTTCAGCAGCCACTTCTGCAGGCACACTGCAGAACCGTATGTGTAATCCCACAGAAATCGGTGAGTTTATCTGTCAGAGACATGGACCACAACTCTTAGAGAATTCAAGCACTAGTTTGCAAATATTTCAGGATTTGCTGTCTGTACACATTTGTACAAAACCTAGCACAATCGTGCTCTGGAACTGGGAGGATTTAGGACTAAATATGAGGGGGAAAAGGAAAATTCTCTAAAAATCGCATGAGTTTCTTGCAATTGACTGACTTCATTTTAATCTTGGTTTTATGAGCACTTACTACTTTCACTGAAAAATACAAAATGAGAATTAAAATTTATTGTCCGTTCATACACAGATCCTGTATTAAACAATTATTTTTATTTTCTGGTAATTTTTATTCATGCATAGAACAGATGAAACATTTTTCTTTCACGCATTGTAAGCTCAAGTGAGTGCTCCAATTTTAGTCAAATACTTAGTCATGTTTTATCTAAATGAGTCCTAGTTTGGACATCGTTCTTTGCAGTTACCTCTTTTCCAAGGTGATAGGGATGGAGATACCTAGATCATTCCATTTGCCAGGATCTCAGGGCTGTCGCAGGAGGTATTAGGAAGGACACCCAGGTGGTTCCATGCAGATGCTGATACCCACTCACCTCAAGCCCCTCCAGGCGTGGGCTGGTTTTTTGCAGTGCTGTGTTGCAGCCATTCTTATCCCAAGCTCCAGCAGGACATACTGGCTGACCTAGAGCTGACTCTTCCCATTCAGGTGTCATTAGACCTGGGTCAGTACAGCCTTCTGGACAGTGGAGCCCAGTGCAGAAATGTGTAATCATTCTTGATTGGCTAAATAAGAGCTAAAAAATTTTCACTGTCCTGAACTGACTCTCTGGAAAGCCACTTTCACTGTGCCCCTTGGAGCCCCTGATAGTGGGAGTCCAGCTAGTGTGGATGTATCAGGTCTGGCACCATAGAGAAGCAGTTTAGATCTGTGTGGTTGGGTAGTCAAGAGACTGTCAGGGGTGTTTGGACTAATTCTACACCCAGGGAGCCCTGCCAGACCTGAACTCTGCACAGCTGAGTCATTGCTCTCTGCGTTGAGCTTCCTGAAGTGCTAGACTGATGTTTCCAAATCCAGAGTAAAATGCCATGGACAGCTCTCCCAGGTGACAGAACTGTTTTATTCCCTTGCTTTGTGGACAGGAGTTGTAGGAGCTCCTGTAACTCAGTTTTCTCTCTGGAGAAGGCACACTAAGATAATAGTGCATACTGTTATCTGAAAATTCTTTGATGTGCAACAGGTATGTCAAAACCTGCCTATTTTGCTGAAGCACATTCTTAGCAAGGTGAATGTTTGAGAGGAGGATTGAAAGGCTGAGTTTTATTCCAGATTTGCATCTCCTGGCTCCATTTTCCCCTTCAGAGGGAAGGGGATGTAATTTCAGACCGTCGGTTAAAGAAATACAAATATTTGAGGAAACAGATAAATCTCTGCTAATTGATTCCCTGGCCTCATGCTCCCAGTTTTGGAGGTGCTGGCATTAAAGCTGAGGCATGAAGCAGTTTGAGTTAATGGTGTCTGTCAGATGATTAGATGGCACCACACGTTGGAACAGAGTAGCTGGAGAATGGGCAGGAAGAAAAGGAGAATGTGGCATAAGCAGGCATAGCTCCAGGAAAAAAAAAACCCTTACAGTTTCTTCTGACTTTTGAATGTAGGCAGGAACTCGAACACATTTAAATGAGACTGGACCAGGACAATCCATCAGTAAAGATTTGTTGGATTGTTTAAACTGTAGATTAAGTAGGTCTTATAAAAACAAAATAAAAATGCTTACTGGTAAGTGATGGTCTTTGCCCTCTGTAGAGGGGCTTTTTATAATAATTTGCTTCCACTGGACTGGTTTTCATTGCTTTACAGCATTAATTTCATGGTAGTGCAAGCTCGTGGTTTACATTCTCTTATGCTGCTCTCCAGGTGACTGACCCAGCATTCAGAAAGGCAGTAGTATTTGTACTTTTTTTGTCTGATTATTTTTTCCTCCTTTTTAAGCTTCAATTTGTTAATAATCAAAGCTCACAAATGCATCCATCATGTAGGAGACATTTTACTATCTGTAATTCAGCATTTCATAAATTTAATTATTACAGTCATAATAATTTATGGTAAAGGGACAAGTAGACCCAGAATCCTCATATTATTTGATGAAATGTGAATGTACGTGTTTAATGCCTAAAGAAATTATTTCTGATAAAAATAAATCCAGGCTAAAACTAGTGAGGTGGGAGAAACTTAACCCTTTTCACTTGGCTTGGGGAAGTAGCTGATAACTGCTGCCGCTGTTTGACTCCCTTGTTCAGATTAAAAAATAAATTAAAAGAAGGAGGAAGGGAATGAAAGAACATTTCCTTACCATGCAGTCACACAAGCTATTGTCTGTGAGCTCCCTGCCCCCATCTCTTTCACCCAGGCACACACACACACGCACACAAAAAGCCAATTTTGTGTCCTTCTGAGCACACAGATGTTCCTCTTGGCATCCCTACTGTATGGATAGGGGGTTTTTTGCAGGCACAGAATGTGAGGGTTCTTTGTTGGAGACAAAGTGTTGCCTGTGGTGGGAATTGCTGCAGTGATGGGAAAGTATCGTAATGTATTGTTGGATTACTGTGTTTTTTACCCCAGTAGAGACAGTACATTAAAGTAGCTTTGTGGGCAGTGAATTGTTTGAGCCAAGCCTGGCTAATAACAGCCTCTCCTTGGCAAGCAGTCACACAAGGTATGGTTGGCATAGTTTGGATGGTCACAGGATTTGTCCCAGGCATGTGCAGCAGCTCTGCTGCCTTGAGTACAAGTCTCAGCAGCCGTGTGTGATGAGCTAACGGGAGTGCTCTGATGATGGAGAGAGAGCAGTCCTACTTTCAGCTCTTGGTTTTTTACTCTTATGATCTGATATGATACAGGCTGCCTTCTAAATTATTTTTAGGACATCTGGGTTTTCTCTATAAAGGGTCTAAGAAAACAACTTAAAATTTTTTAATTAATTTCTAAGTAAAATTAGAAGCTAATAGCATTAAGTGTTTGTCTGAGCTTGTATACAGAAAAGGATTCAAATTGTTTCTTATGCTAAAGTCTGCCAGAGAACATGGTTCTTCTTTGGGCACAGATGATAAAGCTCTGAATAAAGCTCTTTTGAGAGCTCTTTTGAACTCTTTCTGATAAAGCTCTTTTGTTGTTGATGGTACCAAGCAAGAGGAACACAGACCTGGAAGTTGGGGGTCTAGATTAAGTTCATTTTGTTCATATAATGTTATTTTTTTATCTCCATTCTTCAAATATGCACACATTTTGTCATGACTTTGACTCTTTTGGTTGGCAGTTTTGTACCCCCATAATAAATCTCTGATGTGACAGGTCTACCTATGTAGATCCAGTTGAAAGATTGCACAGTTTAAGCTGGAGAAAATGGGGTCAAAAAAGAGCTTATAGGTGAAAAATTCCTTGAAGAAGCTGCTTCTAGGAAGAATCTGGAGGTGGGACTGTAGAGAGGAAAGTTACCTGGCTCTGTATAGCAACCAATAATTCTTTTATTTCTCAATTGCTTCCTCTAATGACAGAATCTCTATTCATTTGTTTTTCCCCTAGATACCTTTATCTATCTATAATTTTTTCATTGTTGAGAAAGATGTAATAATGTTAAGTTTCTGTAGTTCTTTCATCTTTCCACATCTAGGAAAAAAACCCCCACAGCCTTATTTGGTATTTTTTCTCAGTCCATGTTTGTGTGTTGTGTTTAATGAGAACTTAGCAGTCGTTCTTTATTGACCAGAAGACAATAAAGTGGTTATAGAAGGTGTCAGGAAGGTGGCTCTTGTCCTTGTACAATGTCACGACAGTTGTTGTTAGTTCATTTCCAGGTGTACTCCACATACTGAATGCAGATCTGTTAACATGATTACTATTACCTACTTTTTACTATTTTTAAATAAACTTTTTTCATCCTTGAGGCCTGTTTCTTGTTTGTGTCTCCAATTTCACTGAATTGCATACATTATACTTACTCTAAGCTTTTCCCTCTTCTTTCATTCCCCCTTTTAAAATCGTAAAGCATGCTCCTGTTTCAGTGTCAGTGTCCCCTAAACAGAATTCCCTTTGGAAACTGTTCTTATTCTTCTGCTTTCTTTGGTGTTAGGAACCCAGGACACATTCTGATGTGGTACCCAGCAGCATGATTTCTTTCCTAGCTTTCCCTGGAAGTCCCTCCTTGTCTACTTCCAACCTGCAACTGCCATTTTTGCCTGCATGTTTTTTGATTTATCCAGCTGTTCATTTCTTCTTTATTGCCTCCAAAACTAAATTTTCTGAAAAGTTCCTTTTGGTAGTTGTATTCACTGATAGTCCATATTTCCTTAACCTCAAACGTTTTAGCATTAGATCAACCTTTGTAATTTCTGGAATCTTAATAGTCTGGTAATACCTTGTTTCATGCTCTTTTGGATGGTTTTTCCTCCATTTAGTATTTCTAAAAGCTGTCCTCAGCCATCTGCGCTCACTCCTGACATCATTGTGTGCAACAGGTGAGTGGCTTTTTAGGTGACCTTTCTCACTGGTAACGCCTTGCCTAGACCCACCAGGTTCTCCATGGATATTCTTTATATGTTTTCCTCAACTGTTTCACAGTTTCATGAAGGACATATTTTAAAAATCTGAAACACATCTGAAAACTGTCCCTCTCCTGACTCTGATTAAGATCTATTGATATGTTGGGGGTTTTTAGCAGAAAGTGGAACCATCAAATATTTGCTCTGCTCAAAGGCAAGTGCATAGCATTCTGCAGAGAAGTGGAACTTCCCCTGCTTCATACTCTTTCTTGCCAGATCTGGAAAATCAAACTGACAGTGTCAAACTGGTTGCATTTTTAAGGCACCATTCCCCAATAAGATTTTCATGTTGTCTCTGAATAGGCTTTTATTAACTGTGAAAGCCATTGGAATGAATAATGCAAGTGTTAGCTTACAAAGAAATGTTCCTGACCAAATCCGAAAATGTTCCTTTTACAGGAGCACTACGAATTTTTTTTCATCAAGTCTCCTCAGTGTTAGTCCATGTTGTTAATTTATAATGTAAGTAGCTGAGATTGTTCTTGAGGCATTCATATAAATGGACACTAGCAAGGAATTGAAACTTGAAGAAGTATTATTTGATATACCTTAAAATGTTGGGTAGTGTTCTCTGGTGTAGAAATGCAGGCATATGTTCCAGATGTGCACACTCGGTGATGCTTCAAGATGGTTTGAGAGCACTGGAAATAGTTAGGTTTATAATCTCTTGTTACACGGGGACCTTTTTCCCTGCCAGATCCCATTTTATCCTCTTCTAGCCTTTTCAGACCATACTGTCAGACATTTTTAGCTAAAATCTTTAGCTGAGTGTCTTGCAGTTATCTGAGCAATCTGCATATGCTACATCTTACAGACCAACTGTTACGTAAATGTGACTTGACTTTTGCCATGGTGAACAGTAAGAGTGACTGAGCAGGCCAGAGGGCAGATGTGACAGGCAGTGCTTTGTGCAGGCACCAACAGCCACAGGGAGAGTTGGGGAAAGACCAGGGAACAGGGAGGTTCAGGGAAGAGGCTGCTACTTTTCAGCAGTCCTTCGGGAAGGAGCAGTCCTCCCTTGGCCTTAGCTGATTGATTGGGGATGCATGTGGTACCTCCAGCTTCTCTTGTCTTAGAATCCCATTCAGTTCTTCCTCCTTTTCACTCTAGCCCATCAACTCTCTCTACAGACCTCACCCACATTCTCCAAAGTTGTATTCCTCAACCTGTATCTCCTCCAGACCCCTCTCTCCCTGCCCATTCTTCCTCTGAGACTCCAAATCATTAGTGCCCAGCCTTCCCTCATCTTTAGCACTTTTTGCATCTCTCCTGTTGCATTCACTTGCAACTGAGAATTCAGGTGTCTGCTTCAGCTGTTCAGCAGCTCCGTTTTCTGTCTTTTTTTTTGTCTGTCTTTGTGTGCCAGCCCTTACATTAACATGGTTTACCAGCACTCACTGCCACTGGAGTAGCCATTTTAGCCTCCCTACATGTCTTCTGCATCCAACTCCCCCAAGAGAAGAATAAATCCAATTTATGGCTATGATGAGGTTTAAATACAAAGAAAGGACATGGACAATACTTTCCATCAGTACAGGTGGGAGTACCAGAGCATGGTTAGAAGCTGTGTCTGCAGAAACCTGCTAGACAGTATGTGAATTATCCTGGTTTGCTGAGGATTCTCCTGTGTGACAGCTTCTCCAAGCTGTACAAAGCTTGAGGGCTGAGCACCAAAGCTGGGCAGGTTTTTAAATTCATTGTCATTGTTCCCATAGCTAGTATCATTACCCAGATAGTAAGGGGGAGTCTGATTTGAATTTTGATAAGAACCATGTCTGAATTATCAAAATGTGCTATTTATAATCCCTTATAAGAGACCTGCCAGGATGGCGGGTGTGAGGGGACTGGAATCAGCTGAGAGAGAAAACTGAGAAGCACTGCAAGAAAAAGAAGACAACTGAACTTAATTGGTACTGGTGAGAGAGAAAGTTGTGATGGGGTAAGAAACTGAAAAGAGGGTGAGGTTGGCTGGATAAATGGGCTGGGACTAGGATGAGTGGGGAGGCAGTAAGTAAGAGGGGGCAAGAAAATATGTGTAATAGTTTTTTGTGGTATAGAGAAAGAAGGCTGGAAATGCCTGGTCTAAGATCTCAGGGAGACAGCGAGAGGCCAGAGAAGTTATGATTTAGGAGATGGAATAGGTGCAGAAATTGAGTAAGTTTGAGACCACATCTATTAAGAAAACTAGAACAGTATTGTGGAAGGTGAATTTAAACTGTGGAGGGCTGAAGGTTTAGGACTGTGTACACGAAAAGTATCTGACTGAGACAAGGTCTCAGCATGGGAAAGAGAAGGGGTAGGAATTACAATAGTGATTACTTGTGAAAAGATGGATAGAAGAATGTGAGATAGAGCATACTTCACATGAGTCTGTTTTTCTGAGTTTTTTCCACTTGGCTACCTTTATCTTTCATCTTTTAAGCAGTTTTCCTGGCTTCTGGTGCCTGTAAGCATAAAGGGTGATGGGGTTTTTTAGCGTTTTGTAAAATAAGTGGCTATTTTTTAATATCTATTTAAATATATAGTCTTTATTTTTTAACATTTTGTAAGTTACAAAGAAATATTTTAATCAAAATAATTCATTTCATAGTTTAAACAGTGGAAAAAATACAAAAAATGTTGACTGAAGACTCAGATTTCTTTTTTCTTTCATTTTCCTCTGAAGTTAAAGGATATGCTTTGCATTACAGACTGAGAAAGCAACTGGCATAAATTACTGTGTGATGACATGACTATATCTGATACAAGTTCTTAGATGACAGGAGCCACCTCTTGCAAGTTTCATTTGTCAAAGCTTACCTCACTGTGCCATGGAGAAAAGGTTACAGCATTCATCTTTGATGTGATATAAAGTACATTTTAAAACACAGATTATTCTGTGGGTTCCTTCCCTAAAAAAAGGAATGATCCTATACCAAAAGTTTTAGTGAATGCAAACTGATTCTTGCAGATACTGTAGCAAAAATTACAGCAAGATTTTTTTGTTTGTTTGTTCTAGTAATTAAATATTGGCTACTTTGGGTTTTGTTTGAATTGAGGACAAGCATGTTACTTTTTACAAGTGATTTAGAAATAAGAAATTCTACTGAGAATCTAAATGTCCATACTGGAGCAGGATTAGATTTAAATATTTGACATCTTTAGCTGTATTCTTTTGTTGTCGCAGACACAAATGCCATTGATTATTGATATCATGGTAGTAGCAGAGCTTGACAGTGTCTTCAAAATGGCTTGTTTGATGCTTTTCTGTGACAGTTATAAACAATTCCTGTCAGGCTTTGCATTTACCTTCTTTTAGCAATAGGAATGAAAATTTACATGTTTCATTCACCTATGTCTGTGCCACTTTCAGTCAGCTGTCTGTCATCTCAATAGCCAGCAGTGGAGACACAGGGAAGGGTGACAAGGTCCCTGCACTTGGGTCCCACAGAATGAAGCTGCCGAGGCTTGACCTATAAATTATGGCTTTGAACAGCTCCATAAGCATAACTAAGAGGTAATACTTTACCCCCTAATGGTTGGTTGATTCCCAAACTCTGCTGCTTGTACCAATCTGTTCAGTAGTTTTTTCCCCCCAAGTGTCCATACATTAGCACTTCTGTAAGTTCCAGTTATCCAGGGAGAATGTTATGGGTGTTTTTCACATCAGCATCTAGCTAATATGCCCAAACTCTTTGTGTATTCATTTCAAATTTCTGCTTTAGATGGTGGTCAGTGCAAAGTGGGATTTGGCTTTGGACTTCCTCAGGTGCATAAAACCTGCTGGTTTTAAGGATGTTTGCCATAGGATCTGCTTATGCACTGTTGTTCCAAAACACCGGGTGACAATGGCTGTTAAGTTAATCATTTCACACCCTCCTAAAGCATTCTACTAAATGCTTCCACTAATACGAGAGGCTTTTATCTGATTTTATCTAGCAGAGTATTGAGATCTCTGCTTCTGTCTAGCAGAGTATAGCCTATTTCCTTGTAGAAGTATGGATTTGGCACAAGGAGCAAAAGTATTCTGAAAAATTCCTAAGCAGGTGTCACAAGCAGTAACTGCTCAGAAGAAGTGAGAGCATGTTTGCTTTCTTAGTTCAAGGAAAGAGGAAAACAAATTGAATAGGAAACAAATACAACTGAAGTGGTAATGGGTTGATGAGTCACAAGAAGCAAGATTGCATTTTCTGACAGAATGTAGCCAGCAACCTTGGAGCATTTTTGTGAAGTGTTTGATTGCAGAGAACAGAGATGCTTTGAAAATCCTATTTAGAGCATCCATCCCTTATTTGAATGACTGGATGCTGTGGTAATAAATAATGGATGAATAAAATTTAAGCCTAAAGGGACCTTCAGGTCATCTCTCAGGACTTCACTGTATCATGAGACATGACATTTCAGCAGGTTATCCTGAACTGAACTAGCACATCTGTTTTGACATCTCTTCAGCTGAAGCCATCAATGGCTGCAAAGTCTCAGTGCTTGGAGTTTTTTCCTATTGGTTCATCAATATTATTTGCAAATTGTCATTCTCATCTGCATTAGTTGGACTTTGCTTTCCTGATTATTACATGCCTTTCCCAGACAGATTTAAGCACCTTTTAATACTAGTATTTTCTTTCTGTATAGACAGCTCAATCTTTTAAATAACAGATCAAGATCTTGATGTGGTTATTCAGTTTTATGCATGTTTGTCCTCTCTTTCGTAGCCTTTAAAGAAAGGCAGGCAGCAGGGTACTACCCCACAGTGCTACTCTCCCAGTGTCTCTTTCACCGTCCATGTTCTACTCTATGCAAAATTCACGGTACCTTTCTGCTGCCACTGTCTGCCATCACTGCCATGTACAAAACTGGGATTTGGCCCTTTTGCCCCAGCATTGCCTAGGAGCTCATTCTGAGGGGGAGGGTGTGTGTTAGGACTACTGTCTGGACCTGCTGGATGCAGGATTGCTGGCCCCATCACTACATGTGCAATGTGTACCTTGCTGCGCAAAAAAACACTTTACAAGATGTAGATTTTTACATAGAAATGTGCTGCCTTCAGCTTGACAGCTCTTTTCATCCATTTATTTTCTGAACAAGAATTTTGTGTACACTGGCAATGAGGGAGAAGTTTCTGGGAAGCGTTGTGCTTTTGCAGAGCTCCTTCACTGTGGGGCTTCAGAGGGTGACTTGTACAAAACTCACACAGATCTGTGCTCCTTAAGCCAGCTGCAGGGCGTCCCTTTGCTGATGAAGTTGAGACCAGTGTGGGCTCAGGCAGCATCTGTGAATGCTTCAAAACATTTTCTAGAAACAAGATGAATTGTTCTGCACACAGCTTCGTTCCATGCCAGCTGCACTGCTTTGCTTCTGGCTGCAGTTAGTTAGAGGTGGGTTTGCTACTGGGGATGCTTTATCATTTCAGTATTACTAATGAGGAGCTACAGGGTGATTTTGACTGGATTTGAGCGGTGGTAAGAATGGTGAACAAAAACTCTGGAGGGAAAGTGATGGTCAATTTATTTCACTACCTTTGCTGCTCTTATATTTTTTCTGAGGTTGATAATGTGGTGTCTTTCACGTAATTAAAAAAAAAAAAGAAAGTGAAGCATTTACAAATTTTGTAAACTGTTCTGTACTGTGCTAAGGCACTGAAATAAAACCTCTTGAATAATGGATCCGAAAAACACACTTTGAAATTCTCACAGTGCAAAAATGAAAGGCATCAAGACTTCTGATGGCATTCACTGAGAGCACCATGGCTCAACTCTAACCGTGTCTTTCGAGTGTTTTATATTAATTGATTTTGTATGGAAGATAATCCAGGGATTCCTTTCATTGCAGTTTTCAAAAGCCATCACTAGACTGTGCTGGGAGACATTAAATAATAATGATGCTAAAAATGTAAAAAAGTCAAATTAAATTCTCTCAGTTACACCCTCAGTGTAGGAATTAAACCCCAGGTTTAAGAGTTGCCTTCCTACTCCTTTCAGAAGTGCACATACCTGAGGGGTGGGACAGAGGGCATGGAAGAATGGACAGTGGATGAGAGTGGTCACAGCCAGCCCTGGCAAGTTCATTCAGCTTTGTATTGCACAGGTTATTGTTCCAAAAGGAGGCAATGGAGACTG
This sequence comes from Monarcha castaneiventris obscurior, assembly GCA_026261815.1. NCBI lineage: Eukaryota > Metazoa > Chordata > Aves > Passeriformes > Monarchidae > Monarcha > Monarcha castaneiventris. Next base: position 19,354,813 of record JAMPIT010000379.1, on the reverse strand, counting down.
AAAACCAGTAACAAAGTAGGGGGCATGTGAGCCAAAATATTCTGCTTGTCTCAAAATGTCAGTCCTGTATTTTTATAGTATAAAACAGACGATATCTGTGAATGCACTTTTGAAATGAGTGGGAAATAGCAGCCAAGACCTGGTGAGACTCAACCATTTCTGTAATTGTGTTGTTACTTTTGTGGCAATGTTTCCAAGAATAGAAGCTTTGTTGCCTTAAATTTTAAACTAATAACTTGAGTAGTTTTAATAGAAAAAGGACTGCTTGCTAATTTGTGATCAGATGCAGTTTTAAATATTGGATAGTTTAACAAAATGCTTTAATGTCTACACCTATAATTTAGAGTTTGAATAAAGTTCTTAATGCCATTTAGTAATAAGGATGCTTCCTTTGCATGTGAAATTGCACACCTGCAAAACTTCTGTCCCATTTTCTTGGCCGAAATTGGTATAATTAGGATCCCCATTTTAAGTCATAGCCTCCTTGTTTTTACATGCTCATCGCTTTCCAAGGTAACTCCATTTGTAGACCTTTCACTGTAACCTGGAATGACTTTTAAGTTAAAAAAACATTCTCCCCCCCCAGCATTCTTAATTAGCTGGAGCTGAAATATGTCATGCCATATCCTCCCCCTCCAGTTTTATTATGTAAAAATATTGGGGTTTTTTTTCCTTCATATATCTTTCACATAGTAAAATTACTTAAAAATTACAAGTTTAAAATCTTGACTGAAGAGTTTGGGGAGTTTTGGCTAAACCCTTTAATTTACCATTAAGATTTTGAGAGATTTAAAGCTTCAGTGCAAAAGTGGAAGGATCAGCATAGAGACCAAATTGCAATAAAAGGGATATACACAGTCAGAAGTAAGCTTCCAAGTCACTTGAGTTTGAAAGTGCACACTGTGCTACTCATGTGATTAGCAAAGAGGAGACCTACTTTTTGTAAGTTGGCACAGTAGTTTGGTATTTGCATGCAAAGATAATAGGCCCTATTTTGAATGTAGTAACAGGTCATAAACTTTAATTTTTATATTTGTTTTTTGAAATTTCTTTAACACCATTAGCAAGGCTATGCTGTGTGCTTTCTCTGTGCTCTTGCATTCTGTGTTACATTGGTGATGTGTGGTTGCACAGGCTTATGGTTCAAATAAGAAAAAGGATTTTCATGTTGCTTCTTTTATAGTTCTTTTCCATGACAGTTCAAAAATTAAAAATAGCACTGAGGCAGTTATTTGGGTTGCCTCTAACTTGACTAAATGTCATCATCTGGAAGTGATGTTTGAGGGAAGGTACACCTTGTACCTAGTGCTTTGCCCGCTCCAGAAGAGTTGGAGAGAAGCCTGCAGGTACACATTGAAAACAGAGAAAGCTTTTTGGGACCCATTGTTCCTTGGCTGAAGTTCAGGCAAGGGTTTCTGGTGGTGCTTCAGTGGGTGCTCTGGACACTGGCTTGAGAAGGGTCATGGCTCAGCAACAGCAGCCAGTGGATTCCCACCTCTGAATGTGGGTGTTAGGTGGAGTCCTTCCATTCAAAATTTGTGTTCCCAAAGGGTTAAAATTCATATCTGTTGTAAATAAATTCTATGGAAATGGATCAAGCTTTGAGTCTACTTGCAAAATATTTTTTTTTTAAGTTCTAGAGAAATTCTTATGCCTTCATTTATAATGTAACTAAACACCCTTGTCTACTTCTCAGTAATACTTTTACCTGGCAGTAGGAAGTGGTAGGAGGAAAACGTGGATCCTTGAGAAACACCATGCTTGGGGGTTGGGTGAAGGTTAATGGTATCTGCTGATGGTCATTGGATAAGATGATCTTGAATACCAGCATTGTTACTTAAAAATAAAGCAAGTCCTTCTGCAAAGTGGAGTAAGTAAATGGTTTCTTTCCTTTTACACTGGTGTCCTGTGTCTCCTAGGCCACTATTCCTGAAAATAATAAAATGCCTGCTTTGTTTCTGGGTCCTGCTTCCAGCTTCTGCTTTAACCATAGGATAGTTTTATCTGTTTTAAGGATAAATACCTTTGTGGGTAGAATATGATTACTATGCATAGAGCAACCTATCATTTCCTCTTGCTCTAAAATGTGGTGGATAGACCACCACTGCATGTTGTGTTAATGTTTCTGCTTTTTCTACATCATCTACATACTCTTGAAGTGTTTTAGCTGTAGGGAACATCTGTCACAAGCCCAAATGTTTATATTCATAAAAATTGGCAGTTGTGTCAGCTCCTCAAAGAGATGTTCATCACGATCTTTTTGTAAGCAGATGTGCTGTGACTGGAAAAGCTTCTTTAATAATTGTGTTAAGTACGATTAAAGTATCTGGAATCTCTTCCAGTTACTGAAGCAGCATTGAAGATTGTGATTCTTCTTATGAAAATACAATTGCTTGCATTTTGCATTACAAATATATGCTGAAGTCATGTCTGGAAATCTGAGCAAAGTTCTCTGTATAGTGAGAATGCTCTCTGTATAGTGAGCAGTGCTAAAATTGGGGGAATCATGCTTAAGATTATTTATTTGTTCATTTATTTTCTATGAAATTAGATGCATTAATCATGAGAAGTACAGTTTCTTCACAGATTACCCATATGGACTTCCCTGGTTATAAATAGTATTTTTAAAGGCTTGATTAGAAAAAAATTGTTTCGCTATTCACTTGTAAAACATCACTGTAGTCAAGCAACCAGCCCAAAAGGAACTGATGTGCGATGAAGGTAATATTTTGTATTTCAGTTACAAAAATGGAGTTCAATATCTCTCCCACTGTGTGCTGTTAACTAGAGGGAGGACTTCTAATTCAATTTAAACCTCATTCTGTTCGATCTCTGTAGAAGAGTGTTGGACCCTGAAGGTAGTTTTCTCAACAGTGTCCTGCTTTAGGTTACTGGTGAGCTGCTTTTCCTGTAGGAGGAAAGAGAAGAGAAAAAGGCAGAGGGATAACAGGTCTTTAAAATTCGTTCCAGAACCACTAGTATTAGTCTTAAGTTTTATTAGGTTTAAAATATGTTAAGGTTTTTAAAAGCAGTACATAATGGTGTAGTTCAAAGATCTGAGTTTAGTGTCAGTCAGGTTTTAATAGTTTTATGCAGTCTTACCAGTGACATTTTCCTCTTCTTGGCTCTACTCTATATAGTGTAGATTTCTACACGATTCACCTGCAGTGTTTTCAGTGCTTTTTTGTCATATGCTTTACATTTATCCCTTCTTTTCTCTTTCCAAGCCTCCTATTTTCTCATTAAAACATATCTGCTCCTTCTTTTCTGTTTCCATAGAGCATTTTTCCCTCTCAGATTTCCTTCTCTCCCTCTTATTTTGCCCATTCTCAAAACCTAATCCCTCCCCACACACACATTGATAAAGGCAGTAAAGTCTGATACTTTATGCCAAAGATATTGTTAGGGATCAGGATAACTTCATGGTTAGAGGCAAAGGCAACCCATCTAGCCAGCAGCTGTCAGTAAGGTGAAGGTTTGGTCCATGCTAGAGAACGTTCTGGGAATTTGTCCCATATACCCAGAAGGCTAAAACTACTACTCAGCTGGTCTTCATTTAAGATACTTCAATGAGGAGCTTTCCTCTTCATTCTCCTTCTTATGCCAAAAGTTTTTTGGGGAACTCTCTTCTCAATAAGCCTAAAAAACTTGGACGATACCATCCACTTTTTTGGTCTTATGCATTGTCTTTTGATTTCACAACACTGAAATGTTGCACGTTAGGTTTCGTAAATAATTCTCATCAGTTGTGAAACTGTTGTGTTTTGAAATGCATATATTTCACAGAGAAAGGGACAGAACTGATCCTTTCCAGCTATTTAGGTAACAACCAGACATAAGCTGTGCTCTGTCTTTGGCAGCTGTGCCATACTCTTCACTGCAGCAGTGGTTACTTGCATTTTGGACTGGTGAGGGCCTTCACTTCTATGCTTTTTAAGAAAATGTGTGTTATTTCCACTGGACTCATTCAGATCATCACTGGATTTGTTGGGACGAGTGCTGGCAGCGCCCTTGCTGACTGAGTACCCTATGTACCCCACATGCCTACTCAGGGTGGAGGTATCAAAAGATCTTCCTTTGCAGTCTGGATAACAGAGCTGAGTATTACCCAGGATTAACTAAGAGGCGTGGGAAACAAATGTAAGATAGCACTGACAGAAAATGAAACCAAACCAAAACCCACCATAAATGCAAGTCCAGGTTCTTTTCTTAAGATGTGTCGTTTTCCAAATGAATCTTGGTTTGATGAGCTGAAGAAAGTTGAAATCTGGTTCAGTTTTGCTTCATGCTAGCAAACAACTGTCAGACAGAGAAGATTGTCTGTCCAAGGTGAAAATGAGCAAGGTGGAAATGGTGCAACCAGACTTCCCTATTATATTTTTTCTGTTGGTAACTAGAAAATGTTTCAAACTTTCTCTTGCTTTTGCTCAAGGTAGTCAAGCTTGCTGGATCTTCAGCTCTTTATGTTTGACTTGGGGAAAAAAAAGTACAACTTGAACTTTCAAAAGAAGAATAGTTCTCAGTTTTATTGCTGAACTTCAATCAGTAACTCTCCAGGTGCATTATAAAACATGCTATTATTTTTAAAATCTTCACTAATTTGGCATGGCCATCTTAACGCAGGGTCTGTTTTAAAAACACGTTGAACGCTCACATCTTCTGACTTAAAAGGGAAAGGAAAGAAAAAAAGAGAGCATAAAACAATAAAACCCAAGCCTGTAGGCAGAATGTTTCATTACAATAGTTGTGGGGTTTCTTTTTAATTATATGTAATAAAAATCTTGCAGATGATGCCCACTCTTTGGATGAGGGGATAAGACAAGAAAAGTTCCTTGCCTGAGGCCCAGGGTTGGAAATATAAACCATAGTTAGCTGGCATTAAACTTTTTGATAATAGCAATGTCACCAGTGATCTAATGATGACTTTTCCTCCCCTTTGATGATATGTTGTTCTGCAGATAATTGATGTCATGATAGCAGATGATACAGTAAAATATTTTGATGGAAGACACAAACAGTTTCCCATATAATAAAGTGCTTTTTTGTAGAGCCTGCATTCCCACAGTGAGATCTGGTGGTGCCTTGCTTCGGTGGGCAGGATTGTATCAGCAGAGCCTGGCTCTGGGGTGGTACAGAGTGTGCCCCAGCAGTTTTAGTGCTGATGCATTATAACAATGTGGGGCTTCATTGCAGTGCTTTGTTTTCTGTGGGGCTGCAGAGAGGAGAGAGCCTTAGGGGATGCCAGACCACTGTTTAACAAAACTTACCTTCTTCCCTCTCTCTCCTTTTCTTCACAGAAAGTATCAGAGAGGAACCCGGGTACGCCTGAGACTGCTGGATCTTGAACTGACGTCCAGGTTCTTGGGGGCAGCCAGTGATACAACATTGCTGGAAGCTGATGCAGTACTTTTAGGGCTTGCAGAGAGCAAGCAAACAAAGCAAAAGGAGTAAATTTACTGCAGAGAGATGCACTTTGTGCTCACAAATTACACAAATTAAATACTTCCTCAGGAAATAAATGAAAATTTTCTGTCCACTTATGTAAAATATGAGATCAATAAAAGACAATAAGCACATTGTACCTAATTCTTGCTCCATTTTTATTCCCTCATCTTTCTAGCTCTTTCCCTTTCGATTTAAGGGTGAAAGGTTAACTGAGCTTTTGTAGGTTAACTGAATGTTTTCATATTCTTGTATAAAGAATTTCAGAGTCCATCATACTATCCCAAAGGAATGTTGATCTTCCATGGAGGAAGTCCAAAGCTTGCTGTCGTGGTGCTGCTTGCAGGATGGTGTTTCCTACAGAACAACATCAAGCATTTCTGATTTCCAAGCTGCAGTGCAGGCTTTTACTGCAGATACTGGGTTTAATATCTGTTACAGTACATCAAACTTTTATCTCCATCTGCACGAGGAACTAGAGATTATTCTTTGCTTTAATCAGAGCTCGCATTTCCAATGCATGTTAGTAGATTTTCTCTGGTGGTTCATAAAAATGAAAAGAAGCTGTTTCAATGTAGTTGGCTAAGTGTAGGTCTTAGTTTTCTGTAAATATATTTAAGATAAATATAATGGGTGTTTGAACACACAACCAAAGAATCATGCTGTGGTTATTTCCTATATCTTTTTGGAGCTTTTGTTATAAGAGAACATTTCTCTTGATTTCTGGTATATCCGAGCCTGAATTCTGCACAGTCATTTGTGATCTGCATAGTGCCTAGCAGGTGTGCTGAGGGAAAGTGGAATTTGCCATTCATACCACTGAATTTCAAAAGAAAGCCTGTTTAATTTTAAAACATTTTCCCCAAAGGCTGGAATGAAATGAGATTAGTTCAGATAGTATGCCTTGTTTGTCTGCAGTGACTGTCCAGTGACAATGTGTTTCTTTTATATGGATGTTATTCAGCAGATTGCACAAAATTCAGCAAAACACACACTGGTTTAAGCAGGTACTACCCAAATCCACAGACACCTCATCTGTCTGCTGGAGCAGGCTATGTGAGCAGTGGTGCAGCTCCTTCTGCCTCATGACTGAGTACATGGGTGTCTCAGTCATGTAAGGAAAGAGGAGCTAAGGGATCCCTAACGAAGCAGGGTACCAGAGAGCCAGTTCCAGGCTGCCACAGCTCACACATCCCTTTCCTTGCCTTCATCTGGGAGGTTTTTGGATAAGATGGCATCAGTGCAGAAATGGGGAGCAATTGTTAGATCACAGCTGGCTGGTGGGTCAGGTTGCCACCCAAGTCTTCAAATGGTCCAACAAAATTTGTTTAGAACAGGATACAAAAGTTTTAACCTGTTTATAGGTTAAACATTATAATTTTTTAAAGGTTTTTGGGTTTGGGTTGCCTTTTTGTTAAATACAAAAAGAAAAGCAAAAGGAAAGCTGAAGTGCCTTTTTACCTGAAACCACAGCCGTATGGCGCAGTGGTTTGATTATTTCTTACATCTCTGGCTAAAAGAAAGCCTTTGACCAAATAAACAAAAGAAAACAAATTTCCTACTGTTGCCCTCTCATAACACTGAACCAAGAGGTACAGTGCAGACAGAATCATAGAATTATTAAAGTTGAAAAAGATCTCCATGATCATTGAGTCCAGCTGTCAACCCAACACTGCCATCTTCACCACTAAACTATGTCCTCAAGTGCCACATCTACAAATTTTCTGAACACTTCCAGAGGTGGTGATTCCACCACTTGTCTGGGCAGCCTGTTCCAATGCCTGACATCACCTGATATGGGTAGTTTCCAAGATACATCTCATGCATGATCTGTCAAGAGGAATATTTTTAGTATAAGGTATTTATTTCCCAAATACTAGGAAGAATCGCACAGTAAATCCATAACCATTCTGAAGGAACGGGCATGTTCCAGCAGATCCTTTTATAGTTTTGCAAACTGAAATTTTGTTTCTGAAATCAGTATGGATCCAAGCAAGAGAGAGGAAACAAGCAATGTGAGCTTATTTTGTTGCTTTAATTTGCTCATTCATCTCAGTGATCTTAATTAGGGGATTTTGAACATGAATTTCATTGGGTGGTAGCCTCCAGGTAAAGAGTTATCCTATCACTACAGTAGGAAAAGAAGGCCTTTTTAAGAAGCCAGGAGGGATTTAAAATATCAAAGAAATCCTGTCTGTTGAACATAATTCATGCTACATGCTTGATCAACCTTCAATAAGAGTGATCTGGGAGGAAGTACATGTGTTAATGTTTTGGGGCAGGATAAGAGTTACTTCACAGTAGGGTAACAAATAGTGATTTTATCAAACCTTCCTCTGGATAACCTTTAGAGAAGTAGCTTTTGGAGGCTGTAGTGGTTGCTATTTCAAATCCAGCTTACTGTTTTATTTGGAAAGCCAAGGGTTGACATAAACTGACCCAGTCATACAAATTGCAGGGTTGGACCTCCAATGGCTGTAGGCTGCTGCTGGTCTTGTGGCCTTTGGTGAACCAGTTGTTGTCCCAGCTTGTCTTCGGTGACCTTCAGTTATTAACTGGCCCTCCAAACTCTTCATACAGGAGTTGTCCCATGGAGGAGTCTCTCTTTGGGGCAGCCTGTGCCCATTGCACACTGCCTCCATTCTGTACAACTCCCAAAGCCAGAATTGCAAAGGCAGAGAGGGAATTCTGAACTGCCTTTGTGGTGGGTTGTTACAGTTGCATTTCATAGCTGTAATACCTGCATATACCAAGAATATGTGGAGACTACATGTCCTTAACAGCGAGTAAGAATCCACCAGCTTTCATCACTGAACAGCCATGATGGCACAATTGCATGAGCTGTATCTGTAAGGTTATCCTTATTTTTTACTCCAGCCTTTCATCAGAGTAGAAATTGATAATGCAAGCAGGTATTTCTAGGGCCATCCACAGAGAAAAATAACAAATGCAGACACTTTTCTGCTGGTTGCTCCCTATCCCCAGGAGTTCCTTTTTTTCTTCATGGCCACATTCCTTTTTGCTCCTTCTCTCTGCATTTTCTGCTGTCAAATGTGCACAAGTGTATATACAAGAGCCATGCACAGTGCAATCTCCTTGTCCACATGGTACAGATCCCTGAATGGCTTTTTGTGTGTCTTGCTTTGGGCAGTGGTATCAATCTGAATTTTTGTTTGGAGGGCTTTCTTATTTCAGAACATGCTAACATAAAGAAAGGCTAAAGCCAGCCCAGCAGCTCCTGTGGCACTGTGCCCAGCTCATGGCACCACCTGGAATGGAATACTTTTGTCACTCTATATATACTACATGTACTACTAATATGAACCAAATGAATGCTACTTTTACCTACCAAGATTCCAGCTATAAATGGATGCATCATTTTGTGGAGAATTCTGAGGGCAGTATAAACCATGTTCTGCAACAATGTTCTTCTGACTGCCAAAATCAGGAATTTCTCTACATGCCATGCTGCGTTTTCTTCTAAATTTTGTAATTTTGTCTTACTCTGAAGCACAGACCTGATGAGCAAAGTTCATTACTAAAATCATATGGATTTATTCTCTCACCTTTTTTTGATTATGCAGCTGAAAAGACATTTGTTTCTTCATCTGATTTTCAGACATTTGGGGTTTTTTTCCTGTACCAGTCTTGAGTTTTGAAAGTGTTGAATTTTTTTTTTGCTCTGAAGTTTTTCAGGTAACAACACAAACCCCACTTCATTAGCAGATACTGAGTTTTCATTATCCTCTATCATATTTTGGTTTGCATACTGCCCACATATCTCTTAGTTGAAAAATTTCTCACTTAGATTTGGCTGAGCATGACAGATTCACTTCGAGTAGTTGTAATTCATGCTTGCTGTAAAATTTGCACTCAGAATTGTAACACTGAGTGCTCAGAGAGCAGCATGGAATGCATCCTCAGCAGAGGGAGGAGGAGGCTGCTGCCATCCCAGCCTTGCCTCCCCACCTGGTCAGGCACTCTGTAGGGGTGATTCTGCAGCAAATGGCTGTGGGCAGGCTCAAATCTTCCTTTCTGCACAAGCAGGGAATATTTCCACACATCCTGCTAGGAGGACACTTACCTTTTTTAGACCTGTAACTGAAGTGCTCGTGAACTTCACCCTAACCCACGTCCACTTCTCACTCCTGTCATGTAGCTGCATGTCCGTAGTGCTTTCTAGCTTTACAGACGTGCCTATAAGCAAAGTTAGCTTTGATAAAAACTGAATCAAAGCTGGCTTGGGTTTTAGCTGAAGCAATAATTTCTCTTTTGTGTTTATTCTGGTCCTGTTTTGAAGGCTTTAATAAGTTGTCCTAGAATTCTACCTTTTATGAACAGAACCTTAAACACTTTATACATACTTGGAAAAAAATATCTTTATCATGATGTGGAGTTGGAAGAAAAATGAGAATAGTTCAATGTTCCTTTGATGACTGATGTGCTATAACAAGACCTCGTAAATCCTCCTAGGCTTGTCTGCCCTTTCATATTCCAGGCCTTTAGGTGATGAGATGGGAAAAAAGGGAAACACTGAAGAAATCAGGCCTGCCTATTGAAAACAAATTAGCATCTTGCTACCAAAGCTTTGGCACTGAGCTAGTTTCTAAAGAAAAGAATACTTCACATTTTACTTTCCTTCAGGGCATTCTGGAAAGTTTGGGTTCCTCCTCATTTCTTAATACTGTCACATTTATAAATCAGGCAAATTATTGTTCGAGCTTTTTACTCTTTCTCTGGCAGCATTAATCCCATATGCTGGGAAAGCTATTCCAGTCTTCTGTTTTGGCTAGAGAGCATTTCTACTAGATACAAGCATGCACTCTACATGTGTTTTTTTAGTACATTATACATTCTGGGGAAGTATTTATCGCATATGAAGGGTCTAGACTGCCCAAATGGGGCTATTACATTGTCATCTGGCCATAACCCAAAATAAATATTATCCCTGGTATGACTGCATTAGACTAACATGAGTAAGATCTTAAACACCTCTAAGTGTTCTTGTTGCCTTCTCAGTTGTGCCTCGTTCAATCAGAGTTAAGCACCCTGATGCACTGCGTGGTGGCTCTAATGAGGAAATCTGCCATTTGTTAACTTCCGTCTGCAGCAGGCTGTGCATCAAGAGCAGCCAAAGTCACACTTCCCAAATGGGTTAAGGGATCCTAGGCATCCTTGGGATGGATTCTGTAGTCACCCTGCAGCTTTGGGTTAGCTTCTGAAAGTGGTGGCATGGTTTTTTTTGTGTTTGTGGTGGCATGTACATTATTTTAAAATGTTGAATTTCGAAGTAGTAAACTGGGTCTTTTTTTCTCCCATCTTATGAGAAATCAAAGAACTAATGAAACACCAGCTCTGTTAATGTCTTTCACACAACAGCAGCTCCACTGGTTGAATCTCTGCACAGCTTCTCAACCTCAAACCTGGTTTGTGTTTAAGACATGACACATACGGGAGCTTAAGTGCTATTTCACTGTCTCAGTCCTGTAGCATGGGGAGGAACTTTAAGGGCTTCATGCTTGTCTTCCCAGAGACTCCTCCGAGTTATTCAGTTCTTGTCAAAATGACTCAACTGAATACAAATAAACCCCAAAACTAACTGAAGTTAAGGGCCACAGTCTTATATGCCAATTACCAAAACATGCAAACAAACACATCAGAGAAGAGAGTTTGTGTACGTCCTGAGCTACCTCACAAAGGAGTGTCTGGGCATCATGTTGAACATCTTTGGATGGTCATGGTGACTGAGAGAGGTGCCTGAGCATTGGAGGAAAGCAAATGTCACTCTTGATTTCAAAAAGGGCCCTAAGGAGGACACCAGTGGTGCCCAGTGCCAAGACCAGAGACCGTGGGTACACACTGAAACACAGGACATTCCCTCTGAACATCAGGAAAGTTTTACACTGACAGTGACTGAGCATAGGCACAGGTTACCCAGAGAGGTTGTGGAGTCTCCACTTGTGGAAATACTTTAAAAAAAAAGTCTGGACATGGTCCTGGGCAACAAGGACCATGGGGCCCAATTTGAGCAGAGAGGAATGGACCAGATGACCTCCAGAAGTCCCTTTCAACCCTGTACCTTTCTGTGATTCTGTTGTCATCTTACTTGGCCACTCTGGTTGAACACTGCTTCTTTTTGTTTCTCTAACTTTTTGAAAGCTTGGAGCTTCTGAATGCCCTGACCTGGAGATGATCTGTTTCTAAGCTAGGAGGGTACAGTCTTCACTTTGGGATCCATTTGTCAAAAGACTGCAGGGCATTGGGGTTCTCCAGAAGTAGGAAAGGTGAAAATCAATACCTTCTGTGTGTCCTCGAGGCTGGTTTGCTCTTTGTTTGGTATGGCCTTCCCTGCAGTCTAAGGGAGACTGTGGCTGCTGCATGAGGCTGCTGCCCTCTCCCACTTCCAACACAGGCATCATTCCTCCTTTATTCCTACCTTATGAGAATAAGCTCAGTGAGACAGATTTCCATAGGTCCAGGCTCCTGTACAGTGTGGAAAGGATGTCCATCCCAGCTCAGAGTTTGGTGCCAGCCACACCAAAGTAAGGGGCAGTGTTGTCAGTGTGGCTGGCAGAAGCATCTGGCTGCTGTCCTTCAAGGAGGGGTGGTGGTCCTGGACTTCTGTGTTTGTCCTCTCCTGGTAGTTGCTGGCTGCCTCCTGCCTTGCCTGTCCACCAAAGCCCTTGCATGAGCTACCCTGGCTGGTGGCAGGCCAGCATGGGTCTAGCTGTCGAATTGCTCGACCCAGAGAAGGACGTTTGAATAGGCCAGGCATGGTTTGTTCGGGTTCACCAAAGAGCAGGTGTTGGTGTGCGATTTCATTACCTTTTGGGGCCAGGCTTTTCTCTAAGTGGCTGATCCCATGCACTGATTCGGGTTCCTGTTTGCCCTAGAAGATCACTGCTGAATTCCCAGTGGTATTTGGTTCTTCAGCATGCTTGGGGAGGATGTGCAGCCCGGAGCTGGGGTTTCCCTCGGCCGGGAGCCAGCGCAGAGCGGCATCAGCATCCTGACAGCCCGAGCTGTGAAAGAGCAGCGTCAGCTCCAAATCCACGCCGTGCCCTTTGCACCGCGGGCTGTGGCATCTTCGCACACGCTGGATCACCGGGGAGCTGGAGTTTCATTTACCGAGTGAGCGGCTCTGAAAAAGGCCCTCCCCGCCGCAATTAGCGCTGGCAGCGGCGGGTTAAAGCGAGCCGCCTGCCCGGGCGGCGGGGAGCCGGCAGCGCGCTGGGGGCTCCGGGCGCTGCACCCTTTCAAGCGCTGCGGCGCGCCGCGTTCTTGTGTGAGAAACAAGGGGCACAATGCCGGAGTCGTAACCTCCTCACCCCTGACGGCATGGGAAAGTGCACTCCTCAGCTGTTGGGTATAGAAAGGCTGCTGCAGGCATGAGAAATGTTCATAAAAATGCCGTTTAGAGCCTGCCCTTCTACTCTGCACATGTCATCTTGCCTATCAAGCTGCCTAATTGGAAAATTAGGCTGGCCTTAATTTAGAGACCTAAAAGTTCATGCCAATAATTTCCCAGAGACTCTTTTTTTCCAATTATTATTATAAGTGGTTTCAGCACATTGGAAATCTTTACTGAAAAAGAAAAAAATACACCCGGGAAGAGCAGATCTTACATTTCAGAGACATTCTCTGATTTCTATGTGTGAAATTGTATTGTTGTGCATCCTGTGAATGATCATTTGGAGATGAATGTGAGCCCCTGTTGTTTTCCATGCATCATTCCTTATTTGACTGAACACAAAGAGCTCATCGTATTTTAATTTACAGCATGTTATAATCTTATTTTGGAGCTTAATGCACCTGCTATTTTCTATCTGCTGAGACTCTGAAAGCAGCAGTGAGCAGAAGCTGCCTTGCAGCTGTAAACATTTACCCCCCAGGGTTGTGCATCTGTGGGCACCACTGATCCCAAGGAGACCTGAGATGGTGTGTGGGATCAGGCTGGCTGGATGAATACTTCCTGCCTTTGATCAGGGCTCAGCCTTGCAGTTAGGCACATCCAGGTGGCTGCAGTCTATGCCTTTGAGATCTCTGCTGTGAGCTCTGTTTGGGAGATGTGGTGAAGATTTCCTCTCTGAGTCTGGGTGCTGTCTGTCTGAGACCCCGGATGGGAGAAAGGCAGTGGTGACCAGGCCCATCAGGCTGTGTTATTTATCCTCAGGTGCTAGGATGAGGAGGAAGGATTTCTGCTGGCTCCTGCTTGTACCCTGTGGACAGGAGCTGTGCTTTGCTGCCAGCTGGGCAAGGGCTCACACAGAGTGCTTTTGTTGCTCCTGCCGTTCGCACGAGTGGTTGGCCGTGTTGGAAGCAGGAATGGTCTGACAAAACCTCTTCCCGTGTCTCTTGGCAGCAATAGGAGTGGCTGACGTGTACAGCAAGGGCTAAAGCATGACTTGATAAACCTTTTAGTCCTCCAGATTTTTGTCCTTTTGCTGAAAGCTGCACACTGGAAGCATGGGAGCAGGAGAGGCCCATACCTGAGATGATTTTCAAGGTCAACACTGGGTACCTTGAAGAGATGCAGTGTGCTAAGGCCATGGACACATCCTCCCTGGGTCCTGTTAAGCTGTTTGGAAGGGCTGCTGTTCTTGCACAGCTGCTCTGCTACTTCCCACGCAAGAAACTCACTCCCAGGTGAGTTCCCAAACAACTTTGACCCTGCTGTTTGTTCGGTTTAAGGCTAGTTCATTATGGTTGCTTGTTTTGGAAGATGTGCTTAAAGGGACAGGGGTGGGGAGATGGAGGCAGGGAGAGCATCTGGCACAAGCTGGGGCCGTTGCCTTTCTCCAGAAGAGCTCTGCTGAGCACTGGGGCAAGAGGATGCCCATGGGTGAGACTGCCAGACAGAGGGTAGGGGCAGGATGCAGCCCCAGGATCAGGGTTTGTGAGGTTCAGCCATTCTCTTGGTGCAGCAAGCCATGCACGTGAGCAGGACCCCAATTTCATCCCCCCCTAAAACTGTAACCACACAGGCTGGGCTGAGATCTAATGCTGATGCAGAAGGCAGGGTTCACCTAAAGAACTCCTATGGGTGAAACCCAAAACATTAGGATAAAGAAATTACGGAGAACAACGTGAAAACAAAGCAAACAAAACTCCTGCTCACCTTGGGCTCTATCCACCCTCCCTGCAGGCATATAGTGTTGCATGGGAAGTCTTCTGGTGATAAAGCACCCAAGCATCCCTGAGAGTATCATTACCATTTCCCTCTTGCTGGAGGGCAAAACCAGGCCAGGATGGGACACACAGACCAAGAGGCCCTGTATTCATGGCAAAGAAGTGCTCTTATTGTTCCACGTTTATTAAGAGGTTTTGAAAGGGCAGGAGGTCTTCCTGGAGCAGGATTGAGTCTCGGGTGCACGACATTGGGCAGAGCAGAAGCTTGTGCAAGCCGCAGGGGTGTGTACAGTAAAGAGTACAAATGCACGTTTTTTGAGGGGAGAAAATAGGTTGTAAAGGCTTCCTTCTTCCATTTACACAGACAAAAGCATGCTGCTGGCCCTCTGCAACAGTGCTTTTGGCAGGACCTTGCTGTATCTCTTGTCTGCGTCGTGGCAGGACCCAGAGCTCAGCTGAGCCCCTCCTGTAAAAGCGTCAATTTAAATGTCTCTGACCTTATTTTGGGTGCCTTGCTTGCTGGTAGCAGTGAGGGCAGCAGGCTGGAAGAGCAGCAACCAAACACCTTGGTGCAAACCACCGTAGCACCTTGTGAGCTCTGAAGCTGGGCAGCTGGGGAGGACCTTTTCCCAGTTGTTAGTCCCGGCTTCCCCGCTCTTTACAGAAAAGCACAGTTGTGTGCACATATTGCCCCAGTCAGCAGGACACAGGACTTGGTGGTCAGCCCTGCCAGGGATGTGCCCTCTCTACTGCCTTTCCTGCAGGCAGGCCCACACTTCAGCAGCGTGAAGTTAACGGGAGTTATCCTCCCTGCCCTACGCCGCTCACAATGGAAATTAGTTCAACAGGATGAAAGGTTGATGGTGGGAAAGCATGTCAGAAAATACAATGCAGAGAACACAACTCTTGGGAGAGAGCTCTTTGTTTTGTTATTTGAAAGGGCTCAGGATTTAGCCAAGGGGGAGTAGTTATAATTTACTTTAAGGGATGCTGACAACTGCATTTGTCAAGTTAGATTATGGTCATACTGTCATAAAGGATCACTCTGTTGTTTTACTGCTAGTGTATAGATGCATAAGTACTTTGGACCTCAATGAGGATAAAAATATGGCTCTGATGTGTGAAAACCCAAACTGCTGCCTAAATTTCTGTGCTGCTACATGGCCCTTTGGTCGCGATAGGACTATTCAGTGCATATCTTTGAGCACTTGAATGAATTTTAAGTCTTTGTAGATCTGAAATGGCTTGACCTTCTGACAATCACACTCTTAATTACTTGTCCTAAATACAGTCAGACTGAATGGGATCTGCCTAGACATTTTCAAATAGATGTGAGCTCAGTGCTGAAGAGATCAGGCTGACATGGACACCTTGATCTGCCTGTACATTCTGAAGTAGGTACTTACTTAGCAAAGTGACCTCGTGCTCCTAAGCTTCAGTTTTGCTATCCATTATCATGCCCCTCCTACCAATTTATGCTACTGTGCTCACACAGAGCATTACTATTTGCCATCTCTCTTTTATTTCTCTTCATTTTTAAATTGCAGACTCTCAAAGCCTGAGGATTGATCTGTGGTGTTTTGGGGGTTTTTTTTTTCAGTTTTCCTTAGAATAATGCCTGTCACTATTTATATTTCTTAATCAAATGTTTCCTTTCCACTAAAAGACCTGCATGTTGGAGAAAGCCAAGAGCTCCCAAGAGAGCTGCCAGTACTGCAGCCCAGCATGTTTGTTGGAGGGGATGGTGCTTGGCAAGGGTACAGGTGTTTCTGGGGTACTGAGCCATGTGGGACAGCTCTGAACCATTTCAAGTTCCTGACATGAAATACAGCCCCTCTCAGGCTGCGCACCAGTGAATGTGGGCAGACCCCTGCATCAAGCAGGTCTGATTTGAATGTAAATTACAGGATTTTGTTGCAGTTGTCCACACTGAGGTGCTAATGAAGAAACAACTCCATCCTTTTGAGTTTGGTGTTGCATTTGTGTCAGGTCCCTTGGCATCACTTCTCTTCGTGGGAAAACAGGGATGAAGAACTGCATCTGTGCATGGGTAGACAACTGCCCGGGATGGGTCGTTGGTTTTTTTTTTTTCATATTACTTTACAAATCGCCCTTTCCCTTCTGCCCCACATTTGCTATTCTTCATGCTGTGCTCCAGGAAAAAAGTAGTCAAGCTTAGGAGAGTTCAGTCTTTCCCCTTTTAAAAGGTTATTCTGAATTAGTTGCTTTTTGCCTGAGGGTGGGTACATTAGAACACACTTCTCACAGCCAGGCAGGCAGAAGGGGATGTTGGCAGTGCACATCTCGTTCATCCGGCATGGCCTGTGGGTGCTCATGACAGGCACTCACTGGGTGCTCATCTCAACTGAGGTCCTTCTACAGCACTACCTTTGGCTGTGTAAAAATCAGCTTTAACTTGCAAGTCCCAAGTTTATTATAAGATGCTGTTTCCAGTACAGGAATACTCCAATTCTGAGTCCAGCCCCTCATTTAATTCCTGAGAAACATGTCCATGTCTGGAGGCCCAGGTAGGCTTGGTCGCTGAAGCTGGCTCTCTGGCATCCAGCCCTCCCCATATCCCCAGGTTCATAATCCCTTGAAATTTAAGCTGTGAGCCCCAGCTGGGGCTGCTCTGGAGCCTTTTGCTGCCGGAAGGACAGGCAGGCAGCCGTGTGCCCGCTGTGGCTGCCGTGTGCTCGCTGTGGGAGCCGTGTGCTTGCTGTGGCTGCCGTGTGCCCGCTGTGGGAGCCCTGTGCCCGCTGTGGCTGCCGTGTGCCGGCTGTGGGAGCCGTGTGGTCGCTGTGGCAGCCCTGTGCCCGCCGTGGGAGCCGTGTGCTCGCTGTGGGAGCCGTGTGCCCGCCGTGGGAGCCGTGTGCCCGCTGTGGGAGCTGTGTGCCCACTGTGGCAGCCCTGTGCCCGCTGTGGCTGCCGTGTGCCCGCCGTGGGAGCCGTGTGCCCGCCGTGGCAGCCGTGTGCCCGCTGTGGCAGCCCTGTGCCCGCCGTGGGAGCCGTGTGCCCACTGTGGGAGCCGTGTGCCCGCTGTAGGAGCCGTGTGCTCGCTGTGGGAGCCGTGTGCCCACTGTGGCAGCCGTGTGCCCGCCGTGGCTGCCGTGTGCCCGCCGTGGCTGCCGTGTGCCCACTGTAGGAGCCGTGTGCTCGCTGTGGCAGCCCTGTGCCCGCTGTGGGAGCCGTGTGCTCGCTGTGGCAGCCCTGTGCCCGCTGTGGCAGCCCTGTGCCCACTGTAGGAGCCCTGTGCCCGCTGTGGCAGCCCTGTGCCCACTGTAGGAGCCGTGTGCCCGCTGTGGGAGCCGTGTGCTGGCTGTGGGAGCCGTGTGCCCGCTGTGGCAGCCCTGTGCCCACTGTAGGAGCCGTGTGCCCGCTGTGGGAGCCGTGTGCCCGCTGTGGGAGCCGTGTGCCCGCTGTGGGAGCCGTGTGCCGGCTGTGGGAGCCGTGTGCCCGCTGTGGGAGCCGTGTGCCCGCTGTGGCAGCCCTGTACCTGCTGTGGGAGCCGTGTGCCCGCTGTGGGAGCCGTGTGCCCGCTGTGGGAGCCGTGTGCTTGCTGTGGGAGCCGTGTGCCCGCTGTGGCAGCCCTGTGCTCGCTGTGGCAGCCCTGTGCCCGCTGTGGGAGCCCTGTGCTCGCTGTGGGAGCCGTGTGCCCGCTGTGGCAGCCGGGCCGTGCCGCTGGCCCAGCTGTCCTGCCCGCCCGGGCCCACCTCACATCGGCCATGTGGCCGGCGCTCAGCCGCAGCCTTTCCGACCCACATCCGAGCAGCTGACAGCCTGAATAATTTACAGCATGCACATGGTGGGACCTGCTGTCTCCCTTAGTGCTGGGATCCGATTGCCACAGCCCATTAATCGTAATTGCTGGTCTGTGCTGACAGGAGCGGGGCCTTGGCCCTGGGAGCGATTAGGCAGCTACCAGGAGCGCCCTCCCTGTCCTCGTCCTCCCCCGCGAGGGAACCTGGCACTTTTCGTGCCTTTAATTTTATTTAACTGAGCTGCAAAGCCAAACCCGGTGACTCCCATATGCTGTTGCCCTCAGGCCGTGCAGGGAAGCCCCCGTCCCAGGGGAAGGCAGTGGCTTCGGAGGCTAATTGTCTCCGGAAGGGGTTTGTAATGGTTGCCCCAGTGGCAGGCAGGACGCTGTGTGTGGAGAAGAGGTTCCCTGGCACAAATCCCACTGCAGGGGATGGGGATACCAGCCTCACCTTGCTGGCAGGGGACTGTGGCCCAGGGCCTCCCCACTGCCCTGCAATGCAGCATCTCGCATCATCCTCAGTCTTGTTTGAAACATCTAAAGCAAAGGAGCGTCTGCTCCCTGACTCATCTCTTAGATTTCTTTGCCAGAAAGCTTCTTCATAGCAGCCCAGCCTCTCTTTTTCATTTCTTTCCCACCCTCAGCTGAGCCATCCCCTACCCTGGCTCTGATAGCCTCTCTGCATTGCTCAGGTATTTTCTCTACTTCCTAAACCCTCCTGATTCTTCTCCAAAGCAGGTTTGGTCCTCAGTCTCCTTTGTTGATCAACCAATTCCTTGTGAATGCACTAGCTTTCAGTTTCAGGTGCTTTTGCAATGGGGCAGTAGCAGGATTAAGCTCCCAACACACAGCAATCATGTTGATTTGGGGTGTTTGTAGCTCTGTTTCACCTATCACAGTCTCCTGAGTGCCTGGGAGGATGGGTGGCACAGCTGGGTCAGGGGAAGAGAGAGAAAAGAGGAGAGAAAGCTTTGCTCCCTGCAAAAGCCTGGGAGAGCAGGCTAGAAGGAAAGAAGTGGGGGAGGCAAGAGGACTGGACAGTGGGGCAAGAGCACACACAGCCCTGGAGCAAGCCTGGGCCTGGGGAAGCTCCTCATCAGAACTGGGCACAAAGGAGCAGGGCTGCTCGTTTTGGCTTGCAGTGACAAATGATTGTTCTTCAAGTCATCACCTTGTAATTGATGACTGCGTGAGAGAGCAAACCCACAGGAACAACTGTTGTTTGAGTGGCTGGGGGATGCAGGGAGCTGGGGAAAAAAGCCCCTCTGGAAATGGTGCAAGGAGCCTGTTTGGCATCTCTAAGTATGAGAGCTATTCCAGGTATGTTTGCTCAGCTTCTCCGTTACTTGCCAGCACATGATACAGCTATGCCTGTGTGTGCCTGCAAGCAGTGTATGAGAGAGCATGGATCCTGGTGCAATGATAGGCAGATTTCCTTTAAAGCTCTCATGACGGACACCCATGGATAGCAGATGAACATGAGATATGCTGGTGGTTTGCTGCTCTTGTTGATACAAACTGTATTTGGTCTCAATCAGCTCTTGGGCATTTGAGAAGTGGGAATTATTTTTCTTTATGTACTCTCTAGCACAACTCACAAATAGCACAAGCCCTCTGTTACCCATCTCCCCTCCCTGTCAATCCATGTGCTTAGAATATGCAGCTGAATCCAGGCAAAAATTTTGGAAAATCTCTGCTGGAGGGAGGACTTCATCTGATCCCTTCCTTAATTAGAACATAAGCTTGATTTGTCTATCTTGAGATGTGAAAGGCATTTGTATGTTAAGCAAATACTTAACAAAGGCTTATTTCAAGCCTGCACAAATGAATGCAGTTCTCCTGCCTACTCAGTTTTCCCAGGAATATGAGCATTAAGGATGAGATGCAACTGCTTTGTGTCCTTCTGGTGCTGAGAAACAGAGATGACTGAGGGCAGGTGTGATGGAGGCCTAGAATATTGTTTTATGCTAGGGATTGATTGCTCCTTCAGTGTAAGCAATTACTTTGCCCTCATGCATAGAAGGACTTTGTCCCCAAAGCCCTGCTGCTCATTATGCCTGTGGGATTGTTCAAGCTTAGAGGAGCTGTTTCCCATCCCACATGAACACTGGACACTGAGCTCCAAATTGCCACCTTTTACCAGTTTAGGCCTTCTCGGAAAGCCCCTTCAAAATTCCACTGTAAATAGGTATGAAAACCTGCTAGGAGGAAAAAACCCAACCCACCACCACCAACAACAAAACAGGCAGCTTTTTGAATTCCAGATGTTACCAAATGTCATTGTTTTCCATTGTTTTGGTCTGACAGCTTATTTCTGAGCCATGGATATAGCATGGTTATCTAGAAATCTCCTTTGAAATGCTAGAAAAGTGGACTTCTCCTGAGCCTGTTCTGGCTTCATCTCCCACGTCTGTGTTGTGCTGGGAGCCGCTGTACCAAGCAGGGCGTGGAAAGATGCTCCGTAGCTCTGCAGGTGCACAAATGGTTTTTTTGCAAGGACAAATTCACTAAACAAGTTTTATTTGGATGTTTTTGCTTAGGTGACACTGCAGTACAACCCTCTGTGGTGGTGGGGTGTCTCAGGTGCCTGCTGGCTCTGACATGTGCCATTTTCTCCCTCTCCTGGTGCTTTGCTCCCCCTTCACGCTTAGCTTTTATATGGAATTATTGCAGCAGCAGCCTGGGGGATGGGCAGGAAGAAGTGACACTTTGATTGACCATTTTATATAATCTTTAACAATAGAATAGTTTTAGTGACTTGGTACAGCCTGTACTCAACATAAAACCCAGTCTGTTATCGAGAAGTGCTTAGATGGGGAGATAAGCTGTTAATGCTAGTGGAGGAACATTACTGCATAAGAATACAATGATGATATTTTTTTCCCACTTCCACTCTTTTTTCCTTATTTAAAATGTTCCCTTGAGCATTACCTGATAGACTTGACTTCTGCATCAGGTCATTGTTTTGGTTGGACAGGCTGAGATCTTTTCCTTATTTTAGCTATTGCTAAAACTGCATTTTTTTCCTTCTTTTTTAGGTATCTCAAGATACCAGCTGATCAAGACAGACGTGTTCCAATCCGATAGAAAGAAGTTTTTACATCCTAAGAAGTAAACCCTTGTTCCAGATTACAGGGATATGTATTATCTAGTGATATTAATACTTAAGTAAAGAGAAAACAATATAATGAAAATTTCCCCCTTTTTTTATTGCTAAGCTCTTGCTCAGCTATCAGTTCCATACAAGAACGTGTGCTGATGGGTGTCCAAAAAACGTCTATGTTATATAAATTGCAGACAAGAATGATACTTGGACAGTCTCTCACCAGTGCCATCCTTTGGGATTCATCATGGAGGAATTAGAAAGAAACTCACCTGCAGTTACCCCAGAGGTGCCCAAGTTTGTCAGCCAAGCAGTGGGAGAGCAAGGAGCAGGAGATTTCTGGATTGAGGAAGGATTGGTGAGAAGAGCCTACCCCTTGGGAACAGCAAGATTTGAAGGAATTCTGCCCAAATCCTCAGTGCACAAAGGGGTGGTGGGGAAGCACCTGGTCCCAGTGGCTCTTCTGACTTGTGAAGTGACAAAGTGAGAGGCAATAGCTCATGGCATCGCAGAGGGGAACAGTTCAGCTTTGGCATGTTGTGGCGTGGAAGGCAAGTGTCCTACTGGGACATGTAATAGGAGAATGGCTTGGTAGGACCTACAACCTCATCCTTCCCATCTGCTCACACTTGTGTGGCCTCCACTGGGGCAACAGTTCCAGTTTCAGCACTGAAAAAAGGCCAGTTGTTGAGAGTGCAGAGGAACACAGTACTCAGGGACCTGGGATACATTTCTGAGGAAACATTGACAAATCAGCATTGTTTGGACTAATGAAAATACGGAGGGCTTCAAGTAAGTACGCATCAGCTGTGGGGAGCAGTGTTATCTGTGTCCATGGAAGACAGGAAAGAAAAGCGACATTTAAATTGCAGTAGGAGGGCATTGCATTAGACTTCACAAAATAATTTCTATCAGTAAGGAAACTGAAGGAGCAGGGTAAATTGCCAGAGGGAACTTGTGCAGCTTTTGTTACTGGAAGCCTTTAAGATCAGCTCAGACAAACATCTACCCAGCTGCTATCCTGCCCTGACTTCTTGAACTCTCTCCTCTTCTAGGACCTATTCAGCAGAGGGTGTTAAACGTGTGCTTGACTCAGACTGGAGTCATCGGCTCTGTCTTGGCTAGGATACAGGCGTTATAAAAAGTGTTAGAATTGATCCATATTCAGGGAAGCATTAAAACATACGAAACATTTCAGGCACGTTTAGCACCCGGTGGGTTTTGTCTTGCGTAGGAAGGAAAGGGTTGGTAACAGAATGTCTTAATTAACACATTTCAGAGCTCCAGTGTGGAGGCAGTCGTGTAACTTTCAACATCTCCTTGCTGGCCAAGTTGAAAGCAACGCTGCCAAAACTTCCCAACACGTCTTTAAAGCCTGACCAAGGAGCAACCCAGGGGGTTGAAGCATGGATTTGAAACGAAGCATTTGCTTAGTTTCCATACTGGCTGCAAGGGCTCCAGGAGGGGAGTTTGGTGTCTGGAGTCAGTGTTTATCCAGCAGGAGGACATGCCATGGTGGGTGTGTGCAGGATGCACCTATCCTTTGCCAGCAGCCCATTGCCCTGCACACAGCTCTGCCCACGAGCTGCTCTTCCTAAATCCGCACTGGCCTGGAGTTTCTGCCCAAGAGGGTCACCATGCCCAGGGCTCGTCAGAGCATGTGGGGTGATTTCTGGTCTCAGCAGAGCGCAGCAGGCCTGGTGAAGTGGCAGCCCTGATGGTGATGAAAGTTTGGTGTAACTTTGTCCATCTGTTTGAGGACCACCAGGACGTGCAGGACTTTGCCAGCTCTGCTGGATGCTGGGTACTGAAAGCAGCTTCTGCCTGCCCCAATGCCCAGCCCCAGTAAGTTGGTTGCCTCCACTTTGTCTGCTCACATTGCTCCATTCATTACCTTAGCACAGATTTTGTTATCCAGGCAATGCCTAATGAATGATGAAATGTTAATTAATTAATATTTTCTTTTGAAAGTTTTTTTTTGCAGTGAAGGTCCTTCTCTAGATCCTGCATGGTAGGGTACTTTCCACTTAAATTTTTGTGGTGTGAAGTTAGTGGAAGAATACAAATTATATACTTCGATATTTTAATAGATAGTGAGTTGAGAGGTAAATAGTTTAGAGGTCAGGAGACTGTAACATACTTGACTACCTTCCTTCAAAAGGAGATGTGTTCGATATATACAAACAATGTTTTCCTCCACCTGTGGAATGAATACGAGCAATTGCTTCACACAACACACGGGTACTTCCCTGTCAGAGTATGATTTGTATCAAACTGTTGTTGTGTTTGTGTCCCCTCTGATTTACCACTTTTCATAGCTTTTCATGCTGGAGACTGTCTTTCCTCTTGCTTCATTTAAAACCATCATCTTTTTTTCTTACTGTAGGTTCTATGGCAGAGTTTTACATGCTCCACTAGTATCTTTGCTGACCTCCAAGGCTCCATAGGATGTATTAATTTCCTCCAAGCATTTGCAAAGTCTTATTGGTTTTTAGCAGAACTTTATCATGACCTAAAATATGTGTCCAGTCTGAAAAAATGTGATTTTGTTGAAATGTCTGATGGACTTGCTTTTTTAGGCCATTTATGTAGGTGCTAGATGGCAACCTGTGCAGCATCAGGCAGATGCTCCCAACAGTAATGCTTGTATTGCAGCCT
Source organism: Monarcha castaneiventris obscurior (assembly GCA_026261815.1). NCBI lineage: Eukaryota > Metazoa > Chordata > Aves > Passeriformes > Monarchidae > Monarcha > Monarcha castaneiventris. The sequence goes on along the minus strand of JAMPIT010000379.1, from coordinate 19,330,721 downwards.
GTTTTCAGTCCAGCAATTGCCTGACACTCATGGAAAACATTCAGCTACAGCTTTCATCATCAAGAGAACCCATTTTACAATACCTGGATGGATGGATGGATGGATGGATGGATGGATGGATGGATGGATAGATAGATAGATAGATGGATGTCAGAAGGCAACTTCACTGCAGTGTGAGGGGTTTTCATATGCACAGGGCTTCACCTTCTGCCATCTGGTGCCAGGATGAGAACTTGAAGGATCATGTCCTTTTGTCTCCACAAAACCTCCAGGGAAGTTCCTGCTCTGTTGTCATGAGTGGCAAAACCTGAGTTAAAATCAACAGGACCTGTGTTTTTCCCCATGTGTTTCCTATGACACACACAGTCATGGAAATCAGAAATAATACTGTAAACACTGAAGTAGCCTGGTGTAAGGAAAGGCTGGCAAGACTCTGGGGATGAGTCAAAACTTCATTTTTAATCCCAGAGCTGGCCGGCAGTTGCTATTCTGTTATAAACCTTTCTTCACCCCCCAATATTTTGATTCCAAAAAAAGAGACTGAAAACAATAATTGCTTGCTTAGCACTGATTTCTTTATAAACACTATAAATAGATGAGTACTGAACTGCCCTACACAGAGAGTTTGAAAAGGGTATTTAGAAGGCTCCTTCAGTTAAATGAAGTATAAGATCTTTATTGGTCTGTGGGCTGTAAGCGCCTGTGGCAATCCAGGGACAAACCAAGACCAACAGAAAAAAACCCCGTACTCTTTGATAAATAACCTTTCCATATTAAATGCACATCAATCTGACATCAACAATTAGCTGTCAGGTGCTTGGCTTTGCTAGCAAAGGCCAATTTTCAGATTAGTGCTAATTGCAGGGCGGGCTGACACATCAGCTCAGAGCCCCGGTAGCCAACAGGCTGGGCAGGAGCGGGTTCAATAGCAGGAGCAGGGGAGGGCTGAGGCTGCCTGTCTCCAGCTTGCTGGCAGTTTGACTGTAGACTAAAGTAATGGAGCTGGCAGGGTGGAATCAATTACTGGCCAATGAAGATTTTCCCACAGGTCGAGGCTTGGGAAAAAAAGGACGTTCCTGCTGCCGAGACAGCTGGCATGGACTGTCCACTGGGAAAGGAGCCTGGAGAATGAGAAAAAGAGGGACAGTTCTCGGTGATAAACTGGTGACAGACTATAAATTATGAAAAGGGGATTTGGCAGAGGATTTAGAGCTTGCTACCTCTGCTTTTCCCTCCCCCAAGATTTTAATGCCAGCCATGTTCACTGAGTCATTCAATTATCTTAGTTAGAAAATGAGAAGTGTTAAGAGAAAAAGCTCAGAATATATTTTTCTGAGTAGGTTGTGTGCACATGTGAGCTGAGCTTTAAAAACCTTTACACGAGCAATTTCCTCCCTAAGCAAACCATCGGGCTGAGCCCCTCAGTGCACGGCTTACTAATGCTGCTGTGTCTGGTGCTGGTTCATGAGACAGCTGGATTTCTGCAGTGCTGTTTCAAAGGTCACAAAACATTTTGCCTTTTTGAGCAATCCAAATTTTCTTTTCCTGCTCCTTTTCTATAGCAGTTCACTTCAGTCCTGAAGAAGACAGGAGCAGGGCAGGAGTGTAGCCCCTACCTCTGTGTTTTGCTGCATCTTGGCAGAAAAGCCAGTGATCTCCTTGCTCTGTCCTTCACTAGCAGAAAGAGCTGGCAACAGCGCTTTCTGTGTGGAAAATCAGATGCTTATGCTATAAAAATTAAAATACAACAGTTTAAGCATGCACCTAAGTGAAATCTGTATAAATGAGTGACAGAAATGCCAAGCAAAAGCTTCAGATTCTGTTCTTTCTTTTCCTTTTGAATGTATTTTCGTATTAGGGTGAGGATTAACTTGCTTCTTTCTGTCTCCTTTTTTGTACTTGGGGAGGAGTTTAGTTAGAAAAGTCAGGAGGCAAAATGTCAACACTTGCCATTTTTTGCTGTGTAACGTTTATTCTAAATAGTGTGATCAGAAAACTAAGAATCTTTGGGCTATTTTTGTAGCCTCATTGTAATTGAACAATCTCTGTAGTGGGATGCTTGTGAGGATGATGGATTCATCTGGGTTTTATGTTGGTGTGACTGTGTCTACACCAGCAAGCCTGATACGTGACATGGATGTGTGCCTGTGTACACATGCCTATTGGTGAATCTCTTTTTACCTCTGTGCCCTCCAAAATAAGGCATAACATAGGTGTCCAATCACCCAACAACTGCTAAAGAAAAGTTTATGCACCTTTGTTTTGCAGTGCATGGTGCCATAGGGCGGTTTACCTGAGAGTGGGGTCAGGGCCCTGCAAGGGCTGGCCCAGCTGTCCTGGTCCAGGAGCTGTGTTCAGCTATGGGCACAGTAGTTATCCTTGGCTTCTTTTGTTTGGCCAGAATGGTTTGCTTGATTCACAACTTTGAGCTTTCTTTCATGGCCCTGAGGGACAGAAATCTGCTTTTTAATGAAAGCTGAGATTCTTGTGTAATGATTTCCATTTGGGAGCTGGGCCTTTAGGAAAAACACCCATTATCACAAGACATTATCAAGAAACATCTCAGGAGAGTTGGCAATGTTAAGTTCAGGTTAGGTTTGAAAGGCTTTGTGGGAGGTTGGTAGAAAATATGAATCTGCGGTTTACATCAAGTTTAACTAGATCTTTCTGAAACTTTTAATTGCACATATCAGCATGTGGATGGAAAAGAGCTTGATTGGCATGCCAGCTTGGCAGGGTCTGGAAAAGGATTTCTCTTATCAGTGCCAAGAGTTGGGAGAAAGTCCAGAAAAATTCAGCAGTCATACGGCTCATGCAGAGCCCCTTTCTCCTTCCCACTCGTTGGTGCGGCTGTTCCTCTTCTCACCTTCCTGCCTTTCTCTTTTCCCCTCTACAGACACCAGAACAACTCCCACTGCTGCCTCTGGACTACAGCAGGGGAGACAACTACCCCAAGAGACTTTTCAGTTGCTTCACCTGTTCCTGTTGCCCTTCTTGGCTTCAGCTTTGGCATTTGCTTCAGCCCTGCTCCTGCAGGATCTCACTGCACCCAGGCTCAGGCAACCCTGCACCATGGCCACTGCCACCCTCACCACCACCACCATGGACTACGATAGTCCAACATAAACTAAAGTCCACCTGCTGCTTTTTACCTCAAGCTTCAGCTTTGGGTAAATTGCAGGAGGTTTTTAAGGATGAAGAATGAGGGGTTGCTGCTAAGGCAGATGAGAGAGAGGTGATGTTAGTGTGTCAGAAGGTGAAGGCTCCTCTTGGTTCTGCCCTGCCTTCCATGGTCTCTCCTGGCTCTCTGTTTCCTTCCCTTGCTCTCCCAACAGCAGTACTGACATGCAGCCTGGGGCAGACATGAAGGTGGATATGGAAAATACATGTTACTCCAAGAAGAAAGGTCATATAGGATCTACTGCTGTTTGCTTTGTGAAGGGCGGCAGATATCCTTGAGCCGTTGTGGAAGGAAATCTGCATCTGGTGACTGAAGTTAAAAAAGAAGCACAGTGATGGTCCAACTTTAGATGTGTTTCCTCGAAATTAATGTGTGTCTGGCCATGTGCTGCTGAGGATCCATCAGATGCCCAAGGCATGCTGGTTTATTCCTAAACCTGATGGTGTTCTGGCCTGACTACTGCTTTTCCTCTTCTCATATTTTTGGTAAGTCTGTTCTCCAAATTGCATTAGCCATATTCAATTTCTGAAATAATGTATCTGACACTTATTTTTCTCAAATAATTTATCTTATCTGACCTTGCTGACAGATCTGGAGGCTGAGCAGTTTCTTTTCCAGGAGAGGAAGATTGGGCAGTGCTCCTTATCAACCACAGCCACGAGCCACTATTTTGAACTGAAGTTTGCTTCCTTGGGTCAGACATTTCCTGGTGGGATGCCCTGTTGGATGAGCAGCCCCAGTGCTTGTTTTGGGGTTAGCCAGACAGGTGGGAATGGTGACTCTGGTACTTGCTACAGAGGGTGCTGGCAATTAAATGCCAGCAGGATTGAGCTGTGCCATATCTTCATAAACTCATGAACTGTCCTCTAAGGGCATGCAGGTTGAAGGGGTTTTAAGTGTGTCACATGCATGTTGGCCTGGCAGCAAATTGGTTGGATTGAATGGAGCAGAAATGAAGCCTCAGAGGCTTCTCTTGTCTGCACTGAGTCCTGCAGGATACCTGCAGCTCCTCCAGGGCCTAATGGCAGGGTAACAATGGACTTAGCTGAATTAGGTGCTGTCTTGGCTGCAGAGCACCGTAGTGAGATAAAAAGAGAAATTCAAATCTGACTGGTGTCTTGGCTATGATTTTTCATTATAATTGCTGAAAACTCCCTTCTGGTGGCTGCATCATGTGGCCATTGCTTGTTAAGGGAGTCTCGGTGGCTTCTTCTGCTTGGTCTTGACTGTTTCGTGACTCACCTTTTAACAGATTCACCTTCCCCGTGTGACAAGTAACATTCAGAATAGGAGAGAGGCTCATTAATGAAAGTGAATATGTGGCAGGATGGCACTAAGATGTCAGGCACAAATCCAGCCATAGCCTGATGGCTGCAAAGAAAGAAAAGTTGAGTGACAGAACAGCCTCTCCAGGTCATTTCCATGGTGGAAATCTCCCATTAGATGTATTGTATATGTGCTGGGAGGCACACAGATGAGACAAAGCTGATTTTTGTATCAAACATTCAATGCAGGGCTACTGTACTGATTGTATAATTTATTTCAATATGTAGTTCAATAAAATTCCCAGGGATAGCCTTGCTTCAGCACTGAGGCCTGGTTTGCCGTTTGCTAACTGTCAGAGGCTTTAGTGACTCTTATTCCGCAATGGAAGAGGCCAAATGGGCCAAAAGGGAGGTGAAAAGCTCTTCCACTGGGTGAGGGAATTACCTTCATCATTCAAAGTGCCGTCTTCCAAAGTTTCTGCTTGAAAATCCCTCCCTCTTCCCAGAACAATTCTGAGCAACTCCATTTGTAGGAGGAAAGCCACTCAGAGCAGGTTTTCTGTGAAACCTTCTTCATTTCTGAGGCATGGCTTGTAGTGAAAAAAGGTAAACGTGGTCCAGAAACCCTGTAACGTGAGCTGTAGCAGATATCCATGCTCCAGGAGGCTCTTCCCACACCTCTCCCTGCCTCTCCCAGGGAGACAAATGGAGAAATAATTTTGTCTGGTGAAAAGACATCCAGGAGGGCTACAAAGCCTCCCATCACTCATGTTTTCCTTCCTGTCCCCAAGCCCCTTAGTCTGGATTTGCCCACACAGGCCCCTGACAGCAGCATTGGCACAGCTCTGGGCAGCTCTGCCGCATGTCCCAGCAACAGCTGCTTGTGCAACAATGCCATGGCCCAGAGGATATCTCCACCCAGGGACCTGAGCTGATTCCAGTCCTGGAACACTGTGGAAACAATTGAAAGCTTTCAGGCTTAGGTAAAAGGACTGGAAAAGACTCCAGAAATGTGGAACAGTAGGAATTAAGTGTGAGCATCCTGGAAGAGATCCTGTTTAAGTGCTGGCACAACAGACCTCCCTGACAGGAACCACCCTCACGCTCCTTAGGGACTTTTTCTAGACAAAAACACAAAGAAAAAACCCACTCAGAGACCCCAAAACTGGTTGCTGGCACCAGTTAGTGTCCCCCTCCATAGATGTGCTCGTGCATCCCTGCTCACACCACTTTGCAGGGATCCAGGCAGCTTTAGGAGCACATGTTGAAGCTCCCAAACTGGTGCTGGCTGCAGGGTCACCAGCACTGCTGCAGTCACTGACTGGGATGGGGTCTGCAGTGCTGGGAGCAGCTCTGAGTTTCCCTAGCTCATACAGATCCTTAGAGTGGCTTTAAGAAACTTGGTTTCTGACAGAGGATGTCCATGCCCAGAGCCAAAATGTGAGGCATTTTAAAGGACTTACTCAAACCCACTATGACTCATGCAAAAATAAAGCATTTATGGATATGAAAAGACCATTTATCCCCTCTACACACAAACCCATTTTTTTATCCTTTCCACATTGTAAGATCTTTGGGAAAGGGGACTTGTTGTCGCTCTCAATTCAGGGCTTTATGACCATGTGGTATCTAATTTTCTCCTGAAAGGAAATAATGGAAAAGCATCTTTCCTTTTTTTTTTTTTTTTTTTTCCCCCCCCTCTCTGGAGCAATCCATGCTATAAAACGATTAAAATTATCAGGATTTTCTCTTCATGTTTTCTAGTGTAAATATATAAAATATCATGACTGGGTGGGCTGAAAAATTGTCTATGAAACACTGGTAGCTGACGGATTAAGGCTTCATATCCTAGATAATGGTCCCTTAACCTGTTCATCAACTCAGTGTAAAAGAATTTCAAAATATTAATAAAATATAAAGTATTGCTTAAGAGCTCCCACAACCTCCAGCACCTGCACAGATGAGATCCAAACCTCAGCCTGCTCTCTAGGGATGGCAGTGTACGTCCTTGCTCGTCAGACAGTGTTGGTGGAGGGGGTGTGCTGGGGACAGCTTGCCCTTCTCTGAACACTGATGCCACATGACGGTGCTGCTGACAAGCACTCTCTGAAGGACTCTATTCAAGATTTATTTTTCCTCCTCTAAATATCTTTTTAAAGTCCCTGCTGCTTATTTGTATAGCTTTCCCAGAGTCCTCTTTCCCCAGCTTGTTTATAGTTGGAAGGCCTTCTGCTTATTGCTCATCCTAATCACTTGCATCTTTACTTAGCCACGCTGAACCTACTGCCCTCACCCATCTCCACTTCCTACAACGGATTTCTCTTTCTTTATGGATTTCTTTATGTGTTTAGCTTTTCTTTCTGTTCACAACATGTTTGCAGTTACCAGGATCACAGACATGTTTCCAGGGTTAACTCTTACCTTGCAGAAGGATCTCTTTTCCTGAGACAGCCGAAACTGTCTCTAGCTTACCATGAGTCTTAACCTCTGAAGCAGAGGCAGATATCCTCCAGTTTGCTGTTGATTAAAGGCAACACCCTGGTTTTGGCCTGTGAGGTGACCATGGTGGCACTGGTCCCTGGCAATCAGGCCTCCATGCCTGGCCTGCCGATGGCCTCAGGGCACCATAAGGTGTGGCACTGTTTTCACCTTGAACCCTTCCTTCTCACTTCCTCCCTCCTCTGCCTCCAGCCACAGCAGTTTGCCTGAACGGTTTTTTGAACCCATTTGTGTTTTTTTCCCTTGTAGCCCTTTTGAACCACTGATTCCCACTTTTCCTTCACACTGATGTAAAGGCTGCCAGTGTCACATTCTTGGTGTATGTAAAAACCATCTCCTGAATTTCTCTCCTCAGAAATTCCATATAGTACATACTTGCTTGACCACAATATTTTCCTGATCTCTGTGCTTCCTTGGCTGACTTGAAGTATTTGCTTCCGATTCCAATCTTAACAATGAGCTACTTCTCCCACATTAGTTTCATGTAAGAGAGGCAAGCACAAGCTCTCCAGTTCCTTGTATTTACAGTTTTACAATTTTCCCACCTTATCCATTTATGTCACCTGCACATTATAGGTATTTTAATGAAGACAGTAATGCTAGCTCAGCATTTATTTTATGTATGCAGGTAACATGCAGTAAAGCATGTTGCTAGCCTGCATTCTCCACTGCAATGTATTTTCGTTCTCTGCCAAATGCTAATTGGGTACCACTTGCCCTAGCACTACTATTTCCATTCCTTACAAATATCTAAGGTGCTAGCCAACCTGTTTTTCTGTAGTAGCAGGTAATTTATTTTTCTCCATGGAGATAAACACATAGCCCTCTTGTTCATGCTGTTTCATCATTTAAAAATACTAATTATCTCAGAAATCCTGAGGTTTTTGCCTGTTTCCTCATCATCCCCAAGTTCCTTATGAAATCCTCTAAACATAAAAACTGATTTTAGACTTTTAAAAAAGGGAGAACGTTTACACATCCCTGGTGAGGGTCAGTTACTAAGATTATCTTGCAGAATGAAATAATGTAGTATGTACTTATATTTTTCTCAGAAAGTGCTTTTGAACCTTATAATAGCCATAATAAGTAGGAGAAGGACCTCATATATCACTGAAACATACAACCCCAGACATAAAAACATGGCGCTTTTGAACATCTGATCCTCATAGGTTTCCTCTTTAATGAACAGAGAGGTAAAATGAACCCACAGAATTACCCTGCTGTCAGTATCTCACTGGTTTCCAAAGCAGGTGATCTGAGCTCCAGATGTACCCGAGGAACTTGTATCATTCCTCCAGGTTAAAAAGCAAGGAGTTGTGACATCGTGATGCTGTCTTTGTGTATCTGGACAGCAAAGACAGCCAAAGTTCTATGCCACATATGATGTTTGTGCAAAGAAGGGATGAAAAGAAGAAAAGGAGAAAAGGTGCTTCCACAAATGCTGCCATAGGTATCATTGGCTCAGTTAATTCCTGTCTGCACTCTGAGATAGAGCTGTATCGCAGCCTTACAAAAGGAAAAAATTACAGTCTGTTTTGCAGATTTGGTTGTTTCTGTTAAGTCAGCTTCTGTACCACTTTTGCCAGCAGAGCTTTCTGACTTGTGCTGCCTGCTAACTTTGACTCAAGCCTGGCTTGGCACTCTCTAAAACCAGGGAGTGTCTCTAGTGACTTCTGGGGACATTGGCTCCATCCTGAATTCCTCACCCTCACCACAGAAACATGCTACAGAACATCATGACTCTATTTAATTTTTTTTCCCCTAGAATTAAGTTTTTGTTGTTTGGGCTTTCTTTTTTCCCATGACTGAAGGAAACCCCAGCTCAAAGTGGCTTGTGGGACAGTGTCAAAGGGAACATGCTGTATTTTTTCCTTTCTGTTCTTTGGAGTAAAATATTCTCAGGGGCGCTTGGATGGCCTTCCTTTTCACTCCCAACCCTGAATGAGGTTGTTGGGCAGCATCAGCTCTGCTCTGTTGTGTTCTGCTCCGCAGTCCCATGAGTACCCAATGGAGAGACTGATACTGCAGCCTCTCCTTATGTGCACAGACCCTTTGAAGTCACTTCAAAGGGGCTGTTTGCAAAGGGGCTGCAGGTACAAGGCAGTTAAATGTGGCCAATACCGTCTCGACTGTTTAACGATTCAAACATTATTTCTTATGAGCAAACAGAGGCATTTTTTTTATATTGTTGACACTGATCCTCTAGCTTAGCAAAAGGCTCTCGTGCAACATTTTCTGCCTCAATTTATCATCTGCCGTAGGCATTCGTTGCACTTTGCTCATCATTAGGGAAGAAATAAAAGCCATTCGCTAATCCCCAAACCACTTTGTTCCTCTATGGCCCCTCAAAGAGCAGGGCCCCTAAATGGTGATTAAGGACTCTGGAGACCTTTCTCAAGAGAGATTCCTTTGCGTCCCCATATCAGGTAGAAGGAATCGAATTCTCAGGCTGGACAGTTTTTTTAATTAATACCACGGGACTGAAAATAAAATAAAATAAGATAATTATATGGGGCTTTTAACCTTTTTATAGGCTTTCTATGTTACCTTTAAATAAAACCAACTCTCTGCTCAGTTTGTGGAATTAGGGTGATGGAGTTAATTTGCAGGCTGAGGCAGAGATGGCGAGGGTAGAAAGTTGGGCTAAACTCTAGCTGGCCTCTCACTGAAGAAGCAAGAAGATCACCTTGTACCCTCTTGCCCTTGGCCCTGAGATGTTGTCTGCCCAAAGGCAGAGGAACTTTAACTCCTCCAGCAACACGGGGACAGGAGAGGCCAGGATTTGGTCTGAGCCCCAGCCCTGCAGCGTCTGCCAGACAGACACAGGGCTTTGAGGCGAGCGCGCTGCCTCTCTGGGAGCAGCTGCCCACGTGTGGAGCATCCTCTCCCCAGCCCCGGGTGTTTGCTGATGGACGTGAACCCTCAGCACCAGCAGCTGTGGCAAACACTTGATTTTCTGCCCCCTTGGTGCAAGCTGAATTTTCTCACGTATGTGTAAATTGTGGGGAAAAAAGCCTGACATCTGTGGTCATTTGCATGGGTGTGAGTTAGGGGCTGGGTGGGAGTTCAGCAGAAAATACCCACCCCAAAAGTGGGAAAATTTAGAGGCCTCCTTTCTATTTTATGACATGTCTCGGTTTTATCTGTGTGTTTTTTCTTCTTGTCAGGAGCCCTTTTCTGTAAGCATGTGCCTGATGAATACTGATTTGAGACATGACCTCTAGTTAGAAGTTTTCTCTCTTTCCCTCCCAGGCTGGATGGTCACATTTCGTATTTTCCTTTGAGCACAGCAAAGCTTTTTTTAGTTCTGATGCTGTTGTTAGAGGCTTGGGGACACAGGTGCAAGCGTGGGAGAGTGGAGGCACAGCCACAAGTTGGAACGCTCTTTGTGTCACTGTTAGGCAACTTCCCCCTTTTACCTCCATCCTCAACTGGAGAAAATTCAGGATTTCAGAAGAACCCCTGCATGACAAAAATGAAATATGTTCCACCTCTTACAGCTGGATTCAAAAGCTCAGTGTGATAGAAAATTGTGATGAGTCAGTAATACCCATGAAATGGAAATAATTGACATGGTTCTTCTTATGGTAGTGTTTCTAGGGCTGCTTTGTTGTGAGTCTCCATTTTAGGAGAAAAGTGGGAAAGGCACTTTTTGAAAAAAACCCTCCAGGTATCAGTGACACTCTTGTTTAAAAAAAATCATGAATTCACCTCACAGGTAAAGGCAATGGTATTGGAGTTGTAAAGGGGCTGTAGAGCTGCCATCACTTCCACTGGGCAGTGCAGGAGCCCTCAAGAAATGACTCCCAGGATCTTCTAGAAACTGGTGCCTGGGAGAAGAGGAAGAGGGCAGTTCTGCAGCAGCAAGTGAGCTTTAAAGCTTAGCTGTTATGTGCAGTGAGTATCACAGTGCTTTGCCAAACCTTCTCCAAGGAATACTGGTTTTTGCATTTTGTCCAAGCCACTGGCCGACCTACTAAGCTGTATTCTTGTCTCAGTTCAGGCCCTGTAGTGTAAATCTGGAGTAAGCTGGTGTGAGCCAGGGGAAGCTCAGCAGCCCCAACTGAGCAGAATTTGTCCCTTTGGTTTTTCTCACCCCTGGCGGATTCATCTGTCATTGGGAAGAAGCAGAAACTTATAATTAACAGAGAAACAGGAAGGGAAGAGCAGAGTTCAAAGCTGTCTGCCAAAAGAAAGCGATCCCAACCGAGTCTCCCATGATTGTGTCTGGGATGACAATCGCAGCCCAGCACTTCCAAGGACAGCTTATTGTTGTGCCGTGCTCCCCGTCCTCAGCCGCCACTATTGTCCGCCTGCCTTGCCTCGCTTGTTGAGCTGTAAGTTGCCAACCCAAAATCAGGACTCTTCAGGGGCTAAAGGTCAACTGGCAGCTTTGTGATCTTTCTGAGGTTGCGAGTTATAATGAGATCACAGAAAAGTTTTCAAACGATGAGCAGCGCAGTGGCCAAAGGGGCTGGCTTAGTGATAAGGAACGGAGCAAAACTGGGGGGCTGATCCATTCCTCTGGGTAAATTTCTATACAAGCACCGGTCTCATTTCGTCCGTATAAAACAAGCCCGGTTTAACCTATTTAAAATGGGGTTAAAAGGGGTCATAAATCTCTACAGGAGCTGAGAATCCGCAGAAAACTCGATCTGATCTCTTTTACATCTGTTTCAGGTTCTCAGCCTTATCTGCCTCAGCTGCCTTTGCTCTTTGTGGCCGCACACAAATGCCATTAAACAAAAGTCCTTTTGCCGGGGCTGAGTGGCAGGTATAGGGTGACTGTGCTGCGGGGGCAGCGGGGGCGGCGGGGGGAGCGGCTGCCGCCGACAGCCCCCGCAGCCCGCCTGATTGACATTGTAAACCCACACAGAGGGGTTGTTTGAGGGGAGCCCGTCAGATTGACAGTGTAAATGTGTAACACACACACACAGCCTGGGAGAGAGGAGCCTGCCGGCGGGTGGGAGAGCGCCGGCGGAGTGCCGGTCACACGGAGATTGAATTACAGCTGCATTAGATCAGAGCTGTGGGAAACGGCACCTCCTAAACACACACACGGCCGGCGGCGGGAGGGCGGCCGGGGAGGGCGGGCAGCTGCGGGCCGGGCCCGGGGCAGCGCCGGCGGGGAGCCCAGCAGCTCCGGGAAAAGGGGAGAGGCCGGGCTGGGAACGGCGGGATGGCAGCCCCGCAGCTGGAGCGGACAGGCTCCAGAGGGGATTTTGCTGGCTTTAACCGATACTTTTGAAGATTTGCGGGTTTATAGCGTTTCACTGCCACTGTGGGGAAGAATCTTGAGGCCACTCAGATACCAACCGCCCCCTAATCCTTTCGATTGGCCCTACACTGCCCTGGCATCCCACGAACCTGCGGCATCAGTGCCTCCGAGCCCAGGGCCGGGGCGGGGGGAGCCTGGAAAACTGAAACATTTTAAGCTCTGTTAGAAAGGGCAAAAAGTCAGCGGGCTTTGAAATGAACGCGCTCAGCAGGAGCGGTGGAAGCATTTCCAGGAGACAGCGGGAAGGCATTTGTTTTCTTGGCTGGCACCAAAGCGCCGGCTCGCCCTGCCGCGCACAATGCGAGGTCTTCTGTGGGGCCATCGCACCTCGGCATCGGCAGCCGCCCCTCTGCCCCTCCTCAGCAGCCGCCCCTTGCCCCCCGCCCCTCCTCACCAGCCAGCCGCCCTCCCATCGCCCGCAAGAGGAGCCTCTGCTGTGCCTTCGCTTTGCTGGGGAACGGAGAGACTCCTTCCACCTCTCCCCCCCGCCCCTTAATCGCCTGTGTTTGCACTGCTCCCCGAGGGCTGGGTGAGCAGGGGGCAAAAAATGACCATAAAGGCTCCTATCCACAGACCAGATTTCAAAAATAATCATTTAATTGTTATTTTTATTATGCAACCAGCTTTTCAGGACAGTATTTTTATTTGGTTTTCCTGCTTTGCATAATCCCCTCTCTGCCCAACTCTGCTCGCAAACTTTGGCCAGTCCATTTGTAATTTCTCAGCCTCCAGGCTAGTTCTCACAAATAAAACTCAAGCCAAAGGGCGAGACAATGCCTGACATAGGAGCTGGGGTTCCACAGACTCCACAGATCCAGAGGGCAGCTTGCCCCCAGCTATAGGGCAGGATCTGACATACATTTTACTGCACTTGAAGTCTCTCAGAGACTTACGGTGAGGCTGATCTGTGCAGCCTGACTGAAAACCAGAGCAACTGGCAGCAAGCAGGGAGAGGCTTTGGCCAAGCCCATGAAAGTTGTCAGGAAGTGGGAAAGATGTACAAGTTCGCTGTGAGTTGAAAGGAGTGCCCCTGCAATATAAAAACCAGAGACATTTTCCTCCTGCTTTTTCCAGGCATTTATAGACTGGACTGGAGGCCTACCCTCTCCACTGGTAAAATTTTCCCAGTAAAGGTAGACCTTTGGCACTGTTGCATTTTGTCACAGTGAGCTGCAGACTGAAACAAGCAGTGAATGACTTGTGCTCAGCATGAAGGATGCACAAAGACCACACATCCTCTGCCTGCACCACAGCTGGAGGAAAACTTCCCTGTCTTCAGGTCATTTCACCTTCTACAGACATCACAACTGATAGAAAAATCAGTCCTTAATTTCCATCTCTCTGACTGACCCAGGTCCTGGAAGAATCTCCTACCAAAACCATTCAAGCTCAGTCAGGTTGGCTGACCTGGCCTGGATAAGTAATTCCCTCAACTATGGTGGCAGAATTGCTGAGGTGTGTAGGATGGAGGGATGATGAACACTTTGAATGGCAACTGCTTCAGCTGTATCAGCTGCAGCCACACCAGCCTTGGGAACCTGTTTCACAGCAGGATTTCCTTTGGCACCAGGATTTCAGGCTGGCTGGCTGGGCTTGGCCAGTCTTCCATTATTAACCAGGTTGTCTAGTTGCTCTCCAACATGGTTTTAGTCCAGTCTCCAAAATGCAGAAGGGATAAGGCCACTCTCTTTTGAGGGGAAAGAAAGCTCAGCTGTGTGTATGTAAGCTGTGTTGTGGCACTTGGCCTCATGAGCCCTGGTCTGTTTAACAGTATAGACATAGTTCAGGTAGAGTAACCCCGGAGCTTTACAACAGGGGTTTGCTACTCCCAGTTCACAGACAACCTGCCACCCCACAGGTTCTGACACTGCTTTGGTTCACAGGAAATTAAATCTCAAGACAGAGCCTGGCTGACTCTGCAAGGAAAATGTCCTCTCCAGTGCACCTTTTTCTCAGTCCCCTTGCTCACAGGCCAGCCAAGGTCAGGGAAAGACACATGAAGATGGACAGATCTTTATGTCTCCTTCTGTAAGAGATGTCTGTGTTGCTCAGTGTAAGGGGATCTTTGAGCCTTGGCTGCTTGCAAGCCTCATCCCCACAGGGTTTCTTCCTACCTATCCAGAGTTCCTCACAGTGCTGTCTGCTACAGTATTTATGGAGGGGGATACACTCAATGTCATGGCTGTTTATAGTTTGTTGACTTTTGTAAAGAGTGTAAGGATTGTTCTAGAAGTTGTTGGAAGACAGCAGACCCCAGATTCATTTGATATTCATATTGTATTACACTTATGAGGCTTGGAAAGATTTGTGGGGCATTGTCCCCCTCTTTACCTTTAATCTGCAGTTGCTGCCATGGGCACAGCTGTGCTCTCACCAACCAAATTGCAGCTTGATCTTGTCGTTTTTTCAGGCCTAACCGTGCTGGAGGAGATCAACCCAGCCTTCTGGTGAAGCTGACACAACCTGCATGAGAGCCCTGGGGAGTGGGTGCCCCACTCTTTGGTGCACAGCCAGGCCTCCTCCAGCTAGCACTAACTGTGTGAAGATGTTTCTCCTTGCACACAGACATAATTCCTTGTTGCAGTCTCCCAGCTCAGCCTTGGACTCCCAGGAGTGAAGACATTACTCCTTCAAGATGACCCCATAGCACTAGAAAATCTTGTTCAGTTACTCAAAAGCCTTGATTGGAAGGAGAAGAGGTGCTTCTCCAGCTTGTTGACTGATCTGGGGTTTGTCTCAGCTCACTTGCTGAAGAACTCATTAATTCTGGTCCCGCTGCTGTCACCCAGGGGTCACCCTACGCTGGTGATCAGTGCACTCCTGTGAAGGGGCTGCAGGGCAGAGAGGGACTGCTTCCACCTCCCTGCAGATGCTGCTAAGCAGATTGTTGTCCTGAAAAAGAGAGAAATTAATTCTTTAGAAGAATCTGCTAGTTGGCAGCAGATTATTACAGAGGACATTTTGTTGTACAAAATGTACAAAACAACAGAGACTATGAAAAAACAGAGGCTTTTACACTGTGCAAGTTTTATAGTCTGAAAACTCTTCATGGCTTTATGAGCCTTTTTCATGGCCTTTGTGGGAGGTAACCATTGAACAAGGTAGGAAATCAGAGCTACAGATGTGTTTGAGCCTCAGACATCCTGACAGGTCTTGGCCTTTGGGTGAGAAGGGGCTGATGCAGCATGGCAGGGCAGGAGGCAGCACAGGGTCTGTTTGCAGTTCTGCAGAGGATGATCAAGGCTTACAGCACAAATATCTCACCTTTGAAATTCCAGTGCTATCAGGACTGAATCAGTGTAAATCCAGAAACTCTGGCCATCAGAAGCTTTCTGTGGAGCCTTTGTGTAACAGCAAACAACAATTCCTCAAAGCAGAACTCTTTCTCAAATGGGATTTTGGAGAGAGAAGTGCTTCATTTCAAACATTTAAAGTTTGAAATGTGTATGCTGTGTCAAAGTGACTGAAACACAACTTAATTTTGGTGTTTCAATTAATTTACTCTAAAACATAATTAAAATTGATGTTAAATAAATTGTTGTGAACTTTTCCTAGATTATGAACTTGCCAAAATTTCTGCATATTCAGTTTGGAGTCTGCTTAGAGTCAGGAGTCCTCCAACCCCTTCGACTTCAGAGAAGACTCACCCAATTGGAATATCAAGATATAGGATGATATCTTTCAGATAAATTGAATTTATTGTGTCTGGATAAGAACCTGGCTCCCTTCATTGGAACAGGTAAATTTTCTCCTTGTTTACTGCCTGCTTGCCATATAATTTCTCTTTTCATTCTCACGACATGTTAAGGATCGACAATTGCATTTTGTGTTAGGGCTGCTCCAGTTTTCATGAGAGATGCAGCAGTTCAGCTAGGGAACAATCCACAACTGTGACTTCTCTGCAGGACTCTCCTATCTCACATAACCACTGATCCCTTTCTGAGCTGAAAGCAAACCTCCGTGTGAAACACATTGATACGGCCACCTCAGCACACCCCTTTCTTTTCTTTTTTTTTTTCAACCTGAATTCCTGCTGGCTCCCAATGCAAATCGTTTCAGTCCTGCTTCACAATAGAGCAGGAAGGCTTTCCACTGGAAAAGCATTCAGTTTTGAAAGTGCTTGTGGCGCTGGGGAAGCTCACAGGTTGAAGCCAAGCAGGGCAAGATCACACTTCCAGGAAAGTATGACTAACCCGATTTCCACATTGACTTAGCACACAGAGTGCCCGGGTAAATATAGCACCTCAGAGGTCACAGAGATGGGGTGCTGGGGGTAGGGTTCAGTTCATTTATGGCCAGGCAGTGCAAATCAGGGGATTCTGCCCTTTGATGTCAACTCCGTTATTGGCACCAGCTTGCTGGGTGAGTGAGATTAGTGAGTGTGCATTACAAGGTTTCAGAGCAGGATGTTGTTTCCTGGATGAGCAGAGATGGGGTGGTGTGCCTGTCAGAGCTGGTGGGCTGCTGATGGAGGGAAGTGTGTGGTGGGGAGGAGGTTACCAATGAAACAGCTTATCAAGGGTGGTGAGGCACTGGAACATGTTATCCAGGGTAATTGTGGATGCCCCATCCTTGTAAGTGTTCAAGGCCAGATTGGATGGAGATTTGAGAAACCTGGTTTAGTGAAAAAGTCCCTGTCCGTGGCAGTGAGGATGGAACTAAATGGTCTTTAAGGTCTCTTCCAACCCAAACCGTTCTGTGATTCCATGATTCTGTGATTCTATGACATCTGCAAATGCACATTCCATGAGCTGTTTAACCCCCCTTGACCTCCAAAGACCATTCACAGAGTAGGTGCAGGTGTGGGCCAGCCCTTCTGCTGCTGGCAGCAGCATGATGGCCTGTGGTCCTCAACACCTATTTGCCTACAAGTTGTTCGGAGTGATGTCTGGCCACAGAAGATAAATGTCCCTCTTCTCCTGCCTGCACATGCCACCCAAACAAGGGGTCATGTTTTGGATGCAGAGTCAGGACCCTGAGGGACCTGAAAAAGAAGCTGGGTACTGTTGCCCTAACCTACTTAAAGCTCCTCTGATCAGTCTCAGACAGATACTCTCTCCTCTTTCATTGTCCCTTTCATCCTAACAACCTGCCTGGTATTTCCTTCAAAAACAGTTTCCTTGTATGAAAGCTAATAATGAAATGTCTCGGTATTTCCAGATAAAACAATAATAGTTCTCTTTAAAACATAGTGGTGCATGCAGAATGCACAGTTGGGCCATGCCTTGGCACTGCCTCTCCTTGGTGAACCTGCCCAACATCTCCATAGCACCTCTGCTGGTGATGGATGAGGACACCTCTGCCATGTGCCAAAAGGTGCCTGCTGCACCACCAAGCATCCTTGGGAGCTCTCCTTCAGTGACTGCAGTGAGTAACATGGCAGATGCTGCATCACTGTCATGTTCATTTTCCTGTAGATTTAATTAAAAGAGGAAAGATTTACATTGAAAACATTACAAGAAAACTTTCCACGCTTCTGAGTTTTGATTCCTTTCAAAGAAAAGGCTACAGGAATATGTACCTGAAAGTGTTCACGTACACCTAAAAGAAGCAAACAGCAGCCTTATTTGTTTACCATGTCCAAAGTCCACTGGAAACTGGAGAGTGTCCCACTGAAAATAGCAAAAGAGAAGAAATCTTGTGTAACAGGTGAAACAACGGAAGTGCAATCCAGTGATTAATGCAGGTGCAGGACTGCCAGGAGGTCTTTGTGGTGACAGTTTTGTTCCTGGCTTTACCACAGCCTTCCTGTGTGCCTGGCCAGGCGCTGCAGGGCCGGACAGCGTAAGCACGTCTGGGCCCACATGGGAGCAAAGCTCCGGGACTGCAGCCAGAGCACTGGGATCAGGACTTAACTCTGGGAGCAGCTCATGAGCTGCTCTTGCAATGCAAGCCAGGGAGCGTGAGGCCATCACATAGCCTGGTCTGGGGCAGAGATCTGCAGAAGGGCCGCCGTGGGAATGTTGTCCAGTGACGAAGGAGACACGGGCATCAAGGGAGGCTGGCTGGGGTTTGTGCAGCTGGGACAAAGCAGGATTTTGAGTTATGACTTTCTGTGCCCAGATCTGGGGCAGCAGATCAGCACGTGGCCTCCTCCCCTGCATTTGCATTTCCTCCTCATGTGGTCATGGAGGAGATTACTGACTTGGGAGACCAAGTGCTCTCATTGAAGCACACCTTAGGGGAAGGAAGGAAACGGGACTGAAATGCGGAGGGTCATTTGGGGTCTAATCAAAGGGGCTTCAGCTTCTGGTCTCATCACCCTCTGGCTGAATTTCCTCTCCATGGGAAGGATAAGTGAGGTGGGTGAGGGAGGGACGTAGATTCAGAGGCAGTGGCCACTATTTATACCCATTGCACATTAAAGGTGACCGCTCTGGGCTGTCCATGTCCTCCTCACTGGCCGCCTCACCAGGCTCAGATAACAAACAGGCCTGGCTGCACTGCAGATCTGTCGCGGGGATTATCTGCTCGTTTGAAGTGATATTTAGCTGCTCTTAATCAGAAATCTGACCGCATCAGGTTCGCATTAGCTTGTGCCGAGGTAGTAGTTTCACACGCTGACATGGTAGCAATTAAGTGAGTAGCTACTGGTTCTTACCCCAGGGTACAACTTTGTTTTGTTCCTTGCAGATTAGTGAGGCTGCACGAGCTTCCACATAGTTTTCTTTCCTGCAGACCCTGGCTATTTCATGTTGAACCCTCCGGGACCATTTATTAGACCACACAAACAGTAATTATGTCCCAAAGAGGCTGACGGCGTTCCAGACCTCTTGCATGGCCACTTATAAAAATATTATGAATCTTAGCAAGGGAAGGGATTTCACTACAGCCAAAGAAGCCAAAGAAACTACACAGATGTAGGGAATGAACTAATTTTGAATGGCAGGAACAGAAATAAATATCTCTTCCAAAATGCATCATGATGCCTTTCTTGACAGGGGAGGTGAGAGTGAAGGAGAGGACCTCCTGGGTCCCCCTTCATTTCCTCCCTCGGCTTCTTGCCTTGGACCAAGCTCCAAATATCATCTCCTCTTCATGTTAAACCTTCCTGAGGGACCCAATTACAGCCTGGCTGCCGCTCACGTCAGCCCACTGGGAGAACCCACGTTTATTTTATGACTGAAGCTGAAGGCCTGATATGCAGGAAGGGGTTGGATGTGTCCCACCCTTGGAAACAGCGCTTACTATGAAAGGAAGAAGTTCACATGAAAAAGAAGTGAGATGCATAAAAGTTACAGCAAATCAAGACAAACACACATACACAAGCAACTCTCTGAGCCAAAACTCAGCCTCTTACGAGAGCAAAGGCTTCCACAAGACAGGCTGCTTTCAGATGAACTTTGAATGTGACAGTTTTTCATCTTGGGGACCACATGCCTCTATGTGGCAACTGAACAACCCTATGTCTTGTGGATGCCATATGAAATGACTGCTGTTCATTACTTTCTAGACTTCCCTCCTACAATATTCTGAGGCAGTGATGCAAGGGAAGTATCTTATTCCAAGCCCATTGTGTTTCTCTTGGTATTTGCATGAGTCAGGACTCAATTATTTTCATGTGAATTGAGGGACAAAATTCACATCTATTTACTTCAAAAATGTAAAATTCCATAGCCAAAATTTCTTCAGTCTTCTAAACCAAGCCATAAAAATACAGGAAGAAGAAAAATTAATAAAATAGCAATTTGCTGCCTGGCCAAAGGCAATAGATGATCACGTTACCCCAACGTCATCTTGTTAACATCCACTAACTTAATGTCATTCAATCATTTCACAGCAGGCTGACATTTATCTATCTCAAATATATAGAGAGTCACTTACTGCAAGTGACCTAAGCTACCATTGCTGTTGGATGGGCAACTCCTCTATGCTGAGTGTCCTGAAAGCTCTCTGGAGAGCTGTCATTGCTCATGCACAGGACTGGCCCCAGAAAAGTTTCTAGATGGGAGCCCACCAAGGCTGGATGCTGGGCATTGCCACAAGCACAGCTATGCAGAGGGAGTGGACAGGCCCAGGAAAGCCAGCATGAGTGTTCTCAGCTCCAGTGTCTGCACTTTGGAGGGCTACAGCATGCAAATACAGCTAACACATGAAGCAAGGAGGCTGGTGTTTCTAACAAGCTCAGCTCGGATCTTCGCAGCAATTGCCACAGCAGCTGTTAAGTCCGTAGATCTTCTGAAAGGCAAACATTGCAGCTGTGTGTTTGTATGATGGCAAATCCAGCTGTAAGCCACCAGCTGAGGATTTTCCTGAGAGAGTGAATGGCCTGCTGCAGAGACCTGACTCCTGTCACGTTTTTTAGTTTGGGAAGTGACCCCCGTGCCGCTCGTGCCTCCCAATGCAGCTGGCAAGTGAGAAGCAGTTCAGTGCCATGCAGCTTTCCTTTGCTGGAACATACCCTTGACAGGCAGTCTTTGGCACCACTTGGCAGAGGTGTCCATGTCAAGGCTGGGTTTCTACAGACCCAAATCTGTCTCTGTCAATGTCTGGAGGGTGCTGAGCTCCAGGTCTGGAAGGTCTCAGCTCCAACAGCTGCAAACTGTACCTGGCTAGGAGTCAGTCCTTGGGCTTCTCAGCTGAGACAGTGTATTTTAGCTGGCCTGTGTCAAACTCATCCTCTAGCAGCAGCCATGTGGTGGTATGAGCGAGGCCTCTGGGAAACCAGACGCAGTCCTTGGCAGACTTGTCCTGGTTCTTCACAGCAGGGGTTACCTGTTGGCACTTCCTGCACACTGTTACACCTAGGCTCTGTGCTGGGGAGCACTCCTCCTCTCCCTGCTCCTTGGAATCCTGGTGACTTGTTTGTCTGCCTCTGTAATTAATAGGACTATGTCTGACATTAGCAGGAAAATGGCTATTTTTATATTCTTTTAGCACTTAAACTGGGAAAGCACCATTATATCAAGGGACACGGTGTGTGAGTGTGCCAAGAAATTTCATGGATAACATAACAGTTATGGATTTAATGCCCTCCTTCACAGTTTCACCAACAGAGTGAAAAGCAACACAGATCATTTTCCATGTTAGTGGCTGCAAATCCAAACAGACTCCTTGTCTTCCTCTTGGTTTAAGTTTAGATGCTGTGTTTCTTTACAGAGACGCAAGTGACAAAGGCTCCAATAAGCACAATTTCAATGGCTTTCTAAACTTATCCCATGACAGAGCAGGCGTGTTGTATTTTGTAGGGCTTACAGAGTATTAAGACAAAATCAACTGATAGTTCAAAGGAGGCTGGGAACAGAAATTCTTGTTCCATATGTTATACTATTCCTGACAGCAGCTACCACTTACATTTCTTGCTGTTTACTTTTCAAGGGGTCAACAACCAGTGTCTGCAGGAAGGATGTCCCTGGGAGTTATAATATTCTGACTGTGTGGCTCCTTCCAGCAGCTTCTGTCTTTTACTGGTCCAAGGAAATAACCGTCTTTTCATATTTTCTTTTCTTCACTGCATCTTAAATTATGTATATATGTGTATACGTTTCCCATCAGCCAAAGCCCCTCCTCCCTACTACTTATGAGAAAGTGTAACAATGATGATATCGACTTCCAGTTTTGAGCCACAAGATTGATATTCCTCCAAAGTAAATACTGGCCTTGGCGGTGCCACAGTCAATATTTACTTTGAGTAAAATAAATCTTGCTGACAACCAAAACCTGAAGTCAATATTGGCTTGCTGTAATCCAGCTGGTATAAAGTAATCAGTTTCCTTTATAATACCTGAATGCTTTATGCAAATATTTTCAAGTTAAAGGTGAACTCTACATTCCTGTAGTTGTAAATGTGGTACTGAAACCATGCCCCCATTCTCAGGCATCACAAACCTGAGAACTCTCCAAGAGAGCATATGAAAGCTCTCCTATCTCAGAAACAATCTGTGAGTGACTGATTAACTATCTCATCTGTGTACTTACTCTGAGGCCCACTACTTCAGTGTCTAAGAGTCTTCCAAATCCTTAAGAGAGGCAACGTTTGAAAAAAAAAAAGGGAGTACCTTTTACTAGACCAGGCAATATAACTGAGAAAGTGGATAAACTGGGTACACAAACCTTAGATCTAAAGATATGGACTCTTCCAAAAAACCTGTTTATTTAGACCATCATGTCTACAGCAATATCATTGCTGCTACTACCTCTAAGGATTGAAATAATGTCTCCCTCCTAATCCACAGGGAAACCTTTTAGTATGCAAAATAGGCACTTTTTAAATGGATTTCCTTTGGCAACCAAGTTTCAGCGACCATCTCATTTATCTGCTTTGCTGTTTATGATTTATTGATCAGCCACTCCAAACGCAGTAATGTTGAACCCTGTTGGCTACCACCCACCATCTTTGATGAGTGGCAGATTCAAACTAATGGAGATCCTACAGGTTTTATGCAAACCTGGTGAAAAAAAGGGACTTAGATTGGTTGTCCTCTGTTGGCCATGCCAGAGGATTTGATCTGGGTGGTCAGCATGCCCAAGCCCTCTGCCCACTGCAGCATCGTCTGCTTCCTGCCCGCGTGCCAGCCCAAGGGCGCAGGCAGCAGCACCAGGGAGCAAACTGGCAGGTACAGATTCTGGGCCAGAATCAGGATGTAGAGCATTACTCCATAGAAAACAAGGTTTGATTAATTCTGCTGACCATGGAAAATCACTTAAATTTTTTTTTTTGCGTGTAACCAAGTATACTGTACCAGTACACACACAAAAAGAAAGTTGAAATGAGGTCGTTCATTTAATCTGTAGTTCCAGAAGGAGTGGGCATCTTCACAGAACATTTTGCAATTACTGTGACCAATGCACCCAGAAGCCTCTCTTTTAGCCTCCCTTTTAGTTGGAGCTCTGTTCCATTGAAGTGACTGTTGTTGGCTACTTGGCCATGAAGTCTGAGTGAAGCTCCCTCAGGCTCATATAGGCTTTGCATATCAGGACACAAATCATAAGCCACTTTCCATATTCAGTGAGAAAACAGGAAAAAGAACAGAGAACTTTTGAATGACTCACTGATGGGCTGGGGTTTTTTTGTTCTAGTTGGAGCTTTTTAATTTCTAAATATAAATAATGAGATGCAAGAACTAAAAAATAATTGAGTAGATTTAGTTCTGAAGAAGCCTTGTAATTGTTACAGTGCACAGAGTTGCTTTGCTAGATTATTTTTGCTTTGGTTCAGGTTACTTGTGCAAAGATGTTGGTGGTCCTCACATATTAAAAATATGTCACCTTAAAAAATATCTGAACAGAGCACTCACCACTCCCTGCGGTGCCATTCTGCCTGATTAGCAATCTCTCTGGGAGGTCAGTGGCTGGAGCAGTTTGTGAGTTGCATTATAAAAGAAATAAATAATAAGAAATGATGACGTTTACGGTCAGTGGAAGACCACAGGTGCAAAAAGCAGCAGACTCTATCAACTGTTAGTGCTACAGTAAAGCCTAGTGTTCCCCCTCTGAATACTGTAGGCATTCCCAAGGAGAGGGATGCTTTCCACCAGGAAAAGGAAGATCTGACAGGACACAGCTCAGGACTGTTTGCAAAGATTTAAACCTAGGGCCAAGTCAGGGATTATTTAATGAAAATTATGAAGTTAATGATGCACCTGTGAATGCTTTCCATGTTCCTACATGGCACCTTCCTCACTGGCCACCAGTTTCCTCAGTAATGCAGGCCATGATGCAGGGTGGATTCTGTAGGTCTTTCCCACTCTAAGCTTCTCCACATTCACAGTGGGCAAGTCTGACTTCAAGGCAGACTCTGCTTTCCAACCCACTGGAGCTTCAGAAGTGCCTGCTTGTCTGCAGAGGGCTGTGTCACCAGCCCCTTGGTCACCTCTCCTTAAATGCTAGCTCCTTATCTCATTGAAAGCTAGACTGTAAATATTTTCCCACTTTACCTACCAAAGCAATTGGAGCTACTGCATGGATGTGAAATTTTTGTAAATGGCAAAAGCAGTTATGAGCAGAAAGCAGGATGTGCAGGATGGTATGAGGATGCCACCTCTGAAACCTTGTGCAATAACTCCGTAAAACACTTCTT
This sequence comes from Monarcha castaneiventris obscurior, assembly GCA_026261815.1. Classification (NCBI taxonomy): domain Eukaryota; kingdom Metazoa; phylum Chordata; class Aves; order Passeriformes; family Monarchidae; genus Monarcha; species Monarcha castaneiventris. Next base: position 19,306,479 of record JAMPIT010000379.1, on the reverse strand, counting down.
TCCATGGCAGGAAAAATTGCCCTGCGTTTCTCTGGGCCAGCCATTCAATCTGTACCTTCAATAATGCAAAATATTGTCCTGTACCTGTCTCATGACAGCTGAAGATGCTGTCATGAGACAAGTAACCCAGAAAGGGAACCCAGTCTCTTAAAAAAATAGGGTTGGAGGATAATAAAAATGACAACATCCAGGTATTAATGTGACACTCACAGAGATGCCCTTTAAAGCTGAGCTGACTCACAGGGAAGCATTTCACTGTTTCTGAAACATAGGACTTGTTTTCCCCACAGAAAGGACAGGAAAACCCCAAACCAAACAGATTTGAGATATTTCAATTCTCTGTAACCCAAGTGAAAGCAAAATAAAAGCGTAGAAATACTGGAATTTCCCAGAGGATGGAAACTCTTGCCTAGCTACAATCCCACAATGTTAAGGCAGAATGATAGCTATTTCTTTGGGCTTTTCCTTTAACTGTACCAGAGCTGTACAGGAAAGCACAGGCCATACTTGTACTAAGCCTGACTGTGGTTATTAGCAGCACAAGCTAATAACCAAGCTTTTCACAAGCTTGTGCCTGGTGAAAGAGAAGCAAGCACAGTTGTGTTTCTGGGTGAGTGCTTGGCAGCCCCCCTTCCAAGGAAGGGGTTAGGGCCTGTCTCCTCCGGAGCAAGCTGTGCCTTTCCTGAGCCTGACCACAACAGCAGAGGCATTGGGCTGAAATGAGAAGAGCCCCGGCATCGATGCTCCCTGCAGGGGTCACTGACTGCCCGAGCCCCTCGCCTGCCTGCTGCAGCTCAGCCCCGCTCTGTTTTCCTCGGCACGGGAAACTGGAGAACCTGGGGAGTCACTCTAGACTAGCAGGACCAGCACTATTAATGCAGAGCAGCACGGCCCCAGGGCTCACTGCCTGGGTGAGAAGGGCAGGTTTCAGCCAAGGCTGCTGCCATGACAGCAAGGGGTCGGTGGGACCCCGGCAACTCCTACGGCTCCAGCTTGATGCCTGTGTGGGTGCATGCTGCCTGCCTGGTCTGAGGGGGTCTAGTGTGCTCGGCATTTGAAAAGCACCCGGGCTATGGGCAGGAGGATTTAATTGGAGATCCAAAAGTAAAAAGAAAAAGCACCGAAACCAAATCCAATGTCGAGTCTAAAACCTGACCCATGCATAGGTACTTGGTGCTGCTGTGTGACTTGGCCTTGCTGTCTGACGCCTGCACTAATAAGCAAATGCCATGAGTCAGGTAATCTTCCCTCTCTCTCTCTGGGTCTCATTTCATTTTGCAAGCCATGGCATGAGCTAGCTTAGCCTTGCCATAAAAAACTGACTCACTTCCTAAGGGCAGGCTAAAATAACCTGAGGATTTTTTTTCTCAAGTGCTGCTTTTACCTTCTTAGGCACAACAGAAAGACATTGGGGATTTCTGAAGATAAAAAAGAAAAGTAAATAAAAAATCAGGTTTGTTAAACACAGATGAGATGTTCTTTCCAGCCCAATTTTCTCTGCCTCTGTGAGTTGCTCCTTTTCAGAAGAGAATCTGTGCCTCTCCGGTGTCTAGTGTTTGACAATCAGCACTTTTTCTCTCTTCCCTGAGTGCTAAAGCCGGGGGGAGGGAGAGGGCTGAAAGTAAAGCAAAGAATTGTTCAGATTGCCTAGATCCCTCCAGGAAGTGATCATTCTGCTTTTACTCCAGACACACGCCTCCCAGCTAGCCAGCGGCTCCAACTAATTAGCACACGTGATGGGAATAGGAAACAAAGCCACAAACAATAGTAGCGTGGGAACGCAGTGTAAACTGCAATTACATAGACCCCCCCTCCTCCCCCGCCCGCCCCCCACTCTGCCCTTCTCAAATAAATAAATAAAGGCATAAATAAATAAATAAGTGTATAAATCCGAAATAGCTGCCGACGGTACAGCAGATAAGCGTGGGAGGCAGCTCAAACCGTGCCGGGGAGGAGGTAAAGATCGGCGTTCGCAGGGCGAGCAAGAGCCAGCTATTATTTTCATTCCATACTTCAAGTATATCGAGGCTGCTTCGTTTCCTTTTGTTCAGCGTTGGGGCACAACAGAAGAATGTGTTTGGGGAATTTCAGCACTTGCCAGGTCATGGGGGAGGTCACTCTACTTTTGTTGGCAGAGAGGCAGAAGAAGAAAGAGGGCAATCAAATATCCTCCTTGAGACAGCTTACAAGCACATGTCTCATGCTGTCAGGGGGTTAGGCTCCAGTGTGACACTTCCAGCTTCTTGTCTTCCTGCCAAACTGAATATGTTTGGTATACGTTATATATGTGAGAAGTGGTCACCACTTCCCTGGCCGAGCACAGCTTTAAGACACAGTATAACGGAGCTATTGTGTGGGATTAAACACATTTGCCGTGGTTTAAGCATTAAGAGCGTGTGACTGTTTGCACTTGCTTTAGAGCACCGTCATTAATAGTGGCTGTGGAGGTGCTCAGAGAGAGCTCATCATCCTGGCACCTCAGTGCTTGCACAGTTATGTATCGAGAGCCATGCCCCAGAGGTTTGGTTTGCTGACAAGTAAACACAAGGGATTTTTATCACGGCTAGAGCAGTATGAATCAAGAAAGGCCTGGGTACGCCTGGAAAGTAACTGCTGTAGCTGACCTGGCACGCTGCTTTGATAGGGTCTTTTTCCAGATAACTGAGATTTTCTGGAATAAATATTTCAGATGGGGGCTGTTTTGGAAGAAAACTATTTCCCTGGAATAGTTTTTCATCTTTAGAAGCAGCTGAAATTAAGGTTACTCAGGGAGCAGTGGATCTATACAGGGTACTGATTTTTGCACTGCTATACTGGTCAGCTCTGCAGGGTCCACAAGTCTTGACTTTTCTGAAACCAACAGGAATGCTGCAGTTTTTAAGTACCGATGGCAAGACTGAAGTAAAGCATGTCACAAAAAAATACCCTCAATATCAGTGCAGGGTGTTACAAAGTTTTCATGGCACTTCAAAATCAGCTTGAATCTCAAAATTATGACTCCTCAACTTGGAGTCAAAAATGCTCAAGTCAAATGGTAGGTGCAGTATCTAACTGTTCTGGCAAAATCAGTGACACTTGTTTTCTGGGGTTTATTTTTATCCTGGTGTTCCATAATGTAATGGAATAGACAACTGATGATAGGATTTGATTTTGATACCTTCCAATATCCAAATACTCTGACTGTCTGAATTAAGGTTTCACATTCAAACCAGTCAAGCTTAGTCATTGTCTAAAGTAGGCAAATCAAGCAACTTTGCCAGGATGTCCATGATGAAACCTCAGCCAAAGTCCCGACCACCTTTATGGCAACTGAAAATCCCTGGCACTTTCTCACTCTTGTCACACATGCTAAACTTCCCTTCACAGTTCATCTCTCTGTGACTGGGGAGTGTCTTCTGTAGTGACTGCTTCCCCAGGTCTATATTCTCAGGTGGCTGATCGCTCTGGGATAGCAGCTGTCTAGTAAAGCCTCGGGCAGAAAGGTGTGAGGTGAATACAAGTTACCATCTGAGAGAAAACAGATACTTTTCTGGGAGTCAGTGCTCAGCACTTCGGATACTTAGTATTCCCCATTTTCATTTAATGCATCTGTGCAATGGTCATAATAGCTGGTACCTTCAAAAGTCATGGAGTATTACTTTGATTTGCTTTATTCCAAACTGTATTTGCCAACAGCTACAGGACATGCTCAATTTTCACTTTTATTTTTTCACAATGAAATTCAGTTCAAAGCAACTTGTTTGGAAAACAAAATACTGTTTTTATTAGCCAAAAAGCCAAGTTTTCCCCTTGAAAGAGCATATTCTTAAATTATAGTTTTCATGGTGAAACAGAAGGTCTGGGAGTTGGTCTGGGAGTTCTTCTCTATCCTATGTGTCCTAGCAAGAATAGGAAAAATGTGTACATACACATTTTTCTCAAAACTGCATCTTATCGGCAAAGAAAACTCAGAGTAGGTCTCAGACTGTAAACTCTATGGAGCAGGGACTTCCATGTATCACTATAACACGCAGCATGGTTTGAGCACTGCTTTTAAAACACTTGAGTTGTATAATTGCACAGGAAAACAGCTAGTCAGGCTGTTCCTTGATGGACTGAAGATTTCAACAGCATGAAACCAGAGCAAGTTTCTGGATGATTATCCCTCAGTCCAGTTCTGAGAAGCACTGTAGGAACAGAACAAAACTATTTTGGCAAACTACAGAGAGCTTGGTTAAAAAAAAAGGTCAGCAAAAGGAAAACCTCGTTTTACTCTATGATATTTGGTGCAAACTGTATTGTGATACTGAGGAGTGATCACTAGTATCAGCAAACTACCCATTCATGGTGGAATTGTCACCATGGTGGGATGGTGTCAGTAGCTAACACAATTCCAGGGCCATTGTCCCCTCTAGATTTGGGCATGCTGACAGAGGCTGTCCTGCCAATAATGTGTTTCTGACTTTTTGTGTGATTTCACACAAGGTGCTCTGTTATACAAAAGGACAGGGTGTCAGTTTCCCATTATTAAGATCAAAGGTGGATGCAAATCAAACCAGAATTTTCTACACTATGCCATGTCAAGTTGGCCTCCTTTTGCATCTATCATGAGACAGCCATTAATTAACACGACCTGGTGTCATTCCTCTTGTGGGGTCTTCCATTGTTTTTCAGTGTCCTTCCACAGGACAGCCTGTGCTGTGGGAACAGAAGAAGGGATATCTGTGGAAGAAGCTGACATCTGTAAGAGCTTCAGGTCAGATGGAACATTGCATAAAAACAGAAAAGAGGTAAAATTTATTGGAAAGGAAACCAGGTAATAAAACAGCCGATCTGCCTCTTTCCCCATCAGTCACAGGGCTGCTGAAATATGAGGTAGCTTTGCTTGTCTTGCAGCTTGAATGTGTGTTCACAGATTAGCCTTTTGCAGAGTTATAACCCAGGTCTGGTTTTGGGGATGAGCTGAAGCCTAAGCAGGTAAATGCAAAGAGTACGTGTTGGAGCCATCCAGAGCAGGTATCTGTTTGCATTGCTGCTGTCACTGTGCTGGCAGTGCTGCTCTTGCTTATTCACAGCCATACACTGCTTCCAAAAGATGACACTTGAAACCCATCCTGCAGCAGAAGCATTGCAGCTGCACCATTCTGCTTACAGTAAAGACTTTGATGTAAAAACTATCCCTGTCCTTGGCCAGCTTGAAGAGAGGAATGTCTTGATGATCTGGCTATCACTACAGATGCATGTGACTGTGTGAGGTTTATGTCCTTCTGCTGCAGCAATGGCTCCAGCACAAAGCCGCTCAGCACCTGCATGGCAGAAGTTGGGGCCAGCGTGCTTAGAGAGCACCCCAGCCTAACTTCTGAGCTGGGTATTCAGACTTCTGGCATGTGCAGACAGGAATGTCAGTGTTCAGCTCCTGAGGAAACACATTTGTTGTCACAGTATTGCTAACAGATCATGCAAGGAGTCTAAAACCCTCCTCTGTCACTCTCGTTCACTCCTCCAGCAGTTCCATTTGATCTGTGATAACTAGTTCTGACCTGTGTCAGTGGCACCAACAATCAACACACTCAGCTAAAACTCCACAAAGAAAAATACAAGATTTGGAGCAGCAACATCTAGCTTGCACAGCCGATGCTGCAGCTGGATATGTGCAGGGAGGGGAGGTCAGGAGGGAGCGCTGATGTTTTTGCCTGGCTGCAGTGTGAGTGCCAGAGCCACCGGTTGAATTGGGCACAGTAACCATAGCAACAACGAGTTTCCGGGACTTGGGGTGACAGGTTGACGGGATTACTCTTCAAAGCACTTGCTCCCTTGGGAGAGAAAACCTAAAGGAAGGGGATGGAAGTTAATTTAGCACACACACACTGGAGCAAGGGTCAGCAGTGGCAGGTCTCTGCTGGAGGGAAGCCTGCAGCAGCAATAAACAACACCCTTTCAGAGCACTTTGAGTAGCACCGAAACCATTGTCGGGGGGCATCCAGCAAAGAAAAATGTGGGGTGCACACAAAAAATAGCACCACTTCCTTCCAAAGGACAGTTGCCACCAAGAGCTCCTGCATATCTCAAACCTGAGTTTCTGCTTTGGCGTGAGGGCTTTACCCTGTCCTGCCATTCCTGCTTCCAGCACTGGGGTGGCCAGATGTGGCTGTAGACACTGAATCTGGAAATGCTGAGTTGTGCCAGACCTGGAAGCAATGGCAAAGCTGGAGTGGGGCAGGGGGGCAGCGGTGAGAGGGGAAGAGGCAAATGTGCTGCTATGTGTCATAGCACATAGGGGAGGGGGTGTGCGATGAAACGTTTGGGAGGTGGGGCGACTGAGGCACGGGCATGGCTGCAGTAGGAAGTGGGCATGCAGAAGGCAAGAGGGCACTTGCACTGCAGTGTGAAGCAGGGAGAAGGGAGGCACAGCAGCAGTGTAGGGGACAGGAGAGAAGGCTGTCATCTCCTAAGGTTCACTGCCTCATTGGTGCAAAGCTATCAGTGGGGGCTGAAATTCAGCTCTATTTAGAAGTGTCACCTTGTGCACTGTCGTTTTAATTTCCTTGGGCTTTGGTGAGCAGTGGCTGCTCTCCCGTCTGCCCCTCTGGTGAGAGAGATGTATGACAGCACTGTCTCGGCGTGTTGGTAATTTTGGGCTAATAAAATTTCCCTTTGGGCCATGGTTAACAATTAGACCAACGCTGTGGATCCATGCCCAACACCAGCAAAGCGCAAGAGCAATTTAGAGCTGGTTTTGCTGTCTGCTCCTCCTAGTGCTGGATGGGAAGATTGAAACCACACACAGGCAAACATTTCCTATCTTCCCACGCCTGCTGATAGCCAACTGCAATTGCTGACACTGTGTAGAGGCACAGCTACACTCTACCTGCCCATTCCTGTAAATCATTTGCAGAAGTTGATGCCTATACAAGCTCAGAAAGCTTTGGAGGCTGCCTGGCCCCAGTGGTTCACAGAGTTAAAGACGGGGGCAGCTCCAGGATCCAGCTGGGAGCCTGGGTGGGCATACCTCTACTCACAAGCAATCAATGCTTAATCCCAAGGAACTTCTTCTACCATGTTTTTTCCTCCATAGTAGGAGAAGACATACATGTGCCTGGATGGGAGAACTCAGATGTGTAGTCTGCAGGCCAAAAAGTCATAAATGTCACTGTGTCTTTCACTGACCTGTAAAAGATGTGTAGTCTGCAGGCCAAAAAGTCATAAATGTCACTGTGTCTTTCACTGACCTGTAAAAGCGAGTGGTGCAGGCAGACAAGTTTCACAACAAAAATATAGAGGCTGGAAAGGTGGATGTAACAAAAGTGCTAAAACAAGCTTAATTAAAGCACTGCAGAAAGGATATTTATGAAAAATGTGATGTGGGGATAGAACTTTTCTATCATCCTCTGTTAGCTACTTACAGGTGGCTGCAGGACTGCTTCTATCTTCTTAACTGCAGGTCTTTAACTACTTATAGCTTGGTACCTGCTTCCATTTCCCTCCTACTTGAGATGCTTTGCAAAGATATGGGCAACCCTGTGAAATCTGGGGCAACTCTGTGCTGGTAACTTTTACTTAAACCAATGGGAGGCTGAAGGTAATTATTCCAGGGCCTTAGAATGGGAAAATCTGGGCTCATCAACTCTTTGCTCTCACACTCTGCACATCTGGGTTATCCTCCAGTCCCTCTGATTGTGAAACGCGGAAGAATCAACTTAGAAGGGAGCCTTAGTTGAAAGGCTCCATGTAAATGAAAATTTAATTATTATGAAACCACCTCAAAGAGTACAACCTCATTTCACCTGTCCTATTTTGCCAGTACCTCAGCCTGAGAAAGCTGGCAGAATGAAGAGGACTTGTTGGGGAATACAGCATTCAGGCTTAGGGCCCTGCTCAGTGCAGGGCAGCATGTACTCATGGTGAGCATGCCAGCCAGACCTCCCCACATCCTGAATCCAGTGCTGACCTTTCCTGTCATCCCTCCCTCCTAGCCAGCAAAGGCCCTGTGTTTTCAGCTTCTTAAAAACTGTTCCTGCTTCTGCCCACTGTCACAATACATGGTGGGGGGAGTAGACAAGGAAAGGATGTGGCTGGTGACTGGCAGGTTTGCAGTTTAGAAGGGTACAGGGAAGAGGGATGCCTTGATTTCCCTTGCTTTGCCAACAAACTGAAAAACCCCAAGTTTAAGCCGCCTCAACTTTCAGGCTTTAGCCACTATTTTCACTTTTTCTTTTTTTTTCTTTTTTTTTGTTTTTTTTTCTGAAGGAGGGCAAGCTACTCTTGCCCAGGCTTTCCCTTCTTCTTTTAGCCTGGAGAAGAGGATCAGGGGTGACCTTATCACTCTCTAGAACTACCTGAAAGGAGATTGTAGCCAGGTGGGGGTCAGACTCTCCTCCCAGGCAACCAGCGACAGGACATCAGGACATAATCCTAAGCTGTGCCAGGCAAAGTTCAGGTTGAACATTAGGAGGTATTTCTTCACAGCAAAGGTGATACCGGGAATTGGCTGCCCAGGGAGGTGGTGGAGTCACCACACCTGGAGGTGTTTAAGGGAAGAGTGGATGTGGCACTTAGTGTGGCACTAGCCACTGTCTAGTTGACAAGAGGTCTCTTCTAATCTGATTTATACTGTGATTCTCCTCACTCAGCTCTCCCAGGCCCCCGTTGCCTTAGGGAAGCTCTCAGAAGCTTCATCACCCTCTGCAGGGTGCAGTGACTCCGCTGGGCCCAGGCTGCAGGGGGCCCTGGCAGGAGGTGGGGGCAGGAGCCCCGAGGGCACCGCTCTACCCTGTCCATCTGCACAGCACCCACACTGCCCACACCGGCTCCCCAGTTCCAACCCCTGTCCAACACCGTCCGTCCATCCATCCCTCCATCCATCCCTCCATCCATCCATCCATCCATCCATCCATCCCTCCATCCATCCCTCCACCCATCCATCCATCCATCCATCCATCCATCCATCCATCCACCATCCATCCATCCATCCATCCCTCCATCCATCCATCCATCCATCCATCCATCCATCCATCCATCCATCCACCATCCCTCCATCCTCCATCATCCATCCATCCATCCATCCATCCATCCATCCATCCATCCATCCATCCATCATCCATCCATCCATCCATCCATCCATCCATCCATCCATCCATCCATCCATCCATCCATCCATCCATCCATCCATCCATCCATCCATCCATCCATCCATCCATCCATCCATCCATCCATCCATCCATCCATCCCTCCCCCCTCCCTCCCCCCGGGCCCCGCGCGTTCCCACGGCCGGCCCTCGCGGCGCGGGGGCGTGGCCCCGGCAGGGTTGGGCGGTGATTGGCTGCGGCGCGGCGGCGGCGGCCAATGGTAGCGGGCGGTGCGGCGCGTGGCGGCGCTGGGCGGCGGGCGTGCTCTGCCCCGCTGCGTCCGTGCCCGCCGCCTCCGCATCCTTCCCTCCCTCCCTCCTTTCCTCCGTCCGTCCGTCCGTCCGTCCCTCCCGCTTCCCTCCGTCCCTCCCTGCCTCTGCCCGCTGCCTCCTGCCCGCCCGCCCGCCCGCCCGGCGTGGGAACTCCATGGGCGAGACGGGCGCCGGGCGAGGCGCGGGACGCGCTCTCGGCGCGCTGCTGCCGCGCCCCGCCGCCCGCCGCCTCCCCGACGGCCGCCCGCGCCCCGCCGTCGGTGCCATGAAGCGGGCGCACCCCGAGTACAGCTCGTCCGACAGCGAGGAGCTGGATGAGGCCGTCGAGGTGGAGAAGGAGAGCGCAGACGAGAATGGGTGAGCTCGGGCGGGGTGGGCGCCGCGGGGCTCCCTCCTTCCCTCCGTCCTTCCCCTCCGCCCCGCGGAGCCCCGGCATCCCGGACCCCGCGGTGACCGCTGTCCCGCTGCTCCCGCAGGAACCTGAGCTCCGCCGCCGGCTCCATGTCTCCCTCCACCACCTCGCAGATCCTGGCCAGGAAGAGGCGCCGAGGGGTGAGTGCCCGCCGGCCGGCCGCGGCTCCCCGCAGCCCGGCTCGGCTCCGCTGACCCCGCTCTCTGCCCTAGATCATCGAGAAGCGCCGCCGCGACCGCATCAACAACAGCCTGTCCGAGCTGCGGAGGCTGGTGCCCAGCGCCTTTGAGAAGCAGGTAGCGCCCAGCGACCTCCGCGCTGCCCCCGCATCCCTTCCCGAGGGAAGCGTCGCCCTCGGTAACCTCTCTGCTGCTGCCTAAAACCTTTCGTGCCTTCCCTTCTCTCCTAGGGATCAGCCAAGCTGGAAAAAGCAGAAATTCTGCAGATGACTGTCGATCACCTGAAAATGCTGCATACAGCAGGAGGGAAAGGTAAAGTTTTGTGCGTGACAGAGTCGGCAGCCCTGCAGGGAGGCTGCTGTGAGAGCAGCGCCTTCCCCAGCATTGGCAATGCTTGCAGAAAGTGAACGGCAGCTCTCCTATGTTTCATCAGGAATTAGGGGCTTTCTCTCCTTGGCAAGATTTGTGGCATCACTAGCACTGAAAGCTTTTGCAGTGCTAGCTCTGAGGAGAGCGTTGTTCTAGAGGAGAGTGGCTGCAAGTCTCTAGCAGTGTGTCAGCACTGTGAAGCAAATCAGCTTTTGTCAGCTCGGAAAACAGTTATTATTGATGTCTAATGCTTGCTTCTCTAACTTTCTGAAAGTTCAGAACAGAAGTAGGAAAAAATACAGGATGAAATAAGTGGTGAAAAAAATTAGCAAAAATGCTGAAAGGCACTTTTAAGAAAAAAGTACTTTGCCTGCTTAAGTCTCTTTTGATAAGTTAAGACTAGTGTTTCTGATGAATTTCAGTGTGCTCTGGTTTTACTTGCACAAGGGAGACATGGAAAGAACAAAAATACTTCCCTCCAGTGCCAGTGAGCAATTCCAGTTTAAAAATGGCAGTCTGTGACTGGTCTTGGGACTTGCAGCATCACAGCACAGATATAAAAGAAAAGCTTGTTAAACAAAAAAGGTAAAAAAAAAAAGGAGCTTGGCAGCTAGTCTATGGTTGGGAATACTAACCACATCCAAGTGAAATATGCTTATAGGGGAGGGTGGAGTGGGGAGGCTACTTGTAGACAATGAGTAGAAAACAACATCTTAAGACTTCATTCTCTGTCCTTTTCTCTCAGGTTATTTTGATGCTCATGCTTTGGCTATGGACTATCGGAGTCTAGGGTTTCGAGAGTGCCTGGCTGAAGTTGCTCGATACCTGAGTATCATAGAGGGTCTGGACGCCTCTGATCCTCTGCGAGTTCGGCTCGTGTCTCATCTCAACAACTACGCCTCCCAGCGGGAAGCAGCGAGCAGTGCACACACTGGCATTGGACACATTCCTTGGGGCAGTGCCTTTGGACATCACCCTCACATACCTCACCCGTTGCTGCTGGCTCAAAATGGGCATGGTAATACCAGCACTACAGCGTCTTCCACAGAACCACATCACCAGACCAGAATTGCTGCCCCACACGCTGAAACTTCCTCACTTAGAGTGCCCCCAAATGGCAGCGTTGGACCAGTGCTCCCTGTGGTCACGTCTACTACCAAACTGTCTCCTCCTCTCCTCTCCTCCATGGCATCTCTGTCTGCGTTCCCCTTCTCATTTGGCTCCTTTCATCTGCTGTCCCCCAACGTGCTGAGCCCATCTGCACCAACACAGTCAGCAACGCTCAGCAAACCGTACAGACCCTGGGGGACTGAGATTGGCGCCTTCTAAGAACTGACTCTTTAGCAAGGGTGGCAAAGCCTATAAACCTGGCTGAGCTGGGTTATGCCACCCTTAAAGTTGAAGTTCTTAGTAACTGGGACACAGGTACAGCTTCACCTTAACTAAATTTGTCTAAAAACTGTCTCATTGGATTTTTCTTTTTGTTTTCTACATTTTTGTATTAACAGATTGGTTTTTTTTTAATAGTTGCTGAAGTTGTCCAAAAATAAAATTGCAATAGTGGTTTGTTAACACTTGTGTTAGATCTCTGCCGAGCATTTAAGTCACTTTTGTAAACAGTTTGTTTCAAATGTTTCATTTTTCCTGAGTACATCAGACTGGCTTTTTATGAAGAGATACCACCTGTTATTGTTAGCAATGGCCTAGTTTTGTTATTAATTTTTCCAAGACCATTCTTCTCAGCATTTACAAGCTGTGTTTTTGTTAGTATTTTGACACTGAGATGTTCTATAAAGAATTACTCTTTTTGTAAACTATATTTGAGTCTTATATTTCTGAGCAAAGCGTTGACAAATCAGATGGACCTGCTTGACCAGCTTTATCTAAGAACCCAATTTCTCTTTCTTCTGAAGCTGTTCGGTATATTTGGCAATCTTATTCTAGTCCCTAGTAGACATTTACTCACTCCTCAGAACCACTACACTATTTCTTCCACCAAGAGGGGCAGTATGAGTGGGGAGGGTGCAAAAGTCAAATTGCACTCTGTATTGGTGGTGGGTTTAGGTGCTGAGGAATTAAAGGAATGGGAATTAAAGTTGTGACCTGCAGTGATCTCCCAGCTGGAGCTGGTCACAGGCATCTTCATTTCATAGAGCCAGATCCTGCTTTGAGTCATAGTGGAGTAATTGTTCTGCTAGCCTGAATTCTTGGGTATCTGAGGTCAGACTCTTCTCTGTGAGCTTCAGATTTTCAGCTGAAACGATTGATGCTGGTATTTAAATAGCCAATGGAATGGTACAGTGGGAACCTGTTCAGTGCACAGCCTTGTTGCTTAACAGATGCATCCTAACCAGGTGATTTTTCTGTTGTGTTTTAGGTGCAGTTCAGTGCCACTCCTCATTTTGTAAGGGTTCTGCTGTGTTCTTGTGTGCCTGAGAGTGTGTGCATGTACATATATTTTGCTTGATTTCATGAGAATCTTAATCTGGACAGGTTTATTGAGTGAGTTCCACTGGAAGGGGTTTGCTCTTGTATCTGTGTTGTGGCTAAATAAAGGAGAAAGAACAAAGTATTTTAAATTACATGCTTGTCTGATATGTATCAGTAGAGAATTCTATGGCTGTGGGTGTCACAGGAGATGTTGAACAATTGCTACTTCGTCCTGCTGTTGGCATTTGTATTTACTCTTTTCTCAGGTATTATGGCATATGTAGCTATGCTAGCTGAGCACATGAAGGACCACAGTGCCTTGGAGTAACAGTCAAGGGAAGGAAAATGCAGGATTTCTTTCGCACATCACTTTTATGTGCCTGGCAGTGTGTGGGCAGGTAGTGGAGACCAGGGTTTCTGCTAAAGGAGAGGTTAAAGCTGCACTGCACTTGAATATTTTTAGTTATTTGTATTAAAAAGTGATCCTCTTTACAAATATGAAATCCTTTTGTGTCTAACTTGCGAAATTGTTTTCTGTCCTATGGGTCTGGAATGAAGTTTTGTACGTCACAGTGAGGTTCAGATCACATTCAGTCCCTTAGTGCAGAATCTGCCCCAGGTCTCCAACTGATCCTGTATTTGTTACTGAGTGGTACCACCAGTGTCTAACCCCTTTGCTTGAAGTAAAAACCTGTCAGGGTTACAGGCAGATACGTTTTTTCCTGATGCAGTCCATCCTGCCTGCAAATCTCTACCTGCAGAACTTCTGGAAGTACTTCACCTCTTTCCTGGACGTTTGAATTTATAGTGCACTTGTTTTGGTAAATGGCACATCCTTGTCTGGATTGAGCTCTGCCAGAATAGCAGAAAGAACTCGGCCCTGTGGGAGACGAGAGCTTTGTTTAAAGAGGGGCTCTCAGGCCAATTAAGGAGTGGCATTGATGAGAGACTTTCTCGGAAGAAGGATTGCTGTGAGGCTGGAAAGAGCGGGAGAGCATTCAAGTGCATAACCTTGTTTTACCTTCCTTCTGAGGCTGTAGGAGACCACTGCTAGAAATGAAATGCAAAACACTGTGGGAGCTAGAAATACATAGGTGTTATTAAGGAGAGATTATAGAGCATAGTATTTCATGTAGAAACCTGAAATAAGAGGCTGTAAAATTCCAAATCCAGTTTCCTTTCACAGTGTGTATTGTCTCCTGTTTAATTACGCTCTGCCCTGTCCCTAACAGGTTTTTATAGCAAATTAACAACTCCTACCTAGAAGATTGCTATAGTGCATGCAACTATTCTTTAGATCTTTTAATAAATGGCCATGCTTCTCAGCCTTTTAATGGTTATTTCATTGACATTCAAATGACTTTGCCTTCCTCTAAATAGCTGGCTCTTTTGTGTAGAAAGACCCCTATAATTATTTTTGTCCCACTGTCCTACCCTTGAATGGACTTCAGAAGCAGAGTGCAATAAAAGTTTCACTGCTGGAGTTTGTCTCTATATCCACCGTCTTCTCTTTCTATTACCAATGACAAAGGTATTAATGGAAAGTACTAATTTTATTCAACTTTCGCAGTAATTCTATACTAATTTTTAGGGATTCAAAAATCTACTGATTGTTATTGTAGAAAGAGATGAATGAATTATAGGAACTCACAAAAACTGGTAATTCAAATGGGAAAAGCATGGCCCCGAAGCTAAAACACCAGGTTTGTAAGTCCAGGGCTGCTGCTAACTTTGTAAATCTGTCTTGGCAGTCACTTAATGTATATCTGTTTTGCCAGCAGTGAAACCAGCTTGGTCTCCTTTCCTCAAGAGGCAGTGGTAGTTGGAAAATTTCTATATGAATGATAAATGCTGTTATTTCTCAAAAACTACAGTTCTGAGACCTACTGCTATTTTTCTTTCCTGTGGGATGCTAGGTTTCTAAAGACAAACTGAGAAAGGCAAAATAAGCTTGCTTCTCTAGGCAGTTGGTATCTCTGGAGCCCAAAACATTTACTTGTTTACCCTATTGCAAAAGAGCAATTCAGGAGCACAAGCTTAACCAGAGGGATGCTGGAAAAGAAAGGAAATGCATATCTGTCTTGATCCCATGACCCCCCCAACCACCATCAATTGCTTTGGATGAAATGTGTCCATCTGGAAATCCTCAGGGTAAAGCTTTGGGCAGGATGCAAGATGATGTGGTACTTCATATAAGCTAATATTGTCTTCCTTTATTAAGGAAGCTGGATTTGAGCGCAGAATAAATTTAAAAGGCTGGTAAATGCTGCACAAAACCAGATACAAACCTCTGGAAATCCATTCTGTGCTTTGGCGTAAAGGAATAGCTGATGGAAGTGACATTTTTTAGCTTTTGGAAAGAAGCTGTCAGTAGTTCTTAAGACACTTTCTGTTCAGCACCCCTGTCTTAACACTAGTAGCATGACAGAGTTTATTAGGATCATGCTGAAAACCCCATGAATCCTGCCTATTGCCCTCTTCACTCACACATCAGCATGTGAGTCCCCAGGTGACAGGAGCCTTCCTAGACTATTGCATAGTGGTGGGAAGTCTGCCAGGTTTTCTTTTCCAAGCAACAAATAAACCCAAGTGAACACAGATAAACTGAAATCCTTCTTCCTGTTTTATATTGTGTGCATACTCACAAATGTTTATTGCCAGAAACTCCCAGTTTGGATTGCAACACACTCTACATGGGGCTGGAATTCTCTAGTGAATAATGTAGAGGTCATGGGTTTTGTGCTGGAAGACAACAAAAACTATGTACAAAGCCCTTTTCTGAGGCCTTACATGAAAGGATGCAGAGATGGATTGTGGTATTTGTGACTCAGTACACTGAGGCACGAAAATGTTCATGTGTTAACCAGCCTACCTGACCTCGTAGGGTCTGTGTGTGCTTTGCCTCTAACTGAGTGACTCTCTCTCCACTTGCCCAGCTTATAAATAAAAATTAGAACAGTCCCTTTCTTCTGGAGCCAGAAGATGTGGGCATTGACTCATCCTTGCAATATAGTAGCGTGTCTGCAGTCATAAATGTCGAAATGCCAATCCCTAGTAAGATACAGATACCTGAAGGTGTCTTTTGAGAGTCTGAAGTGTTCGTTTGGTGAAGGCTTTTATTAAGGAAGTGCTTGGGTATTTTATGTTGTTCTCTCTTATTCCACCTAGTCCCGTGAAATTTTTTGTCTAGCAAATTCTACTGATTATTCATGCAGCTTGAAGGAGTGGACCAAACTGCCTTGCTCTGACCTGTGCTGTGTGAAATCTGCCCAAGCCTTCCCAGAAAAGTTCATAGACAGAGGTTCTCTTCCAGCTGTTTTTATTTTTTTTTCCTTTATAAATCATGTAACACAGCTGTATAATGCAGGAGGGGCTTATCTAAGTGCTCAGGACAGCTGAGCAGGGGGGGCATTCTGCTCTGCTTGTAGACCACCTAACCACATTACATTGTTTGGACCTTTTCAGAGTCTTTTACCAGGCTGCTCATTTCAGGTGAAGCCTCCTGGCAAGGAAGGGGGGGAATGGCTGGAACCAGTTCTGCACACCTCCTGCTCATTGGGGCAGCCTCAGCACAAGGAGGACTTGGCAGACCACGCTTTTCTCTCTGCACTGAAGAGACTTCTTGGAGCTTTCCAGGTGCCTTCTCCAAGGTAAGCTGTAAAGTCTAGGCACAAACATTAGTAACAGGTTAAACAGGTACGTGCATTTCTCTGTTTCGCTCTGCTTTCACAGAAGAAAGAATGTTGAGAGTAGGAAAATTGGTGAAGCAGCTCTGCGAGAGAACGGCAGGAGAAGGAAGGAAGGCTGATTTGTAGGATCAGAGGAAAACTGAGGCTGTGAACAGATGAATGAAGAGATGCATTTTTTGCATTGCCTGCGGCAAAGATACAGAAATACCTGACATCAGATGAAAAAATAAGCTGCATGCCAGGGAAGGTAGTACTCAGTATTCATAATTTTTCTCAGTATGAGCAACTTAAAAAGAATGAGGCACATTATTTAAAACCAAGAAGGTGCTGAAACAATGCATCGAATTTGATGGGTCATCCCACTGGCTAGGGAGAAACTAGGGCTAGACAGACTATCAGTGACTGTAAGAATGCATTATAGCATGGTTTACTGACTAAATTTGTACAGTCTGCTCGAGTAAGTATAAGTAGGAAGGAATCAAATCACGAGAGAGGGCTTGACCCAAGTAACAGAGAATTTGAGACGTCAGAATAACTGTTAAGAGCACCTAATGATGGGCAGCCTCTTCCACAAACCCCTCAGCCTTCATCTGCTGATGAAGTGCACTCACTTAGCTCCTGGGTTTTGGTATGCTGTTTCTCAGCATGGATTAGCCAACTATGTAGGTATGAGGTCTCCTTCACCATTGCATGAGTAGAGCAGGTGTATGTTCTGACCAGTGGTGGAAAATGAGTGAAGGTGAGTATGGAGCCTCCTTCTGAGTCCAGAACATTGGGTAGAGAGAACACAGAAGTTTTTCGTATTATATATCTGCTGTAGACAGTGCTGATAATGACTGGGTAATCTTCTTATTGTCATCAATCCTGCCTTTAAAAGCAGAGGCCATTTTAGAGGCTGGATTTCAATAGCAAAAGATGAAGTGAGAAAAACGGTCATTTGTTGCTGTTCAGCCATGGTTATGTGAAAGTTTGTGGGATTGGATAGTGGTTAAAAATGTAGCAAAGGGAACTGAAGTGTGTGTTGTAGGAACTCTTTTACATGCTGCACAGCAGGTATATCTGCTTTTTACTTCATCAGGAAAACATCGATGTGATTGAACAATGTTCCCTGTATAATGTAGATGCCTAACTGTCTGTAGATTGCCCCTTTGAATTTCTCTGGGATTCATTGCATCTTCTGTTAGGAGGAAATTATCAACAACAAGAGGAAATCCTGTACTAGTACTGAATAGTCCTTATTTTAAAGGTACTTCCCTTCTTGTGGGAATTGTATATAATCAGAACAACACTCCATAAAACAGATGAATTATTTTAGAAGGAGACAGGTCAGCCTTTTATTTAAAAGGTCTGACGTTATTGTACATAAGAAAATCAATTGTTAGAGTGGATGACATTCTTCCACTAGCTGCCTGTGCTTCCCAAAGGTGGGGCAAAGTTTAAGGCATTGGTAACAGGAAGCCTGGGCTCCTTAGAGACTTTCATGTTTTCTGGAGCACGCAATGACAGAATGACTCCTTTTCTTCCCCAAAATAGCACCAGGAATAAGAATGATTAAACTTTACCCTGTTAAGGACTGGAATAGGTAAAGATGCACATACCTGTGGGCCAACACCAAATATCCACTAGGTTGGTGTGGGCAGGGGAAGGTGCATTTGTCAGCGTGGCACTGTAAATGCCGTGCAAGAAGAATGAGAAGCTCTTTTGAAGACAAACCTTTCCAATAGGCTTCCAAAATCTGGCTCTCTGTACTTCAGATTACAACACACACCACCACATAAACTAGCATGGGCTGAGCAAGGGGCAGCTGCAGTTCCCACACGAAGCCAGGGGCTGAACCACCACATGGCTACAAATACGTCCTGGGGTTTGGGGCACCAAATCAGCCAAGCACACTGAGAGGTGTGACTGTAGATGTGAAGCTAAATGGTTGTCATTCCCTCACACGTTAAATCCGTGTTTCAAAGGAGGCAGCTGAAATCCCACGTACTCTCCTCAACCAGCCATGAAGCTGTTAGAGCCCTGAATGAGTAAGATACTCAAAATGAGCAAAATATGTTATGGGGCTCTAGAAGTCTTTGGGTTGTTGCTGGTTTAGAAAAAGTCTGTCTAATTTTTCTCTCCTCCCTGGGAGGTAAGAAGGCTCCCTGCTTCTTCGTGGTGCTGACAGAGGTTTGTGGGACTCTTTACACAGCCCGCTCAGACCCGACCTCATCCTGCCAGGAAACAGACTGAAGGCTTATTTTCTGCCCCTGCAGCACAGCAACATCCCAGGCTGAAAGCACAGCCTCAATGGCAGGGCTGGCTGAGAGCCACAGGGGCCCAAGACTGGGAATTCCCATGGTCTGCCCCCAGGGACAAAGCTGAAGGAGTGACACATCAGGTTTCCGGGTAGAAAAATCACTGTGCTTTTCTCTTTTTTTTAACTGCATCAATATCCTCATAATGTGCTAGCCAGACAGTCTGACTTTATGCATTTTTTAAATAAAGAGGGAGCAATAATGAAATTATTCTTTAGCTTTCATTTTGGCTGTATACTTTTTAAGGGAAAAAAAAGGTTCTAACTCCCCATCTTATTGCCAGGTCTTCTCCTAGGAAGTGCAGCCTTCTCTCCATACTATTTTCACTGCCTTTTATGAGATAGATACCCAGTCTGTACCAAACAGTTGCTGAGAAAGCTGTGATTCAAGCTTTATATAATGCAATAGTTTTTATACCAGAGTCTATTGGGAAACAGCCTGTTCGACTCAGCTATCTGCATTGCATTAACTTTTATAACCTAAAACTCCCATCAGAAAGGAGATTTTTATGAGATTGCATTTGACACATTCCCAAAAATGTTCCCTTAACAACTATGTCTGACTGACTGAAAAAGGCTAGGGAAGACTTTGCCAGGGGCTAGTGCCACCTCAGATTTAATTTTTGGCGACAGTGTCTGCTCCTCACTCATTTGCACTGTTGCGACACTGCTGTTAATCCCGTGGGACAGGGAGAGATGATGAAGATAATTTTGTACACCGAACTTCCACACAGCACCTAGCCTGACTTTGCTCCAAGATCGCAGGAGCTGCAGAATGAAGCATAGTCCAGGGGAGTCCAGGGCACCACAGAAAAGCTGAGACCCCTTTTATGTTGAAGCCTGATTCTGAAGAGGAGGTTTTTATTAATAAGATCCCTATCCCCAAGAATTTTCAGTCTCAACAGTACTCCATCTGCCTATCCCCAAAGTTAGGTGATGTTTGCAGTGTACTGTGGAGGTGTAGCACTATATTCCAGGTAAGGAGTTGGGACTCAAAGCTGAAAATCAAACAGTTGAGCTGCTTGGCAGAGGTGTTTCAAACTGGGTTGGGTTTTTTCTTCAGGACTTCTGCAGCAGTTCTGGATTCAAAGCACAGCTGCTCTTGATTTTCTGGAAGCCCCAGAGGGTCAATAGTTCTTCACATCAGCCTGAGTTACTTCCCATGTCAGAGTTTCAGCACAGGGAACATTTAGGAAGCCTTTTTCTAGTCTCTTACAGCACTTGAGCAAATGGAAGCAAAAAAAAAAAAAAAAGAATCCAGTTCCCACTTTACCCTTAACTCTAGGACTGTATTTTCCACTCCGAAGTCTCCTAACACATTCAGCTATTTCAGCAACAACCCAACCCCCTCACTACACCCTGAAGAAAGGAAATCCAGGCAGTGTTTGGAATGAAACAGGTTTTGTAGGCAAAATTAATACTTCCCTTAGATGTGTTATTTTTTTGTGTTTGACTTCAAACCTCAACGTGGCACTTCTAACAGTCTTTTGTGTATAATGTACTAGGTCTTAAATAAATAATATGAAGTCATGGCTTCACTTATGTCTGAAATCATCATGTGTGTGGTTTATCAGTAGGGTTGAAGGTCTTGGATTTGCTACTCAGACCCCTTCAACAGGGAGAGATAAGAGGTGACACATAAAGGTTATCTTTATGTGGACCAGATCTAGATAAGTGTGGGTTTAAGAGGAGAAAAATACTCACTTGAGGGCTCTGTGTGATCATGGGGCATGCACGGCTGAACACTTGGTTGAGATGGCACAGATTGCCATGGTGGCACTGGATCATGGTAGGGACATGGCGAGGTGCAAGCTGGGATCCCAGTAGAAGATCTGCAGTAATAAAAATGTCTAGGATGTGAAAACTGGCATTTAGAGTGCAGCTTTGGGAAGAGTTAAAGGCATGAAAGGAAACTGGTTGGGACTGTGGAAAGAGGTGAGGGTTGAGAAAAGGGGCTCGTGTGTGAAAGGAGAGGATAGTCTCCTCAGTCCTCCTCACTTGCCAGAAATGTCATGGTGGTTTCCAGCCCTGTGTGATGTATCAGTTGCTTGGACACGAGATGGGATGGCCATCAGATAAGGCTGAACCTTTATTCTGACTGAAGTCTGAACCTTTATTCTGACTGAAGTTGCCTCTGTTCATGAAATGAATGTAATTACCTGGATGAGAAGCCAACAATAAAGCATCACTCCTGTGGCCCAGATCCTGAATTTCTGCAGACACAGCTGTGTCTTCCCTGGGCACAAGCAATACCGTAGATTATTTCCCCCCTAATTAATTGCTCGCTTCCCCTCTGTTGCCTCTCTAGTTCTACTGTCTGATACCAGGAACAGGGACAAATGTGTAGCACTAATAAACAACTAGATGCTTCAGCAAGGCATTTGTGCCTACACATGGCTCAGTTGCTTAAAATGGCCAATCTCTAACTTGGAGTGATGTATTCATCAGGATGTATTAAAGGAATGAACAAGGAGCCCTTATAACCTTGGGCAAGTGGTCTCTGCATGATGAAGACGGGGAAAAAAAATGGCAATTAGGACTTGTTAGGACTTGTTTTGCAGTCCTTTGTAAGGAGAGAAAGGCTAAATCTCCTTAGAGTGGGTAGGAAAACTCTTTTCTGGAGAACATATGAAAATAGGTCAGTTGTGTCTCTTCTTAGGGAGTGTACAGAAAACAGACTAGTGTCTCTGGAGCAATTTTGGTTTATGCTCTGGCTTTCAGAAGAGGAGGAGGGCTGTGAGGCAGCAGAGTGATTGCTGCATTCAGTGGCGTGGCCCATGGGAGCGAAGGAGCGCCGTTTGGGGCGGGGGCTGCACAGCAGCCATGGGGCTCCTCGGGAAACACTTTCATACAATTTTATGAGAGAGAGAAAATAGATGCCTGTAGAAATAACTTTTACAACTCTGTTGATTTAAAAGAGAATGAGAGTGCAATGAGGGTGCTTTTGTCCCAGCAAAGAACTTTATAGTATGTATTGTGTCCTCATGTCTGGCTTTCTACAGGTTGGGGTGCAATGGGCTGATTCTCCTGGGTTTTCCTTCTCCCTCTGAGGCCAGCAACTGTGTCAGGGCTCAGTTCTAACATTTATGGCATAAGGGAAATAAGATTTCTTTAAAAAACCAAACCAAACAAAAAAAACTGTGCAGAGACTTGGTACCATGGGCAATAATTAGAAGTTTCACCCTGCTGTCTTCAGGGGGATGAGATCACAGTTGCAGTCTGAGATTGCTGTTTCTTCCTGGAACTTGTGGGATAAAGCCTGACGTGGTCAAAATGGACAAATAATGAATTCAGTGCCACTGAACACTGAGATATCCCTTACAGTAAATAATCTAGTGTCAGAAAATATCTTTCTGTCCTGGAGCTGTGCCGGTATCTCTATGGAGCAAAAACATTGCACTGCTGCAAATGCCTATTCCAGATGACAGGTTATGGTTAAGCTCTGGTGAAATAGTCACTCTTCCTAAGTTTGAATTAAGTGTTATTAAAAAATGAGAAAATACTGAAATGTGTCGGGCACACTGAACTGTCAGAGTCCCGCAGTCTCACAGAGAAGCACACCTAAAAAATAACGACATTTTCAGGCACCACTGCAAATGCTCCCTCCTGGCCCCTGAACTTCCTCCTTTATTCTCAGGGATAACCCAGCCTGCACATCATATGCAAGGGATGGCACAGTGTGACCATAACAACACATGCCTTTATGGTATCCAGAGGAGCACAGAAGGATCAGTGTCAGCAGTTTTTCTCCTAACAGATGTTTTTTTCTGGACAAATTGTTGAAGAAGTGAGATAAGGTTCAAATCAAAACTAGACTTTTGCTAGTCCCAAAACCAAACCAGGTCACTTTGGCTTTTAAGAGGCAGTGATGCCTTGACAAGAGAGGAAACCTGATGGCAAAGCACAGTGGTGCTGGCCAGAGGGTTTGCATCTGTGATGCCTCTCATATCACTAAGATGCCAGAAAGAAACCCCAGGCTTCTGGGAGGGAATGTTTGCCATCTGCTTCCCTCTGTTGACTGAGTTATTGAAGTACACTAAACTTGGGTACACTGAAGGCAAACTTCGCAGACAATAAAGTGGGGTGGAAAGGCAGACAATAGGCCGGATTCCTGGCATTCATGAGCTGCTGGAACATTGCTCACAATACTGCAATGGCTGAGGATTGGCCCACTTTGCTCTTAGTTTAAGCAGCCCCTTTTATGTAAGACCATGCTCTCAAAATGAAAAGACATGCTTTAAGTGTACACACTTTCAAAGGTGCATCACCCTTCTCATGTCTAAATAATAACACCCCCAACCTAAACTTTACTTGTTTGACAGATCAAGCTGTCTTTCTTGTTTGACAGATCAAGCTGTCAGTCATTGCTGGCACTTGGCCTACAGTCAGGGAGGAAAATGAAGCAGTTTTCTTGTTCTAATGCTGTTTCTAAAACAACAGCTTTGTATTAGTCACCACAGCTACCAAATGTGGGCAGCGGTTCAGGAGAGCTTTCCAAGAGTATTACTTTCTGCTACCGAGATGTTGGTAAACTCATACTGGCTGTAAGACACAGCTCCCAGTCCTTCATTGGGTGCTGTGGAAATGTAGTGTGCATTATAGAGAGATACTTTTATTTAACCCTAACAGCTCATTTGCACTGGAGTCAAACTGCATAATATCTATCATCCTGTCCTGTTGTGCCTTGACCACAGAGTATAGATTTCCCTCATCTGGGAAGGGAGAAATGGCAGCAGTGACTCATGGTAGACACTTATGTCATTTGACATGAATACCATTTCCACTGGAGACTTGCAAGACCCTGCAGTTTCTTTTGTTTTCTGACTACTTCTCTGGCATCCTCCTACGTGACATTGTGTTTGACAATGCTAAAAAGGGATGCTCAGTTGGCATAAGATTCACACAATTTATTTTCTGCTGACAGAAGCGTGCTACTCAAAGAGGCTTCAGCTCTCCATAAAGCACCCCCCAAATCTGAACATATTTATGCTTGCACTGTTTGCCTGATATGCACTGCACAACAGCATGTCTGTGTTCAGAAACAAACTTCACCCGTGGCAAAGACACCTTCATGGGCTTGACACAATCCTCCTCCAGGTGTACAGGTAACTCTGAGGGCTCCCCTGAGCTGGAGGGAAGAACACTGTGAGCTCTGCGTTATCTCCTGAGACGTAAGTTGAAGTGACAAATCACCTGCTGGACACTTTTCCTCAGCTCACCCTGTGCTGAGATGCTGCTGCCTGGGACAGAGCTTAGGAATACTGTGGACCTCTTCAAGAGAGTAAATCACTGAAAGCTTTTTGGCAGCAAGATGTGATCATCTGCCCATCTGCAGAATGTATTGGCTGGCCACCACCTGGTAGCTGTCAAAAATAGCCATGGGATCTCCTGAATGTGCCAAGGAATGCTGCTGCTCTTTCTTGGTGGCCTGTGATCAGAGGCATGAGCTGATGCTTTGCTTGGCTCTGCGCAGCAGATAGATGTTTTAGGACTCTGGTTTTAGCTGTCATCACCAGGCATCATTTGTTGTTGTCTTTACTTCAGGCCTGCTCTGGTACATAACAGCTATGAGTGGATTTGCTCAAAGGTCAGCCATCTTTCAACACTAGGATGAACCAGATTCTTTCCTCATTTGGCTTCTACACTGTGCTTTGCTCACTTGGAGTATCCTGCCAGAATCTTAAATAATCCTAACTTATGTGGGATCACTGCTGAGCTCTCCTACTCCTAGCAGTTTCTCATGGTTCCCTTAAATGTTCTGGCTGATGGAACACTGGGAGCATGTAGAGTTAAATCAAGTGAGCATAAACATTCTATTATTTATATCTTTCTCCAAAAGGGCTGATAAAGAAACTCCTCTTTGGGGTGGGTGAAAATAGAAGTAATCTCTGCAATTAGGCAGATCTTCACAGATGCCTAACTACAACGTATACGACTTGTCCTTGACTTTATGTTTAGCATTTGACATGAAGGGAGAATTACATAGGATGCACAGGGCTGTGGCCTAGCTTCCTGCTTTGAAGATAGGTTGGTTTGTGCCTGGGAGTTACAGTAAATCAGGCAAACTTCTCCGTGCAGTTTTTTTCGCTGCCAACATGAGCCCAGTGCTGCCTGCATCCATCACACAAGGGCTTTCTCTTAACACATGCCACTGCTTAGGTACTTGGCTGAAATGTAGAGTCTGCTACTGTTTTCATACCTTGAACCAACCCTTCTATTCTGATAGTTCCAATAAAAGCACAACAAGGATTGATAAACTCATGAGAGCTTTTCCTGGCAAACAGGAAGGTAGGAAGAAGGTAGCTCACCCAGAAAGTTCATCCATGTGAGAGAATGGAGAGATGGAGTTCCTGAGCTGAGTCGCTCATGAAGTCACAGGTATTTAACCAGATCAGGTTTTTTTGTTTGGGTTTGTGTTTTTGTTTTTTTTTTTTTTTTTGTAGGCAGCCAAAGACAGTATTTCATTTACTGATACTGCTTTTTTCTTTCTCTTTGCAGTCAGATACAGGTACTGCTTGGATACATGTGATGAATGAAAGAGTGATTGCCACAGTTTCAGATCAACAACAATGTACTTCCCATTTTAGGCACAGTTATGCTGTGGTATTTAGATAAAAAGAGGATATTGTCTGAAGGGTCATGGTACGTGCATTTTTTTATTCATTCAAGTGACTCTAAATCCTTCCTTTCTGCAATGACTCACCTTTTCAACTATGGGATTTTGAGTGACCTTTTTTAGTGCCTGATTCAACATTAACTGACACTGTGGAACAAATTTCTGTTTGTATTAGTGAATATTCACATCAGATCCTTTATTAGCCATGCAAAAATCAAATGAACAACCACACCTCTTAAGTGGTATTTTGTCTTTTTTTTTTAATGAAGCTTACAGTTAATTTTAAACTTTGTGGTTTTTAAAGTGTCATCAAAATGCAGAAGTGTAACTGTATAACTGAAAAGATTTTACTTTGAGGATGTATTCATTGTGGCTGTTATATCACCATCCATTTTACTTTAGAATAATAAAAACTGAGATATTTTTTCACCACCAAAAATTCATTCAATTCTCTTAGGTATGAAAACATGAATGATCAAAACCAATTAAATGTTAACGTAAACAAAAAAAATTGCAGCGCTTACTAATTGTGTCCAGTTAAAGAATTCCATGTATGTTCAGAATGCCACATATATGTTCAGAATTTCAGCGTAGCATAGCATAGAATAAAATAGAACAGACAATTTCAGTGGGAAGGACCTACAGTGATAATCTAATCCTGATCACTCAGGGCTGACCAAAAGCTAAGGCATGCTTTTAAGGGCATTGTCCAAATGCCTCTTATGCACTGACAAACTCGGAGTATTGACCACCTCCCTGTGAAGTCTGTTTCAATGGTTGAGCACCCTCTTGGTATAGAAACACTTCCCAATGCTCAGTCGAAGCCTCCTCTGTTATCCATTCTCTTTTAAGAATCCATAAAAGTGGTTCTGGTTTAAGTAAATTAAGTAAATCAGATTGTGATTAATGGGAAAGAAAGGGAAAGAAACTTATCCACAAGTAATTTTGCAGATCCACATCTGGTTTTGAGAGGCAAAGTTAATTCTTCACAAAGTAGAACACTTCTTCAGTTTGACAAGTACTGGATTCTGTGCAATTCCTTGTGTGTGACCTAAACAGGTTTCCACAGGTCACTGTTTCAAGAAGTGCACATGAATTGATGAGGTCCAAACACCAAAAAATGATGTGTTACCTTGTTATTTGTTACTTTTTTCCCTCTTTCAAATCCCAAAGAATGACCTGCATTTGCCATGAAACACTTCTACTGGCATTTGTGTTATCTTATGTCATGATGGACAAAATATATAACATGGGGTAAGCTAAAACATATTTTAGAAACTCTCTGCCTTCTCTTTTACGTATTTTTCTCTACCATGGCCCCTGAGACCTCTTTTGCCAGAAAATATTAGGAGTTTGTAGTAAGGGGGGAGTGTCCTTCCTGAAATATTCAATAGCACTCAAGAAGTTAATGGATTCCCATTCTCTCATTCTCACATGATTGCTGTGCCAAATGAAACCCAGTGCCATACACAGGCTTACTCAGAGGATGAGTAGCTTATAAGGGTACCCAGGGCAGTTTTCTGGGCTCTTGGGTCATGAGAGAAGCCCACTTACCTAAGGTAGGTAGGTTCAAATGTGAGTCATCTGAACTGTGAGTGAGAAGGCAAACTTAGAGAAGCTTCAATTTCTGCTTTGAATTGCCTTGGATTTAATGACATTTATAGGACCATTATCTGTGTTTCCAGCAACTTTCCACAGGCTGTTTAAAATCTGTTACTGCTGGTTGAGTATTTGCAGCTGCCTGAATGCAGGACATTTTCACCAGCACCATCTACCTATCAGGCTGGCTTTTGATTAGTATGAAAATAATTTATGATTCCATATGGAGCTGTTGATGCATAGTAGATTGTATTACTTTAGGGGCATATCATTGCCAATGCCTATGAAGAGATGTAGATAATTTTCCAGTACCAAGCTGACCAGTACCCTTCCTATTGAAAGTGCCATATTTGTAATGCCAAAGTGGATTCCTCACATTTAAATGTAAAAAAAATACGTGCAGTTACTGACAGGGTTACCTCTGTTGATGTGAGCAGCTACCTCATGCAGTGACTACCATGAATATTCATATTTTCACCCTCATACCCACTTGATGTTGTCTTAAAGCCTCTTGCTTTATTTATGACCATGTCTAGGCTTTTTCTCAGAAATAGCCATCAGGATGGTAACATTCATGAGTCTTACCTAGTTCTGAGAAAACTGTGAAGTTGTTGTGACACTTCTCTAGGCATTTTAACATCTCAAATGTATAGTCTTTCTTTAAGACCAGTTGGTGAATAAAACCTGCAACTCTATCTACTTGCAGCCATATTTTCAGCCAGTTGTCTGGCCAAGTGTACTGGAGATAATTTTGTATTTCATTTGTATTTGCTTTCTTTTAAGACCACTGTGAACATAGTGGTCATTTGGAGAATAATACTGTCTTCATAGTGATGCAAAGATGCAAACCCATGTTTTAAACCTTTTTCTTAGTGAGATAATACGCATTTTGCAAAAGCTTTTCTGTGGTTTCAGTCAACTATATCTTCTACTACAAGGCTAGCAAGAAGAAAATAAATCATTGTTAACACCAAAATAATGAACAAATCACTGAGCAGAATAAGGAGAAAGATCATTTTTTCCCATGTTACACAAACCAAGAAAGATTAAGTTTATGGGTATAGCCGTGCCAAGATTCAATATCAAAGTAATTCTGTTTGATTTCCTCTGCAGGGAGAGAAAATGCAATACCCCTTTCTGCAGAAATCAAGATGCTGCTTAGAAAATGGTGTGCTTCTGTTTTAATCATTAATTTTTGCTTGCACCCCAGACCTGCACATCATCCTATGCTGGGCACAGGACTTTAGAGCTCCAAAATGCAGGCAGAGTTCTTCAGGAAGCTGGAATACTTGGCAGAGTTCTTGCTTTTGTCCTGCCTGTAAGTCTATTGGAAAATAGTCTGAAATGTGATGGAAAAAAAGGAGGTATACAGGCTACACCTATGTGCTCCACTTCCCTGGGAAGAAATTATCTTCAGTTTAGAAACCTCTTTCCTTTCTCTCTTTGCCTGGAGAATCCATAGAAGACTGCAGGTAAAATGGTATCTGACTGCATTGTGGTCCCCCTGTGCAACAGCACAGGAGGAAGGAGCAATTCCCTTTCAGTGTAGGGAATTTTTCTCCTCTAAACTAAGAAAGATCTGATTTTTCTCAGAAAGGAGAAAAATGGGGAGACGAAAAAGCAGTCCCTATATTTTATTGGTCCAAATAAAAAGAGGGGATTTTTTTTTTTCCAGTATTAAAACATAGAAAATATTCAAGTTTCCCATAAAATCTGTGACAGGGCTCCACGCTTGCAGCAGTAAGCAGTAGCACCTCTGGGTGAGCTATGCTAGCAGTGAGCTGTAGCCTGTGTAGCTGTGCTTCAGCAGCCAAGTGCTTGCTCCCAGAGTCCTGGGACTCCCAGATTGGCTGGGGAAGATCCTGTTTTCAAGGATCTTTTAAGCTCAGCCGGCTCTGAGCCCGGGCCAGGAGCGCAGGGCTGTTTGAATACACCCTCGCACATGTGCTGCAAGGTGCCTGGGGCAATGCAAAGGAGTCTGTGCAGCCAGGACCTCTCGCTGCACCTGGGAGCATCAAACATGAGACGGCACAGAGGGCAGTCATGCGAACAGCCCGTGCCCAGGAAACCATCCCAGCGTCCGACAGCAGCCTGCCTGGTGGGAATGTGGGACTCCCCAGCCCTGCCTGGGATCTGCCAGGCACAGCAGCAGCTGGCACTGCCCAAAAGAGAGCCTGCCAACACTGTAAACTCGGCATGTTCCAGAGCTCTGCAAGAAGATGTCTGGTTTTGCCTTCAGCTTTGATGTGGAGATAGTATACACCTTGGATAAGCATAAAAATAATGGGAAATAATGTGGGAGAATGTCTCTAATTTCAACGTTGTAAATTCCAGCTTGGTTTGCCGATGAGCTGTATCAAAGCTGTGGAGGTGCACTCTCTAGAGAACAGAAATACCTGCGTGCCTTCAAAAACTCATCATGAATCCTTTCACAGGAAATGAATAATGTTTTTAAAACTAGTCCAAGCACCTGATTATTGTGTAAAACATGAGGGTAAAAATGCACTGAGAAATGCAGAAGTAGCATAATTTCTACAGTTGGCTCTAACATGGAGCCAGTGGATGGCCACAGGACAAGCAGATAATGCCCAGTGCTGATGACCTGCTGTGAGCTGGGGAGCACAGGGCACACACCCATGCAGTGGTGTCAGTGCTGGAAAGCATCTTGGATGGGCTCAGAGTGCAGTTCCCAGGATGCCCTGGGATCCTGCTGTCCTGGTTTTGGCTGGGATAGAGTTAATTTTCTTCCTAGTAGCTGGTACCAAGCTGTGTTTTGGATTTCGGGGGAGAACAATGTTGATGATACATTGATGTTTTGCTGAGCAGTGCTTACTCTAAATCAAGGACTTTTCAGCTTCTCACACCACACCACTTTGAGAAGGCTGGGGGGCACAAGGAGATGGGAGGGGACACAGCTGCATCAGCTGACCCCAACAGCCCAGAGGGATATTCCATACCTTATGACATCATGCTCAGTATATGAGTTTGGGAGCTGTCTGGGCATCGGTCAGCAGGTGGTGAGCAATTGCATTGTGCACCACTTTTTTGAATAGCCTAATTATTATTATTATTATTATTATTATTATTATTATTATTATTATTATTATTATTATTATTACCACCTTTCCTTTTCTGTCCTATAAAACTGTCAACCTGTGAATATTAAGATTTTCCCCCCAGTTCTCTACCCCATCCCACTGGTGTAGGGGAGCTGTGTTGTGTTCAGCTGCCTGCTGGATTAAACCATGACACCCGTGCGTGGATTGCCTTCCCACAGCGCCCCTCCGGAGATGCCAGGGATGGGGGGAACTCAGAGCAGAGGCGGCACCCCCCAGCTTCACCCTTGTTCTCCCCCAGCTTGGCTGCTGCTGCCAATTTGCTGCTGTCTCCCAGTGGCAGCCGTCAGCCTCCCTCTTCTCTATTTCCCAGAAGCCATCCTCCCCCGGAGCTCTGCCGCAGGCTGTGCCTGCACGGGCGGGCACCCAAGGTGATGCACCAGGCTGGGTGAGTCAGGCTCCCACACACTGGCAGGGTGCCCTAGGAGCACGGCACAAGGCAGCCCGAGCTGGCCCTTCCTGGGGAAATCCAGGGTCTGACAGAAGCTGTCAATCTGAGCACACGCTGTGCTCTGCCAGCAAGCAGCTGTGCTGCCTCCAAACTTATCCCTGGAGACAGAAGATGTGCACTTACCCAGTGCTGCTCCCAAGTAATGCCTGTGTCAGGAGCACATGCAACCTGTGCAACCCGTTCATGGAGAGCTGTTCATATGCCACTGCACCCCACCTTTTTTTTTTTTTCCATAATTTGCAAACGTCTAAGTGTGAAACACAGTGCAGGAAGGGATGTTCCAGTTTCCTCTGCTGTGAGCATCACCCTTTTTCAGCTTGCTTGAAATCCATCTGAAGAGCAGTGATGTTTTTCCTGCTTGTATCCAGCACTCAGGAGAGCTGGTTCACACTTGCTAGGAGTAGGAATCAGCCTCCAAGCTCCAGACTAATGGAACAGGTAATATTAACCTGTTTATTCATGTGGCTACCTTATTCTTCAGTTTCTTTTAAATGTCTGCCCAGTGCTGTATTTTTAAGGAAATGTAGCAAAACCCATGAATTTTGCCCAAGGAAAAAGTGTTATCTTTCATGTTTTATTTAAACCCAAATCCATATTTTAGGGCAAATATAGAACATCAGTCTCCACAAAGCAGGATTTCAGGATTCTGCAGAGCTTGAAAGACTCTTCAAAAATCAAATTTACCATCTGTAGCTGCCTATTAAATAATAAGAGATTGCCATCTTCTGGTCAGAAGCAGTTGTACATGGGGATGTTTTTCAACTTTTGCAACCATGTAGAAATTATTATCTAAACAACTTGGAAAACTGTGTCTTTTAAGAGTTAATGTTTTTAAAATTTATTTTGATAGGGTGAACATATTTTTCAAGGTTTGTTTAAAATTCCATTGCAACTATAAGAAATTTAAGTCGTAGCTTGGCTGTTCTCTACATCACATTTGCGTGGGTTGTATCTGGGATAATGCCTTTCATGTCTCCATCTTCAGGAGTTGCCCAGGATCTTTCTTTTCTGTGACCCATTTTACCAAAGCCAAACTGTTACAGCAGGGGGACATCTTCCAGCAGCTACTTACTGCCACCCAAAAGAAAGGGAGCATGACATTATATTGTAGACTTGAAGCAGGCAAATGTTTCCCTAAGTAAATTATCAATTATATGCATTTCTATGGTCTTTGAATAGAAAAACGAATCTCCATTAATTTCCCCGCAGGAAAACTAAGGGATCAGATGGTATCAGAGCTTCAGTATAGCACTAGAATTATGAATAGCTGGAGCACAGGCATTTTACTGTACATTTACCCTCTAATCCATGGGGTAATCCTGGCATATTCTGGTTTCTATTGCTCACAGAGCTACGGATAACACACACACACATATATAATGTAGGCTGGATTTTGGGTTCTTCTGTCTTGTGCCCTAGTTCCAAGTATTGGTGTGGGGGTGGAGAAAGACTTCAGTGTTTTTCAAGGGAGACAGCTTCAAGGGTGACCATGCTCTCTCCTTGGCTGGGAGATGAAAACTACTTTTCAAATGTGAGATTTGTTTCGTAGTTCGTTTAGCCCCTGATCTGCTGATGGCTTCTGATGTAGCTTCTTTTGCCCTTCCCTGTACTTCAGACATTGCTTTTATTATGTTCTCGGTCTTTCTTCTGAGCTGGCTGCTGTGCTCTATCTGTTGCTTTCTAGACATATTTGAAGTTTCAGTAATGCAGAAATTGTCATAGTCAGGAGTGCTTCTGATTGTGGTGTTGCAAGAACTGTAATTCTGGCTGCTCCATGTTCCACACAAAAATATCAGTCCTGTTTTTGGTCTCACAGCTGTCCGTGGTCATGCCACTCCTGTTACAGTGGAGTTAAACCTGAAAATGTCCGGACCCAGGCTTCAGATTTTAAAGCCACCATCTACCTTATCCAAAACCCAGTGTGAACTGCGCAGCAGATGCAAAGGATATTCTTCAGAGGAAATCCTTGCAGTCAGTCCCCGGTGTATTCAGAGATGCTCCCCTTGTGAAGTCTGACCACTGCATGGCAGTATTGCACCAGCATCACCGCGGCACCAGCCCGGAGGCACGGGGAAAGCTGCCTAAAATTATCCCATTATCACCCTGGTAAAATCCCTTCTGCTGAGTGAACGTCTCCTCTTCCCACCGCTGGAATATGCTCGGAACGGGGCATGTGCTGCAAGGCGGGTGTGGGGCTGCCTCTTCCTGTGCAATCCTCCCTCCTCTCCATCAAAGCCTGATGGGAGGGTTTGATTTGACATGATAGGATCTGGCAACAGCTGGATGAGAAAGATGCTCATGCTGCCCTAATGTCTCTCTCCTTCTGGGAGAGGAGAGAGAAACACCTCTCTTTTCTGCATAGTTCAGGTGCTGGGAGTAAAAGTCTCTCCTGTGCTGATCACAGAGCCCATCCCTGTGGCAGGGCTGCTGGGTGGCAGGCAGGCAGACAGCTCTGTGTGTGTGTACAGTGCTGCTGTGCCATCAGTCACATGTTTGGGGATTCTGGAGTGAGGGAACGGGCACACATTGCTATTTGGCTATAGAAGGGTGAGGATTTTCTTCCAGTCATTCAAAAAGAAAGCAACAAAAACCTCTCCATGTGACAAGAAGCAGGATAACAAAGGGGAAAGAAAAGGCATTGTTTTCAAGTTCCAAATTAGTGGTGAATTTAAACACCACATCCAAGCCTCCAGACTGTGGATATATTTGGGAGGTAGTAGTGGGGTCAGTCTCTTTTCCCAGGTGACAAGCGACTGTACAAGAGGAAACAGCCTAAAGTCATGCCAAAGGAGGCTCGGATTGGACATTATGAAGAAATTTTTCACAGAAAGGGTGATTAGATATTGGAATGGGCTACCTAGGGAGTCACCATCCCTGGATGTGTTTAAGGAAAGACTGGACATGGACTTAGTGCCATGGGCTAGTTGACGTGGTGGCATTTGGTCATAGGTTGTGTGGTGGCCAATTAACCTGTGGTGTAAGAGACAGAGAGGCTCTTGGTAAGACAGTCTCTGGTGCCAAAGATCTGTCGGTCATGATGAAGGAAGGAAGCCTCTCCCAGGATGCCTGTTGGGTGGTGGGGATGTACCCCAGTTCTGATTCCCTGGCTGGCTCCTGGTGTTAGCCACTCCCCTGTACTTAAGATCGCCCCATCATGTGTTTGGGGTCATTTGCCCATGGAACCTTTATGAGTTGTAGCAATAAACTGCTGTCTGTGGAACTCTATGCAAGGACCTTCTCAGCTTCTTGCTGTTGGATTCATATTACTGAAGTCATCTCTGGATCTGTGCGTTCATGCATCTGAGCCCACAGAACCAGAGGGGACTTGGTAAAAATTGGCACCCAACGTGGACTCCTTCGGACCTCCATGACAGCGTCTCCAGAGTCTCTGGATTCAAGCTGCATTTGGACCTGCCAATTCCCTTGAAAAACCTTCTGAGTTCTATCAGAAGTTTTAGAGAGGGAGATCGATAATTTCTTTAGGAGAGGAGACCGGTCTGCAGCCGACTGGACCACCCCGAGAACATTATTTGACCCTCTGGTGAGATACGGGTCACCTCTTATCCTTCTATTTTTCTCTTTTGTCTCGGGGCTGGGAGGAGAGGGAGATGGACAGTGAAATAATCCATCTCCTAAGAGAAGTCTTTCCCCAAGTTCTAAAAATCCTTATTTGTGGGAATTTTCGTTTTTCAAGGAAAGATTTAATGCGTTTTCTTAGTTCGTTGCTTAACAACTTTAAAGGGAGTTTAAAACGGCTTGTCCCTTGGCTGTTTCTGTTGGAAAAAATTTATTTGTTCTACCAGCTAGTTAAAAAGCTCCTAAAAATGTTAGGAACAGTTTGAAAAAAAACCCCCTATCTGCTTCCGTCCCCATTCATCCCTGCTCCCTCTGCCCTGATTCAAGGGGGATCGAGAGAAGGACCCTGCCCCATGGCACAGGTTTGCCACCATCTGCCTGCCTGTTCTCTGTCTCCTTTGTCCCCTGCCAGGGGTAGTGAAGGCCAAGCCGTCCCCGGTGCTACCCAAAACCTCTTTCCCGAACGTAATTCCCCGTTTTTCCCCACTTTAAATTTGCTCCAAGACGACTGCAGCGTGGCAGCTCTTACAAAGCCAGCTGCAGAGCTCACTTTCGATTCTGCCGCTCCTCCCCGCCACCCCCAGCAGGGCAAAAACCACATGCAGGCACTGGCGGGATTTTGGCTCCTGCCCAGCCCCCTCTCTGCGCCTGCCCCTCCGCCTCTCCTGCCGGTGCCTGCTCCTGTTACTGCATCCGGCTCCCCCTCCATCCCCTGCCCATCCCCTGCCTCCCTTCTCTCCTGCCGGTGCCTGCTCGTGTCACCATGCCCAGCCCTCCCTCCATCCCCTGCCTCCCTTCTCTCCTGCCGGTGCCTGCTCGTGTCACCATGCCCAGCCCTCCCTCCATCCCCTGCCTCCCCTCTCTCCCTTCTGATTGCCTTACAGTGCCCAGCTCCCTCCATCCCCCTTCCCCTCCGGCTCCTGCTCGTGTGTTCGCGTCACATTCGCCTCTCTCCTCCGGGACCCCCCTGCTAGCCACTGCTCCTGCAGCTCCCTCCTGTGTCCCTGTCCCCTCCATCGCTGGCCCTGCCTCTGAAACCCAACCTGCCCCAGTCACTTACACGGGAGGAGACAGGAATGCCAACTGGGAACCCACACCTTACCAAGGTTAAAGGAGTTGTGAAAAGCCAGCAAGGACTATGGGTGGGGGTCACCCTACTTTAAAAACCTGCTCCAGGTTTCTCTCTCCACTGTCACCCTAGTGCCTCACAATATCAAAAATATGGTATCATGCCTGCTCTCTCCCACGGAGAATATGCTGTGGGAAAGAACATGCTAAAAACAGTTAAAAGGGCTCCTACAAAAATATCAAGGAGACCGCACTAAGGCTCATTTAACTCTTGAACATCTCTGTGGAGAGGGTGACTTTGAGCGGCCCCAAGACCAAGCCCAAGACATACCTGAGGTTGTCCTCGGAGATATAAAAAAGGCAGCAGACGCTGCCCTGCTTCAAACCCCAGATGATGCCACCCCCACTTTAAACTTTTTGGATGTTAAACAAGGGATAGAGGAGTCTTATTAAATTTATAGATCATTTAAAGAGCTCTATTGAAAGGCAGGTCGAGAATGCAGAAGCCCATAAAGAGATTTTAAGCAGTTTAGCAATAGCCAATTCAAATCCAGCCTGTAAAAAAATTCTAAGGGCCCTTCCTCTCGACCCTGAGCCCACAATAGTTCAGATGATTGAAGCCTGTACCAAACTAACATCCACAGAACAGACTATAGCAGTAGCAGTTTCAAAAGGGGTGGCTGAAGCCTTGGTGGCATCATCCAAAGAACAGCAAAGATGCTTTTATTGTGGGGAGTTCGGACATTTTCTTAAAGACTGCCAGGAATATCAGGTAGCCAAGGACTTTCATTCACCAGTGGGATGCCCACATTCAAACTGTCCAACCTGTCAATTCCACCACCAACGCCACTCAAAAAATGGGGAGCCAAGCACCATGCTTCGGGGCGCTACGATATCAAATGCCAAGCCACCTCGCCCTGCCTTGCCTGGTATCCCGAGGCTGCAGAAATAATTCCTGACTACGCCTATGCGGACCGCGAGTTCCAAGTCTCCGAGGCATCCCAACAGGTCCAGGTGGGCACCTGACAGCAGATGGTGAGTGCCCTTTCCATTCAGTTTGATGATGAGGGCATGTATAAAATCCCCACAGGACAATTTGGGCCCCCAGATGGCCCAAGAGACATTTTAATTGCAGGAAATGGACTTTATGGGCCAGAAGAACTTTATGTTACCCCAGAAGTCCAAACCGTTGGCCCTCAAGACGAAGTTTTTGTGACTCTTTCATGCAATAAGCCCCCTTGGTTTTTATACAAAGGAGTGGCTATTGCACAATTCTTTCTGCTACCACATCATAGAGACTGGATCCCAGAGAACCTGATGGCATGTTGGGTTGAAGTTGTGAGCCCAGATAAACCTGTGATAGAGTGTGGTCTACTTAACAGAGGTTCTAAGTTATATCTTCCAGGTATGGCAGACACAGGAGCTGATGTCACCGTTATAGCCCGCGCAGAGTGGCCATGAGACTGGAAGGAGGGACCCGAAGGTCAGGTTGCCACCATCAGGCCCTTCGTGGTCAGGTCAGGTATTACCTTGTGGGGCAGGGACCTGTTGTCTCAGTGGGGAGCTAGACTAGAAATCCCCAAGCCACCTCAGGATTTTTAGTTGGGACCACTGAAGAGCGCGTCACCCCACCACTGACGTGGAAAACCGATAGCGCGGTGTGGGTCGATCAGTGGTCCCTATCAGCTGAAAAGCTGGGCGCTTTAGAAGTCCTTGTGGAAGGGCAACTTTCCAAGGGCAATATAATACCAACCAACAGCCCTTGGAACTCTCCTGTCTTTGTTATTAAAAAACCTGGCAAAGATAGATGAAGATTGCTCCATGATCTTCGGAAACTAAACAAAGTTATCAAAGATATAGGCCCCCTGCAGCCTGGCCTGCCTTCACCCTCCATGCTGCCACATGAATGGAGACTCGCAGTCATCGATATCAAAGACTGCTTTTTTAACATCCCCCTCCATCCTTGAGATGCACCCCAGTTTGCCTTCTCAGTCCCATCTATAAATAGGCAGGCCCCTCTGAAAAGGTACCACTGGCGAGTCCTCCCTCAGGGGATGAAAAACTCGCCTTCAATCTGCCAGTGGTACGTGGCCCACATCCTCTCACCTATCAGAAAGACTTTTCCAGATGCCATCATCCTGCATTACATGGACGATATACTAGTTTGTTCCCGAGATCAGTCCTATTTGGATACTGTTCTAGCTAGGACAGTAAAAGTGATTGAAGACACTGGGTTTGAAATCCGCGAAGACAAGATCCAGCAAACCTGCCCTTGGACCTACCTGGGACTCCGGATTGGTGAGCGGACCATTGTACCCCAGCATCTCTCCATCAAAGATAACCCAAAGACGCTCTGCGACCTTCACCAGCTCTGTGGGTCCATCAACTGGGTGCGTCCGCTGCTGGGGTTCACGACAGAGGACCTTGCACCACTCTTCAATCTCCTCCGAGGCAGCGACGACCTCGACTCACCCCGTGCCATCACTCCCAAAGCCCAGGAATCCATCATAAAAGTCCAGGAAGCGCTATTGTTCCAGCAGGCACATAGGACTAATCCCACTCTCATTCCAGCTTATCATCCTGGGTAAGTCACCCAGGTTCAATGCGTTAATTTTTCAGTGGGACACTGCGCAAAAAGATCCACTCCTTATCATCGAGTGGGTCTTCTTACACCATCAGCCTATTAAGACCATTACAATGCTTCAAGAGCTGTTGCTCAGCTCATTATAAAAGCCAGGGCACGCCTCTGCACCCTTGCAGGGTGTGATTTCACATGCATTTACCTCCCACTGACCACTGGGGTTCTGGACCATTTGCTCCAGTACAACGAGCACCTCCAGTCCGCCCTTTACAGCTACACAGGCCAAATTTCCATTCACCAACCCAGTCATACACTGTTCAATTCAGCTTTCCATTTGGCCCCAAAATCACTCCAAAGTCAAACACCTCTAAAGGCCCTAACCATTTTTACAGATGGCTCAGGGGGATCACACAAGTCTGTGATGACATGGAAAGATTCAAAGACGCAAAAGTGGGAATCTGATGTCCAAATTGTTGGAGGGTCCCCTCAGATAGCAAAACTCTATCAGCTGTTGTCAGGGCTTTTGAGAGATTCAAAGAGCCAATTAATCTGGTCACTGATTTGGCATATGTAGCCGGCATAGTTGCTAGAGCAGAACATTCCTTGCTAAAAGAGGTGTCAAACCCAAATTTACTCAAGTTGCTTTCAAAGTTAATCTACCTCCTCTCTCACCGAAAGCAACCATTTCATATAATGCATGTGAGGTCACACACCGACCTCCCAGGGGGGCAACAGAAGAGCAGATGCCCTGGCCATGCCTGTGCAGACTGCTAACATACCTGACATCTTTGCACAGGCCAAGATGAGCCACAGCTTTTACCATCAGAATGTGCCAGCCCTCATGCGCATGTTCCACCTACCACGGGACCAGGAGAGGGCGATAGTGGCCACATGCCCCAACTGCCAGCAGCACCAAGTTCCATCGCTGGGCTCTGGGGTTAACCCCCGAGGACTCAACAGCTGCCAGTTGTGGCAGACAAATGTGACCCACCATCCGGCATTTGGCAGGAAAAAATACATACACGTGTCCATTGACACATTTTCAGGAGCAGTGTTTGCTTCGGCTCACGCAGGAGAAAAGCCAAAGATGTCACAAGGCACTTCCTCCTGGCATTTGCCACCTTAGGTGTTCCAGAACAAATTAAAACTGACAATGGCCCTGCCTATACCTCCACAAACTCAGGGATTTTTTCAACCAGTGGGGGGTGAAGCACAGCACAGGCATACCACACTCCCCTACAGGATAGTCAATTGTTGAAAGAGCCCATGGCACCATTAAGTGGGTCCTCGATCAGCAAAGAGGAGGAACAGAGACCAGTTCTCCTATTGAGAGGCTCTGTAAAGCCCTTTTCACGATAAATTTCCTAAACTGCTCGTCCACGGAGCCAAATCCCCCTGTATTCCTGCACTTCTCCAATTCGGCCCGAGCTAAGCTCGATGAGAAGCTGCCGGTGCTGAAAAAGATCCTGAGAGCCAACAAATACTGGGCCCTTTTCCCTTAATAACCTGGGGGAGGGGGTATGCCTGTGTGTCAACACCTTCTGGCCCAAGGTGGCTTCCAGGCAAGAACATAAAGCCCAGCCAACACTGCTCCCAAAGACACAGCCGTGCCTGGAGGTGATGCAGAACAACCCAAGGACCAAAGAAGCACAGCCTGGAGATGAAGATGATGTAAACCTCCACTGCAGACACTGTCCTGCCATCCCACAACCAGAGCTGTGATCGCACAAGTTTACAACACTGACCTGTTCCCATACCCCTGTT
Organism: Monarcha castaneiventris obscurior; assembly: GCA_026261815.1. Lineage (NCBI taxonomy): Eukaryota > Metazoa > Chordata > Aves > Passeriformes > Monarchidae > Monarcha > Monarcha castaneiventris. The sequence goes on along the minus strand of JAMPIT010000379.1, from coordinate 19,266,957 downwards.
CCCATTCCCCTTTTTTTTCCAGCTTCCTAGTTAATAAAGAAAGGGAAATGTAAAGAGGGAGGGAATGGAAGGTTCCCCCTGAAAATTGCAAATTTTTAAGTCTGTTTAAAACTCTAGCAGAAACACCTGCGAACTGCCACTCCATCAGGAATCCCAGCATTTGTCCCACCACCACCCTCTGGATGTTCCTGATACCACTGGCAGCGGAGGCTTGAACTGTACTGCAGCCAAAAAGAGACCCTGGCAAAGACTACCCGCCTCTGCGAGAGCATCCATACCAGTGTCCAGAGAAAAAATCCCCTGAAGGATTTGAGGACTTGTTGAGGTGATGGGTTGTGGGCGTTTCTGATTGTTTTTGTTGTTTTATATATGTTTGGTTGTTTGGGGTGTTTGGTTCGGGGATCTCTGGGAGAGGCCTCTTTAATTAATATAGAAAAGAGGAGTTGTGGTGGCCAATTAACCTGTGGTGTAAGAGACAGAGAGGTTCTTGGTAAGACAGTCTCTGGTGCCAAAGATCTGTCGGTCATGATGAAGGAAAGAAGCCTCTCCCAGGATGCCTGTTGGGTAGTGGGGATGTACCCCAGTTCTGATTCCCTGGCTGGCTCCTGGTGTCAGCCACACCCCTGTACTTAAGATCGCCCCGTCACATGTTTGGGGTCATTTGCCCATGGAACCCTTCATGAGTTGTAGCAATAAACTGCTCTCTGTGGAACTCTGTGCAAGGACCCTTCTCAGCTCCTTGCCGTTAGATTTATATTACTGAAGTCATCCCTGCGTCTGTGTGTTCGTGCATCTGAGCCCACAGAACCAGAGGGGACTCGGTAATGGGTTGGACTTGATGGTCTTTTCCTCCCTCTATGATTCTGTGATTCCGTCAGTGTGTGATATTAGAAAATTTTTTTCTTGACAACCAACCGGGTTGTCAAGCATTGAACAGAAGTGGCTGAGTTGCCATCCCTGGAGGTATTTAAAAGACACATAGACATGACACTTAGGGACATGGTTTAGTGGTGGAGTTGGCAGTGCCAGGTTAATGATGCCAGGACCCAATGATCTTAAAAGTCTCTTCCAACCTAAATGGTTCTAGGATTCTATGACTTGGTTTGAGCATAAATTTTGTGGCTTCGGTAGGACCATGAGAAGTGTGGCAGGGTTGAGCCATTCCTGTTTGATTGCTCAGGCAGTTGCCTTGTGGCAGCTTTGGCACAAGTGATGAGTTAACGAAAAGAAAATGGAACCCTACACTCTCCTGGAGTGAGTCCTTGGAGCTGGGGAGGTCACAGGCCAGAAGTGCCTCTCTAGATGGGCTGGACAGCTCTGCCCTGCTTCTGAGCCATCACATAGCCCAGTGGGAGGAGGAAACATCTGTGTGGTACAATGCCAGGGCTCCAGGCTCCCTCTCATCCTGAGCGAGGTTTCAGGCAGCCTGTGGGAAATGGTCTGCAATTCAGCAGCAGCTCCTCACAGCTCATGGCATGGACTTGGGCATCTACAGTAAATCAAAGAAGGCTAATTTTTTTAATCTAAAAGCCCTGAGCACTCTGCTTCCCATTGAATTTAAAAAGCCCTGTCTTCCCAAAATGGTAATACTTTAAAAAGCAGGTGTTCTATACTTATTTTTTTTCACAAGAGATCCATGTCTCCACATGAACAGACCCATGGCAACAATACACTTTTGGTGGCACAAGCAGGGAGGAGCTAGAAAGATGGTACTAAAGCAAAATATAAGGAAATATAAGGGAACAGGAGTAGAAGAAGGAAATGATCCTGCTGCAGGTCTCCAGATATTTATTTTTGCTATCAGAGATTAAATAGGCAGTGTATTTGCAAATAAGCTTTCAAAGCAGTTATACATTAATAAAATGAACTGTAGACCCTCCACTGTTCAAAGAGCCAAGTGAGCAAGAGCAGAGCATGGGCTGTGACCTGGGGCAGCAGCGCTCCCACTGTCCGGTTCTTCCCTCTTTTCCCTGGTGAGAAAAGCCTTGGTACCTGTTGAGAAGCACTTCCCAGGCAAAGCCCAGGTCTGTGATGGGGTGAGCATGTGCTGGAGACCATCCCAGCAGGCACTTTGGGTGTGGACACCCTTGTTTGTGGGGAAAGAGTTGAACTCCGTGGAAGTGAGGCAGGCTGCCTCAGCAGAGATTTGTCCTTGGCTTCTTCTCTGAGCAACCATAGCCAGGAAGACAAACAGGAAATGGGCTGGAAGTACTACCAGAATTTGTTAAGTCAGTGGACAGGGAAAACTGTAAGTGGCTTGCCATTAGGGAATGAAAACAGAATCCACAAGCCCTCAGACTAAGATCCTGGACTTTAAATTTAATCATAATAATGTCCTTTTTACTGGGGCTTAAAGCAATATACAAACTTTGTAGGCTTGGCAATACTGAAGTTCATGTTTTCCAGACTCAACGTCTGCTATCCGGCTTCTCTGCCAGCTTTACTTCTGGTAATTTCATGAGAAAGATAAGTAGTTTAGGCAAGAAAACCCAGCTGCCATAACAAATTGGAGTACTCATTTCATTCTGTGTTATTGAGCTCACTGCACACAGACTCAAGCTCACAGCCTTTCTCCTGGTTCAACTTTGGCTGCTTTTTGGCTGCAGGCCATCTCTTGGCTCAGAAATAAAGTAGTCTGCTAAAATAAAAATTGACTGTTGCAGACCTGGAGCATAAAGTCCATCTCTCTGAAACAGCAAGTAAATGATGCCATTTTCATGACTCTAAATCAGAAAACTAAGCCTAGAGATAATACTTTATCACCTGTCCAGTTCAAAACGGGGTCTGATTCAATTTTACATCTCAGCTCTTCATCTCAGAAGCAACCCAAGTGATTTTGTTCTTCAATAAATCCTATAAATTAGTATTTTCTACCCTAAAATCCCATGTGTTAACACCCAGAATCTTGTTGTAGTTATTGATGTATGTACCCAGAGCTACATTACTTACTTTTCTTTCCCCCAATTCCATTTTTTTCCCCCAATATTGAGTCAGGATTAAGGAATACATGTGCATGTGTACACAGGTAGTTCCTTTTAATAAACTCAGTGCTAGAGATCACATTTACAGGCTCAGTTTAAACGGTAATCTTTAAAAACAACCAGCCTAAGCACTGGAAAATGCATAGCAGGGGTTAGTCCCATCTTAGCAGAGCAACAGGCCTGGCTTATTAACAGGTCTTGTTTAAGTCTCATTTCCATGCCTTTATGACTACACTAGGTTTTCCCCCTACATGGGCACATGCCAGAGACGTAATGGAGCGAGAGAAGAAACAAGCCCTTTTTCAGTTCACAGAACCCCAATTCTTTATTAATCACAGCTTGCTCACAATGACATACAGGAAAATAGCACTAATGAAGAGTAGAATATGCAGGCAGCAACCTCCAGGGGGGTAGGGACAACTTCAAAACTGCAGCTATTTTGGGGATGATGTGTTAGGTTTGGTGATACTGTACTTGGCACAAGCACCCTGTCTAGTCATTCCTCCTGCTTCAGCCCTCTTAGTCCTAGATGTCTGTCACTAGGTAGGGTTGGCTAACACTGAAGAGTAAAGGTCATGATGAATGGAAGTCAGCAGTGTCATAACAAAAAAGGTAACAACTGGCTCATGGGTTCCAGGTCAAATATTTGGTAGCCTCTTGTACGATTACACATGGAACGTGGTAGCATCAGATAAGTATCATAGATCATGGCACCTACAGATAAAGCCACTTGATGCTATCTATTAGTTGCTCCATCAATAAATTTTCAAGTGGTGAATTAAGCTCACTTTACAATTAGCATTTGTATGGCTGTTTGGCATCATCCAGAATTTGTCATAGCTTGATGGTTACAATGTGCCTCTTAAATTTGTCTCAAACTGATCTTGCTTCATTTCATTCTGTTGCACAGCTGCTTTTGTTGCATCTCACCTCAACAAGCAGAAGCAACAAGCACTCCATGTGGTGATTTGACCTCAATTGTACGGCACACTACAGAGCCTTGCAGCATAAACTGCATTTGAAAAACCATTTTAAGAGCCTTTTGTCTCGGACAGCTGAATGTGAAGTCACGATACCTGTGATCTAGTCACTGTTTCAAGAAAGCTTATTGATGGCAAAGCAGTCTAGGTTATTAGGCAATGACTGGTCTCTAGCACCATAGAACTACTACTGACCTCATGGTGGGTTGGAATGAGAAGTCGCAGGGAACGGAATTAGACGTGAGGTGCTTCAAATGAACAGACCCAGCAAATTCAACCGAGTGGAAATAGACAACATCAGAAGCCTGTTACAGGACATGTAAGATTATGAAATAAGTTGCATAATGCAATAATTGTATTTTTTAACAAAAATGTAAGTATTTACAAAATAAGATCCAAGTTTTTTAAACATCAAGCAAATCATTCTGCAAAGAGACCGCATTGTTTTATTTTTTTTGTTTCTTTTTTAAAGTTTTTTATTGAGTTCTTGATTTTTACTTTTTTTTAAACCACGTCATACATTTCCCATACTGATATCGCATGATCCATAATAATATAGGCAGGGGGAGTTTACTAATGGTGGGGATGGGTCACATCCACCATTGCTTCTTTTCAGCCAGACAGTTCCACCTGGAGCTCCTTGTTTCTACGGACCTCTGCAGCATGCCTCTCCTGGAAAACATCAAGAAGGGAAAAATCAAACCTTTTTCTCATTCCACCTGCCCAGGGAGGTTCATGCTGACAACCTGTTTAGGTCATGCATTTGATGTTTGTGCAAAACTTGTTTCACAGCACAACCATCTTTAAAGAGAGCAACTCAGGAGAGCTGTCATCAACCAGACCAGCCTGAGGCACATTTTGTGCATACTTTCTTCTCCTGCTTTGGAGCTCGGTCTTTTATCTGATACGGCCTTATAATCCTCAGAACCTCACAGAGTTTCATTTTAAAGGGCCACATAGAGAGCTGCTGCTTGAGCAGGTGCCACATTTGCCCTTTGAATTTCTGGATATTAAACTGAGGAACTAATTGCCTGCACACTGGATGTTAGTTACTCTGCTATCTGTAGCATTTAGGAACCATAATAAAGACCCAAGAACTTAGTTTCAACAAGATAGGTCAATCTGAAAGTCTCAAACATCTCCTTAGTCCGAGCACTGAAGCTACCTGTCCTTGATTCTTTCTCTGGCTATGATGAAGAATACTGCCTATTGCACTGACTGAACCTGGAAATCAGTTCTTTCTGAATGCCAGATTTTATAAGGGGCTTGTTCCTTGGTGTTCCTATTAACTGCAGTAAACAGAAGTTATGTCTGACTGCTGCAGCTTCTAGACACCAACACCTTGAGGCACCCACAGTTCTGTGTGACTTGGGAAGACTTGGAACTAGATATCTCACTTCTTTTTCAGTATATTAAGGATTCACTTTTGATGTTGGCAAATGATGTTTGGTTTTGATGTTTTGGTGTTGGAAAAACTGTATTTTTAATTCCACATCAGTACAAATGTTTCCAAGGGAGTTACTCTCATCTTTCCTCAGAAGTCTTTCTCGGGTTTCATGTATATATGCCATTGTATTTCTGTGGAAACAGAGTTTAACAGTCTGTTAACATTAACCTAAGACAGAGCGTGTCAGCTGTCCTTCCCACTTCCTCCTGGACCTCGAGGATAACTAATGGGCTTTTCCCTTTGTTTTCATAACGCCTGGGGTATGTGCCTGCAAACTAAGCTAATGCAAAAATGTCATGCAATCTGGGTGTAGTTCTTAAGCTCAAGAATTATCCTGTTTGTGTAGTTACTTGTAACATCATCCTTTGGATTCTGTTCTTTCCTACTCTCCAAGACTTTTGTCTCCATCAAAGATGTAGAGGTGCTGTGCTTATGAAGATCTCCTTGAAAACCTCTTGAGAGCTATTTTCTTCAGCCAATTTACTAATATATTAGAAAGTTCATTGAGAGAAACAAGCGATCACTCTTGCAGAACTACTTAATTTTTTCTTAACGCTTCCAAATCTTTATTTGCATGTTCCTCTCCCTTGTGTGGAAGGGTGTTTTTTGGAGAAGGGCACACTTCATCCTGCATGTGGGGTTTGTGATTCCCTGTTTCCTCTGTACCAAAGATCTCCATAGGAAAATTTACTCTCTTCCTTGCAAGACTTGTGGAAGGACAGACCTCTTTTGCAGTATATGAAAGAGTTTTTTCCCCATAATTTTTCATCTTTCTCCTCTGAGAAACCAAGAATTACAGACATAGGGCAACTGTTTGATTTGATCAGTGACTTTTCTTAGAAGCTGAAATCTAAACACAAGTGACCTTTCATTTGTTCACAGCACTTCTTAAAAGCTAGAAAACCAACCTTTCTCTAGAGACAGTCCAGCAAAGGGCCATGAGAATCAATGAGCATCTCTTAGCCTCTGCTATGAGGAAAGGCTGAGAGAGCTGGGACTGTTCAGTTTGGAGGCGGCTCAGGGGCATCTTACAAATGTCTGTAAATACCTGAATGGAGGGAACACAGAGCCAGGATCTTTCCAGTGGTGCCCAGTGACATGACCAGGGGCAATGGACAAAAACTAAAACCCAGGAGGTTCCCTCTGAACAGCAGGGAACACTTTTTCATTGTGAGGTGACCAAGCACTGGCAGAGGTTGCCTAGAGTGGAATTGGAGTCTTCATCCTTGGAGATATTAAAAAACCACCTGGACATGGTCCTGGGCAACTGGCTCTAGGTGGCCCTGCTTGAGCCTGGGGTTGGACCAAATGATCTCCAGAGGGCTTTTCCAACCTCAACCATCCTGTGATTGTGTGACTGTAGCACTGCAGTCCCTTTTCAAAGGGAGTGGTGGTTTAGAGAGGCATCAGTGGCTCTGACTTAAAAATTGCTTAAGTGTAGTAACTGAGATAAGGACTATGCACAACATCTCTGCAAAATGTTGATTAGATTTTCCTCTGTAGTCTAAGGTGAGGAGTGATGGTGTGGTTACCTTCTCTTGGAGGCGTTCAATAAGAGCAGCTAAATTAGCTTCACGGTTTTCTTTGATCTGTTCCATTTTCAGTATCAGCTTTTCCTCTGCCATTTTGCTGAAGTTATTGTTCTCCTCCAAAGCTTTTTGAAGCACTTCTCGCTCATGTTCTCTCTTCTCTGCCAGATGTTTCAGCACCTGGGCCTCCTGGGACTGGAAACAGAGAGAGGTAGCTGAGATTAAATAGGTGTGGAGCAAAGCATGTTGCCATGGTGCACAGTATGTTGCCATAGGGTAACAATTCCCTGAGTGTGGAAACTGTGTAAAGTTTGCTGGTTTTTTTACGGAAAGGTCACTTTGTGACTGAACCAGATTAGCCTCAATAGCATGGGTTTAGAAGCACTGGCTACATGTGGGGTACCCGCTTGAGACAGCTGCAGAGAAATGTCCAAATCACTTCTGTTAACAAGAAATGCTGTTGTGTTACTGCCCTGGGTCATCTGGATTACTGCAGTGGTTGCTCAACCTCTGACAGCTGCAGTCTTTAGCCTTTTGTCTTTGGAGATAGGGAGCTGGGGTTGAAGAAATGTACAGAGTTAAAAGGGAGACTACTGATGCAGGACAGGTGAAATTTTCACCCAGTCCAGGCCAGACTCTTCTTTAATGTGCCTGGATAGTTAATAACAGGCTTGGAAGTTTATTGACGTGAAAGACTGCAGCATCAGTTCAGGCAATGTTTTTTCCCATTACACTTATAATTGGATTAATCTCACTGATTAGGAAAGGAAAAATAGAGTTTTATTGCATAGAAAATTACAAAACTTTTTTTTTTTAAAGTTTGTATTTTGCAAGGAAGATGAACACTGCGAGTAGGCATTAAACAGATGCAGTCTATGCTCAATATTGTGTACAGCAAACTCACCGCTCAGAAGCATAAGCTTTGTTATTTATTTTAAATCAAACTGCTAACAGGAAACCACTAATCCTAGGAAACAAGCCAAAAAAATTGCAGCATTGGGCCCATTCTCCAGGCAAGTCTAGTTGAATAGAAAGTTGTTTGGAAAGAATAAACAACATCATACACTTTTGGATAAAATAAATGAGAGGCAGCATGAGAAGAAACAGAAAAACAGAGAATGAAATACGGCTCTGAGAGGCTAAATGAATATTTCGGTGCTGAGCACAAGGCACTGTTGCCATTGTTATCCATAAAAATGAGTTAGTTTAAGGCCTAAATTAAGGGCTTTAACAATTAATTATAATTAGTGCTAATGAAACCTTTTAAATTCTATCATGTAGCTTTAAATGGACTGAAAAAGGCTGCAATTCTTTTACATGAGCAAGACCCAACTAGGAGAAAACAAATATTTTAATGGAAGTAAGATATGCAAAAAGCCAAATGCACTGATGAGGCAAATTAAGCAGATTCTAGAAAAGGCTGCAAAGGCCAGACAGAACATCTTTCAGCAAGATGCTGGAGTAAAACACATCTGGCCTTGAAAGGCTGTATTGGCTTGCTTGAGATCACAGGAGAGAGCCACTTCCATCCATCCTGACCACTTAATGTGTTTCACCTCTGGCCTCGCTGCAGGTACAGGCTCATTCCTCAAACTGATCTCTGCAGCACTTGCTGGAGGAATGGTCTCCTGAAAAGCCTGGCACCTCCCAGAGGCTCTTCCTGGCTCTTCCCTCCATCAGAGCATATGCTGAACAGAGTAATAGAGCAAGCACTTCTCATGTCTCTGACTCTGGTGGGCCAGATGAAAGATGCTGCAAATGGGAACAAAACCCCTTGGACAGATGAAGCCAACAGCAGAGGGAGTTTCACTGGTGGAGTATGGAAGAAGGATGAGCCAAAGGCAAGAAGAGCTGGGCAAAGAAGGAACTTTGTAGGGCAGTTAAAAAATCAAAAAAGCCCCATAAGTTTAATAAAAATATCATTAATTTTAATAATCATATAAAAAAGTAGGTTATTTTGAAGCAAAATATTTGATTTCAGATACTTAGCATTTAACAGCTCTTAACTGTAAGTTATTTCAAAATGTTAAAAAGTTATTTTAAAAGATTTGATGCAATGTAACACTGAAATAATTAAACACTTTCATCTTGCTTTCCCACTTGTGGACAAACCTGAGTGGCCTAGTTTGACCAGTGCTTGTGAAGTTATTCTGCACTTTCTGTTTATTACTTGATGGCAATCTCTCATCTACTTTTGGAAAAGTTATAATCATTAAATTTTGTTTGCTGGTATGAATTTTGTGAACCTTTTGCTTAAATGATCCAGAAGTAATGGATAATCTGAGAACATATTTCTCTTCCTGTTGTGAGTTTGAATAGGAAAGACACTATTAGACTAATTGTAATGTCCTTTCCCATGAAACATTTAAAAGTGACTTGTTAATTTGAAAGGCTAACACTTCATGGTGTTTAAATATTCATATATAATATGTTATAAAATCAGACCTTTTCAGATTTGGAAAACAGACATCTTTCAGGGACATAACCATGCACTAATAAAAAGTAAGATTTGGACTATGCATATAAGAAGCATTTTTTAAAAGAACATTTGCTTTCAATGGAGGTAGCAAAATGCCTTTGAGACTTTGGGGCACTTGCCCATTTTTCAGGATTTGTTTTCTTCAATACAAACCCTTTGCCTTTTGGGACTACTTTTTATCATAAATCCTGGAGACCAGTGAACAACTAGAGTTTCATATCAAAGTACACATATTTCTAGATGCTATGCTGGCAGACAGTACATTCAAAAGTAATTTGTCCACTAATTCATGATAATGAAGAAAATCCTTATATTCTAATTCAGTATTTACTGGATGCAAATTGCATTGGCACCAGTAAGAGACTGCTTGAAAGCTGAACCAGGCCTCAGGAACTGACTGTAAACCCCTAATGTGATTTTCCTTTACAATATGTCTTCAATGGCATATTGTAAGGAATTTTGAGTGAGGAAAATCACAGGTACCCAAGACTGGTTCAAAATAAAGGAACCCCTCTCTGTGCTACAAAACATCCACAGGGTAGAGTCTCATTTAGGCTGATTTCCTTCTCTAGTGGTGTTGTACCCCAGCTGTCAGTCTGCCTGTTTCCCTGGTGTTCAGACCATTCTCAAATCCCCTTACGACAATTCTGGAAGGCGGCTGGTGTGTGTTTGTACTGGATTGTCAAGCGATTTTTTGTTTCCAACCCATTTGGCAAAAGAACTTGGCCACCCTGTCTGTTCAAAGTCTACTACACATCCAGAAATGGGTAAATGAATGACCACGGATACCCAGGGGAACTGGGATTAATAGACTCCCTTTGTTGTTTGTCTTGGCTTTTAAAAGGCTGTGTTTGGACTCACACAGTTCTACAGTGATGCAGGATCCCAACATACATAGGAAGTTTTTATTTCAAGTTTATTTTCAACACTGTTTGAAGTGCTGCAAAGGGTATTTTCAAATCCTTGGTAGTCTATGTTCTAACAGTTGTAAACCGCTTATGGTACGTGTTTCTTATACAGCTGTGGTGAGAAAATGAAAAATAAAAGGCTGTCAACAGGATGAAAGATAAAGAAGACTAAGAAGGAGAGAAAAATATGAAATGGTGGAGAAAACAAAAGCAATATTCAAGGGGGAATATTCAGAAGGCTTCTTAAATATAACAGGGCATAACCAATGCAGCTCCAGCTGCAGCATCTAATGCTGTATCATAGATTCAAAGAATCATAGGCTGTCTTGGATTGGAAGGGACCGTAAAGATCATTGAGTTCCAACCCCCCCTGCCGTGGGCAGGGACATATTCCACTAGACCAGGTTGTGCAAAGCCCCATCCAACCTGATCTTAGGCACTTCAAGGGATGGGGCACCCACAGCTTCTCTGAGCAACCTGTGTCACTGCCTCACCAACAGCACATTAAAGAACTTTCTCGTAACATCTAATCTGAACCTCCCCTCTTTTAGTTCAAAACCATTCTTCCTTGTTCTATTACTATCTGCACTTGGAAAGAACCACTCTCCCTCCATTTTGCAAGCCCCCTTAAGCACTGAGAGGCCACAAAATAATGTGGAGAAACAAAAATGTTCATTTGTTAATATTTAAATATGGAGGAATAAAAATATCGGAGAACATTCCTGGTACAGATACCGTTGCTCCTAGAAACACACCGCTGTGTTAAAATGCAGGCAAACTCCTGTGATGTCCATGTCATATTTTTAAAGGATCATGTACATCTTCAGTTTTCAGAGATGAGTGGTTCAAAAGGAAATCCACATCTGTTACCTAGTTGTCCAGAGACAGATAAGACTACTAAACATTCACTTCCTGAGCAAAATTAGTTATGGAAACTGACTTTGGAGATAGAGTGTATAATTATTACTCACAGGAAGAAAATTCTCCTTATCTGAGTGAGAGGTGCTTTATTTTGTCACATCTATCTCTCTTTAATTGTCAGATACATCCAAATATTGAAGCAATTGATAAAAGCAATCCTTTATTACTCTTAAACAAGAAATGGGTTCAGACAACTGATTTTAAGCTGGGAATTTCAGCTTGAATGCATTCAACCTCAGACACCAATACCCTTAGTTACTAGGATGTCTGAGACACACTACTAATCCTGAGAGCTCCTCTTTTGTGCATTCATTTAGTGATTGGGTTTTTTTTCACAATGCAGTTGCTCAGAAGAAGCTGCAATAATGCTGGTATTCCTCAATATATGTTGTATCTAAGAGACTAATAGTGGAGGAGATTGTGAAGACAGGAGGAAATGCTCCTACTTTTCTACTGCAATGTAAATGCCAAGGTGAAGCCTAGGTAGGGTGACTTGAAGTACTGATGTTTTCAGGAGAAGGAAGTGAGTTGGGGATTTTTCCATGTAAAAGCATGGGAATGGACTCAAATTAGATTTTTCTCAGAAATACCAATTTGGTAGGAGAGTCAGAGACATGAGCTGTAACTATGGATGAAGTTCTGCTCCTAGTGAAGCTGGATGATGAAGAATTTGCTTAAATTTAGATGAGGATCTCTTTTTAATTTTTTTTTTGTGCAGTCTGCCAAACGACCTTTGGGATGTGGAATAAAAAATAAAAAAGAGCCCATCCATGTAATGATTCAAGAAAACTCACTTTCTCTTCCTCAACTGGCACAAAATTGCTGCTCTCATGGTTGTGACCTGTGGGAGTGCACAAGGTATGTTGAGGGAATGCAAGAAGTACCACCTGAGCCCTCTGCCTTCATGGTCTGCTGCAGTTTGAGGCGTGGCATTATAAGGTTAATGAAGATCAACGACAAATTGGTTTATTTTTGTTCATAAGTGGCAGAGCCCATGGCAGACTGGGGAGAGGATGTTTACCAGCATTGAGATGTATGTTCATGGCTCCATGTGCTCCGAAACAGACCCTGGTGCCTAATGCCAAATCCCCTCCTAGCTGGTAGCAAACATCTTCCTACAGGCACATACTCCATATGCTAATGCTTTTTTTGGGATGAGGAACTGCAAAGTTTCTTGCAGTTTTGGCTATCTTCTGTAAAACTTAGGAGTGAAGCACTGTGTACAAACACACTATGGTGTCAATCAAAATGTGACAGAAACATCTGTTTCCAGTGTTGATTACACCTCTTACTGGAACCTTTACATGGAAAAATGCTTCATGCAATATTCCTTCTCCACAGAAGCACAGCTGAGGGCCAGCAGCAATAGAAAGGGAGATCAGTAGGTGGGCAAGACAGGAGACAGATGTCTCAGGCACTGCCTATCCTCATTCCCATCCTTCTCACCTTAAAATTTGGCGGAAAAGGGGAGCAGAAATGAGATGGAAGAAGAAAGCTCCACTTTTGACAGGAAAGGTATGCCTCCCTTCTCTGCCAGTCACCTGGAGCAGCAGTTTTGTAGGTGCCATGCCATGTCCAGGAACATTTGTCCCCTCACTCTGCCGCCTTCCCTACCTCAGCAAAGCTTTTTCCCCATCAGCCTCCTGTACGGTGCATGGATGGCCAAAGCAGAGATGGACTAAGAGTATCAAGAGCTGCCTCTGGGCAGGCTGTGGGGCTGGCTCGAAGGGGCAGGGAGTTGGATGCTGAAGCCCAACACTGAGGGTGGTGCTGATGCTGGCACAGGTGCCCTGGGCTGGCTGCTGCTGTGGGGAGCACTGTGAGCCCGGCCCAGACCAGGCTGCACAGCAGGATTGTCTTGTGGCATTTCATTGCAATGGCATTAAAAGCCCATGAAGCTGTAAGTCTATATCCAGTGGCATGAAAGTTAAAAAAATACGACTGTTTTCCTGCATTCTTTGTCACACCAAGTTCTAGAGATAAGGTTGATTCAATTTCATCCCAATACAAAGCCATTAAAAAGATTTAATTACATACAGTTTCCCTCCTACAATCCAAGTCTAGTAGAAATGCAAATCCCTTTAGTGTTTAATTTTGATGCTTGTAAGTAAATTGAATATGGGCAGTAAAAACATATAATTTGACATGTGCCCCTTGAAGTCTGTACACCATGAATAATAAGAGCTGAACATTGAAGGCCAATGGGTAAAAATTGATAAATGTTAAATATTCTGTAAGAAAAACTTCTGCTGCATACAATGTCACAGTGCTCTAATTTCTTAAGTGAGAAGGATGAAAAGATCTTTCTGATTATCCACCAAGGTAAGAAAATATAGCACCCATATGCCAAAAAAAAAAGAAATAATGGGATAATAATGACATGCTGTAAAGAAGATTCTATAAATGGAAAGGACAAATCTGTAACTAGCCCAAATGGGCTTTGCTGTGTAATGCAAAAAATAAAAAATGCCTCAGGTGGAACTCTCTGAGAGTATGAGGTCATGACTGTCAGGTGAGGTAGAGAAAAAGGGGGAGAAAAGGAAATAGGAGTCCTGTAAAAGCTTACAAGGAAATAAACAAGAATGATAAACTGGAAAAAGCATAAACAGGAGACTGCTGAAGTGCATGTATTGCTCTAGATGTTCTCATGAGCTTGAAAATTTATTAATGAACACTGCCTAATTAACAGAGCAGAACCTAATTCCTAAGTGGTGAAAAACTCATTAGCGATTTTTTTCCAAAAAGGCAATTCTCATCCATTAGTTATACTTGATTTTAATTAGAACTGTGCTGGAAGGACATGATCAAGAATGGCCATGCCTGACAGCTTTGCACATAGATGGAAAAGTATGATAATAACAGCCATGATGGCTTTTAGAAAAAGTCTGCCTGGTTTGTCTAGCAGCAGAAACTGGAAGAAGATGCTTAAGGGAACTCTAGATGAAGTTGGGCAAGTCTCTCTACCTTTCATCAGTCAGCAAGTTCCGTATTTTCTGAGTCACAAGTTCCATTCACATAATAATTTCCTACAAGGTAGTGCTCTATCAATTTTGCTACTGTCTTTTTGAACTAAATAGTATTTTAATAACATCTAAACAGTCTGTGATAACAAATATACCTTGAATAAACAATGCATGAAGAGATGATTCCTTTTTGAAATTGCTGTCTGATGATTTCCTTGAGTGATTCGTCCCCTTTGGATTGTGTGAAATAGAATTGTTCTATTCATCTTCTCATTACCGTTCATGACTTTGTAGACTTCTATCTTATCTTTCATCTGTTGTCTCTTTCCAAGCTGAAAAGTGGACTGTTTAATTTATCTTCTTATGGAAGATTTTCTGTTCCTCTAATTGCTTTTTTATCCTTCTCTGCACTAAGCTCTTTTTAGGGCAAAAATGAAGTCAATAGTTGAGATGTGAGAACACCAGGGATTTTAACAGTGATGTAAGGAAACATTTTGCTCTGTTCTTTGTTCCTTTCCCAGCAATTTCTGCTGCAATGCTAATGTGGAGGATCTTGTCTATTAAAATAACTCAGTTACATGTTCATTCAAAATGAATGTAGTACCAAGGGGAAGAAATGGCAGGTGTCTGTACTGCTATCACTGATTACCAATCTATTGCATAATGAGTTTTTCTTTAGGAAGAAATGAACAGAAATTAAATCAATGGAATGAAATCTCTGAAACATTCAATTCATATTTTCCACCAAGTATATGCATAATATCAGGCTTTTTAGTTGCTGCCATTTCATTCTGTGTCTGTATCTTGGGCATTTGTACTCAGCACAGAGGAACTTCACAGACTGAGTTTTTGGGGAATATCATAACTTGGGTGTGTGAGAGCTCATCTTTCTCAGCGAGTGCTAGTGCAAATTGAAATTCCTTTGATATACAGTCATGTTCTCTTACTGAAATGAATACTCCGGCAGAAATACTTCTTTGAAAGAAGCGATAGTGCTAACGAGTGTGCACTAGGACCACAGAGTCTTTGTTAGCAAGCCAGCAAAAATGACAAAAGTAGCAACACTGCAGCTCTCGTCTAGATGAGTTCAAATTAGTGAGGCGCAGAAGAGTCGGGTTTCACTGCAAATCCAAACTGAGTGCCAGGTTTTAAAGACCTGTCAGTAATCCAGATCTACTGACTTCAGCAGTCACATATCAAACCATACACCAGGGTAATCATTCCCTTGGGGTTCTTGGCAGTGACCCTGATCTGGTTTGACATGAGTGAAAGAGAATGGAGTTGCTTTTCCTGGATCTGATCCATGTGCTATCTGTGGCATAGATGCTGTCCCTGAACTTCTGTATACATTTTTGATGACATCTGGAAAAGTTCTTTTGACAGCAGTTTTAGCAAGAAATCACATTGTTTAAGAGATAAATAAAAGGCTTAGAGACATATAAGCTTGTTTCATTTTCAGAAACCTTCTACCAGGGACTACGTGGGCAGGTAGAAGGGGTTTCTAATGCCTATTTAACTGTGCAAGATGATTTGCCACAAAAAACCACTGATCTCCTTGGTGAAGGACACAGAAAGTCCTAAGCTCCTAAAGCTTCTGTGGCTCTCCTTTTGTGTGTTAGCAAGAAGAAACATGAATTAACCAGGATAATATACTACCAATTTTGATTTTTCAGTGGTCATTGCAGCCAGTCATGACTTTCCTGAAATGGTGCAACACAGCAAAAATGCTGAGCCTGTACAGGACACTGCTAATTCCCAGACTGGCAATTCAGGCTGGCTATGGTGAGTGTGTCATTGTCATACTCTGACTTATCTGATCTGGAGTTTTTCTCTTTGGAAAGAGAAAAAAGAAAAAGCAACCAGATTTAGCTCTGACTTAGAGAAAATGAAGACCTCTTCAACACATCAGTCGTGATGAAAGCCAAATAAACAATTAATGGGTACTTCCAGTTGCCTTTGTGCCAAGCTTTGTGAAAAATGTGTAACAAGTCTTCCACATGCTATGTGACAAACCTAGTGATTATGAAACAGAGCTTTACCATTATGGGTAGGATCATAAAGTAGGGAAGACTTAGTCTGTGGAAAACCCAGCAGGCCAATTTCCATCACTACTGAAACTGCCAGCAATGCCTCTTAGTAGCTGTGCTATGCTAATGTCTTCATCCAAGTGTGCGTGAATGATCCCAAACTCACTCTATTCAGGGCCGGTGTTCCTCTATACTGCATAAATAAGACATTTTAGCTGCCTCATGCAGACCCTGTGAATAATTCTCATGGACACTATGAGGAGTCAAGATCTGGTAGCCCAGAGAGCATCTGCTTGAATTGCAGATCTGTCTCTTAAACTCAGACACAAGAACTGCACTGGTTTTGAGCAACTATTACAGATGCCCTGAACGAAGCACTTAGTTGCATTCACACAGTAAGGAAGTGCATTTGAGCCCACCTGGCCCCTGTCTGAAGCTATCTCTGTTTTGTGATGCACACATCCCCAGCATTGAAACCAGTGAGGCTTGTTTGCAACCCGCTGAAAGAAAATAAACTCATTCATTTCCAGAAACATATTGATGATTTTTGTCCATGCAGGCTACCATGAGTCAGTGATGGCAATGGAAAACACATAAACGGACAGGAAACTCGACTGCTATTCTGTACACGAAATCATGTCTAATTACTAGCTTTTTTTTTTTTTTTTTAAGGAAAGATACCTTTCTCCTCTCCTCTGCAGCCTCCAGCTTTTTCTGGATCTCCTCAAGAGAGAGTTCTTTCTTCTTTGGAGAAGCTAAAGTTCGTGGTGCTTCTGAGACTGGAGATGGCGGCTTTAGGATCAGTTCAAAGGCCTGGCCTGAGGCACGTTTGTTGATTTGTTTCACTTCCATGTCTGCACAATAAGGTGGGAAATTGTAAGTCCTTCAATACCCCAGCAGTATTGAGGAGAGGCACAGCATTGATATCAGAGTAGGATCAGAAGAACAGACAAATGATTTAACATCTTTGCCTTGGGCATTTTAAACGCAATAGCAGATTATGGGCTGAAAACCGTTCTTGGGAGTACATTCCATTTTATCTGTAATAGCTTAATTATACCTTAATCTCATAAAGATAAAAATTTACAGCAATTTTGGAAGCTTATTGGGGTTCCGTGCCATTTCACACCCCCCGAAAGCAGTGCCCAAGCTGATTAATTTTTTAAGCACGCTTTCATCTTTTCTTCATTTTCTTGGGAATTATGTCAGCTCTGAAGAGCTGTAGTTCTCAAATGGGGAGTAGGGAAAGAACAGCTCACCTATGAGAGGGCTAATGTTAAAAGTTTAGTTAGTTCTATTAGGAACAATATCCAGCATCATGGTTACTGTGCAATCCATAGAAAGTAATAGCCCAAACCGGCAATTAAATTGTTAAACCAGCAAAATATTCACCAACTAACACTATGGACTAAGAGGTGAATTGAGCAGTTTCCCAGCACTAGCACATTTTCTGACCTGCAGGATGATTTCCAGCAAACATCACTCACCATCATATTTATAGATGTTCATGTTGCGAGGTTCCGGGTAAAAACAGGAGCAGATCAGCGAGAGCATGGACAGCTCCTTCATCTTTTCCT
The DNA here is from genome assembly GCA_026261815.1 of Monarcha castaneiventris obscurior. NCBI lineage: Eukaryota > Metazoa > Chordata > Aves > Passeriformes > Monarchidae > Monarcha > Monarcha castaneiventris. Next base: position 19,249,145 of record JAMPIT010000379.1, on the reverse strand, counting down.
TGTAAGCTGAAAGGAGAGATCTTGTTAGCATGTTTCACTTCCCCAGCTCCTCCTTAGTGAATCTCTTGCTGAGATGAGTGGCCGGGGACCAGAAAACCTACTCTATCACCCACCTGGCAGACCTCTCTAGAATATTTACTTTCAACTATTTCACCTCAACACTGAGCCCTTATCAAATCACAAATGAGATCCTCAGAACTGCAGAGATGGCTTCTGGTCCTCTACATGACCTCAGCCTTGGGCATAATGCAGATAGTCCTCTCTGGTTTATAGAAAGTGAATCTGGCTACCAGGAAATGCATTTAGCATTGGAAGAGTGCCATGACTCCACTCTCCCCTGGCCGGTGGAGAGACATGAAGCTCTTACAATTACTCTGACGTATCCAAATGCAATTGAGAACAGCTATGAAAAGCTGGCCGTATATTGCCATATGCAGATGCTAAAGACATTATCTTACAAATGAAAATGTCATCCTGAAAATTAAAAATAAAACCAGAAATGAGGATACGTTTATCAAATCATTTGCATAATGTCCTTAATATGCTTAACTACCTGAAACAAAGCTTTTCTTTCCCCACTTACTGGCCAAAATATGTTGCTTTGAGACTCAGGTCTAGTCTATATTAGCTGATACAATTAATACCCTAGTAATTTACCTTTATGATGCTATCTTTGCTGACTTTGTAATGCATGTAGGCCCCAGTCATGAATTAAGGAGGCACTGGTCTAAAAATGGTGATAACCAATACCTAATCATCATGCAGTATTCCATGTTCACCCTTCCTAATTGCTTGTAGGTAAGAAAACAGTCTTGTACTTGGTCACCTGGCAAGCCAATGACAGAGCTCAGACTAGAGCTGCCTCTCCTGGGTCCTGGGGCAATACTCTGCCCACTGCCCACACTCCACAGCACATCGATGTTAAGGCAGGGTGCTTCAAAATTCATCTTGGCACACACAAATCCCATCTATTATCAATATCATGTATCTACAGAGGCAGACACTCATTTGCTGCCAGCATGCAAAAACGTGGCTTAAAATATGTGTGACTGAAAGTATTCTACTTAACAGATTAGACCAAATTAACCCTTGTTATTGCTAAATGAAAATCAGATGGTCCTTTGATCTTCAAACTGTGGATACAATCAGCCTTTCTCATGGATGCTCTTCTGATTTTTGATTTTGCTTTTCCTACTCAGAAAGAAACCTGAGACTGATGAAGGCTTGAGTCTTTGGGTGCTGCTCAGTATGGTGGTATTTGAATAATCCATGGTTCAATAAGAAATTTCTAGCTGCCAGTAAAGGATTAGTTAATTTAATTAAGCTTTGCACAAGGGCCTCTAATCATGTACCTTGAATAACTCACCTAAAGGAGATACAGCTTTTCAGAAACCATTGGTAAAAGACAGCATTTGACGTTAAGAGTGTACTGCAGACTTTGTTTTCTGTGAACTTAGGCCGTCAGGGAAGCTTGGTCTTGACAAGATTTTGATTTGAAACTGAAGTACTGACTCGCAAAGAATAACTCAAAAATCTTTTGAAGAGAAAAATCATGTCCAACTGACGTTTGTTTAATTATGAATAATGATAAACATATTGAATTGTTCACTTAGACCTCCATCCAAGAAGCACACAGGTGTAGTTTTCCAGGTTTTCCTCTGAGGAGGGCTTGCCCAGTGAGCTGCCCATACCACTGGAATTGCATCCTTCCCAGCAGCAAGGTTGTGGAGAGGGTGCACATCAAACCCTGGCAGGTGCTAAACATAGAGAAAATGGACACTGGGCTGTGTGTTAAAGACATGGCTATTGGTGATACAAGCAGAATCCTGTACAAGATCTGCTGAATCACTGCTAAAACGTATACCTTGAAATACCTTTTTAGAAAAAAGCAAAACAAAGCAGCATCCTAGGAATCTCGCCTTTTGGGGCCTTTGTTGATATTTTTTATCTTTGCTTGACATTGAATATGTTTTGTTTCCTAACAGCATTTAAAATGATTACAGAAAGGTGTTTGTCTTCCCAGCTTGCCATCTGCAAAGCACAGCAGGAGAAAGATAAGAACATGCTCAGCTCTCTTTTCTTCAGTGCAATAGCTGCACTGAAAACATGCTGGAAAAATCATTGTCTTAGTTCATTCTGGCCACTTGCAGAATTAGGATGACTTTCCATCCTTTACAAGAATTACATTTTCTTTCTTTTGTGGTATTGATTTAGTCCCCACCTGCCCTCGAGAGTCCTTTAGCCATAGCTGGAACTTGGCTGGAATACTCACAGGAGTTTTGGAGGCTTCTGCAGCTCTGGGAACCAAACAACCCGCCATAGTGGCAAACACTGCTTTTCCTGTTGCAGGCTTAAGGGCTGAGGGTGTCAAAGCACCTGAAGAGGCACACACCTCCTCTGGTGTCCATCATCAACAACATGATGACATGTCCCCCTTGATCAGGCTCAGCTCTGAGCAGCAGGAGCCCTGCTTTGCTCAGCTCTCCTTTCCTTAAACATCTCCTTAAAATACATTAAAAAAGCTGAAAGCAGTAGTGTTAGCCCAGCTGGTGGTCTGACTAAAGTGGCTGGCCCATGTCACACAGGTTAGGCGCTAGAGGTAACTATACATTCCCAGATGCCAAGGATTAGTGTTTTAGCCATGGAAGCCTGTTATCTCAAAAAGAAAGTTTTTCTGTGAAGAAAGCAGCACAACCAAGAGCAGAGCATTTGTGCAATCTGCACAGGCCTTCTTGCCTAACCTGAAATAGGCGCAAAAATTACCTGCCTCATCGTGGAGCTTTTCAACACCCTTGAAGACAAGCAGTGATTGCAACAAAGTTTATTTTCCAAATGTGTTTCCACTGGCTTGAAAATTATATCCCTCCTTGTGCAGTCATGTAGGCTACACATCATTCCATTAACTGTGCAAGTTAAACGAAGGAGAGTAAATTATGGTAATCCTAATACTACAGAAGCTTTGATAGGGAAATTGCTAGGAAAGAACAATGTTGACAAAAGGTGGCAACAAAATCTTTTTAGTTATATGCAGCAAGAACTAAATGTTTATATGCATTAAGAACACTGATTTTTGTTAAAACCAGAAGAGAATTCAGTATTAGCATTTCTTGTAGTTTTGCTGTGAATATACTAGTATTCTTAAATTCTGAAACTGTGTGATTATTCCAGAACCTTATCTACTTTTTAAGAATAAGCTCCTCATATTCAACGTTGCAGAGAAAGCATTAGAAATACTATCAAATGCCCCTAAATCTTTGACAGCTTCAGAAAAGAATGAACTCAGTAGGCATTGAGACTCAAGAATGCACGATTTTTTTTCTGAGCAAGTCCCAAGTGTACCTTAATATTATTGTTTTAAGCCAGCCTCACCCTTTTCTCAAACTTCTGCCATTATTTTCAACAGCTGTATTTAGAAACTGTGAGGTGATTCCCTCTGTTGGGTGAACATCCATGCTCTTCCTTTGTGGGCTCTACTTGCTGGTCCAGGTAAGATCTTCAGGGGTCTTTTAAGGGCTCCAGTTCTACAACTGCACGAGCAAGAAGGGAAGCAGGACTGGATCTCTGGAGGGAAACAATTCTAAGGATTTCATGCCCATGTTGTATAATTTTGGGGACCTTTTCTTTAGTCTAGTCTGGTCCCATGGTCTGAACAACCATTAGAGCCTGGGACATAGTAGATACACTGCTAATACACACCTTCCAGTTTCAATACCTATCAACTAAACCAGTTTGTGCTCCAAGGTTGCTCTGATGTGTGAACCAAAGCGTGGTCAGCTGGGGTGTTTTGATGATCCTCTTCGAAAATGCTCTACTGGTCTCAAATACTATGTTTATTCAGATACATCTTCTATTCCTCTGCAGAAAAGTAGTGCATTGCCAGTCCTGCAGCTCACTTGCCCAATGAATGAAGCTACTAAGGCAGAGTGCTATGGCTGCCATTAGAAGTCAGCAACCACTTATTTACTGCTGGGAGAAATAGGAGGGTTAAGGAAAGCACTGCTAAACCCTTCCTGTCTGTTCTCATCTGTTATCCAATAGCTATAAGGAATTTTGTACAGTTTACACTGTAAAATGTAAATCTGTCCTGACTGACAGGCCATGGGCAATTTGGGTCACATTTTGTTCCTTGGCAAAGCACAGCTCAGACAGATTGCTGTGTCACAGCAGAGACCATTATTCATAAGCAAGACTATTTTTAACACATGAACGGAGAGAGAAAAGTGTAAATGTTACTTATAATTAACATCTGATGAAAGCAAATGTGTTGATTCTTTTTGCCTTACTGAATCCAGTCCGCATATAAGAAATGTATTTTATACAAATATTAATATGTATAGTTATTAACTACATACATTAATATTTATACATTATATATATTAATGCATAATGTTACTGTATTTTGACATTTCAAGTACCATTTGCCAACTATTTCTTGATGCTCTGCACACCTGGAGGGAAAAGGAAACTGGCACATTGCCCATGGTCAGAATGTGCAACCCATAACACAGCTCAGCCCGGTGCTCCCTTGCCAGGAACCTATGTGACAGTTGCCTTTCTGAGACTGAACTGAAATCCTACTTAGTTTTCCCCTCTAGAAGAGACTAAGCATGAAATGCAGGTAGAGAAGACCTACCACACCTGCCCTTCATATGGATTTCTGATGGATGTTATTGACAATGTGGTTTGTTACAAATGTCATTTTGTTAATGCTCCCTCTGGGGTACTAGAGCTTTTAGTTGGTCAAGACAATGCTTTAAGTTATGTAATTTTGTGAACACCAAAGCCACACTCTGTTGGCCAGTAATTTTAATTTTTTTTTTTTTTACTAATCCATTTTAGTGAAGTGCTGCATCCTTTTCTGCCAAACAAGATGACGTTATATAACCCCAACTGTGTTGTTTCCCCATAGCTGGTGAGGTATTTGAAGGAAGTTACATGACTGAGTGCTGCTAAAGTGGTGGGCTAGTACTGGGGCAAGCACATGGGACTGGGAGAATTAAAACTCAAGATGGGGCACAAATAATATGAATTCTAGGTATCATTTAGTTTTTGGCATGTCTGAGCTCTATCAGCCTGGGATTCACTTTAATTAATGCTGGCCATCATTTAAGACAGCTACTTTGCAGAAATCATAAAAGCTTACTTTTTAGTCAAGGGAGAGCGCTACCAGAGAATGATGGCTCCATTCAGATGTCTTAAGTTAAATGAATTAGGTTGTCTTAGGATCAGCAAATCTATCTTCACTGTAAGGAAGCCTAAGGATGTTTATAGGCTTATGGAGTCACCAGTGATGGAGGGAATGAAAGCAAAAGCCCCTGCACTAAATTTATCTTATCCATCCCTGAGGCTCAGCCATGAGTGATGTCTCATTTTGGTGGTTCACATAAGTGGGGCTTATTTTGTTACTCTCTGAATGCAAAACACTGCTCACCAGAGCATTAGGTTGAGTCCATCTCACAACCCAATGTATATGTGCGCTTTTCCAGTTTTCCCAACAAAAGTAAAGTTGCTTTACAGCCCGACAGTGCTGTAGGGCTTCACTGTAGGGAAAGGTGGCACAGGACTCCCACTCACCTGGGGCCATTCTTTGGTGTCCAAGTCTTTAAAATTGCACTCTAAATATACTGCAATGCAGTTTAAGATAGAGATGGGAATAGAGTTTTGGTCATGTCTCCTGTCCCTGAAGTTTTTGATATTTTTATATCTAGGCAATAGAGTAAGCAGGTACTGTGGAAAAGTAACAAGAAACAGAAAACACAGAAAAAAAGGAGTGAATTGCTGTCAACCTTGACTCTAGAATTTCTGGCAATATGCTAAGAAAACAAGAAAGGAAGAACTTGGGACAGCTCTAATCTGCTTTTGTGGCAACTGGAAGTTTGAAAAAATAGTTTTAGGCATTAATTTCTGCAACCCTCATGAATGTTCCTGGCAGAAGTATCATCAATTTTATTCTCTCCAACATGGGACCCTTTTAACAAAAGTCTTTAAAATGGTTTGGGATGGAACGAAGCATTAGTGTCACCCATAAAAGCACAGAGTGGCCGTGAAATTGGGGATCACTGTAGCATCAGTTCTTCAAAATACACAAAAAACCCAATACAAGCAACAGATCTGACTTTCAGCTTCTTATTAAAACTGTGTCAGATTGTCCCAATGAACCCTGTCCTTGAGTGCAAGGCCTTGCATACCACTTCCACAGCATAATTTAGGTAACAGCACAGCATCTGGCTGGAAAACCAATCCCATGGAATACACAAGAAGCTGTTTGCTCATGGAAAGACTGACCTGTAATGGTTTTCTTGAACCTATGGTGCAGAGATACAAATGCATGCAAACATGCAGACTGGAGAGTGCACAAGTCTCACTAAAAATTGCCTCTAGTTTTACAACCTAATCTATCACTGATCATGACTATGGCTTTTTGGACTAGTTCAGGTACCATGCCTGTGGTTTTTACTTACTGTGTGTGGCTAGAGTCAAATGTCTTTGTTCACTTTATGATGCCAGAATGTTAAGATGTAAAGTTACTATTTTGTATTATTTCAATGTATGTAATTTTCACTGCTGAAACAATGAGAAAACCCATTTACTGAACCCTGAATATTACAGTCATCTGTGACATGAGTTAGTGGGACTTCTATGTCAAGCTAATGCAAGCCCATTTCCAAAATGAGATTTTGATGTAAGGGGTCTTTTGAATTTGAGAAAACAACAACTTTGTCATGGTTACTCAAAACAAACACTGATGCAGATGCTTTGTCATAGTCATCTTGTGCTTTCTGTTCACTGAAATGAAAACACACACATTTCCTTCTAGTGTGGAAGGAATACAGCAGACATGTGTCTGTTCAGAGCCTATTGGTGCACTCAGGGCCCCACAGACTCACCACACTGCATGCTGATGGAAACATGGGGAGCCAACACAAGAAAGCCGTGGGTTAGCTCCTCCTTCTTCAGCTCTGCAGAAACTGGTCTGTGGCAGTGGCAGAGCCAGATGCTGCCCTCTCTTCTGAGCCACCCCTTTGCAGAGCCCATGCATTATGCTGGCATGAAGAAGCCCTTGGCAGTTAAGTTCCAAAAGTCCTCTGGGACTGAGGGGAAGGCAAAGGAGCCAGTACTAATACAGAGGACTGTGGCCCTCCTGAAATTAATTTGTACTTAAGGGAACTTCAACCCAGGTGAAAACAAAAGTTCCAGAGAATTTTTTTTCCACAGTGGGGAAAAGACAACCTTCTTTAAGGTCTACTTTGCCTTTACCAAGCATCCCATCCCCATATTTCCCTCTGTACCTCCACATCCCATCTGCTTTCCTCCAGTTTTCTTCCCACAAAGCTTTCTGTGTAGGAAAGGATGCAAGTTACTAAAACAGACTTTGAAAACAATGGGGAGGATGAAGAGTGAAGAATGAACTTAAAGGCTACAGTAGTCCTACACCAGTTTTATTTCCTGCTGGTTTACGGAACATAACCGTCTAATTTTTGTGCAGTCAGAAGTTTAAACCCTGTTATTCAGACAATTTGGCAGGATACTGATGTTTAAGAGGCTGAACTTACACCTACTTTCATAAGAGGCCACTGGAGACAGATAGTTTCTGATTATCACATAAGTGTGGGAGTCATGCAAACATCAAAAGTTCTAAAATTTCTAAGGCAGCTCCAGCCAGGAACCATTCTGCTATCTGCTGTCTCCTGTACTCATTGTAAGCAAAAAAGACTGTGGAAATTCAGCTGTGGGATGATTAGAACCAAAGTAATTTTCCTTAATGTGGACTGGATGGAAAAAGCAAATAGGCTTTCAGCAAGCACCAGGAGGAAAGCAGCAAGACCAGGAGGAAATAACCTTCCTTATTTGGCTCACCTTACCTGCTTGAGAACTGTTGTTGGTTTTGTTACATTCCTGCACCTGGGGCAAACAGTTTCTTTTGATTGGCATTGTAGCAAGCTTGGCTCTGTCATGTCTTACAGAAAAATCTGTTTTGCTTTTAGCTTAGGACTCTTGTTAGACTATTAGTAAGGATTCTTCATGTATCATTCTGGGTCTGATTCTTTCACTAATTTTCCTGTTCTCAAGAAAAACCCCTATCCCCTGATCTATCACTTAGAGTCTTATACGAATGATTAAAGAAACAAAACCTTGAGCTCTGGAGTTTCTGAATGAGTGGATTTGCCTCCCATAACTTAGTGCTCACGATGTGTAATGTATTTCCTTTGCGCTGAATGCCTGAAGGGTTGTGACATACCCTTTCACCAGGACACAAAGCCATTAAACTCTTACACTTCTGAGACAGGTTACATATAAAATGACTTAAAAAGCCAGGCATTTCACTCCAAAGTTTCTATTAACATGGCTTTGAAGATGCCTCCGTGTAAGCACCACTGAACCAGGATCTCAATCTCCCTGCAGGCTACAAAAGCAGTGTTTTCAGGAGTCCTGATGCACATATCTGAAGGCCAGGGAAGCAGAAGGCTTGTTAGAGACTCAACACAAACACCCCAGCCTTGCTGGATGTAGGTTACCTTGTCTCAGCATTCCTGGGACTGGGGCTATGAACTCTATGAGCCTTCCATAACATCAGCCTAGTGGAGTTTGCTTCAGGACTTCCCTGCAATAGGACAAGCCCAGACTGCTGATCCTTCTCACAGAAGTGGACATGTAGTGCTCCCTGAGCCCAGCTGTTTCCTGGGTACAAAGCTGTGGTGCTTGGCTTGGTTCTGGGGCCACGCTGGTGACTGGAGCACCAGGGAAGGACTTGCAAAGGAGCTGGAACTTCGTCAGTGTCTTTTAATTGTGGGGTGGGGAGAACTGAACTGCAGATTGGAAGCTGCCAAGCCTGCAAGCAGCCCACTTTTCCTCAGCAGCAGCGCATCTGCAGCTTGGTGCTGGACAGGGCACTGGTGGGAAGTGAAATTTCAAGTCCTTGTGTTGAGCACTCCAATATTCTCTGGCGCCTCAAGCAGAGAACCCAGCAGAACAGCCAGGAGTAGGCTCTCAGGGGTGGCTGCTACCTCCCAGTAAGCTCTTAAGGTCATCTCGTCATCGCATTGTGGGAGTGTGTGGGGGCCCAGCTGAGATCTGTGCTGCTTTCTGTAAAAATGTGTCATATGCAAACACCCTATGCCAAAGAGCTTATGATGTGAGAAAGAGAGGCAAGGGATGCTGGGGAAAAAATGACCCAGAGGCGAAAAAGAAAAGCCTCAGGTCACAGACCTGTTCTGTAGGAAAGCTTCTTGGGGAACAGAGCTCTCCTGAATTCTGCGTAAGTGACACCTCTGTCGGCACAGGCTGCCTCTTTGTGAGTGCTGCAGGCAATACAGGTGCTGGCTGGTGAAGCAGCCCCTTGAGGGAGGATGCAAATCAAATGTGATGAAATAGAATGGCAACGGTTTAGTCACACAGCCTACTATGATCAAACAGCATCTTCCCAAGGTATGAATCATGCTAGGGGTTCTGTTCCAGCACAGTAAGACTGGGTTACTAGAGCAGCCTGTGAGAGAGCTGGCTGCCAGTGTTACTTTTATTTATCTGAATCTCACCGTCAGCCATGCGTGTTTGGAACAGTGGCATTTATTCAGTTTTTCCTGGTGATGTCTTCAGAGGCTTCCACTGATTTAAATTTGCATCACCCTTATACCTTTATGTAGGCTTGACAAACTCCTGGTCATGCATCACCTGGGCATGCATTACCCACTGACACTTGACACTGAGTGTCATTTTATTCCAAGCCATCTCTTTTTTATCATGCTTGGAGACTAATGACTTAAACTTGCATATTGCCAGTCTTCATGGTGGAAAGAGGAGTTCTGCTACTGTTTCTTTTCACCTGGACACAGCAGATCCTTTCTGGACTTGTAGCTGATCTTACATTATGAAACCCACTCCCTCATCTCTGTGCTGAGATTACAGTCAAACTGTAATCTCTGAGCTTCTCCAGAAAGCAAATTTTAGCAGAACTACCCACATGTTTTGAAAGCAAGCCATTGATACAGCATCAAGGAAAGGAATGGCCCAAAATGGCTCAGGAAAAGCAAGCAATTAAGAAAGAACGGGTAAGGAATCCAACTTTTTCTGTTTCCATCATTCAGCTGTTGTGGATTACTGCAATCAAGGGAACAGAGATGGATTACTGCAGTGACAACTTCCATTAACAGACGGTGGTTCTTGCCATTTTTCTGGCTCAGATATGCACATGGTTTTAACAGAACTGTAAGTCTGATATAAAATATGACATTTTTATAACTCATATAAGTGTTGTAAATGCAACCTTCATTAACCTGTGCCATTCCAAAATGCAGATATCTTCCATTATTTTCAAAACTGTGCTTTGACCTGATGAAGGCCAAAATATTATTTAGTTGTAACTTGAGGCTCAGAACAATAAGCAAAATAAATTGCAAGGTGCCTTTTTTTTCTTTTTTTTTTTCCTCTAGACAAAAAGAAAAAAAGAGAAGCAGGGCATTCAGCTAAGTAGAAATTTGTGTTTGTAAGATATGATATAAATGCAATTATGATTTCTTGTAGAGTTAGACTCTCAATCTTTGCATTCCAGTAATGAAATGCACTCCTTGCTTGTTGAGCCATCGCACTAAGTGCAAAAACTATTGCAATTGTTTTCACACCATAAATATCAGGAGAATCCATTTAAGAGAAAATATGCTGCTGTGAATGCTGTAGATAGTATCTTTCAAAACTAATCATTTCACATAGACTAGAAAACCCATTTTATAGGGTCTGAAAAATCAAACACATAGAAGCATTCATTAGTCAGTTTATATATATGTCTATACATAAAAAAGTATATGTATGTATATATATCTGTATATAAAGCTTTATTTAAGTTTAATGGCTGATTCTGAGCAATTCCCATGTATTTAATGTACTTAACCCAAAGCCAAATATGTGTAACTGCATCTTTATGCTACACAATCATTCTTACTGGCTGCCATGACTACCGACTAAATGTCAAAATGCAGAAGACAATGAAAGGAGACAGTCTGGAAAATCCAATTTACTTCTGGGTTTTGAATGGAATTTTAATTTTGTGGGACATGCTAAAATAAGAATGTCTCATCAGTCTGAATAAAAGCGTTTTCTTTATAAAATTTGCTTTCTGTACACAATTGCAAATGACATATGTAAGTAGATTACTTACAAAGGAAGAATTCCAATCCTTGCAATAATACAATGGGACACACACTATAATGGTGTTAATTAACATTGGTATTTTAAATTTGAATGCCTGAACAAAACACGCTACTAGTAAATAACTTCTGAGTTTTCATATAAAACTGTTTGATATTGGAGTTTGCCTGTCGACATAACTCATAATTGTGGAAGATTTTGCTTTAAACCCAAGGAGGTGTGATAATGGAAACGGTGTTACTCTGATGCTTCATGTTTTATGGCTTAACTCCCCTTTTTCATAACAAAGACTATAGAGATGAAAATGTTTTTATGCAATTTTAAGTCTACTCAGTGGGGTATATGTGGGAGCAAGGGGCTGTATTTAATGATGAGATATTAAAAGGACTATATTTCTGGGTTTAGAGAACTGTAATCCCTAATTTAAGATAGTCTCCCTATTTAGGAAGCCTATCAAGGGCAAGTTTATCTTTGGAGAAATCCTTCGATTCAAAAATAATGTCTTCAGGTTTTGAAGGACTTTGAAAGCACTGCACAGAGTAAGAAAAAATGACAGCAACTCCCTCATCAGCTGCGTCGATACAAAGCAGATTCTGTAAAACTCATCTTTTCACTTGGTGGTATCTGCTAACAAGTGGGCAGCAGGATGACTAGAAGAAGTATCTTTTGGCAGGTCACCAAATCTAGAAACTGGGGCTAGTGTGAAAATCTATTTTTACAGCATTGAAAGACACAGGATCATTTTCTGTTAGTCATCTCCATAGTCCAAAAAAAGTACAAATGCCCAAGTGAGGTTTTGTATGATGGGTTCCTAAACCCATAACTGTCAGCGCTGAAGGATGAAGTGTAAGAATCAAAATTTGAATGGATACTGGGGAAGTGACTTTTTAAAAAAATAAATTTGCAGAAATAAATGCAGCATGTGTAGGTTCGCTCCAAAAGTCTCACAAGCAAGAGTTTGGGGTCTTTTTTTTTTTTCTTTTTTATTTCTTCAATCTTTCTTTTAAATGGTCCAGGTTTGGAAGACAGAGAAAGGAAGAAGAGGTGTGCCTGAATCAGCAGGAGGGGCTGGGTTCACAATCAAAGGAAGGTGTTTAGTGCTATGGAGCTGCACCTGAGGTTCTCCATTCAGTCTTGGGTCCCCCAATTTAGGAGGGGCATGGAGGAACAGGTGAAGGTCCAGTGCAGGCCTATCAGGAAGGTGAGGGATTATTGGGCAAAGAGGTGGCTTAAGGGACAATATATTAAGTACTCAAGATTAATGAAATGACAGAACCAAACCCTTCTGGATGACATGCATCTGACACTCTGTGGCTTTCAGATATTTCTGTGTGATCTTTACCTAAACAATCTATGCAGTTCTTACTAATAGTTACCAGATTTATACTTCTATCGTATCCTGCCATGACTTTATGCATATATGCAAACACTTGATTGCCTCCATAATGAAAATAATGACACCTCTCAACAGCATATTGCTAAAATCTATCATGGTTGGGCATAGATTATAAATATTATTGAGTATGCTAACCAGAACATGTATAAAATTAACAAGAAAAAAGAAAGGAAGATAAAGAATGACAGCCTCTTCTTGGAAACCATGCTGATGGTCCAAATAAATTAGTATATTATTCAGAATTTATTAAATTGGCTGAGAGGGAACATTTGCTTGTGGGATACTTTTATTACAATTGATGCTACAATAAAACTAGAACAAGAGCCAATGATCGCGGAGTAGTGACCTAAGTAGCTTTGCTCAGTTTTGCATAATAGAAGCACTTTGATTTTTGAAGATGTAAAATTAATGCATAAATGTCTATGCCATAACAATTTATATGGACTTTTGGGAATGTGACTGCTCCCAATTAAATCTTTCATGACCCACCTCTCTCTTTCATCTTTCTCTTCTCCTTCCCTCTTTTTTATTGTTTTTAAATTTAGTGGCATTTTTCCTATCCCAAAATATTACTGAAAATGTCTATAGAGTACATTTGCCCTGGCAGTCTCTCCCTCTCTCTCTGCAGCTGTCTCTGTCTGTGTCTATTTTTTCTGCAATACTGGCCTCCACTTAGAAGAAAATCTTGATGAATTCAGAGATGCTTCTGTGCTACTAAATTAACCACATGAGGAGCTGATGCCTGCAGAGATGCTTCACTGATTGTTGGTGTAAGGGTGTTTGTCTCATTTAGAATAAAAAAAAATGATCTTGCAATAGCAAGATTTTCAAGGCACTGTGCACCAGCATCAAAAATCTGTCATTAATGGCAAATCAGAATTTCTTTGTTGTTCAGCCTGTCCTTTATAACAGACTTATCAAACTTCCAGAACTGGATTGTCCACCAAATTTTTAACATATTCTAAAAGTAGTGGCAGTTTGATATATCCAAATGTCAATTTTAACAGCCTATTCTGTCTCTTTCATTATATGATCAAGTTCTTTTTCCAGTATAAAAAAAAAAATAATTTTTCTGCATAATTAAATTCTCCTTTTTTTTAGTGTAGCTGGCCCTTACATGATTTTTTAAAATAATAAAGGAGATATTTCCTCCTAAGTTGATGCTTTAGGAGATTTAAAGAGGGAAAAACAGGTTCATCAGATGTAAATCAACATGAGTCTACTACACCCATAGTTCCACTGGTTTAGGATCTAATTCTAGCAAGATGGGTGTTCCTGGCCTTTGCACATCTTAGCCACCTAAACGTGCAACCACAGGCAGCTGTTGCTATTTCCCATCTTGTGCCGCTTTGGTTCTTCCACTGCCTTAGACAACCTCCTTCCACTGAACTTCACATTGTTAAACTTCAGTTTGGTCTACAGTATTCTTGGCTGTAAGGCTGCCTCTTGCTGAATCTTGGAGAAGCTTTTAGCTAAAAAAAATTCACTATTTCTGTGAAGATGACTTGGGAGAAATACATGCATGTGGGAAACGAAACAAGTGGTTATTGCACTTCTTTGAAAGGTTCTAGTGCTTTGTGCCAGGGAATCATTCTTCATTTGAAAGATCTGTCCAGGTCTGGCCATGGAATAAGTCAGTGAAATACTGGATTTCAGCCTTCAGCCATGTCTGAGAGACACAAATCCAAGCTTTACAGCCAGTTTTCTCTCAAGCCACTTTGTGCTGGATTCTGATTCCATGTGGGCTGAGAGTGATGCTGTGGACCAGAGGAGCACTGGAAATCAGAAAAAAAAAGGAGAAACAACTATCCTGTGGCCTCAATTCCTCCCCTTCTGGCCTCACAGAAGTGTGAAGGAAGTGTACAAGAATGAAGCAGTTGTGTGAAAAGATGAGAGCTGAATCTGCATCGTGGAAGTAATTGCCAAGAGCAGACAAATTAAAAAAAAAATAAGAAAAGCCAAGCAGGTAAAGTCAGTCAGGGAATACGATGATTGAAACTGGATCAAGAATGAAGGTAACACTTGACTGACTAGCTAATGAAACTGGGAATGAAAATCAGGAAAAGGGTACCAAGGAAATGGATGAGACTGGAAATCAGTAGGTGGTGGGGATGGAGTAGATGAGAAACTGATTAGGATGGCAGATTGCTCACAAGAATTGCTCACGTTTAGAATAATCTCAAATAGAAATCTTCCTAACTGGTATCTCAGACTTTCCCCTACATGTGAATGACATTAAAGATTATTAAAATAGTAAAGTCACAGTTCAGGGACAGACCGGGGTCCATCTCATATAATATTCTGTTTCCACGATACTTTTTCTTAATTTTGTTTTAATCTTGGAAATTCTATTTGTATAACTACAAAGAAATGTACTAAATATAATTTTTCAAACTTCATATTGTAGATTACCTGTTTGCTTATCTAAATGGCTTGATTTGGCTGCATGGGTTCAGTATTTGTTCTTACTGCAATTTTTTACCCTCGACAGACCCATGCACATCTTTGTGCAGAAACCAGGATGCCAGCAGACATGAGACCTCTTGAACAGCACTGGCAAACTATGCAAACTGATAATTACAATTTTGCAGAGGACTTGAAAATACTTCTGTCATGTTTAATACTGTTTTTCAGGCCCCTCACAACAAGGGGATTTACACTGTTAATCAAATGCAGTATGATTCTCTAAGTAAGACATTTCCCTTAATGTTTCACTGCAAAAAAAAAGTGGATGCACTTCAAAACAGAGTAACTTGAATCATCAATACAATTTAAGATAAATATCTTACTGTTACTTTTCTTAAGAAATCATTATTGATATTTTACTTGGAAAATGATGATATTTAGACTTAGAACATCATTTCCCAGCAAGAAGTTATTTGCCTTGAGAACATTATTGTTGACAAATATTAAACATTTAGGTTTTTAAATCAGGGCTTCATTCCTACCTACAGTATATAATATTGAAAGCTCTCTAATTTCAGTCTGGACAGCATCAGAAAATATCTGAGCACATAGGAAAGATATTATCTTAGAAATAGCTTTTTGTATTACATCTACATAATAAACACCAGTACCTGGAGACAAAGAAGGTATATTCAAGTGATATAAACATGACTTGAGTGACATTAACTGCCCTTTCCTTACACATGAATAAAGTAAGCAAAAAATACATTAAAGCAGTTAATAGCCTAATCAAATGGGTTACAGAAGTGAATTTCACTTCCAAAAATGTCTTTGAAAAATTATGGAGATTGATTCATGCATTAGTTTTAATATTTCCTAGGTACGTGCAACATTTCTTCCAGCTCCATTTGGGTAACTGGAGGATTTGCAGTACAAAAATAGTAGTAAACCAAAAAATGTAATTTTTGCTACACTTCCATGTAACAATGTTGCAAAAAAAAAAAAAAAATAGTCCATCTTTGACATGGCTGTGGTTTCCACAGTCTTTTGAAAAATTAAAAATAATAACCGTGATAATATTAGTCACTTCAGGGAGCTCTGCCAATGAAATGGCATCAAAAGTTATCCTGGTGGAAACCAGAGGATGAATTTGAATGTGTATTTATCAGAAATCTTAGTCCAAAAGGACAATTAGTGTTTTCAATAATTTTGAAAGCATCAAAATTAGCATCAAGATCAAGTTACAGCTACTTAGTGACTAGTGAATATATTTAAATGTAAAAACCTTAAGCATTAAAAGGCACTTCATCTACCTTCAGGTAGAGTGTACCTTAGCTTAGGGTAAATTCTCAGTTTGTAGACCCCTGTGCCAGTCAGTAGTATAAAATACACATATAATTTTTTCTTTACCTGAGAAGCTCCCTAAGGATTATAAAAAAGTCCCTCAATAGCACAGAATGCTAATACAGCTTTAGTAGGTAAGTTGCTCTGTTTCCTAATCTGATCAGTATGGATTTTCACAACTTCTGTAACATCAGAGCATGGTTACATATTTCCATGCAGTATGGAACATAACCTCACATCCCAGCTCTGAGTAAGTACCCAAGATTATCCCCATCTTAATGCAGAGAAAGTCAGGTCAAAAAATGATTAACCTACAAATCCAATAAAGGAATTAGGAGCCTAAAATGATGCTTGAGAAAACTCAGGTTTCTGAATCGAAAATTTGGATCCTAGAAATTCCTGCATAGATGAGGAGAGGTCATGAGAATATAGAAAAAACACAATTTTTGCTCTTCAGATTGGTGGGCACTGAAGGGTGCTAGACTTTGAACAAGCAAGGATGCCCTCAGACTTGAAATGTTTAATCCACTAACATTGGGAATTGCGTGTTCTTCTAGCTCACAGGCAGTCTTCTGAAGAAATCTGTGCAGCCTGTTTCCTGGGAGCGTGTGGCACACACAGGGTTCTTCAAAAACAGAGGAGCAGCCACAGTTTTCTTTCAAAATGCAGCTGAGGAGAAATGCTGCTGGCTGTCTTACTCCTGCCCTTTGGAACAACTGCCTACAGTGGCACCTTTCACTGGGAAATGCCAGAGCTGGGGTCAAACTCTCAGAATAAGGAAATTCAAGCCAAAGGGTCCTAACTGCCACCCAAAGAAACTCACGTTCTGTCCTCTGCTCCCACAACAGTTTCTATTTTGCCGTATTATGCAAAATCTAGCGATGCTCCTGGGATCCCAAGTTCTGAGGCATAGGTCATCCTCCTTCCTCTGTGCTCTCTTGTCCTCTCTCTAGCATGATGTTCTTCCCATGGGAGAGTGGAAAGAAGACAGAGCTCAGTGGGCTGGTGTTCTGTAGGGAGGGAGGACACAGGGACAAGGGCCACCACATCCCAGCACCACGCCTGGAGGCCAACCACTAGCTGTTTGGCTCAGGGGCAGGAGGGCACACGTTGCCACCTCTTCTTCTCTACCCATCACAATGGAAGAGACAAAACCTGGGCTTCTCTGTGGCTGTGGGTGAAGTGCCCAAGGGACAGCCGAAGTCTCACCATTCCTCTCTGCGTTTTCCTCTGGGTCACTGGATTATGAGTACATTCACTCTGGGCAGACCTTGACCACAGCCAGAGGTGCTGATCTCTCCCCATGTGCTGTGGAGGTACAGTCATGCTTGTATCTCACCACAGGTGCTTTAGAGTTTACTAACCCTATCCTCAGTCACCGCTCTAGACTAAACTACCTGCTTGGGGCAAAACTGGTGAAAAACTCCTAGCAATCCTATTTTGTGGCTGCGTGTGTGAAGGATCACAACCTCTCCACACAATAACAGTAACAGGTTTTGTGTATTGGAATGAATGCATAAATCATAATTTATTTGTGAACTGCTTGGATTTGACAGATATGCCTTAAAAAGAATAACATTTCTAAATATATTCAGCAAAGCCTAATGTTTTGTGCAGATGCTGCGCACCAGTTTAACTGCACATCCTGGCAAAAAATAGCTTAAATTCACTTCATTGGTTAAATTATGTATTAGCAGACAGGAAAAAGAAAAACGTAAGTGGAAGAGAAAATGAAATAATTTCAGATCAGCTTTGTATGCTGCTATTTCTCAGACACATGGTGTTGTAAGTATTTAGTTCCCAGGAGGTAGCATTTGTGCATCAGTCCATCTTTTTTTTTGACTCAGGATGCAGGTCCATGTGGATTGATGTCTCCAAAGGAATTTTTGTCCATTTTTGAAAACGTTTCCTGAGCAACTAGAGGAATAGGTATTTTCTGCAGTGCAGTCATGGGTAGGCAGCACCTTGCAGGACTGAGATACCTGTCCCAGGTAGAATTGCTGGCTGACATTCCCCGTGGGGACCCACGCTTCCAAGTGGGATCAACAGTACTTTTAAACTGAATGAAAACCAACAACACCTCAGACTGTATCCATAGAGTAGTGTGAGGGAAGAATTGTGAATCGCAGCCACTCCCCCAAATCAGCTGCCAGTTTCTGTGTCTCCACAGGCCAAAGATGAGATGATTGCGCTGAGGCCGGTGGCTGTACCCCACTGGCTCCAGTGAGGCAAGACTCATTTGCAAAGCTGGTTCGTCTGTCATCCATTTTATGGATAAATGCTGAAGAAGACATGTTCTCTACAAGGCACCTGGGGATGGCAATAGTTTTTGTTTATAAAGGTGACTTGTATGGAGAACTGACAGCAGATTTTTTGAAGGGAGTTACTGCAGAGGTAAGCAAGCACTGCTGCCTCATGACATAACATTTGCTCCTCCTCTTGGGCAGAACTACTGAGAGTGCCAGGATAAAGGGTTTTGAAGACCGATAACCTAAGCTGGAAGGCAAACTTACAGTCTCTCTCACCAGCCTGTAAGAAGGCTTGCTGGAGGACTTCACTTCCAGTGGGGGTGTTGCCCACTGGTCACAGGGCCAGATGCCACCCTCAGTCCCTTATGTTCAGCTTTTTTGCTGTACCAGCTTCAGCAAAGCTTTTAGTGAGTTAATTTTCCAGCTATAACAATTATGTGGTGTGACACCATTTTTGGATGCCTGCTTGACGACTCCTAAGGCTTGTTATTTTTCAGCAGTACTGAGCATCTCTATGTTTCTTTTGTCTGTGAACTAATAAGGTAGTTAAATTAGACCTACATGAAAATGCTGCACAGGTCAAGTATTGCCCAGACCAATCTGTCATGGGAACCTTCTGCTCTCTGTGTTCTAGACTACAAAGTAATGCTGACTTCTCACTGCAAGCAATAAGGAGAATTAGTTGGTTAATATTGCATAGTTTTTAAAGTCTAAAACTATCTAAATATATAGCTGGATGTGAGTGCCCCATCTCTCCTTTGTGATGAGGTTTTTTTTTTCAGATTAATGCTATTAATTTGAAAATGGAGAATTCTTTTCTAAAGAAATTAATATAGATGTCACCTGAGATAAATCTAACCGTAAGGGTAGATTACACAGTATATAGAATAAAAAAATAGGTGTGCAAAAGCTGATCTAGAGAAATGTACTATTTTAGTACAAATACCAATTAAAAAAACTAAAAAAAAAAATTCCAGGCTTAAATAGTAAATTAAAGAAAATTCAAATTCACAAAATCAGTGTGAATGAATTACAGGAATACATTATTAAACAGGGAAGTTTTTAGTCTAACTCGAGCTTATATTGGGACAAAGAGGTGATAGCAATGGAGGTGGAGGTGAGAGAACATTTTGGAAGTGTTCAAGCTGCTGAATTTTATTTTTATTTCCTCAGTGTGTTATGGGATATCTTCCATAGGGAAATGGAATAGATGACATTCCATCCTCCTGCCTGTACACCTCACAGGGTAAGTAAAGAAGTGCTATGAGGCAATAGAAATCCTTAGCCATATGGACTATTTTTAAAATTATTCCTGCCTTAATTCTCAATAGCAGGAAGACTAATCTAATCTTTCAAAACCAGGAAAAGAATGTGAATAGGTGTTAACCTCAGTTCTTTAGTGAGTTTTACTTACCAACATTTTTGTATTAGCTCAGTAATAAAAGTTCTCAGAAAAAATAAACTAACTGAAGTGTAATCACTTCAGTTTCCTTATCATATCAAAATGACAGCAAGAAAAGGTTTTATTACCCAGAGGGTGTTTGGGCCCTGGAACAGGCTTCCCAGGGAAGCAGTCACAGCACCAGCCTGACACAGTTCAAGAAGTGTTTGGACAATGATCTTGGGTACATGGTGTGACTCTTGGGGATGTTCTGTGCAGGGCCAGGAGTTGGACTCAATGACCCTGATGGGTCCCTTCCAACTCAGCATAGTCTGTGATTTCTTCTCCTAGTGAAAGAATTTGGAATAGTGGTATCTCAGTCAAATCATATTTCTGCTAACATTATGATACAATAAATTTGTTTCAGATTCTTGCCTATGTTCATTCTTCTCTTAATTTACAGATAAGTAATTTTCTGACAGTTGGAAATAATTCAGAGCTGACGTGTGTTCATTTATTTATAAAAGGGGAAGGTTAAAACCTTCAGCTAAAAACTGAATAATATGAAAAGATGTGTGTTCAGTCCAAATTCAGCCTGGCGTTTAGCCATATGTCATTAAACTTGAAGCTTGTCATTGCCATTGATATTCAGATAGCTACTCATGTGCAGTTGTTGATGATCAAGCAATTGTTTAAGTGTAGTGGCAGATCAGAGGGAGAATTCTTACCCCTTTGCAGTAAAAGCAGCCTACTTACTAAAATAACTGAACCAGTTAACAACCATACACTTATTTATGACTTCGTATGTATGTTACATACCAGATAAAACAATAATGTAGTACTCAGTTAATAGAAAAACTTAGCAGTGGCCTTGCATCCATCAAGCTAAGTATCAAGGTCTGAGCTTGTAACTAAAATGCAAATGACAAAGTAGAAGAGCAACTCTGAAGCACTTTTACAATGGTTTAATCCATCTTACTGAGATATGCTAAAGAGGGAGCACAGGGCTGCCTGAATTCTTGTATCCTCATAATCCCACCCATTTATCACCTTACAATGTTCCTGACTCTCTCAAAAGGAGTTGACATTAAAACACTTCTTTAATGCACTATTAACACAAATCCCATGTATTTCTGTTAAACAACTTCCTGTAAAATAAACTGGAACCATAATTGGGACTGACATCTTCTGTATGATGGTTGTCTGAAGATGTTCAAATAATAAATATTCTTTAAATAAAGCACAATGAAACAATGAAATAATTGTTTCAAACACTTTTTTAGTTCCAGGGGCATCACAGACTGCTTCACCCTTGCATCGCCATCCATGTACCTTAGGTACCCTAGGTAAATTTATCAAACCAGGTATGTGGCCTGATTGGTCTGTAGTGACCCTACCTGCAAAGGCACTGATTTATGTAACACACATCCAATTTGCTTGGGAGCTTAAGGTATGAAGGAGTCCCTGTATCCAACACAAATTTCACGTGGAAGATGGTTTTGGGGGAGGGTGAAGTATAAAAGCCCCCAGAATTTCTGTACAGTTGTGTTACATGGAATTTCAAAAAAAGGACACACTTAAAAAAACCCCCAAAAACTAAACAAAGATTCTTGTGTGGCATGCATCATTCATATACTATGTAAACTAAACAGAAAGAAGACTCTCAGGGGCATTCAGAGCGTAATGATCTCCAGAACTTCTTGCAGCTGTTGAAATTCCTACGTAAGTAAAAGGAGCTTTCCTTGAAAACCTTTTATTTTACACAGTCTCATAGAAAATGGGGCTTAATTTTGCTTTCTATGGCAGAATATAAACACAGGCTTGTTCAAGATACTTAGCATCTGCCTACCCTGAGTTATGTGAAGAGTTCTGTCCAAAGCCAGTAGGACTATTCTCCTGCTCAGACACCTGATTAAGTGCCTTGCTGGACCAGGGCCAGAAACATAATAGTGGGCTGGGTTAAGCTGATTAGAAATGTTTTGCTGGCTCCAGTGGCAGCAGGACCTAGCCTTTATTGCTACTTTGCAAAATATGGTACTCAACAGGGGAAAAAATCAGGCACTCTGTAGTTCTTTCAGTGTTCTACTGGGTAAAATCTGAGTATAGAACAAATGTAGCTAATTTAGCCCTAACTGGAAATGTGCATTACTGAGAATGCATCTATTTTTCCACATGAAAATAAAATTTGTTGCCTTGTAGTAACTCTTGAAATAAAGTGGTTTATTCTAATAGGCTGTCTAGATCCAAATTTTGTTTATTAATAACTATAACAAGAATACAGTTTAAAGGAATTATGAGGAGCATCATTTAAGCTTTGTCAATTTAAAGATGGAAGATGCTTTTAATAAAGTAACTTTAATTTTTTAATTGAATGTTGTTGTAATTAGTATTTTCAGAAACCTAAGCTAGGTAGCTGCACGGCCTTTTATTGCTGGTATAGGTGGCTCGTTAACCAGGGATTAATAGACAAACTGGCGTCACACAGTCCCTCTGTCTCTGGGTAAACCTAATGATTCCTGGCATCACTCCTGCTGCAGAAATCTTTGTGTGCTGCGAGATCATTAACACCAGGCTGAGGAGCCCTTCCTTCCCTTGTGACAGAATTCCTAACAGGCCTTCTGCAGCGATAAGTCCCCGACCGACTACAAATTATCAATACTGATTACAGGATTGCTGCAGTGGGGAGGGGACGGCGTGCTCGGCACTGCAGGGCTGGCCAGGCTCCCACAGCCCTCACTTCCCTCCTCTATTTGCATCTACAGCTGTCTCATTCCTCGTTCCCAAGGGTGCCACAGCCGAGCTAGAATGCTTTCAATTCACACCAATTGTTCCTTGGGAGCGGAACATCAGCATTCAGATAAATGCACTGGTGTAATGCATCGGTTTCAGACGGTGCCAGGACGGTTTGGTGTAACTTCGTGCAGTGTGATGAAGAGTGGTAACAAGAACCTGCACAAATGGAAATTTGAACGGGATTTGCTTTTTGAGGAGGACAGTAATTGTGTTGGGAGTGCTTCATCCTTATTTTGTGGGATTTGCGTGTGCACGACATTAATGGTGAATGATTGTGAAAACTTGAATTTGAATGCGTCAAACGCAGGTCCAGCCTCATTCCTCTTCAAAATCCAGAAAACCAAAAAAAAACCAACCCCAAGGAGCGTTAGGGTCTGGACGCTTTCAGCAGCCCGACCCCACGACTGTTCTCCCTCTCCTTCTTCCACACCCTCACTGGGATTTTTTCGCCCACCCTCCCCAGCAGCCTCCCTCGAACAAAGGGGCCAGTGCCGGGCTACCGCCCTTCTCTCCTGCCAGCAGCAGCAGGACCAACAGGGACCCGACGGGAGCGGGCTGCCCAAGCCCCGGAGCCCCCCAGGCCGGGGCTGGCGGGGAGGGCGGCGGAGCCGCGCCCGCCCGGCCGCTCCCGGGCCCGCCGGGGTGGGCAGGGGGCGGAACGCCGCGGCGGCAGGGCGCGGCTCCTGCGGGGGAGGGGAGGATGCGCTCCCTGCCGCTGGAAAACGCAGGCTAACAACAGCCCGGGCAGCTGCCCCTCGGGAGGGAGAGCAGGGCGGGCACTGCTAGCGCACACCAGCTCTCCGCGGTGCAGTGACCTACTTCAGCCGGCCCCCCCGGCGGACTGCAGGTGCGGGCAGCGCCGGGGCAGCGCCGGGCGCGGCTCCTTCTCGCCCGCTCCCGCAGCCCCGCGCCGTGCCGTGCCGTGCCGTGCCGTGCCGTGCCGTGCCGTGCCGAGCCGAGCCGAGCCGGGCTGGGCGCGGCCGGCCGCAGTGCGCGCCTGGCAGGGTCCGCCCCGCCGCAGCCCCCCCGCCCGGCACCGCGGCCCCGCCGGCCCGGCCCGGCCCCGCCCGCAGCCCCCGGCCCGCGCCGTGCCCCGTTCGGGCGGCGGTGCCTCGCCCCGGCGCCTCTTTTCTTCTCCCCACGCGATTTTAGAGGCAGAGGGGAGCGCTGACTCCGGCCGGCGGGGACGGGCGGAGGCACACTGACAACAGGGATAACTTTACCGTTCCTTTTTGTTTTAATTTTCTTTCTTTCTTTTATATATATACATATATATACACACACACACACATATACATATATAAATGTCTGTATCTATCTAATCTATCTATCTATCTATCTATCTATCTATCTATCTATCTATCTATCTATCTATCTATAATATCTATTCATCTTTAAAATAATGAAAACCATTCCAAAATTATGCCGTGCTCATGTGCCGACCTCACCCACCGGTATATAATTAATCCGATCTCGGGGTAGGATGCTAAAACAGCCCCGGGTCCCACCCACCCTGCCTTTTTTTCTCTGATCAATTAAATTAAAAAATATGTTCAGTGTTCTCTTGATTTTTTTTTTTCCCCCCTAAACTTTTGGGACAGGGAGAAGAGCATCCAGTGTAGGTAGCAGACCTAGGAGAGAGCAGCTGTAGCACTGGCTGAAGGAAAAGAAAGGCGTTTTCTTACCCATTGCTGTTTTAGCCATGCTGGGATGTGCAGCTCTCAGAGGCGGTGAAGGCAAAGGGGTCCAGCTACAGCAGTGGAGAGAGAGAGAGAAGACTGAATAAGGCACTGAGTCAGCAGAGTGGGGCTGTGCAAGAGAAGGAGCAAGAGGCAGGAGCCCATGAATAATTATCACTCCTCTACCCAAGCAGATTGGCTCGAGAGGTCCCCTGACATGACTCCTGCAGAGCCAGAATCTCCGGGCATTAAATATTGATCCACCAATGGTGCTGGAGTACAAAGTGCCAGAATGCAGTTTGAAATGGAAATTAGTCCTTGGATGCTTCTCCCCCCTCGGTCTGGCGTTAATAGTACATTCCATGTCAAATGTTTTATGTCTTACATTAAAAAAGCCTATTGGTGTTGAAGGCTCTGCTGTTGCTACCTGTAAAACATGCACAAATTCATTTTAATGTATTTCATTCCAAAGATACAACAAGAAGAGGGACCCTTGCAAGGGACTTCCTAGGCCATTTCAGTAAAATAGCTGTTCAGATTATTTTTGCCTCCTGCAAGGGTACACAGATATCCTATTCAATTGTTTTATACTGAATATTTCTGCGTTTTAGTACCTTTTTTAGTGTCCCCAGACCTAACCTTGGTCATGCCGAACTTTTCTTAGCCTTGGGAAATGGCAGCTGGACCTGCTTACACTCTCAAAGGGCTCTGGAAATCCCACACCAGGATAAATGTGGACAGAAGTCAGTAACTGCTTCCCTGATGCACTGTGGGCACTAGAGCCACTGGGAAGATGAGAGCTTGATTCCCTTGATAAAGTGTGCAGAATGG
The DNA here is from genome assembly GCA_026261815.1 of Monarcha castaneiventris obscurior. NCBI lineage: Eukaryota > Metazoa > Chordata > Aves > Passeriformes > Monarchidae > Monarcha > Monarcha castaneiventris. The sequence continues at coordinate 19,223,927 of JAMPIT010000379.1, read as the reverse complement.
GATCTGATGTGGGCATTGCATGAAAGGGGATGGACACGTTCAAAGGATTCCCTACACTAATTTCAAGAATTCTCTATCCCTGGCAAGAGGAAAGCCAGTGACATAACTGGCAGCCACTAAACAAATGTGGTGGAAGTTAACTGAAATCCTTGCTAGAAACATGGCAGTGATGGGACCTATTTGTACACCTCCTAGGCCTGGAAGCAGTTGCTGGACTAGAGGAGCCAAGACCTTGGCACAAAGAGAAGGATGCTCCATCTTTACCTTCTCATCTTTACACTGTCCAGCTGGAGCTCATTTTCCTCTCCCAGGGGATAACCAGCCTTATTGTTAAGAGCTTTCAGGGATAACAGACTCGCACACTGCTTGCAGACAGACAGGGCACAGGGCAGTTTTTCAGCTTGCAATTTGGAGGACAATACTTGTAGATCTGTTTCATGGTGTGTGTATGGGCGGGTGGGAAGAGCAGGGTATTGGCACCATTGTTCTTCCTTGTGTGGGGCTTTTTGCAGCTGCACAGGTCACGCTGTGTGCCATCCCTCACTGTGATGGTCTCGCTCTGTGTGTGCTTCCCTAGAACAGGTGACCCACGATTATGCTTCTCAAGCTTCCTTGAAGTCAGTGAAGAGCATCTTTGAGTGAAGCATCACCAGGAGCATGAGCATGAGGCTAGCTTTCTCTTTTGAGACACTAATGACAATTTCTGAATTGCAGAAACTAGGGTTTTTCTTTAAATGAGAATAGTAAAGTCTAGAACTGTGTCTGAGGAAAGCAGCATCCCCGTGCACAGACAGCACCATGTGAGCTGAGGCGGGTCAGAGGCCGTGATGGCTCCTTGCCGAGGCGCCGGCAGACGGGATGAGAACAGGGATCGGGATGCAGGGCCGCTCCACCTTCCTGAGCGGCCCCGCCCGCGCGGAAAGGCCCCGGCACCCGGCGGCTTTCTGGGGTGTTTCACTTCTGGCCCTTTGGTTCTGTGGGGCGTCGGGTGAGCAGGGGACAGGATTGTGCCTGGATGTCCGTCAGAGCCCTTATTCCCGAAAGGAAATGGCGAGCAAAGGCGCAGTGCTGCGCAGACAAGGGCGGCCTCGCCCCAGCCGAGGGAGCCCCCGGTACCCGGGCAGGGCTGGGCCATCCCCGGGCAGGGCTGGTCCGCACCCGGGCAGGGCTGGTCCGGTCCGTACCCGGGCAGGGCTGGGCCATCCCCAGGCAGGGCTGGTCCGCACCCGGGCAGGGCTGGGCCGTCCCCAGGCAGGGCTGGTCCGTACCCGGGCGGGGCTGGTCCGTACCCGGGCGGGGCTGGGCCGTCCCCGGGCGGGGCTGGTCCGTACCCGGGCAGGGCTGGTCCGTACCCGGGCGGGGCTGGTCCGTACCCGGGCGGGGCTGGGCCGTCCCCGGGCAGGGCTGGGCCATCCCCGGGCGGGGCGGGCCCAGGGCGCTCTCCGTGGTGCTGGAGGTGGGCGGGACAGGGGACGGGCAGGCAAGGAGGGGTCCTGAGGGGACGGGAGCCGGACAGGGCGGGAGACAAGCAGGGCGGCCGGGACGGACGAGGAGGAGGCAGGCAGGCGGGCATAGGTGTGGCTGACCCTGGCCCTCGCCGAGCGGGTGAGGGTCTCGGTGCCGGCCCCGCCCGGCCCCCGCCGCTCCCCGTCGCCCTGATGCCTTCCCGGCACGGGTTGGCACCGCGGCTCGGCTCGGCTTGGCTCGGCGGGGCTCGGCTGCCCCGGGAGGGACGTGACACCGGGGCTGCGCTGACACCGAGCATCTCTGCTCGGCTCCCCATCCCCCGCCCGGCACGCCCAGTGCAGCGAACCCGCCCCGGCGTGTGTCTCTTCTCTGTGGTTCTGATTTTCCTCTTCTCCGAGCTAAAGCAGCGGCACGGGGCGGCCGGCACAGTGGGAAGGATCCCCCGCCCTTGCGGGAGGGACTTCGCTTCCCGCTTCCCTTCCCCGCTCCCTGCGGCCCCGGGAGCGCCGCCTCGGCCCGACCCCGGGTGCCCCAGGCCGGGGCCGGCACTGCCCGCAGCCCTTCCCGAGGGAGCCGGCGCGGATTGTCGGGCCTGGGGCCGTGGGACGGCGACGATGACAATTCGAGTCTGCCCCCGGAGCAGTTCCCGGGCTCCTGGGGCGGGGAGTGCCGAGAAAGCGGTGCAAGAAATTGCTTGGCAATCACTGTCGTGTCAAATCTTGGCATGTGCAGGAGCAGTTACCAGACACCTCATACATCATTTCTGTTCCACGGACTGCCACTTCTTGATGTTGTGTTTCACATAAATTTCACAGGAGCATGAATTAAGCTCCACCATGTCCTAGCAAGTCTAGGACTTGCTTTCTTTCACAGTCTGGGCCTTTTCTTGATTAACATTAAAATGTGTTTGCAGGCCAGACTACCTCCAGGTCGGTGGCTGTATGGCTTGTAAGGATGTGCTACTGAGCAAAACACTCCTGAACTGATTCTAAATAGCAGTGGGGCATAACTGTGGCTTTCATCCCATTTTTGCTGGACATTTCTCTACCCATGGCCAGATCACTGGAAACCTTTTGTTCATTTTTGCCATTTGTTCTTTTCTTCATTTGTTAGAAAAGATTTTACCCCATTGCAGACAAGGGAGAAGGGGAGGTGGTATTGGAAAGAAAAATGTGCAGCACTTTGAAGACATTTGCTGCTAAGTAAACGAACTGCATTGGCACTGAAATGTGAATCACAGAGATGGGAATAGGTCATGAATCTCTTATTCTCTGCCTGTGCTATGCATTTCCACTGCATAGGCTGGGAGGCTTTGCCACCTTGTTTAGTTTTCTTTGATAACCTGAAATGTCAGCTTTTTTCCTACTGAATTTTGGGAGAATTGTTTACACTTAACCTTTGTCATTAGGAAATGTAATGGACCTTATTCATCAGAGCTGATTTTTTTTTCTATTTGTTCACTTCTACTCCTTCTTTAGGCCTTCCAGAGTGATTTCTCTTTGTGTCTAGGAAATTTTAGAAAATTAGTTAATAATTAGTTCATTATTTGTTTGTTTACATCCGTTACTTTCAAGTCCTTGCCAAAACTTATGATAAAAGATATTGTTCAGACTGTACAATGAAGTCTTCAAAACTCAAAGAAGAATGGTGCCTATACAACCTTAATTACTGTTCATATGCATTTATATGATGATAGAGTTTTTAATTATACACTCACATGCTATTCTTTTCTCTCTACATACATAGCAAGATGGATGGTACTCCCTTTTTGAACACTATTTGATATTTTATTTTCATTTTTCTCTCATAAAAAAGAACCTTCACACAGTCCTCTGTGTCCTTGAAAGCACGGGTACAATAAAGATTTTCTTGCAGGAATGTTTGCCAGAATATTTTCCTAACTGGGTGAAAAAAATCTTTTGTCTTGCCTTACTCTTCACAGCAGGTTAACCACAGATTAGAAGATGTTAGCATAGTTTGTGTTTCAATAAGCAGATAAGCCCTGCATATTTTAATGTGAAATTTAGAGAGAGAAGACTCCAAATACATGCATGTGTGATTTTCATAGTCTTTGTAACATTTGGAATTTTTCTGAAATTTTCTGTAGAACTGTATAAATATACCAAACTGATGAAAAGATTAGCTGTGTGCTGAAAACACTGGGAGAAAGAAAGAGCAGAGATGTATGTGTGTATGACTGTGCCTTGTATCTGAAGCATGGTCACCATTTTCTGCTCGAATTATGTCTTTCTTATCCTTTCATTTCCCTGTGTAACATCCGTGCTATAAAGCAGTGGAGTGCTGTTACGTTCCCATTAGCATTTCTCCACTTCTGAAGTTGTGCTTTTTTTGCTGAGCCTAGCCTATCTAAAAATCATCTTGTAAAGAAGCTTGGTAGTGGCTTGATAAGGCAGCTGCAAACAGTGTCTCCATTAGTGATTCTGGTTGCTGCTTGTTCCACATACATGTTGGAGTGAGGCAGCTGTAGCCCTCGCCTGGTTCCATGCAGACTTTTATCCTTGCACAGCCGCACATGGTGCTCCCTTCAGCAGCGTTCAGGATCGCCGTGGGGAACCTGAATAATGCTATTATGGCATTTGTGGGTTTATTTTTTTTAAATTTTCATAGGAATCTATAAGCAATGGCTTAGTGCTAGCACGGGGATTGTACATAATGAGATCTCCCTCAACAACCTTATCCATGAGATGTGAGCTTGAGCTATGCAAGGCCACATGATGGGAGGGACTTGGTTGCAGCTAGATCTGTGCTGTGCCAAAAATATATAAACTGCCATAGGCCTGGTGGAGGAAGACTGGGCAAACTGAGATGGAAACCAATTACATCATTCTGAATGAGGACAGCATGTGCATGAGGCCATGAGGCCTAGCTGGAAAGTGTTCTCCAAGTTCTCTATCCAAATGAGATTCCAAAATGAAGCCCTATCCTGGCATGGTTGTGATTTGCTTTCCTGACTGTAATTTTCTGAACAACAAAATGCCTCACGTCATGCTGTAAAGTGCCTAATTCACTTTTCTCTGTCTCCCTTACTGCTTGCTGTGAGAAAGTACTGAGCCATTTTAACATTCTTTTGCTCTGAATTGACTGAATTTCTTGTCACTGTTGGCTAGTTTTCACCTGTTTCATCATGTCTTTTTCTCACATGCCTTGGAGAAGACCAACAGGCCATTTGATGTTCCAAGTGTATTCTAGACCATTTTTCTCTGTGTACTCAGGCATATCCATAGATAGATTTGTTTTAGGACAATAAGTGTTATATTATTGTTGGCTGTCAAATAAAGGTATGGTTCTTGATACCAGGCACATCATCTATTCTTTCTGCAACTAAAATTTATTTTGGCTTAGTGATTTAGCACACAAAACAACAGATGATGATAAAATAAAAATATGCTGAGGTTAGATAAAACAGACTTTGAAGATATTAGCTGAAATCTTAGTGTGAAATTCACACTTAGAAGGAAACAGTGTCAGAAAATCACTTTGAGAATGAAGTGTAAGAGAACTTTTTTAGTTCTAGTCTTGCTTTTGGTGCATTAAAATGTTTACAGGAAATTTCATTTAACAACTGTTTTTGCTTATGACTTTTCCAGACTTCATTATTTTCATCTGATGTTTTTAGTGTTGCTTGCCCCTTATTTTTTAGCAATGTCAGTGGACTGAGAGCTGTTCAGGGAAATAGGAAAATGGGATGAACTAAATGCTAATTATGAAGAACAGAAAGACAGTGTAACAACTGGAATAATGAGAGAAAATGGGTACTGGCTGGACAAAGAAACTGCAATGAAGAAGCCTTTGGGAGAACGGGTAATTAGGGTCACAGAAGCAGACAAGGGAGAGTCGGGCTGTGAGACAGAACCTGGCATGTGTTTGCTGAAGAGATGAAGAGCAGGGATTTGTGGCATAATGTGGGGAGGTGGTTGCTTGGCAACCTTAATTTGGTCCCCTTATGATACATGGGTGATCACATATTGTCTTTATGCAGGATTTCTGTCTCTGTGCAGGACGGACCTGCTCTGGGGATGCACTGGGGCTGTGGGAGAGACGAGTGATGCCCGTGTGGCTCCTGCCTCATTTATTGCTTCAGCTGGGAAGTCAGTAATGAACAATAGGAGGGGAAAGAAAGGCCATGTGACTGTAATAATGCACTGTTGCATGAAAGATACTTTTCCTATGTAGTGCCAATATAGATGCTTAAACCAGTTCTGTGTGGAGCCTCTAATGGTCTAACAGCTTCTAATTACCTAATTTTTAATGACCCCTTTTAGAGCCCTAAATCCAATTTGCTCAGCAATCACACCTGCAAGTGATGTTGCAATGTCTGTGTTTGAAATATTTTTAAATACTTTTAAATTACATTTGTAATGCCTCAGACATAAGATCTAAATTCAGTGAATACCTCTGCCTTTAATTTTCCTGTGCCTTCTTGCCCTGTATTTTAAACATCAGTAGTACCTTTTATTTGCTGCTGTAGATTTTTGTGAATTAATCTGAATTTGTGCAGCACTCAGATGTTGAAGTGATGAGCAGAACTGAGAAGCTCTGGAGGAAATTAATATTTCTGGCATCATAAGGCAATTGAATAATGGGCAGTGAACAAAGCACAGGCCACACAGTGAGTTATGAGGTGAAAGCAAAGTGTTGATTAACTGTTTGGTGAATATAGCATAGTGGTCATATGCAAAAATAGCAATTAAAGACTGTGACATAGATACAGGAAGTTATTATCACCCTTGTACTGGGTAGATTTCCAGGCAATGGATTAAAAGGTGTACTGATGACCCATGTGTTTCTTTCTGTCTCTAGGCAGGGTCTCTTGTTTGGATAGCATGGAGCTTCAGGTTTTTGATGAGTACTTTAATGGCTCTACTGCTGTTTTAAATGTGTAGCATTCATGAGTGCACTTTGTGCTGAGGGTAGAAGGTAGTGGAGTTTTTGAAGGTTCCTGTCTCTCATGGAAATTTACTCCAAATTATGTCCCATACAGCCACTGCCTCTGAGTAGTGTGGTTAGGTGCACTAAGAATGAATAGTACTTAGGTAGATATTTAATTTGTGTCATGGAAAATAGTCCAATGCATTCGCAGTTTGTGACTGGTTGGAGATTAACTAAACATCTTTAATGCTAGTTTGCAAGGAAAATGGTGTTTTAGTAAGAGTTTATGCAGGTAGGGAGTTACAGGCTTAGTAACTCATGACAGAGAATAAAGAATTGTTTCCTTTTTATATTGACCTTTTTGTTTTGATTATTGTTGTACGCAGGGTGGCTTTTTGTTAGTGTCTGCTTGCAGGCACTGTAGGTATGGGGCTCAATAGGAATTCAGTTTTTGAATGGTATAAAATTTCTCCTCATGTTTGTGTGTTCAGCTGTGAACTTACAAAAGCCAATGTGCGACCTGAGTTCCAGCTCTCTGACATGCGTGATGGTTCTGCTGCCTGGTGCATATCTGTTCTGTCCCCTTTTGTCTTTTCTTATTTTTATATGCAGCCCTGCAAAGCCTGTCTGGTGCAATTGTCCCATGTCACACTGTGCCCTGTCAGGTTTTGTCCTGTAGCAGACATATAGAAGGTGGTAATAAACCTGTGTTCCCAGCAGCTTATACTACTTAGGCTTTTTGCTTTGCATAGCTATTTCTTTTTTCATGTCTGAAGTTTGAATGTAATCACTATGTTCAGAAGAAATGAATATTTTCCAGTAAATCTTCAGACAAAGAAGTAAAAGGAAGTCTTATTAAGCCACAGAACTTGAAAAGACTGTGAGCTATTATTCATATGAGCTAATTCAATGGCCAATTAAAGCTGTAACTCACTTTTATCTTTTGTAGGGCTGAAAAATTCCTGACTTACCTCTGATTTCCTATTCAGTCAAATGTTATTAGATTCAAGTCATGTAAGAATATTAGACAGAAAAAGGAAAAAAAAAGGGAGGAAAAAGCTGTCCATCTTTGTCAATGGCTCCATGGTACTTAGCCATTGCAATAACCAAACATGGAAAAACACATTAGATGAAAACTTCCAGTTCTGCATCTGCATCTACTCTTTTGCCTTCTAAGTCTGTCTTCTGATTTTATTTGTGTCTTTTTCTGTTTTAGTTTTCAGTCTCTTTCCAGTTGTTTTCCTGAAAAACCAAGACCATTTGGTCCCTGAGATTTCTTGCTTAAAGGTATTATCTTAATTCTTAGCTTTTTGACTCTTCTTATTCCATTTCTGTCCTTGTTTTTTAACATCTTTTAAAAGAAATGTAGTAGAAACATATTATTCTAAAATGACCTCATCAACAGACAAAAAATGCCTCTCTGCTTTTGTTCGTTTCTTTTAACATGTTTAAAAATTGTATTAGCTTATCTTGTAATATCGCTGCTTTTAAGAGTTATGCCATTTCTCCACTGGGATCTGCAGATCCCTTTCAGACTCTGCTTTCCAGGATGTTGTTCTCTGCTATGTTAGATTGCCTATTTCTGGAACTATACCTTTGCATTAGAACATACTAAAATTCAAATTTATATTATTTGAAAAAGTAACAAATTTATTTTTCCACATATTCCATGCCATAGTAATGATTTAAAGGTAACTGATAGAAGAAGCAAACCAAGTATTCTTTTACATCTGATTTTCAGCAGTATTGTTTCATCAAGGATCAGATCCTGCAATTTACATGTCTTCTAGGTAGCTTTTTATTCATATATAGGTAAGCATAAGATAACTGAAGTTAATGAGAAACTCTCTGGCTTCACTAGGACAAGCAGTCAGCTTCTCCTTAGGCCACTCCATGAGGATGAAAAGTGTTTGACTGTGGAGATGCTTGCAAAGGACTGGGCCGTAGTGTCATCCTGATAAGTACTATGTTTAATTTTGTGAGCAGTTTTGTTAATTAGACCTATCGGAAGTGCAGTAAATGCTCCAATCAATAGAGTGTCATCAGTTCATAAATTTTTAAAACTGGAAAGGACTATTACTTTCTCTGAGTCATTCTGCACATAATTATTTATGAAATCACAAATTTTGTTAGTAATGTCATGTGTACTAGCATCAGTTTAATAGTCACATTTAGATTACTAAGAAATGCTGCTTCAATCTGATTTAAAGTATATTCTGCCTAGAAGATACCTCTTTGGATCAAGTTGCTAAAGCTACTGTTGCTTTCTTCAGTCTCTCTGGTTAATCAGCCTTTAGACATTTAATGTGGTTGTATTTATTTAGTGCCATTCCAAAAATCAAAGCATCAAATTGGTTCAAGTTAAAGTGTATTTTACAGAAATCTGTTTTATGAATATAATGAATTCTTATCCCTTGTGAGTTTTTTTCATGGAATTGCTCAAATTCTAATTCCTAAGTCTAAGTAAATACCATTTTAATTTTTTTTTTTTTTTAAAATGGGATTCCTGAGTATTAATATGGATCAGTGAAGTATTCCTGTATTGCCAAACCAGTTCTGATTCCAGTCATTGGTTTTTACTTGCAGTCCTTCTGCTGGTAATAGATTTTACAAATGGAAGAAATTCAATTGTCTGAAAGGATGATAAGAATCCTGAACAGCAAAAGGAATGCAGCATCCATCATTTCTGAGAAACCACGTATCTCTATCACTAAAAAGGAATAATTTCTAAAGTAAATAATGCACATTTAGAGAGCTCTTTTTTTCAATTCAGTAATGCATTTAAATTGGCATTATTAAACATCTATTATGGCAGCAGCGATTCTAAAATGAGAATTGTCAGCTTAAAGTTTGCAAAATTCAGTAGGTTTGAACTAATACAGTACAGACCGTGCCCTTTTTTTTTTACCTCATGACGCAGTGTCGGTCACGAACACGCAGATTCAAACAGCAGGTAGACAGCAGGTCAGGTCAGGACCACGGAGCAGAGCGAAAGGGCTCTGCCCACCTTTATTATCACACTTTTATACCTCTTCTAAAACAATCATACATTGGTGGATGAGGTTAACACCTCTAGCATTTTACAGGATAGGAACACAGTCTATCACCTTTCTCCGCCTTGGAGAAAGGAATGGTCAACAATGTAAAAGTTCAGTAAACAACCTTGGCCGGTTAGAAAAACAAGAGCTATGTTTATAGAAAGAGCATGAGAACTTCTACTACAAAAGTAAAAACATGGAACACTGTGAAAACCAGGACGACAACCTCAGTAGTCATCTGTCTCACCATTGTAGCACTAGGATAAAAGCTTTTCTAACAAATATGGGGGTTTTACAGGCTAAGAAGTTGCTTTAAATAGCCCATGGAGAAGAAAGAACGGCTGCATAAAATTATTTTTTCATAGAATCATAGAATGGTTAGGGCTGAAATGGACTTGAAAGATGATCTACTTCCAATCCCCCTGTTCTGGACAGGGACACCGTCCACTAGACCAGGTTGCTCAGAGCTCCATCCAGCCTGGCCTTGAACACTTCCAGGGGTGGGACATCTATGACTTCTCTGAGCAACCTGTTCCAGTGCCTCAGAACCCTCACAGTAAAGAATTTCTTCCTAATACCTAATCTAAGTCTACCTTCCTTCAGTTAAAAGCCATTCCTCCTTGTCCTATCACGTCATGCCCTTTTAAAAAAAGTCCCTCTCCTGTTGTCTTGTAGTCCCCTTTAGGTACTGGAAGGCTGCTGTAATGTTTCCCTGCAGCTCTCTTTTCTCCAGGTTGAACAATCCCATTGATGTGGCATAATTATTTGAAAATTTCAGTAGTGGTGAAGAACAGAATTGCTATGACACTATTAAAGCAAACATTTTTTTTTTCCTGATGTGCCAGGGTTAACAAGATTTTGTTCCAATTTTATTGTTATGGAAACTGAGATCAGGGGGCAATCTGACTTTTGAAAGGCCACAGTTTGACGGTCAGCAAGCTTCACTAAGACATTTGCTATCTTTACTTAGGAATTTGGGTGTTCAACTAAAGCTTTGCATACAAGAAAATTCACTCATATAGTAACTGTCAGTCTTCTAATATGATTTTGTTTCATCCAAAGGAATCCAGTTTGTATACTCCAGTCAGTGGTAGGATGCCCATTAAATAACAGGCTCCTGATAGGAGTGAGGAGATGTCTTACTTCTCTGCACAGAAATGGAATATTGTATCCAGTACATATCCATATTTTTAAAATGGTTCAAAGATTTAAAAGTGCAAGGGAAAGAACTACTGAAATGATTCATGTGCTGTAAGAAATACCTCATCCCATGAGAAATAAAGGAATTGGCATGTCAGTGAATTAAAAACAAGACTCAGAGGTGACCTCATTAAAATGCTTGAGCATATTCACAGTAAGAAATTCCAAGTACTACAGAAGCAATGGCTGGAAGCTGTCACCAGCCAAATTAAAATTAGAAATTCTGTTCCTGTTTTTAACAGAAAGAGTGATTAATCATTGAAGTACATGAGGAAGGGAAGAGATGGATTCCCCATCTCTCATTCAGATTAAGACAGGATGTCATGCTGGAAGATGTATTTAAGTCAAACACAAAGTTACTGAGCTCAGTACAAAGGTAATGGCCTGTGAAAAGTAGATCAGATTAGGTGATCACGAGTGGCAACTCTGGATTTAAACTCTGTGACTCCATGAGATCAGGTCTCTGCCAAGAGCTGGGTGAACAGCTGGTGGTTCTTGTGTGGATCAGAAATTGTATCAATTGTAAAATGCAGGCTGCCCAGTCCCTATGCAAATATTATTCATCTGTGTAGAGTATGCTCAAGATGAATTTATTTATGATAGTCCTGGCAAAATCAACTAGACCAGTTCAATGACCAGAGAAGCTACTGAAGACTGCTGATTTTAATATATCTCAGATCAGGTGACACGATTTTGTTTATTAACGCACCTTGAAGTCTTCCATACCAGTTCAAATCAAATGTCCATGTAGCCTTCTAACATTTTTTTCTGATACCAGCCAGGATGCTAACAGTGTAAGACAAGGGCATGGGCAGAGGGATGTACCATAATTCCAGTTGGAGGACATCCTCAGGAGGTCTGTGTTCCAGCTTGTTTCCCATAGTGAGGACAAATTCTGAAGACAGGATAGTCCATGTTGCTCAGGGTTTCCCAGCTTCCAGTGATCACTGGTCAAGAGGTTTCTTAGGCAGCACCTGGAATGCTGTGTGGAGTGTCCTGCTCTCCAAATTTGTCTGGTGCTGTTTATGTGTTGGCTGTCCTGAGGTTCAGTGATAATGAGTTCCATAGTGGTACATTGTAAAAAAAATGCTGCTTCACTTTGCCTTGAACCTGCTCTTTACTTACAGTTCATCCTTTGAGAAATAATGCATAATTGTTTTCCTTCTCCAACAGCCCACATTTTACTAAAGATCTAGCATAGTACCCTTCTTTTACCCTGGTAATAAAATGCAAATACATCTTTGAGCTCTTCCCACTTTAATACATGAGATTAAAATGTGATGTTGATGACATTAGAAATAATGGAGTAAACACACACTGCTCCTAATGGTCTAAGCTATAATGAGTTTTGGCTTCACTCAGTAAAAATTTTTTTACAAAGCAGTGCCTATTCAAGACTGAGTAAGCTGTGGAAAATCAATTTTCCATGGCTGCTTTGGCCTTGTGCAAAAGCTTAGTGGTTTTTTTTGTTGAACCAAGCCTTTTGTTTTATTATTTGTTCTGCTTATAAATTGTGAGGGTAGAGTTACTAATTTATAAAGGACAAACAAATCTTGCGTGACAGTTTAATCACCTAATTAATATCTTAAGTCAGAAGTTTTATTGTATTTTGTTGCATTTATGAGATTTTGCACATTAACACCTGAGTAGGAACATGTTATAAAATGTATCATGAATTTCTCAAATGTCAAAACCCATGACACAGCTTAAATCTGTAATTTTTACAATGAAGTGATATTTGAATAATTGTTACATTGTAAAACTGCCGCCCTGTGGAGGCTAATGGAAAATTACATTTCAGCATAGTTCCTGAGGACTGTTCCTAATGCATTAATTACGAAAATTACCACTAGCTTTGCTGGGATGAGATTGGTCCAGTTTCTCGGAATAGCAGTGTGATTCTGCTATGCACACTGACATGTGCCAGAAATCCTCTGCACGTTAGGGTGCCAACTTTCAAGCCAAAGTATTGCACACCATGAGCAAGCTTGGGCTCAGTCCTGCCGGCTGTAGATGCTGGTGCAAACAGCCAAGTCCTGGGCAGGGAATGCGGATTATTTGCTTAGCTGGAGGAAAGCTGCTTTCTGGGCTCTTCTGAAGAGCTGGAAACAGACCTGGCCCCAACAGGAGTCCCTGAGCGAGGAGTAACAGGGGCCAGGGAGCAGGGGAGGCCTGGCTACACCACAGTTCTTTCACTGCAGTTGATGGCCACAATTGCCAACCCTCAGGACTTGATCGGATCCCCAGCAGGAGGTGGAGGTGGCAACCTCCTTGGCCAAGGCTTTCACAGCTGATCTCTGAGGAGTTTTGTGTTAGAAGGATTTTGGCAGCAGCATTCCAAAAAGCTATCTGCTGAACTTCCCAAGATGGATGCTAGGCTTAGCTTCCATGGGTCTCCTGTGTTTGTTTCCCTCATGTGATTGAACTGGAAACAATTAGTTGTCATGCTCAGCATGTCCATGCTTTCTCAGTAGTCTTTTAAAGGCAGTTTGTTGCCTCACCAAATGTCATAAAGCCATATATGACAGCTCTGACCAGCTGCGGTTAGTAGACATATTTCCATGGGTTTATATGAAAGATTACACTTCACAGTGCTGTTTTATGTTAGAGCATTGTCCTAGCACTGATTTGAACTGCTTACAGTGGTTTCTGAAAGCCTCACTCAGGCTTAGGAAACTCTGGGGTTCATGCCTGAAGGTCTTTGCTTCAAAGCAAACCCTAATGAATTCAGTGCAATACCCCCTGGATATCACTTTGAAATTTGGAGTTAATTTGAAACCTTCTGCAGATACTTCAGAAATTCTATAATGTGGAAGCATTGAGAATGACACACATGCAAGTAAATAGCAAGGGGAACCATCCAGGATCCTTGTAGCCTTGGGAAGGGAGTTATTACACCTTTCAGAAATGTTGGGAGAAATCCATATTTTTCAAAATGAGGCTTTCAGGTGCCATTTTCACTCCCACTACCACAACGGTGCATTGATTCACTCTGTAACATGTCTCTGAGCAGCGTTTGTGCCTGACTGAGACAAGTAAAGAAAAATGAGTGCTGTTTAAGAGTGAAGATGTCTGCTTTTACGCTACTGTAGCCCTAGACTTGTATTGCACCACTCTTTTTACAGCATAAAACCAGATTACTTCTTCATGCATGTGTATAACCATAACAGCGAAGAAAACCACAAATGCTTAGTTCAGCTAGTGGTTTGAATGGTTTTGGATTTAGGAGGGAAGACCATGATGTGTGTCTGTACAACCATTTGCAGGTTTCTCCCAGAGACTGTCAGTAAGTGTGTTCATCCCGTTCACAGAGCGGGGGCTGTTGCAGCGCTGTCGGAGATCGCAGAGGTAATTGTGGGCCGGTTACCATGGCGTGCCCTGCTTCAGAGAAACCAGCACAGTTCAAGTGAACTGTTATGTAAATGTCCTTGAGGAAACATGGAATGGTGAAAACATCAACAGCTGTGAGGACGGGACCCACATTGAAAAAATAAGGTCAACTAATCCACTGAGCTCCCTGAGGAGGAAAAAAAGTGACTCCAGGGTAGTTTTACATGAAGAACAAAAGTTTGACAATGGGACCATCATTTTAGCTGATCCAGGTGTAAAAAAATATTGGGACTGGAAGCTGAAAGATTATTTCAGCCTCTAAAAGGGTTTACTTTTTTAACCATGGAGGGACTAATCATCTCAATTATTTCTTAAAGGCTGTAGTGGTTTTAGTCCGTGGCATTTTTACAATGCAGTGTTTTGTCTTGGTTCTTAGCCAAACAGAAATTAATCTAGGAAGCATCTCTAGGTATAGAGTTACAGAAATGGTTATACTCATAGAAAAAGGGTGTATTACTTAATCCCAACACTCTTGGCTTGCTTGCCAGCTGCTGAATCACTCACAGTTTTTTGGCAAGAGGCACAATGGCATTTTGTGCATTGACTTGTGTAGTGGTGCCCTAAGTATTATCATGATTTGGGCATGGGTACTTCGCTTGGTTAAGACCAGTCACAGAGAGAAGGGCATTTCTATGTGCTGCTTGTACCCACAAGAATTATTGGTTGCTGTATAGCTTCCTCATGCTGGGGCTGTCTCTGCCATGTCATCCATTTGGTTGTCCACCAGTGGCATGAGATCTGAGATCCCCACAGCCCTAGGTTGCCTGGCAGGGGAGAAGGAGGGCAAGGTGATGGCAGTGTGTGCGTGTTGAGGGACTTCTTTCTCTCTGTGCTGCTGTGATGTGGGATGAGGAGAAACACCACTCTGCAGCCTTCATTCCCCCTGCAGCAGGTCTTTGCCCAGTGCATCTGGGACTGTGATTTGGATAGACTGATGCCAGTGCAGAAGTCAGGAGGTGAAGATCCAAGGTCCTCTTACCTACTCTCTTCCTTCTTTACCAGTCCATGCTTATGAGGGTTCTGTATTATTGTTTAAATTTAACGGAAAACCTTGTGCTGCTCTGTGCTGCATAGCCCATAGCAGAACTGTGTCTTTTACAGTTTACTTTTAGGATATGTATAAAAGTAACTACAACTTTAATAATTTCTAATACATTAAGTAAATCTACTACAGTTTGGTGAGTGCTGATGAAGTGTGGTGTGTGTCCTATGTGTACTAGTGCGTACTATGTGGAGATAGAGCTGCAACAGGGTGCATCAAAGTCCTCCTCTTGGAAGGATCTAAAGAAAATGTTTTGTTTAGTTTATTTATTTAGTTTAAAAAGGAGACTAGAAAGCTATGCTATCTCATATCCCTTCCCATTTTTCAATTTGAGAGAGCAGTAACTCAGAAATCCTGAGTCCTTGAATTTTTTGCCCTTTTATTTTTGTGAGGCATATGCTATTAAAAATTTATTGTTGTATTTCAGGTTACACTGAAAGTTCTAGTAATGAGCTGGGCGTTTTTTTGTTTAGATATCTTTATTTGGCATGCTGAAAAGACCAGAGTTAGCAACTTTTACTCTCAGTACAGAAACATTAAATCTTCCCAATGGATAGAAAGAAGATAGTTCTGCACAATGAGGATGTGAAACACTGGAATATTTATCTAGAAAAGTTGATGAGTTGCCATTTTTGTAGATACTTGAAAGTTCCTTGGACACAGCCTTGAGCAACTTCATTAAACTGGAAGCTAGCCCTGCTCTTGGAGCTCCGCCTAGATGACCTAAATTCCTTCCAACCTAAATTATTGTATGATTCTTTAGGAAACTTACAGGATAGAGGCAGCTCTTGTTTTGCAGATACAGAATTATGACTTAGTTTCCTACTAGTAACTCCCTTTGTAATTTTTTTTCTTCCATATCTGCATCATGGACTGCATAAATAAAGGAGAAGCCCTGTAAAGACATGTTGTTTTTCACATACAGTTTTATGAGAAATAATCATAGGATCCACAATAACAATAACTGCTCCCTGGTAACCACAGCCCTGCACAGCATCCCAAATCTGTATGTCCATGTTGGGGAGGTCTGTGAGAGGGAGCATGCCTTTCCTTACCTTGCTGATCTGTGTCCCTACTCATTGGATAGGGATTGCCACCGAAGCATTTTCTGCTTGCTGTTTCTCAGATATGTCCTTCAATTCTATTTAGGAATAAACATTTAGCTACAAAGGGCAATGTTACATACCAAATGTAGGCACAGAGATTTTTTCCATGTACAGGAGAAATCGTAAGGTTTCAATGCCCACGTGTTCGACCTTCAGCTGAAAAGATAACATAATAATAGTGATTGAATGTTCAGCCTGTTTAAATTAGTGACAGCAATGAGAGATGTGCATTAGTCCACAATTGGCTTGATGGTACACAGCAGAATATTCTCCCCTTACAAGTTCTCTTTCATCTGACATGATTGCTTTCCCTTTCTGTTCTGCAAGGCCTCAGCTCCTGACCTTCTGGGTTTAGAATTAGTCCCATTAGTCTATTATTTTTCTTTTCAGCAATGACAACCTCTTTAAAACAGGCCCCTTTTATAAAGATTTTAAAGGTTTTCTGTGTCTTTCACTGGAGCCTGACAATTACTAAACCATCAGTAAATTAGCACTGTTCCTCTTAAAGTCGTGGCATTTTCAGGATATTGCCTTCCATCCAAGGTCTTTCAGGAATGACTTATCTCACTCCTTTCCTCCCCAGACCCCCTGCCCAAACCTCTTCAGCCATACCAAGCATTCCTCTCCACTCTCAACATAATAATATTTTCAGTGGAAATGCTTCCCAGGCCCTCATACACATACCAGGATATCTCCTCTCGCCTCTGAGACCATTGTGGCGAGGGATCTTTAGCTGTAAGTCACAAAGTGCAATGTAGATATATGCTGTTACCTGGGGTTTTATAGCCATAAACCCATAAATACCAAATAAAATGCTATTGGTAAGGCAGGGATTGAGTAAAAGCTGAGTTCTCATCATGTGAGCTGGCCGTTTTTAGCTCAGTTTCTGCTGCACTTCCCTGTTTATTAAATCTTTTCTTTATTCTGCTTGTGTCCTTAGTATTTTACATTATTTTACATGTATTTTGGGAATATTTTCCCTGTGTAATCTATGCAAATGGATTTCAGGATTACTTTCAAGCTTCTTATGAAACATTTTCAAGGGCTTATCAATACTTCTGATTTTCTGTTTTCTTTTTTCTCCCTATTTGATGTCAATAACATTATAATTTCATATGGCTTATCTCTTTACAGGTTTGGCTTCCATCTGTGTTCAGGCTTTCTCTTGATGTTGCCACTGGATCCTGATTTTCATAGTTCTATAGAGCAACCCAGTTCTTCTGCCTTCTTCATTTCCCTTTGTAGGGGAAGTGCTGTTCTTGTGCTTCCAGGAGGTTGTTGAATCATTTTGCAGAATGGGAACGTGTGGTGTTGCCAGAAAGTAGGAGGTCAGGAAGCTTCTTGCTGACATGGAATTAATTTCCCTTCCTGATTCATATCCATGTAGTCTAGTCAAAAATGTGTCTGTAGAAGGACTTGGGGAGTTAATCTTCATGTATACTTGTGCAGAGCAATGAGTGCAGTTAATCTTTCATAGCTAGGCAGGAAAACAGAAGGAAAAATGCTTATTTCTTCCAAAACAATGTGGAAAATTTCTGATTTTGTAGATCACCCTTGAGTTTTCATGGGATATTTGACTAGAAGGGAGGTAATAGCTCTTGGCCCTCTCTTGGGCATTGGGAGAAATGTGTATGGTGAGTGCCAGGAAGGTGCAGCTTACAATTGAAGCTTTACTAAGGAATGTGTTCAAATCTTTATCCATTCATTCCCTTTTTTTCTATCATGGATTAAATTTTGATAAGATGAAATAAAACCTCAGAGAAATGTTGTGAATATTAATTAGGGACTTCTGATTGAACACTGGCTATTTACCATGTGGACTGATGCATGGGCAGGCACTTTTTTCACATTAACTGTAGAAGTAAATGAACAACCCAGAGGAGAATTCTGTGGTAATTGCCATGTATCAGATAATAGGAACAATGGATTACCAGAAAATCTTGAATGCATTTCTCCAGAACTGCTAAGAGAAAAGCAAAGGCTTTATCTGGAGTGAAAATCTTTAATTTTAGAAAGTTTAATTTTCTAATTTAGAATCCATACCTCTTGTTACTGCTGGTGGGCTGAGAGATGTTATTCAGTTTATTTATTCACTATCACTGATGGAGAAAGAGAAAGATAAAAAAATAGTCTTCTTTATCATAACCAATATGAATTTTTCCAACTAATCTGTCAGATAGGATTGGATTTTGTAGAAAATTCTGTCTTAGCATTTCCAGGGAACCAATTCCCTATTCAAGGGGAGAGAGGGGAAATAAACAGCTGCTTTAATTTTAATACAAAAAAAAAATTGTATCAATTAAAACAAAGAGAAATGTCTTTTTCTGCCAGTTACAATGACATTTTTATGGTTTATTTGTTTCCACTGAGGATGGTGACCCTTTGTTAAAATATAGTGTGATAGGCTGTTATCTTTTTGTCCTGTAAGGCATATTTATACCTTTTCTGCAGACTGTCTTCTGATTCAGAAAAAATTGTACTGAATCATCATTTGAACTCCAGTTTCATGCCAGTGCAAGGTACAAGGTGCATCTTGTAAGCACGGGTGCATCTCTGGAACATTGCCACAGCAGAACCACATGTTTTTTGATTTTGGCATGTGCTTGAAAAGCATTCTCATTTGGAGGGACAAAATGTTCCATTATTTAGATCACAGGCATCAGATCAGTGAAAGCTCCAGAATTACTCTGCTTAATCAACTAATTATGTTGCCAGCTGTAGCCTAAACTAGCACCCTTCATGAGTGACATTAGAAAGCAAAAGGACATTGTTAGGAATTCCTTTAAAAATTATGTTTCTGAGAGCAGAACAATTATTAATTTGATCATTAGATAGATGACAGTATCTTTTCAGTTGAAGTTTGGTGGATCGTTGTATAGAGAAATCTTTGGATACCTCCCTTTGGTGTCTCTTGAAGTTCTACAGAAACCTATAGAAAAATAAGTTTTCTCTGTAATTAAAATTTATGTATTACTTTTTATGGTGTTTTAAGTCTCAACTCTAAGGAGAAAGAAAGTGGATGAATCTCATTAGAAGTAATTCATCTTCCTCCGCATCCTCTTTGTAAAATAATCTTGTTACCCCCTTTCTCCTAATTTTTAACACGGCAACTGTTTGGTAATAGGATCCAATTCCTAAATAATTTTATATGGCTCATCCCATCTGTGCTATGCTGTCCTCAGTACTTCAAGACAGAAAACATACTTCATGATAACAGCTCAAGTGGGAGACTGCTATGAAAAGATTAAGAACAAGTTTCTATTTGCAGTTGTAATGGAAACTGCAATAAAAATTGCTTACAGAAATTGCCCATAGAATACTTTGCAGTTGCACTTCTGTGTACCATGGATTGATTGAATTCATTGTGATGAATATTTAGTGCTTTGAAATCCGATTTCAAGATGGCTCAGACACTTAGGTGAAGCACCTGAGGGACTCCAAGGCTCTTTGTTTCTCCTGATGTGCTTACTAACATGTCTACACCAGCCACTACTGTGGTCTGGAGGGAGCAAGGTCTGCATGGTGAAATGCCCTCTGATGTCCACACTGAATGCATTCCATGAGTTTTTACTTTGGACTAATTCTTATCTGGTTCTGAAATGGCCAGGACTGGGCAGAGTGTGCTAGAGAGGCTGCAGTAGTGGTGAATTTGCTGTTTTGCATGCAGGCTGAGCTGCCTTCCACACTGCCACTTTATCCAGGACAACAGTAGCAGAAATTAGGTGTAGTGATACTAGTAAGGCTCATCCTTACAGTATCTATGTCTCTTTTAATAATTTTTTCTAAGTCTGCTAAATGTCAAGATGTCAAATCATATACAGCACAGTTCACATTATTGGCATGTTTCTTGGCCAAGCCATCTGGGCTGAAATTCCAATCTCAATGAGAATTTTGCACTCTGGTCAGGGCAAAAAGTTTATTTCTGGCATTTTATTCCCCTTTTTCTGCTTATATTTTCATTTAAACTAAGATAAAAAATAGGAGTGCAAACTACTATAGATCTTGTACAGTGATTTTCTTGCCAGATTTCAGATCATCCCTAACTGACAGCATTTTAGGGTGTTTTGTTTGGTTTTAAATAAACATAAAGGTCAAATAAATCAGACAGAATGCTTCAGCAAGGGATTTCGTTTTTAGCTTAGCTCTTTTTAACAGAAGTTTAAATTATTTCTTTTGGAAAGATTGAGAAATATACATTTGGGAAGGTAAAATTTATTTATCAAATAAATTCTTAATGTGTAAATAATTTAAATATCTCTTATAAAATCTGTATTAGTTTTTCTTTAGTCTCCAGTTGTTATAATTGGCAGCTGTGATAATTGTTCTAGCCTTTGTTGGAGGCTGTCATAACTACAGGCTTAAAACTCATTTAAAATAAATTTGTCACATTTGGCTAATACAGCTTGTTCAGCAGTTCACAACATTGGTATCTAAATGTATCGAGAATTAAATAAAAGAATAAGTTTGCAAAGACTAAGGTGGCTTCTGAAGGACAGTCAAAGTCTTCCAGTAAAGCTATATTTAAACAGTTTTGGTCCAGCTCAAAATATTTGAATGTTTCTCTTTATCTGCTCACATCTGCTCCAGTGGGTAAATACCGAAGGAAATGTATTGGGAAAAGCTCCAGAGGTGGAACTGAGCACTAAGTGTCTGAATTATGCTAAGAGATAAGCAGGTATAAAGGTTAGGTATTAAATAATTCAGTATTACTGACACATAGGCGTTCCTAGTCAGAGACAGTCAGACGAGGATTTTTCTGTTAGAAAAATAAGCACCCGAAGCACCCTGGGGAATTCCTGCATTGTACTCGGGATCTTAAAGCAAGCTGACAGTGGCCAAATCACACAGTCATTCTTAGGACATTCACTGAGAAATGTCTTGGGCTCCACAAAAAGAAAAAATGAAATATCTTGCTGGAGGAGATTTGGATGCCTCTCTGGTTAGGTGATAGCTAAGCACAGTTCAGGTCCCCCTTTGCATGCAGGGGTTAATGGGAGAATGTAAAATTTTGTCCAAAAGCAAGGTAGGCAGCTGTGTCCTGTTTTGAGGCTTTATTACACAATCTTAATTTGTAAAATGAAGATAATAATCTCTAGTATAAATCTTGATTTTGTTTGCTTTGAAATGAAAGGTGAATGTTATCTTTGGGTTCAGAGTGGAAGGATCAGACTTAGTAGCACTTCTGCTAGCACTCAGCAACTATAGGATCAGGTTGTCCCGATGATTGACCATCTAACTGGTAAGAGATAAAATACAAATTACCACCATTCCCTAAAGAGAACAACTTTCCAAGAGCTTGACCAAACAGCACCATAAATATTTTTGTTATCTATTTTGCCATGTGTGAGTTTTCTTTGGGGGGTGGGGGGCAAAATAGTGGAAAAAAAAGAAAAAAACAAGAGGTTTTTTAAACAGTGATATGAGCTTAGTAGTCCTCCCCAGAGAATACTCTTTTTGCTTTACATATGAATGACTCTAATCACCTCTGGGATGGCTTCTTAATGCATATTTCTATTTTGCATCAAGGAGGGAAAAATGTATAAATAAAACTCCCAGAGGTGGAGAAAGACTTATAATTTGAACTAAATAATGAAGGAAGGAGCACTGTGAACAAGGAAGAAAAAAAATGCACCAAAAGGAATATTAAATCAGAGGTGGTGACATGATAAAAACATAAAACTTGTAGGTTTTATTATTCATCACTTACTGTTATGGAAATGTATGCAGTGGCTCCAGTATGATGCATGCAAATCCTTGACCCATTCTTCTGACATTCACTGTCTGCATGATTTTCATTAACCTCACCTTTTTAGGTCAGCTTCAAGTGTTTCTATAGTCATATTTAAACTAAAAAACAAAGAGAGACTATGAGGCAGAAGTGCTCCTACTGTAATGTAGCATGATGGTAGCTGTTACCAGAAACCATGGATGCAGAAACTGAGATCTCCTGATGTGTGTCCAAGTCTCCTGGTGATAAGGTGGGAAGACATGAAACTGGTGCCGTGTAATCAGCTTGTAATTAATTTCTTTGGTATATTGTCTCCCAGTTCCCTAGTCACATAGCTCCTTATTCTTGGAAGGCTGTAGTGGAAAGGTAGCTGGGAAGTGCTATCAGTTTCCATCTGCACAAATTTTCTGAACGTCTCTGTTAGAAGGACAGACCTCCCTCCACTGCCTTAGTTAGTGAAATGGGGAGTTTAACTGATCAGCTCCAGGGGCATTACCCAGAAGCAGGATTCATAGCCATTTCTGTTGAGGTCCTAGCAATGTGTTCTTTTCTGAATTCAGGCATTTTGGATTCCTATGTGGTTAAAGCTTATGCTTGATTTTGAACAGAGGTCTCATACATGCCTCTGTGCTGAAATGCATTATTGACTCAGTACAATGGAAAGGGTCACTGCATCAATGTGAGTCACAGAACCACAATGATGAACCTCCCTAAAAGAATTTATCCTAGAGCTTATTCTGTGATATTGTTATTAATCTGTGATATTGTTATATAATCCCATTCTTAGATAGAAGATCACACATACTGTCATTCTCTCTAGCCTCTAATACACAGGGTCACATACCTGCTTGTAGAAATACTTCATTTTGACAAAAACATTCTGAACATATCCTACAGAAGCAATGGCATTTCCCGAGTAATTTTCAAATGCTTGTGGCCTTTAGTCTCAATGCATTCTATAATACAGTGGTGGAGCTGTAGTTTCTGAGAAATGTCAAGTCAATAGCATGGTCAAAGCACTGGAATCCTGCACTATAGGAGATGCTGAAATTTCAGAAATTTTCTCCCACCCTGAATTAGGATGGAAGCCATTTTGATACTCTTCATAAAGATGAAAATTCTGCGAATGTTGCTCTGATTAACCACATCCTTTTGATGATCTATAGATTACTGAAAGGTTGTATTGGAAAAGTTGGTAGCAATTTCATGACAAATGCCTTTTTTTTTTTTGCACAGATTCCTACAGACTGCTTCATCTGAGAACCAGAAACTTGTTGTAAATGTTAAAATTGGTGCTAAAAAGGTGGTTTAGTTAAAACTGATTTTTTTTTGTAAATTACATGCTAATTTTTGATGCTAAAGAGTGACACACTACTAGTGCTAGAAAGCTCAGCAGTCTGATGTGTGCCTGAATACTTACTATTACTTATGAATACAGAAATTATACAGACATTTGTTTCCGTAAAAACACCTGTGAGAATAAAATATACCTGTATTTCTTATCTTTTCCACTGGTGAAAAAGAAGACAGAATGTGGAATTGAATAATATCATCAGAAAAAAAATATAATTGAAATGTGCTGTGATGTGTGGAAACAGAGGTTTGGTACCTTACAGCTATCCATGTGTGGCTGTAAAGCCAGGGAAAAGTGAGAGAAGCTGAAGAATCTATGGTGTTCTCCATAGCCTGCAGTGTGAACATTTGCTCCACCATGGTCCTCTGTGGGCTGCAGGAGAATCCCTGCTCTGGTGCTTGGGGCACCTCCTCCCTTTCCGTCTCTCAGCCTGGATTCAGCAGGACTGATTCTCTTTCATTTAAATGTGCATATACAGAAGGAAACCGAGACAGGGATGCTCCACTTTACAGTCAAAATCTGCCAGAAACAGCTTTAGGAGCCTGTGAATACCAGCTAATGCCTCAGTCCCTGTGAGAAACATTATATATAACTTAACATTTAGAACACTGGATGAGTGGAGTGAAAAAATGTAATTTTCATTTGGAGGAAAAAAAAAATCAAAGAGCCAAAATCCTTTCAAGAATGTTTCTGGTTGTCTGCACATATGATTAGCTAATGAGTCAGTGTCTGTGGAGCACTATATTAAAACAGGCAATGCACTGCGTAACACTGTGCATCTGTAAGTAGCAAGAAAATAGTACAGTTAGCACTGACACAGCAACACAAGCATATAGTGTAGGTCACTAGACCCATTTTAAGATTAATAAGCTTTTAACTAGCTATGTGGACTTCGCCTTTATTCTTTTTTTTATTTCTTATTTTCCTCAAAGAGTCAGAATGTGGTTAGTAAATTTAGCACCTACATCCAAAGTTCTTGGTGTTCCTCGTAAAACCACTGGACTGTTTCTGAGTTTCCAGAGCAAATCAGTTTCTTTGTCCATCATTAGGACATGGGGCTGGTGAAAAGCAGACTGGAATTTCAGTGTTTCATTGATGACTTTTGCATTTTATGTAATAGCTATTTAACTTTAAATCCATAAATGATGATTTTTTCCTTGGTCTTGGAGCAAAACTACCTGGAGACGATGCAGATTTGAGAACCCTGAATGAAAGGATTCACCTTCTCATAGCACTTCACGTAATTTGCAGTCCCTGGGGAGTGGTAGAATTTGGAAGTCAGTCAACACTGCCTGCTGGTTAGGCTTTTGTAGCTCTTGCCAGTCTTCACAGACACCAACATTTAGCTGTCATCACCCTTCACACAGAACAGGTGACTGCTGAGGGTTGCCAATGCCCCTGCAGGGAGTGAGTCCCTGTCACACTGCACAAAAAACCTGACTAAAGCTGTGTTTGAAAGAATCACCAAGATGCGAACAAGAAGGTGGGATCACTGATGTGCCTTTTCTTTGTCTCAAACACACAAGTCTTTTACTTCTTTTAAAAATAATACATTCTTAATGTCTTTGCTTTGCTTTAGGTATAAGTAATTAGGAGATATTTTACCTCTTACTTCTAGTTGTTTTCTGATACATGAAATCATTACAAAGGTCATGACAAATTGTTGCAAGAACAACATTTAGATCACAGAAATTTTTAAAACAATTAGGGCCTAACAATTAAGCATTTTTATTTCCTAAACTAGGAAACGTGAAATTGAGCAAGACAAAATTTTGGTTTTGCCATGCACTGTGTGGGACCGACTTCATGCTGTCCTGTGTGCAGGTGCAAAAATACGAGTCATGAAGTCAGTTCACTGACAGCCACACTCAGACTCTCACACTGGCAGTGTAAGAATAAGGGGAATGAAATTTGAATGGTAAGGCAAAGCTAGCCCAAGATAGCTGTTATGACCAAAGCATATGAACATCTTGGTTAAAACAAAACTGGTTCTGTGAGTTTGGGAACGTAACAGCAATATAACTGTGAGACCATCTGCCATTTTGGCTTCATGCAATGCTGCAGGCCATTATAAAAATGGAAATACATCTCCTGAAAAAGCCAACTTGTTGAACAATATAGCAAGGTGTCCTTTAAAACTGGTAGCATTACTGATACTCCCATTAAGAGTCTTGAAGAAAGAGGATGAATTTGAAAAATAATGGACAGTGACTTCCTGACCACTTGTATTGTTCCAATGTGTCATAATGCTAAAGACTCTATTTCTTCATCATGTACATTTAGCAAAACAAGATGGGTCAAAGCATATAGTATTTCATAGGAATATTAAATACGCCTTTAGTCTCCATTCTAAAATGGGTCATGACATCTATGCTGGTAGGGGTGTAGTCAGTCTTGTGGTTTTGTCAGACTAAAGGACAAATCTCCTTTTGTTCCCTGGTAAAGCCTTTTAGAAACTCGGCTTTTCAGCACCAGTGAGAGTTGTCCAGCTACTTTTAGAATCTTGTGATATTTTTGGGTGGATTGTCTGAATCTGCCTATCTGTGAAACTGAGAATGGATTTGCTTACAGTTTTCATCAGATTTAAGGAGAAAGTTGTGACCTTACTCCTTCTTGGAATCTCTTCTGGGCTTCAGTCTTAGAGGCATTGGCTTTTTACTCTGAGATTATTTAAAGAGAACTATTTTTGCCTCTGAAGCTGATCCTTGGCAAAGTTAATGGTGCTTCAATACCTGTGTAACTTCCGCTGCTACCAGAAAAAATGTTCTTGCAGATGGAGACTGCTGTTACAAAAAGATCCACTGCA
This sequence comes from Monarcha castaneiventris obscurior, assembly GCA_026261815.1. Classification (NCBI taxonomy): domain Eukaryota; kingdom Metazoa; phylum Chordata; class Aves; order Passeriformes; family Monarchidae; genus Monarcha; species Monarcha castaneiventris. The sequence goes on along the minus strand of JAMPIT010000379.1, from coordinate 19,197,906 downwards.
TTTTTGCTTGAAGTGTCCATAGACATTCATGAAATCTTAGAACAGTTTTGGTTGGAAGGGACACTGAAGATCGTCTAGTTCCAGCCCTGCTCCAGCAGGTTCCAACCTTCCACCAGACTGGGTTGCTCAGAACCCCATCCAGCCCAGCCTTGGACACTTCCGGGGTGGATTGCTCTTTTGTAGAGCATAACCACTGACATGTTAGGCTAGTGGGCTTGGTCACCAAGTACTCTGAGTTTTGAAAAATTTGTCTTTGTTAGTCACTCAAAAATGGCTTCTTAGCAAAAGGAAATACAACACAACGGGGTCTTTAAATCTTAAATTCAGCTAATAGTTGCAAGGAGACTGTTTACACCTGTCTGGACATGAATGACATTTTTCACTATATTCTTTGTGCTGTGTACAGTGGCTGTATCAGGGACATTAGCATCCTACTGAAGAGTCTCTCTGTACAGTATATCATAAATGTTACGTAGGATTAAATTCCCTTCTACCAGTAGCCTTCTTGCTGTGCTGTGCAGTTGAAGGACACTATAGGTGCATGTGAAAGAGTCTTTGCTGCAAATATTTGTTGACTACTATACACACCCAAATCAGGTCCCCAGACATGAATGTTACACACCAGCAGGATCTCAACTCTGTATTCTGATGGGTACTATCGATAAAGATACTATAGATCAAAGCATGCCTAATTCTGCATTCTTATGTACTCACTACTCAGTCTTTTTGTGTCATGGTTGGTATCTCAATCAATTGAATTTATCTTTGCTGTGATACATAGACTAATTAATTTTGTAGAATGATGAAATATTTTGCATTCTGGTTGTAAATAGATTAATTTCCATCTGATTTACTGGTAAAAGGGAGGAAATAACTGTACTTTAGATATGAAATCACTAAGCTGATATTGATTGAGCAGATATAAGACTTATCTCTTAAACTGTCTCAACATTTTTTCGCTGTTACATCTTCTGAAAAAAATTATGTCTCGAAGTGCATAAATTAATTTTGTTAATCTTCTTTCTTTCCTTCTACCTATGAGAGAGACAAAGGTTAAAGATGCAATGTGAACCTAAATGTATGGTTGGAGGATTGCATCAGTCTCCCTGGCATCTCAGGACTTAAGGTGCTTCTACTGTGACCAGTTCCAGTGCTGCATCAGGTGTCCTGTATTTATAAAAATGGTGGAATGAAAAACCTCACAAGAGTAGTAATGGCATTCTAATGTGAAATGGCTGTCCTGGCTCTGCTCCCTGATGTAAGAGCAAGGAGCAGGAGAGGATTAGCAACTTCAGCTTTTGACTGCAGTAAAGTAAAAGGGAGAAACTGTGAAACAGTTTGTGGCATGAAGCTAATGGTAAGTATGCTGAAAGGGTAAAAGCACAGATGAGGACTGGAGGGCCAAAGAGCTGAAGTTATACAGATGTGTTTGAAATATCAAAGTCATGAAGCATGGCACAAAAATAGGGTCCCAGAGAGCTCCTCGTCCATAGCAATGGGATGGCTTCTTGTCTCCAGCACATAAAATCGATGACAGCTCTAGAAAGTGACTTTAGTTTTGATCAAAGCTCAGTGATAATGGGTGGCAATACAAATGATTATTCTATACTGACAGTGGGAAATATAGGTGAAGACACAGACTCAGATCTAGTGACTTGAGAGCAGGGCCAAAGTGATGGGAAGACAGCCGGAGGCCCATGAATAAACATCCTTGACATGCAAGGGAGCAATAACAAGACAGGTACTGCTGATTATCTTTAGGTGTGTATTGAGGGTTCAGAGCTGCAAATCAGTTGTCATATACACAACCATGAATGCAAATCGAATAAATTATACTGTGTGCTATCCCAAAATACGAATAGCAGAACTAAGCTCTTTTCTGAGTTTGATTGCATAAAGAAATATTTACTGATTGCTACACTAACTCTATCATGCCTAAGAAAAGAGGTTTCTGCTGTTCTAAAGAACACCCAACTCTTTATATGCCAAGGGTATCAAGCTATCCAGTACAACTGGTGAGAGGGTAGAGTGTTTCAGACATAAAACAGAGGATGTGATAGGCCACTCCTTAATTAAACCAAAACCACTGTGATTTATTGACACCCTTCTCCTTGTGTAGGAGGCAGCAGCAAGGCTGTAACATCTGCAGCCAGTAAGAATATTTGGGTTTGTATTAGGCTTGTGTGGCCAGCTTTTGGTAGCAAGGGGGCTACAGGGGTGGCTTCCCCACGTCTGATAAAGCCACTACCAGCCAGCTCCAAGACCTGCTACTGACCATGGCCAAGCCAATTGGGAATCATAGTAATGCCCCTGTGATAACAGATTTAAGAAAGGAAAAAAAAGCTATTGTGCAGCTGTAACTGTGCTCAGAGAAGAGAGGATTTACAATATGTGAGAGGAATGGCTCTGCAGAAACCAAGGTCAGTGCAGAAGGAGGGGCAGGAGATGCTCCAGGAACCTGAGCTGAGATTCCCCTGCAGCCTGTGGTGCAGACCATGGTGAAGCAGCTGTGCCCCTGCACCCATGGAGGTCAATGGGGATAAAGAGATCCACCTGCAGTGGAGGAGACCCATGCTGGAGCCAGTGGAGAGAAGGCTGTGGCCCCGTGGGAAGCCCATGCTGAAGCAGGCTCCTGGTGGGGACCTGCAGACCTATGGAGAGAGGGGCTCACACCAGACCAGGTTTCCTGGCAGCACTTGCAACCCTGTGGGGGACCCACCCTGGAGCAGCCTGTTCTTGAAGAACTGCATCCCATGGAAATGGACCCACTCTGGATCAGTTTGTGAAGAACTGTAATCCATAGGAAGGACTCTGGAGTAGGTCACGGAGAACTATCTCCTGTGGGAAGGACCTCAGGCTGGAGCAGGGCAAGGACTCCTTTTCCTGGGGAACAATGTGTAATGAACTGACCATAACACCATCCCCATCTCCCTCTGCCTCCTACAAGGCACGGGAAGGAGGGAGGGGTAGGGGGAAGGTGTTTTTAAGATTTAATTTTACTTTTCATTATCTTGCTCTGATTTTGATTGGTTATAAATTCAATTGATTTCCACAAGTCAAGCCTGTAATGCCCATGATAGTAATTGGTGAAGGATCTCTCCCTGCCTTTATCCCAGTTAATGAACCTTTTGTTACGTTTTCTCTCCCCTGTCCCACTGAGGAGGAGAGTGACAGAGTAGAGTATCCCTGGTGGGTGTCTGGCATCCAGCCAGGGTCAAACGACCACAGTCTTTTCTACACCACAGTGTAGGACTGGGGTGGAAGGAAGAAGGGGAGTATATATATATACTCTTGAGAGTATAGATAGAGGCAGAGAACAGAATTCCAGTAAAGTTCAAGTATCACAGGGAGGCTTGGAGTACAAGCTGTTTGAAAAATGGTAAGGATCCATCTGAAATACTTTGAAACAGAGGCCACAGGTGCAAGAAATACTTTAGCATTGACAGGGAAGAAAAGCAAGGCTTTCGTGTAGCACTTTATATCTCTAAACCCAAGCTGAGCCTAATCACAGAAGCTATCAGAGGAAGTGCAAATAGGAAATCAAAGGACAGTACAGCTCTGTAAACCTTTAGATTATGTGGTGCAGTAGTTAAGGATGTATTCTCTCAAGGATGAAGCAAATGTATTTTCTCTCACATCTAGACACTTCCATAAAAAACCCAAAAATGTCCTTGAATTAAGGTCAAATCCCAGAGAAGCAGCTAGTCAAAAACAAGAACTGAGGGAGATGTAAAAATAGGAAATTACAAAGGAATTCCATATCCTGAGGGGAAGACAGGTAGTGATGTTTTAACCCAGATAGCTTTCTGACAGGTAAATGTGAATCCAATTCTAAGACACATTTGATGAAGTGTTAAATCTAATTTTCCATGTCTATATCCATACTTTTTAAACAATGGACCTTAGTGCATTCCTCTGATCAGAAGGGTGGAGATAAGGCATGGAGAAATTCAGCCTTTTCACACCTGGAGTTCAGAATGATGCCAGCTGGTCAGTGGATAGAGCTGTTTTTCAGCAGTCAGTTACTTTGACCCCATGAGGAGTGTAAAGACACATTCAAATGACACTGTGATTTTCAGTGGACAATTGGAAGACCAGATACATGTGATCAGGGTGTTTTTTCTGATTTTAGAATTTTGTTAGGATGACAGATTGAGAGCAGTCCCTGAGTAGTGTGTGCAGAATATAAGTGAGTTTAGTCATTTGGGTTTCTAGGAAAAAGGCATAGAAAATACACGATGGAATAATGTCCAGAGGCAATGGAGATTTTCTTTCAAATGGGGGAAGAAGAGACACTTTTTTTTTTTTGCTTGGCTAGCTATATTGGGTGGCTTGTATACAGGTTCTTGGAAGTGGTATCACCACTTCCAGAATAAAGAAAGCAGCATCATCACTGCTGACAGTGCCAGATTTTCCAAGCTAAATATACTCTGGACAGATGTCTCCAGTAAGGTGAAGAGACTGTACTATATTGATATAATGCAAAGTATACTTTTAAATATAATATTAGCCTTAAGCACAAAGCTATCAGCATGGGAGAAAGCATATTCAGCCACTGTGAAGGGTGTCCTTGCCAGCTGGTTGGGAAATTACAAGCCTGACTCAGTATCTACTAAGCACTTACGTGTCTTTGATGGATACTATGTGCCCCATCATCCTGGGTAAAGAGTTGTAATTATAAATTAATGCCATTTTCCTTCACTCCACAGCTCTTTTCATTGCAATGTGGCCTTGGGAAGGTATAAATACTGATTTATTCCACAGATTTGGTGAGAGTGGCATGAAGTATCATCTGATTTCCACAGAGATGGTCCCAGAGATACAAACCCAGGTGTTCTCAGAGCCTCCTTTAATGGGCAATCTACAGTGCTGATGTTTTTGAGGTGAAAGAGAGCAACAATCTCTCTGTCCACTCTATGTTTGCTCTAAAGCAGATGCCCAAATATTGTCACAGAGAATTTGTATGAGCCTGGGTGGGATTTTCAAACAAACTCATTCACCCACAGTTGAGACTAGGATGAGAGGAAAGACCAACTGAAAGTTTGGCCTCAGCATGTATTATATTTACAAAGTTAAAAATAACTCTCTGCCTTGAGTACAAGAATAACCAAGCATTTTTCATAGCTGGTATCAGTGTCTGAGGGAAAGGTAAAAGTCTAGATGGAAAGAGAACGTCTAGTGTCTTGAGAAATGAAAATGGAACAAATTGGACATTGAGCAAATGTCACATTTTCCCTGGAACATGGTGGATGGTGAGAAGAGGTCATAAAATGACAGGTAACAGCAAAGGGCAATAAGATGCTGCTACAAAGCAACTCATCTATTATACCATTAAAAATATTCTGCTGCCTTATCTCCCAGATTCCACGCATGTCTAGGGGGGCTATTTACAAGTTAGAATTTGCAGTGGATGCCCATGATTCCATTTTTCCAGCCTTAATATTAACAAAACTATATGGCACAACTCTGGAGTGCTCTGTCTCTGTAAAGCTTCTGAAAGCAATAGGTACAGGTGTTGGTCACTGCAGAGTTAAAGCTGCTTTGGCATCTACCCATGCTCTTTTGCTAATGAACCATCTGTCTCAGTAAGAGAAGCTGCTCAGCCACAAATCAGCAGTTTTCTTGCAGATGTTTTCTATTCACTGCTTAATTCCCTTACTCCCTGCCTTCTTCCTCCTGCCTCACTTTGCCATTTATCTCAATTCTTTCTTCAGGGGTAGCTTTGATTGCAAGTATATTGGTGTCTGGGACTGTCTTTATAATTATTTCTTTCTACATTCAAAACACTAAGCTTCAAGAACTTGGAAGTAAAGAGTTTTCCTCTTAAAGGAAGGAATGACATCTTCTGCAGACTGTGCTGGGATGCATTTCTGTCCTGGATGTAGCATGTTGAAAAAGACAAATATCACAACCTACTTTTGTCCTCTTTGAATTTCACTTCAAAGGCTTAAGTGTTTAAGACCATGGACAGCATGGTTTTACTTACAACAATCATGTCATGGTAAACATTTTGCTGTAGAAGAAACAGAAAATGTGCTACATTCTACTACACTTTCATAAGTTATGTAGAAACCCACTCACAAATATATGCAAAGGAATCATAATATGCTCAGGAAGTTGGGCTTTCCTCTTGGAAGAAGGTAAATTAGGGGGACTGAAATCTGGACCTTGATGCTGTTGTAGAAGAGAAATTCTGCAAGGGAGAGACAAGTCTTGTGATCTCTACCGCATTTTTACGAACTACAACATCCTACTTCAATTCTGCCCTTTATTTTCTTGCAGATGATTCCATTCATCTGCATTTTCTTTTACTTACCTCTTCCTTAGCTCTGGGGGTGACATTCCATTTCCTGTGCAATTTATATGAAAATTAACCTTTCACATTGGTGCAAATCCATGTAGGTGGAAATAATGTAGTCTGTGATTTGCCCAGTAACCAGAGGCTTTTGAGCAGACCCTGGAAGGCATTCAGTAAAAACTAATTTACAATGCTTTCTGTAATAGCAGATTCTTTCCTAAAGCTGTTCTCCTGCAAGATATTGCTGTACTGACTCAGCATGGGTTTTACGATTTTAAAAAATGTTAGCTATTTAGCTAGAAAACTTTTATGTGAAACAAAAATAATAAGAATTTAAAAACCTGTTAGAAGAGCAAGAAAATGTGGTAGAAAACCTAGGGCCTTTATCGATATCTGAGTGGAAGACAATAATGTCTGCAGAAGGTAGCAGCTTCTTGAGGGGTTGCTTTTACCTATTTGCTTTCTTCTAGTGAGTGGTGAGTTTAATGGATAGAGTCCCTCCAGGTGGGCAATCACAAAACTAACATTTTTATTCTCCTGACAGAAAATTGCATGTCTTTTTCCTAGCAAAAAATGGTGTTTCCCCTAGAAAATTCTGATGCTTTTGCATAAGTGGTTTTCCTTGTCAAAGCATTTCTCTGAAGAAGCATTTCCCACTGTTTTTAACAGTCTAGGAAAATTCTTGAGCAAATTCTCTTTCTTTACTCACTTATTTCTAGCATGCTGCTCTGACAGCGCAGACTCTCTCTAGGTAGCTTGGGGAAGAGGTGGAGACCATAGTTCCTCTGTCTTCAATGCTGCGGGGTTAATCTGAGGATAAGAGAGATGATTTACAGATACTTTTGATCTGGTTTTGACTTTGAAAAATTTTCCAAAATTCATTAGGAAGAATAAACCCTTTCTTTGCTTGCAGTAATGGCTGAAGGTGCTGGAGGTGGGGAGGCTGTAAAAGTCTGGCCCTCATTTCTACAGGTACCTGGTCTGATTGGTGCAAAAAGACCTCAACTGAACAAATCAAGGTCATAATGTTCTGTTTTTTCACACCACAAGAGCTTTGGACCTCTTTTCTTTTGACTTGGTGCTGTCCAGTGAGCAAACTCCATCCATGTTCTCTAAAATGCTCTATCTCTTTTTAACAACTTTCCTCTCTTAAAATGTGTTTATCAGCAGCATTTACCCAGTGCATTTTAAGACTCCATTTCAGTTTGTTATAGTGGACATTTCAGAGATGCCTGTTTCAGGATATTTCTTTACTAAGAGCTGTTAAAATAAGGATCCTCTCCTTCTTAGAGTGCTGTAGCCTTGTTATTAACAACCATGTGCCTTCCACTGCTCCTCACCTTTCTCGTGGAGAGTAAGAGGCTGACAGATGGCCATAATCTCTGCAACTAGCGGAAAGCTTTGAAAAAAGACAGTGTGTTTGAACCTGAAAACTACAATTAAATAAAGCATGAGTATTGGTTTATGCCACTGAAAATGATGGAAGTCATAAGTATACCTAGAATCTTAAATTCTACTCTGTTCTCAGAGAAGCTCCCAGAATTTTTGCTTTTAAATTCTCAGTGATAAACCACAGCAAAACTGAATGTGGATGTCAGAAAGGAAGAGAACCAAGATCCTAACTTTGATATTATTTATTTTTCACATGTATGTTTGTATCAGACTTGGTAGTACTTAAATAGATATTTTAAACATGTTTATAGTCTTATGCATAGGTTTTGTATTTAACAGGCCTATACTCAAAGGACCTTGAACTTAATTAAAGAACATTATTCACATAAATTGTGTCAGACAACCTCTTTTGCTACTTACTGTCTTTGAATCTTTAAATGTTATCCTTATGTCAAGACAAGATGTTGTGAAGTCTGAATTCATTAATGAGGAAGAGCCCATCAACCATCTGTGAAATACTTGAAGGTAAGTATTTGTTGTGTTTTAGGGATGGTGTTCCCCAATTTAATGGTCCCACTGAAACACTCCAAACCATGTGCTGCTTGCTCACTTCCCCCGCCCCGTTCCTCTCCCCCTGTGGAAGGCTGGAGAGCAGAATTGCAGAATTGGAGGCACAAAAGGTAAAATCACGGGTTGAGATAAGAACAATTTACTGGGCACAACAATGAAATATGAAATGAACAGTAACAGCAACAATATCAATAAAAAGGTGTACAAGAAAGGCAAACAATTCACACGTGAAATGCTCACCATGTGGAAACTGGCAATGCACAAACCACCCCACACTACCCTGATCCAGAAGGGACACCCTCCCCCATCCCCAAAAAATGAGGTGAGATGGGACAGAATAACCTCTGGGTCTACAAAAATTAACCCTCTCCTGGCTGGAACCAGGACAATATTTCACTATCCTCTAGAAAACCTGAACTGTGTGATGCTTTGGGGTACACAGGTGTTCCCAATGCCCTGTCAAACAATCCCATCAGGTTGTAGCTGATAGGTGACCCCATTTGCTCTCACAAATTGAATTGCTCTTGGATTTCCCCTGGGTTTAACAGGGAAAGCATCTCTGATAAAGATTCCTGGGAAGAATAAAGCTTACATGCTGGTATCAGCTTTTCTGCTAAAGAGAGAAGGAGAAAAAGGAATTTCCTGCATAGGTCCTGAACTCAGATTTAGGCAGTGAAGACATGAGTGTTGTTATGTATGGCCCTGGTTAAAGTGATGGATGGTACTCTACAGAACTTTGTTTTCTGTACCCTAACTGAAATCCAGCTCAGGCTTCCCTGACATCTTTCTTTCTATAAATTAGTCTTTCTTTGGGGACTAAAACCCCTCTTTTTCTCCATGCATAGCACACCTACTCTGTCAGATGAGGGGGGCTGAGTGTCCTCTATTAAAAATACACAGGCCAGTGTCCCTTTGTAGATTATGACAGGAAAGTTTACTGAAGGGTTTCACAGGATTTGTGCAAAATCCTGAATTTGAACTGGAAATAGAGCCTTGAGCCAGCCAGGCTGTGCAGTGCTAGTATTGTCATCAGGAATGCTGCTAGTGATTCAGTTAAATACTTGTGGCTGCTATGAAACCAGAGGACAGACTTGCATTGTCTAGCTTTGGTTTCTGGGATATTCATTTTAGGAATAAAGCCATCCCTTTCTAATCTCAATGAAGAGATGCACTTGCAAAGGCTGATTCTGCACCACTCTCTAATCACTGCCTGTGGCAGCAACTTAATGCTACCAAAATCCTAATTAAATTTAAAGTGAGCCTGGGATGAACCTGGACTGCATTTGAAAGCATGGTAAGGAGTAGAGCTGACTTGCCAGACGTTTCCAAACTAACAAACACAAATACAGACTTAATACCTATATAATAATAGTTTCCCAGAAAGCAAAACTTGCTACAGCAAGAGCATCAGCTACTGGGAACACATCCACAGTTCTCCTGCAGCACTAGATTTAGATCAATACACCATTACTGATTCCCTGTGGCAGCCATCCAGTAGGTCTCAGATACCTTCTTTTACCACAGATTTCAGCTTTCTCCATAACCTATGTTCCTGAGGAGTTATGAGATTGGTACTAAAAACCAATTTCAGTAGAAAGGGAGATTTACTACAGAGTGGCTCAGCATTGTGGACACTAAGGTGGAGTAATTTGCTGCACTTCCAATGGAAGGGAGGTAAAATTCACATTTGTGTTGGTTTTCACATAATTTCAACCCAATAAACAACATCTGAGAAAAAGGAGTCAGAGAGGGATTAAATCTCAGCTTGTTTCAGTTGATAAGGAGAAGGCAGGATTACAGATAAAAACTGTTATTCTCGTACTCTACTGTCTGCTGTAAAGTGTAGTTAAAGATTTTTAGACTTTAGGAAATCTCAAAGCAGTTTCTTCATATGCATTGAGCAAAGTATGTGTTTAACTGTTGAACTTAATATTGTTCTCACACATTTTCATTTTTTCTTTGACTACTCTGTCTCATTTACCTCCTGCTTTTGCAATTGTTCTACAGACTGAGGAAGCAAAGATTGCTGGTGACTGTAAGGTTGAACACGAGTAAAACAAGTATGCTCTCTGTACAGATAGGTTAGTGAAAAAGGAAATATATTTGCTGTTGCTGACATTTTGTCAAAGGCTAAAGGCAGCTGCAAATATTATTTATAAGAATGTAGATTTCTTCAAAGCTGTGCCTTTAAAATCTTTAGTCGCATTCCTGAGTTTTGGAAACAGAGAGAAGAGTTCTCCATCTTTGCACTGAGTTTCTTCTCTCTGTTAAGCAAGTTCTTGCACAAGAATATGCTGCAACCAAGATCTGTCATTTAGAAAAATCTGATGTTTGTAGCTTGCTGGGTTTATCAGTTGTCTCGTGTCAAGTCAGACAAACTGTTTAAATGTTTTTCCTCTTGTATGGTCTGATCAATCAAGTGGACTATTGCTTCAGCTGCTGCTGGTGAGGTTCAGGCAGCTCCCTGAGGTGGTGGATGTGTCTGTTCAGGTTGGTCTTGCACTGTCCATGCCTAGTTCTGCTGTTGAAAACAGACTCACCACTTCTGCACACTCAGACCTGCCTTCTTTCTGACTTTAGTTAGTCTACACCTGCTCTCAGGACCTGGACATACCTCAGCCAAGATGATACCAAAGAAAAATGAAAAAAACTTCCAACCAAAAAGACTCTACCTTGTCCATTTGTTTTGTGGCTGGTTTCTAGGAGAGGTTTTCATGTGGTCACAATGAATTGCTCATCAAGCTGACATAGTTTCCTTTTTATGCTGATGAAAGATACACAGCCTGTCTGAGGAGCCACACACATGCTCAGCCAAAAGGTTTGAGGCTTGCACGTTTTTACTTTCAACCAACACAGAGGTAACTAACTGGATACCAATAGATGGCACTTATCAAGGACCTCAAAGTATGGTTCAGCCATTGTATGTAATGATAAATAGAATCCCAGAGAGGAAAAGTGGGATGTGGAGTAGATGAGAGAGGCATGGCTGGCCTGACATGCACACAAACACACAGATGGATACACATACATACGCATAATCCAATTTGAATTTTGAATTAATTTCCCCTAGATTATGAAGGGTATGAAATTTGCCTTGGTTTTGCTGAATACACATATTTTTGATTACTCCTTCTTTGCATGATGCTCATCCTTTAATCCTATAAATCTTTGTTTTATCCTTCCTAGTTTAGTAACTGCTTCTCAGAAGACATGGAAAATTGTTTCCTGCATTGCTGGCTACTGTTTATTGCATTATTTCTTCTGGTGCTCTGTAAGGTTTTAGGAAAATAAATATGCTTGAAGGAACATGGATACCCCTGTCCCATAGAGATAAGACTGCTTTTTAAATAAACACTCCACATTTTAAGATTGTCCTCACTACCAATATTTGATTTTTAAATATTGCAGAAAGTGGGATTGATGAAAGACCTGCTTAGAATTTGCTGGGAAGTCAGAGAGTCAAAACTACCAAGCACTGGAAATTCAGAGAGATATAAGAATTAGAAGCTTCTATTGCTAGAACAAGTGGCACTTATTCTCATAGCAATCTTTCCTTTTTTTCTGGCAAATATTTCCAGTGAAAATAATACACTGAAGAAAAGTCTTTTATGCTTCTGAGCACAGTGCACAATTACAATGATCAAGGAGAATAGAGCTGCTGATTCTGTGAAAAACTGGTTTGGAGTTTCATTTCAAGGTACAAATGACAGTGCAGCCTTTTCTGAGTCCCAGAAGATATGCAGAAGTTCAACTTTTTTATACCCCTTTGTCATACTGAAAGTCACCACTGCACAGGGGAGAGTTAATCTTATGGGTAATTTTACACATTTTTTACATCAGCCCAACAGCTCAGAATTATGAAACCTTTCAGACTGGGGGAGAGGAATTCTTCTGATCTCATATTTAATGCCATCTGTCAACGCACTGGCACATGCTTGAGGTCAACTTTAGACAGTCAAGCAACCTCAAAGAGCACAATTCTTTTCACAGGTTTAAGCACATTAATGACAGATAAGGCAAAGCATATTCTGTATTTTCCTCTTGGAAGTGTATTTCCACCATTTGTACATGTTTTAAATGACTGCATGCAATGACTGGGTCCTGCTTTGAGGATGAAGGTTTGCTGGAGAGACTTTGGGGTTTCTTTATTCTATGGTCTTTCTGTCTTTTGTGCTATGCAACCCCATATTTTCTTTTACCAAGCCAAACTTTTAAGAGGACATTTCCCCTCTTGTTGCATTACATTCTCCCCATATATTTTGGACTCTCTTCTTTAAGTGTCCGTACATCTCTCTGATCCAAGCTAGTTGATTCTTTAAAAATTTACCTTAAATTTAATGCTTTACATCCATGGATCTTTCTTCCAGTCCAACTGTCTTTACTGTTCTGGTTTCCAAAACTGTGTCAAAAAAATCACCGACCTGGAAAGCTTTCAGGAAATCCATGCCAAAAGTCACCCTTACTGAAGGACTAAATATAAGATTTAGTAAGGTGCTATAGACCTGCTGTATTTTTTCCATTATTAGCCAATAATATTAGTTCTTTTGAATGAACCAAACATGACTGGTTATTAGTTAGATATAATTATTTCAAATTAATGTTTTTTTAATTCTTATGGAGTGACAGTCTGATAATACCCCTAAAATTAATTAGTTAGCATATAGCTGATGAGCCTTTGGTGTCTAGAACCACTTATTTAAATATGCTGACATCACTAGACCTAGGAAAAGAGAAGTCAGATATGAAACAATTCCTACCAGTGAAGTCTGTGGGACAGTGGGCAGTAACCATTCCTTTTGGGTGACTCTACTTCTTTATCAACCAAGTAACATATATAGGCAAAAATAACACAGAAAATTGCAGTTGTAAGCTATGTGTGAGATCTTGTGCGAAGACATGTAGATCCATTTGAGAAGACTTAGGTCAGTTCAGGCTTTGAGAATAAACATTTAAAGAGTAATGTCTGCAAGTGGTGTAACTCATGCATTTTCATTAGCTTAAGTGCAAATATGGAAATATACACCAGAGTAGCTCTGACCCTCAGTGTTGCCCAGAGCATACTCCTTATTCATAGAATGCCCTCTAAAGGACAAACGTAATGCGTAATCTTATTTGATAATGTATGTTCACGTCTCAGAAGATGCTGGGGAATTATTAGCCTTTGACAGACTTCCCTTTGGCTTTAGCAATTAGCAGAAATGAAACTCCTTAAGATTAAATTTCTCCTTTGGACCATGTATAGTTTTAAGACTTTTTCTATAACCCCCATAAAGTAACGAAAAAAGCCAAGCACTGAATTTTCAAATAATTGTGCAGTGATTTAGCCAACTCCTATTGAAACTGTTTGGACTTTGAAAATTACTTGTATGAAAACTACATTCTTGGCCTTTAGAACTCCTTTGAGAAGCGTGTCCTCTTAGCATGTGACCACAGGGAGTTGTTGAAAATGGAGCTGGGGAGCAGGGTTTTTGGCATTGTTTAAACTATTGGGCACAGATGTTTTAAGTTAGATTGAACATATCCTCAACATGAAGAAAATAGGATTCTTTTAGTGTTGAGGAAGTGAAATTGCTGTATAAAGCAGTGCTGAAGCCTTTCAGAGGCATGGCAGGGGTCTGTGCCTTAATAACCAAACTTATTGATGCAGGAAAATGAAATGAAAGTCAGTAAATTGCTGATGAAATGGAGTTCAGTGGGTTGTTTAGTCCATTCCATGCTGAATTGGTCTCTACCATACATTATCCTCTACCTTGCCCAACTCAGGTGTAAATAATGGAACTGACACTTTTCTTGTTACATTTACAAAAGTAATGGCTTCCTCTTTCTGTTCACTTGACAGGCTAAAACATATTTAAGTGGATAAAAATGATGGGAGGCCAGAATTTGTCTGAATTGCACACAGAGTTCATTAAAGCAGCAGCCTCTGGTGAAAGTTTATTCATGTGTAAAAGTACCTGCAGGTTGGTCTGGATCCCTGCTGGAGGCTGAGCAGAAGTAGCTGCTATGGGAGGAATTTGATGAAGCTGCAACCTGTCAAAATTACAGCACTGGATGTAGCAGGCATAGAAAAATACTTGTCCTTACTCATGGACTTGTTTCCATCACAGAGGAGGAAATTTCAAAAAAAATTAAGCAGAACAGAAGATCTATATTGTAAATGATTATCTAAAATCAACTGAGTCTAGGAAATCCTTATGGAAAGGTCAAATGACCACAGTAATTTGTATACAGATATATACGCTGTAAGACTGCGTAGGTTGATTACAGGAGATCAGAGGTGGAATTTCTGTTCCATAAAAATATCTTGAGTGAGTAATCAAAATTCCTGTTGCTATTGAATACCAACAGTTCTTTCAAAAATCTGTTTCTGTGGCTGGGCAAGGCTGTGGGACCTGGAGCCTGGCCCTGTTGTGGCATCACTGGAGCAGGGACTGATCTTTTGCCAGCTGCCAGTCACACTGGGTTGAATGGGGCATGTGGGCTGTGCCTGCCCTAACCACCACAGTCCTGATCTGCTCCATCTCAGCAAGAAGTGCAACAGCTGGGAGGTTGTAGAAGTCTGTTAAAACAGTGCTTCCTATGGATGCTCAAAAAGGCTCAGCAGAGAATTTCTTCAGCTCTCTGCAGTAGTTTGTGAGAGTTCTGTCTTTCCCATGCAGATTACTTTAAACAAGATTACAGTGTTGTAAACTTCTTGCACCTGCGGGTTGTTTTGCAGTATTGTTATGGCTTTAACCAGACAAATATTTAGGAATGGGTGTCTTAGATCTTGGCCAATCCCCTCAGGGGGCGGATGGCCAAAAGACCAATTACCTTATGCCATTTAACACACTCCTGCAGACTAACATATAAAAGCCTTTGGAAAAATTATTAAATCGCTTCCATTTATCCCTGAGCCTGGACTCTGTGTCGTTTCTCTACTTGGCCGCGGTGAGAACAGCGACAGCTTCCCTATGGTTTCAGTCCTGGCCCAATGAATTACCACAAATGGGGCCCTAAACCCCCGTGGTAGCAGCATAGTCTTAGAAATGAAGGCCTGGGTGTGTTATTGCTTTGGAGAGAGCTGGAAATGTTTAGGATGTCCTTTTGTCCTAAGGAGGTCTAGCCACTCACTAACTCATGGGAAGGCATTGGAAGGATGAGGTGACTGGTACGGTCTCAGATTAGCTACTAATTGCATGGTAATCAGAAGGTATAAAGTATTTAAAGTGCTTCTGACTGTTTATTATTTCTATGAGTGGCTATCAAAGCCTAAGTAGCAGGGCTGACAAGATTTTAAGTATGAAGTAGCAAGCTACCTAGAGAGAGGCATATTTCACTCTCCCAGGCTAGCTTTGGAGTATTCTTGTTTCAGTCCAGCTGGCAAAGCCTTTTACTGATGCTGTAACATCTGGAGGACTATCTAAATTCTTAAATGCTCTGGGACAGGGCCAGAGGATACAGAACCTTATAGCAGGAAAGGCTCTTGGGCTTTACACATTCTGGCCACTGGGTCACCAGTAAAGGTTTGCACAGTCTGTCCACTGGCTCACCAGTAAAGGCTGGACTTCATCCACAGAATGATGAAAGCTCAGCACAATCCAGCAGTTGTTTCCTAGCTTTTGTAATGTATCCGGGGAGCAGAATCCCCCTTGCCAGACCCATTCCCAGCGCTGTGTTTCGCCAGCCCTTTCTCTGACCTGAGAAATGCTCTGAGTCAGTGTGTCAGAAGCGTGGTTAGTCAAATAAAGCCACTCCTCCTTTTCTGCATTCCCGTGTTCTGTCTGGGAAACAAACCTGTCTGGGATTCCCAGCACTGTGACCTTTTCCTGCCAGAGACAGAAGGGACGGAGTCTGTGAGCAAGCAGGCCTGCCTGTGGAACATGCTGAGGTGTGTTTGTGCTGAAGACAAGCAATGTAAGAGCTCTGGAAGGTGCTCTTACATCTGCTGCCTCATCTCAGAGAGCCAGGGAGACCGTGGTTACTTAGGCATTGAAGCAAAGAAGGCCAGGGAATTTGGGTTACCATTTTTCTAATTAATCTTTTTATCACTTTTTTTTTTTCTGTTCAGAATAAATCTATTTAAGGTTCCCCACTGGTTTCAAAGAGGGAAAGAAAAAGGTTTTTAATTAGAGCTGTACAGTTCATGTACCTAATGAATCAATAGTAATTGAATATAACGGAAGCTTCTTCAAAGCACACCCATGGAGTACAGTAAAACCTCCTTTAACAGGTTGAGTTCCATGCCAGTGACCTTTTAAGAGGATTCTCCATCATATATTTGCTCCAGTGTATAGGTTTTCCCCATGTATTCTCTGGAGTTCATCCAGGTGCTGTATGCTTGGATATACAGCAGTATAAATTGTAGCCATGGGTATTAGGTACAGTCACAGACATACTTGTTAATTAATACACTTCCTAAAGTGTATTATGTTCCTAAAGTGTTATTATGTTATTCTCTGTATGTGGTTTTATGAAAGGCTAAATGGATTATATTATCCCTACAGACTACAAAAATAGCCAATATATTTTCATTTCAATTGTTTTAACCACTAATTCAATCTAAAAGTTAAGGCTACAAAATATCTTCAATCAAGAGACTGGAGAAAGAAAATTCACGAGATGAGATGCCTTTCTGAATTAGTGGTGTCTTAGCATTACATAAATCACATCTCCTTAGTGAAAAAGAGATTAATAATGGAACACACTTCTCCAGATCAAGAAATCATTGTACAAGACAACGTTTCTGGAGAGGATCCTTCTCTAAGGAAATCCCCCCAACTACTCCTTCAAAGAAAAACCCTCAGGTATGGATGCAAACTTGAACCTTCAGAACTTTCTACACGTTTTTGAGGACATAGCCCCAGCAGGCTTAGGATACAATAATTGAATTGATACTGCCTTACTGATGAGGATGACTTCTGAATCTCTCCCAAAGGTGCCTTTACAGTGTGCAGCCCATTTTGATATGGTCACAGATATAATCTGTGCTGGCTTAGCTCTCTTTATCCTGCCGTGACTTCATCTGTGCTGGCAGCTTGCAGTGATGTACCTGCACGGTTCAGAGGGCAAAGCACTTGAACAGCTCTTGGCTGGTCCTGCTCAGTCCCTCTCCTGCTGGAGCACGTGTTGGAGGGGACTGGGAAGGAAGAGCTCAGCAGACAATGAGATATTGCTTTGATTTCCCTGTAATTCAGTTTCTTCAAGAATTTCACTGGTCCCCAAAGGGTTTCTGCCTTGTGCAAACCAAGGGATTGTTCAGTCTTGTTGTGAGTGGGATCTTTTTGTTATAGAGGAAGGTACAAGCCTTTCAGCTGAGAAGCAAAGACACTTGATTGTGACAGAGGGAAGAAAGCTCGAATGTACACAGGCTAAAACCACAGTGCTTTAGACCTGCACACCTCAATGTTTGTCATCCATGCTGCACTGGGTCAGCTTTCATCACACAGGGTAAAAAATCCTTACCCTGAGGAAAGCCAAGCACAAGGGCATTTGCCTCAAAAGGCTGCTTTGCAAGACCTAAATCAGAGTTTAGGAAAATCTGAGCTTTCCTTTTCATAAAGTCTTCCAGGTTTCATTTTCATGAAGAATATGCAACCTGAGGGAATGCCAACACTATAAAGCCAGAAGGCATCAATATGAGGCATATATAAAAATACATATTTAAATTATACAATAAATATGTTTTATATAATAGAATGCATTACGTATATTTAATCTCATGATTTTCAGATTAATATCGTCCTTCTCAAGGGTCTCTGTTCTGATTTTGGAACATTCATATCTCTCAATCTTTCCTTAGGAGAGAAAATAAAAGAGATACAATGCAAGTTTTTAGACCAAGTAATTGAAAATCTGAAATTAAAATGTGACAGTTTTTTTAGTTAAGTTGTTCCCATAAAAAGTCTGATGTATTGGCTGACTAAGATCTCTGTTATGTCCTGCCAGAATTTAGATCTGAGCTACAATGTCTCTTTAATACATTTTCTTTTCTGTTTTCAAAAATTCTCCTTCTAGACCTCATCATCTGGTGTTATGCATTAAAATTCTTAAAATTCAGCAGCTTCGTATTAAATTTAGAACTTTTAATATCTCAGTGTGAAAAAGAGGGAGCTTAGCTGTGCTTATTTGAACTTGAGTTACTATTATGAGAGAATGCTGCTGCCTGGAACACCCGAATGTCCTTCCAAAGGTAGCTCCTGGCAAGTGGTGAGGAACAGCCAAGCAATTCAAAAGCATAATTAACTTTTGGATGCTCTTTTATGACATGATAACCCAAGGTTATAATGTGTTATTTAGGTGATACTAGCGGTCCTAGATTGCATATTAGCTGGAAGGATCTGTACTGGAATTAGCTCTACCAGGTGTTTTCCAGGCCTTCTTCTAGTTGTGGCAAGTTTTTAATCTACTAAAAGTAGGAGAAATGTAGAAGAAATTCATTGCTCCACTGATGAAAAGCTCCCCCCTTGTCTGAGCTTGCTTGTCCAAGTGGATTTATCTCTTGGAAAATTGATATAACAGTGTTTAAGTGGGCATAATAGTGCTTACATACCTCAAAAGAACACTGGGACATAATGGGCTGATTAATTTATTTTTGTGCTATGCAAGATGTTTCTATCAATTCTTAGATATCACATATGTGTCAAAAATGAGATACATGGATAAATGAATAGCAACACATACAGGGAAAGCAATTTTGGCTTAACATATAAAATGTGTTTCGAGAGACCATTACCACTCAGAAATGAGACATTGAGGACATTATAGATAGTACCATGATATTGTTAGCTTAGTGTTCAGCACCAGTACGAAAAGCAAACAAATAATTAGAAATATTAGGAAAGAAATAAAGAAGAAAACAGAAGACATTATTATGAAAACAAATACATTAATAGTTTTCCCACACCTTGATGGCTGTGTGCAATTCTGATCCTCCCATCTTCAAAAAGTATGTCCTTAAAGGGGAAAAGGTTCAGTGCATAGTGACAAGGACAATTCAGAGGTATGGAGCAGCTTCTGTGTAAGGAAAACCAAGGTACATCTGCCAGTTTTAGTTCAGATCAGGCATGTGGTTTTGAAATAAACCTTCAAATCATCCTCACTTACTGCACTTTGGTTCAAACAGAGGACAGTCTGGGAGCACCTGAACTGAACCAAATTCCACTTGGATGAAACAAAACCAGTCCATGCCCTGGAACATGCCCAGTGCAATCCAGCTGCTAATGAGTGTACAACCTGCAGGACCAATTTTATACTGATTGGGAGAAAAAAGCCTGCTGAGGGTGCTGGAAACTCTACATCAATAATTTTGTTTTACAAGTGCACTCCTATTATTTACTGTACAATGTGGCATAGCTGAGGTGAATGCTTCAACCTGAAAAATAAATGATTTATTGGAAATATGAGAGAGGTCCACACAATTCTGAGTGGCATGGAGAAGAATGCTAGAGATCAACTGGTCATTGTATTTTTCAGATACAGATCCCATTGAATTAGGTACTGGATTAATTTGGATCAGGTTTAAAACAAAGGAAAGGATATGGTTCTTTGTGTGGCTTGCAGTGAACCTGTGGAGCTCCTTGCCAGAGGATGTTTCATATGGGTAAAGTTCAGGTGCATGTGAAGGCAGACTGGACAAATGCTTAGAAGAGAGATTTGTTGACATTTACTAACTGGGTTACCAGCTGTGTTGGGATTGGAAAATCTCTTTGGCTGAAAGTAGGTAGATCACATCTGTTCCCTTTTCTTTCTCTTCCCTGCATGTCCCCTCATGACCAGTGCTCAGGGTAAGCCCTTGCTCTGAGGCAGTGTTATGTTCTTTCTTGTATTATATTATTATATGTTGTTTCTATATACTTCTAAAAAAAATTAATATATTTAAGAAGTGCTGTAAAAATAATCTTTTAATAGACAGCTAGATCTGAATTTTACCTTTCAGGCTGATGCTGGTGGTTTCCATGCTAGAAATGCTTCTCAAAAACCTGTGAATGTTAAATTAAAGTGTGTTTTTCTAAGGAAGTTTTAAATGAGTCATTCAGATGATTTTCAGCATCACAGACTACCTGAACTCTAAATGACTGCAATAATAAAGGGTATTCATTTGAAGCAGCCACAATTTCCTATTGATACTTTATGTTCATTTTGATTTAAGCTTTATTGCCGCAACATTGCATAATTTCACAGGCGTAAAAAAAAGCTGTGTGTGTTAAATGTGCAGTTGGAAAAAAGAAAGAGAGATAGCTGAGGGACATCTCAAGTTTATTAGTCTTGGTGTTTGTGTCATTTTTTGACATGAAGAACAGGGTTTTTTCTTACATATATGAATGCTTTTTTATAGTAGTGAAATAAATCTATCTTTGGGTTGAACACTACAATTTTCAGCAATAAACAGCAACACTATATTTGACATTTATGGCATGAGGAATGCAATGTCTGATTGCAATAGTAGGACATTTGAAACATCCTCCTTAGAGAGGTGGTATAGTCAGGTGATGCTGTGCCAAAGCCATAAGAGGACTGTCAAACTCAGAATCAAAGGAAGATCAGTTGGTTTAGAGTGATGAATTAAAGCTCTGTGCTTTGGGAGAAAGCATCTTGCTTGTTCTAATAGTCAGAAATGGCCTGAATGCTATTTTAGCTTCACCCAGTGTGCAGTGCTTTCAGCTACACCTTTTCCCAACTGCTCCTTCTGGATGAGGTGTTGGCCATGGAGTGGCAGCTGTTCCCGGTTTTGGATGCCTGTCCTTGCCACACTGCTTTGGAGATGGCAGGAGATGGTGTTTGCTGTCTGGCTGACATTACCTTGGGTGTGGAGCATGGTTAGATCACAGCCTGGGGTGGCATGGCTGCAGGGAATACTTTTTATTCCAGCTGAATGATTAAAGTAATGAATAACAGTAAATATTTAATGTGAGTCAGACAAACCTTGTGAGTCAACACTTCTCACAGTACTGTAAGATGTTGTTGCTTACCAGTTGAGCTCCTTGAATTCCTGTAACTGCACTTTGCTGGCAATGACCTCAGACTATGGGATGGCAAGGTGTGAGCACATAGCTCTGTCATGCACCAGGTCATTTGCATGCTGGGCAGTGCTCTGACTCCCCAGTGCCTGTGTGGTGTGAGAGTCAGAAAAGTTGCCAAAAAAGAACATACCTCTACTCTGGCCTCTGGCTTAGTACAGTGAAAAGACTTGTCATTTAAAAGAAATGTAATCATTAAGAGATATGTAATATGCTTTTTAAAGATAGATGATCTGTAACTTATTTTCAGCTGCAATTTAACATTTAGTGGAAAAAACATTTATACAGATATTGGTTATCAGCACCATGCAGTTGTCAGTTTTAAAACTTGCAGAGGGGAGAAAGATTCATGGAAGCTACTGGGGGTGATTTAGAGAGAGCTGAACCTCAAGAAACTGATATATTCCTACTGTTCAAGTTATCTTTTGATTGTGATAAGAACGACTTCATCACCAGCATTCTGCTGTACCTGTAAATACTTGCTTTGCTCTAGAAAAAAGCTGTGCCAGAATTATTATCAATGCACATGATACTGTGCACCAGCTGTTTTCAGTATAAAAAATGTCTTCACAATAAATCAGTAGGAACATAATTTCAGAAGTTATTTGGTTTGTTTTCTCTGTACCTTAAGTATAAGCAAGAGGGAGTGCGCATGAACTTTCATGTAGGCAACTAGAAATTAGACAACTGCTAAAACACAAGAAATGCCATGGTACAGCACCTGAGGAAAGATAGGTCAGAGAAATCAAGATTAGAGAACGTATTTCCATTTCCTCCAGGGGTTTTTAGGTTGAGCGATGGTATAAAAATGGAGAAACCTAACCTTTGACTCCACTTTCATTCAGAAGTTCGATTTTGATTTGACTTACCCTTCTAATCAGATTTTTATTTGATTGTGGGATTTTTCCATCTCTGAGGGTAGAGGAAAGGGTTAAGGCTCTGCCAATATGTCACCAATTCCTCCTCTCAAAGGCTGTGGTAATGTATGGAAAGGTCTGTAAGCATGGCATTTTTGTATTTTAATCCTCTTCCATTAAGTTCTAATGACCGGTTGCTAAACGATGTCATGCATTTCCTGCTCCTTTTATGGGGAGCTGTTTTATAAAGCAGCAGCTTGGAAGCGTGCAGGAAGCAGTCATCTCTGGAATTGATTGCATTTCTGATAGAGCACTTTTGTACTGTATCCCTGGAGAAATGCTGCAGGTCATAATGGCTTATGTTTTCCTTGTAGCTGCAGCATAATAATTTACAGAAGTAGAGCAAAGGCGGAAACCAGCTCTACCATCTTTAAACCTCTCACTAGACTCAGTTCACTCTGTTTCTATTTATTTATTATTTATTTAAAGAAAGCAGATCATTATTATTACTGGAGGGGAGTAAAGGGCTATGTACTATACTGAGAAAACCTCTTGGTCTGAAACAGCTGATGTTTATAAATTGGTTGGGCGTATGTTCCACAAGAAACGTGTCCAGTTTGATCAAGTGATGTGGAAAGGGCAGATGAACAAAAGCAATATTTGCATATATTGGGATGGCAGTAATGATCACGTCCCTTCTCTCTGTCACACTGGTTCATTAAAAATGGGTGTCAGCCATTAAGCTTTGATTTTCAGCACAGATAAGTAATGAACAAGCACATAAAGGAAACAAAGGCTGGCCACACTGCAGAGCAGTCTGATGATCTGATTATGCTGAGAGACTGCCACTTTCTTGACGGGGTGGGAAGTATAAGGGGATGATTCCCATTGTTTCTCTTTCCTCAGCTCGGTCCTCAGTCAAATATTGGTAAGAAATGTGTGGGTTTTTCATGCGTCTTCTCTGGAAAATTGCTTTCCCTGGTTCCTGATAGAAATCAACAAGACAGTCCCTTGAGTGAATTCTTCCTGATGTGCCAGATTTAGTGAGTGTCTCAGTGTGCAGAAAGCATGTGGAAAAAAGCTTTTGAGGTTTATAAAACACATGGCATTTGCTGTGGTTTCTTTTTTTTCCTGTTTGCAAGTGTGATGATCTGAAGAATATGAGATGGTTTTTACTCTTTCTTTCTGCAGATGCCGAAATTATAGCATGGAACTAAAGGCCTCTGCCAAATAGTAACTGCCACTGGATATCAATCTGTCTACTAGTACCAGGCTGTCATGAGCAATTTTCTATGACAGGACTGGTGTTAGTCTGAGCAGGTTTATCATGATAGACTTAAACAGTATCTCAGGCCATTTTTTGTTTAATACTCTGGTAATTTGGATGTTCATTGAACCATGAACAATCTTAGCACCAAAACTGCAGGTGAGCTAAGAAAATGTACTGCTCTTATCAGAGAACAGCAAGGATATTTAAAACACACCTCTGGCTTCTACTATAACTTTAGGAAGATCATTTACCTTCTCCTTATTTCTACCTGCCTCTTTCTCAGATGGTGATAACGTCACTGAGTGCAATGTAATTTAGTGAATACAGATTTGCAAGGCATTTGGGCATTTCACATAAAAGGTTTTGCAGTAATTCTTGAGAAGACTGAATTCTTGCTGGTGAAGACCATAATAGTCACCCTGAGATGAGACTGCTCTCAAAAACTATGAGAGAAAGAGGAGGAGGGGCCCTGAGGCTATGAAGGGTGAAACAATGTGGAGGCAGCACCCTTGGTGACAGACCTTTTTTGGGGGGCTGAGGAACACTTACCATTGTGTGTAAATCCACTGGGTTCAAATCTTCCCATGTAGGACAATCCAGCATGTTCTTTTCCCTGGAATTATCGAAATAAGCACATAATAGGGACAGCAGAAGGGGATGTGCAGTAGAGGATTAATGGAAACTTGATATAATTGGTATGATTGTCACTAAGTATGGCACTGCCTCCTAATATGCCATCGTCTTTACATTAAGAAGAAAAATTAAACCCCCAAATATGGTGATTTTAAGCTGTGATTCGTCCTTTGTTCTATCCGCTCACCTAAGCCCTGTCTGTGCAGCAGTAAAAAAGGCACAAAGTGATCAAGCAGAAAAGCACTTGAGATTTTTAGTTTTTACCTTTTAGCAAGCTGATTTGAAAATTCACAAATATATTTTGTGGTGTTCTGTTGGCTGTCTTGCTTCTTTCAGTGGCCACTGGGCTAAGAAGATGAGGGCTTGAAAAAAGCAAAGCTTGAAATTCCTGCCAGAGGTGAATGGTAAGGACCTCCTGGTGTTCCTTATTTTGTATGGTTTTAGGCATGTTGAGTTTGATAACTGATTCTGTACAGCTAATCCAACACAGGAGTAAGTAGCAACACAAGGACCAGGCAGAAAGAGTGGGAAAATGGTAGAAACCTCAGAAGCATGGCTGAATGTAAATGCTGAAAGAAAAGTGCTGGCTGTACAAGGAATATGAATGATGGGTTAGTGATATCCATCATCTCTGCCTTTTCTCTATACTGAAAAAATAATTTTGTGAGAACTTATTATGATTATCTATTAATGTTTGTATTTGAGAAAGGAATGATATTGGATTGAATGATACATGCATCATTAATTTTGGTCATAAGACAGTCTGAGATTTTGGCAACAAAACAATCAGAAAAGGGCTATCTCTATTTTTGAACTTTACTCATAAAAATTTTTTTACTGTGATGAACACATAGTCCTGAAGACACACATCCCTATTTGATGCTCTTCCTACTTGGGTCTCTGAGCTATTAGGAAATCAAACTTTATCATGTTCCCTTACACTGGAAGTAAGCCTGGCTCTTGCAGGGAAGACAAGTTGTCGCTATTAATATATTTATTTCCCAGAGGTCATTTAGGTGGGTCTTTTATCATCTTTATAGCAGAAAATGACAATGTGATATTGTGAGGACCCTGAAATAGAGTAAAAAGACTTTTCTTATGTGTAAACTCAAGAAAAGCCTGGTCTATAGAATCAGGATTTTGCCCATGAAGCTCAGAGAGGTGACTCCTTTTCCTAGGATCTTTCTTTTCCTTGGGCCTCTAAGCAACCTGGTCTAGTGGAAGGTGTCTGTACCCATAGTGGTGGGATTGGAACTACTTGATATTTAAGTCCCATCCAACCAAAACCATTCATCCTGGTTGGGGAAAGGACTTTATTTGTAAATTCAGGAGAGGTGTTAGGAAGGAATAGCTGCATTAGGAGTAGATTAATTAATGCTCCCTTATTTCCAAGTCTAGTCTCTGGTGGAATGATGATTATTTGCTTATCTTGCATCCATCAGTAGCAGACCTTACCCTGCTGCCTCCCCTTTTATTTTAAAATATTTTCCATGTAATTTGTGTTCCAAAGCACATTTTTTTTTAACATACGCCCAATCCTTTTAGCTTAGTGTGAATTTTGGATTTATTTTCCGGTTGTAAATAATGTATCCATTAAGCTGTATGTTTAACATTGCTCAGTTTCCTGTTAGTATTTACCCTGCAGTAATCTTCAGCAATAGAACAGTGAAAGGTTCTGTTTATCATTTGGTGTTCATTTATTATTAATCTCAGATTTGACAGACTCCAAGAATCTATTGTTGTTTCTTGTAGCATATAAGTGAGCTGGAGGAACTGATAGATTTTTCATGTTTGATGGAAATAATAATATGCATTTTTCTAGAGTACTGTTGTTTTTCCAAATACACTACCTGCTAAAGGAGATAATTGTTCTGATCTTTTCTGCAAGTCTTGATTTTAAAATGTATTATAGTAAGATCAATTGAAATTGTATTCCAAATTTAAAAAGACTGGGAAATACAATAAAAAGCACACAATAAAATTTTACGGGTATAAACTTATTTAACAAAATTGTTCTAAAATATAAATGAGAGCATTCAATCAATTTTTCATGGTCTCTAACTCTGAGGGTAGTAAATCACATAAAAATGCAGTACTTTTGGTGAATTTATAAATTCCCATATTTTTCTTGCATCGGAATTAATATTAAGGCGATATTTCTAACACTAATCCACAGTCCTTTTTTTCAAAAGTAAATTGAGCCCCTAAATTTGAGTCCAGCTACCATTGCTACTCTCAGAGACTTTGAAACAAATGAAAATGCCAACTAACAAATGATAGCATTTAGCTGCTACTGGGAATGGGAAGATCCCAGATCTGGAGTGCTACCAGATACAATTACTTTATCTGCACTGTGCCTTCCCTCAGTTTATTGCCTCTGGTATTAGACCAGTCTGTCAGACTCCTGTCACCTTCCTGCCGTTGCATTCTGAATGTGACTTATTCATGCAAATAACACCCATTTACCAATCATTCCTGAATATGCTTAGATTCTTTCGGAATTTTATCAAAGCTGCTTCACTTCCCTTTTTCTAGCTTACTTGCATTTAGGTTTATTTGACTTTTGGAGGTAGCAATGTCAGCTCTGAAATCCTTTTTGTCTATTTAGTGTCTATTATCTGGCAATATACATGGAATGAAAATCTATAATTTGACAGATGGCAAGGAAAGTCAAAGTAGTAAATTTAGATCAATTCATGGTCTACATTCTTGGAAGTGGTTTTAGCCTTTAGTGGGCTTTAAATTGATGTAAAGCAACTACTGGAACAAAGATTTATCAAAGTTCTTTTTATAGTTAAACGTGGTAGCAGTACTCGGAAAGGTGTATATCAGCATGACATTTTGTTAATCAGTTTTGAAACAATTGAAACAATTGTGGAATTTCTAGCTCTGAATTTTGAATATTGCAAAAATCAAAAGATTCCTGAGAAGCTGGGTAGACAGAGTCTGAGTAGGGACTCAGACAACTGAGACTGTTGGAGACTATGGAAGTCCTATGCCAATAGGAATCTAGTAATTCAGATTTCTTCTCTGTGTATATCAACTAAACTGAAACCTGACAAGCAGAAATGTGATCAGACAAGTAATTTCTGTAGGTGAAAAATACACAATATGGCTTCTGTCTATCCCGCTGTGGCTGAGGCAAAGAGTTGCCTGCTCATTCTCCCCTACTGGTGGAAACCTGCAAAAGCACCAACTCTTGTTCTTTCCCAAGCACCCGGAAGCTGAGAAAGTTGTACTTCTGTATCATAAGGTATAATGCAGTGGAAGGAGTAGGGGGATTAGAATAGTAATGCAGAAATCAGTAGAAAGGCCCAAGAAAACAGAAGGGAAAACAGTTCTTTAAATTTTTCTTAAAATTTCTCATATAGTCACAGGCAGGTGTGTGGGTGGACAGGCAGGAACATACAGGAATGTGTCCCCCCAGTCCCCTTGCAGCTGTGCAACGATGTGCCTGCACACACAGTTTTGTTCCCGTTCTGACTCCAGCCTGGAATTTGAAATGGGATGACCATCTTGCACTGTGGGAAGAGCCTCTGTATGTGGTTGCTGTCAATAGTGGCAGGAGAGAGGAGGAGAATGACGCTGGCATTTGAAAACAGCACAGTGCATCCCAAAATTCTCATAACCCTAACAATGGTAGTCCATCTCCATAAAAAATTTGATTATGGGGGGCCCAAGATTTCCTTGTGGATGATTACAGTCTTCTTAACCTTCAAATAAAGTAGTGAAGAAAACAGAACATTAAAGGCCTAAATAGTTTCCTACATAAGTTTTGAGTAGCAAACATATATGAAGAGCACATTACTCTGTGATGACAAGGAATTGGCTTTCATGTCCCTCACTATCATTTTGAAGGTTAAAATTGGTCCCTGGGTTAGAAGCACTTAAGCAAGTGTTATGTCCAGAGTAGAATGGTTTGGCACTCTTTTAGATTCCTCAGGGAATCTCATCTGAATCCCTTCATCAACTGGGGAGGCAATAGGTCTATTGCAGGACAAACCAAGTCTTCCATCTTCCTTTGGTTGCCCTGGAATTTCAACCTGGGACTGAAGACATCCTTTCTTTACTGCCACTGTTTGACACTCATGTGGGCATCAGTAGTCAAATTATGATCTAATGTTTGAAAATATTTCCTACATTTATAATCATGTGTGTCAGAAGAAATCCATGACCACCATGAAATGGGATTTAATGGGCTCCATCTGAGATCACTGGCAGGTAGGAAGATACCACTTGTATATGGTAAATTATGAATGACTTATCTAAGGTATGTATGCTGTAACACTATTAGGTCATATCACTCTGAAAGAGTCACATCATGTCTTGTAAGGAATTGGACACTTTATTCTCTGTAAATCACAGTGTTAGTAGTAAACAACTAAATAAAGATAACTGAGTCTATCATGTGATTGTCTACTTCCACTGTAGAAAGTGATGATTTGACAGAATATTTTTTTTTCCATTGGAAAAGCAAGAATGCAGTTTGATGTCTGCTCTGATGTGTATTGACTTACAACTGTGACATGGGTCAGTTTTGCCTGGCTTGAACACAAGCTAGTTGACTTCCTATTGCATGTCTACATTGACACTTCACAGCAATTAAATCACTAAACTTATAAAATATGGGTTACTTATTTGAAATAAACCATGAGACTGAATGGCATGTGTAGTACTGAAACAATTCACTAAATGCACATGTGTGCTCCTAATTCTTGCAGACTTTATAAACCCGCCATCTGACACTTCCAGGAAATGCTTGTGTATGCACTGTGGAGATCAATACCTTCTTGGTAGGAAATTACCGTTCTGTTAGTCTGGGAGATCAGTGTATTTAGAATACAGGGGGCAGGGCTCACTCTGTGTTTTATGTCCAAATTACCATATTTTTCTGGTATAGTCAGTTGTTTCTGTTTTACAATTTTTTTGGCATGCATCTTAAGCAGAACACCCAAAACTAGAAGTAATAATGGTTTGGTTTCCTGCCTGCATTGATTTCTTCTCTCTCTGCTAAGAAAGGATAAAATTTGCACTTTTTAGATTTGCAGTGAATCTGCAAGTGCCTTATAGGGAAACCAGCAGCAATCTCCTAAAAAATGGCAGTAATAGACATCTTTGATATATTTTAACACTGTGAAACTGTGAAATATATATGAGTATGTTTGAAGAGTAATATGAAGAGTATGTTTGTGTAGTGAAGACAACCAGCAGCAAGTGTTAGAGATAACAGAGCTGGTGTTATTAGTGTACTGCTGGATTTAGCCAGGAGATTTAGGCTGCAGGGGTCTGCCCTTGTCTGATATGTAAAACAGAGTAAAGCTTTATTCTTTCTGTGCTTCTGTTTGCCCATCTTTAAAACAAACAAAGGTGCTGACTTCCTTGGTGGGGAGAGAGTGATTAAGAGAGAGGGAGGGATTTTTACTCCTCAGGGGTGCATATTTTTACTCCTCACTCTGATGTGTATAAGGGTATTACAGACCTTTAAAGGGAGGGCAGAAAGCACTATTGTTTGACTATTTATGTCAAGATGAGAGCCAGCTTAGGAACCAAAAATTGTAGAGTAGGAATGCAAGGTGCAATGCTCTTTGCTTGACAAGTGGTCACAACAGACAGTTTATCAAATGGAATATCAAGAAGGGACTTGATCAGAATGTCTAAATATTCTCCTGCTTTCAAAAATATCCAATAATAAGAAGCTGAAGAGGAAGAACCAGTGGCTAGAAGTCAAAACCTCAGAAACTGAAATGAAAAATAGGATTCATGTTCAAATTGAATGTGGATACATTTTGGGGAGATATGCTTTTGCTAAACTCAAATTATTGCTCTCAGAATGGGTGTAATTGAATGAAAATCTTTGGTCACTGGTAGAAAGATGCTCTAATGGTTTCTCTGGCTTTAACATGGGAAGCTATGGCAACAAATGACTCCAGCAACAAGACTCTTTCCCTTCATTAAATGAAGCAGCTACTATTGAAGGATCTGCCACTGTTGTCTTCCCCTGAAAATCTCTGACACAGAAATTTAGCTCCAGAAGCAAGGCAGTTGCCAGGTGTTGAGCTGAATCAATGGCCTCTTACTTGCTGCAAGGGAAGGAGACTGTAATCAGCTGATGGAAAAAAGACTTTCAATATGTCAGTAATCAAGGGCAGGGTTGAGGCTATTTGTATATCCTCTTCAAAATATCCAAGTTTTCAGTGTATTAAAATACTACTGATAAGCTCCGATTCCTCAACATTTTTAAACTAAACAAAAATGAGGCCCTGCTTTCTCTTCTGGTTATATTTTTTTTTCATTTGTTTGTGTGGTTTTTTTGTTTTTTTTTTTTAATAAAATTTACAATACTTCATTTGTTTCGGGTTTTAATTAGTGTGCAGATAGCACAAAATGTAGACAACATGCAGTGGATAAGAAGACTTTCAGTGCAAAAAGGTTACATGCATATCAGTCATGTTACATTTTCTGATTTCTGGTTAATGAGATACATTGCACTAGCTACAATAGCATTTCCTGCAAACATAGAATAAAAAATCATGCACTTAGATTTCTACATGTATAATTGCATCTGCTTGTAGGTGAAAGGCATCCTACAACAAAGCCAAAGGCATCCAAAATTTGTGCCAAGATCCCTAGATTCTACCTCACTGCTGGGAATGTGGGCGTTTCTGCAGGAGCTTCAAATACATTTAAATGGAGATTCAGATTCGAAACTGGACATATAATCTTCTGTTACTATTGCTATATTATTTCGTCAT
Source organism: Monarcha castaneiventris obscurior (assembly GCA_026261815.1). Taxonomy (NCBI): domain Eukaryota; kingdom Metazoa; phylum Chordata; class Aves; order Passeriformes; family Monarchidae; genus Monarcha; species Monarcha castaneiventris. Next base: position 19,167,136 of record JAMPIT010000379.1, on the reverse strand, counting down.
GTTTCCACTCTTCTTGCTGATCATTTTCTACTTTCAGAGCTTCAGAGTTAGTGGTTCTTTAAGACAAATTGTGTTGCTGGGGTCTGTGTCCTATTGTTTCAGAGCTCTTGCTAGTGCAGGAAGATATGGCTGTTGCAGTTGATATTCTGCTCACATTCTCAGGCTTTTCCTTGCACCACAAAGGCTTTGCTAGAGCTGCCTTTGTGCACAAGGAAAGCTGAGTACCTGGAACATATTTTGCAGCAAGGGATAAACTGCAGAGTCACCAAATCATGTAGCATAAATGACCCTGCCTGTAGCAGCACAAGTGCCTCAGTCAGGGGTGCCTAAGTATCCATGTGGATGTAATGAATGCAAATAAATTAATTGTGCATAATTTTATGCTTTCTAACACAGGGGGGAGCACATTAAAATTTCATTTGTCATGCTGAACCATATATATTTGCAATCCAAAGGCACAAGGCTTGGATTTTCTTGTTTCTCCCAGAAAGTAGGTGATTTTTAAAAATTTTATTTTTTTTTTTTAAATCATATCATCATTTACACTATAATGAGTCAGACAGATCTTATTTTCAGAATATTTTGACTCATTGTATTGGTTCTGGGATGGAATCAGCTTTCCCCACAGCAGCCCTCACAGTGCTGTGCTTTATATCTGTAGCTAGAAAGTCACTGATAACACACCAGCATGCTGGCTGAGCACTGCTTCCACAGCACCAGTGCTGTCTCTACAACATTCCCTCCCTCACCATTAGGCTGGGGGTGGGAAAGACACACCCAGAGTATGAGAGGACACAGCCAGGACAGCTGACCCGAACTGATCTAGGGGATATGACATGGTGCATGGACCACTGCTCCAAATTTTTTCCTCCAAATTTGTCCGAAGAGGGACACATGGTCTCAACAATAAAAGTTGAGAGAAAGAAGAGAGGGTGGGCATTAATTGTTTACGAAGTTTGTCTTCTGGAGCAACCACTACATGTACTGAAGCCCTGTGAAAGAGCTGGACATCACCTACTGATGGGAAGAGGAGATAAAATCTTTTGTTTTCCTTTGCTTTTGTATGTGGTCCTTGCTTTTGCTTTATTGAACAGTCTTTATCTTGATCCATGACCTTTTTCCAATTTATTTTCTTCCCCCCTCTCCTACCATCCTGCTGAGGAGGGGGGTGACAGTGCAGCTTGGTGGGCAGGTGGTGTCCAGCCCACCACACCCACTGACAATTTACATTGTGAATAATGGATATCAAACAAACCTGCTGTCACAAATTACAGGGTCATCCACAGCTGGCAAGGAATTTTGTGTCAGTTATATGCTGTCACTACAGAAACAGAGAAACCAAAATGCACAGGAAAATGATGAATCAGTGTTCTGTTACAAACAGTACTTTTCCTCAGCTGAATGCAAAGACTCTGAATCCCTGTGCCTGAGAGAACAATTGGGAGCATTAATTACAAGCATGGGGCAGAAGGTTTCATCTTCATTTGAATTTTGCCTTAGGGTAACAGGGCAGTATCAAGCCCTTGTCCCTGGCTTCTGGGCATCTTTAATTACCTGCCTCCAAGTTTCTAACCACCCTGTCTCCCTCTCTGTCACCATGACAACATCCCTGCTGTCAGCGTCCTGAACTTTCTGCCTGTGTTGCAGTCACTTGGAAACCCATCCAAGTAGTTCAAATAATATGGAAATAATACAGATATATAGAAAGGCGAATGTGGAAAGATTTTCTCCCATCTCCTGGCAGCTCCTGGGAGGCCGGTGACTGTGGGGAATCCAGGAGTGTCCATGGGGACTGTTTGTGTATGAAAAACTGAAAACTTGGCTTGTTTGTCTTCCTGGATGAAAAAAACCTGTTCTCTATGACTTGTTAAATCCATCAGGTTTCTAGTCAAGTGTTGTATGGGGTAGGAGTGAAAAAAAGCAGACAGTGGAAGGGTGGGAGGCAGTGAGGAGGAGCACAGTGAAATGCACGTCTAGCTGCTGCCAGCTGAGACCTGCCTGGAGCACCTGGCACTCCCAGATCTCTGCTGCTGCAGGTCGCTCTCTTTCCTGCCTCACAGAGTGCCCTGGCCCTTCGCTGTTGTGCCACTCTGACTGCCTCAGCTGGCCACAACACACTTTGGGCTTCTCAATTCTCAGTGGGTTAATGAAATTCCTCAAACCCAGCTTCCTGTGTGTGTAATTGCAGTTACACTGCAGAATTTGCACTGTGGTTTTACTGACCCCTTAGAAACAGATGTGGTTAGACTGAGACTCATCTGTTGTTGCTCCTATTATAATCCCCCAAAGCAGAAGCTGTTCTCAAGTGTCACCTTGCTGTCACCCAGAGTGTTTCTCTCTCCCATCTTTTTGCCAGTGCAGCTATGACGTGTGTCTGTATTAGTAATGGACTTGGCACAGGATGTGATTTGTCTGCAGAGTATGCTAGAAAGTAAACCGAGGGATTTATGGGTATTCAGCTGACCATTAAAGGGCATACTAAATCTTACAGAAGATGACCTCAGGAAGAAGAGGGGAGTAAACAGACTATTGACCCATTGCCAGTCATGCTTATTACTCTCTGCAACAGGGATTCTCCCTGTCTTCCAGCTGGAGATGAAGGCCATCTGGGCTGAGAGAAAGTTTGCAGACTGATGCAAAGAAAGATTTAGGTAAATAGAAATATATGTGTAGAGCTCAGTATTGACCTTTTCTGGGCATGTGTTATATTCTGAGGTGCAGGAAAAATTTGTTTTGAAGAAGATGTTTGGGAATAATTTTATTCTCAGGTTTTAAGTCCTTTAGGCTTCCAAACATAATTTGATTAAAATGGAGGGAAGTTTAGGGGCAGAAACAAAGATTTAGTTTTGAAGGGACAGTACTGCATGGTTTTGCTAGGCTGAAAGCAGAGAGATGAGAAGCCTTTCATCAGACAGCTGTGGTGGAAGGGCAAATAGTCACCCCTCAACAGCTGGCACTACAGCACTGAACTGAGTATTGAACCCTAAAAATATTCTTAAGGGTCATCTCAATGGATACATCATGAATATATTGAGGTTCCCATCTGATTATGTCTCTAGTGGGTTTCTGCTTAGTGATTCCAGATCTGTCATTTGCAAAAGTTGTTCCTCTGTTAATCTCTCTACTTCCTGGCAGCAAATTAGTCCACAAATAGGCACATATACACGCAAAAACAAACAATCATCTTCTTCAGGCAAATCTAAGGAAAGCACTCCCAGAAAAATCTGCCACCAACCATTTATTTTTATAGTTGTGTACATTATACCATTATAAACAGTCAAACCCATGTAATTAATAATTTCTGCATACTCATGCCTTTTTAATATGTGAGGTTGTGCTCCCAATACCTGCCTGAGTTTCTTGAACCCAGTCATGCATTTACTATTAATTCAGGCTTTTATTAAACTGTCTGAAGATGAACAAAGAGCACCTGAGGAAGGGGCTGCTGTTGAGCTGTCAGGGTGATATTTACATGATATACCTTATTTACACAATAACTAGAACAAAAGGCTGAGATTCCTCCTACAAATGGGTGGGACTGAAGCCATGACTCTGTACGCTCCTGGACTTCATGTCTGCTTACCAAATTTGGATCCTGAACTAAGTTTTGAAAAGTTCTCTTGCAGGATTGGAAGGAATAACCTGCTTTGAACTCTAAATCTAAGTATTAAAAAAAAAAATAAATAAAAGCTGTAGCTACTCTTCTATATTTAGGTACCTGAACAAGTGACCTGATTTCTAAAGCACTGAAGTTAAACTCTGAATTAAGGTTTTTGCTGACATCTGTGGGAGTTGTTACGTGTAAGAACTTCAGAAAATCAGGTCATTCATTTTGCAGTTCTGATTTGGAGAAGGAATCTAATTCTGTGCTCCAAAATTTGGAATTTGATTGTGTTTGTAGTCTAAGCTCAGCTCTGACTTTGTTTGGAGTTTAGATCCAGGTTTAAAAAATAGCTTGTGGAAAGCTGAAAGAAACCCCAGCAACACTACCTTTGCTATCTTTTTAAGAGAAAGAGACCTTATAAGTGTAATTTGAGTGTGTGATGATAGGAGCTTAGATTATGTGTTGGCTTAGGTTACGAAATGCAAGACACCTCACAGTCAGCCCCTTTTTCTGCCTATCCAAGGTACAGATCTTAGGATTTGACATTCCCTTTCTTCTTGGGGTTTTCTCTTGAGTTTCCCATCTCCAGCATTACTTTACACAAGGCAGAGGCAGAGAGGAGATCTGGTAGGCCAGTGAAGCCCTGTGAGATGTTGACTTACTTCACAAACCCCAACCCAATATCAGCATGCTGGCCATGGTGTGTCACTGCCCCATCAGGGACAAACCCCGCTCTCACGGCTTGCTGGCCCATCGGTCTGTGTCTGTCTTGCCATAGCTCAGCACTGTGGCTTCAGCCCCAAATCTGCCTCGTGTCTCCTGCCTGCTGGTCCTACCTATTGCCCCACTTCACCTCAGACTCCTACCAGAACAGCAATGCTCAGACCTTCTGCACTGCAGGCTCAGGCGCTGAACAGGAGGGCAGCGGGTCTGTGTCCTGGTCACTCTAGTGCTAGGTATCATCTCTGATGGGTGTGACCAGTGTGTCCTTGGTTGGAAGGGATGGGACATATAGACAGGTAAGAAAGGAAAACTGAGAGTGAGGATTCTGTCAAAAAAATCTGTGTTTAAGTTAGTACTTTTGTACTCACATGAGAAAGCTGTGAAGAGCTATTTGGAACAGAAAGAGTTACTGCATTTTAGCAAGTCAGGTCTGTTTACGTGCAACTGTCAAGGCAAATGCGATGGGGGTTTGAAACTAATGCATTTTACTTAACAAGTACGGTGCTCAAGGTTCAATCACCAAGGTGCATCTCATGAACTAAGACAAGATTTTAGTCCATTTTTCTTCTTAGTGCTCAATATCAGTACATTCTCTGCCTGCTCATCTGTTGCTGATACATGACAGGTTAAGCCAAGAAACTTCCCTAATTAATAATGTGAGTTACAAGAGCTTGTACTAACAGAGACCAGGAATTCAGGTGTATCAACTCATCCTCTGTGGATTAAGGCAGGAGGGGACATTAACACATATTCACTGGAGGGCTGTGTGTGCATTCAGACACAGGTTACTGATTTCCTATCTTCATCAGTTAATATGAAGTTGACAACATTGATGAAGCTTATTAACTTTTTCACCTCTTTTAGTATCTTATTTATTTGGGTTGTAAGTGCTTTGGCCCATGGAAAGTCTCTTGTCTTCAATTAATGATGTTTGCACTGGCCTCAGCTGCACCTTTAGATAATGTTTCCATAAAACATTATAAAGCAATGATTACCAGTGACTGATGGGAATGATTACCTGTTCCATATAAGTAGCTGCATAAAACTGTGTGCTGCCAGACAGAAAGTGGGCAAGGCCTTGCCAAGAGTGCACCTGGAATTCACTTGGGACTTATGATGGTTCTGCTTTGGGGATTTACTGGAATTTAATCAGGGCATGAGAAATTTCATCCTAGAAACCCCAATTAATCCTTCTGCTTGGTCTCCACTGAGACCTCTCCAGTTATTGCAAGGGTGCATGGTACTCTCCAGTGGTCCTTCAGAGGGAGGAAACTACCACTCTTCAGCTTCAATAAATGCTCAAAACAGCTGAAATGAGAGAATGCCATGTAAAAATCTGCTCTGAGGTCTTCCTTGGTTATCAAAAAGGTAACTTCTCTAGTGTAAGCACTGTAATTCTTCATCATTTGTGTGTGCTGCCACATCTAATAAACACTGGAGCAGAGGCATTAGCCTTGTCTGTCATCCTTATTTTCTTCATATCATACTGCTATCCCAGTGTAAGTGAACTACTTCACCCTTAGTGACAGTGCACTGGCCAAATTCCAGTGCAAACATATTGAACAGTGAAATCAAAATAATCAAAATGGACAGTATTAGCATCTCCAGTACTTTAAGTATGTGCTTGTTAAAACTGACAAAACCATATTGCAACATGCGGTGTGATAACATTTGAAGAGCTGAGGCTTGGAGAACTGACTCTCCCCTCGTCCCATGGGAGGTGACCAGCTGATGCAAACACTTGGAGCCCTGGATCCAAATGCATTTATTCATGACGGGCTGTTCTGGTTGCCCATCCTTCCCAAGATGGTGATTATATCATTAGCTTTGCATACTGAAACACAGTGACCTAGTAAAAGGTACATATAATTTAAGTATTGAATAGAATAGATGCTGTAGCTAGTACATTATGTAAGCTAGCATTACAGGTGATTGATATGTATGAAATTAATCTCTATAAGCAGGAAAAAAGTAAGAAAGGGTTTGTCTTATCTATAAAATAAACAGAGTATGTTCTCTTGGCTATGATACCTCAGGGCAAGTACCATAGCAGAATTTATATCCACGTGAACAAAATTTCTGGATGTTGTCAGGAAAAATCTATCTTGACTGTCTCACCTCTGTCTACTTTTAGATTTATTTCTTCCACTAATTGATGGATAACCCTTTGCTATTTGTTACTGCTCTTTCCTGTGAGTAACTGTAGCTAAGTCCTTCTTTGAAAATGAGGACAGATTTTGTATATACTTTTCTTACACTAAGAGCAGTCAAAAAGCCCCTCTTCAGGTATCAAGGAACCTACATTTTCATAAACTGTAATAATTATGTTTCTCTTATTTTTAAGTAAACTTCCTCCTCCCACACATTTTTTTACTGTCAAAAGCAATGAAGTAAATAGTCAGCCCTGGAAAAAGGTCAGTACTGTCACTGTTATGTATTTATCAGTTCTTTGAAATTAAAAGTGTCTTTGTATCTGGTTTGGGAGTAGGATTGTAATTTCATCCCAGTGCAGATTGATTCCATTGCGGATTTTTTTTCATAATTATTTTGCCTTGTAAATGACATTAATTTTTATGCCTGATGAACAGGGATGCTAAAAATGGTATATCAAAGCTGTGTTTAATGGATTAGTTTGCTTTCAACAAAGGAAACATTTCTGAGAGGAAATATTCTGAGATTTTCAAAATAATTTTAGACCATAATTTGAAAGCAACAAAAAACTCCATTTATATTTCCAATACTGGAAATGCTGTTATTCTTTCTCCTAGGCAATGTGAGATCTGTTGTTTGACAGCTGCATTGTCTTCCATAGTTGACTTGTCCCTTACTGCATTTCAGCAGTATATTTTTTTTTCTCAGTAACAAATTATAGAATTTCAATAAGAGGAAAATAAATTTGCATTTAAGAGATGTTTTTCAGTAGTGGAATCAATCTTAGAAATAAAAGCTGGAAGATTTAGTTTGATAATTTTAATAGTCAAGAGATTCTGTGGCAACCTCTCTGCATGATCTTTTTGGTTTTCAGTGAAAAATTTAAGTGTTTTGTTTAAGGACAAAATGATTTTGGTTTGAGTTTTTAAAAAAGTTGTTGAGTTCTGTGGGACATGCATGGAAGAACATTTTCTACTGCTCTGGAATTCAATTCCTACTTGGAGTCAGCATAGTTCATAGATCTCAGTGGAAGAACAGGAAATCAAAGTTGGTTTAATTTCTGGGTTTAGTATCTTCTTTTGGTCTGGCAAAACTGGGGGTGTCATATTTCATACCTAAAATTGTTTTTCACCACTATATATACATGCACAAATATGTAAATATACCAACACATTCATATAATATGCCACCTCTAAGTCATGTGCTCCTACAGACAGGAGGATGAGAGCTTAAAGATTTTAAAAAGTGTTATTCACAGAAAAGGCCTCATCAAATGCCTCTGTCATTCACAAATTAATAATGAATTCAGATGGTAGTGTCCACGTAAGAAAGAAGACAGAAAAAAACCCCAAACCCTTTAAATTTTAAAATACTTTTTTTTACAACAAAGAGATACTTTTCAAAGACCAGACAGATTTAAATACAAGATCAGTGAAATGTTTAATTTCTATTCCATTAAATATTCCAGTCTGCCTAGCCTTAAATTTTAAAAAAATATTGTCCAGTAAAGGGGAAGTTTTCATTCCTAGAAACTCAAACACTTTTTTTCTTGGACTGTCAGTGAGACAAAATCAGGATTTTTTAAAATATTAATTATATAGCTAGAATGATAGAAATGCAAGTTATTAATGTAGATTAATGCATAGTTCCTTATTGATGTAGATGAATGTGTAACTAATATTTCTGATAATTTATTAAAATATTATTTAAAACATTCCATTAGTGGAATCAAAACTTTTTTTCTTTTTTTTTGTGAAACGTATTTTTCAAGAAATGCAAGTGAACTTTATTCCGATCAGTGAAGGCTGAAGGATGTTTCTAACCTTTTTTAACCTTTGCATCTGATGCTGTTTGTGCTCCTGGGCTGCGCAGAGGAGGGCCCAGGCTGGATCAAGGCTCTGCACTCCAGGGGCAGCAGTGCCACCACGTCCTCCAGGGTGCTGTGCCAGACAACTGGGGCTTCTCTGCAGCTGCTCTTTGTTGGGCTTCCTTCAGGTTTAGTGGCTGATTTCTTTTTTGCTCCTAGAGAAATCTCTCTGCAGGAGGGGCTAGAGCATTTCTGTGAAAAGATTATCTTTCTTTCATGGTACATCCTTTTTGATCCTTTCGCAGGCATACAGCTGAGTGGACATTAAATCACATGCTTTTGATGTGGCAAGAATAGGGCTGTTTGGTCCCAGACACCATTCATACCTGACCAGCCTTGAATTTCTCTCACCTGGAAACAGAAAAGACTGAGTGAGTGGCGTGAGTTAAACTTTCCACACCTGATTATAGGCTTATTAATGATACATTGTTTCTCAGTCATCTTTTTGGGCTAATGTTGCTCTTTGATGTTTGCTTTAATCTTCCAGTATAAACAACCACACTGAAATCCCATAAACCCGACCCCAGAACAGCTAGCATGACATTTGCTCTTCTTAGATAAGGACAGCATGAATGTATTTGGTTTTATTTGTATTTGTATAATTTAAAACCTCTAAGAGATAATTAAACTTCTGCGTTTCATATGTTTCTGTTAAAATCACAAAAAGAGGATATTTATCCAAAATTTAAAATACCTTACTCCAGATTGCAGAACATTGCGTTGTAGCTGTGTTGTGTGTTGCTTAATCAAACTGGATCCAAAGACTGAAAAAATATCTTCAAAAACTGGAAAGGACTTCACCTTTTAGATTTAGAACATTTCTTGTTTTCATTCTGGGCTAGATGACTCAATAAATGAGTACATAGTTCAAGTCACAGTTTCAAGAACAATGTTTTAAATATTTCTCAGAGCTCAGATTTAGAAAAAAATAATGATAAAACAAAAAAAATCTTGTGTTTTGGGATAGAAGTATAGGTTGCCAAATTGCACAGTAAAATGTAATTAAATTTGAATTTAATTTAATTTAATTTAATTTGGACCCTTAATCCTCATTCCTTCTTGATCTAAATGTCTGTCTTTCCTCCACTGTCAATAGTGCATTTCCAAAAAATCAATTATTCTTTTTTTGGAAGCCTTGTTATTTTCTCTTCATTTTACTGAGTTTCACTGGGACTTCTAAATCATAGAATCAAGAATTAATAGTGAAGCCTTTTTTGTAGGAATGTCAATTTTTCTAGAATGTAACCAGAACTTTTATCTCAAAGGGCTATCACTGCCATGAAAGTGAAAATTAAAAACACAGGAGACATCAAAGTCCACAGAAAAAGGAGAGAGACAATAAGAAGCAGGAAAACCAAAAGGACCCTTAAACATGCACCTGGAAATTGCAAAGGAGATATTTTCTTGTGCTGTGATGCATTTCAGCTACATCCCCACCTATTTCAGCAGTCAAGGTGGAGTTGTGGTAATTCTGCCCCATGCCCTGCTCAGAACATCTCAAAATATTTGTTTTTTGTGGGTTTTCTGAGTTTTTTTTGTTTGATTGGGTTTTTTTATTTGTTTGTTTGTTGTTTTTTTTTAGTGATGTTTTCAGCACCTGATTAATATGAAAATGTTTTCTTCTAACTGTGAGGTCTTACCAGGACATTGCTGGCTTTTAAGAGCTGTCCATGTGTTTCTTCTCTCTTGGTTTTGATGAGTTAGGAGCACACATGGGTGAAACTAGGTTAAAGAGGCATGAACTTGACAAGAAAGCAAAACTATGGGCTTGGGAAAGAAAATGTTTTGTTTCAACAGTTATTTTACTACTTTAAAAATATCAGAGAACTTACACATGTAAACAATGCAGTGGTTTTGCCCACATGTATGCAATTATTTAAAGGCTTATTGGCTTATCAGGGAAAGCTTTCCTACAGCTGGAAATGCTTCAGTGAGCTGAGTAACTGCTGAGTGATGGGGACTGTTTCCAGAAACATGGTGTCCCAGAGGTGGTCGGACAACAGAGCAGATGAAGTGTGCTTTCAGGAAGGTCTGTGACATGGTACATTTAAGGACATCTGTAGAAGGCTAAATCATCACCTTTTCATTACACAGGAAGCAGCTGAAAAAGAAAAATGCCTTCTTTTTCCATCTGGTGGGGAGTCAGCCAGTGAGTCTTTTTTCACCATTTCTGTTTTAACCAAGGCGAATGTATTCATCCCCATTGAATGCAGGACTCTGGCTGTAGAGTAGCAACTCTGCACTACAAGAAGGAGCCCTGTTCACAGGAGGAAGAAGCCTCCTTACAGGGCTCTGTGCTGTGTGCACCTTTAGCTACTTGAAGGTCAGAAGACTCATCTGAGCAGATGCAAAAAGAGGGTAGGATGAATCAATAAATAGCCAGAGATAGCCACTTCTCTTCACAGACCAAAGGGACAGTCAAAATCAATGGCTAAGATGCAATGCCTTTCAGATGGCTAAAATTAAGAGAGGTGAATCCCAGTCAAATCCTACTGTCCATGTTTAAATGTGCAAGGATGCTGGGTTTTTTTTCCACACAGCTGCACCAAGCCTTTTTTTGGTTGGTTGGTTGTTTCATTGGTTGTTGGATTTTTGAATTTGTTATTTTGTGTGTGTGCATTCCAGGCAAAGCTGAGTGGAAGGAAATGGAAGGAAGTAATGTTGTGTAAAGAACCCAGTAAGAAATAATGCTGAGATGATCTGTACATATTGGTTATTTAATTATTCTACATATTTGGTTATTAATGAAAGATGTAGGAGAATGTTGCTTACCAGACCTCTTTGCTTACTGGTTATGTTTGGCCATTGCTGAAGGCTAAGAAGCAAAATCTGGGGTTCCCTTTAAAACAGTTAGTGCATAAGGTTATTAACAAGAGCTGGAGAACAGGAGAAAAGGAGCAAATGACACCAAAACCTGCCACAGTGTGTGGATATGGGATGTGTTACAACAGGCTAATGATGAGTATATGCCCCATGTGTGGATTCAGACATGTCAAGGGATGTGACAGATTAGGTCTCCAGTGATCTATTCAGAAGGTCAATGTCTAGAGAATATGGCATCACCTGTGTAATTCTTAGAGATGAAAAGGTGAAAGAAGTTTCAAAGCAAATGCTTTTATGGGATGAAAAAACGCCCTCACAATTAAACAAAGTGCTTGTATTTGTTAGCATAATTTATTTTTTCCATTTACTTATACCTTATTGCTATGTTAAAAGTGTAAGTAGTTTTTACTGCTTGTAATATTGATTCTGTGTTGAAATACATTTTAATGGAGTAATATGCCCCTTTATCTTATGAATTCTTGGGAATAAAGTCTAAAAATAAGGCAATGTTTGATTGCTTTCTTTTGCTTATCTGGTGATTATTTTATTAATAGATAATATAAAAGAAATTTGAATTTTGTGTTATATTTTAATTTTTTTCAGGCATTTTTTTATCATACTCCTCATCCCGGATACAGTCTCCATCACACACATGCCTTGAATTTGAGAATAAAAAAATCAAACTTGCCAAGTGCTAGTGGAAGTGCCTCATGTACTCATGTAGTGAGGAGGATCAGCTGGGAGATTGTGGTCATGGGAGGGAATGATCTGGGCAGGGATATAGCCTTTTCCTGACCTTCCTCATGCTGCTGCAAAGTAATTCCACTGGGTTGTCACTTTGCTCCCTGTCATCCCCTCATCACCCCACTGCTGGCTTTTCTTTTCATATCACATTAAAGGTGAAGCACTTGACTTCACCTTGAAGGCCCTTCAAAGCTGTACATTTCCTACAGATCACCTATAATTCACAGAAAGTGTCATCTCTTAGCCCTGATAGGTCACTGATGCCAGCCAGCTTCAACCTTCACATGTTAGCATTTCAAAGAAGCAGTTTCATGTCTCCTCCCCCTCTGCCTGCGAGGAGCTCTCTGCACACCTCGGTGAAGCTGCATCATTACCCTCCTCAGACACCATGGGAAGCTCTCTGTGGACAGGGGGCTTGTGACAGTCTCCAGACAATGAGGCTACTGGCAGGCTGAGCCCACTCTTAGCTGTGCTGCCCACCCTCTGCCCCATCATTCCCATCTCCTCCCTGCTGGTTGTCTCTTGTGTTGTCAGGCTTTTGTCCTCTATATCCCGCTGACCCTGTACAGAACTAAACAAACTGAGACCCTTGTTGATGACTCCTGAACATTCTTGTAATAGTAGCTTGTGAGAATAGAAATGTGACTGAATTTAGTTATCTAAGTCTTGGTTGTAGAAAGACTTGATTCATTACAGAATTTGTCAGACACATGCTTTGTTCAATAAGATGTATTTCTGTCTCACAATCTTCAAATGGAGAGAGTGAGTATTTATTTTAAAATCTGTGGTTAAGTATCTGAATGAATCATGCTGTTAGACAAGCTGTAATTTTGGTGTCATCAGCCCCTGCACATGCAGGTCCTCATTGTCACCCTGGCTCCTTGAGCTGCTTGCAGATGCTTCACGGGGAATGCCATGGCCCCAGTGGCAATTAACCAGGCAACAGCAAAGGTGCAGAAGGCTCTGTTCTAGGGCTGGTACTTGGCAAGGAGGTCATGTCTTCAATTCAGGGTTAATTACAAATAACCTCTGTTTTTGCGTAGCTGCATCCATGCACATGGGAATAGAATTAAAAGGAAGTGGAAAGTGATATATGGAGATCAAAGGGAGGCTGGAGGCCTGGAAAATGAAAATTATCCAGCACCTCTAAATATGCTCAGGCAACCTGTCACGTTACAAAACAAGAACATAAATTTGTCTTCTGACAGACTGGTGTGACCTTTGTGATTTACTCCATATAACCAATGCAGAATAGGAGAAAATGCATTCTGTATAGCAGGGCAAGCCAAAGGAGAGCACGATTAGTTGCTTTGGATGTGTGCAATAAAATACTTTGTGAGTAGTACATCAGTGCTGAGTGAGTTCTGCAGAGATGTAAATAGACAATAATGGTACTCTATAACTTTCTGTCTTATTTATAGAAGGCTGATTGTATTTTGGATTTTTTTGCTGTTCAGGATGGTAACTATGCACTCTGCTCATGTGAGGTTCCTGTTTTGGATCCTGCAAAGTATGGGGTTCAATAAAGTAGCAAACCAAAATTTAAAGACATCAAAATGAACAGTGTGGGATCAATGCACTCTTCAGAAATGTAGGCTTAAATGTAGGCTGGACTGAAATCTTGTGTATCTCCTGGCACAGTTGTAGAAAGTCAGGACATCATCTGAGCTGGTGTGATTAATTAGTCTGAATCTACTGGTGACTCTTTGCACATCTATCAGTTTTGCCCTTTTGGACATGTGACACATAATTCCACCTTGAATTCAGGCCCCTGCTGTTCCCTCCTGCCTTGCTGACTGCTCTGCCCCTCTCCAGGCAATAGACAGCTCCAGAGGAGCAGCTGGTCACCTCCAGTGTGCTCCCCACCATGAGACACAGTGCTGTGACAACACTGCAGAAGTGACAACCCTACAGAGGTCCCATCTCTTTCAGGTATTGTTTTTAACCCACATTTTTTAACCAATGCACAGCCTTTCTGACCTTGTCAGAAAGTCCTTAAGGATATGAGAGAAAATTATCTGTCTTTTATAAAACAGTTCATAAAACAAGAACTTTCATTTCAACATGTTTCTATAATAACTGCTTTAGAACACTATTTATTTATCTAAACTTTTTAAATACAGCTTAGAAGGAGTTTTGAGGAGCATAGATTTGTTTGTACCATAGTACATGAAACATTTTTTATGACCATATTGAAGAAATACTGTATTTCTAACTTAAAGTGAGAAGTAAACAGGGGTTACCTTTAGATAAAGGATAAACAAGACTATTTTTGATTCCCCAGCTGGTGCCTGAAGAGGCCTTCCAGAAACAGAGACTAGACAGGAATAAGGGAATAAGGGAGGTATTAATTTGAAAGGCCTTCAAGGTATCCCCTGGGGAGCCAGAGGCTACTGCCAAAATGGACCCCAATATGGACAACAGGTCATGAGTTCTTCACACGTTTATAGGTTTGGTTCATTTGCATATCAGGGTTAATTCTCCAATTAAAGCTTCAGTTTAATGATTTAATTCCCCTCAGCTTACCCCCCCTTAGAGGCTTTTTGGTTTATACTTTTTGGGCCTAGGACGGTCTGGGTGTCCTTGAAGGCAAAGCCTGGAGAGGCTTTGTTATGTCTACCTAGCACGAGAGAGCAGAAATTAACAGGTTACAAGAAACTTCAGAGTTACACACTAAGCAGTACAGAATCTGAAAAATATAAAAGTTAAAACCTGAGGTATCACAGTTATTTCACACTTATCTTCCTAGACAAAAGGTACCTAAATTTTAAAGTAGTCTACAGTGGTAAAAATGTACAAGAGTGAAAAATATAAAGGACAGGTTGAAAGTTAATGGGACGTCTTAGTTACTGACTGTGACAAATTTTCTAGTAAATTAGGAAATCAAAGGTTTTAAGCTGCCTGAGCCAATTTTTATCCAATAGAAGGACTGGTGGGTGCAAATCCTCACCCAGGAAACCAAGGTGATTTTTGCAAGTTACCTGCTGTGATTCTCAGCAGAATCTTCTGGGTTGGAATGGCTGGAAAATACTGCCTTTGGAGGTCATGCCACATCTGGAAGAGTGGCATTGGTAGACACAAGGGAAATTGCGAAATTGTAGCTGTGTAAATATAAAGTCAATCCCCATAGGCCAACATGTGGCCAAGGAAGATCCATCATTACTTAGTCTGTAGGGTCAAAAGATGTCCAGACTCTGAGGGAACTACTAGGCTCAACTGGCTCTGCCCAGCTTCTCATCAGCCCTGCCTGTATGCCCAGGAGCCCTGTTTTGGCACAGACCCAGACACCAAATCTTCATATTTTAGCTCAGCCTGTACCTAGTCCTTGCTCCCTGGATGGAGGTTGGACCTACATTGTAGGTTTGCCACCAACCCTGTGTCTATCTCCACCTCCTACTGCTCTGAGAGGGAGTTCCTGTACGGACCCTCATCACCAGATTAATCACATTGCCTTATCTGGGACTGTAAACAAAACCTCTCCCTACCACTGCGAGCACTGTCCCAGGCAGACCCTGCGTGGCTGTGCTAGGAAGGGCACTATTCTGCCAGCTGCAGACCTGCTGTGCACTGCGTGCACTTTAATGGTGCATCCCTTCCAAGCTTGGCAAACCTTCCTCTGTGAGTCAAACCCTTGATGAACATGCTGATGTGCTCCTGGAGGATAAACAAACATTTTAGGCTCTGACCCCAAAAGCTGTGTATGAATGGGCTGTTGAAAAGCTGAAGTTTCCTGCTGCAATATGAGGTATCCTGTATAGCATAGCAATGGAACAGCTGTCTGTAAATTTTAGGGGCATTGTCCCCAGTCCAGGAGGGAGCTGCCTTTTCTTCCTAAGCTAAGTAGTCAAGGGAGAGAGAGGGAAGAAGACAGATGGCTACAAGAGATTTCTGCTCTTTAATGCTCTCTGGAGGAGCTTTCCTCTTGTCAGTGTTTATGGGACCTCAGGACAGATGGTGGCTTAAATAAGGATGTCCTTCACACAGGCTGCTCCCTAAGTGAAGGAAACATGCCATGTAAGACCTGAGGTTGAAAGTTTCAGTCCCATGTTTTGAATTCCAGTACAGTAATGGCAGAACTTTCAGTTCTTTCAAACTGGAGTTTGTGCCTTTAAGCAGAATCACACAGAATCATTGAGGTTTAAAGGGACCTCTGTCCCTTTAAACTGTTACAACCCTTCTTCTCAAGCCGGCTGCCCAGAACCATGTCCAAATGGCTTTTGAATATCTCCAAGGATGGAGACTCCACAACCTTTCTGGGCAGCCTGTACCAGTGCTGGGTCACCCTTAATGTAAAAAAGTGTTTCCTGATGTTCAGAAGAACGTTCCATGTTTCAGTGTGTGACCCTTGCCTCAGGTCCTGTCAGTGGGCACCACTAAGAGCCTGGCTCTGTCCTCTTTGTCCCCTCTACTCAAGTATTTATAGGCCATGAGTCTTCTGCTCTCCAAACAGTCCCAGCTCTTCCAACCTCTCCTCACAGAGAGATGCTCCAGTTTCTTAATGATGTTTGTGGCCCTTTGCTGGACTCTCTCCAATGTGTTCATGCCTCTCATGTACTGAGCTCTGCAGAAGCAGTAGCTAGAACCTCTGCAACACAGGAAGTGTTCCTATGGAGATGTTGACTTTGGCCATAGCATGAGGCAGGATGGAATGGCTGATTCAAAGAAAATGCTCTTAATGGTTTCAGCACATGCACAGTCTTCAGCTTCAGCACATATGGGAACAAAAGCCCTTGGTTTTCATACTCCAGTTTCTCTGGAGTTAAGATATTAAAGTAAATAGTGATGGTTGACATGGTCAAAAGCACTTTGGAGTCTTTTCAGAACTTTAGGATCATTTGAAGATATTCACTGTTTGAGATTCAGAATGGATCTTTACTAGAAAGTCATGAGAGATTTCAGTCACAGCAGCAGCTGCCATGGAGAAAATTCCCTGATGTTTCACTGTGAGATCACATTCACGTGTGCCAAACTGAACAGCCAAAGTCTACTTGTAAGAATATTGAACCACATAGGTAACCATATACCTTCACACAGTAATAGGGTTATGTTTGCAGTGAAAGTTTTATGCAGAAAATTTAGTGATGACATTTGCGATAGCTAAAATTAGATTTTAGTTTTAAATTTGCTAAAATGTCTATTTAGGAAGAGCAGGAAAAAAAGGAAGATTAGTAAGAATATTCAGAACAAAATGCACAGATTAGAAAAGTATTCAGCAATACATTTCATTCAGTAATTTTCTGAAGGTACCAGAAGGTGGAATGTACCAGAAAAACTGCAAGAACACCACAGACTTAAAGGAAAACAAAACTAAAACAAGACAAATCAAGGTGGAAAATATGATTACATCATGGCCTGTGGACTTCACTTTCATCTTCTGGTAAGATTACATATTGATGAAAACACAGGAATTTGTTCATCAAGAATGAGCTAGTGGCTCATTCGGACTGGGAGTCACAGCACAGTGACAACTCTGCTGACCACCAAGCCACATGAGGGAGTTGCAGAGTGCTGCTGCACTGAGTGTTTCTTATTGGCTGTAATATGCCTCACTAAAAAGTCATGATATAATATATTGAATCAAGCTGTATCTTATCTAAATAAATTTAGTAATTTCATTTTGCATGGTAATTACTTTTCATGTTAGTTTCCTTTGGGAGCCATCAAAATTATGTTTTGACAAAGCTAACAGCCTTAGATAGCCAAAGCATCACTGCTCATGAGAAGTGGGTGGTGTCTCTCCCGTCTTTCATCTCTTGTCAAGAGGTAAAGCAAAATGAAAGGAGATACAAGAGTTTAGAAATTAAAAAATAGGGATATGTAGCTGATGGAGTTTTTGTGAAGAATAGAAACAAAGCAAGTTACCAGTTTGGCTTAATATTTGTAATCTCAGTTAACAGTACATTGAAGAAAAAAATCTCTTGAATGTGTGCAGTGAGCAGTGAGTACAAAGGACTACTTCAAATGCTGGATATGGTGAACTTGGCATATATTTCTAGAAAGTAGAGAGATTTCATGGCAATTATAGATTGTATTCTTTACATATTTTCTGTAATCAAAAAGAATATTGAAATATATATATTTTTACCATAGGTACTGTACATATTAGTATAATGCAAAATTTAGAAAAATCATATTAAATGGAAGTACCTTTCAGTCAGAAAAGGTCAAGATTATGCTGACATGGTCCAGCTTTTATTTCCTCTGTGGTTTAATTTCAAAATGAAACTCTGGTAAAACCCCTCTTACAGAAAGACCTGCATCAGTGGTATGTGATTAAGTTCTTTGTCTTTTCCTGTTATCATGCGGAGACCCATTCAAATGACTGACATTGTGTTATGTCTGGAAGAGTTGTGTTCCTGATTGTGCTGCAATACTGGCCTACTGGGCCATTAATGTATATTCACAGAACCATGGAATTGCTAAGGTTGGAAAAGACCTTTAAGATTATCTTTACATCTCAGATTTTGTCTCTGACACCAATATAATTTAAATAGAATAAAGCAGAATTTTTGTAACAGCTGCCTTTTAAAAGGAATTGATTCATTCCTCTTGCCCTCAAATTGACTTCCAGTGCAGCCACTCTGAAATGCTGTAATTTATTTAAACTGCCAATGTGGTCCATTAAATTAGTCTGAACCAAACAGTTTGCTAATGACACTTAGCCTTGTTGGCTGTTTTTAATGATTATCTCAAATAGTGTGTGATAGTCTCCCCACACTGATCACAATGTTGTTTCTTTTGTGCCTCTGGCACAGCTGTGTTTGTCCTCTCTGGGATTCTTTACTCCAGTGCATGTTATTGATGGATGATGATCATCTTTTTCTGGAGTAGGCATGTAGAATAAATGAGCTCTACTCTTCACTTTCTCAGCCATAATCTCATTGTGTAGATCTGCATTCATGAGCTAGATTCCCTACTTCACAAGAGAGGTTGCAAATATTTTTACCTAGAGGAACAGGCACGTCAAATCAGGCTTTGAAATGAGAATTCCTGCTTATGAGACTAGGCATGGCTGGGTGAGATGCTGTGCAGTTGTGGAGACATGGGTAGGGGAAGATGTTTTTATTGATCCAGTGAGGAGATAACCTCAGGAAAGCAGTTTGTGTCAATACTTTGCTCTTTGACATCATTTGGACCCATCGCTGAAAAAACTGATGTTGTTTAAAATTTACAACTTCTGTGCTTCCTCTTTCTTCTTTGTGCTTACTTCGGAGTAGTTTGCTGCAAGTACCATGGCAGAAACTGTTTAACTTCATGGAAGACCTCATAATCTTTCTTATGCATTTCTTATGCATTCTGGTGTTTGAAGTTTTCTACTGCTTTTTTTGTTTCTTAGTGGGTGAAAGAAAGGCAATTTGGTCCCATCATTCACAGAAAGAGAGGAATATGCTTGTTTCCCACAGATTTGTGTCTGGCCTCTGACTGACATTAAGAGCTAATCCAGAGACTGAAGAGGAATCCCTTCACTGATAGCAAGGCAAAACCTAAATGGTTGGATTGAGCATCTTTGCATCTCTGTGTCTGTGCCTGTTCAAGACCTGACAGTATTGGCAGCTGCTCATTATTTTGTAACACCTTCTTGATTAAAGATGTGGGGAAAAAAGCTTCTCACCTTAGTACGGCCCTCAGATTACCGTCCTTTATTTATTTTCCAGGTAATCAGAAGTGAAGTTACAATGAGAAGTCCATGGGCAATCAAGAGAAACTTCATGGCCTTGGAATGACTGGTTAAGTGATCAGGAGCACAAGCAGTGTCTCCTCTGTCCTTCCAGTCTTACTCCAATAAGGACATTGAGGTTCTGGAGCGTGTCCAGAGAAGGGCAATGGAGCTGGTGAAGGGTCTGGAGCATAAATGCGCTGAGGAGCAGCTGAGAGACCTGGGGCTGTTTATTCTGGAGAAGAAGAGACTGAAGGGAATCTTACCACTCTCTACAACTCCCTGCAAGGAGGTTGCAGCCTGGTGGGGGCTACTTCTCCCAAGTAACAAGCAGCAGGACAAGAGGAAATGGCCTCAAATTGTGCCAGGGAGGCTTAGATTGGATATTAGGGAATGTTTCTTCACCAAAAGGGTGGTTGAATTGGTACAGGCTGCCCAGGGAAGTGGTTGAGTCACCATTCCTGGAGGTTTTTAAAAGACATGTAGATATAGTCTTGGGGGACCTGGTTTAGTGGTGAACTTGGCAGAGCTGGGTTAATCATTGGACTCAATGTTCTTAAGGTCTTTTCCAACCTAAACAACTCAGTGATTCTACAAATCATTTTGTAAGAGTAATTCTCATCTTCCTTGAAAACCATAATCTCTATGATATGTTAATGATATCCAGAAACATTATATTCTGAAGCACTTAGAGGCAGGTCATGAAATTTACTGCTGTTCTAAGAAATGTTTTATTCAGAGTACACCCACACAATTTATTATGCTGTTTTTCCTCTTAAGACAAATCTATCTCTCACTATTCAATTCACCAATGAGATATTTTTCAAGTTAGTGGGAAAAGTGACTGGAAAAAATGTCAACCATCCCCCCCCCCCAACCACTATAAAAGAGAAATATGTAAAGATACTGATAATTATCTATGTTTTGTGTTACATTGTGCTTTCAGCAGCCTAAAAAGAAGAAACTTCAAGAGAAATTTGCATGAACAAGCCTAATGGGACATGATCCAGAAAGAAAAAAATTGTTTGCAAATAGAACTGATATAAATATTCACATGATTCTTGAAAATAATACTGTGTGTTTCCTTCCAAATAATTCCATTCAAGGAACTTGAGGTCATATACTGATGACAAGTAAACAAAAATTATTTTGGCATTAGACAATGTTATGACTACATTGCTGTTTAAGAATAAAATACAGAAAGCAAGTTTAATTTAATTCCCCAAGTTTAAAAAATGGTTATCCATTCACTGGGGAGTTCTGAATTGTGTTTTTGGAAATCAAACAGAACTATTCTCAGATTCATGATGACTACGAGTATATGCTGCAGTTTCATAACACACTGCTAGAGAAAGTCAGCCAAACATCTCTAAAGAACTCCACAGAAAAGAAACTTTCCTTTATTTTTCTTAATGGCACAATTTAAATTCTGTTTGAATATAGAAGTGGAGTTTCTAAAATTTTGAAGACCTTAAAGATTTCTGATGAAAACAACAATTAGTATTTTGCAATGGGTGGAAGACAGAGCTGGAAAATGACAGAAGGTTCACCAGGAGGAATTCACCAAACACAATTCCTGAAGCAAAGACCTGAATGCCATTTGCTGAGAAAAACTAAAAGATGACATAGACTATCCTATTGGAAAGAAGTTTTTTTTACCTCTGTATGTGCATATGTATATACAGACATATATCTGTACAACACCATGCAAGGCTTCATGTGTTTGCATGTGCACACACAGCCTGATGCACAGAAGCAAGGCTTTGCCTCCTTCTTTTGAGAAGAGAACGGCCTGAAATGTTGAGTCAATGAGGCAGTGATACCTGCTTTAAAGAACTTGGAATTGAAATAATAAAAAATATGGTATGTTGCAATGATATGTTGTTCCAGGGGGCAAAACAGAAGCTCTTCAGAAGATGTAGCAACTTGAAATGCCCTCCTTTTAATTAGCTATTTATTATGACAAACTTTTAGGAACTTAATGGTCTTGGAGGCTTCTGTCCTTCTTTCACTTTTCATTAAAAACGCCCATTTTTAATGAAACTTAGAAAAGAATGTCTGTAGTAGGAACTACCTCTTTAGAGTACCAGGCTAAAATATGGACATAAGATGTATAATTTGTGCACTTAAATGGAAAAAAGACAATTTTTGCAAAGAAAAATTAGCAATGCTGAGTAGAATGTCTTAAACCTTCTGAAGTGGAAACTAATGGACACCTAACAATCAAATTTTTTTAAATTATTTTAAGTGGTTTGTCTTTGAAATTTACAGAGAATAATGAAAATTGTGCTAGCAAGGACTTCAGATCAGTGATTAGAGCCCCACAATAGCTATAGAGGTGAAATACAACCCAGTGACCCATCTCTGGTGATGCCTTTGATATGGTTCTGCCTTTCAAATAGTGAAGATTCAAAAGTCAATTAACTTTTTAGGAGAGTTGCTCTGTATTTCTAAGTAGTCAGAATGTGAGACAATCTTTTTGTTTGATTGTTACTTAAAGCTAGTCAAGAAGAACTCGGTAACAATTTACTTTTTTACAGATTTTAAAGGTTTGAATTATATGCCTAATGGTTTTCTTTGGGAATTTACAAAAGAAACTGTTAATTAGTAGAAACATGCAATTATCTTTTATTGCTAGAGAAATGTCCCTACATTCTGCTGTTTTTAAAACAAAAATTAATACCCAAATAGTATCTACATAACTCAGGACACTGCCTTGTTAAGGACCAAAAAAACCAGGTTATGACAGATTTATAGTGAAAACTCTGGGCAGTAGTGAAGACTCGGATTTGTCTACAGTAGAAACAGATGTAAGTAAATAATGTACCATCTAGAAAAACAAACAAGAAATTGAGCAGTGTGATTTAAAAATTGTATTATGGTCTCCAGACATTTGTTTTAGTATCAGTCATTTACTTGCTGCTTCAATTGTCCAAACAGAGCAAATTTCAAACCCTACCCAGTGAGAATAATAAACAAATGAATGCCTTAGTGCACACAAATTGTAAAAGACTTCAAAGGAACAAACAAGACACAAATGTTTACAAATGAGTATATATTTTTATGATTTCAAGTCCATGTATCCATCCAAATTGGCTTTGGTGTTGACCCTTGAAACAACTTGGCTTGCATAGAGTAGTAGAGATTTGCCAGTACTTTGTTTCTAAACATCCCACGTCTTCCAACTGTATCAGCTGATCCAAATTCAATGTTCATGCTCTGGGTCAGGCAAGCTAGCACTTGTTCCATGGTCTGCTACAGACTCCTCTAGGATCGGGTGAAAGAACAAGAAATAATACATATTCTGCTTTTTAAGTGCTTGGCTTTTTGCTGGGCCCCAGAAGCACAGAGAAAGAATATCTGTGTGGGGAAAGAAACAGACACGCCTCACCTTGGTTAGTGTACCTGGAAAAAGCTGTAAGATTGGAGAACTTTGCGGTGGTTTGTCAGAAGGAAATATGAAGGAAATGGGTAGATGGTGGGAAAACATGATCCGGAGCCTTATGAGAAGAATAATCCCCATGAAACACTGATGGCATATTTCCATGCTGATTTTTTGTTGTTGTGACAGAAGTCAGTTTAGTAATTCACTCAGTAACTATGTCAAAGTTCAGGTCACAGACAGCCCTACAATCTTTACTTTTCAGTAAGGCAGGAACACAAGTGATAAAGTAACAAGAGAGAGGAATAGCCCCTTCCTTGAGACAGGGGCTATTGTGCAGGCCTTTGCACATCACAAGAGGTGCATTGTGGTTGTTCTGGAATCAGAAATGGGGCCTGTGTTTCCTGCTCTTTGTGTTGAATTGAATCCAGCTAATCCAGTAATATTTCAAACTATTTTCTTCAGCTTTTCTTTTGATATGGATAGTTATCTGCAGAATCACTGAAATGTTATAGATAGATCATTTTCATTTGACAAAACATTGTGCGGTAATTGCTTGCAGAGATTACTCATATTTGAGGATCACTACCATGTGTAGCGTATGTGGTACATGGCCACACACTTCAGGTGCTCCTTCACAACCTCATGCACAGCCACTGATGCTTTAAGGTGTATCTGCCCCAGCAGAGCCATAACCATGGCCACAGATGCTCCAAGATGCACCTGCTCTGGTGTGGACTTATCCATGGCCACAGACACTTTGGGGTGCCCTGCTGCCCCGTGGACTCATCCGCAGGTCACAGTTCCTTCAACTCGACTTCACCCTGGATTTCCAGCCTCTCCAGCTCAGCAACACAGGCACAGCAGTGATGCCCTGGACACCTGCCAGCCCATACACATCACAATTGCTATTATCAAATGTTCCCAGGCACAGCAGAGTAAGAAAAGAAGCAGTGCAGCTCTGCAGCAAGCAGTAAAAACAAAAAGCAGCCACTAATGAACACTAGGCTCTAAACCATAGTCAGGCAAGCAAGCCCCATGGCAAGCACAGGAGCTTGGCAATTCATATCTAAACAGCAACCTCAACTATAAATTTGATCTAGCACATTCCAACCAAATCTGTGGTTATCTTGAATGCTTTGAGCCCCACATTATATTCCAGTAAGAACTGTTGTGGTTTAACCCCAGGCAGCAACCAAACATGACTCAGCCTCTCGCTCCCCTCTCCCCCCCACCACTGGGCTGGGGTAGAGAATCAGAGGAGTAAAAGTGAGAAAGTCATGGGGAGGTAAAAGTTCAATAGATAAAGCAAAAGCTGTGCACAGAAACAGTGCGGAACAAGGAATTTTTTCACCATGTCCCATCATCAGGAAGATGTTCAGCCATCTCCAGGAAAGCAGGGTTTCATCACGCATAACACAAATGCCATCATTCCAAGGGTCCCCCCTTCCATCTTTTTCCCCATGCTTTATATTGTTAGGCACAGAATAGCACGGTATAGGGCATCCCTTTTGTCAGTGGGCACCAGGTGTCCCAGTTGTGTGCCCTGCCATCTCCTCATGGACCCCCAGCCTGCTCACTGCTAGGGCAGCAGGAGAAACAGAAAAGGCCTTGACTCTGTGTAAGCACTGCTCAGAAACAGAAAAGTATCCCTGAATTATCAACACTGTGTCCAGCACAAATCCAAAGCAAAGACTTGTATTAGCTACTGTGAAGAAATGTAACTCTATCATCTCAGCCAAAACCAGCACAAATGACTTTCAAAGGAATTTCAAATATCTGCCATGTCTTTTTCATATTGTAATGTACGATTCACTGAAAAAACCCCATTTCAAAAAAAACTTCTATTGGAAAATGCTTCTCCGGTCCAGGATGGAGCTTTATATCTCAGTAAGATCAACCCTGTCGACCCATCTTCACACAGACTTTAGTCACTGTGGTTCACTCATGCCAAACATTAGGACTCAAGTTTCTGTTTTAAAGAGTCTACCACATCCTAGATGATACTGTCCCTAAATTACTGTGTGGTTTCTCTTGCCCACATTCAAACCAAAATAAAAGTATTAAAAAACCCAACCAACCAACAAACTAAACCTGCAAATGTCATTATTTTGATCACGAGTCAAAAAACAGCTGACTGAGGTTTCTAAGGCCATGTAGAATGTAGGCCATTTTTTATGCCAGTATTTCAGAACGGCACAGAAGTGCCTGCACCCATGTCTTCAAATATTGCAAAACTGAGTGTCTACCTCCACAATTGTGGCTGGAATTAGGCTCCAACCCATACCAGTTCTTGAGCTGTGGATGGGAGAGTGCTGTGTGGCCCCTGCTAGGGTTTGGTTAGCTTTTTTAAATATTAAGAGGATTTTGTTTCCTTGCTTGAGGATGTTCCTTATTACTGCAATATTCCCAAGAAGTAAAGACTAAAAATGTCTCTGTACAAGAAAATTGCTTATCTCCCAAATTTATCAAGCTGACACTCAGAAAAATGGTGCGATTAGCTTAGAAAGGTTTCATGCAGCTTTTCAAACTGTGGTCCAATTTATTTCTTTCAATTTTGAGCTGAGCTATGAAATACATCTAAACTAGGAAAGTTTTCTGGATTTTAAATAATTTTCCAATATTTACTGAGAAGTAGTGTAATTTCTTTCACTGGCCTTTTTGTATGTACTTTACATTAAAATCTGAGGATCATGTGGCAGTGATTATCTAATATAAATGGTCACTAGAAAATATAAACAACATAGTGGAAAAGTGGTTTAATTCATACTAGTAGTAATGCTTATGTATAAACCAATCAAAAAATAGAAAAAAAAATTGTCATTTTTTATCACTTAGAAAAAAATAACAATATTCAGATGATAAGCAGTCATTTTTTTGTATAGTCCATCCCATTACTCACAGAGCAGTTATGGAAAACTGTGCTCAGAAGAGCTAGTAAGGAATTTCTTATTGTGATCTTGTCACTTGTTCGGAGAAAGTGGTGCATTTGTGTTTGCCTCTTCTCACAGAATCACAGAATTGTTATGGTTGGAAGGGACTTCTGCAGATTATTGAGTCCAATCCCCCTGCCACAGCAGGGTCATCTAGAGCAGGTGACACAGGAATGTGTCCAGGTAGGTTTCTGGGTTTTGAATGTCTCCAGAGAGGGAGACTCCACAACCTCCCTGGGCAGCCTGTTCCAGTGCTCTGCCTCCCTCAGTGTTAAGAAGTTCTTCCTCATGTTGAGGTGGAACTTCTTGTACTTTAGTTTATAGCCACTGCTCCGCATCCTGTCGCTGGGCACCACTGAAAACACTCTGGCACCATCCTCTCGACACCTGCCTTTGAGGTATTTATTTGTATTGATGAGATCCCCTCTCAGTCTTGTCTTCTCCAGACTAAACAGGCCCAGCTCCTGCAGTCTCGCCTCATAAGACAGATGCTCCAGACCCCAAAATTTTTGTCCCTGAAAAAATCCTTGTGGAGGGACTTCAAAGCTGCTACTTAAGATATTTCCAGTTTGGACTGTATGTTTTAACCTGCTTCTCAAAGCAGGATCATTGATTTTTCCTCTCTATATAGCAAAACTCCTGGCAGTGTAACTTTCCCTGGGCTGCTGCCTACTGACATTCATTGTGAACCATGGAGCATGTCTGAATTCAAAGTCCTCCATTGACTTGGACTGGCTTTTGACCAGGCTTAGAGACACAATACAGAACTATACTGGAAAAAAAGAACCCTTTGCAACCTGCTTGTCACTACTCCACATGAGAAAGGAGAGAATAAATTATTCATTGTGAATCACTCAGCCCGCCCTGGTAGGCAGCCTTTCATAGTGTAACAACTTTAAATGAACTGCTCCCCTTCCCTCCTCTCGAAAGTGCCACCAGTTCTTAATGCATAGTGACACTCAATTAACATGATAGGCACATGACCTAAATGCTAGATATGGCCCACTGAAGAGACCACTTTTTTGAAATACTTGTAAATATTTTATAGATATTCTTTCTTTTCCATGATCAAAAGGGAAAAATAAATGTTCCGAAGTATTTTGAGTGTGTTAAAGAAAAAAACAAACAAAACAAAAAAAAAGAGAGAAAACATGCTCACTGTAAAGCAGTTTAGTACTGAGGGTATTTTCTTAGAAAATAGCACTACGTACCTGCAGGCAGGTAAAGTGCAAAGATCACTAGGCTATTAGCTATTCTACAATGAAGTTGTCCTTTCTCTTTCTTTGCAATAAAAATTCTAGTCTAAAATCACTGGAATGATGAAAATACTGGGAAAAAATATTTCCTAAAGAACTTACAATTATTTGGCATTTTCACATGACAAGCTATTTCATGGGAAAATGTCAGAAGAGCTTTCAGTCCAAGGCTTAGAAGTCGATACTGTTCCCCTACCTAAAATACAATTTTGTGCACTGGATTTGGTTGGTTTGCAATCTGCTATCTTCCTCCCTCTTTCTCCCCTCTCTCTGCTCTTTAATCTCATATGTCTTCTGTCCTCTTTATTGCCACACTTTAAATGTGAATGATCATGTTCTTGCATGCCAAGACTTAATAATTGGCCATTATATCATGCAAACACTGCTTTCACATGACTCACAGCATAGTTAACCCCCCTCTGTCTCCATTCCTTACAGTCAAAACCAAGGGAAGCTTTCCACTGACCTTAACTGTGTGTGGAAACAGACTTGGATTTTATAGGTTTGAACAGGTTAGTGCAGGGCTATTACTCTAGCTGAATGTAAATACCATCAATCATCTTTACAGTTTTCATCCATTGTAAGTGATTCATCAGGCCTTAATTCTTTCTTTTTTTGCAGTCACATTTTTTATCCTCTGAACTTCTCCTGGGTAAGCTCACCTTGGCCTGTGAGGCGAGATCTTTTGTCTTTGAGGAATGTCTTCGCTTTTTCTTTTGCAGACCTTTTTCTCTCCTTCCTTTTTGCAAATGTCTTTTTTCCTTAATGGGTATTTTCTAAGGCATGGTAAAATCATAAAAAAGCAAATAGCTGATAATTGGCTATAGGGAAGGTGTCCTGGATTGAATACTGAATAGACTCCTGGGAGAAGAGGTCCTGCCTTCTGCCAAAGGCTTCCCACATAGCCCTAAGCAAGCCATTCAATTGCTCTGTTCATCCGGGAAATGGAAGATGAGATTCTGCTTCCATTTCTAGCTTGTCTAGACTATGAGGACCTGGGGTGGCCACTACATTTACATACATTTCCTAATATTCATGTGTTCCCCACAGCTTGGTCTGCATCCCAGTATTAATTACACTGGCAAAGATCAGGCAGAAAAGAGAGAGTTTGAAAATAATTTCTCTTGATGTTTGATCTCCACAATCTCAGACAGACCACGATTTCAAGCAGTCTCTGTTCTAACTGTTCTGTGTCCTCAAATGATATTATAAATTTGTGATTTAAGTCACTATCACAATACCACAACTCATTTCTATTTTAATTCTGCATTGTTACGAAGTAACATAGATTTGCCTGACTTAAAATCTTCCAGATTGGCAATCTACAAGGAACTGATGGAAAACTGCAAGTGTCCCTCCCTGAGGCAGCCAACCAGGAGACAGAGACATTTGGCACATTAGCACAGCAGTGCACAAAATGGATTTCAAGTTTCTGCCCATTGATTTCCCATCTGAAGCCACTAATCCATCCCAGCTACAGTTCCAAAGCCACCATGGGAATGTGCAGTTACAGACTCTCAAGCAGAACTCTTTTACCCCAGCACGGGTCCTGTTCTCTCAGAGCTGACATCCTTGAATCAGATGTCTCTTTCCTTCTCAGTCCTGTTTGACAGACTGCATTGCTTTAACAACTAGTGTCTGAAAGTTTTATCAAATGACGCTATGATTAATTTATTGAGAATAGTCTTCCCTTTAAAGCTGCCAGCATTCAGTGTGTTACAGCACCAATCCGATCGTTTTGGAGCCACTGGGACTGACCCTGGGCTCCCTTACACTCCTTCAATATATGGAAAACTTTGTGTTTTTTCAGAACTTTTACAAGTCCAAGGCAATTCTATTTATGTACATAGACATTTGTGTGACAGTTGTTTTCCCGCTTATTTTTGGCCTGGAGAAAATAGTTCTTTCCCTGCTGAAATGTTTTTCTTCCTTCTGTTGTGCAGAACATCATCTCTTATAGATGATCTGTGGAGTGCTTTTAAAACACGCTGTACTGAACAAAACATGCTAACATGCAGTTTTAGTTAATCATCCATTTGGAAGGGCAGAAGTATAGATACACCAGTGTTAGCAAAATCGTATTATTGTGAGGCTGATCACTAAGATGATTGGATAATTCTGTACAACAGCCTTTTATAAATATTTCAGTTATATTTGCTCTTCTAATTGTTTATTATTTACATTTCTGAAATGAAAGTAGGGGGTGTACTTTAGTCTGTGCCATCATATAACCTGGATCATAAAACCTGGAAACCTCCCTATGGATCCCTAGGGAAACATGCCTGTGCACATCCGGCTGTGGACCCTGACTGAGAGTTCTATTTAGAATGCACTTTAGTCCTCAAGGATATGTGACACACAGAGCAATTTGAAAACCTTCTAAAAGCAATTATTCCTTAAGGATTGTGAGAAAAGCGCAGAAATAAATGGACTACAGAACATCTCTACACAAAAAATACTCACTTTGTAAAGATTTTTCTATTGCTTTTAAGCAATTTTGAGCTTGTGACCAAATCTTAAAGAAACTCATGTACTCTTCTATCTCTTCCCCATACATGTTTTCTTTTCTGGAACATGAATCCTCTTTTCAGCAGCAGATCTATAGTTGATATTCTAAAATTATTCATATTGCTGGAATATCTCTTATGATAAATGGAGATTTTTGAGGGAAGGTCTAATGACCACTCATTTCAGAGACTATGGTTTCCTGGAGGACTGGCATGAAGGATAACCATTACCACAGGATTGAATAACCTTTCATTTTATAAATGTGTTAGGGTTGAAGGAATGAATTCTCAATGTGAACTAGAACAGATTTTAAAAGGTTCAATTTAAAAGTTGTTATTATGGGAGTGTATGTCTATGGATGTGTTTAGTCTGATTAGGTCTAGCTTTCTTTTACTTGTGATTGCTTCCTCTTCAGCCTCACAAGGTTCTGCTTTTTATTTTGCCATTCTGCTTGTAACAATTGCTATTATTTGTTAACAAATATTTTTTTATCCTTTATGCAACCTTTGCAGATCTTATTTTCTATCTCTGTGAGGGAGAAGAGTGATAGAAATTGAGTGTGAAGGAAGCCAGGGAGCATGTGGGAGCTGGCTTATGCTTTCAAAGACAATCGAGGCTAGCAGAATCACCAGGTTGATGAGTAAAGGCTCAGGGAACTGAAATGCATTCTCATCACACTGCTGGACTCCTGTGTTTTGATAAACTAACTACCCTGATGACAGAACTTTGAATTTTACCATTAAATCTTAAGATGACTTATTTTACCCTGTGATGACTATTGCCACCTTAGGAATGGGATCAATAAGGACTCTCTGTATGCAGTGTAGACATTGGTGTGTGAATTATCCTGCAACTCAAGGCATGTTAATTCCCAAACAAAGCTGTCTTTAGCAAACTGCTCAATGGAGCACTGATTTCAACAGCAAGTGATCTACATAAAGATCCAGTCAGATACAGACTTTGGTTCTGAGTGAAAGTCTATCCAATGAATATGAGCACCTCAATCGTGTTCAAAGTTAATGCATTTGTACATAGTTAAAAAGCTTTGCATCAGTTCCAGTGCCTTTAGCAGTTCTGGGGTTTTTTTACATTACAATTATTGGTTCAAAATTTACTCTAAGATTTGGATCTTACAGAACAGGCTTAATAAATAGGAGATATCAATGAGAAGACTGTAAGCTTAACACCCACTGTGCACTCCTATAGGACAAACATGGAGAATGGGACAACCTCCAGCACAGCATCCAGACACAGGCCTACATGACAAAGATGTTAGATGACAAAAGGTACCATCTGCATTCAGCTCTCCTGAAAATATTTTTTTCTTTCTTTTCTTGTCTTTGTTTGCCCTCCATGGGCTATAGAGTCAATTCAGCAAAATTAATCAACCCGTCCTGGGATAGGATTGTACAACTCTCTGTGGAGAGTATGAGAATTATGCTGTGTTGGAAGAGAAGCAGGAGAATTGCAAAGACTGCAGCATGTTGCTAAGCATCAGTGAATATTTGACAAGGATTATTTGGCTAATCTTCCCTTTCCTGAAAACACCTTGGTAGTGGGCCAAGAACAAACTTTATGCCAACTTTGTCCTTTGAGCCTAAGCTAAAGATAGCCCACAGACAACTGTCTGTGAACTGAAGTTTTGGCTCCAAATGGTCCAAAAAGAAATTCAGCAGCCAAAATAATCAATATGTACCATAGCCCGGTTACAGGTGGATCTGTTTTATTTAGTTCCTATTTAAATATTTCTTTAGTGTATTGAGGATTCCTCCATAATTTATTATAAAATGCATACAACTGCACTGGAGTTACAAAGAGATGAACAAAGACCGTCCTCTCCTCTAGGGGTGATTTTTAAGAGAAACAGAGACGTTCTTTTCCCCTTGGCAATGTGGGAAATCAGTTCTGAGTCAGGGATGTTGCCTTCTGCTTTGGGAATAATGCTTCCGTTTGTTCTTGAGTGATTTTTATATAAGCTCTGTGATTTTACACCAAGATTTTTGCAAGTAGTCCCAATATGAATTTCTGAAATACACATACTAATGTGGATTTGATTGGAAAAATTATGTCTGATCTCCACAGTGTGAGAGGGAGTGGAGAGATAATAGGAAGAATGATGTGGCAAACATAATTATCAGAGCACACATTACTGAGATTAGAGTAATTCTTGCATCAGTGCCTACACCAATCTGTTTTCTATCTGTTAAATGGTGATTTGTGATGGTATGGGAAATGCCCCATGGACAATGGAATTTTTTTTCATAGAGTGAACTAAAAATGTTCATTCGAACAGTTATTTTTTCAATTGTTTTTCTAGAAAGTAAATTGGAATTAAAACGGTTTAATTCTTTCATTCTTACCATAGGAGAAATTTTTACTGCTACGCCTGAGATCACGGTCAGTTGTCCAGCCAAGGACAAATGGATAAAGTAATTTCCAGATTACTACAGTGTTGGTAATTTTTCAGATTTCAAATGATGATGCCTTCCTATCTATCCAATATCCTCTGTGGGGTATTTAAGGGTTTTAAAGCAGAAATGGGAGGAATCTTGGAAGGCAGGATCATGGCTAGCTCTCAGCTGTATGGTTAGCTCTCTCTTCTGCTTCACAGAATGACCAGACTTTTCATATACAATGTACTGAGAAGAAAATGGGAATCAATAGCATCACAGTAAGTCCAACTTCTGCACTACTGATTCTTGCTTTATTTTTGTCTCAATTTAGAGTGAAAACCATTCTCCAGGTATAAAGCCAAATGGCAGAAATAGGCACAGAACAGGAGAGGAAACCAGTATTTCTGCATCCCATGACTGCACTCTAGAGAGACACCTGATAAGCCAGTATGCATCCACAGATGTATTTCCTTTAGTACTCTGTTTCGAGAATACCTATGGATTAGGACATTAGGGAAAACTAGGAGGGAAAAAATGTCTGCTTTGTGGATCTAGAGGAATTTCATAGGTTTCACACTACCATGAATGCAGTCAAGGTACCCTTCTTCAGCATCTCTGGGACTTGATTCACAAAATAATTCCTGCAGGCAGATAGGTGTTATGTCTCTAGAGGAGCAAATGGGATGGAGCTGGAGTATACAAAACCTTGTAAATCAGCGTCTAAAGGGAAATTTAGATGTTCAACATCATTATATGATCACCACAGCATGCAGTGTTTCAGTGTTTGTAGGACCTTTTCAGTGTCCATTCTAGATACAAACCCAAAAGATCTGTGCTCCCTATTCTCCAGAAAAACAGCCTGTTTGGCTGGGAGCCATCTAGGGTGGACTGCTGAAAAGGCAGGCAGTGTCTCTGCTTGGCTTGTAACCAGTATTTTGTCCTCTCTGGGGTCTGAGACTCCAGCAGACTCTTTCTACTGCAGGTCCTAAGTCCAGAACCCTCTTTCAAAGACAGTACCTCATAACTTTCCTTTAAAGACTGTTATCATGGTGCTGCTGTTCTCTTCCTTCCTTACATTTCCCTGTCCCTTAGCCTGAGCGGATTCAAATCACATCCTCCACCTTTCTGGAGAGTGCTCTGTGCATTAGACTGGAGATTATGTCTGCCCAGCTCTAAATGGAATGAGGCAAAAAGAGGGGAAGAGAAAATTTTCCATTTTAAAGAAGACAGACTGAAGAAGAGATGGAAATGAATGAGATGTTTTTGACTTTGCTACTGGATCCTTTCATAGTGGAAAGTGAAAGCAATGGTTTTTTTCATCACTATGGAGATGAACAAGACATTTCTTCTAATCCATTATCCATTATGCTTATAGCACTTGAAACTTCCTGAGTGTTTATTCCTTTATGTGAAAAACTTCAAGGAACAGCTTCACAGAGTATCACATATCATGTTACGAAATCATCTGCAAAAAATGGTGCTAGATGTTCTAAAGCTGAGTCATCTGAAGGTGATGAATCTCTGAATTATGTACAATTCATACTAAATGAGTTTCAGGAGACTTTGTCTATGTGGTTTTCTTCAGAATCTTTGTTATGAAAAAGGGAGGAACATTTTTGTTTGTTATCTTGCCATAGCTGTGTCATAATTTACAAAGCTGCATACATATTATAATTATCTGTCTTAGATGTTGAGATAATTTTGGAAGGCATTTTGATTTGGGTGGAATTTTTTGTCTTAGCGGACAAGAACATGATTTTTTTCTGGTACAGTAACTGTAATTCTGGCATGGAAGGCTTTTACTTGCGTATATGTAGCAGATGCAGAGTGCTAATGTAGCTGTTAGATACCTGTTTTCTATTAATCCAGTCCTGTTTGAATTAACTCTTAATATTTAGAGCCAAATGTGGCAAAAATTAAGAGGATCGGTGTGAACAGCTTCTATTTACTAAATATAATTTTTCACTTTCAATTCATTACTACTTGTAAGAGGCATCTGAAAAAATTCACGTTTTCAGAACACCACTAGAAAAAGCTAGAGGTCATGACCTACATATTCCTTAAAACATGTCCTGTAGAGGAGTGACTTTGTGAATGTCTCTGTGAAAGATGCAGTCCAGATCATTTGCTAGTGAGTAAAACCCAGAGGAGTGAATGTTTGTGCTTTGTTCAGAGAAAAAAACAAAGGCAATTCAAACAAAACTGGCTAAGAAAAAACATGTTTACTGGAATTCCTCTCTTTTACCTTCTTTTTTTTTTCTCAATTCTTTCTCTGACTTTTCTCCATATTGCTAAAATACTTGCTTTACCCTTGGTTTGGACTGAGATGTCCCAGAGAGCATAAAGCTTGTTCTCAAATACAGACAGTTGCAGCAGATTTTGGGTAGATCTGTGTGATATTTGATGGATTTGGATACAAAACAGGAGAAGATCTGTATCTAGGCATAACTGAATCATCAACATGCCTGGGAAGATCTCTCCCATAAACAAGACAATGACAGGGAGGAAGCTGGTGTTTAATCCAAAACAGTTCAGGGATCCTTAGTGCAAACCAAGACTGATTTGAAAAATGGGTTCAATAGCCTTAGGTTAGATAAAAATACAGTCTTTCCAGGACAAAATCAGGAAAGGAAGAGGAAGAGGAAGAGGAAGAGGAAGAGGAAGAGGAAGAGGAAGAGGAAGAGGAAGAGGAAGAGGAAGAGGAAGAGGAAGAGGAAGAGGAAGAGGAAGAGGAAGAGACGGGAAGGGAAGGGAAGGGAAGGGAAGGGAAGGGAAGGGAAGGGAAGGGAAGGGAAGGGAAGGGAAGGGAAGGGAAGGGAAGGGAAGGGAAGGGAAGGGAAGGGAATCTTTAGCAACTGGGTAACTGGAACAAAGGGTATGACTGCACTTAAAACAATGATTACTAGGATGAGTCTCTGGCCTCTAAGGAGAGAAAGTGCATTCAAAGACATATTTGTGTGGATAAAAGAGGCCTGTAAAAAGTTACAATACACCAATTAAGTGGAATTTTACTGCAACACTGCTAGAAATCTGAACTTCAGAGATGACCTGAGACTGAGGGGCAGAAAAAAGTTTGGGAAAGAGAGAAGCTTACCCCAGAGTGCTTAAGTGATTATGTTCAAGTCAGAGACAAGATGAGCCTGCTCAACAGGGAATAGAATAAAAATATTTTATAAAGTACACTTCAAGGGAAAGGAGCTCAGATGAAACCACTAATATCTATGATTGTTTCAGAAATTTGTGAGTGACAAGCTATAATTAAGAGATTTATACACAAAATATGTGTTTGCTTAGAGTCTAGAATTACATCAATATTTCTTTTCCTCCTTTTTGGATTTAACTTTGGAGAAGGTTCCTGGAGTCTGTTTTTAATTCTGTTTTCCCTCTGCTTAGGGAAGACTGAATTTTGCTGCTTTAAACTCTGTTTGGCCACCGATGTTCAGAGCCATTTTAAAGTGATATTCATCTCATATGAGTTCCAGCTTTTGTCATGAAAGAAAGATAATGTTATGAAAATGAAAGATCTGGAAACAAAGCAAAGACAGACCTGACTATATAACCCATCTCTTGTACAGAAAAAGGAAAATTAAAAGGAATGAGGTACAAGAGATTCCTTTTATATGTACCAAGTTTGTTTTTCAAAAATCCAGTTATTATCATAAATCTCTTAATCATTAGAATTAATATTCCAAATTTTCTCTGTTTTTCAATCAGACTTTTAAAGATATTTCTTTAGATAAGATACAATGGCACAATTATGAAGAAAGTTTCTGTAACTTTCCAGGAAACACAGTTCTGCAAGTTTGGATTTTCTGTGTTATTAAATGGAACCGTTAATCCCAACTTAAAATAAATGAGTTAGTAAAATAAACTAAAATAATTAAAAAATAATTTAAAAGCGAATCACGGATGAATGGCTGTGTTTCTTACCTTGTTTCCAACATTTCAGACATGAACACTTCCTGGCCATAGTGCAGTGTGACTGCTCCTCCTCCCAGCCTGCCCACTGCCTGCAGTAGCTGCAGCAGGGTGAAGGCCACATGGGGAATGCCAACAGATCCAAGTCTCCACTCAGCTGTACAAGTGCAGGAAGATGTGGGGTTCTGACCCTGAAGTTCTCTGCACAGGGACCAGTTCAGGGCCTTTGCAATCCCATTTGAAGGATCTAATTTTCTGAGGCAGCACAAGCCTGTGCTTGTCCACAAAATTTTCACTTCCATAAATCCACTTTTATCTTGAGTAGTTTTGTCAGAAGTAGGCAAACGGTCTTTCATATTCAGAGCCACACTAATTCCACGGATTTAGCACTAGAGTCTGTTCAAATAAGGCTCTTGAGAGAAAGTGGATCCATAATTCCCAGCATGCATCAATAAAGGAAGGACTTTGAAGGGGAAAAAACCCCAAATTCATAGAAACAGAGGTCCAGGATACTATCTCACTATAATTAACGTCCTGTTAACAAAGCTGACCAAGTGGCTAAGTTAGATCTTTAAAGTTGTGCAGCATAAACCACCTCAAAATATGATAAAGAAGAATTAGCAGGAATTGTCTTCACAGATTGAACAATGACATCACATCCTGAGCAGATAGGAAGCGTACCAGACAAGAGAATATTAATTTTAGGACACTCCAATATCTGATAGATCCATAAGCTATTCTACAATGCTCTCTCTATCCCTTCCTTTGTGATTTCCCTTCAATCAATTCAAACTTAGGACAAATGCCTCTACCATAAAAGGCAACAAAGTTTTGTCAGGAGAGCTCATCTCACCTTCAGGCTTTCATTTGATTTCTGTCTTTCTTTTTGTCTCCTTTATGTTTTGTCTCAAAGCATACAGTGCCAGCACATCAGTCCATCCATTCAAAAGTATCCTTTATATGGTCTGGTGCTATAGTTTTTAGAAACTATGAACATAAAACTGAAGCAGCTGCAAAAGTAAGCCAAGCCCGGAAAAAATCCATTGTGTGAATATGGTTTCAACAGTAATTGCATTTTTATTTCTATTGCATCTCTACTCCGATGATCTTGAGACACTTCTGACAAAAAAAGGGGAGTCATGGCTATTGCTCTCTGACACACAGCAAATGTAGTTTCATAATCAGATTCTACAAGGTATTGAGACTAAGCAGAGGAAAATAAAAATGTGTAGAAAATATACTTCTTAGTTGCAAGAGCTATTGCTTGAAAAGGTACAAAAAAGATGTAAGTGAAATAACACAGACCTAAAGGTCTGTGAGACCCAGAGAATGTGTAGAGCTTTGGTATGATCAATTGAGAAATCAGAATACCAAAACTCTTGGTATGAAAGTTAGAGTTAAATGAGGAATAAAATAAGGTGTGGCTCTGACTATTCTGCTCTACCAACTTGAATAAACCTCTGAATCCTGGGAATGTTGATCACAAGGGTATATTTTAACATCTTTATTAATCATACTCACTATTCTTTCCCCTTTAAGTTTCTTTGTTTCACCAAAGGATAGTATAAATGTATAACACTCACAGAATAGAATTTAAGAATAGAAGTACCTCTTTCTTCCCTTTGCAAAAATTTTTTGACAAGTTAAGGATTTCTACAGAGATTTTCTCTGGAAAATAAGCTGTTTGTAGGTTATGATTAATTTTTGTTTGCACACCTACAAAGTTCCAGTCTCAAAATACTATGTTTTCTTTCTTATTTCTTATCTTCTTTTGCAAATTTTCTACATTTTTTTCCATGGTAGCAAAACGGTCCCATATCTCTGTACTCAAAGCCCTCAGTGATATTTTACTGACTGACATGAGGCAACATGTTTGCACTAAACTCTTTGATTCTCTGGGACTATTTATTCATAATAGAGTAACACCAAAAAAGCAACTCTCCATACAGATTTTTAGTGACTATATGGTAGATTCAGGATTCATTTATTTTATTTGTAATACTGGGAAAAGTTCTCTCCCTTCTGAATACTACTGAAGGAGATTAAAAATTGTGAAGTATTGCACTCATTCACACAGTGACCTGGATCATTCTTAAGGTATACCACAGATTTGCTAATTTTTTAAAATATTATTTGGAGTGGTTTTTTTTTTTGTTTGTTTGTTTTTGGGGGCTTGTTTTGGTTTGCTACAATACAGAGAAGTGAAGGATATTATTTTTGGAAAAAATTAAAAATGCTTTTAATAGATTGGGGAAGAATAACAACAGCTCGATCAATACAACAAAACTGTCTGTATATATCTGAGTAGCAGGAACACCAAAAACTTCCAAAATTGTTAGAAAAAGAAAGTTGAAATTGAAATGTTTTCTCCATCATTACATTAAGATAAATTTGGCAATGGAAAGTAAAGATGGAAATTTTAATTTCATTCCTTTTTAGCGCAGGAAGGTTGACGGGATCATGAATTTGCTGTGTGACAGGGAACAAAAGTTCCCTTGATTGTGAACTACCCATTTATTGATTCCTTGAGCCCTGGAGGAACTTTCTACAGACTTTAGTGTGGCCTCCAAGCTGTGTTTGCAGGGCAAAAGGGACTTGGAAATTTTATCCAGAAAGAGTACGTGCTGGGGAGGAAATTGCCTAAACTGTCAGTAAGAAAGACTAAGGACAAAGCAAAGTCTTAAATCTTTGCACAGAGTGGGATTCCAGGCATCTGGCACAGCACTACTGAAACTCAAAAATTTGGATCTGTTGTAAGGATAACCATGCAAATCACATCCTTAAATAATTGCAGTGCAACATTTTTGTGCAGAATATAGAAGCAAATTTGGAAGTTCTTGACTCAGCAGAGCTAATGACTCAAAGAATCATTGTCACTACTATGTACTGGTAAGGTCTGCCTTTGAGTCTGTACCTTGCTCCCACATCATCACAAGATGGTACAGAGACTTATTTTAATTAGATTTGATGAAATATGAAAAGTCAGTGCATCTTGAAAAACTGGGCAAAGGTTTGCTTCTACATATACCAAATATGTAGAGAGATAACACATTTATTTGGATGAGGACTTCTACAAATCAAAATGGTATGAATTTGCATAGATAGTAACTCAATTTTATAGAGCTGTAAGCTGTGAAAAAATGTAACAGAAAAGTTAATGGAAGCATTTAATAAAGGACAATGAGCAGGCACCATAAATCTGAGCAGGAATAGACATCAGAGAAATGTAGTCAACAGCTCTTTCTGTATTGGAAGGATTCCTTTACTGCAGGACATTTAATAATGCTATTATGCATTAAATGGCTCATACACATCCTAACAAATCACCAACAAGTTTACAGTAACATTAATTTCAAGACAGTTTTGAAAACTTTGGTAGGATTTTCAAGGATTCTGGGAGCATAAAGTGGATGGTTTAGATGCACAGGATGGCAGGTGTCTAATTGCCCTTTTTAAGGTAAAAGAGTGGCAATGGGAAAAGCTCCTCTGTGATCTCCAGCTATCCATGAAGTGCTCCCTTGCATTTCGTTCACACACGGGGAGGGCTTCATTGCTCTTGTTGCTTCCTTTGTGCAGAGATGCATTCTGCCTTCCTGGGAGAGGAGGAGGGGGGTTGGCAGAGGGAGATCTAACCTCAGCCAAGCAGAAATCAAGCCCATGTGGTTTCCTAGAAGATGTTTCACTGTTGGCTTTAAGAACGGACAATGGAAGAATAACTGTGTTATGACAAATATTTACAATTTCAGCTTATCTGTGGTATGACAATGGAGTGCTTGGTTGCAAAAAAAGTAAGACCAGACAGGATGCCACTCCATTTTCCCCCAGAATTTTATAACAAAGCTTTTAAGACCAGAACTTAATTACAAGCCGAGACAATTTCCTGTGTTTCCTCTCAGGTAAGAAACACATGCCCAGAAAAGGGCTTGCACATGGGACCATTTACCTGGCAGGACCTTTGCTTGCAGCTGAGGCTCTGTCTGTTGCTTAGTAAAGTTTTGGAGGAGACTTTTGCACAACACTGTAATGTTTCACAGCTAGAAGAAGGTATTTGTTATAATATGCATCAAAGGATTCTTGCTATAATGAAAGGTACAAAATAAATTATTCTATGATCACATCCAACATTTTTGCTTTAATCATGTTATCATTAGAAATTTCTTCTCAGTCAGCTAGATATTGATGATAGTTGTGAATATTTGATGTACTTTAGTAATTTGGGTTAGAGATGTGAATAAGAAATTAATTGCTAAGTAGTATTATTCAAATTGAAAAGTGTTTATCTAAAATGCAAGAATCATCCTGTGATTACATATCAATATACAGTTTAGCATTGTTAAGTGATTTTGTTTGCTAGTGGTTGCCATATCCTTAAAGGTAATACAGGGTATCTGAATACCTGTGGCCAGTGTCTCAGCACAGGAAGCATTGCACAATGATTCTTACCTCTGGAGGGTGATCGTCCCAAGGTACAACATGGATCTGAATGAGGGTCAAAGCCTTTATCTTTGCTTATGTTTCTCTTTGAAACAAGAAATCAAAGGGGGTGATCAAAGTATTGTTGAGGTGGATACTTTTTTTGTTGATACTATGTCAAGTGTTAATTTTGTAATGGAGGAGTTGGATTTTCTAGTGGTCTAAAATGGCACATCACCATTGAATCTTACCCAGCCACAAGAAATTAATCCCTGTGTTTTCAAAATGGGCATGTTCTAAAATTGCTGTCTTTTGATTCAGAATATTCTAACTAAGCTAAGGCAGTCAGTTCTAAAATCTTTAAACTGAAAAGGCTTATTTCTTTTTGCTGCTCAAGACACACTCAGCTCCTGTCATCACTCTTAGTTCAACACAACAGTTTCAAGGAAAG
The DNA here is from genome assembly GCA_026261815.1 of Monarcha castaneiventris obscurior. Lineage (NCBI taxonomy): Eukaryota > Metazoa > Chordata > Aves > Passeriformes > Monarchidae > Monarcha > Monarcha castaneiventris. The sequence continues at coordinate 19,126,313 of JAMPIT010000379.1, read as the reverse complement.
TACAGGTCTATATTATTCAGCTTTCTAAAAAAGGAGTTGTTTTTTTTTTTTAAAGAGAAATTATACAATGCACTTTTGTTGTGGTTGAAAATGAGATGGCAGTGTTTTTCTCTTTCCTCTCTATTATAAAGATTGACATGCTCATTTTCTTGCAAAAAATGGCATCAGATTCAGTAAATTAATTTGTTTTTAAAAATCACACACTCATCACCATTCTGCCCTAGAAGCAGTATGAACATTAAAGCTTTCATTATTTCTATTAGCAGAACACAGATAATGCACTTCAGGAAAACAATTAGCCACCAAGTCTGGCTGACACTTATGCAGGTGATTGTAACTATTGTGAGCCTAAGAAGTGAATTCAGCTTTTGATAATGGGTATCTTTGACAATGGAGGAATTTCTACAGTGAAGTAGGAAAATTGTATGCAAGTTAAATAATTTCTGATTTTACATAAGTCACCAGACATATTTGCAAGTGTGTTATTTAGCAATCCAAACTAATCACACTGGAATTAGCCATCATTTTTAATGAGACCATCTTTTAATAAGAATATCAAAAATAAAAAGCAGCTTTTCATAAATCTTCAGATTAATACATGATCCTTTGGGGAAAAATTATACTGTGGATCTATTCTGAATATAAACATTTCCCATGTAACTAGGTTGTCCTGGTAATTGTGGACCAAAGCCAGTTTGCAAATAAACACAAATTGGGTGACAGATCAGAAGGAGCAAAATGGTTTATGATGTTCAGTTGCTGGTTATTTGAGGTGACAATATTATATGCCTTTCTGTAATGTCGCTCCCCATAAATATTTCATAGACTTTTATATTAAAATCACTGTTTGTTACCATCCAATATTTCTGTGTGGAAAAGTATTTTAGTACCTCCCTTTTATCAGGCATAGGAATCTTTCTCCATCAGCCAGTCTAAATGCAATGCACACATGTTATTGATTTCCCAGAAATGGCTGCATCAGGACACGTTGGTTTTGGCACCTAAATGATCCTGGCTGTGCTGTGTGTGTCTGGCTGGGCTGGCAGTAGTGACAACATCATGAACAAAGTATCTTTCCACACTGCAAAGGCCAAAAGAGGTTTGGACATCTCTATTTATTTGTTTGTCTGTCTCATGCTATTTGTTTGTCTGACATCTGTGCACATCTACTGAGCTGTCAAGATTCATGGAGAGCACAAGTCTGTGTATTTCCCATTGTTATTGTGGAATGGACTGCTGAGGGGGCCGGCATAAGCTGCTTCCGAGACAAACAAGCTCTGAGCAAACAACCCCAATGCATGCTATTGCTTTAATGGTGTGATTTAGCCCTTGAGTATTTATTGAGAGAATTTCAGGAGTTTAAACAGTAACTGATGAAATTCAGCAACAAATTTTATGTTCCTGTAGGAGTTTTAACTTGTGGATTAACTTCAAAGTTTCATTGTTTTATCTCTTTGTCTAGTAATTGTCTTCTAGCTTGCAAATACCTGTGAAACAAACATATTTGGGTATTGAAATAGGTCTTTATGCATTTTTTTTGTGGTATATTTGCATGCCTGTATTTTTTTGCCTGAAATATCTGCTTAGGTCTTTTTATAGTGTTTATGTATTTCTCTTTTCTATTAGCATTTGAAGATTTTTCAACATTAACTTTTAAATGGAATCACAGGTCATTTATCTTAGAATGCATGCTGAGAAGTAATCAATTGTAGCATCAGTTTATTGATGGTGTTTTGAAAGTCTTCCAGAAAAACTCTTTGCCTTGTTCTGTAGCTCGTTCTGATGGGATTGATTTATGCTAAGTATACGTCCTTGGGTTCCACAAGAGCTGTATTTTAGTGGTTGGCATCCTCCTATCCTTCATTGGCAGTAATAATAATAAAAAAAGGATAATGTTGCTCATGAAAATACTACAGCCATTAGCAGAATTTAATTATTCAGGGAAGTACAAGGGAGCCATTAATAAGACACTGTAATGACGTTAAACACCACCCACAAAACAGGAATATTCTTGTACTCCCATGCAGATTTCACAGACTGAAGCCTTGTTTGTGATAAGAAAGAAAAATATTGAACACAAAATCTGTTTAATTATGAAGCAAAATTGATTTAAAATAAAGAGAGTAAATCAAATTTGTGAAAGAGGATGCAATAGTAAAATACTTTGCTCTTCTTAAATTATTTTCTACATAGCTTTCACTAATCCCATGGCAGAAAAATTTCCACAGGCAAGACAGACCTTTATAACCCTCAGGTTAAGGTTTCCTGCTTTAAAGGGTGATTACCAATGAACTCTAAACAAATTTAAAAAAAGAAGAATTAAAATAATCAATATGACAAAGCAAATGTATGCAGAATAGGTGCAAATGGTTTATTGGAGTAACAGTGCAATTGTATTTAAAAACCTAGGGACATCTCTGGGGAGACAAACCTGTGTCAGATGTAAAAAGAAGCAAAATTGTTAAATATTTTCAAGTATTTAATGAAGCCGCTCAACTGAAACAGGCTTGCTAAATTATTTATTGAAAAATCTAATTAGTACGTGTAGCTCTTAGAACTTGGATTTACTCTTTCTGAAGTGACCCATATATCTCCCAGACAACAGGATATCAGAAGAATTACAAAGATTGCAGAAATTGCTAAGAGGTATTAAAGAAGTGATTTCATCTTTCTGTGTAATATAAACTGCATAATTTTCCTCTGATCTATATTATGGGGGAAACAATAAATTTTGTATATTAAAGGACAAAAAATTAATCTATTTTATCTTGTTCCATAAAAGCTCAGGCTTTTGAAATTCATGAAGGACAAAACACCTCCAAGAAACTAATACTAGGGATCCCTGACTTCCTCCTCGATTTGTTTTGACATCAAGTAGTGATATTTGACTATAATTTTTTGACAGAAGTTTCTCACTTTCTGAAAGCATAAATTCAAGCAGACAAATACAACAATGGGCAGCTTTTCCTGGTGTAGGACTTGGTCTTCTGGAAGGTATTGTGGTGTGTGCCAGTAAAAGGGAGAGTAACCCCATTATCAGTCATGATACTTGGAAGAATTTAGTATGGCTTGACAGAGGATTAGATCTCTGCTTAAACAAGGTTATTTTTTTCATGAAAACTGGACTTATTGTGTTGCCATTTCCACTCCCTTTCATTACATTCTGGTGGAAAAAATACGTGTATATGTGCATGTGTATATGTGTTTGTGTGCAATAAGGTAAGAAGAGGAGGAAAAATTATAAAAAGTAACAATTAGTTGGAAGAAAGATACTTGTCAGAAGTGAGTTCTGGGAAAGAATCCGAAAAAGCTTAAAAAGCTGAAGTGGTCAAGCAGAGTTTTTTTCTATATTCCAGTGAATGCACCATTTAGGACATTAATTACCAGCAAGAGAATGATACAATAGGAAGAGAATAATGGCTGATCATGTTTAAATCACTGAATCACAGTCAAGCATCATAATCACCAGAAAGTTAATAGTTAAAGAAAATACGGAATTTCCAAGATATCTATAGAGGCAGTGATATTATTTACAAAAGAGATTTTTTTTTTTCTCTTAGAAATTTGCCTATCATAATGATATAATAGATTCCCTTAGTAGCAATCTGAGCTGGATTTTCCCTAGTTATAGGAAGTCCTTGTACCAGAACAGATTAAAAAATTGCAAAGAAAGATTCAGCAGCTTAAAAATGTACTTACATCCCTCAAAAACTAAAAAGCCAAGAGGTTTGAAAAATCAGCTCAGTTGGAGCTGTGAGGGGAGACCGAGTGTGGGGACTCAGGTGGGTCCCTGTTATTCCTCAGGGAGACCTGGAGGCCTGGGGAGTGTGCGAGAATGGGCTGCAGCATTTCGAAATCAAGCACCATCTGCAAGAGGTTATTTCAGAGAGGAGGCAGGCAGGACTTAGAACAGGGAATGTCCCTACATCCCTTGTCTTCACAGACTGTTAAAAACAGGTCTCCTTAGGTATTAGCATAACATATGTAATAAATCAGGGTGGGGTACTTATTGCAGGATGATTGGAAAGGGCAAATAGTTTGCAATCCTTCAGCACCTTACCTCTTTTTGTGCTTGCATGCAGCTTATCCCAGCCTGTCCTTCCACCACTCAGGAGAGGAACAGAGAAAATGTCTGTGTTTCTGGAACCCACCGCTGAGCATGGCTGGACTGAGAAGGGAAGGGGGCACGTGCCACTGCCATACAGAAATACAGAGAGAACAAGGAGGACAGCTCCTGCAGCACTTAAAGGAAATATAGCTGTCCCAGAATCTAGAAATGGGCTTTTCAGGATAAAGAGATATACTTTTAAAAGCCAGGTTGGAAAAGATTAACAGGGTGAAGATGTGCCCTCAGCATGCTAATGTGAGTGGGCTGTGCTACAGACCACCATTTATTTTTGCTTCCCTGTTGTTAGCTATTACAGGTGTACTGTTATGCCTGCATTTTCATATCCCGTCTTTAACATAATTTATCTGTTTTTATCTCATTATTTTTTTCATATTAGTCCCAGGAAATGCGTTAAGTGCCCTGCTGGTTTAATATTTCCTCCTTGCTACAGGAAGACAGTTTTCAATATTTTGTGCAAAGATTAAAACATTCAGTCAAAGTTCTTGCTCATATTTATTAAAGGACAGTATTTCTCTTGCCTGTACAGTGGTGGCAGTTTTTCCTAGAAATACATCTTCCATTTGGGAAATCTTAACTTCTTGTACAATAAATGCACTGACAGCCACAATAAAGCATGAACAAGACAGATACCAAGTGAGGGAAAACTATAAGAGGCCAGGTATTGTTTTTATCTTATGGAGACAGGTTGTGGTTATTAACAGATTCTAAATCCCAGCAAAAGCTCGTTATGCCCAGTTAGTTACAGTGTAGCTCACTTTCCATTCTCTCCAGAAATGCAGTAAACCAGATACTAAAGGATCCATTCTTCCATGTGCCGGGGAAATGTAAGCAAGAAAGTGAAAGGGCTGATGGTTATTAGCACTTGTGGTGAAATTCAAGAATTCAAGAGTCTCTCTGAGGAGCCGAACCTGTGTCAATTGTGAAAGGAAAAGGGATTGTGAAGTAATTTCATTCCTATAATGAAATTGCTGACATGAAATCTCCCAGTTGCTGAATTATTTAAAGGAGGAAAAAGTAGTAAGTAAAACCTGCTTTTGTCGTTCCTCAAATAATTGCCTCTGTATTTTCTACTTCCACATTTTCCTCTGGAGGCTTTTTATATCCGTAAGTAACAGGTGGACTTTCCCCACATATAGGCTTTTAGCAATTTCTTTTATGAAGCAAGTCATACAGAAGGAAATAATGAAGATAGCCAACAGATTAAACCTGGAATGCAATGCCCAGTAGCAGCAGCCACTTAATCTTTCTGGGCATGTACATTTTATGTGAAGGAGACCTATATTCAGTTCTCATATTGACCAATGTGGGTGTCTCAGACAAAGTTCTTCTCTTTTTGAACTCACCTGGACCAAGTGGGCCTTGCTATAGGGCTTACAGACAAAAAATAAAGTCCAAGTCCTCACTAGAGCAAGCTGAAATGTCAGAGCAGAGCCCATGTTTTTAAATGTGTTTAGTTTTTTGAATGCTTCTTTGATTGAGACAGGTTTTGTCTAAGTGTAGGTTGTGGGTGTAATTTCTTTGTGGCGATTTGGTTATAGCACAGACAGAGCCTGCTGAAGGCTTTTTCTCCAGGTTTGGAAAGAAACTTCACCACATGTTTAAGTTCAGCTGCTTTCCAGAATTTACATAATTTGACCAGAACAATGGCAAAACCCGATTATTGCAAGATTCCCTTTACACTTAACGTAACACTGAGGCTAAGAATTGCTTCTGCCCATATGTCTTTCAAATAAATATTGATTGTGCATTTGCCTTTTGTTTGTGTTCAAGTGTCAGTGTTTATTACTCACTCAATTCTTTGCAATTTTCCTCCACTGTTATGCTAACAAATTTCTTCAGTGAGGTACTGCAGACAAGTCTTTTTTAATGTGGTTTTTCATCTCCTGGGCAACATTAGATCTTTATACCCTCCCACCTCAAACTCTCAACTTTTTCATTTCAAGACCTAATTCCTCATCTGTCTGCTGACTTTTAATCTGTCTCCATAAAGCCTTATTGCACATCTAACTCTTACAGTGTCATTTCTTTTCCCTAGTGGTTAAAACCAGAATTTTCATTGGAACTACAGAAAATAATGACCAATAAACACTTCTGGGAATATAATGAGAATATAGATGTTTATATGCGACTGACTATTCAGAGAAGATAAAGTTAACTCTTGACAGAATTCTGGCAGTCAGGGAGGTTTTGCTTGGTATGACTCCAACTATTCAAAAGAGAACAACACACTGTTATGGAAGATTGCAAAATATTGATGGCCAATCAGCTGTCATTTCTGATAAGTTATATATCATAGTTGTAATAAGTAAAGCAGTAAAAATTATTCATATTAGGCTTCTTATTACATATTCCTTTGGTGTGAAGATGGAGAGAAGAAAAGGCCTTGACCCTGTGTAAGCACTGGTCAGTTATAGCTAAAACATCCTTGTGTTATCGAGCACAAATCCCTCCGTTTCCAGCACAAATCCAAAACATAGCCCCATACGAGCTGCTGTGGAGAAAATTAACTCTACCCCAGCCAAAACCAGCACATAGACATTCTCTTTAAGCCAAAGAAATATTGGTGTTCAAAGAAGCATTCTGAAGAGGAAGCTGCACTGAGTAAAATATTCACTGTGATATACGAGCTGATATGGAAATCAGGGTAGTCAGAGATTATAAAAAAGGTAGCATTCCCATTAATTAGCCTAGCCTAATTGCTAATTTAATTTGCTAATTTCTCTAAACTGCAGGAATTCCTGTTTTAATTATGACAAAAAAATTCTAATCTTTGGTTTAAAGGTTCAGTTATGGTTCTGCAGTAGACTTTGAGTAAAGGGTTAGGACAAAAAAGAAATAAATTTTCTTTAGATGGAGATTTGTAAATTCAGGAGATTTTAGAATGAGACTGGATGTGGTGACCCAGATTGTCCTTTCCAGTCCTGTTTGGTTATGCAGCTGCTGTTTATCCTATTACCAAATATTTCTTCTTTGTTCTGTGGCATTAAAGACAGCAGCTTGACTGCATGTCTTTAATTCTCATGTCTCAAATGAGGGCCATTTTGTAAGTCTGAAAAGTCTTTAACACTTTATTGAATCTAAAAGGCTCTTGTAGAACTGAGGCAACCAGGAGGCATTTCATTTCATGTTCAGGTGTGTTGAAAATGATAAATGTATGAAAAGTTTAAACTGCTACATATTTTCTTCCTGTTTTTAACCATTGTGCTGTGAACATGAGAGAGATTATTTAAGGACTGTTTCTTAACGTCAGTGTACAGCCTCATATCACCATTTGGCTTTCTTACAATGCCTGAAGTGGTGAAGGTTGTTCAAGTAGACCAGTCAATGATTTGTGATTTACCATCATCTCTTTTTCATCTAAGTGATATGCCAGGGTAATACAACATAACAGCTCCCTCACACCCTGTTTTAATCATTATTTGATGTTGCATGAAGTCATAGTAACAACAAGTCCAAATTCAATATTTGTTGGCTTCCTCATAGCATACTAAGTGGCTGATGATTTTTAGCTGTTCGAAGTTCTTCTGCTTTCCTTTTTTCCCCATGAACTATAAGCTTTTCAGATTCTTTGTTCTAAGATATTTGTGGTTTGGGACATTGGCATTTCCAGCTTTACACCTGATCTGATGTGACTGACTATAATGTGGATCTGGCTTTGTGACTGCACCAGTGGCCTAAAATTAATTTTTAATGAGTGAAATGAAATATGCATTTGTAAAATGAGATTCCTGTAAGGCTAGAGCAGCTAAGATGAAACATGCCCTAAAACTACCTATATACTTCTTTCATACTGTCAATTACAAGAAGAACCTCTGGCAATGAGGTCAGAGGTAGAAATCTACAGTTTAGGTATCTAAAATGAGGTCAGTCTAAACCACACACAACTTGTATTTGTGAAGCTTAATATGTAGGTTGCCCTAATACCTGTCAATTCCATCAGAAACTTCTGACATTCCTGGAAGTGGCTTCCAGCTGTGTATGCAGTCTCATTTCCAATAGCTTTTGGTTTCACTTACAACCAAATGACTTCAGGCCTCAACTTATTCAAGGGACAGAATTTTTCTTCTAATTCTGTGACTTCTGTGAACACTTTGCATTTTGCCCTTTTCAGATTTTTAACTGCTTCCTTCTTAGAAGAACAAAGAAAGCTCCTACAGACTGAGAGCTAACAGCTCTGCTCCCATTTACTTAACTGTGGCTCATGAGAGCTTCCAAGAGATCCCCTCTCCTCACCAGGAAGTTCTGGAGCATCGCCCATTTATTTAAAAATGGTCTTCTATTTGAGGCTGTGTCACAAAGAGGTGATAGAGCCTCTTTGCATTCTTGACTACATTTTTCATGAGTCATTAGGGAAATCCCTACCAAATTGAACAAAACAACAGAGAACACAAGTTACCATGTAATCTTTGGTTGGTATTATTCCAAAGCCTGTTCAATGACAACTGTGAAATGGTTTGGAAAATTTGTCTATACAGTAAAATACATTGCAAACCATGGTCACAGTCATCCCTAGATGACACCCAAGGTGTTATATCAGTCAGGTTCCCCAAAATTAGAGCAAGCAAGATGCCAGCTTACTTCCTAATCTTGAAAGGAGGTTCCTTTGGTGCAGTACTGCATCAGTGCAGTGCCGTGCACACTAACCTGTGCTACAATGCTGGTTTTTGTCATGGTTCCTGCTAAATTCATTAGCTTTGTAGAACACCTATGGACAGAAGGCTTGTTGATTACTTTTGTAATTACTAAATTAGCAGAATTTAAAAGAAAGAAACACTGCAGAAACAAATGGTAAATGCCAAAATGTTACGTGTAACATTTTATTGTGTTTTACATACGAGATACACTATAATTCTGGACTTGGTTAGTGTATGATATCAAAGTTGAATTTTTACAATAATTTAACAGGTTTTGTCAGATAAATCTAAACTAAAGATCTGCTTGGCTGCTGCCTTTTGGCACACTTACATCTCTAAAATTAAACAGCATATCCACACTTTACTGTTCATTATAGCTTAAACTAAACAATAATCAGTCTGTGAGACTCAGATATTTAGAATCAGTTTTGTCATTTTCTTCAGTTTATTTGTTTATACTATAGCTCAGCAGTTAATGCAATTTCAGTCTATGATGGAGAACATTACTGAATGTTATTCTCTGGTGTTTCATTCTTTATAACACACACCAATATGCTATAGCCTTTCTAAAGGAAACTTAGTTTTACAGTTCTGTAAACATTTTTATTCTAATCTAATACTTCTCCTTAAATTATTTTACTCTTCATATATATTATCTTTTGAATTTACATTTCCAAGTCTTAAGTAGCTTTTTGTTGTAGTTATTCTGAATTTGAAAGGCTCTACTATTTTTAATCAAAGTAAAGAAAACTAATGGATATTCCTCTAATTGGAAAAAAAATCATACCATAATTGAATAAACTTTTACAATGCCTTGCCAGAACACTGATGCAGGGGTCATTTGTATGACTAATGTTGTCTCTCAAAGATGCTGAGAGATTCACAGGCTGCATTAGATTCCAGGAAGGGTCTGCACCAGAGATTCCCTACTTGATTACCAGAGATGCATTGTTCCATCTGGAAAAATGAGGCAATGACGTAAGTGGGAACAAAGGGCAAGGACTTTACTCTGTTGAAGAAAATAGACAAAAGGGTAAATATTTAGATACATCTGCCTTGTCAGTTCAACATAAAAGGGCAGGAGAACTGGAAACGTTCAAATGACAATTTCTATCGACCAAAGCAATAGCATAATCTCATTAAATGGAGTGGCATGGGAAGATGCAAAGCTGCTCACGGGCTTCTAACTGTTCTAGTACTATTCGTTCACCCTGTATTTAACACCACCATTAGAAAGCCTAATGGACTGTTTATATCAGACTATTAGACACATGGCAAGAGCTTTAGTAATTGGAGTGTGATATATAGTAATGGGCTATTGTTTGCTTGGTGCTACCCACAATCATGCCAGTGCTGAATACTTATTTATTGCATGTTCTAGATATAAAGGCAGAGGCGATGGGGCTGCCAGAGAGAAATGTTAGGGTGAAAACAGGCTTTCCTGAGGCCCTGTAAGCTGAAACATTAGCTGCTTGTTTTATCTGGACTTTTTTATGTAGCATGGTATGTTATTTGATAATACCAGCTTGAGGCTATGCTTAGATCATGTTTCTTCAGAACACTGTCTGGAAGGCTCTGCCAGACAGTAGTGTCATTAAATATATATTACAAATGCTCCAACAAATTAGGTAATTAATTACAATTCATTTCTATAGGAGAGGCCATTTGATATTACTATTCTTCTTACGGTAGATTAGGTTTGATGATGCTGTATTATGATATTCTTTCTGAGCCATTAAAACCTATTACTGGCTTTGGAGAAAACATACTTGAAAGCAGGGGTTTTTGTCATATTTCAAATACATTTCTGAAGTGGAAAACACATTAGCAATGTTAAATTTTTTTTCATGTCTTCTGGAAAATAAATATTGAATTTTAGGACTGAAGATAAAGCAATAACATTCTTGCAGAGTAATTAAAAAACCCCAACAAAACAACCAAAAACACTCTTCCCATTCCACAGTCCTCATTTTTATCAGACTGACCTTTGTGCTTCTCTAGAGTATGAGTACATTGTAGGCTTAACTGGCTGTTTGTATTTGCTGTAGCAACATAATGCAAATAAACAAAATATGAAGGACATCTAGCCCCCAGAGCTAGCCACAATCATAAACTCCCAGACTGCACTCAATATTTGTTTTCTGACTTTTGTATTGAAATCAAGTAATGGTTTTCACTGCAGAAAAATTCCTGTGAGGGCCTGAACATGTTCTTGATGTCCATCTCTGTGCTGGGGGGGCTGTGGGGCTGTGTCTCTGCAGGAGGGGGGCTGGGGCAGTTTCTTGTGCAGGGTGGAGAAGTTGTATTCCTCCGGGGAAGACCAAGGCAGGCTGCCAGCACTGCTGGCTGGTGAGCAAGAAGAGCAAACCCTGAGGAACAGCCCCTACTTTTTCTTCTTAATGAAGATGATGGCATTTCCTATCTTTTGAGTAATGAAGAAAAATACTGTAGAATTTTGGACATGTAATCTTCAATTTATTTCTAGTATGCCAAGGCAATGTATGTGCAGAACAATAGGCTGTCTCTGGATGCCATGCTTCTGACCTACAACTTGGAGAACCTGGTCCTTCATTCAGAGCAATCTAATCTCATTTCCTGCCATGAGATTTCAGCGATAGATATGCAAGTCATAAATAATTAAAAGGTCACGTATGCCTAGAAATTCCTGAAGTGTAGCATCTATAGGGATTTTGCCTAGGAATAAAGGGCAGCAAAGCGATTCTCTTGAAAGTGAAAAATAGACTTTTTCACTAATCAATGGACAGACAGGAGCAATCAATATCCAATCTAAAGAAGAAAAATCAATAGCACTCAAAACATATGGCTCCTCTTTTGCACAGTTTATCCTACTATAACATTTTCTCATCCTATGGCTTGGAAAATTCCAGTGTCTTTGCATATAAATTCTCTTCCATCAACATTGTCTAATTCCCTTTCCCAGCTGTGTCATTGGGATACTCTGGAAAAAGATAAGAGAAAACACACACCACTGCCTCCATTTCTACAACAATTTATAAAGAAGAACTGTTCAGGTATTTTTGTAGCAATCATGCTCCATAATGATTATTCCATCCCTTCATAATAGTGTAGTATAAAGGTTCTGTTTATTAATTACTTTTTTACTGGAATATTGACAGCAAAATACAAATTTCTTATCAATAGTTTTTATAATATTATAACAAAGTTAAAATAATTGTAAAATAGCTGGACAAAAAAACTATCACTAATAAAGCAAAGTTAGTGAAGGAACTTAAAATGACAAATTACTGATCAATAAAATAGTATGAAAAGTGAGACAGTTTATAAAGATGACAGCCACTGCCCACTGTATATAGGAAAAGAAAAAAACTGAAAATAGAAATCAAATTACCCTTGTTATTTTCTCAGGGAATACGTGTAACTGAGAGCTTCAGTAAGAACTTACTCCCATTTTCCACACAGTCCAGTGGCACTGAGCAAATGGAAATAACTGCAGGTTTTATGAGCTTTTTTTGCTACAGTTCATCAACACAGTGAAAATTTTATTGTGGATCTAATTAACATGAACTGAAGGTAATAGGATGGCTTAAAAACCAATTGCAGTTGTGATATATTTTCCCCTCCATAAAGACATCAGTGTCTGCATTTTTGCCATATAAGTGCTTCACTCAAAAGCATTTATTGATCTTGACAAATGAAGGGGCGGAGAGTGGACTGTTTCTTGCATAGCTCATTACAACCACAATCATGAAAAACAAATTCAGATACCCACCACCAGAGAGTGGTAGAATCAGTCCATCCTAAGGTTAAGGTAAAATCCAAATCAGTTCACTAAAAGTTTGCTCCCAGCACAATTTGTTTTTATCAGCATCGTTGTCTTCCCTGTGAAGCATCTGGTAAAGCATATGTTGCATCGAGGTAAGGAACTTCTCAACCTTCTGGACAAACAGTTCTCAGACATATAGTTTTTGTCATGGTAAAGTGGGTCAGTTATTTATAAAATCATACAGTTGTCGTAAGGAATAGCTGAGGGAGATTTAGAAATTAATTTCCAATTGCTGAAATGAAGGAACTGAAAAGGCTCATAACTGTTTTCAAAAGAAGGAATTGATTAGTAAAAATTTAATTTGACAAATAGGATAAATTTTAGACCTAAACATTTTCATATACACTTTGCAGCATATTTCTACAGAGCAGAAGTACAGAAAAGAATGGAGAGGGTCAAGGAAGTGTGTGAAACTGTGGCACTAAAATGCGAGAATTTTTTTGAGGATGTGCATTTGCAATTTGAAAAGATTCCTCCAAAGTCCAGTGCAAATACCTACCAAGCCACCCCTACTGTGAATATTTATCTACCTGTCAATTCCTTATTATTTTTATTATTTCCATTCCTCTTTTGCCATTGAATCATTCTATATCTCAATTTCTTCCTTCTTTCCTCTGCCTCTGCTGTATCTCATTTTCTTTCAGGTCTCTAAGTGTCCAGTTTTTACTATACGTTCAACACTTTGGACTCCTTTTAGCTGTTGGGCTTTATTTTTTAGTGTGTGATATCTTTAAGGTGGATAATTATATGTTTAGAAGTGCAAGGAACCCTACCAACCTGTGTTACTGCACGATCCTAATGACCAAGCATAGAATTATAGAATCACAGAGTGGTTTGGGTAGGAAGGGACCTGAAAGGTCCTCTAATTCCAAGCCCCCTGCCAGGTAGTCTCTAGAGCCCTATCCAACCTGGCCTTGAATACTTCCAGGGATGGGGAGTCCAAAACCTACCCAGCCTACCTGTTCCAGTGCCTCACCACTCTTTGAGTAAAAAATTTCTTCCTAATATCTAACCTAAACTCTACTCTCAGTTTAAAGCCATTGACACTTGATCCTGTCATGTCCTGCATTTGTCTAGTGCAAGACTGACAACGGATAAAAATCCATCTGTGTTTTCATAGTGCACTACACAGAAAATTCTACGGTCTCCCTGGGTAGCAGTTTGCCAGTTCCTTCTTGAAACTGAGGGAAGCAATTTTTGTTGAGCAGAACTCCAGTTATAACGTGATGACTTTTTCTAGAGGGTAAGAGGGTAAGAGAAGAGGCTTTGAGTTGCCTCTTCTCTCAGAGAAGATGGGAGTTAGTGTGCCTTCATATGCTGCTGCCAGAAGCTTTACAAGAAGCTTTGGAGGTGGTTCTGGAGCAAATAGAAGGAGTGAGTTTTAGTTACACAGGACATCACAGTAGCAATGGGATAATGTACACATGGAGCATGGCTGATATTAATGACAGCATCTACTCTGACCATAGCTAGAACCCATCCAAAGTCATGTTCCCGTGCTGAAGATGTCCTCCTGCCCCTTCTGAAGATGTCCTCCTACCACTTCTGAAGATGTCCTCTTGCCACTTCTTCAGTATCACATCCAAGGATTAGTATGGAGACATAGCTTTTGGTGTCTTCTGTGTGCTGCTGCTTTGTATGTCCTCCTCACTACCTAAATTACACTTCCTTAGCTACTATTCAGTAACTAATGATGGATTTGAGAGAGTTAACAGACTGTGACTGCAATGTTCCCTCAGTGATGGCAATTAGTTGCCAACATTGTTCATGCCTTTCCTGCAATCAGGATGTGATACTTCTGCCATAACTGTACCTTACTGTTATCATTCCTGCCTGTGCTGTTCTGACACAGTTGTGCCTTAATTAGACCTCCCTGGATGGGGGAGATTTGTTAGAGTCCTTGCCAGGAGTTTTAAGAGATGACCTGGACCTTCAGCCTTCTTTGCTCTTAGACAGTTGTTTATTAAGTTCTTACCTGTAACAAGGTTACAAGGAACGATGGGAGAGTAGAGAAAGGCTGCAAGTGACCTGGTTATCAAGATTTTGCAGCCCTTTTAAAGGCATTCTACCCAATAGAAGTTTGAAACAACAGATATTTTTAATTTTCCACCAATGTCCAGTAAATCACCTTATAACGCAGACAGGAACTGTGGCAAATTCTACCCAATCATGCTAAGCTACTTCTACTGCAGAAAATGGAGGTTTTGAAGAAGGAGCACAATGTCTAAAATAATGTCAACACCCACCATTTTGGAAACCTCACTATTTATCAATTTACTACATAAACAAACCTAAAACCTCTAAATTCTTCACCCTGTGACATTCTTACATGACATTCTACTATCTAGTTCACATTGGTGTAGATTTTAACTCTTCCCAGAGTGTAGGCAGTTTTCTCTATGGATAAAGGTCAAAACCAGCATTGTGCAGGGGGGTTGAATCCTTCAAAACAGGCAGAGGAATATTCTCTGCGCTCTGGATTCCCACATGTTCCAAAATAAGATATCTGCAATGGACTTTACACACTCAGTTTTGATGTACCTGGAAAACGTCCAGATTACACACTTATGAGAAGGAAGATTCCAGAGGCACTTGATTACAAATTCTTGCAAATGGGTAAGCAAAAGAATATTGAAGACCTTGTATGTCTAGGTAATGAATATTTATAACAATATTAGGCTTTAGTAGTGTATTCCCTCCAAAACATATAAACTCATCATGAATGATTAAAGAAGTAATCCCTGTTTTCATTAAATGAGGCACATCTCCACTCTTCATTTTTCAAAGAAATGTCTGAAAATGTGAATCAAGCATAATAATGGGATGTCACTTGCTTGAGTCCACAGAGACTGAAGTAATAGCCCTGGCATTGACAACATGACCCAGGCAGCCCAGTACAACATTAATTGCAAGACATTGTCTTCAAGGAAATACAAGGGGGACAGTGTGTGTGTTTAGCAATGCAGAGGGCATCAGGCCCTGCTTTCCTGTATATGCAGTGCAATTCTCTCGTTAAAGCTTCTGGGGCCTTTCTGTTGCCATCCCTACCCATGTGGGATGAAATGCAACAGTTGTTTAGGAGAGGAGATAGATGGCTTGCTTGCACATTTATTGAGAAAGCAGTCCCAGGGGGCTGTTCATCTTCACCTGAGTGGCAGAGAGAGTTTATGGCCTGGAGTTATAGGAAGAAATACATACTTTTGTCTCCAAAATAGGACAGAGGTCAGTATGTGTCTTCGTGGCTCTAAATAGACAGTTCTACTACATCTGGAGGCAGGAGAAGATAGTTCAAAAGGCAAAGGAATCTTTGCGTAACAAGTCTTTTGTACCTATTGTTGTTCAGGAGAACTGAGAAATGCAAAAATGCCACTATTTCATGTCAGAGCTTCGTAAGAAGAAACTTAAGCTAGGGTGGAAGAATTGAACCAAACCACATGGACAATAAATGTACTCATTTCTATGGCTGCCTAAAGCCCAGATAGGTTTCTGCACAAGGATTGCAAGCGTCAAGCCCAGAACGTGGGCTGAGAAATCACTAGAATCTAAAAAATAAATGACTACTCTTATGGTCATAAATTAGGACAGACTTTTTTTCTTGCTTGATTTTTTTTTTTCAATTATAATTTGTTTACCTTTACATGAGGAATAAATTATTATTACCACTGTATTAAAAATATATATAAGTATTGTGAGAGACATAATTTGAAATACGTGAGTCATAATGATATTTCAAAGCATCATAGACCCTAGTATTTAGATGAAACACAGGCAAGTTTAAGTTTGTATCCTATAAATCAAGAGTGGCAGCAAATACAGAATTCTCTAAGAAACAGAATTGTGCAAAATATATTTACTTGTAATTTATTCTATGCCTGAAAAGTCTGAGTCCTATATGCAGTAGTTTTATGACTGGAATTGGTTGGGATAAGTGGTAGCCCAAAGCTGATGACATCTGCATCCAGGGCAGATGGGCAATGATGTCACAAGAGTAACATCTGCAATAAGTAGAAGAGTACAGATTTTGTACCAAAGAATGATGTGATTTATAGCTTTGATGATGCTGATAACCTTGATGACAGGTCAAGTGCACATCCAAACTGGACTTTTCAACATGGAATTCTCTAGACTCAAGCACATGTGAGTGGGAAAAGGATGACTTTCTTAATCTAACACGACTTGGGAGCAGACTCTTGGGGGACTAGTTCCGGCTTTGTTTTGCTTCCCTTTTTCTTCACATATAGTTTCTCAGGTAATTCAGTTTCCCAGGGGTTGCTGGCTGTGGGGTAAGTGAGAAACAAAATGTTTAGAAAGATTCAAATCTAGTTTTTCAGGTTCATAGATAACATGCTCAGTGAAGGTCTGAATTATTCTTTTGTTTATTCTAGAAAAGGTTCCTCACACAGACTGAATATGCCTGTTTCTGCCACTGACATCCAGCATATAAACTGTTCCTTCTTCTCATCCCAAATTTATCTGTGCACATGAATTCTTCACACAAAATGTGTTAATGTGAGAAGCATACATGAACCTTTTGTCTGCTATTTGAGCAGTATCCTCTAGCCGGGAGTAAAACTTACTTATCTCCAATTGGATTGCAGAAATGAAAGTGAGTCAAATAAACCATTCTGCAAAATGTAATGGTGTGCAGCTGTGACTAGCACAACACAGCAGACATGTTTACATCATCATAGGGAGCTTTCCTTCTTGCTTAAGAAGGTCTGAAATTTCTGGTTCCTTGTACTCAGAACACTATAAAATCTGCAGCACAGACTGGCTGACTTCATAGGCCAAAACGTTAGAGCATAGCAAGCATAAAACCAAATCCCTCTCTCTGCCAAAGAAAGATGGATGGTGCCTCGTCATTATACCTGGTGTCTTGATGATGTTCTGCAGAAAGCACCAGACACAGTATGATGGGATTGCAACTACTGATCCAGATACGAGAAAAAAGAGAAGAAGCAACACAGCTCATCTGACAAAGAAACTGAATGGTATTGGCTAATTAATATTAATGTACATGTTGCCTGCCATGAGCATGTTAGTAGGGTGTTTGTTTGGCACTGACATTTGCTGAAATTACATAGACTAGACTGCAGGAGCAGGTGCAAAAAAGTTCTTGGTGAAAGGATGGGAATTCCGAGGAGATTGATTGATTGACTGATTGATTTAATATGTAATAAGCCACGCAATTCCAGCTAATAAAAAGCAGAAAGTTGAACCGGGGGGTGGAGGGAAGGCTAAAATGCAATGTCTTGAAAAGTTCTGCAACAAATTCCAGGAGTTGAAAGAAGCAAAAATTTGTACAAAAGTTGGTCCAAGTTAAATGAAAAAGTACATTTTTCTGTAAATTCTGTGAAAAGGAATAATTGGCATTTTCATACATTATTTATTTGCACCTAACAGAAAATGCCAACAAGTTAGTTTGCTTTGTTAATATATTATTCAGTCTGGGTTTATGTTATGTGCCGGTGGTATTTTAATTTGTTTTAATGTGCTTGTAACATCACTGGAGCTCCCAGGATTCACATAGTCCTTCCTAGAAGAGAAAAATAGGCCCTTCCTTTTCTTCAGTATTTGGTTACTCCTATCTCTGTGCTAAACTAGATCAAAAGAAGACAGTTGTATTAACCTCTTTAATGAGATTTATAGTCATTGGAGCATATGGTTTTCTTCTGGGTAAGCCTTCTTCCTTACTTAGCCATTTCACTTATCAAGCTTTAACAGCTTTTCCCAATCTTCTGAAATGAGAGTCTGCTTCATGTTAAAAAAGGCATGTGCACTTTTTTTCAAATTTTCAAATATAGACCTAAAATGCAGCCTAAATTTCATTTTTAAGAAAAATATCACACTTCTATATTGAAAAAAGATCCGTGTTGAATTTTGCTTGAGGATTTGAAATGAATACAGATCATTCCTTTTAAAGTGCAACATAATACTGCTGAACTGTGACCTTTTAAGTGTTTGCTATTCTACTTTTACCAAGCCATAGGCTCTTTGGATCTGTTTACTCCTCTGAAACTTTTGAATTTCCTACCAGATTTCTTGTTCTTAGTTCCTTGAATGGGAAGAAGGGGAACAGAGAGAAGGGATGGTATCTTCATTATAAATCTTCATTCTGAGAGTCCCTGTAAATCATTAAGATGATAATACTTAAATTACACAGTTTGTGAATAATTGCTCTCCTTCTATAATTTCTCAATAAATATCATTAACATTTACCACAGAAATTAATTAAAAGCTTCCTGCATTAAGTAAGTTTATCGGAAGAGAGAAGCAGAAGGAGAGGAGGCACCTTTGTGAAAGCTTCACCACATTAACAGCAAAAAATTAAAACAGTACAATTTTTGCAGTTAACCTACATTTTATTTTCAATTGCAGCATGCATGCAACAGGAGGAAACTCATGTTGAGTAAGGAAGAACACAGGAAAAGGCAGAAGTTGGGACCATCTCTTAAGACAATTTCAATGAGCAATAGAGGTAATACTTTTTCATGGGGACAGGTGAAATCAGGCACATGGGAAGAGTGATGACAGTGACCCTTTGAGATGTTTCCTCCTGCACTGGATTCAAGAGCCTCATGAATTTGATTTCAGCACATTGACAATGAGGGGGCAAAAAAAGCTGTTTCATAAATGTAGATTCCCTTTTTTTCATATAATCAGAAAGCTTCTGTTTTAGCATAATTTCATGTACTTCAGAAGATGATCAAAACAACTCCATGAAACAAAACTTTGGAAAACATCTCAACTATCATTTTGAAATGTGACAATAATTTTTAAGCAAGAGTATTCAAGTGGCGCTCTATTTTCTGGTGGCGAAGGTCTTAAATATTAATGGCTATGCTGCACTTTGTGATTGATATTTAACAGCAGAGGACATGTTCTTGGAACTGTAAGTTAGTCATCTGAGCTTTTGGTAATTGTGAGTCATATTTTCAAAGGTAAGTTATTTCTTTGAGGAATATGAATGCTATCAAGCTTTTGTTTTTCCACAGGCCTGTCTTGGGTATCCTGATGACATCTATTGTAGTTTCATTTTATTCAGGAAGAGGAAAACTAGTATCTTACAAGGGAATAATTTCTGAGTCTAGATGGAAATCTCATTAAAATCATTGCTGTTTTTATCCTTTCCTCTCCATGCACTCTACTTTTTAAGAGAACAGTTATAATGTCACAAGTCTGCTGATTTAATTTGAGATCAGACAGTTAGCTTGTCATCTAAGTGTTGTAAAATTGCCAACCAAACTAGAAAAAAAAATGTTTCTTAATTTGACATGAAATAATCTTGTAGTAAATCAGCTTTATATTTGGGTTTTGGGGAAGACTGCATAGTAATCTGTCAGCTCTTTGAAGTTATTTATTTTTTACCATACTATGAAACTTGGACCTTGATCCAGTTTCAGCTACAGATTCACTCAAACTTTGAAGGATGTTGCTTGGCACCCTGCTAAATTTGTGGTGAATTGAAATTAATACTGTGAATGTCCTGTGCACCACAAAGAAGCAATATTTTTTTCTAGTGGTTTTACTTTCCTACTTTAATGTGGCAGGTATCTAGCATTCGTAAGGGCTGGGTTTTGGGGTTTTTTTTCTGGAATAGGAAGTAATGAAAAATGTGACAAGGGTGAATTCAGGTCTCAGTTTGATATTATTTTTTGTTGACTTGCCTACAGAAGTCCAGTAGGGTCTGCTGCAGAGGTCATATGCTCTTACCAAAGCATAATTTTTGGGACTGGAAAACTGTTTCAAATGGAACATGCATGGACAAACTTGAATACACAGAAATTTCAAGGAGTGGAAAAAATCAGTCTCATGTCTATATATGTCTTCCTGCTTTCACAGGTGTCTTATCCTTTCAAAGCAGTGGAAAATATCCTAAGCTCTGCTTTTGTTCATCATTTATTTTTCCCCTTTCTTCATTTGATAACCATTCCATTCCTTTTCCTTCTACCTGTGGATCTGTTTCAGAGCTTCTCACCTGAGTAGCCCAAGTGGTAGTCTGCTGCCTCACAGGCTGGGGTGGAGGCAGGAATAGCCTCCCTGCTGAAGGAGGTTTGTCTCACATCTTCTTCCCCTCCCTGTGCTTTTCACAGTCATAGATCTTATATTTAGCTGCAAGCATGTCTTCAGTCAGGTCTGCCTCCTCATTTTTGCAGCTGAGGGGACTGCCACATCTTTGTTGTCAGAGAGCTCCAGTCGAACAGCACACCTGCCCAGGGATCACTACCAACCAGCCAGCTTTCCTCCCCCTAGGGAGATGAGATGAGCTCAGTTGGTTAGAGCATGGTGCTAACAGCACTCAAGGTTTGGGTGTTCATTCCCCTGCAGGCCATTTACTTAACATTGGACTTGATGGTCCTTGTGGGTCCCTTCCAACTCAGAATATGTTGTGAATCTTATTTTCATTTTTCAGTACCTGATTTCAACGTTCTGTCAAAAAGATTTTTGAGGTATTTTTGCTTCCTATGAAGAGTATCTTCTAAATTACTATTTCCTCCCAGAAAACTTCACTTTCCACACTGCAAATTTCACAGCAAAGCCTGTATTTACCAGGAGCTTCCATCTGCCCTATTCTCAGGCTTCAAGCATTAAATCGACCACGCACCTAGTGTTCACAAGAGCCAGGACTCCACCCCTTCTCTCCTGCCCTGCATGTATTCTCTAGGTGCCTGGCTGCCTGCCTTCCCTGCTGCTCAGCACATCCTCCCCAGTCGTTTGGTCCCTCCAGGAGTGGCTGTAAATAAGAAGTTTTCAGCAGTGGACCTGCCTCCTCTCTCAGTGCAGCCAGGGGTGTGCTCTGATTCTGCTTCTCACTTGTTGCATTCCCCAGGGAGGTTTTGCCGTGTTTATCATGCCTTAATAACACACCTCATCTTCAGTGTGCAGAAATGAGCACAGTGCAACATCTGCAAGGGATTTTAAGATGGAATTGCTTTGAAAAACCTCTAATGGATAATTTGTTAGATGCTATAATGCACTGCGTCCCCAAAGAAAGAGAAAAATCATGCTTTGAAATCTAGTTTTCTTAAAAAGAAATATTATTAAGGTAAGCTCTGACTGGTTTCCATGGCTACTATCTACTGTACATCAGTATTCTCTGTGACCAGCATTTTAAATGGCCCAGGGTGAGTCCTGAGCACACAGATTCACACCTGTGACATATCATGTGTCGCATTATAGAAGCGGTTTCAGCTACTGATTGTGATATTGAGATTTTCTGCCATAAAATATTGAATATTAAATCAAAATAATATTTTACTTGAAATGCAGTGCAGTCAAACGAACACCAAAGTTAGAACAAAAATCCACATTCCCATCTGCCTTTCTTTTCAGAATAGATAATATACAGTTTTCTAAAGATACAGCTAACGAATATGATCTGTGCTCAGAGAAAGGTGCTCTAGTACAGTTTTCTTACAAACTTAGGAATGCATATTTCCTCATGTGTTAATTAAAATGCAAACATTCTGATCATAGTGGTTGAATCAATCTCCAGTGACCTTTCTCCATGAAGTTCTGTGAAGAATAATGTATTCTAAGGACTGCCAACAGTACCTAAATATTATAAAGATTTTGCTGTAACACACCTCTACCCTTCGTGAGACACTGATTTCTTTATTTCTTAAAGTCCAAAATTTTAGAAGCCTTAAGCTTTTTTTTTCCCATTGGCTAATATTTCGAAATCAAAGTGAGGAAGGCAGTTCCTGAAGTTCCTGCTGAAGGATGCAGTCCAGCATGTTAAATGGACAACAGACTGCCTTCTCCTCAACTAAATGCTGTCTGAATAGTTGGTGCACCTAATCAGCCCTGCACAATCCTCAGGAGTAGTAAGAGGAATTCAAGTTTGTGGCTTTGCAGATGTTCACAACTTTACAATTAGAAAAAGGATATTTTTTGGGGGATGGCTCTAGTGAATCTCAAGTATTTTACTGTGCTCACACAAACAGAAAGAAGAGTCTTGTCACTGCTCACTGCTTATTCTAAGTGTCTGATCATTATAAATCCACTGGCACTTCATTACAACAGGACCAAGTATAATAAATTTACTAATATTCATAGAGATGTCTAAGGCAAGTACTAGGGAGTTATTTGGTATTGGT
Source organism: Monarcha castaneiventris obscurior (assembly GCA_026261815.1). Classification (NCBI taxonomy): domain Eukaryota; kingdom Metazoa; phylum Chordata; class Aves; order Passeriformes; family Monarchidae; genus Monarcha; species Monarcha castaneiventris. Next base: position 19,103,645 of record JAMPIT010000379.1, on the reverse strand, counting down.
TAAGCATTAATAAGAAAATTATTTAGATGAAATGCTGAACAGTAATGAACTATATTAGGCAAATCAGATGTTAATGTTAACAGCATGTTTTTTAATATTAATATCTCCAATAACCTGCCTTATTTTTTTTTCAACCATGAAGTTATTTCCCATCATGAAAACATCACATTTACATTGCTTTGACCTTTCTATGTCAATTAGTTTTCCCCCTTTTTCTCTTATTAAGTTGTGTGTAATGCTTCCATTTTGTCAGAAAATGGAAGGCAATGTCATCCTAAATGGCTTGCAAAAGCTTTTACCAGTGATTGTGTGCACACACAGGGCATTCTTAGAAGATGCTAATCTTCAGCCTTTTCTATCCTCATACTGTTAATCTCCCTGTGCACTTAGTTATGAGTTCAATAAAGAAATACCTTTAAATTGTTCTCTCTTTTCTATTGTATACTAAATTCCTCACTCCTGAAGTTTGTTAGTGATGTGCAACACACAACTCATTCCATATACAAAAGAACTAACAAGAATATGTTGAACCTATCCAGTGAGCCAATGACAAAATCAGTAATTATGTTGATGACATCCAAGGGAAGGCAGCTCCAAACACTTAAAATCAGATGTCTCTGAAAATGAGTAAAATGGGATAAAAGAAGAGTAGAGATTTAAAGCATAAACAACACCTCACACCTGAGGGCTCCAAGCAGAGGATGTCTTGTGTGTCCTGTTCCTTCTACCCCCACACTGCTTGACTTGAGCTTCTACCTGGCATTACAGCTGCAAGAAGCTGCAGGGGCTGTATTGCCTCTGTTCCTTTGTCTTGCAAATACATTGCAGAATTTGGGGGGAAAAGGGAGCAAATAAACATTAGTTACCTGCCTAAGGGAAACCTCATATGAGAGGCTGTATTGCTGTCACCCCCTTCTCCCATTACATGCATCAGGAAAAAGAAACCCCATCTTCCTGAGAAAAATTTAACATAAAATTTAAACTCTTGGAGAGGAAATCAGATGAAGCTTAGTTAAAAAATCACAGGGATCACTTGAGGGCTACAAGCTGTCAAATGTAACAACCGTGAGTGAACATGTTTGCCCAGAGCCTGTAAACCCTTGGTAGAAGCTTCAGGTCTTATTTACCATACGGTTCCAGGCAGTTGCAATTCATCCAGGCCAGCATTTTTGACAGGCAGCCAGATATGTTCACGCTTCCTCTCTGAGAGGCTTCAGAGCTGAATGCTAAGCAGTGAGCATCATCACTCCAAGCACATTTGACACCAACATCCCAGTGAAACTGTGCAGTTTGGAGTAAGAATAAAGTAGTAGACAGGGATGTGGAGAGCAGCTTAGCAAATTGCTTTGATCAGGAATCAATCTATTCACTTGCAGGAACAGCTACAAAGTCTGACACAGTAGTGGAGGTGGGAAACTGCCCTTTTTTTAATAAATACACACTTACAGTGCATGACCCTGCCAGGGTGGCAGGTATGTGTGACTGAAGTTTTTGTAGGAGCCAGATCTACATTTGACCTAGACTTGTTTGCTACAATGGATTTATCTACCTGCACAAGCAGCTGTGTGTCTTGCCAAATCTACTGGTGTCTAAATGTCCACAGAATATACTATTTGCTTATTTGATTGTGTGTGGAAACAGGGTTCACAGCTACTGAAAGTGATCTCACCTGTGTTACGTCTCTTGTATATGCAGTGGTGCCTAGATTATACATCAGAGACAAGTCTACCATTTCTTGCTCCACTGCCTTAGAGAAAAATCTAGTACATTCCAAAGTTATATTTGATGATGGATCTAAGTAGGAAACCATACTGCTTAGATAAGTGTCAGATAAAAGGCACATCCTGCTGTGAAAATAGATACTAAAAAATGCTAAAGAACTTACAACTACTTTGGAAAATGGATCACTTTCCTCACCTATACTCACCCCATGTTAAAAACAGAAAAGCACAATGCAAAAAATATCAGCAATGAAAGAGACACATACTACTGGAAGTCTTTAAAACTTGTACATGTTTCTCAGATACTTCTCACAACCTTTTTTATAACATTTGTCATCAATCATTTGTCATTTATAACAAGTCACTAAAGAAATCGAAACAAAAACAACAGTGTGTAAACACCTTTTAGCTGCCAGGGGGGATTGATGGGAATTCAGTTTATTAATGGGATAATAAATAATGTACGTAGATGAGTGTGTATAATACACGCACACATGTATACACATGCACTACAACACACGTATAACAACTATGCATAAGTCAGCAGGTTTCAGGGGAAGCAGAATTTTTCATATAACTGTTATTAATTACAAGAGGTAGCCCATAGAGAGCTGAAGACATTGCAGCTAATAGCAGGGTCCCCCTTGAGTTTGCCAGACTTCAGGTTAGGATCCAAAGTATTGCGCTGCTGCCCTTTTCCCTAAATGTTTTCTGAGCAGTGATTCAGGCAGGACATTTGACCAGCACATTTCAAGAAGAAACAGATAAAAAACTGTTAATGCAAGGCTAAGCAGAGGCAATCAGTATTTTAGTAGCGTTATCAAGACAGAATGTAAGATTGTTAATGCATCCAACTAGGTTTTATCGCGTCTGATGGCAATGATTTACTTTCAATAGACTTAATGGCCTGAAGTATTATGCTATTATCATGTCAATGCTGTATTAGGAAAGAGTGCTAGTTTGAGTGCCAGCAGCGCCTTAGTTAGAAGACCATTATATCACATGCTATAGAAAATGATAAAACATTGTTACTTATAAGGGCATAAGAAAAAAGAACTTCAGTGCTGTCTTAACAGCCATTTCCTAATTCATGGTCTGTTACATACTAACACTGAATATTAGAGTGAGTGGGAGAAGATTAGCTTTGAAATGGGGAAGAATGAGAATTTATTTTATATTAAGAAGAAAAGCTGTAGAAAGACTGAAGGCAGGTCCTCTAGAACCTGCTGACACCTTTTACAGAGCAAAGGTTTGAATATTTTTATTTTTTAAACAAAATTGAGTCTTTTGTTTATTAACTTTGTATTTAATCAAAGGAATCTAGTTAACCATAGGATACACAACATGATTTAGGCTAAAGGTACAGATTTGTGTTTATGAATCAGGTCCTATTGTGCACACCCACATGATGTCAACGTCAAGGAACTTCTGCATGTGTGAAAACAGTGAGAGCTGCTGGCTGCCTTGCAGGGAACCACTGCAGCTTTTACAAACCTAACTTTCTGCATTAGTGTCCAGGGATTTCAGTAGGGGATGTTGTTGGTATGGGCTTCCTAATAGAAAGGATTGGATGCAGGGCCAAGTGCGGTCTTCCCAATAATTAGGAGAACAACGAAACAGCAGAAAGCAGCATTTCCTATAATGAGACTAGAGTATGTGCCCCACAGGGTGATGCTGATAGGGAGGGAGCTGCTGTCCCCATAGCTCTTCTGATAAATTTGTTCCTGCTCACATAAATACCTTGTCCTTATGCTACATCTTCTTCCCTCGGGTAACTGTGGTATCTGTTATGCAGCTCCGTATCAGGCATCTGGTGTCTGATTACAGCAATTATTTCAATTTCTAAGGCTACTGCTAGACATCTTCTGCCAGCTGAGTATTTATAGGAAGGATACCAAGAGCTTAATCATCTCACATATGTTTTAAATTATTGATTTTTATATAGATGCAAAATCAACAGGAGTTTATTTAGGTATTGGGTTTTGTTTATTTCTAATGTTGACTTTTAAAATTCAGATAGAGAATTTTCTATATTTAATCTGGAAAACTATCATCTCTTCAGCTTCTTCCCACCATTGTCCGAGAGGTGGTTTGGAAAGCTTTCATACCATCTGATAACTCTTCCAATCTGTGAGGCTTCATGGCATCACCTTGCTATAAATACATATTCCCTGGGAATCTGTTGGGACAGGACTCAGGTGCTCCATCTCGTTCAATTATATCATTTGACACAGCATGTTTGCTCTCTGCCTGCACAGCTGAGGTGTCTGCAGGCCCAGCTTCCCCCTGAGACAGCTGCCATGCCCAGGATGCTGCCTCCAGGCTGCTCATGGGCCACAAGTCCTCTAGGGCAGGTCCTTACCAGTGTGGTGGGGGCTGCAGCACCACCTGAGGGGACCCACTGTAGAACCCTCCTGAAGAGCTGGATGTTAAAAGACTCCCACTGCATATGCACAGAGATGAACATCCAAATTAGCCAGCTCAGGATTTATAACCTGCTCTCCTCATTCCTCTTGGTGAGGGACTGGGCATTTCCCACAGCACCCCACTGGGCTAAGTTAACACTTTCTGTGTAACAGCATTCTCTGTATGCATGCACCACATTTTTATATTTATGCTTTATATTTTTTAACCTATATAAAAATATTCAGAATATCCTGATCTACTTTTCAATCTGATTTTGATGATTTTCAGTTAAGCCTGTAGCATGATGCATTTTAGGCGTAAATTATCTTGAAATAATAAGATAATTAAAATGAGTGAGGAAAAATATACTTTAATTATTTTTGTGAGCATCTTAAATCTCCTATGATTGCATTTAGTTCAGAGAAAATAAGCTCTCTGCTTCCAACATCAAGTAATTTGCTGTACTAGAGTGATGGAAATATTCCCAAAGGAAGCTGCTGCTCTGGAAAAAGAAAACAGCATTAGACATTTAAAGCTTCAATGGTTAAAACGTTTACTTCATAAATATTAAAGCCAAGCCAAAGCTTCTAACTCTTCCACTCCTGTAAAGGATGGTGTTCAATCACAGTGGAGCAGAGAGGGTGTCAGTGAAGATGCTGGAAAGGATCGATACAGTTCCCTAGCAACAGGGCTACGTGTCTGGGGTTCCTGCATCCCCAGGGACCCTCCTGACCCACTAAATTAGGGCAGCAGTTTCGCCTCTGCTGCCATTGTGCTTTCTTGGAACAAACATTTGCACTGCTCTTATTTCTCAGCTCAACCCAGAGATAAGAGAAACAAGTAGCAGTGGGGTGGGAGGACGCTAATTACATTGCCTCTTTAAAACGGCGACTGTGTTGTCTGTCAGGATAATCCTTTAAAGAAAGGTAGTTTTATGAAGGGAAAGGAAACTCAAATGCAGTGATATAATTATTGCTTTCTAATGTCAAGTAATGGACCTGATGTTTTATTGTAGAGCAATCCCAGTCCGTAGCCATGGAGTATAGCTTCTGAGCAGAGGTGATATTAACTTTGTTCACAGGGCTGCATAATTATTATGGAAAATGCAGGCAGTGAAAAGCATACATGGCTTCTTTGTTTTGCCATTCTTTTAACACTGTTGAACTTTGTAAGTTAATTGTGGGTGGTAGCTTGAAAATAATTCAGTTTCCCATTACGAAAAAGCATTTTTAAGATTCTTCCATTCTATATGAGAAAGCATTGACTCAGTATGCATATGCTTTTTTCCTCCCTGTGCCACTGAGAGCCAATATGGGGTCCAAAAAAATCTGTTTTGGTTTCAAATTTGGTTGACTAACCAAACAATACAATAGGACAAGAGAAGAAGACAAATAAAAATTAACTAACTAAATCCAAACTCTTACTGAGACAATTTTTTTCATCTGGCAGTTGTAGAACAAAATAGAAAACACTTTGTATCAGGACAAGAAGCATATTTTACTGCTGTTACAGGAGTATGTGTTATGTATTAATCTTGGTGCCTCCCACAAATTTAATATGATTTATTGACAGATTTTAACTTAATTTTTCTTTAAATGTAGTATCATGAGCATATGCCCTGTATATTTTCTCTCTCGTTTTCTTTCTCCTCTTTAAAGGAACCCCCAAATCTCCCAGTGTTGTGTAAGACATTTGGGTGGTCTGTCTGACCCCTGTATGACATGGCTGGGCCCACCAGTGACAGGTACTGGATCACAAAAAGAGCCAATTTCAGCAGCAAGGCTCCTTGCTACTAAACCTGTATTTCAAAATACCATGGGCTGTTTGTAAGCTGAGATTCATTCTTGTCCTGATCTTAGATTTTTCTTTATAACAAAATACACTGAAAATGCAAGAAGACACTGTAATCATTAACTGATTCCTCTAAGTGGTTATGAAGATCATCTTAAGCCAACTGGTTTCAGTTGCCTTCACAGCATAGTTGTAATTAGAAGCATTAATTTAGCTTAAAAGCTTTTAAGAATCTACAGGAAAATGCATCGTCTGCTGTAGATATACCAAGTATTTACTATTGCCTACCTCAGAATAGACAGTTAATAATTACATGGGTCTCTAGCTTCTCCTATATTGAAATAATTTCAGTGCACTATATTAAAAGCAAAAAGACTGAAGGTTGTAGAAGCATTGTTGATGCTTTTTTCTCAACTATCGCTATGCTAATTGACTTGTACAAGTGTAACTCTGAGTCAAATTGAGTGCTCAGCCACGAAGTAAGAAAAAACTTTCATCTTCTGAAGCCTATGGCCATGGGCCATTAATTTCAGAAGGAAGTCTCAGGCCAGCACCCCTGTCAAATGACTAAATGAGGGCAAACAGCACTTGAAATAAAGATGAAAATTCAATGAATCCTATATTTAATTTAAAAAATATTAGTATTGTAATAGGTTGGACTAGTTTTACTACCTCATCTTAAATTCTTTTTAAACTAATAGTCAATATCCGAACTCCACCTGAGCAGTTTAGGGTGTATACACTTCACATTTATCACTTCACTGTGTTTGCAAGCCAGCCCCCCTATTCTGAGGGAGATGAAGGCCAAAGCAGTATCTCTCAATAACCTTCCTGTTCATATGACACACTGCAGGACACAACAGGGGAACATTATTGTGAATCCTTGGATGAGCATCATTCCACAGCAATTCCTCTCTGTCATCTGAGGAACAGGGTTTTGGATCTTGCCTGCAGGAAGATTTTTGACATGGGACATACATGGTCATACAAGCTGACTGCTGCTGATGTAAAGAAGTCCCATAAAGCCTATTCTGTGCAGGAAATGACTCTACAATGAGTCCTAAAAATATCCTAAAGGTTGCTACGTTTTTCCTTGGCCTGAGGAAAATTTTGGCTTTGGCCAACTCTATACCTTAGCACAGGGGTCTGCCAGAAGCAATGGATTTTGTTAGAGTTCACCAGTTGTTCACCAATATAATCACCCCAAAGAAGTTCTGCCACTTAATATAGACAAAAGCAGGCTTGGCAGTTACAGCCTGTGGTGAGGGGAAAATGGCTGTCCCTCCACCTTCTATCAGCTTGGTGAAACAAAGGAAAGAAAAACAACACTTTCTCCATTGCAGTCCTGTCCCAGCCAGTCTCAGCTGGACACCTGTACCCAACTCTGGGTGTGGGCTCCTTACCTAAGTCTGTGCTCAATACACAGGCAGCAGCTGTGACCCAAAATGGAAAGGAAGGCCATTTTCATATAACTTTATTAAAAAAAAATATACCCTGGGATAGGGAAACTCACTTTTTTGACAAGCAAACGTCTTGACTGATCCACTGTGAAGGATGGAAAAACCTCCCATGCCTCCAAAAATATACAAGAGTAATTGAACAATTTGGGCTCACTGAGGTGTGGAGGGCAGAGCTAAGAAATGCTGGCACAATTCTTCAGGGCTTGACAGCTCCTTGGGAAGAGTCTATTTTTTTGTAAGCTGCTCATTAATCAGGATTCTCTGTAACACTTGGGATAGCCCCAGGACCTTAATCAATTGTCTTTTTCTCAGTAGAAAACTAGACAGTCTAGCAAAACGTAATGTTGGTACTCATAAGAGGCCACCCCCTGGCATTGGGTTGTGTTTTATGGGGTGTGAGACTCTTCCTGGGTGCTATATGCAGTCAAACTACATCTTTGTTTAAGGATAGCAAACAGTCAGTAGCAAATACAACATTATGGACTGCCTATTTAGACAAAATAATATATCAAAAAGCCCCCATAAAAGTAATTCAGTTCCAAAGAATCAATGGGAAGAGGGATACGAGGCACCTTCCAAAGGGAGCTACACCCCATCCACACCCTGTCTCTGCTGATGGGGAATGGCAGTAGGTTCCTCTGCCAGACAGCCCCTCCTGGGTGTCCCCTGGGAGCAGGGGCCTCAGCCCTGCACACCAGCAGCAGCCCCAGCTCTCTCTGGCCACCCTGGACAATGTCCCAGTGTCCATTCTTTTACCCTTCCTTTAGGCTACTGCTCTGATAATAACTGAACGTTGATGAGAGCATATGGAAACAAAAAAAGAGCAGGGCTCAGTAACTCACCAGTGAGAGTCCCTGTGGTGGTTGTATTTTATTTGATGACTTCTCATAGAAACACTGTCCCTCCTGAAGGTACTAATCCTGAAGGTACTAATCCTGAAGGTACTAATCCTCCAAATCCTCGGGGGACCATCTTTATAGAGGCAGCTGTGAAGTCTTTGAAATATATATGAATACAATGGTAAAAACCCAAGTGCTTCCAAAACCTTGGACATATCCATGAACAGTGGCAGCAGTTCTGGCGGTACATTTGTTAGGTCTCAAAAATTCTAATGATCTGGGTAGCCCTAATTTTGCTGACTTACTTTTTTTTTTTCTAAACACAGATTATTCTTTCAATTGAAAAGTAAAGGGTTTTTTTGTCTCCGTAGTATTAATAAAAATCCATGCTCCTTAAATAATTAGTGCATTGTTTAGCAATGATGGTTAGAATAATGGAAATGTGAAATATTTGCTGTGATTCAAAAATTATTTGGGATTGTTAAGTAGCACAGCCATGTCATATGTTAGTGTATTACATTGGGATGAAATGTGTTTAGATAGATGATAAGAGTGATTTAACTCTGGGGCATGAACTGTGTTTCATCAAGGTATTTGTGGCTTTTGCTGATTTGTCACTAAAGGCTTTATAAGATACTCTAAAGTCTCTGTGTCCATAACCACATTGTAAATGTGGAATTGAGGTAACTCCAAATGTATTGCAGATCAACTCAGGGGAATAAGGTGTCTCAAACACAATTTGAATACATGTGGGCAAAGAAATAAATTAAAATTTTGGGGCTATGAAAGAAACTGTTGGAAAAAAATGCTTCGCAGGTTTATCCAAGATGACATCTTGGTTGGATTTGATGATCCTGACAGGTCCTTTCCAATTCAGAATATTCCATTATTCCATTGCCTTTAAAGCAGTCAGGACTTTTGTTTTATGAGTACAACATTCTTTCACTATGCAAAGAATAGCAAACTGTTGGTAATGGCTTGCTTCAGAAGGAGGCTTTTCAGTAGTAGTAATAATAATAACAATAACAATAATAAAAATAATAATAATGATAATATTAGTAATAATAATAACTTTACTTTCTAAGTTTCTCTTGAGATAAGTGTACACTCTCTACACCACATTGTGATGGTCAGAAATGCACCAGCAAGAGTGGCAAAGATTAAGCGACACTGTAAGATCTCAGTTCAGTCTGAGTCATCAGTCTCTTTCTCTCTGTGCCCCAACACTGCTGTTCCAGACTTCTCAGCCAGATTCATTCTGCTGCTTGCATATATTTATTTATTATTACCATATGTGTTATATAGAGAGAGTTGTAAAACAGCAATTGTTTTCAGAGGTACTGCATAGAACAATGTCAAAAACTATAAAATGTTACTAATCAATATGGTGATAAGAGGCTTCTAGTGCAAACCCCTACAAATGACCTCAATTTAAAATGCATGAGAGCAAAACAGTATTAATATCCTGCTGATTTGCTATAGTTCTACCATCATCTAGAAGAAGCAGTGCTGATAAGACAGAAAAAGTGTTAAAGGATGTTGCTTACATCATATGGGATCCAGTACTTTTTAAGAAGTAATTGTTATTTCAAGGAAAGAAGTGTAAATGAAAATACAGATTGAGGCCGGTACTTTCCATGGTCAGGTTATAAACAATCTTCCCCATTCACTATCTGTAAGAATCATTGCACGCCTTTGCTCTGGAAGTGATAGTCACTTGGCATTAGTCACTAGTCAATAAATTAGGTGGTTGGAATAATATGGAACCTTATGACTGTGGTCCTTAAAAAGTCTTTTCACTCTCTTATGCTCTGAGTCCAGTTAATATTACTGTTGTTTCCCATGACTATCATCCTATATTCATCTGTACTCTTAAATGTCAGCCTTAAGTCCAGTTTTTATGTGCAGGTTCCTGCAATATGAGACTTCCCTGGGACTGGAAACAGTGTCGAAGAGCAAAGAATCCTGCAGCTTCTTATTTTAAGACATCTTGATCTACTATAAAACAAGATGATCTTTTTTCTCCCATCTACTTTGCAATCAGCCAACATGCATTCCTCATACAGTTACATGGAATACTCTGACTTAGAAATTGCACATCACAAAACTTAAATAAATTTGTTATTTTAATTCCAGTAACTTCTAGAGGCATTAACTAAGGTGAAGTAATTTTAGATATTGGACATATTTTTTCTAAGAGATGCATCCCAGCATTCTTAAAGACCTTATACATGAGATCTTACGCAGCCTACTTACTCTTTGCCTCAGTACTCCTTGCTGCAGGGTTACATCACAGGCTAAAAAATACAGGGTTATTGTTTTAATTATTATTGTCTCTATTCTGCAGAGGGCTTCCTGGGCATGCCCAAACCTCAAGGAAGTCTGTGACAGAACCAAACCTATGGACTAAGCAGACTAATTTTCATAACTTTCTTTATGGTTTCACACAAATGTGTAAAGTAATCTTAGAAAAATTTTTGTCCTGACAATGACAATGTGTAGATTTGTTTTCATATGTGATTTGCAGTGATGGAAGTCAACCACCTGAACTTTTCCAACAATTTAAACTATGATGTGAGAAAAAAAGAATGAGTCAGCATGTATAGCACTGAACCCTGGCCTTCTTTGTGTCTATTTTTAGGTGACCTAAATCACAGTCAGTATTGATTTCTTTCTCATGGAATAGTTCAGTGAGGTTTTAGCGAAGTTCTGACAAAGACTTTTTCAGTAGGATAAATGAACACACATTTCATGCTTTGGTATATCATCAAATGCAAATTCCCTGGGAACTCAGAGTAGCAAAATTTAGTATTTTACACCTCTGGCAGTCCAAAAGGACACCTGCTCCTGTGCAGACGACATTAAAAATAGATATTAAATGATACTGAAAGGGAAAAGGAGAGGGAAAGAACCCAACAAAACCTAGTAGAAATGTGGTTTTCCTATCGACTTTGCAATTTCAACTATTTATATTTCACGTCTTTCCCTTGTACAGGATACTATAAAAAAGATGTAAGCTTAAGAGCATATTTCCATCCCCACTAAAGGTGTCAATTAAAAGGGAGACACTGTAAGTAAATGTCACAAAATATCTTTACTTGAAAGCTATTATTATTCTAAATTGCAAATAAATGCTATTTCGAACTACTTGTATACTCATCATGTTTTTCTTCCTCATAATGAGGCTCATAGCTATTTCCATCCTAGCTTTTCAGAGGAATGACTGCAGAAATAGGCATAACCAGATAGTTTAATGCCTTATTTTAAAAGTGCTACTAGGATTAATTGCCATCAGTGCAATGCCATCTGTCATTGTCCCACAACAACATGTAAGCATCCAATTAGCAAATTCAGGATGCAGTTTAATTAATCAAATGCAACATTTCAAATTTAAGACTCCTTATTTCTCTATTCACTTCAATAGCCCCTTGTTTCTTTTAATATGGTCTCATCTCAGCCCTTTTTTCTCTCCTCTTTGTATTACCTCACCTTCAGCTTGCATCTTGAAATTGCAATTAGAAAAAAAAATTCACATTTTTATGCACTTTTCCTATCATTTATACAAAGACCTAATTTAGAAATATGGTAAGTAGTCTTTTTATTCAAAGTACAACCTAATTGAAAACATTAATTATGTTTTTGACCTTCACATTTGAAAAATCAAAATATTTTTGGCTACAGCTGCCTAGGTTTTATTCATATACAGGTTAAAATGTCAACAAATTGCATTAAGCACAGCAACAACTTTCATTCATTATCTTTATCCCTCTAAAGAAAGAGTCTGGTAGGCTCTCTTGCCTATGTACATTTGTGATTCAGGGAAATACAATGACATTGTGTTGGAAGAGAATATTGAGGAAATTGTTTTCTAAGCTTGGATTATTTTGCAGTAGGAGAGGCCTTTTTTCACAAATTTGGTAATTAACTTCACAGATAAATGAGTTTTAGTCCTATAATGCTGCTGGCCATGATGTGATAAAATATTTCCAAAGCACATATTATTCCTAGTGGTGATAGCAGAAATGCTGAACAGGCTTGACTATTTGATCCTGTAGGAATGCTTTTGTAGCTTCTCCTTTTGTTCAAATGGTCAGCACTAGATACTAATTCTATCTCATAATTTTATTCTTCTGCTGTCAAAATGGTCACAGTGGAAAATAATTCTTTCTGAACATACTTTATAAAAATGGAAATGGCATTTTGCTGTCTAAAATGTTTGTATTGAGTGGACTGGTCCTAGATTATTCTGAGATAATAAGTGGTAATCACAGTATTGAGGAAGACATCTGGCCCCCAAAGCAGGAATGCATTTTTTTGGACATTATAGTGGCAGCCTTACATTTTTATTATTGTTTACATTGAACACTGGACTGCTTTCTCATCATTTTTTTGAAGTTAATTCCAGAAACACATTTTAAAAAAATACAGAACAAAAAAGAGAGTGAATAAAACAACCTTTTGATACTTGCAGCTGTCATTCATTACTAATCGTCTATCATTCCTAAAAGCTGTATAGCTGTATTACCACCCAGAATGGAACAGGGGTTGCTTGGACTGCATCCTGGAATTAGGACAACTGAAACAAAAATCTTTCAGCAGTTCCTTTGACCCCTTCTTAATCTATGCTAATTGCTGGGTCAGTATTCTGGGAAAAAAAAAATAGTAATAAAACATGTATTTAAAATGATGCTGAAATGGTTTCATACATAACCCTGAATGCTGGCACTCTGAGATCAGGGGCTATAACCCCTGAATCTCATTTCTACCCTCCTTCACATAGACATGTTCTTTGATCCTTTCAGTGGTAGTGTGTGAGTGGCAATAAAATTACAGGCTATTTTGTGCAGCAACGTGCTTAAGATACCAGAGCAGGGTGATGAATGTCTATGGCTAGAGCTGACTTAAATTGTGGTCAATACTATGGATCAGATTTTTAGGAAAAAAAGGATCTTTAAGAAATACAACTCGTTATTAAGCAAGCCTTAATTGCACTTCTGCTTCCTCCCTGATGTCTCAGAGAACGTTTTTCCAGAAGAGAGAGTGATATCTTCTATATCTTGCCATGCCACCCAGCTTCTGTATAAAATGATCCCTAAGTTTGAGCCCTCGACCCTCAGCTGTGTTACCATTGGGCTGAAACGCACAGATCATGTCTTCAAAGATATGATACCATGATATCACATCTTCAAAGATTCCTTAACCTTTGACTGCAAATTCCTTATCTTTCCTGTGTTATTGAAAGACTTCTTTAAGTGAGTGCACATGAAAAGTAGGAGCGGCAGGAGGATGGCAGGATCAGGCCTTGAAAATTGTCTGCTATTTACCAACACAGGAAAAAATGAATATACTCTATACTTGCAAACCTAGAAACATGTAGAGGTTTGTACTGTTTTGCCTCTTCAGCATTTTCTCACAAGTTTTAAAATAGCTATAAGCTGTTGGTGCATGCTAATGTAGGCTGGTATTCACGCTTTCATCACTGATCTTTCCCCTCTGCCTTTTTCACCATTAAGAAGGGTCTGTGTATGGGCTTTCTCAGAAGATTTTGTATTCATTCATCACTGCAAAAATGCAGTTCTGCAGATGTCTGATACTTCTCATAACACTAACTATAGAAATTTTAAAGGTCTTGTTTTAAGTGGGAAAGGAAATTTGCCAAACAAGATAAGTTATCTGAGCAATGCAAAGACCTTGTTATACAAAACAATGTGGTCATTGAGAGGGACATGCAGGTGGGGCTGTGATCCAAAAACCACTCTTTGGTTGCTGTCTGATACTATAGGACCTGTCTTGCTGTGGACTGTGAAAAATGCTTGTGCTTGTGAAGATCTTTGCCACACTGACAAAGCTTGTGGTCTGTCAATGTGACATTACTGATGTTTTTATGTCAAATCACTGCTCCACATGCACCTCTGGAGCCCCCAAACCCACACAAGACACCAGCAGGGAGGACTCTGAGGCAAAACCGTATGTTCCATTTTTCCCAGGGGCTGTGAGGGATGTGAAAGGTATGATGTGGGTGCCACTCCCCACCACCATCTACAAGTTGGTAGATGGTAGATACTGTCATCCCAACCAGTGCCTCTTGGAAACTCAGTCTGATATACTTTAACCAGAGGAGTTTGGAGAATGGCTTTTGGGTGAGGTTCACCCTGGGCACTGAACCCAGCCCCTGGGGGATTTTCAGCTGTGAAGATCGGGTGTCACAGGAAATACAAGGGGAAGACATTTGAGTGGCAGCATCAATAAACCAGGGAAGTTCTGGCTCAACATTCCTCTTAGTGCTGGAAAAGGTCATGTCACTCTGCTGTGAAGAGGACAGAGGGCAAGCAAGGCAAACACAAGACCTCATGGAGCTTGCTCTCAGGGAAAGACTAACAGCTCACACAATCAATAATGTTCACATTATTCACCAGCTCAAGGAATGGGAGCTGTACAGAGGCAACCACAGACATCCTTGGCCAGTCTAGCATGGGCCAGGTGCTCCTCCTACTCCGTGGAGAGGCAGGGCACCCTGCCATACCTCCCCAAGGATGTACCCTTGCACTGCACTAGAGGCAGAACACAGTGGGCAAACATGCATTTGTCTGTGCTAACAAAGTCACAGAATAGAGGCTTAAACCCAGCAATGTTGGCTGTCTAGGAATTAAAAGTATGTGCAAAGCCTGTTAAAAATTAGACAAAGATTCAGTGTCTTGTGTTTGTCAGGGGATCCCATTTCCCATATAATATTTTGCAACATTCTTTATATTTTTCACTTCCTTATAGACCAAGACTGATCCTACTTTGCTTCTGAGAGCTGATAAAACATTTTAAAACAACGTGTTTGGGTGTGGAGTTGAGTTTATTTGGCAGACATGAGAGAGAAGCAGAAAAAGTGTTATCTGTTTTTCTCAGAGAAACCACGTAACTCCTCTGCCAAAATAAAATCAAAAGTTTTGGCAACACATGTGATTATTTTCACTCTATATTCATATAATACTGCATATAAGTATAAATATTTCATAGGGAAATTTGACACAGAGATGCTGGTGATTATATTGCCCTTTACTAACGGTAAAAACCAGAACATATCCTGCAAATTTAGTGACAGTAGAAGAGATGAAAACCCCCCATAAATTTACTGAAAAGGCTTATGTGGAAGTAGATAACGTTAAAGTATAGCTGTAGTAGCTGGTCATAATTTTCTTCACTGTGACATAGCACTATGCTTCACTGATCATATAGAGGTCAACATAGGATTTTTTCATGGTAAATCACAACATTTATGAAAAATTTGCTTATATATGCTATTGTGTATTTATGAAGGAGAAATAAAACACTAAATTGTTGACTATCATTAGCAGAAAACCAGGTTAATCTTTGAAGTGACAATGATTAAATAGCAGAATTTTAATATTTCTTATTTAACTGCTTTTTGACACTTCCATTTTTACATGAAGTTCAGAAAAGTACAGTGTTCAGTGTTTGTCAACAACTTTCATGGCTCAGGTTTTATGTCAGTTTTGTAATCTCTGCACTGAAATTAGAATGGAGTTATATGCACATATGTATCTGTTACTGTCAATGCAAGGGTAAATTTGTCACAATGTTTGTTAAAACTGAATTCTCCTGCTCTGCTGATGGGCAGTAGTCTGCTGATTGATTTTCCTGACCGATTGAAGGACCAGGTATGTTTGGGTAACGTGTCTGCTGGAGAGAGAATCTGAAGTCTGGTTTGGGTGCAGTCCCCTGAAGGTAATTTAATTTTCCCATGCAATAAAACAAATCACCAAAGTTTAGACATGGTGGCTGGCTATGCTTGTTTATCTGGTCTGTGATGGACATTTAGTAACTTCCAGCATGAAAGGCACAATTGAAATTTTATCATAAAACATGCAGAAAAACCCTGTAACACTCAGTGAACTGCACAAGACCTCATGGAGGGGGCAGGCCCCTCTCACTATCAAGATGAATGTGAATTTGAAATGGAAACGCAGCTGGTGATCAGGAAAAGGGAAAAGGAGGACCTTGCTCTGGTTAAAGGGATGGAAAAAGATTGCAGAGAAATCATATTGTCAGTGCTAAACTTTGTTCCCTATTTTATTTCCTTGTTCCAATCACATCAATTGCCAATTTCCAGAGAAAAATTCTGTCTTAGAGTTGAAGAAAACCGGTACTGCTAATGACCGTGAACTACATTTCTTATTGTAGCATGGATGGACATATATTTGGTTACAATTAAAGGTGTACTAATGTAAATACCAAACACAAACTAAATTATTAGCTTTTATATTTAAGCTTATTTATCTCTCCCACATAAAATCAGAAACAAAAATCTACTTTTATACTTTGACATCTTACTACATGTTGATTTCGTCCATATTTAGCTAAGAAAGCAAACAGAAATTTAGAAATATCTGTGTATGTGTGCAAAGTAACAGGGTGCTTTTGTGGCTTTAATCAATGCTTACTCCATTGTTCTTTAAATACTGCATCAACAGAGAGAGGTCAGGATAACGATACTAAGAGTTGAGGGTGTTCAGCCTGGAGGAGAGAAAGCTCCAGAGAGACCTTACAGCACCCTTCTAGTACCAAAAGGAGCGCAAGGAAGATGGAGAGGGACTTTTTACAGGGCATGCAGTCCCAATAAAATAAGGGGAAATGGCCTTAAGCTGAACGATTGTGGGTTTAGACTAGACACTAGAAAGACATTTTTTACTATGAGGGTGCGGAGACATAGGAACAGGCTGCCTGCCCAGAGAGATTATGGACACCCCATCCCTGGAAGTGTTCATGGCCAGGTTGGAGGGGGCAACCTGGTCTAGTGGAAGGTGACTTTGCCCATAGTAGGGGAGTTGAAACTAGATGATTTTTAAATCAACCCCAAAAATTCTGTGATTCTATATTCTATTATTCCATGATTCTATACAGTTATCACTTTAGCCTGGAGATTTTCTACTTTTCTGCTGCCAGCAGAACCTAAAGGAACATATATTTCCCTCATGTTTTCTATAGCCAGCTTTGGGGATTATGGATAAAACCATGTCATAAAAGCATTTCAGTTCATATCAGGAAGAGGCACATTTAATCTCAAGACTTTCTAAAGTGAATTTATTGACTCAGTGCAACACAGTCAACATCATAACATCTTTTTGCCCCCTTTTTTTTTCTCTTCTCCCTAACGTGTGTGCACTGTGTACCCTTCAGACTTATTTAGATTTTTTGTTCTTTCTCTGGTCTTCATTCCTCTCTCTACTTCTTTTTATCCTGGCATACCTGACACATCAGCGTGCATCAGTTTTCTTTGCATTCAGAATCAGTTATCCATGGCACAAAACATTGAAATCGAAGAGCAGAGAAACACAATTATGGTAGGACAATGTCCTGCCTCGGAGAGGCCTCAGAACAAACTCTGATATGTAATGAATCAATATACAGTTGCCATGGCAACCTTCAGGGATCACATTTGACCTTGCTACCACGGAATCCTTCCTTTAAGAAACAGGCAAACAAGAGTGTTTGCTGCACGAACCCTCACAGTCCTGGTTAAACCTGAACAACAAGCTCTGAGCAGCCTTGCAGCATCTGAGGTGTCATTAGTGTAACCAAAAAAAAAAAAAAAAAGCATTAAATTGTGGATCCATGATTGATGTTTCTTTGAGGTTACAAGTATGGAAACAAATTGGAATTCTAAGTATCTTGGGATCAGATTCTGCTTGTACAGAACGAGTTGCAAAAAAACCCAATCAGAAGATCACATTTTCTGTCAGCGAATCTACTGTGTTTTATTACACAACCTTGAATCATGGTTTTTGGAGGAGGGATTAGCAAATGTAGTGAACATGCACCATGGCTAATCTCGGTCTACAGGATCTCTTGCATCTGTGAAACGCTGAGCTGTTGTCAACTACTTTGTTACTACCTTGCAACAATTAAGAATACACTTTAAAATACACCAAAAGCGAAAAATATTAAACAAGAGTTTGAGGGGGCTAACTGGGGTACTTCCATTGATCTTGGAGACTAATCATTGCCTCCACTTATGCTTTGAGGCTAAAGGGGTGCATATAGGTGTAAGCTGCTCCAATGGCAAAATGCCTCTCGCCTTGTTGTCTTGCAGTATTCACCATATGCAGGCAGTACAGATCCTTTGTGTTTTAATAATGTTTCTCTTGATATACAGCTACTTATTATTTCCTTATATATGTTAATTTTTACAAGCTTTCTTTTTTGAATTACTGACACATGGCATATTACAGCTTCATTCTCTTACAACTGTGCTGTTTGAACACATAAAAAAATAAAAGCTTGTATTATGCCTAGGGACACTTTAAAACATAATCTAATAAAAATCTTTAATATGTAGTTCTTGCTCTTTGGGGAAGCTTATGTACAGCAGCTTTGTGTTTTGTTCCCTGGTGAGTCTTTGTATGGAACTATATCTGACATCAATATCAAGCAGATCAAATTGTTTGGGTTTCTTATTCTCTCCAATTTCAGGATTTTTTCTTTCTGAAAGGATTGTAAAATACAGAAAAATGGGATTATTGCCTCTCAGCTGAGGAGAAAAGTTCATACTAAGAAACCTGCTAATTTGCTGAAGTGTGTCAATGGATTTTTAAATGACAGGAACTAGAAGGTAATGGAACCTGTTTAAGTTAATACATGTGCATCTTTCCCTGTACTCACTTTTTCTAGGTTTTTTCTAGGTTTACCTTTTGATTGGCCTTGACCTAATTAATTTTGCATTTTTTTTGCTTTTGGAAAACTTTTCCTTATAATGTGGTTAATTTTCAGGATAAGAAAAATGTAAGTTTAGGGAAAATATTTGATTTCTAATTAAATTTAGGTTTCTGAATGATTTTCACTTTTGCAAAAAGTGTTCCATTAGGAGTAGGGTGCTGGGTGCTCTGTGTTAAGCTGGCCTAAGGCAGTAAGATCTACAGCGTCTCTGTTATCATCTGCATCTTCTTTCTGAAAAGCGAAAACTTCATTTGAAAAAAATTTTGTAGATGTAAGAAAAAACTCCATGTTCTTTTCCAGCCCTCTTGAGTGCACTCATTCTAATTTCTACTGGTTTCAAACCATTTGCATTTCTTCAGAGTCCCTTTGTGTTTGGATAATGGTATACTCTTAATAATAAACCATGTGTGATTTACTTTGTGCATCACTGCAAAAATGCAAACCCAAGTGATGAATGGTACTGTAAAAACTGTTTTCTCTAACAAATTAGATAAATCATTTGTAAAAATTATGTGTCATTATAGAAACAAAATCTGGGTATTATATGCAAGGAGTTTAGATCTGTTTAAGTTAAGCACAAAACTGAATTTTGTGCTTCTTTCACGGTTTTATTCAGCAGGCAGTTCATTTTAGATTTGACACTTTCCCACAGTTTTTAGTATTAAATAGTGCCCCAATACTGTTTTCTGCTGCAATGTTTTATTTTCCAGTTCTCACCTTTTTTTATTTTAAATTGAGATAATGTACGTGGTATAGCTGTATTTACAGTGTTTGACCTTTCAAATAACTACTCTTTCCAAATAATAGTCCAGTTGGCAAGAAGAATATGGCTTCAAATCAAGACCTGTGTTTTATGTCAGACTATTTAGCTTTGTGAGGACCTAGCAAAGCTGGGGCAGGATGGGGCCAGGCTGGTAGGCTCCTGCAGGCAGGGAGGCTCCTAATGTTAGTACGTCACTGGTATCTTATAGGTTTGAGGTGCCCAGGGACAGGAGGGTCATAAAAAAAACAGAGAGGAAATCAGAATATGAAAAAATCTTCCTCATTCAGTATTTTTAACACACCCTAAGAAAGACAGAAAAAAAGATGCACAGACGGCAGCATGAACTTGCACTGTTCTATAAAAATCGCTGACAGGATCTCTCATCTTTCTGTTAGTTCATATGAGCACACAAAACTGCTTTTATCAACATGCTGAGAGGCCTTTAAGATGCCACCTCTGCTCCATTCAGCAAGCCTTGCTGAAAAGAAACCGATGTTTACCAAAATTTGCTCTCAGTGTTGGCATAAACTTGCCAAGAGGCTCCTGTAGCAAGGGAAGCTCTGACTAGAAAGAACAAAGTATTCTTAACAATGGTGGGGGTTTTGAAGACCCAAACAGAGGAACTCTAGGGGTCCCTTCCAGCTGAAACTGCCCTAGGATATATGGTTTTTTTCCTATGTAAATAGAGTAAGTCCTGTTCTGTTCCTGTTTTAGTGCTAAGAAGCTTCTTGGTACACTGCTTTGTGGCACAAAGAAGTATATCTGCTGCTTAAGCTTCCATTTGCTAAACCATTAATACTTGGGTTTCATTCATTCTTCTTTCTTTGATATCAGAATTACCAAATCATCCCTCAGTACATGTTCCCTACCAGGCAAAACTGCTGGATTAGAAACATCCGTAAGGCTCCATTTATCAGGCTTTCAAACTCTGTGCTACTGAGCAGGGTTATTTAGCACCTTATGGGCCTATTCAGTTGTAATCCTTCATAATTTTCCTCTTCTTACTCCTTGCCTGCAGGCTTTTATTCTCTAAAATACAATTAGGAGGTTGGTTGCAACCAGAGGAGGTGTTGGGGTGGGGTAGAGTGAGGGAATATGATGGAAATGGGGAAAGGCTGACATCAGTGAGATAGGGGAGGGAAGCATGAAGCAACTTAGGAAACAGATGCAGAGGAGCACGATCAAGACCCAGGTAGAAAATACAGTAACATATCACAACAGTAAGAGCTGAATATCAAGGCAACACCTGTCATAAGAACTGCAAGGAGCCTTGAAGACTATTTGGCTTGCAGAAGATGGAGGCACCTAGCATGTGATAGTTAGGAAAAGGATTTAGCAAAGTTGGGAGCTAAAGAAGGCATATTCCTTCTAAGGCATAAAACTAAAAAGACCGTGTTTCAACACCACTTTCTTTCACTTATTAGTCTCATATTACACTAGTGTGAGATGAGGTTTCTCATCTCTCAGGTCCATTGGAATGGCGCAAGTATTGCTCAATGTCTTTGTATCCTACAGTAGAAAATCACTTTTCTTCCTCTCGTGCAAAATCTCCCCGTAAACCCAGCCATGACCGTGTGGCTACAGAGGTCATGCAGGCTCTCAGACTCGCAAACCTGAGTGACAAGGATGCCACACCCCCTGAGCGTGCCTCAGTTTTGCTCTCTGTCAGCCAGTGTGTAGCCTGCTGCTTTTCCAGGGCCAGCACAAGCAGGGGAGCACCATGGGCGGCTGAGCTGTGACAGGAGCAGCAGCTGGTGGGGATGGCAAAGCAGGCTGCCTTGGCCACTAGCAGGGATTACACTCTCCCATTTCCCTGTGGGGAACAGAACTCTCCAGGGCTTTGCTTTCTTCTCTCTCTGTATCTCTTCTTTTCTCTTCCCCCTCCTGCTTCCTCCACTCTTCTCCTTCCCCTTACCAGAGCAGATTAGTCAATGCCCCTCATATCTGGGGTAACAGTTTATGTTAATTGCCAAAGAGAAATTTAGAACTGATTCTCCTTTTGCTTTTCCCAGCTGGATTTTCTTCCTCCTGATAGTTTTAACTTAGCCACATTTGACTCTCTTCTCTTAATTTTATTAATGTTAACTGGCAACACACAGCTTAAATATGCCTCACACAAGGATAAGAGGAATGTTTCAGACGAGCAGCTGCTAGGCTGGCCAAAATCATGCAACTTTTAGCCGAGTCTGTGCCAAATTTGCTCACTAGTTTTACAAGAGTCCACGAACAAAAAATGCTTCCTGCAGAGCAATCCTGGGAGCTGAAAAATAAGTCTGAAAAAAATGTTCAGGAACTTCATATAATCATAGAATGGTTTGGGTTGGAAGGGATCTTAAAGATCTTCTAATTCCAACCCTCCTGACAGGGAAGGGGGCACCTTCTGTTAGATCAATTTGCTCAGGGCCCTGTCCAAACCAGCCAGGAGTGGCTCCAGAGGTGGAGCATCCACAACTTCCCTGAGCAGCCTATTCCAGTGTCTTGCCAGTTGCACAGTAAAGGATTTCTTCCTAATGTCTAATTTAATCCTACATTCCTTCAGCTTAAGACCATTCCCCCTTGTCCTATCACTACATGCCCTCATAAAAAGTCCCTCTCCATCTTTCTTGGAGGCACCTTTAGATACTGGAAGGTGCTATAAAGTCTCCCCATAGCCTTCTCTTCTCCAGGCTGAACAAGCCCAACTCTCTCAGCCTGTCTTCACAGGAGAGGTGCTCCAGCACCTCTGCTCATATTTGTGGCCCCCATCTGGACTCAAATACACCCATCTTTATAAATATCCCCGTATCAGATAGGTCTTTGTGCCCAGTCATGAGCAGCAGAGACATATCTGGAAGCCATTCAGACCACAGATCACTGACCCTAGATGGTTTCTCCCCTGATACCATGACAGTCGTCACTTGGAAGGGTGATCTTTACATTCCTACCTTTCCAGCAGAGACCAGATCTTCCCAGACTCCAATGTGGTGATGAGGATATTTCCAAGAAAAGCAAGAAACCCCTTCCACCAGATTGTTTTTCTTCTGTTTGCGCAAGTAATTTATATCTGGCTAAAGGGGAATGTTGCAAGGCCTATTTTAAAAGAATAAATCCTGACTTGGGAAAAATATCAAACAGCATCAGAGCATACTCTGTTTGAAGAAAATGCAGTAATTTGCATTAGCCAACTGAAGTCCAGTCTTATATATAGCCAAAAAGGAACTGAAAATATTCCCTAAAGGTTTCTCATTTATCTTTACTGCATTTAGCAGCTAATTCCAATTATTTTTTATTAGACATACGAAATCCAGGACTGCATAGCTCATGGAGAAGAACAGGCCAATCAGTTAGATCCAAAGTGCAGTGTTACCTTCAGCTTCCTTTGGCTCCTGGGTGTTAAGGCCTCCTGTGCAGAGAAAGCCGAGGAAGCCATTTGCAGAGCAAAACAAGGCTTCTACTTCTTAGGTGTGATCAATGCTACACATTCTTGAGTGCCATCTACTGGCTTTTCATTAACTATTTACATACTCAAAGTGCTCCTGCAACCTCAGGTGTAATCAAACAAGACAGAATCCCAGTACAATGGTTCCCATGTTTCAAAATGTAGTGCAAGGGACTATATCTTAAGATGTGCTCTCTCTCGTGGTAGAACAACAGAAAAACAAAGGAAAAAATCCCTAGCAATTTTAGACATAAGCCAAGAAATTACGTATTTTAGTCATTCTCAATTGCAAGCATTTTGTCAGGAATTAAAATGTACTCAGTACCTATTTGCCTCCTGTCACCAGGAAAATTAAATGTTCTTTAAATCAAAGCTGAATGGTTTCGTTTTTCAAAACAAAATGCTGAATTTATTTTCGTTTTGTGTGCAATATTTTAGGTTATTCTAGTTTCAGAGATATGAAATAATTTTTGTCTTTTTAAGAGGAAAATTGAGACACTTTTTAGACCAAGCAGTAATTTTAAAATGAGACAATAATTTATTACCAAAAATATTAAATTTAGTATTTTCGGCATTTTCAAAATTAAACATACAAATTTTATTTAATTGGCATGAAACATCCTAAAATATTCCAAAATCCCCAAGTCCAACCATTTTTTTTCCTTTGGCAGGTGAAAGGCATGTGTGTTCAACTGAGAATTTTCTGGCCCAGCTGTAGATCTTTGACTCTATTTAGACTTCTCTTAAAAAAAAAAGCAATTTAGCACAACTTTTTGTTTTTAAGACAAGACTTGCACATTCTTTTCTGAACTGAACTGTACAGATAAAGTTCATTGCATCTAACAAGAGCTTGAATCTTTGCTGCCACATTAGTTTTAGCACGATTCATCAAACAGGTGATAAAAATTGTAATTGGAAAATTTTTTTGACTCTAAGAGCCCTATTTTTCACAT
Source organism: Monarcha castaneiventris obscurior (assembly GCA_026261815.1). Lineage (NCBI taxonomy): Eukaryota > Metazoa > Chordata > Aves > Passeriformes > Monarchidae > Monarcha > Monarcha castaneiventris. The sequence continues at coordinate 19,079,569 of JAMPIT010000379.1, read as the reverse complement.
TTGTGCTCCCAGCTTATCACCACTACTGAGAAGATGAAGTTGTACTTTATTACTAGTCTCGACCTGTCCAAATAATGCTGATTTAGCCTGGAAAGTATTTTCAGACAACTCCCAGCCAGATTTGAATCCACTCCATTGCATTATGCCACTAGACCTGTCACTTCAGAAGCCAGGGATGATGCCTGAAAGTGTGGTGTTATAAATAGAGAGAAAAGGATTGTTATAATAGTCTCTGGTCCGAGGCTGTAGTGAAAATGAGTATGTTGAACTGAGGTTGAAATGAACTCTTTCTAGCATTTCTAAACTGATTGAGTGGGTTGGTGAGAGAAAGGAATAGAATGTCTATTATAACGCTTTTTCCCTCTGTTTTCCTGCTAACACTGTCTGACAATAAATCCCCAGGATATATAAAGTTTTCAGGTTCACAAGGGCATGGAAAGACCTGGTTTGTATTGTTACAGGGCAACAGGAGAAAATGAAATGTACTAAAAAGTGTATCTCTGTTTCCTTATGGTGTGGGGGTAGTAACTGCTATCTTAAAAATAAATGAAAAAGGTGTAATATGATAAGCTTTTGAACTCAAAGTCATAGACAGTGCAGTCAATAGCTAGCCTCCATTTGCTGTCTTACTAGTAAGACTTTTTTTTTTGTGGGTCTGTAGCTGGTAATGTAAAGAGGGAACTAAAACAACAGAAGCTGCCACTCACTCTATTTTTCTCAAGGCTTATTTCCTCAAAGGAAAGGGCTTGCAATTTCATCTGTCCAGCCTATGTAAACAATGCCTCATAACATGAAAACTGTCTTCCATCCCTTTGTTTTATGAAGGAAACGTTTTCTGTATCTGTTGCTTAGCCCCAAGCTCTGGCAAAGCGAGACAAAACTCTGCCCAGCCTTCAAAATCCCAACAGTCTGCCCAACATACTGTTTTCTAGGATTCTTTGATGTTGTTTGTCTAAATATGTAATTTCATTGGTCATTGTTAAATTTTATGATGATTTCTCTAAGTAATGTGGTTTTTTTATTCCAATAATTCCAGTTCATAAAATTTCCCATCATTAGAAACTGGATAACATAAAAAACCCAAAATAACCCTGAATTGTTTGGTTCAGAATACTTATTTGAGTGGAAAATAATATTTTAGTTACTCCTGTCCTGATCTATGTCTGAAAAGTTCTGTCCCTGGGCAGCTCTGTTCTCTGTCATAGATTGTTATTTGTGCTTTCATGTAAAAATTTTGACATTCGTGTATTTTACAGCTATTCCCATGATGATCATTTTGGTTTCTCTTCTTATAAGCTGTCATGCATTTCAGCGCTCCGCCTGCTAAATTTCTTGTTTGGCAGTCTCACACTGGAAACAGTTAAGCTGTTCCGCATGAGTAACATTTTTCTAGAATAGCTTTAAATAGATATCCCTGTTCAGTAAGTGTTTAATGATTTTTTTGTCTTCCTGAGCATTAAAATCCTGTTTTTGTAATAAGCTGCATTTTGCTGTTTGAGGAAGATGCATTCTGTGGCAGTACACCTGGAAGGAAGCAGACATCTATTTACTGACATTTCAAGCAGCAGTCTTCAAAGGCAGATATGTTATCCTTTTAAGACAGTGGCTGACAGTTTGCTTTACTCAGGTAGCTCTTCTTTCATCACAGTTATTGTTCTGTCCTTCAAACTGCTCAGTTATGTGTCCTGTGACCTTATGAGTTAGCAGCTGTTAGTACAAATGGGAAGGAGACCCAAGCATTGAATCCCCCCTTGAGAATCAGCCCTTGATATCTTGCACCTCTGCCCACTGGCACACTGATTGCATAGCAATTAATCTTGAAGCCGATTAAGCCAGTGAACACTGCAATTAAATACATTGGCCACCTTACCACACTAATTAGGCAAGAAAATCCAATGTGCCATACATCGTGCTGGGTTATTCTCCTGATCAAACCCATCGTGAGTCTTGTCATCTCTCCTTTTATATATTGAACTTCATAAGCACTTTAATTGAGCCTCTGCAGTGGTAGTCATGGACTAACCTACAGTGTTCCTAGCCAAGGTCCAACCAAATTCTCTCCTATCAAGTGAGACTTGGTAATATAAATATCATTAAGAAATCAATTCTAGAAGAAAGTATCCTTCTTTCTGCAGTTCAAAAGCAAGATATCTTTCTCCATAATGGTGCCAATACTTCAGCACTGAAAAACTCACAGGTATTGGTGATGATTTGGACAGGAGATGTAATTTAATCTGACATATCCTTAACTTGCTTCTTATGACCTGTAGAAATGTCGCCAAACAGCAAAATCTTCAAAAATTCCCTAAAATGCCCAGACAACCTCACAAATGTAAGATGACTGTATTCATATTGGAGTTTTTTGCTATTTTTTTGAGTTTTATGTTTTATATTAAGCCATTAAGTAGATCAAAGAGGCTTGGGGGCAGATCTGTTTCAGTCTGTTTGCTTTGCTTAGCAAGTGGGTTAATTTCCTCCTACTGAAATTGTGACTTAAGGACTATCAATCCTTCTGCATCTTGGAACATTAAACATTGCTGTTCATTTTCAGCTCCCTGTGTGTGACTCAAATGTTTTCTTGAAATGTAGCTGATTTCCTGCGGCTCTTACAATGGCATAAGGCACCACCAGATTGCAGAGGGTGCCACAGGGTGGTCATCTCAAGGCAAGCTTCCAGATGGAGCGAGACAGTGATCTGGAGAGGTGGCTGACATCTCCATTCCTGATAAACCTTCGCCTGCCCTCAGCAGTGGCTAAGCTGCAACTGACTGTGGGAGTTGCAAGAGCAAAGAAAATACTTTACGCTTAAACCAAATAAACAACCTATTAGAGCAATTTTTCATTATCCCAGTTACACAATTTATAAAGTCCCATTCACCTAAATATGACAATATTATCAGGAAAACCAGTGAGAAGTGCCAAGGACATCTGAATGCAGGACCCTACTTTAACCTAAGATGTATACATTCCTTCCCTGTGCCATTGTCCCCCAACAAACAGCAGAGCTGGAACATCAAATATTAATAATGTTTAGGGAATTAAGTGCAGTCGATCTATAGAATATAAAAATTGTAACAATAAAAAGTGCTAATAATTTTAAGTAATGGATAGATTCAAATAAAGCTGAATCTGCTTGTAGGTCTTCTGTGAGGAAAAACATGCCTAAACTATCCATGTTAATTTTTTATTATAAATTACATCTGCTTTTAGATTGCTATGAAAAAGTACTGCAGTATGGTCTGTGACCAACCTGAACGGTCAGTGACATTTCAGATGCTGTAGTGTACCCTGTCTCCAGACACAGCTGTAAGAGCACACAGGTCACTTGTAAGTATCATATCTGCCAATCCCATTTGGATGTCTCAGACACCGTGGAGGTTGTTCACATCAAGGGACATTAGATGCCTTTGTTAAGACCTCTGAAAAAATGTCAGATATCGCATTTGGCCTACAGTCATCTACCCTGCAGGATACAAGTGTGCCTAAATCTTTTGCCACATCTGCCATATGGATGTCCTGGAGAGCTGTATGGTGTTGCAGGTGCATCCTAAGCCCCTCATCAACTCAGTGGAGCACAAGAAAGAATTTAGCTGATCAACCAGGCTCTTAGAGGAAGACAAACCTTGGTCTGAACTCCAGATATATTGTTTTAGTTTTTTTCTACATTGAATGCAGATTTTTCTAGCGTTCCCGTGTTGACAAGTGCACACATACAGGCAGAAGTAACAATTGGCATAAGTTTGCTGTGAAATTAAAAGTCATTCTAAGCTATCCAATTTTTTAAATTTGAGAATGTGATTTTTTAAAGCATTATTTCAACTTAAGTATTATGCTGTCTCTACCGTGTTCTATCACCTGTCAGTATGGTGTCATTTTTCTTACTACAGACTCAAAAGCCCATTTCAAAGGCATTAGTTTTGTAAAGATAAAGTCACAGAACAATGATGAGAAGTGATTGTGAGACTGGAGTAAGGGGACTATGGTTACTATGTGAAAATTGATACCTGTGAAGTTTTCTCAAAGCATATCTGGGTAGGACAGCTGATGAATTTCTCTTTTAACACTGTGAATGTCGTCATCACTGTTTGTTTTAAGAGGAAACTGTGTTCTGCTTCACAGTATCCAAAATGGCCAAGACTTAGTGATACTGCAATTTCTATTTCCAGTTTTGTAGCAAATTAGGTAGGGAGTATGAAAGTAGCTGTTATTTCACAAGTGATTGTCTTGCTGTGTTATTCTTTGATTACCCAAAATAACGACTGTCGGATCATAGAAAATTCCACTTATTTGTAATGTTGCTACAGTTACCCCATTCAGAGCTGAAATATGCAGGTTAGAAACTATACCAACTACAGTAGTGCAAGGAAGCTGAAATTACCAGTTTGTACTAGAGAGACAACAGAAGTTTAATTGCAGTAACAAACCAGGAATATTAACGAAACAGCTTATTGCAGGTAGTATATTTTGTATTGTTACAGGATGTTGGCTTCAATTTCCACTAGAATTTTTTTCCTCAGTACTCAGAAGTTATCACTGATATTCATGCTCTGAATACTAGGCTACTTTAATGCTTCTAGAAATTCAGAGATGCTTGTTAAATACTGTATTTACGGAGCATTTTTTTACAGCACTGAAAAGGTCACAAACATTGGAATTTATCAGAAATCAACTTTTGAAAAACTTCAGTAAATTTAAGGTTCAGTATATCAGCCATATGCAGTTGACTTGATGTATACCTGGCCAAATACCCGGAGGTGCTTCAGAGAAAGAAGTAATCTTTGTCATTTTTTTTATCAAAGACAGCAGCTCTAAGATAGGAACACTATCTGAGTTGCTGTTATGAGTGACAGCAAAAGGATGTCAAATTGCTATTACAGCAGCCTACTCAACCAGAATGGAATTCCTCATGACACAAAGTCCTTGGTGCATAATAAATTAACCAGATGAAAAAAACAGTATTACACTGCTCATTACCTGGTATTAACATACCTTGTAAAAATTACATGAATGCAATCATGGTAGAGTTTGGAATACCAGCAAACTGAAATAATGTAGCAAGAGTAGGAGTGCCTCTGAATTTGGTTTATTACTGCACCGTAGTAAATAGTTACCATTACCTAAGAGCAAATTTTTTTTTTAATGAAACGTTGAAACTTACTTTTTATTTTGAGTATTTAACCAACTCAGCTTGCATTGTATATGAAGCTTTTTTTTTTCCATTTTTTGCTGCTGTTTTTATCCCTGAAGCATTTCTATTTCTGAAGTCTCCATCAATTTTTCTGGAGTTATGATAATGACTAAGCATTTTTAATTAGTGTCATTTAATTTAGCAATTAGAGCCCTGTCATGTAGCAGCAGAAAGATACTGTTTTAATATCTCCCTAAAACTATCATAATTTCTATCACATTATGTACTTGCCTGCTGTTCAAATAATGGACTCTCTTTTCTCCTTTCCCTTTGCTGCCCGGAGGGTAGCTCATAGCTCAACTTGTTCAAGTAGAATTTTAGGTTATTTTTTCTGTATTTGATCCTTGTTTACACTGTACGAAGGTGAAAAAATCTGAATAGGAATTTGCAAATTATTGACATGGGAGTGCAATTCAGTGATCCTTGTGCTCTTAGATTACCCAGGTGCCACTGAGTACATAATCTGTGCACGTCAGAAAGTAACACCCAAAACAGTATATAGCTGGCTGTGCAAGATGCTGGCACAGAAGCAAGCAGGTGTAAACAACCCATGTGTCGCGCTCTGGGTTTGTGGTGCTGGATGGGGAGGAGCCACGACCTTCCGAAAACGTCTCCAAGGCGAAGCCACTCGGCAGAACCACACACGTGTATAGACACACACGGATAGCTCCAGAAAATGGGTTGATGGCAAAGAGGCAGGAAGGGTCTTCGTATGGGGTTCCAAGGGACAGGTTTACTGCAGTCACACACATGAAGGGTTCCAGGGATGAAGACAAAGAACATTGGAAGGATCCAGGTTTATATACGGGGAAACCAACTATCTGAGGGCATGACAGCTGTACACAGGCAGGACTAGGGTATGGGAACTAATAGGGAAGCTCTGGGGGAGTGGTGATGGGGCAAGGGCCAATGGGGGAACAGGGAGTGGAGAACCTTCTAGGGCATGGGACATATGAGTGAACCAAGGGGCGGGGAGGCCAACAGGCCAACCGGGGAAGCAGAAGTGGGATACATTAACATAATGGAACAGAGTGCTCTGGGGGAAGCCTCTTTTGTCACCCTAACGTGGGGAGGATCTCTGGTCTTAGGGACTGTCCCAGTGGAGTTTCTTTGTCCCTTATACCACAGGCCCACCAGCCACCACACCCACGAATAAACGTGTGGATGTTACAGGAAGGTTTCAAACACAGAGATCAACATGAACTGCCCCCCACCACTGTGACATGGGACTGGCTTAACAGAGGGCTGGACCCTTCAGACCTTTAATACTCTGAAACTGGCAAACAGAATTCTGTCTTTCTTCTGCTCCCTTAAAAACTTAGCATGAACAAACACATACTTCAGGGGTGTAATGCAATAGAGAAATGGGCTGGAAAGATTCAGTGTCCTTGTGAAATGTGGGAAAAGCAACCACCTGAGACTCAGACTTCTCAGAATGAAAAATACATTCCTTCAAATTAATGACATGGGGCCCGTAATAGTTCTGTGCACCCAGTGGCTTCACTTCCTGAGTGCTAGTGAGCCTCAGATAATGTACTGTAACCTCCTTCTTTCCCCTTCAAGATTAAGTAAGGAAGAAAATGTAGCCATTCCAAGATCTAATGTAGTTTATGTAAGTCCCTTGAGTTCTATGCAGGAGTTAAATGAGAACAAGTCTCCTGATAGTTTCTCTTTACCAAGGAGGAAAAACTATTTCTAATTTCTAATCGTGCCATATCAGGGTAGAATTACCAATAGTAGTATCACATTAAAAGCAGTGTTTTCAAGGCATTTGAAAACTGAATTTACTGACGTGTACTTATATAATTATGCAGAGCTGAAGGAGAGCTTAAGCAAGAAATGAACTCTTACAAAGGCAATGAATTTAATTTTACTACAAGGATTTTCATTTGATTGTTCACTTTAAGGTTCTTTGCATAGGTCAGAAAGCTGCTCAACTAAATCCTTTGTGTCCTAGCCTTAGCTTACCCAGACATATCTCAGTACATTCTCTCTTTAGATTTAAATATTTGCATGTTCAAGTTGCTGTATTGAAATATCTCCCCTACTGGACTCTTGCAGTTCTAGGCATCAATCAGCCACCCAACCCTCACTATCACGCAGGAAGAGTTGTGCTTATGGGTGACCGAAATACAGTCATTCATCATCTGGTTTCAACTGAAGAGAGGGGCAAAACCTCAATTAATAGGAGGAGGAGGAGGCAGTGGTCTCTGGAAAAAGTGATAACCTCCGAACTTCACTTACTCAACACATGAAATTGACAACATGGTACTCAGCGCATTTTTATAAACCTCAACCTTACTATCAGAGGGCCATCTATTTTGACTAGAAATGCTTCAGGATGTGTTTGCAGGAGAAACATACTGTCATAGAACCCTAGAATTGTTTATGTTGAAAAAGTCTTTTAAGAAAAAGTCTTTTAAGTAGGAGTCTAACTGTTAACTTAGCACTGCCATGTTCACCCCTAAACCATGTCCCTAAGTGTCACATCCACACATTTTGCAATGGTTCCCAGGAGATTTCACTACTTTTGTGGGCAGCGTATTCTCATGACTGACCATCCTTTCAGGTGGAGAAATTTTTTCTAATGTCTAGTTGAAACCTCACCTTGCACAACTTTCCTCTCATCCTGTCACTTGTTAATTTGGGAGAAGTAACTCCCACCTGGCTACAGCCACCTTTCAGGCAGTTTTAGAGAGTGATACGGTCATTGATGAGCCTCTTTTTCTCCAGGCTGAACAACCCCAGCTACCTCAGCAGCTCCTCATAAGACTTGTACCCAGACCCTTCACCAGTTCCATTGCCTTTCTCTGGACATGCTTCAGCACCTCAATGTGCTTCCTGTAGTGAGCAGCCCAAAACCAAACACGGGATTTGAGGTGCAGCCACACCAGTGCCAAGTACCAGCTTTGTTTTTTGACAAAGCTTCCCTTTTCAGAATGTTTAGGACCTCAGCAATCCAAATACAGGAATCCATACTGCTCAACAGCACAGCAGTTTAATCGCTGTGACCAGCCCCCTTCCCTTTCCCTCTTGACAATACCTTGCCAAAGCAGCTGAAAAATAAGTGACCCAGACAGAAGAGCCCACCCTGGTCTGTCACTCCCAGTACAGATGCACTAGGGTCTGAGACGCTTCTCTTTTCACTCAGTCATGTTTAGTACCAATCCATTGCCATAACTTACTCTAATTTTAATACAGTGGTTTCCTTTAGTATGCATTGCTGAGTATTCTCTGAAAATGAGAGCTCTCATTATTTCTATTTCAAAGTGAGACACAGGAGAATGGACTTACAGTGACTTGCCTGTAACCAATATCCTGGGAATGATGCAATAATGATTTATGAAGTCATGAATATGTGGAGAAGGTGGCTTACATACCTAATTCATGATTTCTTACTGACTCCAGTAATTCAGGAACTAGAGAGTATCAAGTGAGATAATCAGATGGCAAATTCAAAACCGGTGAGGTTCTTCACACAATCCCCAGGCAAAATTTGGGCAGCACAGCAGGGGATTTTGGTTTGCATGAAGCTTACCTGACCAAACCATGCATTAGACAAAACTATGGCAGGGAAAATCCATCCTGGAGGATCCTGAACTGCATTGGGGAGGCTACAAGACAACATCAGAAAAGATCTTTGCTTTTAGGCATCCATGTTTAACCACACTGTGAATAAGACATTTATTCATACCAAACCTTTGCTTTGACTCAATTCATATCCCATGGCTATACTACACATCCAGAAAATCTGTGCCAGAGCTGTGAATAAATCCTTAGCTGTCCGGAATATGATAAGCTGAATATATATTCCTGACCTAAATGACAGAAGGTAGAATAAGAAAATTAAACTGTCAAGAAAAGCCAGTTTAAAGGTAATGCTGACATGGTGAAGTGTATAAAGGTCAGTTTGCAGTGTTGCATGCAGTTTTCTTCCTGCTCTACTCAGTGCTTCTTGTACATCCTAGGCACAAATCTTAACAGGTTCTGTATTTCCTTGTCATAAATGATGACAGCATGATCTACATTTGAAAGAAAGAAGAGAGGCCTTTAAGCCCCAAGGACAAAGAGATTAAAATAAAAATATTCAAATGAAATAAGTAAGTATGAATAAAAAAGAGACAGGAACTGGGCCTTTAGAAGTGTTAACTTTAATAAAAAAGAGAAAGCAATTTTAGAAGGAGTGTCTGTCCAGGTCTCTACGGCATATACCCAAGATTGTTGTTGAAAAGTGTCTTTCACTCTTCCAGCACATTAAGATAAAGTGCTACATCTTTCATTTCCTACTGGTATATAAAAGTATCAGAGAACCAAGAAGGTATTTTAAAATGACATGCATTGACTTGTATATTGATACTAAGATTTTTTCTATACCGCCCGCAAGCAAAAATCCCAGAACTATGGTGTTTCCATAGCAACTGCATTTTAATAAGGTGAAATTTCCAGTTTGATAGCGCTGAACAAGTAATAATGTCAGTTTCCAATGTTGCAGAAGCTCAGATGTCAGGAAGGGTCAGCATAAAACACAGGGCTAAAATTGATTCTTTGCAACATCCATCTTTATTGTTATTATAACTTCAGGAAAAGCCAATAAAAGATATGATTAAAACAGTAATCTTATTTTTCACACACTTCTCATATCATAGAGCATCAACATTTGAAATCTATCAATTTAAAGCTTATTCATATGTCTCCATAAGAAACATCTTGCTCTTACTGATAGCTCACTTTTGACCTTTGAGCTTTTACTATATAATACTTCAGGAGAGGGTTCTGAAAATAATTTCCTGGCAGTGGGTGTAAAAGCTCAAAAGCTCATACACTGGCCATTGGTTTATGCTGTTGTTTTTCAGTCAGAACATAAAAAACTCATTAGCAGTTTTTGCTGCAAGATCACCGTTCCCTTAAGGTCAAAAACTGAATTCAAGTGAGGTTTCTTTTTAAGAACCTAGAAGAAATGACAAATTGGGATCTGGCTTTTAAAGTCGATGGAAGGTCTTTCAAAGGCTAGACAGGTCTTTGGTTTTCTTTTCAGTCCCTTTCTCTGTGTCTGTCATCTAATACAAACTTTTATGAGGAGTTACAGTGGTTTTAGGCTGGAGAGACTTGGTAAAATGTGAAGCTAAAGAAAAAATTTATCCCCATGACAGGAAACCTCTTCCTTGGGTTAAAGTGCAATGTTTGCAATGTGAAGTGATATTATTCATCTCCAGCATGGTACTGACTCCCAAAAAAAGTGATGCTAGAATTACTTCAGGTTGCAGTATGAAGCTGCTCTCTGCAGCACCCCCCTTCTAGTATAATAAAAATTAAGATTAAAAATTAAACTAAAGAGAAAATAAAACTAAAAAAGACCTGTGCTCCTCAAGCACATCAAGAAGATGCTTCTTAAAGGGAAGGCAGTAATGAAATCTCTTATTTCCAGAAATTAAGGTTTTAAATAAAATATCATAGGTGCTTACAATAAAGTCAGAGTTGACAGAATAGGATTTTTTCCTGAAATTTCTGTTTATGAGATCATTTTGTCCTGTGTTTCACCATGGACTGTGTGGGTCCATCCATATTAGGATGCAATCATGCCATTGCTTGAATGGAGGTCAACTGGCAAGGAAAGGGCTATGCACGTACCGTAGAATCATCTAAAAGAGGATGGTGATAGCCAAATTCCCTATTGGGATTGACTGGTTTTATTTCCCAAGCTGTGCTTGGGATTGCTGAGGACTGCTGGCGGTTTGAGTCAAATCTGTGCCAGAACCCATTCCTCTTGCAGTCACCACGCAAGGGCACGGACTTCGCACACAAGGTGGAAGGTGAAGTGCAAAGACGTTTATTGCACAGTCAGAATTCCCTAAATACCAGCACACAACAGGATATAACATCATATAAACAGGAAAGATGTTCACTACAGTGTCCCCCAATCACCTGGGGTATTGCACAGATATTAGCTATTATGGTAACAGGCAAACAATACCCTATAAGGCCACAAACTACAATTATCACTTCCCATAGGTCCAACACGGTCCACAAACTCATGATCCTCTCTCAGCCCATCCCTGGTGACCTGGATGCACTCCCAGGGCCACCTCTGGGCCCAGGAAAGAGGCTCTCTCTCCAGCCCTCAGGGCCTATCTCTCTACCACCACATAGTGCACCCCAACACCTCTGATTTCACCAAGGTGACAGTGGATATACTTCCCTGGGAGCACTTTTTTGATTCATACTTGTATGTTTTATTGTATCAGTGAAAACAGTGACTGGTCAAATGCCTGTATATATTGTTTTGTTAGTGATGTGTGCTACAGCCTGTAGAACACATAAATCTCCTCATTATCAGTAAAAGAATGAAATATATGCTGGTATCTTGTAGAGCACATTTAGGACCTACTGAATGCAATTGCTGTGTAGTATTATTGTGAATTTAACTCAGATTGTATTGCAATCACAACCTAACTTGGCCAGAGGTAAGAGTTTTTGAAAATTTTGCCACCTGAAAGTTGGTATAGTATAAAGCCTCTGTAAATTATTTTTTTATGTATGTATATGTCTTTTAATGACAGATAATTTTAGTCCTCTGTATTCAAATCTCTGATTTAAAAACTTAGTGCAAACTAAGGAATGTTTACATTTTACATATATAATACATTAGTGCATGAAAATTAAACTGCCTCAAAATATAGCCCACATAACGCTACATAGTAATTTCAGCTACTTTTTCATTAGTTAAATTTCCTCATCCTTACAGTGACTATTAGCCATATTACATGCAATTCATCCAAAAAAGTTATCTAAGTGATGCATATGAGAAATGATGACAGCACAAAACCATAAAAATGTGTAAGTTAAAGTATTAACATAATAATAGTACACTATCTTGAATAATTAAAATTATATATTTATAAAATAAATTAAAATTAGATGTTTTTGTATGCAGACGCTCAAACGCCATAAATTCAAGAGGACTGTTGACGGTTTAACTCACAAATTTGGACCCAGAATTTCACAGGAATGCTGATTTTGGAGTGCCTTACCTTTGTGGCATATCTATGTTTTGCAGTGGGGTGGCAGTGACTTAAGAGGAGATGTTGGACATCAGGCTGTGGTGAGGATGGTGCCTCCAGCAGAAGCTGTGGAACACATTTAACTAAGACATCTAGGCATCAGCTTTAAACCAGCGTCAACCTGCAATCATCTTTCTAGCTGAGCTCTTCGTAAAGGATACACTGAGCCAAACACCCATCTCTCCATGGTGGTGGTTATGGAAGGTGCCAGAATGATGGAGCAGAAGACAGTGATCCCATCTCCATGTACAGGCATTAGTGCAGCTGAGGAACTTGCAGTGCCACTTAAGGAGACACAAACAGGCTTAAATGGATAGTTGGCCTTCTGAGATGGCTGGAAGTCCCTGTCCTTCTCCTAATGTGCTGACAGCCTGGTGCCAACTTCTGTGCGGCGAGAATACCCACACTTTGGGATGGCTGGAAAAGAGATTTTACATGATAATAGCACTCTGATGCTCTAGAAATGATTGTGATCATTGCTTTGGAGAGAAAAGTAATTTTTGTCTTCTTTTTTAAAATCTATTAATTGTAAGTGACATATGAGACTTAAGGCCTAGCATCCCCCTACCACCCACTCTGAAAAAATCTGTGGGGATAAACTACATCATCCGGAGGTCCCCTGACAACGCCCTTGAGAAAGCTGAGGGGTGGTGCAGCTCCTGACAGCTGTTCCTGGGCTCTGCATCCCACACATACCACCCAGCATTGCCCTACAACCTCCCAGCAGGAGCAATGGGACAGAGCAGTCTGCCTTTGCCCCTTGCTGTCACTCTGTGCTCACACACACCAGGGATCCTGGTTGCAAAACAGAAATGTTTTTGTCCCTTCTTGCACACAAAAATCATGAGATGTTTTGTATTCAAACAGGAAATTGTAACATTAGGATGTAACAGCCCTCCCCTTAATTGTGATTTAATCTAGATTAGTATGCTCTGATTGATGTCATTACTTAACCAATTCGGAAATTTATGACATATGAATGGTAAGAAGCAACATTCGCCAGTTTGAGTGGTGAACGTGACTTAGGAATATAAAATATGTCAGCCTTCACTGGACTTAGAGATTGCAAAATGCAAGAGATGATCCCTGCCCTACAAATCTAATAAACTAACTGCAACAAGACAAAACACCTGAGGTGATGGATGAAATAGCAAAGGGTAAAGGTGAGCTCATGACTGTGAACAGCAGCAGCAGTAGTCTTAGATCTGAAGGACATTGACCTTGCTGGAGAAAAAAGACTGAAAATGTAATGCTGGAGATGAGAGTGAGAGATAGATCTCCTCAACAGAGCCTTTCCTGACACTTACAACTAGGTTGCAAATATCCAGCATATGACACCTTTATAATTCCTGTTTCCTTTGTAAACCATATTAAAGCTGCCAAAATAGCTAAACAGTCTGTGCTATAATTTAAAAAATGCTTTAGTACTAAGCAGAAGATTTCATTTTAAATCACATGACAATATGGAAGTAATTAGAAGTGTTCATGTTCACTGGACCTACTACTAATTGTGGTATATGCATAAAAATAGATGCTGGATAAAAAATTATATGCAATTTGCTTTTGCAGAATGTATTCACATGCTAAAACACCCAGCAGTGCAGGCACAGAGAAACCTTAGTGTTCTGGATATTTACTAATGCAAATAATTGACTTCTTTCAACATTAACTTCCGTGTTATCTGCAGTGATTATCCTAAGAAATATACTTATTACAAGAACTTGAAAACAATGGCTTATTTTCCTTCATCTTATATGGAAAAGCTAATGTTGATTGGAAATATCTGTAGCATAGTTGAAGAATATGTATTTGCTTCTAGCTATAGTACAGCAATTTTTCACCAGCCTGACCAGCAGCAGGAGTGCGTGGTGATCTAATTAGCAGGGTTCCATGGTATTTATTGCTCCCATTAGTGCAGCATGACAAACCAGGGCATGGCATTTAAATAGCTTGCCTAATGATAGGCAATATGTTTGCAGCAAAATCAGATAAGCACTGAGGAGTCAGAAACTCCTGGCTCTGAATTTCATCCACTAGATCGCACTGCAATCAAATTTCCAGATGTCATTGAATTTCAGAGACTCACAGGCAGACTCATAATGGATTTCTGACATACAGATATTTAGATGGCTGGATAGGAATGCTGTGGGATTCACTCAAAAAACAAAGGAGCTTGGGGCTATTCATCTTGGGGCATCTAACTTGCTTTACAGGTTAGGCTGTATTCTCCAAAGCTTCTTTGGAAAGCCAAAAAACCATGGTCCACATGGTTCATTACAAAAATTACAATGTATTGAGTTAGTATTCACAATGGAAAACGACACCTTCCTCACAAATTTAAGTTCTTTGATATTTTCATCTTTAAAGTAGTAACTTCACAATAAATGTTCATATCAATACAGTGTTCCTGGACACTTGTCGGCTGACATTTGTCATTTTGATATTTCACATAACAACTGGCAATCTTGCAAGGTCATTGCAATGAGGGGCATGGGGTCACAGGCACACTGACAACAACAGGTCTCAAAGGTTTTATTTTAATACTAAATTTTTTAGATATGTGAGTGTGGGTTCCTATTCACCATGCCCTGAGCTGCTTGCTCCCCATGCCTGTATGGACACGAGTGAGATTGCAGCCAGCACCCATCATGCATTTGCCTCTCCCCATATGGCATTCCAGTTGAATGGCTGCATGGTTAAAATCTGAAGGAGGATTATTTAGAGAGTTCAGTTTCAAGGGTGAGCTCAAACCCAAGCTAAAATGACAGTACAAATATATCAGCCAGAACATTTCATTTCAGCCCAAGGTTTTTAAAAGCCTGTTACCTCATGTTATTTTCAGAGAAAATGTCTAATGGAGACATGATATCGAACTCGAAATATATAAGACTGGCTGAAATGACTGGTGGAAATTCCAGTCATTCATAATAGTGATCCATGAGTGTTTTTATCAGATGTTAGGCAACAGAAGACATTCTGATTTTGTTTGAAATAAATAGAAAGAATTTATTATGGATTCTCTCAAATTAAGATGCAGTTAAATTCTTCTCTGAGTTACATGTGCATCAAGCACTTAATATTTTAAATGCACAAATTCAGCAAAAATTTCAAGTGATACATTTTAGTAATTACAGGCAAGATTGTGAACAGGTTCATAACCAATGGAACATAAAGTACCTAAATAGACAGTTCAATTTATGGGCTGGTTGTAAGCCAAGCCTATATTTAAGTTTTATTGTGATAAATAGTGCTCCAGGGGAAGAGACATCTGCGCATAGGTGGAGTTTAATTTGGGAGATGACCTAAAACCACTACAGCAGTGTTGAAGAATTATACTCCAGGAATTTTCTGTCAGAAAGTGTTATACATAAGCTATTGATCAAGCAAAAGGAATGATTTCTCAAACTATGCTGGTTACTCCTCCTTGCTTGAAATATAAAATGTTTAAAATATTAGCTGGAATGTCTGCAAGGTTTTGATTCCACTCCGTTTAGTATTTAATGACTATTAAGAGTAATTTTTCTGACAACAAATTTCAGATTTAATTGAAAGGAAAACACTCTCTAAACATAAAAAGCATCTTACTCATAGAGATAATGAATAAATCACTGTAAATTTTCAGTGCCACAAAGAGAAGAAATGTTCTAGCTCTAGATAAGAAGTAGTGTCTACCTGTTATGAAAAAAGCATGTAAAGCCATGTAAGGCTGAAAGCTTTCTCCGAGTTTTCCTTTTGCAGTGAGCAATGTAAAGCCTTTCACAGAATCACAAAATCAATTAGGTTGTAAAAGACTTCTGAGATCATCAAGTCCAACCTTTGACCGAACACCACCTTCTGAACTAGACTAGGTGCCACATCCAGTCTTTTCTTAAACACCAAGGCTGGTGACTCCACCACCTCCCTGGGCAGTCCATTCCAATGCTTAACACCCTTTCTGTGAAGAAATTCCTCCATTCTACAGCAAATGCTTCCAGTGATGCTGCCAGCACACTTTATCTCTATTGCCATTGCTGAAATCTGAGCAATCTCAACATTGACTTCTGGTGCAGAGATCCATTACTGAGCTTCCTCCATCCAACAGCTGCTACTCAGCTTTGGCCTCTGGTACTCAACTTCTCTCTGCTTCCCCCACCTTCTTTCCTCACAAGCTTTACATGCTCGGGCTTTTTTTAGCAAGAACTTTTCCCAAGTTGAATCTTCAGTTAGTAGAAAGTTACCCGGGGCATCTGTTGGCATCAGATGGAAAAGAGCTGTTAGCGGGATATTGAGAATTATTGTCAGCTTGTCACACAGCCAAGGAACTCCTGGCAAATATCCTACCTCAACCTCTGAAAAGAATACACAGAACCCCATCAGTTATTCTCTTCACTCCATCAATTGCATGTATATCCCCAAACTGACTGTGGAATCACACTTGAACTCTGAATATTTCATTAATGGATTTATAGTCCATAAATATCTTCTGGAATTTGTGATGAATTGCCATGCATATAGGGGCAGCATACAAAGGTAGCAGCATCATTGCATCCAACAGGGTGGTGGTTAACCATAAGCCCTACTCCCAGTGCTCAGCTGGAACTACAGCTCTTTACTCATCAGCTCTCAGAAGTACCTGCTGGGGTGGGTTTTTTCCATAAATATTCACCATAGAGGGTAAAAGGCAATAACACTACAATTTTAAAAGCACACTTTAAACCCACACTATACAAATACAATATCTTTTGCCAAACATTAGCAACATGAAACACAGGCAGGAAAGAACATGTGACTGATTTACAAGGCCACTTTCCACGACTGTAGAAAAAGTGACCCTTGATTCATTTAAAATATAAGCTTTCAGTAATGTGAAGGAAGCTGCAATTATTCTACCTTTTGGTTGTAGCAAAGAATGATTTCTCAAGTACAAGATAGGCTGCCTGAGCTTAAAAATCAAAATTGTTTCCCATACATCTTAAGCAGAATATTTAAACGTTTACCAAGAAACCCCTATAATCCCCGAAATGTCTTCTGTGGTTCAAATTCAATTGAAGTCAAGATGGCACAAATTTAAAACCAAGATAATAATTTCTCAAGGTCAAAGTTGGAAGCTAAATTCCATGTGTTATGGCTTTCTGGATACAGAGTAGCCAGTTCACAGAAAAACTCTTGATAAACAAGAATGTATGCAGCTTCAGCACAGTACCAATTTACTGTACCATTTTCTTATATAAAGAGTAAGATTTTAGATTTTAGAATATCAAAGAGAGGCAGTAGCAGTGATTTTTCTATCTACACAGGAAAATAATTTTTAAGTTTTCCATGAAGTAAAAACCTGATTTCAGGAAAAAGAAGGTTTAGAAACTCCAAATATTTACAACATGGGTCAGGTTCATTAGGGATGACTTTTTGTCATAACGATCACATGGTTTTCTGGAGATGCATAACATGTTGTATGTATTTTAAAGATGTGGAGATGAAGCAATTTTATGGTCCACATTAAGTTCTACATATACAAAAAAGGTTCCTACTTCACACAGTAGTAATTCAATGTCTATTTAAGAAAAAAGGTAAGAACAACTTTCGGACCCTCTGCAGTCAAAGTATGCCACACTTTCAAAGTGTTATGACAATCAGCTAGAAAACAGGACCAGACTGATTCAGAAGAAGCACAGAATCATAAGAAATATTTGTTGGAAGGGACCTCTGGAGCTCATCCCCTCTGACTCCCCACTCAATTCAAGGAAAACTTCAGAGTTGGTCCAGGGTACACAGGGCCTCACTGAGTCACATTTTGAAATTTGCAAGGATGGAGGTTCATAAACCTCTCTGGGAAATTTCTCCCAGGGCTCTCACATCACAACATAAGCCTACTGGAATATCCCATTCTTACAGTGTGCAGCCATTGCCTCTTCTTGATTCCCTGTACGTATCTGAAAATAAGTTCATGTTCTATTCTGTCCTGTTTGGACAGCAGAATAGAGCAAGAGGAAGACTTCTCTGCTCTGGACTGAACAATCTCTGTTCCCTCAGCCTCTCCTTGCATTTTGTGCTCTCTAATCTCTACCCATCCTCCTGGTCTTCTGCTGGACTCCTTCCAACCTGTTGAGCTTATAGTCTTGTCTGTTTGGGGTAGCCCAAACCTGGGCATGAAATTTCAGGTGGGATCTCTCCACTGCTGAGCAGAGGGAAATAAACACATCCCTCAAGCTCTCAGTTATTCTTTTGCTACACAAATGTGCAAGTAGCCATTGATGCCAAAGGGGTACACTGGAACATGTTCAATTTGTTGCCCATCAGGACTTGCAGCAGTATCCCTAGGCATCTGAGGCTGTTTGTTAACAATGCAGGACTTCGTGTTCATCTTTGCTAAAGTTCAGGATGCTCCTGTCGAGGTCCCTATGAATGACAGCCTTTCTCTTCAAATATATCAAAACCAACAATTTTCTCATCCATCCCAGTTCTGTGACATCTATAAACCTGGGGAATGTGCAGGGGAGATGATGAAGATACTCAGCAGGATTGCCCCTGAAGATACTGATACATGAAGACAGGCACTTGCAACTGACTGCCATTGGCCCTGTCTCTCTGAGTCCACCAGTCCAGCCATGTCTTCCACACACCTTATAAACTACCCAATCAGGCCATCATGCCTCACACTGACTATTAGCAGGAGTGTTTGTGCTTAAAACCCTGACATTTTTGAGGTACCACAAAACCTATTCCTCTCCTCTCTTGCAGTGAATCAGCCATGACAGAAGTCAGTCAGGGTGTTCAGTCATGATTTGCCCTCAGTGAATGTGCTAGTTCACCATTTTTACTTTTATTTATGTGACTTAGGACACACAAGCATCCTCCATAGTCTTTCTAGGGATAGATGTGAGGCTGACCGCCCTGTATTTTCCCAGATTTTCCTTGCATTTTTCAAAGATGGGAATGGTGTTTGCTTTGTTTTCCCAGTTACTGGAAACCTACCAAGTCATCACACCTTTTCTAAGCCTAACAGACCATAGCTTTGCTACATCATCTCTGAGATGCCTCAGCGTTTGGTTCCATGGACTTGTGTGTATTCAGCTTATCAAAGTGGTCACCAATTTGCTTGCTCCTTGAAGTGAAAAGTACTTCTTTCTCCAGGAAGAACATACTATGCCAGTAAGGATTAGGGCAAAGGAGACACTAGCACCTCAGCCTTTTCTGTGTTCTTTGTTCCTCCCATCCATGCCCAGACAATGTTTTTATATTCATCCTTGGTTGTCTATTCCATTTCCATAAGCTTCCTTTCTGCTTTTGAGCTCAAGAGTAATCTGTTGAGCCACGTTGACCTCTTGTGAAAACTGCGTGTCTGCTTACCCATTTAATCAGACTGTTACACCTCGAGGAGATTGTCCTTGACAACCTATCTCTTGCTTCCTTTGCCCTTTCAGACAGCCTCTTAAGGGATCCAGCCTACCAAGGTCCTGAAGTAGCCAAGGTTGTCCCCCTGAAACCCAGTGTGTCTGCTGCTTGTCTTCTTTATTTCCCTTAGGTGTTTAAATTCAGCTTATGGTCACTGCAGTCAGAGCTCCCAGTGACTGTAACTGGTTGGAGAGCGAGTTTTTCTTTGTTTATGAGTAACAGGATCTGCAGAATATCCTTCTCTGTCAGTCTGTCTCACAGCTACACAAAATAATCATTGCTTATGCTCTGCTTTGTTGCACTCCTAGCAGATATTGGAGTGATGAATGTCCCCCATGATAACCAGAGCTTTCAACTGAGGAGATCCTTCAAGTTATTAAAGGTTTTCCCTCCTTCTCCCCGTATTACTTGTGCAATCTCTAGCAATCTCCCAGGTCTCATCTTCACAGCCTGTCTTTCCCAAAGAGCTTCTGCTTAACTATTGCAGTGGTCCAGTTGTGAGCTACCTACCACATCTTCATAATCCTAATTGTCCTGTTCTATGTTTTCACAGGATTTTTTATCCCACTCCCTACTCTTTCCCAGGAAGCACACATCAATTTATAGGCACTTAAGATGGGATCCTTTTTTGCTTATATCTCTTGGGAGAGTAGAGAAACCTCCCATACAGGCACACTCATCCCCTATTTCTCCCTTTAAAAGTCAAGGAGAGGAATTCCTTATGGAAACTAACATAATGACAGCAAGAATCATTGCACTGCTTCTGTACCAGATTCATCCCATTTCTCCACTGCACACCTTCCAGGCCCCTTGATGAGCAAGTTCCCAAGGTCATGGAAAATGACTGCCTGAGGGCAGAACCAATCCCATCAGCAGAGAACAATCCGCAGGCTGCATGTCCTGGTGCCCCAGGTGTTCCCTCCTCTGCCTGGCTGCCAGGCTTCACCAGCACACAGCTCTTCAAGGAATAACTGAAAGCTGTCAGTCTGGAAAGAGAGATGTGTGACATGAGTGTGGGCACTGTAGCAACTGCCAAATTAAAAAACTCACCTTAGAAATAATTTGATTTTCAGATAGTGAAGGACAACGTTTTCTTTTAAGTTAAGAAAACAAATGGCTCCTGCTTTTGCTAAGGCTACATTGCTTATTAGTCCAGGACAGTAGGAGAGGTTCTGTAATGTGCAAATTTTGGTTTCTGCATATATACACTTAAAACATGTTTTAGGGGCTTTATTTTAGAGGGACTAAATTAGCATCTGGAGTCAATTAGGTACCTGTGGCACATTTTTGAATTAATTTTCTGCCAAGAGGAATACAGCTTTTGCTATCAAATACTGTTGTGTGCTGTATGCCAATTTGCTTAAAAATGCACCAGTTGAACCCAAAATACCTATGCAAATTCATCTAAAGAATGCATTAAATTCTTACTTACAGAGAATTTACTTCTTACTTCTTACATGGTGAACCATATCATTTTATGTTCAATGCTACAGGCAATAAAAGTTTACAGTTTTATAGTTTTTCCATAATTGTGTAATAACTTTTTGATTTCCTTTCACATTAACTATGGGAAAAGTCCTTAGACAATCCTTTCACACAATTTTCTTCAAAATATTGTTAAAAAAACAACAAAAGAAAGTCATACACAAAAACTATTATTTTGGTTGAAACCAGTAAAACAATTTAAACTGATTCTGTGATTCTGATTTAGATCCAGTCTAACTTCTCACAATAATTTCATATAGAAAGAGAAAAAACATAGGAGTTATTCTTCAAACAAATCTCAAGTGGAATATATAAGCATTGAGAAGTTCTGCAAGGAAAATAGTCCCACTGACAGACTCAGAAGGGTATAAATTTATTTATTCAATTTTTGATTTTTGAATTCAGTCACGATGGATTTATTTCAAGACTTTTTTTTTTTAAGAAGAATTTTAAAAACTCAAAAGCATGTGAAAAATAAATGTAAGCCCAGCAAAATTTTAAAAGTACCTCTTGACAAATAGTTTATGATTGATTTTTTTAAGAAGTTGTGTTACTGGGGAGTTTCAACCTGGGGTTTCAGGTATGTATCTCAAGACCCTATTGAACACTAGAAGCTTCCAAGGTCACAAGAAAACACTGGAAAACAGTTCTGTTTTCCTTGATTGCTACAGAACCAGCTGTCCACTTAACCCAGGCAGGCACTTGTTGAATACTATGGAGGATGTTCTGGCTCCTTGAGAAAGTTATTAGATTCATCACCCTTTAATGAGGAATGCCTATTTGTTACTTTTAAGTATACTTAAGCTGTGTTAAAACATACCTAACTCAAACCAGATTTGCTTGGTTACTTCTTAAGGCTTTTTTGTATGTTTTTGTTGTTTGCTGCTAATACCCATGCAGTCATCTTATAATTTCTTTCTAGCAGTTATTGTTCTTCACCACTACTTTTTTCATACTTTATTCCCATAATAAAGGTACACATTCACCCTCCTCAAAATATCCAGCTGGGCTGAGCTTATGTTTGATGTGTTAGTGCTAGCGAGCCTTGGCTCTTAAAATACTCCCCAATTTCTTATTGAATTTTTGCATTGAATCAGGTTGGATTCAGAGTAGTTCTTTTTCACTGATGAAGAATTACACTATCATAAATTTCTTTGGTATAATACAACATAACCATTTTTCCCAAGCCTACTGAAATCTGTGTAATCTACAATTTATAACTTGTATAACCTGTTTTATTTCTGGTTACATTACTTCAAATTGAAAACATTGCATACTAAAAATACAATACAACTCTTGTGTGACTTACTTGTTTTAAAGTTACAGTTTGAGGTGGTGAAAGCCTTTTAATGCAGGAACAGGACAGGCCAAACACTATATCTGAGTTTGTATCTGAGATCTCAGGTATCGTCTACAGAAAGTTTCACCTGTGATGCTTTGGATGCTGAGATGGGAAGAAATTTCCTGAATTAATTTCCCCATTTCTTACTGCTGATTTCTGTGGCCACCTGAGACAGTGTGCAGAATGCCTGCTCTTCACCCAGGAGAAGGCTGCTGCTGCAGTGCAGCTGAATCAGCAAGGCTGGGGCAGAAGTTGTCCCCTGTGGGACAGGCAGAGGAACAAGGGCACAGAGAGACTCCTCTTCCTACCTGCTGCCAGTGCTCCCATCCCTCTCCTCCACACCACTGTGCCCTTCTCGCTCACCAGGTCTGTATGTAGCACACAGGGCAGCAAGTGTGCTTGAGTGGTAGGGAATTCAGAGCAGCAGTCTCACACCAGTGCTTCAGCAATCTGCTCTGCATTGAAATATGCAGGACATAATTTCTTAAGTGGTAATTGTCAGCAGCCCAACGCAACAAATTAGAAAAGGCTATGATGAGGCTCAGTGGAAGGGAATGAAAGAAGCAGAGAGAATACTAGATGTGTGGAGGGTCTGTGCAGTAAAATCAGCATATGGGGACATCTAACCGATAGGAAAAATCCCAGAAAACCTCAGAAGAAGGTACACACAGACTGGAGAAAGTGATAGGAAAGGACTGATTTAGTGGCATAGCTAAGAAATTTAAAACTTTAACTCTTTCATGCAGCTGGGGAGGAATGTGATTTATTTACACTCTACACATACTTTTATTCTACCTTTTTGCTGGTCCGCCAGTATTTCAGAGAGCCTGACAAGGACACTGTGTACAGTAGGAAAATTACTTATGTTACATTTGGGGTCAGGTGTTTTTTATAGTACCTGAATCTTACGGAGACAGAGCATCAATAATATATTACTGTCATAAACCACTTATGGCATGAATGGGAAGTCTTTCTGCATTCACTATCTCCCAGTTTTATTTGCTGATTTTTATGCAGGTCTATAAGATATTGATTTATTTGCCTCTGCAAAATATAGAAGAAGGTTAATATGAATACTTCATTATTAAATTTTTGTGTCATGGTCATTTTTCTCTCAACTATTCTGCTATTCTGAAAGATAAAATAGACCAGCTAATTATTTATCCAAGAAGATCATGCAAGGCAACCATGATCCCTTCTTTCTATGCAAAGAGTTTTAGGTCCAAAAACCTAAAGCATTATCTGACATTGAGTAAAACAAAATACAGGAAAATATAACATAGTGATTGAAGAAAAATGGGAAAAATTACCTGTAAGAGAAGCATGTTATGGGGTTAGACATCAGTCTCTGAGTCCTCAGGTTTGCATGGCAGAGTAAGCAAGGACAAGTGGAGCCCCACTCCCAGAAACTGGCCCTTCCTCAGCTTGCTTATGCCAGGCTGTCCAGCCTTCAGTTGGCCTGTGGTAAGTACATCCTCCACTAGCACTTCTTGTAGAGAGATGAACAGTAGGCACATGTTTATTTTCAAATGAAGTGTAAGTTTTCATTTGTTATTAGAAGTCAACTTTCAGTTAACTTTAAATATCACCAGATAAAAAACAGTCTGTAAGCTTTTATCTTGTTTATCCTTTTATCCATTTTGGGAAAATTCCACAGTTTTGATACATAAATTGCCTAACATATCTTGGAGACTCCGTAGACTTTAATCATAACTTGGCAGTACCTTATTTTCTATTATAAAGCTAGAAGACTTTTTCTACAATGGGTCCAAAATCCTGTACCTAAATTGCCATGCTACAGCACAGGAGGCCTGCTTCAGGCTAACAAATGACATCATGCATATGATGGCATTTAATAATAAGTCTTGACTTTTGTTAGTAAATTGAGATGGGTTTCTCACCATGAAGTCTAACCTCTCTATGGAAGCATTGCATTTTAACAGCTGAGCTAGTTTTGCTGTTGACATATGGAAGCCAACTGCTTAAATACTTTTTTAGCTTATCATCAGTTATAAACTGTACTTTATTTTCATGCATTGTTCCAGCTCATCTCCAGTACTTAAAAAGTTTCAGCAGGCTTGATTAGGACATTAATGGCAATCCATGGCTCACAACAATTCTACTGAAAATGTTCATGAGGGGGAGGGACAAACACTGATCTCTTTTCTCTGGTGCCCAGTGACAGGACCCAAGGGAATGGCCTGAAGTTGTGCCAGGGGAGGTTTAGGTTGAATATTAGAAGAAGATTTTTGATCCAGAGGTTGGCTGGGCACTGGAACAGGCTCCCCAGGGGAGTGGTCACAGCATCAAACCTGACAGAGTTCAATAAATATTTGGACGATGGTGTCAGGCGCATGGTGTGGCTCTTGGGGATGTTCTGTGCAGGGCCGGGAGTTGGGCTTGATGACTCTTGGGGGTCCCTTCCAACTCAGCATATTTTGTGATTCTGGGATTCTGTGACAAAGTGGGATCATCTTAATCTGCTTGGCTGCTAATTGCAGAGTCAAAGGAGAAAAAATCTTAGTAAAAGGTTTTTGGTATCCAGGTGAATAGTTTTAAGTCAGTATTGAGAATTAGATCTCTTGATAGAAACCACTTTTTGGTTATTTTTAGACTGTCACTGTAACTCAAACTGCTGTAGTAATAGCGTTTAGCTCTTTAACAGGGACAAGCTAGTTCTAGATTTTAAGAGAATCCATAGGACACCGTTAATCTCAATTGTGTCATTCTCAAGGCTTTTTTGTTACGGGTCTGTATGGCCTTTAATGTGTTTGCACTACCTCATTAACACCATGTTACTTGCTATCAGCAGGAGTTTTGCAGATGCAGACCCGTTAAAATATATGAGTTGAACATTAACACATGCAGGGGCTTACTACTTTCCTTCTACATTCAGCTAAATAGCTGCTGAAAAGAATACAACAGATGCAGGAAGATATTCTTAACTACAGACATAAGAAATTAATTTTATGAAATGCTTGTTTTCCACTTTTTTGTGCTTTCAGTTTGACTACAAATTCATGATTCTTGCTGCTTTTAAAGTCATTTTAATTAATGTCCTGTTTTACTTGGTCAATAAATAGCCTGTCATATGTTTATTTCCATTTTTAAACGTTAAATAAAACTGGCCCCTTTTCCATGAGAATTTTGTGTTTTATCCATTTCCTTTTTCATAGTATCCATTGCTCTCCAGACTCTTGAAATGGTGTCTTGCAGAAAGGAAGGTGAGGCAGGCTACCATATCGTAATTAACAATCTTAATCTCTGGACTCTCAATTAAAAAGTGAGTTTCTTGTTCTCCTTCATCTGTGTAATGAAATAACCAGTACTTCAGGGAAGAATCAGAGATGTAAGCTCTGGATTCAGGTTGCTGCTATCTGAGCCTGGGCAAGATACACACCAAGATGCAATATCTAAAAACTGTATTTCCCTTGGTATAGTCTATCAGATACACTGTCTATGGTGTTCACAGGCTGGGTTCTGTAGATGCTACGTAATTCCCAGAACCACAGAATGGGCCAGCTTGGAAGGGACCACACAGGTCCAACCTCCCTGTGCAAGCAGGGTCATCCTAGAGCACACAGCACAGGATTGTGTCCAGACAGTTCTTGAATACCTCCAGTGAGGGAGACTCCACAGCCTCTCTGGGCAACCTGTTCCAGTCCGCAGTCACCTGCGCACTAAAGAAGCTCTTCCCCATGTTCAGGTGGAATTTCCTGTGCCTCAGTTTCTGCTTGTTGCCTCTTGTCCTATTGCTTGGCACCACTGAAAAGAGCCTGGCTCCATCCTCTTGGCACCCTCCCTTCAGACACTGATAGACATTGATGGGGTCCCATCTCAATTATCTCTGCTCAAGACTGAGCAGGCACAGCTCACTCAGCCTCACAAGAGAGATGCTCCAGTCCCCTATTCATCTTTGTCACTCTCTGCTCTAGGAGCTCCATGTCTCTCTTGTTCTGAGGAGCCCAGAACTGGACACAGCACTCCAGATTTGGCCTCACCAGGGCTGAGTGGAGGGGTAGGATCACCTCCCTTGATCACTTCCACTTTCCTGGCAATGCACCCCAGGATACCATTGGCTTTCCAGGCCACAAGGACACACTGCTGGCTCATGAACAGCTTGTTGTCCACCAGAACTCTTGATCCGTCTCCACAGAATTTTTCGAGCAGGTCAGCTCCCATCCTATACTGGTGCATGGGGTTTTTCCTCCCCAGGTGCAGAACCCTGCACTTGCCTTTGTTGAATTTCAGATGGTTCCTCTCTGCCCATCGCTCCAATCTGTCGAGGTCCTTCTGAAGGACAGCACAGCACTCTGGGGTATCGGACACTCCTCCCAGCTTTGTGTCCCAACACATTTTCCTCATGTATTGCATACAGAGCACAGATGTTGCTGAGTCAGGGATTCTGGGGACAGGCATGCTCATGGTTGGACACTGTCCCTGTAGTTACTGGTACTTAGGTTTCCTTTACAGTCTTCAGGCATTAACATTACAGTGCTGCTCACTTCATCTCAAAACTCCTACTTACACTTTAACTTACTGGAGCTCAATTCTTCAGCTAGGCTACCCCAGAAGTATGTCTGGGGTTTTTAATATTAAAATGTTCCCTTGCTAGTGCTCACTCCTAACAATGCTTTAACAAATGGTTGCTCTCCCTGGTCCAGGTAAACATGAATTCAAGTATTCATATTAACATAGAAGCCCTAATAGCAAGGGTCCCTGCCTAAGCCCAACTTATCTCTGTGTGCTAAGAGCACCTTGATGGGAAATGAGAGACCATGATTTCAGGTCTTTTTTCCTTTCCCTCAAGACAATGGATGTACAAGTAAGATTAGTGGAATTCCTGGTCTGATGATCCTATCAAGAGTCAAGTGTGGCCTAATGCTCCAAGCACCATAGTAATGTCATGGCTTCATGTTCTGCTTGTGCCCAACAGGTAAAAGGTCGTAGTATCAAGGGGCAGATGAAGGGGGGCTACCCAAGAAAGTATGGTACTATCCTTTTCTCATTACCTCCTTCATACTTTCAAAGTAAGAGAAATAAGGTTTCATTCCTTTTCTTTAACTCATAGGTGCATCCCATATAGTTCTTCTGATTTCTAATCTTCCCTTTGCAGGAATTCAGATACAGGACACCAGAGCACTCCTACAAATACTCCTGTTAAGGTTTCACTGGCCTTCTGTACATTGACTTTGCAGTTGTGCTAATGTCCTCTGTCCCTTTTGCCCTTTTTCTTGTTATTTTCAGTGCATATCTATGTCTCTTATCTTTTGCCCAGAACATAGCCAACAGGTGCAGGTCCTCATTTACCTCAAGCAGGCCACGGCTCCTTCATTTTCTGTACCATTTGCTAGTTACCCCTAATCTCTTCAGCACTTTCTTTTGCTGTGCTATTTCATACAACAGTTTATACACTCTAAATTGCTTTCTGTCTCCCTTCCCATTAAGTTACCATCTGTTATGCATTATCCTCAAATGCTATTTGCAGTCCAACAAACTTCCACTAAAAAATATGGGCTATTTCCCCTAATTTTCTTCTTCACTCTAGATTTGGCTCTGTGTAAAGCATATGTGCAGCTGTTCAATGCTTGTTCAGAGGTTGATCTGCTACCTCAAGTCTTTATCTTCCATGTCTTTTATCTGTCACTCAGTTTCCTGAATGTTTGCTTTCCTTTTTCTCTCTAGGATGAAAGAGTGAGGAGTAAGTGTTACTACAGTCTCTCTGCAAGGATCTGCAACCTCATCCAGCCTCTACTATTGCCGTCAAGTCAGATACCAGGGTAGGCATCCTTTCAGCTTGTGCTGTGAACTCACCTGCCCACTCAGTTACTTCAGTGAAATGTGACAAACTGCCAGGTGAAATGTATTTCTGTGCTTTAACATTTGCTTCAACAGAACATTTTCTTCCCTTGCCTGTGTGACTTTTTATTTGATCCTGAACTGTAGCACACAGTGACTTTCCTGTAAGGTTTCAGAGATCCAGCCTGAAGCTTTTCATTTTGCCACTCCTAACTAAATGCTGCAGGGATCCACACAGCAATGGCTTTCCTCCTGCTGAGGGGAGCAGATGGGGCTGTTTGTTCAACACTGTCCAGCAGCTTTTCTGTAGCCAGCCAGACCACAGACAGCACCACCACTGCCACCCTCCCTAGCTGTTATTCCTCTTCATACTAAATGGAGGATCACTATTTCAGCCTTGTAAATTCCTGCTTACAGTTGGTAAAACTGTACTTGCAGAATCTGTTCAGAAGCTTATTCCTCAGACCAGGATATTTTTCTGTGAGTTATTTGTATCTCAGCATTGCAGATGGTACACAAGTTGTTCACTGATGTCACTCACAAGAACAGTGTTCTTTCCCTCTCTTAATCTATGTATAGCTTTTTCCTCTTGGCTTTTTACCAGTGACCTGGACCCCAAAGGTTTCCTCACCTGTCACCTCACCTTCATAATTTTCCCCTGTGTGTTTTATGCCTGATTGGTTGCCCTTTGGTATGAGCATCTTTTGCTTGATAGCAGGTGGATACAACTCCCTCCCAGAGGTGATCCTTCAGACCTACAGTCGTAGTGGAGTTCGAGGGCACTATACCAGGTAGGCTCAGGTTCTCCCTTCTGTGGGCTGAAGGCAGATTTGGGACCATATGAGAGAGACTCTGGTTGTCCCTTTTCTTTGGGTACTAGGGTACTGCCGAACCCATCCTTCTAAAACAGTTATTGAAATAAAACTTTTAAATTCTGCGGATTTATTTCCCTTTAGGCCTCCTTCCTATGCTCTGAGCATGGGAAATGTATTTATTTTACATTTGCAAGGTGCTATATCCATGTGCCCCTGCCCTCCGTTGCTATATTATGATTATGTCAGAAACCCATTTCTTGCCTTCCTGAAGATAAATATGCTATGAAAAATTTCACAAAACCAGATGGCAAAGTCTATATGACTGAAGAAAGGAAAAGCTTCACAATTACAAATTCTTTCCAGCTATTTCCACAGAAAATGTTGTTGACAAAATTCTAAAAATTTCAACTGCTTTTAAAACTTTTTATTATAAAGTGTGCTGTGTAAGAAAAATGTTATTAGAGTAAATAATAAAATAGATAATGTGAAAGTGAATAACGTTGGGACATCTTTTATTTTTTATTAGTTCAGTATTTTTGGAACACCTCTGACATAAATGAAGGAAATTCAAGAATCTCAAGAGATATGCCATTAGCAATGAATGAATACTCTTTTATAATGCAGAATTGTCCTACTAAAAAGGATTGCAAGTATGGCCTTGGAAGATGGGATATCAAGAACAGATCTGAAGCACTGCAAGTTGACATTTTGGATTCCCCCTGCATTACGGTTTGGACAAATTAAAATCCTCATAGATATCCAAACAATCCCTCTCTCTCCTTTAATGAAATTTGCAATGGATTTTATTAGGAAATTCCCCCCCTCCCAATATTCATAGTGGCATTAGAGAGACAAATAGGCTCTAATACTGACACTTTCTGTTCCTAGTGGAGTTGGTGGCAGAATTTCAGTGTTGTCAGGACATGTTGAAATGCAATATAAACATAGCAGGTTTCACCAGATTTATTTAAATCCAGAACCTTGATATTTTGAAACTTCTGGTTCTACATTACGCCACAGAACTTAAATCAGACTTCATTGCCTTTCTATTCCTTCCTTTTGGCATGTTCTTCAGTATCTGGGCTGCCTCAAGTCACAGAGATTGTGTGAAGTCACAGTTTAAGGGGTACTGTAGAATGCTGTATTGCCCAGAGAGATTATGGAAATCCACTCTTTGGTTCCCTGCATATCTGACTGGAGTCAGCCCTTTAACATGCCAGGTGTATGCAGTGCATGGCCTAGTATTGCTTTTTATCCAACACAAACAGCACAGAGAATTACTGAAATTGCACCCCATATATATAAGGGTGCTGACCAGTGAACACTGTTTTTATTGGATATTTAAGTCTTCAGTCCAAATAAAAGAGGTTTTTCTGTAACTGTAACAGCACTGTACAAGGCAAAATGCCATGTTCTGTTTACTTCTGCTTGAAGGAAAAAATGTAGGAAAGCTGGATATTGATTGGCTCTCTACTTCACTGTGATGTGAATCTATTCTGGCTTTATTTTTTTCCCCTCAATTACCTTTATATATATATATATATATATATATATATAAAGAGATGATCTAAGTAAAGTTATTTAGATAAGAAAAAATATCCAAGCAACTTGCTTGAATTGACCCTGCTTTGAGAAAAGGGTTTGGACTGGAGGGACCTATTTTTCGCTGAAGAAT
Source organism: Monarcha castaneiventris obscurior (assembly GCA_026261815.1). Lineage (NCBI taxonomy): Eukaryota > Metazoa > Chordata > Aves > Passeriformes > Monarchidae > Monarcha > Monarcha castaneiventris. Next base: position 19,048,836 of record JAMPIT010000379.1, on the reverse strand, counting down.
GCATTTTTAAAGAATCCCCAGCAAACAAATGGCTCTTAATCCTGACTGCTTTTAAGCTGTGAGCATGTTCACATGAGTGTTTTCTTCAGCTGTGCTGAACTCCATCCTATCTTCAGTCCGACCTGAGGCAGTAGAGGACAAGGTGCCAGAACCTTTCAAAGTAAGGTCATTTCATGTTGTTTATGATGGCTGTAAAACTGTCAAATACAACAAAATAACTAGATTGTTTCCACTGGGACTACACCTCTGGAGAAAATTATGTCCAGAGGATGGGAGTTCAAGCTATTTTGCTTCAGTGATCTGGGTTCCGGGGTGACATAGGTGAGCTCAAAATCAGATCAGTAAATCATAAATCAACTGTATTGTCTGTCTTCATGAAAAATTGTGAACTGCACTGTTTAGGCTATTCTCGCATGCTATTTTCAAGAGGCATGTGAGTGCAGTGTTACTCTAAAGGAAGATGGTTCCCAGTTCAGATAAAGCATTAACAGCACTGTCCACAGTCACTTGTTCCTTCCTTCATTCCTGGCATCTGTCACTTATTCAAGACTAAGTAGAGATGGGCAACATGTTTCTACTCCAACAGTATCTTGTTAGTACCAATAGTATCAAGAGTGTATTTATCCAAGTGTCCCTGACAACATTACTGACTGTGATCTCCTAGTCTTTGCTGCTTTCTTGGTCCTGTCCCAGCAATGCAGATACAGAAAGGCCGGAAGTGGGCTACATGCCCTTCCCTCTTCACTGCAGCCCATGGTAACTCTGCTTGCTCTCCTCTTTGAAGTGCTGGAGCAGGGCACAGCTGCTTAAAGTGTGGGGATAAACAAGGCTCTACCCATGCAAAGGAGAAAGTGGTGTGGTGTTAGCTGGGCCGGGGCTGTCAGTGCAGTGCTGAAGCCCTTCCTAGTGCAGCCTCCACTGTGGAGCCAAGGAGCAACACCAAGGGCAGTTCTTGAGACCAGACTGGTGGGGAGAAGCATTAGACACAGGGGAGGGGTGAAAGGAGAAACTGAAACCTGAATGGGATGTCTTAAAGAAGTTCTCTAACCCCATACAGCTGTGTGGATTCCTCAGCTGACCAGTGGCAAGTGTGGTCTCTGTAATACTGTGAGAAGTTCTGTGGCACCACTCATTGCGGACAGGCAGGCTGGTGTTGGAAAGAGACAGACATGAAAACATCAGGGCTGTTGTCAGAGTTCACTGAATGATGTCCAGCCCTTTCCAGCTGAAAGGCAGCAATGGTTTCCTTAATACAATTTGCAGTGAATGAAGCTTTCTGTCAGAAGCTCTGGAGGTACTCCTTGGAGCAGGCCCACAGGAAGAAAAAGCACCTTCCACCTCCTCCCTGACCACACAAGAAGTAACCTGCACACAACACCTGACTACACAACAAGTAACAAGCAGCTGGTTTTGTTGATTTAATATTTTCTGTTTTCCTCAGCTCCTTGGGGATTTGTTATTATTAAAAGAAGTCCCTGCACCCTCATGAGCTATTGGTCTGTAACTCCGGCAGATGAAGATCAAGGCTCACAGGCTCTGCCTGCTGTGGCAATGCCCTCCACCCAAAGATATGGCCAGGACTGGGGGACCGGACCAACTGAGACCTGTGTCTCAGATGTCTTGCAAGGTTGCTTACAAACTCTGACTTCACAGCACATTATTTAATTTTGTCTTTTAGGAAATGCAAGGCTTCAGCTACCTTTTCCCAGGGTGGTTGGGATAGCTGATTGTTGCAAGAATTATCTTTTTTCCACGTTACTAGAGATAAGGTTTGCTACTGAAAACACAACCGTGTTTGCCCAACAATTTGCATGCAGGCAATGCAAACAGACTGTCAATTTTGTTCTCCAAGACTTGGTTAGGATCATTGTAAATGCAGGTATTACAATCTTTTACTTCCACAGAAGTCAGACATAGTTAGAAGACCTTGAGATCAAAAAGGGAACATTAGGCATGATAATATATCTGGGAATATTTCAGCAGAGAAATAAAGTCTGATCACTGTGTGATGAAAACACATCTTTGGCAACCTGGGGAACATCTGAAGATGGTATTTGGCTTCCCTGTCCACACCATGATGCCAGTCTCCCAAGGCAAGTCTCCACTGGGAGTGTCTGCAGTTCCACTGTGTCCCACAAAACACAGATCCATGACAATAGACAGGCTTTTTAATATCCAGCAAAGGTGAGGTTCATTTCCTGGTGACCCAGCAGAGGCTCAGACAGTTCTTAGCATGTGGACTTAGCAAAAGAGTAACAGGCAGGAAAAAAGCATAAGGTGCAGGTGAGACTGCAGTTACAAACCCTGTGCTGCTGTGCTGGTCCCCATTCTTCATTCAGCCCTCAGGGAGCCCCTTGGACAGGCTCTGTGGGGCAGTCCAGGATCCCTGCTTCTCCCCAAAGTCTGCATTTCTGTGAGGTCTCATGACAACTTGGACCAGGTTCTCCTTATGTTTACATCCTCTCAATATGGCCTTCTGCTTTACAGTTGTCTTAAAAACAAGCTATTGTATTTTGGTTTCTTATGACTTTGTGTTTAGGGACCTGATGCATATTCATAAATCTTTGGAAGTCCACACTATTTCATCATATTATCTGCTATGAAAAGTGTTTGGCACATCTGTATTTTACTGGGCTGCTCCACTGGTTAATTTTTAACACACAGTGAGACCACCCAGGTGCCTTGAAGGCTTTCTGAAAGAGGTCAGACATGGCCACATCTCTGCGGGTAGGCTGCCTTCCCTCGACCTTCTTTTGTCCCTTTTGAAGATGTCCAGTCTCTGGCAAACACTGGAAGGAGCTGGGCTTCAGGGAGGGAGCCTAAATTTCACTGGGTTGGCCAGCTGCAAGCAGAAGAAATCTGCTGCTGGTTTACCCAGGCTGTACACCCAGATGGTGCACAATTGTGGTTATGAGCCATTTCCCTTCCAGTACATGAATGTATCAACAAACATAGGTATAGAATGGGATTGTCTAGGGGAACAAGACTTGAAAAACATTGTTCATTTATAGGAGCATCTGAAGGCAACCCATGAGAAAACTCTTGAGAAAAATGTGATTGAAGTGTTTTACCCCATGTACTATGGTATACTTCAAAATTTTAAAACAACAAAGAGCAGCTGTTGAAGGCTGCAAAACATTGTCCAGACACTAAAAATTTGGAAAAGGGTTGGCTTTAGACTATCTGGTTTTACACACAGCTCATGACTGAGCTGCTTTGATGCAAATTTCTGTTATCTTTTTCAACACAATATGTTTACAGTCTGGACACATTTACCAAACATTTGATTTAGCTGTAAAAGTGAATTTCTGGAAGCACAGTCACAAGGCAAGTGGATGTAACATCAGTGACTTCAAAGAACGTGTGTTTTCCTGTGATAGAGTATTATACATGTTCCTGGTAGGTCACATTCTTTTCTGTATGAAACCTTTTCATCCCTCTTCAGCAATATATAGCAGCTTTAAGTAGAAATTAATTGCTTTTTCCTCCATTTTGAGGCCCACTCACAATCTTCTGTTGGACAAAACAGAAAAAAACCCAGATATTTTGCACAAAAAATCTAGTCCACCTTTTAAAATCTGCCTGTAACTTTTGTCAAAGCCATTTCTGCTGGTTACCTTATCATACAATCATAGAATTGAATCATAGAATCATAGAATGACTTTAGTTGGAAGAGTCATTAAAGATCACTTAGTTCCACCCCCCAGCCATGGGCAGGGACACCTTCCACTAGACCAGACTGCTCAAAGCCCCATCCAGCCTGACCCTGAACACTCCCAGAGTTGGGGCACCCATAATTTCTCTGGGCAACCTGTTCTGGTGCCTCACCACTCTCACAGAAGAGAGTTTCTCCCTAGTATCTAATCTATACCTACTCTCAGTTTGAAGCCTTTCCTGTCACTACAGGCCCTTGTAAAAAGTCTCTCTTCATCTTTCTTGTAGGCTCCCTTCAGGTACTGAAAGGCCTCAATTAGGTCACCCTGAAGCCTTCTCTTCTTCAGGCTGAACAACCTTTTCCTCATAGGAGAGGTGCTTCATCCCTCTAATCATCGTGGTGCCCCTCCTCTGGCCTCTCCTGACTCCAAAACATCAATGTTCTTCTTATGTTGAGAACCCCAGAGCTGGGTGCAGCACTCCATGTGGGAACTCACCAGAGCAGAGCAGAGGGCAGGATTCCCTCCCTCACCCTGCTGCCTGCACTGTTTTGGATGCAGCCAGGACACATTTGCTCTTTCTGCGCTGTGAGTGCTCATTGTTGGGTCATGTCCAGTCTCTTATCCACCAACATTCCCAAGTCGTTTTCATCATCCTGCTTATTCCTGAGGGGCTGTAGGTGTGGGAAGTGGGCACGAAGAAGATATTTTGATTTTGATGCTCCTCACCGTGGCTGATGACACTTCAGTGTTATGGCTCAGTGACCCAGGTGCTGATTTCTGCAGACCAAGGCCTCACAAAATTTCATCAGAAATTGCAAATTAAATGCAAATAGGAACACATGGGAACACAGAAAATGGATTTTGGTTTGCAGTTGAAAGTGAAAAGGTCAGATATGTAATTCATTCCAGGCAAACAGATGTAGAATGAGCCATACAAGAGCAAAGCCCTTCACAAAATAACACCAGATTAGACCTTATATCTTAATGCATCAATTTTATTTGCACAGTAGCAGGAGTGCTTCCCAAAGGCAGACAGTTTTTAAGGCCATGCTCATGCAGATCATGTCCTATCATGAAAGTGACAGTATTCCAGAGAATTTTGGAAATTTGAATCTCTTCCGAAGATTTCCAAAAACTGGAAGCTGCAAGGGTGGCCTGGTCAGGGAAAAGCCCAATGTTGTTCTGAGTGCTGCAAGGGAGGATTCATTTCTGTTTGCTGAAAGCAGCTGTATAACAAGAATTTGTACCATTCCCAGGATCACTGTTTTACAGGGAAAATCTAGTTCTCTGGAAGTCTCTGCTGGAACAAAATTATTTGTTTACTTAGTTAATTAGTTTATCTCTGAATCTTTTTCCCTGAGCCATTTGAGATACCATGAGTGAAGGGCACTTTAGAAAATAAAAGTTGCTGTAATATATTATATTTATTGTCTGGTTTAGATCTTTTCCAATCCAAATTTAAAAGAAAATCCAATCCCCCTGCCTGACTGTCAACACCTAGAGTGTCATCTAAGGTGACTTTGTCCTTGTTCTTATACAGAAGACTCTGCGGATTTTGGATTTTGAGTTCTGGTTTTGTTGTTATTGTTGCTGCGTAGAATAGCTCCCAAAAACCTGGCAGCACAGTATCAAAACCAGGAAGAGCGCCAATCAGACCTGTACAGGATCTATAGGGCTTTTCACTGCTCCCAGATTGGAAATTCCCATCTATATTCCAGTCCTTGTTTATGTGATATCCTAACCTGAAAAGCATTTTTAAAGATCCTCCTCTGCCTTTGCACCTCCCACTTTGGACTTCAGTGTAATGACAAGGTACCAGATCTGTGGCAGCTCTAATTGCCTACAGCAAAGGTGAGGAGAAGTTGGTTTTCCTCATGCTCAAATTCACCGCTCCTGAGCCCTCAAGGTCTCTTTCTTTAAGTACATCCATCCTTCCTGCACCCCTTGGTTTTTAAGGGCTGTTTCCCAAGGCTGATTCTCTGAATCAGCATCCTGGGTAATAATCAGAAGGCTGAATTAGTTCAGGGAGTGTCCTGATAATATCCCATACCAGGGCCCCAGGGAGGCAGCAGGCTTCCTGTGGGGAGGGCCCAGTTGACATACAGGGTCCTCAATTCCCCTCGGAAGGGAGTCACCTACTACTACAACTGCCCTTCTTTTCCTCTTTGTACCTGAGGCTGTGATCTGTCTGACAGACAGAGTGCAACTGGGAGACCAGACAGACAGATTTTTTTCTCCAATGTCTTCTGCCTGACCCTCTGGATCCAGGGCCTTGTACCTATTCTGTAAAGGCACCTGGGAAGGTGATGGGGGTTGGGAGGGGATTATTTTACCTCCCCTACTAGGGACCCATTTACATTCCCCCCACCTACTGGGTCTCCTCCTTCTGCCAGATGGCAAGAGGAGCAGGGCTCGTTTGACTCCTGCTGAGCTTCTCTCAGGGCTGGAAGGGTGTAACTCAACCAGTCTATTTCTCTTTCCCTCTCCCTAATACTCCTTAGCCTTTCCAATTCTTCCTCAAGCTCTGCCACCATACTCACCATGGTGAGAAATACTTCTCTGCAGCAATTTTGTTCTGAGGAGTCAAGTTTCCCCGTAGCCCCTCAGTTTAAATCCTGTAATGCCAAGTTTATGACTGTGATGCTATGCGGCATTTTTTATCATGTTACAGAGGTCTCATCAGTCCACAGTGAAAAACAGAGACGCTTCCAGCATTATCAGTTTGGACCAAGGAAGGGATTACTTCCATAGGGTTTTAGGTTACCTCATTTTTCTGCTCCATTTCCTCTTACATATAAATTGGGAGTTTTAGCAAATGTGAATGCTACTTAAAAGAGTAGAGCAGGTACACAGTGTAAAAAGTGTCAGAAATATCTCTTTTTTAAACTAGTTTCATGTCATTTGGCATTTTTACTTTGCTGCCAGGAAAAGGTTTCTTCTTACTTTTCAGAAGCTGAGTGTGGCACTTGACCAGAGCGTGAGCATTACTCTTGTACCAGGAGAGCATAGCAAGGGAAGGAGGTCATGGAGGTATTACAAGAGAATATTGTCATCTTCAGAAACAGCAGTCTCTGATTGTTCCATTGGCCTTATTAAAAGCTTTTATTTGTACTATATGCAAGGATGAAGGAACAGCTTCAGATAAAATAAGTAATAATTCATGGGATGATGTCTCAGGATCACACATATCTCCTCTGGATGTGGCAGTCATCCAGATATCGTTTGAGAATATCTGTCCTGTCCTGGGTATGCAGGCTAGAAAATTATCTTGAAGAACTGCCTAAATCTAATCATTATTCTCATCGAAACTCCTATTGTAGCTTATAAAATTTTTATTTATAGGCAAAAGAACTACAGGCATGTATCAATTTTTATTAAAAACAGAGCTGTTTCCTTGTAAAATTAACAAACAAGCTGGCATTATAGTCTCTGAGGTATTTGATTTTTTAGGTCAATGTTGAACCTTTCACCACAGAGAAGGCATTTTTGCTATTGCAACAGTTAAGAAACCATCTCACATATATCCACATCGTCCCTTTATTCTGGAAATGAAAGTTATCATTACTTTAGGAGTCAGTATTCAGGATTTTCTCTTGCTCCCCTGCTGAAGTAAAAAAAGACTGGTGAATTTGAGTATAGTTAGAGTGCTGTGCCAGGTATTGCAGCTGTTCCCCTGAGAACACGACAAAGGGTTCTCTCAAAGACCCCAAGGCACACAAAACCTTCGACAGCAGAACAGCTTGTGCATGTTCCTACATACATATCCAGGTTTGTTTCCATCTGTGCAATGAAGATCAAAAGAACTGAGCAAATGTATACTTTAGAGTCCTCTGAAATAAATAGACCTTGTAAGAAAGAAGTATGTAAATGCTTTGCTCAGTTCAGGCTAGAGCTGACCAATCCTAGAGAAAGCAGAAGACTGGATTTTATTACAGTCACTTGAATGCAAGCTAAATTGCATGGGTTTGATGTTTTTAATCAGTGGGTTTATATGAAATTAAAAAAAAAATTGATTCATGACGTAAACAAGGCAACATGAATAGAAGTATCACCTATGACCTCCTTTTTTATTGCCCCAGAAGTTGAGCAAGAACCTTTCTATATAAAACTATCTTTCTTTTTTATGGTCTAGTGGCACAGCAACAAAAAGGTTACTAAGAGAGCAGTTCAAGATTTTGAAGCAGAAGAATGTAACTGTATTGCAGTCTACCCTAGGAATAGCTTTCTTTTATTTAAGGTAGCTTTTGGGATTGTCAAATATTTGTGTATTTTGTTTTAAGAGTTTGGACCAATGTGATTTACAATAGTAACTTATGAAAAATATCTTTCTAGTCCCTGTCCTTATGCATCATTTGAGATTAAGTTTCCAGCATCTCTGTCACAGTATTTTAATGGTCTGTTAGCACTGGGCTTCCACTTTCAAAGCCAAGGAGAGAAGAAATAGTTAAGAATCTTAATATAAATAAATGCTAAAATAAAGTTACCTAAGTCTTACAAGCTGATGCAGTATGCTAAATTCTAAATATTTCTCTCAAATCCACAGTGCAATTTAAATTCTACCTGCTTGTTACTGTATTAAATTTTTTGTTGTAAGAAAGTCTGGCCAGTGTTTTGTATTCTTCAGTTTACTATGATGGAATACAAGGAAGAATGGTTTCCTGAATGACAAAAAGTCTGGCCAGTGTTTTGTATTCTTCAGTTTACTATGATGGAATACAAGGAAGAATGGTTTCCTGAATGACAAAAATTAGAGTAATTCAGGATTATGGAGTATATAGCTTTCTAATAAAATGTGCAATTATCATATTTCAGTTATGTTTCTGGGTTTGTTACCTTGGTTATGTGGAAGATGGGGAGCATGGAGCAAATCACTTGGCTCAGCCTTTGAGTCAATTATAAAAAAAATGATTTAGCAGAGGCAGAATTCTTTTAAGGGATTTCAGTCTTAAATGGCATCAGATTGTGAATGTGGGAAGACTTCACAACATTTACTTTCTAGACATAAAAAACTGAAAATCTGTTACTGGTTTGAGAAGGAGAGTTGAGGGAGTGGAGAACAGCATTTCAAGGCAACTTTTCTAATATTGGTCCAATACCTATAAAATTTTGCAGTTATGCAAGCCAGCAGAAGACTTCAAAACCAGTCATATTCAGTACGAGTACAACACATCCTGTCTGTGTTCCAACAAATGAATTGCTAGCAACATAATTAGGTTTTTAGTTACACAAATAACAATACATACATACAAATGAAAACTTAGTTTTTAAACTCTCTGTGTCCCCTAAAATATCTCTAGCTGACAGTAAATATATATGTTTCTACCTAATGGGAATATCCAGGTAATTTGCTTAATTTTTATCTATATTCCTTCACAAAAAAAAAAAATAGTAATCTAGATTTTGAATCAGCTGTATTTTGCATGTAATCCTGGAAAGGGGAAGTACAGGATTTTACAACTTCAGTAAAATAATGGGCTGAAGAAATACACATTTTGATTCATAAATTCATAGTGAAGTTCACAGCTTTTCACTTAATCTGCAGAAACCCTGTGCTGGTTTCCATTTCTTTCCTTTCCAGGACAAGTATCATGTGATCCACCCACCAACTCTCCTTTGCTTTGCACATGGAAGAAGAAACAGGAGCTCTTTGGATCTATATAACTGAATTCCAGTTCCCATCAGCTGGAAATTTCCTTTTTATGACCATGAGCAGATCATCCATGCACAGCACTTTACAGGGCTGCCAGCACCCCCAACATTACAGCCTCTGTCCTGGGGAAGGAAACCACTGGAAGTTCCCTCAGGACATTCCATAGCTTCAGCAAAAGTATGATCACTACAAGCTGTTTTCATGCTGAATTATTCTCTGATGAATGAATAAGCTTTCTCCAATGAGTCAGTTGCAAAACAACTTTAAGTGGAATGCCCAAAACATTGTATTATGAACAACCCCACAATTAACACCAGAAGGTTGAGGTATCTTAACTTTTCATCCCTGACTTTTGAAGCTACATTTGAATTTTTCTCTCATGCTACCCCTACAGGGCAGAAGTTATATAACAATGCATTTCCACCCTTCTAAAGGTTTTCATGCTGACAATGATGTTTACTCTGAGCTGTAAAAAGGTACCATATCTCTTAATTCCTTATCAATATTTAAGTTGTCTAGGAATATCTTTCCCTGGTACATTTTTGCAATAATAATAAAATTATTAAGAAATCTAAGGACACATTTTTACTTTTTTTTTTTAACTGCTCAATTCATAATCACGTAGGAGTTGTTAAATGTAACCAGAGCAGTCCAGCAAGCAGTACCAGGTTTCACTAAGCAGCTGGGTGACGTTACTTTTATCTTTTGCAATAATGACATTACTTTTTTGTTGTCTTCTTCTTACACACTTACTCTTGCCCATAGGTATATTTGTTTAAACATGTATGTAAATTATACCTGCACTAGTGGAAAATAAATATCTAAGGGGAATAGTCACTTTTGCTGCTGTTTCCAAAGCAACTACAAAAGCTCACACCCCTTGAGATCATGACCTGTCTTGTGTGGAGGTGCTGGATGGCAGCAATGACCATCATATAGAATCACAGATGCATTCAGGTTGGAAAAGGTCTCTAATAGCACTGAGTACCACTATTAACCTAATACTGGCAAGCCCACCACTAAACCATATCCCTAAGCACTACATCTATGAGTATTTTGAACAGCTCCAGAGATGGAGACTCAACCACTTTGTTGGGCAGCCTATTCCAGTGCTCGACAACCCTGTCAGTTGAAAGAATTTTTCCTAATATCCAATCTAAACCTCTCCTAGTGCAACTTGAGGCCATTTCCTTCTGCTGGCCACAGAATCAATTAGGTTGGAAAAGACCTCTGAGACCATCAAGCCCACACTACTGCAGACACAGGCCAGGATGCCACTGGCCTCCTTGGCCACCTGGGCACAGCTGGATCATGTTCAGCTGCTGTCAACCAGCCAGTTTTTTATCCAGTGAAACACTCGCTCATTCAAGCCAAGAGCATCTTTGGCAAAGGAAGGCTCTGGTTCCATTTGCATCAAGTGCAATGGGAAGTAGAAGGTCTTTTTCTACACAGCCAGAGTCCTCACCAAATTTTGTTAGAGCGTGACCAGCAGTGGTGCTTGTTCTCCTGAAGAATATTTATTAGTGTCCTTCAATTCTTTAAAATCCATCAATGGAGGATGGATTCTTCCTGTACAGTCAGGCAGTTGCCCAGGGGCAAATCATAGCTTAATTGCATTGCCTATAAAAAACCACTGGCATTGACTTCAGAGTCAGAAAGCCTTTGCAGGTCAGAACTCACAGCTATTGAAGCTAACAATGTCTCTTTTTTTTTTTTTTTTCTCTATGACAGTGTCATGGATGGAATATTTATCGTAGTTTAAATACAGTCTGTATTTATTCACATGACTCTGTTCACATGTTATTTCAACTCATTAATTTGACTATATTGTCTTTTTGGAACACCTAAATACATTCTGTCACCTAGAGTTATGTTTCTCATATGTTCAACTACTAATACAACTAGAAGCCAAGATTGCCCCTTGTTTGTTTTCTTCAAGCTTTAGAAGCAGAAACCAAGGAGGATTTTTTTCAGGTATTTTTTTCCTGGGCAGACTAGGTAAACCAACAAATGTATTTGCTATAAATAATAGTTCAAAGTTGCCAACACTAACCACAGTTTATCTATTCCTTTTATGCCTTGTATCCTAGCAAGAAATATTCATGATAATCATGCCCTATCTTTATTCATATTAACATTGAAGCCAGCTTACAAACATCATGGGTTCTCAGGATATTAACTGTACCACCTAGACAAGTACTGGAAGTTTTCTTGGTAGAAACAGCAAATATTGTTGTTTTCACTCCTACAGATTATGTTCTAATAACTCATTTTTAAATTAAATAAGTATTAGGATAGAATAGCAACAACAAATTGAATCATGCTGGTGTAGTGACAGATTCCTTCCTTAAGATTTCCTATGAATTCCTTTTCCATGCTTTTTATGAGTATACCCAATTCACTTTACCTGTTTAAATTCTATCAGAGAGGAATTCTTTTTATCATATAGGTTTTAGTTTCAGAATATGCTATGTCTCAAAAGAGTGAGAATGGGGAATTATCACAAACATAAAAACATCTGGCAATACATTTCTCTTTTTTACTTTAAATGGATAATTCAGAGGCTTATTTTCAAAGGACCGAAATGATGCAGCTCCTGAGAAAGTCAAGCCATTATGAAAGCAGGTCCTAAGTATTTTGAGAGACACATTTTGTTCTTTACTAAACAGATATAACTTTCAATAATACTGTTTTTATTGCCCATTCTCAATTGGGATTGTATGTTGGCAAATGCACTGCTTTCTCTGTAAAAAAGCATGACTTCTCAACATCTGCTATGCTTTGAGGTCACCTAGTCCTGCACTGACTTGTTTAGACCAATATACTCTTGGTTTATGCATTTTTCTCTGTTGTAATGGTGACTTTAATAATAGTGCATATACCGAGTCTCTTCTGGCAACATCTTAGAGCATTCTCAAAGCAATTCTAGGACCTTTATACTAACAGTTTTCTTTGGTCAATAGTTCTCAGTCTTGTTTGAAATAGAGCTTATCTGGGTATATATACCCTATTTTCTGGATCCTTTTAGAGTCAGAGCTATTTTCCTTGGAAATATAAGTCTTTGTCATAAGTAGGTTTTTTTCCAGATAACCATTCCCAACATACATGTTTTAAAAAGCAAGATCTACTGTCTCTCTATCGGACTATAGTTCTACTAATTTTTACAAATACCAAATTCTTCCTCTCACAAGAACTCCAATTTCCCTGTCACACATGCAGACTTTTGGATGAAGATTCTGGTATTTGTTTCTGTTGCACTTAATCCACTGCCAGCAGAAGTTTCAGGGCAAGGGGTGGAGGTCGAGCTCTTTCATGAAACCTTTAAATTTCTGGTACTGCTTTTGTAGAAGCTTATGAATAAAAATCAAGAAAGGCATTTGATAATTCCATGCAATCTGTATTTCATCCTGGACTCAGAGTGGCCATTTTTCCATCCAAATTTGTGTGCTTAAACTCCAGTTAGAGTCTATCCTTCAGAGCAGGTAGCCTTACTCCACACAAGCTAGATGGAGAGATAATATTCAGCGTTTGCAATTTCATATTAAAAAAAGCCCATTGATATTAGAAAATGTTGTGATTAACATTAGTAATAGCATAATATCAAAGGCAGAAACATCAGCTACTTGTCTGTCTCTACCACGAGGAATAATGAGTGACTGCAAACAAAAGAAGGCACATACTATAATCATAAATGAAGAATAATTTTCTCAATATCAAGCTGACAGTGAAGGAGAGATTTTTCCTGGGGACATTGTTGGCTGCTGTTAATTCATCTTACTATTTTTTCAGGTTTTTGTAGGATTTTCTTGGAAGAGAGAACTCCAGGGAAGAAAATAATGTCAAATAACAAGACTGTCAAGAATTAGGGTTTCTGTACCATTTTAATTGAATTATCCTCAGCTGCTATTATAACCTTTCTTTGATTTATTTTAAAATTATGGTTTACCTAAATAAAACTCTTTAAAAGTAAATATATCTTCAATAATGCATTCCCTTTATATGCATATTTTCTCAGAGTCAAGCCAGAATTTTATAGCCTGTTCCAACTTTTTATTTCCAAGTTTCATGAATGACAGCAGTATTTCTCTCTGGAGATTTTTGAATGTCCCATTAAAAAAAAATAACAACCCAAAAATGTTGCGCAGTGGTCACTGGACATATGGAAATCTGGTCACACAAATTCTGCTCCAAGCCTACACAGCTGGACAGTGGGCTGGGCTGACTGCTTGTTAGAAGAGTTCCCTCACCCCTTTTTGAGAATGGAAGTGGACACTGTGAGGACACAGCTCATCCTACAGCTTACAGAGGGCACAGTGTTATCTTTTTTCCCCGCACAGAGGGTCAGGCTCTTCACAACAGTCTGCTGCCCAGACACTGTGAAGCGTGGTTACAGATCCAGCTGCAGAATCACATGTTCCTGCTTTGCACAAATGGATTCAACCTGGATCCCATGACAGAAGTCTGCCATGAATTTCACTAAGCAGAGTCGTGTGGCAAGGCATTCTGGTCTTTGATATCTTTGCAAACTAAGCCATCAAGACCTGGCATTACAACAGTGGCATGAAAGGTCGTTTTTGTAATATTTTTTCTGTCTTCATTTTAGAAATCAAGAAAAAAAGCCTGAAGGCTTTTTAAATTGTGAACTTTGATTTTCACCTCACTGTTCAACTAGTTTAGCATTTATTCCCACAAAGATACATTACTCTGATGTAACCCTGGTCCCATTGTTAAGAACATGGGCAAACAACTGTAGTCTGTCTCCCTCTCTCCTCCTCCTTTTTCTTCCTAACAATAAAACAAATGTAAAACACAGCATAAATAAGGGATAAAGATGTCATTACAGAAGGAAATTAATTATGTTGCTGAAAGTGTAAACATAAAGCTTGCATAGAACTTAATCCAGTTTTGCAAGGCTCAATTCAAGTCTCTACTAGTATGGAATATTGTTAAACGTACTAAGGCCCATATAATACATGTGAAAGCATTATTCCACCCACAAAGGATAAATGCCTTGATTACCTGTTGCAGGTAATTTTTCCACGAAAAGGATATGCAAATTCTAATAGTTTTAAAGATGAGCACAAACAGTAAGAGAGGAGATCAAGTGTTTCACATTAGGGATTGCAAAACAGAATCTGTAAAAAAAGCTCTTCTGTGTCTCTAATCCCCAGAGTTCATCCATGCAGCATAATTTGACATGTACATGAGATACAGCAGGCTGGCATTCAGAGTGACAGACATAATGAAGGACCTTTTCTTTACTGAGAACTAAACATTGAAACCAAAATATTCATTTATCATGTGGGATTATCACCCTACATCTTTTTCATTACAGGCAGGTTCTAGTATAATTATCTTATCCATAACTGCAGTTAGAACTTGAAATCTAAAATGAAATAACTGAAACCTTAAAAAATTTAGTCTGTAAAGCAAATAACCTGTAAATGAAACAAAAGCAAGGTAAAACAAATTTCTTTCCTTGCTTCAGTTAGTAAGAGTTTGAAACACTGGACGACAGAACAGAATTTGGATTGCTAAATCCAATGTTTAGATGTCAAGTTCCAAAATAAGTTAGAAATTATAACTGTTTAAATCATGACTCATAAGATGTGCAACACCATGCTTGCTTTTGCTTTAGTCATATTCATTAAAAATACATGGATTCTGCATCAAAAAGATACCACACAAGAGATGTAACTTTATTTAGCTTATTTATAGTTCTATACAAATTAAAAAGCAAATTTTCTTATTCAGCTTGAACAACAGCATTCTTTTCTCCCATGTAAATTAATGTAATAATATAGAATAAGACCGTACATGGTAACATGCACTCAGACACAAAGTCACATGAGAGTCCTACTTACGTGATTCACATCATATCAAGACAATGGGATGCAGTAGAAATTTCAGTTTGCATGGAACTGCATGCAGACACAAGTTCTTCATATTGAATAATTTTGCTTTTTTTACAACAGGAGATATTCCAGGCTTCTTTACATATTTGCTACAAAATGTGCTAAGTTAGATCATGTCACTGCTGCAAAAGTGAGTAGAGGGGTAAAAATTCCCAGTATGCTTATTGTTACTGATAGTTCTTCATGCAGGAATCAGGCTCAGCTTCACAGTTCCAGCCCCATCTTCTCACATCATTCACAGCTTTCTCTGTTACAGAGAAGGAACAAGGTGCTTATGTCTCCTGTTCATGGTAATTTTATTAGAGGCACAACTCATCTAAGAAGTTCCTGTTCATTTAATCAGTTACTCTTTCACACAGAAAGTGACATAAATATAGCTGAAGAGGGATGCAAGATGAATGAGTAAAGTGAAAAGAATGACTAGCTGGTAGTAAGCAGAGATGATTTTTTTTTTCTACTGGTATTAACACTTGGAAAATGTTAACATCAATCTGGAGTCTTGGCATGGGATCCACAAGGCCAGCACACTGGACATAGATGTTCATTGTAGGAGATGGGGGTCTGGAGACCCTTGCTTTTCTACAGGTTTTGAATACAAATCTCTGTACAGGAAGGAGTCATCTTCTGCTGCTGAGGATTTGAAGGCCTGGACCTCCTCACTAAGATAATCACTTCCTCCTTTTTGACTACAGCTCGCAAGAAAGAAGGATGTCAGTCTTTATACCAACAGTTCAGCAACCCAAATGTTCATTCATAAGTAGACGTGCAACTTTTCACCTACCTTTGCTAAAATAGCAGCAAATTAAGCTAAAATCTCCTACCTGTCAGAGAAAAGTGCTAAGCTCTGGGCTAGCAGAGTATCCTGGCGTGTCCTGGACCATATTCAGTTGCTCTTTCTAAAGCTTATCTATTTACTGGGTCAGTATTCCACTAGGACAAGGCTAGGTATCAGCCTGCAAAATTCTTGGCCTTACATATTTTTGGCTCAGTATTTTTTGACACATGATACTGCTACAAAACAGAAAAAACTAAAGCACACAGCTTCCCACAGCTCCATAATACAAGACGCCGTTACTGTCTACAATGCTCTGTATTGTACAATTATTACTGCCACCTTAAAATAAAAATAACCAAAGAAAATACTATTTTCCCTACAGTTTCCATCTCACGTAAGAAAAAATAATACAACAGTCTGGTAGAGTAGACCACTGAGTTCTAAGAGGACTAAGAGGAATTGATTTGTATCTAAAGTGCAGAGCTGACTCACAATGCACCATTTTGAAGCCTTCTAGGCTGGAGATTAGATATTTCCTAGGAGATACCCAGAAAAGTGTTTGGTGGCTTCTCATACGCCTTCTGTTTTTAAAGTACTTGTGACTGTGGGGATTTGAATGCAAAGACTCAGATGGCACCTTTCAGTGCTGTACTCCTAAAGGCTTTACAATTTTTAATAATATTTTAATGGATTTTTTTCACAGCCATTTGAAAGTGAGACTCAACTTCACTCAGAAAGGCAGCAAAAAATATATCTAGCACTGATGGATTTTGTGCTCTTTCAACTTGCTGTTTGCATCTCTGGCTCTGGAAAGAGTTTATATTAATTTCCTGAATTTCAGTGCCATTTATATTGTAAACAACGATACACTGATGCAGTTGTAAGATTATCACTCAGTGTATTAGTTCTCCCAAAGAAGGCAAAAAAAAAGGCACAGGCTTTACCATTGCATTTTCATTGAGGGTACCCCATTGGTTTTAATGATCTTTGTAACCTCTCAGTCCTCTAACTGTGATAAGACCTTTGTAAAATGATATACCCTTCTGCTTAAAATGCAGATATGGGGAAGCTAAAATAAATAGAATTTGAGATTAATTCACTTCCAGTGCAACAGAAATCTACAGAAGAAGAAATATCTATTATAAATATAGTGGAAGTAGGAATTATTGGCTTTGATTACGGAATGCAAAGTAAATCACATTGTAATACACTCAATCTTTTTTATATTTATTGACTGTAATTTGTATATACTCTCTTCCTCTAGTAGGGTTAATTTCTCTGTATGTTTTCTTCTACTATATGTGTTCCAGCTACCATTTCTATTTTAAAAGTCTGTGTGCTTGTAACCATACAAAATTACTAATAACACATTTTATGGGGGGTGGGGGAGGGGAAAATAAGAAGGTACTTTGTTCACACAAATAAGACACAAAATTTTGCAAAGCAGGTAATTTCTTTGTTCCTGTTTTGTTTTGGCACCTTTTATAATCTTCCTGCAAGTCCCGACGCGTTTTAACGTTCGTTAATATAATTTCTTCCTGGAAGCACTTAATGCTGTGCACAAGATTCCCTGAAATCCTTACAGAACAAAGCTCCTGCTGTCATCCTGTGGAAGTCACAGCTCCATGCCAGTGCTCCTGAGCAGAGAACTTCTCATGGTCATTCC
The DNA here is from genome assembly GCA_026261815.1 of Monarcha castaneiventris obscurior. Classification (NCBI taxonomy): domain Eukaryota; kingdom Metazoa; phylum Chordata; class Aves; order Passeriformes; family Monarchidae; genus Monarcha; species Monarcha castaneiventris. The sequence goes on along the minus strand of JAMPIT010000379.1, from coordinate 19,031,174 downwards.
CATATCATGAAACAGATGATGTCATCACCAGAACATGCCTAGACAGTATCCTCCTGCTACTAGAAGAGTTTGCCTCTCTGTTCACCTTTTACTTATTTTTCTCTTGCTAGCATATATTATCAAGTGTTTTAATTTGCATTCATCTCCAACACCCTGATTTCTCAGGAAACAAAGATGTCTCCAAACACAGATATGAACATACCACCATTGCTGACAATACACAGTGCATTGGGATGAGAAGTCAATCCTCTGTTGCAACAACTACAGTGGTTAAGCAATTTTTACAGCTATTTTAGTGACAATAAACAACCTGCCAGTGCTTGATCAATTTCAGCTTCTGAATATATTTGCAGAACCACAGAATAGCAAAAGAGTTGGGGTTGAAAGGGACCTCTGGGGATCATTGGGCTCAATGTCACTGTTCAAGCATTGGAGCAGGTTGCACAGGATCATGTCCAGGCAGGTTTTGAATTCTTCCAGAGAACTTCTGGAACTTCTCTGGGTAGCCTGTTCCAGTGCTCTGTCACCCTCACAGTCAAAAAGTTTTTTCTCATATTCAGAAGGCACTTCCTGTGTTTCAGTTTGTGCCCATGTCCACTTGGAAAAGAATCTGGCACCATCCTTTTGACATCCACCCTTAGGTATGTGCATGTATTGATAAATGATGTATTGATTGCCCTCTGTCTTTTACAGGCCAGACAGTCCCAGCTCACTCAGCCTTTTCTCACCACAGACATGCTTCTAACCATCACTGTAGCCCTCCACTGGATCTTTGCCAGCAGTTCCTCATCTTTCTTGAACTCAGGAGCCAGAACCGGCCACAGCACTCCAGGTGAGGCCTCACCAGGGCTGAGTAGACAAGCAGGATCACCTCCTTTGACCTGCTGTCAATGCTCTTCCTAATGCACCCTAGGATGCCTCCCAGGCCACAAGGACACACTGCTGGCTCATGGACAGCTTGTTGTCCACCAGGACCCCCAGGTCCTTCTCCACAGAGCTGATTTCCAGCAGGTTGGCCCCCAGCCTGTACTGGTTATGCTTCCCCAGGTGCAGGATCCTGCATTTGCCTTTGTAGAACTCTGCCCTGCCAAAAGGTGGGTCTGCCAAGCTGATGAATAGGATAGGAGAAGAGAGCTACAGATGTGCATAGAGGAAAAGGTTCAACTAAGACAACAAAAATCTGGATTAAGGGGTAGTGCTTCAGGATTCTATATATCCATACCTCCATTATTAGGACATAAATTATATTTAAGTCTATAATCTAGACCAGTAAAATGTGCTGATGGTAATTCGCTGTAGCCTAATGTGAAGTAATACATTTACGAATCAAACATGATAAAAACTGCAGAAACTTATGTTTAAAAAGTGTCCATACACTAGCTCATAAAAGATTAAACTAGTCTGAATTGTATTTCCCTGTACAACTAGTTGGGAAGCTTTTTGTTTTATTAAAGGATATTACTTCTGAAAATGTTACAAAGCTTTCATCAAAAGAAAAATGCATGAAATTAATTCCTATGGGTACATGGTTTTCACATATTGAAATAGACCATCTTTACACCAACACAGGAGAAAATCTAACTGAATCAATAGCAATGAAAGTAATGGAATAAAGTTAGCATATTATCATTTACACTTCCACAACCATTCAGGCATCAAGTTGAAAAGTATCGTAAATCATCTCGGGCTAGAGACCAAGACCTGACAGAAAGGGGATTTTTCACAGAGGTAACTCCAGATAAAGGAGTGACCAGAAGTTGAAGGCAGTAAAATAAAATTTCTGGAAGTTTTAATCTTGATCTTTTCTACTACTTTATAGACAATGATTTGTAATTGAAGAGCAGAGATTAAGCATTAAGGATTTTTTTTCTAATATTTTTAATCAAAGTATCCTTTTTGACCATTTAAGCTTTTGTAGGCAAGACTAAATGTTTTAAAACTACAAGGCAATGTCACCTCTTGTTCTTAAAGGCTAGTTGCAGCATATCAGAAAGTTAACAATGACAAATTGATGTGGAAAGGTCATGACATTTCATCAGGAGAGGTCTCTTGTTCTCAGGCCTGGAAATACATACCATTCTGGAAAGTTCTGCTACTCCAGTAGCTGCCAGTTTAGGAGATGTTCTTAAATGCCATGAACCCCTGCTCTAGTAAATCTATTTCTATAAAAACAAGAGTCTTACCAAAACATAAATTCAAATAAATCAATGAATTTAGATTAGCAATGCAAATCCTGTGTTTCTGTGAAAACTATTTATTTTGTTTACTTAATTTAATTTCTTTCTGTCACACTCTTTAGAAATATAGGAATGCATAGACAGGTAAGAAAAGAAAATTTAATAGCAATCAAATGATCTGCAGACAGGTTTACCAATGGCATAAAATTTTGTGTGGCAATGAAGGCCACTTGTCATGCACACTGAGGAGTGTACCACTGTGGGCTGCTCTGCCCAAAAAAAAATTAGGATTCTATAATGCTTCCTCTCTGCTCTTATTTTCTGTTTCCATGGCTCAGTAAATGTAGCTATTTGGGGAAGACCAGTGATTAGCTCTTCAAAACAGGAGTTATGTTTCCTTACGGTTCAGGGAGAAATGCAGCCACATTTAACGGGGGGAAAAAGCAAACCTGGACACAAAAGACACATGTGCCCTGCTACTCATGGTCTTAGGGCACCAGGAATTCTCTGCTGTATTTAGTACTGGCAGGGGGGAAGGAGAAGGAGACAGTGTGTGGTTCTAAACTATGGATTAACATAGCTGCCTACAGACCAAGAACTGTAATCTCTGCCATATAACACACCACTTACAAAAATGTGCCTACTGTTACCAGCTGAACTGGAGCACAGCTCTAATAGCTCAGAGTAGCTTTGCTGAAGGGAGAAAAACTAGCTCAGCAGAGGCAGGTGGAAATTTCAGAGAAAAAAATGAGGTTCTGCCAGCTTCCTATCGACAGCACTGTGTTCTACAAGTACTTCCATTGATCTGTGGGACTATTCATGCAGTAATGTTCTTTGTGTAAGGGAACAAAACTGGTTAAATGTAAATTCAACCTCAACGTGGTTAAGGTGCACAATCTGGCTCATTTGTTTTGTAGCTACAACCCACTGACTTTCTAAATTATTATGGGAGTATCAACAGCTGTTCTCTCCACCCAACTATTTCATATTGAGCTGGAATGCATACTTATTCATCAGTAATGAGAACCAGCCCTTTCAAAAACTATGAATAAGCAAAGAAAATCATACTGGAAAAACTGGAGATGTAAAAAGTTACTTAGAGATCAAAATATCCCAACTGTCTCAGTGAAAATAACATATAGTTGATCCACATGAAAAATCACCCTTGTGAAATGGGGGGAAAAAAGAATGTTCTGTTTCTGTGCTACGTGAATGAAAACCTCTGCCAAATTTGGGAGGACAGATTCATCCCCCCACTGGAGTAGAATGCTATTAACATTTACACACACAAAAAATGACAGCTGTTAACAGCTGAAACTCATAATTTCCTTATGATCCTTAGTTGTCAGGGGACTTTACAGGTAGTCCAAGACAGAAGGACATTACAAATGCAATGAAGAATTTTGCACTGCACAGCATTTCACAGCACAACCAGAGCTCTCACAAAAATATCTTTACAGTATTTAAAGGTGTGAAATGAAAGGAAAACTGGCACCTCTGCTATTGAACAGAAAGACTGTTCAAGCCCAGGTTCAGAAAAGTATTCAAAAGTAGTTTATTTTTGACAAAGTTCTCTCAATTTCAGTTTTCATTACATGTGCTATTCAGGAAGGAAAAGAGGGCAAAGGGCACCTAAAAATTCCTAGCAACCGTGACAGGCACATTGCTTGTTCTTGACAAGACCTCTCAAATCCTTTTTCTCTATGAAATTACCTGAGTTAGAACTGAGATGGAAACTCTTGGACTGTTCTGCTTCCTTCCACTGTAAGTCCCAATGGGGGTTGCATGAAATGTCATCATCATCAACAGCACCCAGCTCAGCACCCAGCTCTGCACTAATTGTAACTTTAAAACAAGACAAAACAAAACAAAACAAAAAAACCCCACCAAAAATCCCCAAAAACAAACAAAAAAAAACCAAAAACAACCAACCAACTTTGATATTAAACTTAGAAATATGTTACTTTATCCCACATTAAACATCAGAAATACAGCTAATGCACTTTTTCACATCTTAAGCTTTAAAGTTGTGTTTCCAACCTGTTTGCAGGCCACAGAACCACAACTGAAGACAACAGAGTGCACACAGACTGCACAGATTGATTAGGAAGATATCCTGCACCAGATAAGGCAGGCAGCTCATTACTGGACAGAGACAATGGCAGGAAATAAGGTAAAACACTCAAGCAAGTACATCTAGGCTGTGATTTAAGCAATCATCAGCCTGTTCTTGAAGCCAAATGTGTCTCTCATACTGCCTGATGGACTCTTTAGCTGATAACTGGAGATAACTAAGGAGAAAATGTCCCCCTTGCTACTCAGTGCATGCACACATGTATAGTTGAGGGGCAAGATTGGCATTATTCGTCTCCTCTGACCTTGTTTTGTTGCTGATGATGAACAGCATTTGGTCCTGTAAGCTTTTCTGGAACTGCCCAATTCTGCAAACTGCCAGAGTAGTGGGATTTATGGCCAGTGCAAGCTAGAGCTGTCTTGCATAATATGGGGTCATAACCGCTTGGCTACAGGCACCACAAAACTGGCAGAGTGAGAGCTAGTGCAAAGAGCTACATTAGCAAACAGGCACTAGCCCAATCCATTATCCAGTAGAAAAAGATGGGCATGGGGATGGGGTCCAAAGGAACACTGTTTACTCTCCATCATTGCTAACAAAAGCAGGAGAGTCCCACACACAGTGGTTAGAAGGATAAAGAGCAGTGGGTAACTAACTGTTCTTTGCTGCACCCCGCTGGCATAGGACAAGATGAAATGAAACCCTTGGGATAAGGAAATTCATAGGAAAACTATTCCTGACTGCAAGCCATCTGTAGCTGTAAATGTTCCATGAATAGCAGTTTGTATGAGACATGTTTGAAATTACTGAGTAGGTTAGCAAGACTATTTGGCCTTAGATTTCAACACAAGATTTTTAGCTGAATCATGGAACTGGTGTGCCAGTTTACTGACTCCAGACAGCATTAGGTCCTCAGCACATTCATAGCTAATGAATACCAAATGCCCAGAGTGAGACCAGAAAAAACAACAGAAGGAGGAAAACAGCAAAATACCAGACCTAATTGGAGAATTAGGGATATCTTACAGAATATCCTCTATCCCTAGGAAAGGTAAGAGCATTTTTTTTTTTTTTTTTTTGTGCAGCAGGAAAACTATGACATAGTTGCCATCACAGAGACATGGTGAGATGACTCGTGTCTGCAGTGCAAGGATAGGCAAGGAAGGAGAGGCAGTGGAGTGGCCCTGTATTTTAGGGAGGGTTTCAGTTGTATAGAGCTTAGTGATGGCAAAATAGGGTTGAGTGTTTATGCACAAAAAGCAGGGGAAAGACTAAGAAGGCAGATATCACGGTGGGAGGCTGTCACAGACCACCCAAACAGGATGAAGAGGGGAAGAGATATTCAATTCCCATTAGAAATTAATATGTCTATTTCCTGCTAGGAGAAGTCTCAGAATCGCTAGCCATTGTTCTCTGGAGGACTTTGGCTTACCAGATGTCTGTTGGGAATACAATACAGCAGAGAGGAAACAGTTTAGGAGGTTCCTGGAGTGTAAGGTAAATTCCTGATGCAAGTGGTGAGAGAACCTATAGAGGGAGCCACCTGCAGTTCTTGTGAACAGAGGAGGACTGGGGGGCGATGTGATGGCCAGCGGTCACAAAATTAGAGAGTTTTCTTTTCTGGTCAGCAGAATTGCCACCTTGGACTTCCAGAGGGCGGACTTTGGCCTGTTTAGGTGACTGTTTGACAGAGCTCCTTGGGACGCAGTCCTGAAGGGCAAAGGAGTCCAGGAAGACTGGACCTTCTTCAAGAAAGAAATCCTAAAGGTCCAGGAGCAGGCCATTCCCATGTGTTGAAAAATGAGCCAGTGAGGAAAGAAGATTGGTCTGGCTGAACAGGGGACTTTGTATGACATTTGGAAGAGAGTGATTAGTTAAATCTCATTATCCACGGACAAAAGACCCTCTAACTAATTAAAGTTAGAAAGTGGTATGTTTATTCTAGCACCAGCAGGCGGCATGGGAGTAGCCTCCTAAAGACATGCCAGTGATGTACAAGGTTCTTCATTCCCTATTTATTACTCAAAGTTTTACGTCTTCTACGTATGTATGACCCCCAGTACCTCCCATTCCCTGCTCTGTATTGAAATGAGATCATAAGTCCTTCACGTATGTGCAGTTTCTCTCTTGAATTGGGTCAGTGGTCTTGAATTGGGTTGGTGGTCCTGAAAGATGAAGTCAGGAATGTCTTCCTCACAGTGACCTTTTCACCTTCTTACTGTTGGCAGCCCAAGATCTCCTACTTTTGATTAATTATTACGAAACCCAGATGCTGTTCTTGGTTCTGTTAGTTTCAATTTGTTTTGATGACAGTACATTTATTCTGTTTCCTTCTATAAACAAAACTTAAAACAAGAATATAATGGCAAATAATACTACATCACTTAGCTCTAGCTTAGGCATCTAATAATCATTAACTTATATTTTGTTTTTCTACCTTAAATCCTAATCAATACAAATTGCTTCTAACCCTTAACTAAAATTTTAACCTTTTAAAACCTTGACTTGAGAGAGTAGACAATGTGGGAGGACTACAAGGATGTTGTGAGGTTATGCAGGGAGAAAAACTAGAAGGGCCAAAACCCAAGTAGAACTTAATCTGGCTACTGCTGTAAAAACCGGCAAAAAAATTGTGCTATAAATAAATCAGCAAGAAAAGGAGGGCTAAGGAGAATCTCCATCTGTTATTAGAAGTTACTGGAGCACAAGTCATATGAGGAGTGGGTGAGAGATCTAGGCTTGTTTTTCCTGGAGGGAAGGAGGGTCAGAGGGGACCTTATCACTCTCTATGACTACCTGAAACGACGTTGTAGGGAGGTCGGGATCAGTCTCTTCCCTCAAGTAACAAGTGACAGGATGAGAGGAAATGGCTTCAAGTTGTGCCAGGGGAAGTTTGTATTTGGTATTAGGAAAAAAATCTTCATTAAAGGAGTTATAAAGAAAGGGTTATTGGAAGTGGTTGAGCCACCATTCCTGAAAGTGTTCCAAAAAAATGTGGTTGTAGCATGGCTTAGTGGTGAAGATAACAGTGCTGAATTTAAATTGGACTCGATGATTTTAAAGATCCTTTTCAACTTAAACAATTCTATGATTCTATGAAAAGTCCTAAGAGACTCACTGTCATGATCTGAGCATTACTGATGCTCTTCCAACTGCCTTCCTTTAGTCAGCAGTGCCAAACTGAGAAAGCTGCTCATGCTGCCTCATAGCTCACTGCCTGCTCTGAATTCTCACCCTTGAGGAGAATGAGTTTAAACCTCCCTTTTACATGGCAACATCCAACATTGTAAAGCATGCTCTTGTGATGCTGGGGAATGAAAGAAATTATCTTCAGCTCTCCCTCTGAAATGAACTTCCAAATCATACTGGGGAAAAAGAGATTTATAATAGAGCTCTGCACGTTCATTTTGGCTTTTCCTATTATTTTTCCATTACTTGAAAGCATGCTTCTCCTACCCATATTAAGCACCTAAAGCTATTGCAGGCTTTTTATTTAAGACAGATAAAATGGTTAAAGTATTCTATGCTTTTGGTGTAAAGAAAAAAAAATTAGAAACTTTAAGGCAGCTGCTACGTAACAGTGATTGAAACATCATCTTTTCCGGATCAAAGTATCTTTGTGTCAAAATTTAAGTGATTTTCACAAGCAGAGAACACTTTAGTGGTTAAAAAAATTACTAAAACCATTTTAAGACATAGATACTGCAACAAAACACAAAATGACAGATTTCTTTGAAGATCTGAACCCAAATTCTTAAGTAATGAATGGCTCAATTAAGAGCATTTTTTCTTAAGAGTCCAAGTATTTCTTTTCATCTTCTGTTTACAAAAGAAAAGCAAAGAAAAATATTTGGCTGTGAAAACTTTCCCTTCTATATGTCTGGATGCCAAATTAGCAGTTACATGATTTATAGCTGCCATGAGATACATTAGTAGTGTGCATTAAAGTGAAACTTCTTGTTCCCTCTTCATTTGCAGTGAATTCACATGTCTTAAATTACAAACTAATAATGGGCGTTAGGGTTTATTAAGGAGATCTGTAGTTACACTGCATTTCTGCACTACATGGCGAGAAGGGCTGCTGTAACCCCACGTAATTTGATACACTAAGATTTTTAGAAATTAAATGCCAGTGAAAAGGAGAAAATACATCAGAACATAGTACACGTTCATGAAATATTTGGTCCTTAATCCACTCACAACCTGTGTATTTATTTATTTGTGTTGTAGAAAATGTGGCAGGACTTAGGTCTCTCTCTCTCCCTCTCTCCCCATGCGCAAAAACACCCAACCACAGCCACAGCCACAGCCATGCATGGTTTATAAAATTCTTTTTATTGATCTTCAATTTAATGTCCTTTAACATAATACAGTACTGAGTTTCACTAAAATATGGCAAAGCAAAAAGAAAGTAATTTCTCTGAGACTTTCATCACTTGCAGTACCTCAGGCAAGTGCTCCCAAATTCTTCTGTGCTTCAGGCTGAATATACTGGCAATTTATTTTCGGTTTTTCATTGTAATATAATGGTATTTTCCATTACAGATACCTGTAATTCCTCTACGGTTCATCTAGGCTATTATCCACAGGAGACTTCTTTTTAAACAGAGAGAGAGGAATTATTCTTGAGATAATTGATACGCAGTATTTGTGATTGGATGTAAGTCAGATCAATGCAGAGATCATTAATGATTACAAAGACACATTTTAAATCATAACAAAAATTCACTAGAAAAACATGGGGAAAATAATTCCTTTTGTTGTTTCTTGGAATTTTTTGTTTGTTTTACTTTAATAAGAAGAAAAAAGTCACAGGAAACTAGAAACTTGCATTTGAAATAAAGTCCAGACCTGTCTGTGTTTTGACTGTGCTTTCATCACTCTATCTTGGTAATTTTTTGCATGCATTTGCATAGAAATAGTCCAGACTTTCTTATCTAGATCCAGTAGTAATAATTCTTTCTGGCACTCATATGAGTTTGGTTATTAAATATTTGCAAAGCTTTCACAGACAATTGCAAACCCAAATTATACTTGGTTTGCCTTTTTTTTTTTTTTTTTTTGGCTAACATATTCCATAAGTAACACCTGGACAGCCAAACTAAGCAAGACACCTGCACAGACTGCAAAAGCCTTTTTCCACCTCACACTGTGAGAACAAGATGGGAGATGCAAGGCTGTCCTATTTTCTAGCCTTATTTGACTGAGAATTCATTCATTCTGAAAATGTAATATTCCTTCTTTAAGTAGAAAACTGATATATCCAAGCCAGCCAGAATTGGGGCTGGAAACAGATAAATCCATTTTTAAGAGGTTTTTCTACTGTCCTGAGAACTAGGGAGATGAACAATTTGTCTTACAAAGGAACAAAACCCTCCACAGGCAGAGGTTGTGGAATAGTTTAAAACTCACCACATGAATGAGATGTGTGCTCATGGCTGAGATAAAATATTCTTTGATGTATTTCAACAAGAAGTTTGAGTCATAACTGGGAACTGTGATTAGTAACAAAGCAACAACTATAAAAGGTCATGAGAAAGGGAAAGGAACACATGCCTGGCTGTGGAAAAGTATGAATTCTGTCTCCTGCTACAGCCAGCCTCTACCTACCTGTTCCTGAGGGTCTTTCACCCAAGTCTAAAAACCTCTTTAAGGCAATGGGACACAAATCCTGAGTATTATTTTCTTCTAATAGCACTGGTATATACTGAGGTGGTGATGTGAACTGCTCATGACACTCAAACCTCTATTTCTTTTTGCACTAAAGTCAAGCAGTGGTGTGTTTGCGTCCCCTGGATGTAAATGCTGATGAAGGGTACAGCATGAGTTACAGAAATACTGTCATGGACAAGACACAGACTTACCTGCTTGTTCTCTCCAGTGACCTAATACGGCAAAGGGAGATGGAGAGAAGAAAAATACGAGAGTGAAGAAATTCTCTCATCTCATTAAATTGGTTTTTTTTTTAGATGTGAGACTATTTCTCAGTAAATCAGACAGAGAAAAAAGCGGACACTGCCAAAACACACAAACCACATTCCTTGCAAAGTGGCAGGACAGTGATACCTTCATTCATCATCTGCCTGTGAGATCACAGCCAACAGCATGTTCCAGATTGACAAATTGTCAAGATACAAGATAAATAATTCTTTTCACACAGGGCAGCAGAAAAACTGTATTTTGTGTTTATCAAATAATCACAGGGGATTTTTTGTATAAACAAAAAAAAAGCAAAAAAATCAAAGAAGTTGGATGTGAAATCACAGTTTGCTCCTTTTAAGTGTGCTATATAAAGTATTACAGCTTTTATTTAGAAAAAAAATATGATTTTCTTGTTGAATCTCATAGTAGTATTACATCTTTAAACCAGGGCCAAAGCAGAGACTGATTTATTAATGGATCAATAAAAATCAGGTGCTCTTATAAATTTCATTGCCCTCTCATCTCCTTCTGTGGCTCAGTTAGCATTCCTAGTTTTTTACCAAATGAAGCAGTGTCTCAACACACCTGGCAGACCCAGGGCCACCTGCTACAGTAACAGTTAATACTTTGTAAGACCTTTCATGCTTCACAAACCCAAAGTAACACGCAGATCATATATATTATATGTGAATTATAGATATAAAAATGGGGATCATATATATGATAATTTACATATAATGATAATTCATTATATTTTGGGCTTGAAGATAGGAATATGGTAACTGATTGAGGCATCACACAGAAAGTAGGCAAAATAGCTTAACTTGTTCATCAATGACTTGAACGCTGGGATGGAGTGCCTCCTCTACAAGTTTGCATGATACAAAGCTGGGAGGAGAGACAAATACCCAAGTGCTGTGCAGCCATGCAGCAAGACCTGGACAACGAGCTCCAGAGATTGTCAGAGAAGAACCTAATGAAGTTCAACAAAGGCAAATGTAGGGTCCTGCCCCTGAGCAGGAATAATCCCATGCACCAGCACAGGCTGTGGGCTGACCTGCTGGGAAGCAACTATGCGGAAAAAGACCTGGGAGTTTTAGCAGACAAGCTGTCCATGAGCCTGCAGGGCCCTTGTGGCCAAGAAGGCTGATGGTATCCTGGGTGCATTAGGAAGAGCATTGCCAGCCAGTCGAGGGTGGTGATCCTGCCCCTCTACTCAGCCCTGTGTCCAGTTCTGGGCTCCCCAGTACAAGAGATACATGGAGCTCCTGGAGCAGGTCCAGCAGAGGGCTACAAAGATCACTGGGGGATTGGAGCACCTCTGTTATGAGAGAATAGTTTGAGAGAGTTGGGCCTGTTCAGCCTTGAGAAGAAGAAACTGAGTGGTAAACTCATCAATGTCTGGTAAGTATCCGAAGGGAGGGTGTCAGGTGGATGGAGCCAGGCTCTGCTCAGTGGTGCCAAGCCATAGGGAAAGAGGCAACAAGCAGAAACTGAGGCACAGGAAATTCCACCTGAACATGAGGAAGAACTTTACTGTGCAGGTGACTGTGGACTGGAACAGGTTGCACAGAGAGGTTGTGGAGTCTCCCTCGCTGGAGATATTCAAGACTAATGTGGACACAGTACTGTACAACTTTCACCAGGAAGACCCTGATTGAACAGGAAGGTTGGATCACATGACCCAGGTCCCTTCCAACCTTAACCATTGTGGGATTTTGTGGAAAATCATGTTACTGCCTGATCTTGTATTTGGCAACCTCTAGTGCTTAGAATGCTTGCCCCCATAAGAACTATTCCGTATCTGTAACTGGTCCTATAACGTGTTTCTGTGATGGTTTTCCCCAAACTCTCTGGTCCACAGGCAACAAAAACAAATTAGTAACCCACTACTTAGATTTTCTTATAGACCTGGGGAAGAAAATACATCTGTAGAAAGTGAAATAAGACAGTTTCAGAATCTGTAAATCTGTTACAATCGTGGCAATGAGCAGAAGTGGCTCTGTTTTATTCTCATTGAGTAAGGAATCTCTGGCAGTATTTCCCTTAGCCTTGTGCTAATCTACAGATCTACACTAACTTCCGTTGTGATACTGAAAGGACTTAGGTCAGTCACTGTGACTGCATACAATCACAATAATCTAGGAATCACAGTAAACAAGACCATACAGGAATGACTCCAGCTTTTCACTGCAGGTATTACTTACTTAAGTAAGTGATTAAACACTTAATTAAGTACATAGGTACTTACTTACTTACTTAAGTAATTTTGAAGATATTCTCTTCAGTATTCTGATCCACCCCAAGCTTGCTTCATTTGGAGGACTTGACAAATGTTGTTTCGAATCTGTATTGTTACTTTTTCTTCCAAGAATTCTGATTTTACCAGAGCAAGACAATGCCCAACATGACAAATCATAATCCTGCATAGCAGATGTTATTCACTGAATTCGAAAGTTACCTTTGATCAAGCAGCGTGGGTATTGTCACAAAGAGTATAAGCCTTCTGAGGGGACAAAGTTCATGTGTAACATCAGGGCCACAAGCCAAAAGAACAATTTTGTCTTTACTCCTCAGGAAACTGATTTCGCTTAATAGTAATCCCTGCTGTGCTGAATCTTAATTACAGGGCAAGTAGATTGCAACATCACTAAAGGAACACATATGGGTCATTAATTTCTCTGTATAGAAGTTTATAGTTTACTCATCGAACAAGTTACTTTAAGGTAGCTGAATACATAGATACGAATGTTTTCAAGAATGAGGATCTGGCTATTACCCGTGGGACAATTTTACTTGCAGTCGCTGTGACAACCGCTATTGCAGGACAACTTATGAATCCTCAGCAACTTCAGACAGCCTGTATAAATGCTTTTAAGACTGAACTATAAACAAGTCTCTGTTATTGAGTTACGTCCGAAGCCTGGGAAGTGCTGACGGCAGAGCATTTGCAGCCTCGCCCTCCTGTGCTTGCAGCCGAGGAGCTGGGGCTGCTGCCCTGCCTGCTGCCGGCACCGCGACGCCAAAGGGGAGCAGGGAAAGCCACTGGGAGACACGTATGCCTGCTATCTGTTGGTGAACACACACACACAGAAGATTGATTTGCCTCTAAAACAATCTTCAGTGATTTAGTACTCTCAAGTTACATGCACTTAGCCTGGACTTGTGTCACTGAGATCAACTACTGGCAAAGGAAGAGAGCCAGGGCAGCATGAAAATGTATTCCTAGTGCTGTTATGTTCATTGACACGTGCAGTTTGTTCTTCACTGTCGACTTCTGTTCCCATGGCTCGCTGGGACCTGTTTCATGTTGGACTGCAAGTTGCTATAAGCAAAGTATGTGTGTACTTGGCCATACCTACAAAACCCTGGCTTGGGGCTTAATTGTTTTATTGTAAGTAATGCATAATAAAATTAGTCACATAACCCAAGAGAACAAATAGCACTAGGCAGTTTCTAAACAACTCGCTGATGGGAATTATACAAATAATTCAGCAAGTATTCAGTATGAGATATTTGACAGAAATAAAAATGTCTCATGAGTCACTAGCTACAGGCAAAGCTGTCCATGACAAATTTGAACAGAACTCTGCTTCATGTGCAAAGGCTTTACTTCCCATTGCTTAGAAGTTTTCTAATTGTTAGCAGTTTTAAATTAAAGTTGTCTATTCCACCTATTACCTGAATTGTACCTTTTCCCCTGGTAATGTTTCCGTCTGAATATTTCAACCATTTCTGAGAATGAATTTGGGAGAAGAAAATCCAGCTATTTGGTGTCATATGAAAATATTTTAATAGTGTTCAGGGTTGTACAGTTTGAAAGGAAACATCAAAAGATGCTTTTTATCTTGATCAAGAACACAATTCAAAGAGTTCTGCTAGGAAATATTTGGAGATATTTTGATGAAACCTATGTGCACGATGAATATTGTTTGAATGTGTTTGTTATTACTGTCAGAGAAATTAACCAGGAAAAATAAGTCATGTATCTTTTGGTTACTGACAAAAGTATACACACCTTGCTAATTATCAAAAATTAGGAGGATCCAAAGCATGTTGTTAGAGCTGGTATGTTAGTGATTTGTATATTAGTGAGAAACACACTGCTCACTGCAGGGGGTTCAGATTAGCTCACATTTAAAGGTCCCTTCCAACCCAAACAATTCTATGATTCCATAAGTACAGTGTATGTTAACAAGGTCAAGCTAACCCAGAGTCTTATAATACACAACTAATTATATTTCTTTTTTTCTTTTTCATAGCAGCTATTTCATATTCACAAACTTATTGAAAAATGTGGGCCAAATCAATTTGTCTTAAGAAAAAGTTAGTTAAGCTCTATTCTGATGGAGCTAGCATAGTGGGTAATCTAAATGTATACTACAATATGGATACGGTCTAAAATGTTAACAGTTTAAGACAGTAAATGACACTGGGTAGTCCACAAGCCCAAGCATGGGCCGAGCTAAGTGTGCTGATAGCAGAGGTAGCCCCATACTCTAAATTCAGTTCTCTTTCCTGTGCGCATCTTCACTCCTAACATTTGTTATGAGTATGATAAAGTTGCCACAGAAACTGACTTTATTCCTGATGGTAGCTGAGTTTCAAAGCAAGAAGACTGCATTCTTTGGACTCGCAAATGAAAAATACTATGGCAGTATATGCATTGTAGGACAAAGTATACATATATTTATATATATTTTTTTTATTTTTATACCTTTGTGTTATTTGCACCAAGATTTCACTTGCTTTGGAAAAAAAAAAAGGTCCTGATTCTGATCTTACTGAACATGAAGGTTTGTGCATTGCAATGACATAAAACATCGAGATTATGATTTCTAAAGTTTATATAAGACAATTTCTAGACATGTTAATGAAAATGGTAGGGGTATGGTAGAACTAAAATTATAATCTCTTATATTTATATTATAAAAGAAGAACTGCAGAATATACACAAAGAAATATGAATTCTGTACTACTTTCTCAATGATGAATGACAAAGATCATTCCAGATAATAGGTTTCTAGACATAATTTACTTCGTGCAATGTATAATGAACCATCCAGTTTACGTGGTCTGTCATTCTGGAGAGACAAGACAGTGGAGTTGCTTTAGGTTTCTGTTTGTTTGGTTGCTGTACAATTTACTGCTGAAAGATTGAGCAAGACACAGTGAGTCTATGGTCAAGGCATGACAGAATTGGATCAAGATCAAACAGTACCTTAAAGTCAGAGGGACTTCAGGTGAAATCTCAAAGCCTGTGTAAATAAATCTCCAGGAACAATTCTATCAATCTTATGTAATCTGCATTTTTTTTTCTGCCATCACTTCATGGAGTTTGGAGAATTGATTAGAGGTGTTATAATGGGACTAAATGCTAGCAAAACAGATACAAAACAAAAATGACTCAGAGTCCTCCAGGGGAGACAGGCCACAGGAAAAGCAGAACATTGTATTTTTTTCTGAACCTAATAATTCCTGATCAACACATTCTATTGAAGGCAGTGAGGCTTTCCAACTTTTATTGCATTTGTTTTAATTAAGACTGATTCCTCCTTTTTAGAAATAATTTTTATGAGTCACTGTAGACTTTGAAGTTCAAGTATTGTCTGCCAAAGAGTCAGAATACACAAGCTCAGATACATATCTCCGTAGAACTAACTTTGTATCTTATGCTCTGATATTTCAGGGGAAAAATTCAGGATATTTTCAGAACTTTTATTTCTCCTATGAGGCCAGTCACAGAGGAGCTGAGAAACTCAGCAGTGATTCCCTTGGACACTGTGCTTTCTTTGCAAAGGTGAGCACTCAAAAAGATAGCTCATGATTGAGCCCAAATTCATTGTGTCAAGAGCCAGACTTCCTTTTTTTTAGGGCTTTTTTGGCTGGACTTCCTTATACTTCTAGGAAGTTCCGAAGATCAGAAAAATTAATAACTCTGTGTGCAAAAGATATTTTTCTGGCTTTAAAAAGATTCTAGGGAATTTAAAATGTTTTATGCTGTTAATATTAATATCAAATTATAATATTATGAACTTCCCACATAATATTCAGTGATACAAAAGACACTGTGTCATCGGGCAGGTCTATTATTATCATTAAAAAAGCACATGTAATGATATGCAGCGTTTTGAATGCCACAATTTATTGGCCTTGATTTACGATAAGACTGAAGCATACTCACTAGGACTAAGCTTGAATGCTTTGCTGATTGGCACTTCATTAAATCTGAGGAAAACCATAGCCTGCTTTTTCTTTTTCAAATTCAAGAACCATGGTATGAAAATTTATTTTCCTTTAGCTAAAAGGAAGACAAACCAGGTGGGAGCTAGTACTGTCCCAGTTCATACAAACCATAAATGAAAATACAAGCTTAACTTGCACTACAAAATCCATTCTAAAACATGCAAAGAACCTCTGTGAGTATCTTGTTCTCCCTTGTTTTCCTCTCCTTTCTGCTTCCAAAAAAATCCTCTGAAGTTGGTGATGATTTGGCAAAAGCTCTGAGTTCCCCATCTGGTTCAGCCTTTGCCTCTTATCTCAGAGCAGAATCACTAAGGTAACTTTCAATGCCAAACTAATGCTCCCTGAGGCTGCTCTGACAGTGCATGTGTGACTAAATGACACATCTTACACTGCATATTGCACACTGTGAGAGCTAAAGGGATTTTATAACGTTTATTGTCTAGTTAGAGTCCTCCTCTCCTGTTTGCTCCCTCTCTGTAGCCTTCCTTTCAATCCATAAACCTATGCAGAACTGATGGATTGCACAATATTGCTGAGGAGTATACCCATTGTTTTAGCAAAGGAAGAGCTATTTTTCAAAGCACTCATCCAGAAATTCGGCTGATCACAATAGCACTCTAGGTCCCTTAGGGCATTTCCCTTTTCTTCAAGTTAAGACAAGACACTGGAGACTATGTAATTACAAAAAACAAAAACAAAACAACAACAAAGCCAACCAAATAACAAGAACAAACAAACCTCCAAACCCTACATATGGCAAAGTAAAGCAAACAGGCAATGGAATATTTTGCTTTTGTGACTCATTATATTCTTGAATTGAGTAAGTCAAGTAGGCTAAAGAGAATAATTGGATGCTTGACTAGCTCTGGATGTCCTGAATGTCAGCCTTACTTCAATTCAGGAGTGCACCTCTGAGAGGAATTTTCTGGTCATCCTCACTTACCACTTAGATTCACATCGGACCAAGCTCTGAATACCCACGTGAAGTTTCTTTCAGATTAAACCAAACCTGAAGTGGGGTCCCAAAGCATGCTCCTCCAAAGCCTAAAATATTTGGTCCACAGCCTGTAGAACTGTAAAGTAAACTTCCCCTGAAGTCCATATGGTGTCAGTGTCAGACCTTAGCACACATTCATTTGCTCTCCAAGTGCTTCTGTAGTGCTGTACTGATTGTCACTGTGACCACTGCCTCTATGGCCACATTAGGATACAGTTTGTACACACAGTCATGAAACCCATTTCTGCATATAAGAAAGAGTTTTGCCTACAACCATTCTGGGAAATCAGGCTCAGTGAGTGTTCTTTCTGTGACACAAGTACTGTCCAAATGCTGCAGGTCAGTATTTCACAGCATATGACAGAATGACTATAGCTGAAATCAATGAAGGCAGAAACTCGTGGTGTTTAATCCCTTAAGGTTTAAAGACCATTTTTATTTGTAAATAAAGACATGTCTAACAAAAATTACTGTTCAGACATTTTCAAAAGATGTCACAATTTTTATTGTTGTTCTTATATTAGCATACTTACACCTATCTATAGCTTCAAACTGATGAACCATCAATCCATTTGATTAAAAATACCATTTGGAGACCCATGTTCACAGTGCATTTATATGCCTATAGAGGGAAGATCACAGCAAATTACTAGTAAACCTGATAGAAGTCTCCAGAAGCAGTAAAATTTTCATTTATTGCCAACATGTGTGAACCTAGACATGATGAACCCCACAAAAAGCATTTGGGGCAAGTATATATGTGTGAACACGTGAGAATGATCAGAGAAAGCTGGATAAATTACTCTATGAAAGCATCAGAGTCTCATTACACAAAGAAAGTGTAATTTGGCAGAAACAAGTATTTCTGCATTCAGAAGAAAATGGAATACGTACACGAGTTGCTTAAAAAGTTGAGGTCATAATATTTGTGTCATATTACAGACATCTTTGTGAGTATGAAAGCATAGTTGTGCCGTGTTTCTTTAAAAAATATATATGAAAAGTAGATAAAAATGGAGTCCATATTTTCACTGTCTTTGGGGATCACACAGGTAAGAGCTGAAAATAGTTACTAACGGGAAAAGTTTTGTAAAAAAGCTCTCTCTCCTTGCAAAGAACAGAAACAGAAGACAGTACAGTAGAACAGCACATCATCGTGCACAGCTGGTTAGGAAGAATTTTTGAGTCGGGCAAATGCGGGAGGAAAAAGTGTTGCTCTGCTGCAGTTTTCTGAGGTGTAAAGCCCTAGACTTTTAAGCAACAATTTATGGAGCAAGCAGACAGTGTACTGTAGAAATGAACTTGCATTTATAGGACGTAGAACAGGGAAGAATGTAATAGGTCTTTTTCAATCCAAATACACTGTTCTTTTCCTTGCTGAAATTAATTTTGGAAAATATGTCCATAGATGCTGATCACTGTTTCAGAGCCAAAGCTGCAAAATCCAACAGAGTATAGTGTCAACTACAGCCAGGGGGCAGTTTCAAGAGACAAAATATAGTTTAGTGTGACTGGTTTCTCAGCTCTTTTTCAGAAGGGTATGCTGAATTTTTTTTCAGAAAAGCTCTAAAATATGAAGAAAGTTCAGAACACTGAAGTACACTTTTAAGGATTATTCTTTAATTATCTTGTTTCAGACATTTCAAACTCCTGACAAAGACTACTCTCAGAACAATAAATTAATATATTTTTCTGACAAACACTGTAGGCTGAAGCCAGAGATTAAGTTAAACTAACCTATGTTAGTGTCTTTGGAATATTGTTGCCTTTTTCCTCAGTGATGCCATTGTAAAGATGCTTGTCAATGTAAAGTATAAAACAGGGTGATTACTCAGGCCTTTGTGGTTTCAATATTAGACTGGAACACAGTTTCAGTGGTGAACACAGCTGGATATAACAGTGATTTTATCGAGATGGAGAAAAGGACTCCAAAAACTCCCCAAAGGTCTTCACAGAAGACAGTATCTTCATATTTTCAGACATATCGTAGTTGTCTTTTTGATTACACTGTAAGATTCATTAAGTGTAGGCAGACCCTACATTTAGCTCAGGAGTCCAGAAATTCAGTTATACAAGAGTGCAGTCAGGCCCTTGGGCACCAGAAAGCAGATCAACTCTGCATCCTGAACCTCGCCAGCTGCCTTTGTTCTCCCCCTCTCACTTTTTCAGGGCTTTATTTACAGGGAAGTATCCCATAGGGAGTGTATCACTTTTTTAAACTTATATTTATTGGAGTAAAATGATTAAATGGCCTTTTGGTGAAGATGGCTTGGACTGAAATTCATATATAGTGATGATCAGGATTAGGGGTTCCAAATAGAATGGGTGAAACACCATGAAATGCTGTAAGATGACTTGAAGTATTACTTAAGAATTCACACTAAAATCAGCTTTCCCTGATAATGAAAGGCATCAGTCTATGGAGATTTTTTGTTTGTTTGGTGGGCTTGCAGCCCTTTTCTTGCAACACTTTGTTGCTTTTAGGTTAAATGCTTGTACTACAATATCTTAAGTTTATAATGGCTCGAGAAAGAGAGATGTCAGAAAAGCTAGGGCCACTTGCTTGTTCAATGACAATATGTTTTCTTGAAAAGCTTTTTAGGAGTATGTGGAAGATGTAAGTGGTATCTGTTCTGATAATACAATAATTGTGTGTCCCACAAATTATACTTGGTCCTTCAAGGCTCCAGCATGGTAAATACTGGTGATGCATTTCCTCTTAAAATGTATCAATAATCCAAAGCAGAGAAAAAAACCCCCACCACTTTATCAAATATATAATTAGAAATAAGTATGAGATTTCAGAGACTACCAGAATATTGACATGTAAAAATCAATTTAATTGTAATCATAGAAACCCATATTCTTCATCCTACACATCAATGATCAGTAGAGTTAACCATTTGTTGGGTAATTTTTCAGGAGATATTTCAATTGGCCATGCAATGATATTATTATCCCTGGAGGTATTTAAAAGGCATGTAGATGTGGCACTTAGGTACATGGTTTAGTGCTGGACTTGGCAGTGCTGGGTTAATGGTTAGACTCGATGATTTGAGGGTCTTTTACAACCTAATGATTCTATGATTCCACTGCCATAATGGCTTTGTAAGGGCAACCACTCCAAATGCTCCTTTCTGGAATTTCACTCTGACCAGAGTACACAGCTGGGACTATTTGGCTTGGGTAAAAAAAAAACCCAAATCAGCATAAAAACTCAAACATTTTTCTCTTAGGATTTGTTCCTGGTGAAACAATTTTTGCCAGGGCGATTGTGAGTCACCAGAGGGACACTCAGCACTGTGACACAGCAGCCCTGCTGATGTGGGCAGTTGGAGGCACATTGGAGAAAATGGTGCACAGCTGAAGAAGCAGCATCAGAGGCTTTGCAGATGGAGTATTAGAGATCATGACACTGGACACAGGAGTACTGCCAGACCTGATTGCAATGCAGTTCTTCTACAGTGACCTCCACAAGGCTTTTTTACCCTGGTAAGGAAAA
Organism: Monarcha castaneiventris obscurior; assembly: GCA_026261815.1. Classification (NCBI taxonomy): domain Eukaryota; kingdom Metazoa; phylum Chordata; class Aves; order Passeriformes; family Monarchidae; genus Monarcha; species Monarcha castaneiventris. The sequence goes on along the minus strand of JAMPIT010000379.1, from coordinate 19,010,256 downwards.
AACTTACTCTTCATCCATATTATGTATGAATAAGATGGATCCTTTTCATTTCCAATTCTACTCATTTTCTATGTTCGTTGTTCAAAACTGGTCACCCGGCACCAGCATATTTATAAAAACTGATTAATTATATCAATCTAGCTTCTGGCTTGTTTATGAGGTTTGTTATTTACAAGATAACAAGGAAATTAAACTTTGCATAGTGAGTAAAATCAGATTGTTACTATTCCAGTCATTAATTGTATTTCACTTGTAATTTTCATACTGCCAAACATATATTCCAGTTTGCAATTAGTTTAACAGTTTTTGTTTATTCCATCATATCAAGTTTCCTCTTAATTAAAAAAAAAAAAACAACAACTTTTAGGTTTCCTAATCTGAATCCTATAATTTCATGATAGAATTATGATTACAATGCTGATAATACTTTCCAAGGCCGTTTTTAATTATTTGGGGTGGATTGAACCAACTGTTCTGGAAGAAAAAGAGGACAGAGAATACAATATCACTTACTTGATAGTCTGGTGTCATTATGGACTTCACTCACTTATTCTGACCTGGATTCTCAAAGAGCCTTCTGCAGATGCAAAACATGCCTGCTCACCTACAGCCTGGATATTCCATATGCAGAAAGAGAAATTTAACTGGATAACCAGTCCCACACACAAAGTCCACTTCCTACATACATCTACAGTTACTTACACCTAATCACATCAGTCTAAGTCTACTTAGAAAATTACTTAACCTTCTCATGTTGCCTATGCAAGCATAGGAAAATGAAGCTATAAATGTTCCTTACCCCAGCAGTTTGGCCACATAATATGCATTTCCCATTTAACTTCCCACATTGTTTTCCACTTGAATATGAACTACAATTGTTACTTTAAGAGACAATCTGTTTTTTGCAGAAATATCATGCAAAAGCAAAATATTAAGGATATTTAATGAAGCCCCATCCTCAAAACATAATGGAAATTGGACAGATTACAAAAAATTAAGTGAAAATTTGACAAATATTTTAGGCTGTAGAATATTAAAATTAATCCAGATGAGCAGACTAAATTAGGTTAGGAGCTTGATTATTACTGTTTAATGCCAGAATAGCAGATCACGATGCACACTCCTGTTTTTATAAACTATATGTGTATTTCATTCTGTCACTTCTGCCTGCTTTACAAATAATTTTAAAAATCTGATGTTAGACACACTACTAACAATTGAATAGTTCAAACACATAATTTGGAAAACTGAGCCATGAGACTTCTGGATGGAGAGCTTGTCACTTAAGAATGTGTTTGTCATTTGGCTAAACCAGATCCAGACAACGTAAGTACCACCAGCTGGGAAGTATTACAGTAATAATAATAATAATAATAATAATAATGATGATGATGATGATTATGATAATAATAATAATAATAATAAATTTTAAAACCTTCAGAGAAGTACATTTGAGTATGCACTGATTTGTATTAGTACTTAAATACACAAATGAAACCTGTGGAATTAAAGATACATATGGGGTCATCCTGAAACTTGCCAAAGCTTGGAGAAGCCTCCACTGAGGAGTTCAACTTCTTCTGAAAGACAGTAGAAAACTCCGGCCAAGTTTTATAATGGCTGAGTGAAACAGTCACAGTAATTGAATCTTTCTCCAGCATAAAAAACTAGATGGCTTGTAACCCAGTATTACTGCATCAGGCCATATGTGCTGGATCATTAAAGACAGTTAAATAAACAGATAAGCAGGAAATCCAGTCTGGCTTTACAAATCTAGAGTGCAATCAGCTACTTCCACAAACTTAGTGAAGTGACCCAGAGCTCAGCAATCTGAACAATGAAAAATGTTTACGCATTTCACTCATAAATTGTCCTTCACTGAATGCTTGGGGCATGCAAATAAAATGCTTTGTTTGTGGGTTTGTGACTTTGGGAGAACAGGTCCTCTTAATCCATAATAAATATATATTTTAAAATCTATTCTTTAAAACACTTAATACATTAACAAGGAAATAGCAGCCAGTACTGGAGCAAATAGGGTAGTACAGATACGCAGTACCAAAACCAGTGGTGAAAGTACTGACTGACTGAGGTGAAAACTGAACTGCTACCAGTCAGGACCTAAAATTCTTCTAAGGGGATCAAAAACAACCTGAGTTTGTTAATTCTGAAAATCCAGTCAGCCTGAACCTGACAAAATTTGGAACAGCCAGAATTTGACAGGAGAGGAAGAAGGGCCTCCCCATGTCCAGGTCCTCTGACACTGAGAGGCTCTTCTAGGTTTATGTGCTGATCCTGCAGGCAAAGGCATATTAGGAGAGCTGAGGTTCACAAAAACCTTTACAGGCTGATCCCAAGCCACAGAACCACAGAGATCAACATTACAACCTGATGTTAAGAGCTTGGTGAAAAAAAAAGTTTACAAAAGAAAAAAGTTTCATTCCATTTAAAACGTTGAAGCTCCTTCTTGGTGAAACAAATTCTCTTCATTTTGGGGCCTGTCCTCTTTCTCACACAGCTTTGGAAGGAACATCCTCATTTTCTTCTCTGCAGACACCAAAAAAGTGCTGAGAACCTGGAATAGCGCTTTTATTTTAGGTCATACCTGCAGTGACAGTCCATAAAGATCTTTTACCAAATGACTAAGCAGAGGCTTATATTTCATTACAGCGTAGGGTATTAATGAAAATCAAGAAATATCAGTAGCCTATTTTTCAGTGGTGTTTTCAAACAGATATTAATAAAATAAATGTTTTAATTAATGGAAGAAGCACAATTTTTTACTTAATTTAGGGCACAGTCAGCCAACATATCTAGGTGATTGATATCCAGTATGCATAGTCTTGTTCAAATGGTCTGCTGAAACCAGAACAAAATGTCTAAATCTGAGCCAAAATTAAACATTCTGAGAAAGAAACGGGAACAAAGCTAATTATTTGTAAGGCAGATATTACATATTGGTATTTTAACTGATTATTGTTTATTTTGCCTAGAAGCAAGCCTTTCATTTTTATACAGCTTTTTGGGTTTTTTACCAGTTTTATGCCACTGGGTAGTACCTACTGATGAAATGCAGTCAGAAGAGCTTTCTGTGTAATTGCACTTTCAGTGAAGCAGTCAGATCCTCTTCTTCAGCACTTGCTTGCTCTCACACCCACATATTCTTATTCGTATGCAGTGTCTTATCTCTTGCTGTCTGGCCTGTGAATTATGTGTCTGCTTTTATGTTTTCTGCCAGTGTTTGCTCATCACTGGTTGGTCATTTTTCACCTCCTGAGCTACACAGTCATCACTGTTACCACTCATACTTCCATGATAGAAAATGAAAAGTATGTCCCTTCACTTCAGTGTTTAACCCTGTTTGTGCTGAAAGAGGCTGAGGACTACTCTAACCACAACGTGTGGGGGTTTTTTTCCTAATCAAGATCGATCTAAAGCTGAAAAATTAGGTAATGTTTCCATAGTCATATTGTTACTAAAATTATCAGTCAGCAACAGTCTTGGCCTCTGTCTCTGGAATACTGGGCCATACAGATCACTGTGAGGTTAAGTCTGCTCTTCCATGTTATGGTGCACAGCAGGCTGAGTGGGGGAGAGACAAATTAAATGGAGATGCACGCAAGTGTGAGAGAATTAGAGAACACTGCAGGGCAGCAAATGGCTTCCTGAAAGCAGCAAGAAGCACTTTATGAGAGAGACCATGTGAATAGCAGGAGTTACTTGCTCCCTTAGCAGGGAGGTGTGAGAGCATCTGCTCCAATGCTGCCATTAAGTCGTCATAAACACCCTCCATTCTCTGCCACGCAGCACTAAGAATCAGATACTGGTGGAATGACTGTCTTTCTGGTATTGCTGCCAAAAATACTTCAAGGGCATGTGTGAATGGAGGAAAAAACCCAACAGTTTGCTTTTCAGACTGAATTACCAACACTAAAATACATGCATTTTAATGAAAATTCTGTTCACATAGCAAAGTGTTCAAGAAATTGAAATACCTATGGGATTTCCAGTGGTATATCCTAAGAGGATTCCTCTATTTACTGTGACTTTTATTAATAAATTAATTGCTGGCAAATTTATCACACATTGTGTGCACGGATCTTCAATCATCTTTGGCTGTGCATTTCTTTAAAGCCCTTTGTTCTTGACAATACCAGAAAAGTCTCTAGGCATGCCAGAAATAGTAATATTTATGCAAATTCCTTGGCTCCAACTGAAAGTCAAGAGAAAAAAAGACAGTTAACCATTTGCTAGTAAAACACCAGTATTGCTTACAAAGGAAAAAAAAGGCTTAAATGACTACTTATTTAGGAAATGCTGAATCATGGAACCAGATATGCCAGAAACCTTGCCAGGATATGTTTCCCATCCTGTCTGGGGTTTTTTTTTCTGAAAATGGATTGAGAGAAATGAGTGCATTCTCCAGATCACAGACTCTTTGGCAGCAGTTACCAGAAAAAGATTGATCACATGGGAACAAACCCATCTCCATCTGGGAAATGGGTTCCATGGGTTCCGTGCCCATGGCAGGAGGGCTGGAATCAGATGAACTTTAAGGTGCCTTCCAGCCTGAACCGTTGTATGAGTGTATGAAATCACAGTCTGACAGCCCACCTCGCACAGCAAAGCCCTGTGGCCAGACACAGGTGGGACCCAGCTTCAGAAGCACGAGGCTGTCTGACCTGACCCCAGGGTCCAGGGGTAGCTCTGGGGGGAAAGAAATCCCCCCTTGCCCAGCCAGGGCACTACCAGCCTGTCAACATGGGTGAAGCTGAGCTGTTCAGAGGCACGATTTCATGGTCAAGTACCACGACGAAGCTGCCCAGTCCTCAGAGAGCTACAGGTTTCAGTAAGGCATGTGCTGGAAGTCACAGCTCCTTATTTCCAACAGACATTCAAGGAAAAACAACACCTGAGGCAAGGTCAAAGGAATGCCATATAGGACAACTTCTGAAACACCTCCCGTTAAAGTTTTAAAAAGCACAAAAGCCCAAAAAAAAAGAAGTGAAAAGTTGCCTTTCTGCAGATTGGAGCTAAATCACAAGTCATTTGGCAACTTGTTTCTCAGGAGGTCTCCGCGAACAATCAGCGAATTTGCTGCTGGGAAGTACAAAAGGTAACATATTCACAACTATGGCTCCCATTCTTGAAATGGCTGTGCTGCCAGCCATGGTCTATAACCCCTGTGTATTCAGTGCTGAAACTGCCCCTTCTTTCCTGAGAGCGAGAATTAGGGTGAGAATGTTCAGGCAAAGACTGTCTGGTCTGAATTAAAGACCAACACTGTAGAAATGAACATGCACAAATTCATTGCTGTTTTCTGCGGTGTGCAGCAGTTAAGTATTCATCCCCAACCTTGTGAGCCTGAAAATGTACTGGAAGCCCAGCTGAATAAAACAACTGCTGTAGAGCATGGAACAGTATCTTGTACTGCTTTAGAATGTAGCTGTGTAGCTAAACAGTGCTGCTGGTGGGAGCCTCTTTTATGGAACCAAAACAAAGGACTGTGAGCAGCCTGTGGATGAGACACCTTGGGTTTTGTGCAAGTGACCTGTGCTGCCAACACTGTTCTGACCAGGGACTCATTTTTAAATGTATGGAGAAAAGAGTGCTCTAAATGAGGCTTGCTCCTTGCAGGCAGACCAACCTGAAAATGTGTGAATCTTGGGGTTTACAGCACAAAAGTCTAGACAAATCTAGGAAATTTAATACAGTTTGAGAGGCTCAGAGAAGACACATACTTGCTTTCTCTCCCATTCAGGACCTAGAAGCATCTTCCATTGTCACAGTAAAAGGCCTTAATTTTTCACCTTCCAGCTCACTGGAGTGCGGACAGGCCACTATCAACAATTCATGTTTATATTTTGTTATAAAAAAACATGTGCCATTCTGGTCATCTATGTCAAATACTTGACAATAAAAACCTAAAATTTGAAAAATTCTCCTCCCATGACACATGAATTTTCCCGAGGGCTGAAAGCTTTTTAGGACATGTCTTTTACATGAGCACTCCATTGCAAAATATCACCTTCTGTTATCTCCAGTTTTGAAGGATGTTATTGAGCTCCACTGCACTTGGAAGAGAAGAAAAACAAGCTGCTTTTCTCTAGCTCTGGAGACTGAAACCACGGAAATGACATGGGTCTCTAACGCAAGAGCCAATTTCTATAACGAACATCTCGAAAACAAATCCCAAACCTTTCATCACCTTGAATATATTCTAGAACAGACAAACCTATTTTATCTCACACTTGTTATTTTGACTACAGAAACATCATGGGTTCAAAAAGTGGAACAGCTGGACCAAAAAAAAAAAAAAGGATAAAAAGGAAAAGGAAATCACAGCAAACAAAGCTCATAGGATGTTCAGTTGTGGAGAGATCTGGAGGAATATGAAAACAAGCCCATCCCTACTCCAATGGGCTGATTCCTGGTGCCTGGGTTTATGTACCAGTCATGACTTTTCCTGCTTTGCAAGGGATGCTAAGACAGTGAGCCCTTGCCTTTCCCTCCACTCTGGCAAGGGGGACAGTCGTGGCAGGGAGAGGGTAGCACAGTTTGGGAGGCAGCGAGGCCTGGGAACCCCTCATCTCCCCAGGGATGCCTCTCCCAACTGGCTTCCATCTCAAAGGTCCCACTGTGCCTCCACATCATCTCCCACTGCTGCTGTAAGACTCCCAAATGCTTTGCTGTGGGCAGCTAGCAAAGTATCACCTTCAGGAGGTGAGCAAGGGGGAAAAGTTATTCCACGTGCATAAGGCATAATTCCAGGTAAAGCTCTCTGTGCTGCTGAGTAAACAGTCTGGCTTATGCTGCGCAATTGCTTCCTATCTCCCTGGGAGATAAGGACTGGGGCAGTCCGCTGGGACAGTGACCCAAAGTCTTTTCCAAAGCACAACAGATAAGACAAAATTGAAACCGAAAGAGATTACATTTAATTTCCTAGCTGCTGCCAGAAGTTTTTGATCCAGTGTGAAAGACTGTGTGTGTGCATACACATCCACATCCTCTGTGCTACAGGGAGTGGTCAGTGTCTGGTGTTGCCAGTAATTGCTGTTTTGCCTTTCAGGACAAAAGCTCCAGAAAGGAGAAGGCACTGAAGCATGATTTTAGTCTGGGGATGCAATTACATACTTCCGCTTCCACTTTTTTTTCTTTTTCTTTTGTTTTTTTAAAGGCAGTAGCTTCCTAGCAAGCTTTAGAAGTGCTAAAACTTACACCAAATCAACAGCATGCAGCTGTGGACATGCACTTCTGAAAAGTGAAAGAAGCCCTTTTTCCTGAGCCACTTGTTGAAAGCAAAATGCAAAATGTAATTGTGAAAAAGGAATGTGAAAATTCTGCTAAACCAGACCTTTACTACCTTTCATTATGCAAAGGTTATAAGGTTAAAATCACAGATTTAGCAGGTTATTTTTCAGTAATTAGACAAATCCTTTCTCAGGCAAGCACAACCTATTCTGAACAAATTATTACTGCAAATGCTGTTTGTATACTATTTTCCTTTTCTCTTTCAATGTTTTTCATTCAAATTAACTTTTATTAAATTCAAATTAGCTTTTCCTTTTTTTAAAAAAAGCACATTAATAGTAATAAATACTCTAAAATAACATGAAACTATCTTTCATGTTTCAACTTTCACCTTTCAACCACTCTCAAAAAGAGTCAAAAAAATCTTGCACAACATTTAATTAAAATATGATGCTAATATTCAAGAATACCAACAGGAAAATGAAAATCCCTTGAGCTATTATAACTTTCTTTGATTTAACAGACAAAATACTGTAGCATAAAACCAATTTCATGCTGCCAGATAAATCAGTGTGTCATGCTCACATTACTACATGTTAAGTAAATGTTCACTAGAAACAAAGGATATGCTACATTATTTTTTAAAAAAATATGTAGAAATACATGTGTATATATATTATGTGGCATTTAATGTAATAACTGAGCTGAATTTTGCATGAAAATTGGGATTCACCTGACTTTCAAACCTCTGCAACAATAATTTCAGCCTGCAAAGATCAGCCCCACAGTCAAGAATTCAAAGGAAAGTTTTATATCAGGGTTTCAGTTGACCCATCATTTATTTTCACTTCATGTGAATATTTTTGTTCATTTGCAGTAATCATCTAAAACAGAGAAACATATTTCCAAACAAAGAGATGAAGTAATTTTTTACATCTTTACCAGCTATCTCCTTTTGTTATGTGCATTGGTAAAGATGACTTCTTAGCTTAAGATTGTTTTCACTAATCATTAACAAATGTCATCCTATCTAAGATGTTACTCAATAAATGTGTACTTCTAGAGTTTTCTAGGGAATATTTATTGGGAAATGTATTTTAAACCATGCTTTTTTATAAAACTTACTATATGTACATCAATGAATTCAAGACAGCTTCAGTTTTATGGTTTTTATATTTTTTGCCTATTAGTCCTCTTATTCCTGAATATATTAAAGCAATCTCTCGAGGCATTGTTTATAAATTCCATTATAGCTTGTATTTTCTTGTATCCTTTTAGTTAAAAACTTGTTTTCCCTACTCTTTTCATATTCCATGGGGATTTTCTAAAATTCCAAGTTTATCTAATTGTTCTTTTAAAATTTTCAGTTGACTTGTGTTCAGGATTATTACCTGTATTCAGTTTTCATATACTTTCATGCCATGCAGATAAACCCCAATAATTCTGGAAAGCTTCTGGTTGTATCAACACGATTGGCACATACTGAAGTCCCATTTGTTATAACAATGATCATAACAAGTTTGTCCTGTTCCAGTGAAAATTCCCGGAGGGAGCCCAAAGTGCAAGGCAAAGGCTACAAAGGTCTTACTTTAGAACTTGTTTTGGGGTTGCCATCAGTTGGGGATACTATCCAGCCATCAGAACATCAACACTTCACAGCACTCTGCAATATTCAGCTGTCACGTTCTCAGCCTCTGACTCCTCTTTGACACCTGATTAATTTGTTTTCTCTGGCTGTGGGGCTGACTGGTGGTGCCCAGCCTCTCCCACAGCAGCAGCTCCCCAGCTGCTCGTGACCAGGAGCAGCATGGGGTCAGTCAGGAGATCCACACGCTGTGGAACCTCAATTCAAGGGAAGGCTGACAGCATGGAGAAGTCACAACATGAGCTCCCAGCTCCTGGGCGTGTGACACATGAGATGTTATACAGACATCTGAGCAATCTGTACCAAAATGCTTTAACTTAAGTTGCTTAGCTGGACTTTAACTCACCCTTCAGTTTCACAGCAGAATGCACTGTTTAGTCAGGTTACAGGGTCAGCATGGGAGAGCCAGGCTACCTTCCTCCCACTGTATTCTTCCCATTATCCACTGTGCTGGGTATTGAGGCATTGCAATTTCATTTTTGTAATGATTCAGCTCTCATATTGGGAGTTAGCATCTTCTTATATGGTTCTTCTTCCCCCTGCAGTTTTTCACGAGCTTCTTTCAAATTCCACTGAACGAGAGCACTGCCCAAATGAAGCCATGATACTTTTTTAATAATGACATTTTCAACCACGGTTTTGGCTGCCTTTATAAGAGAAGTTTTAACAAACAAAAGAGAAAATGTGTAGCCATTCAATCTATTGTAAGGAAAACCAAGAGAGACAAGCTGACAACAGGTACCTACTGCTCTGGATGTCTTCTCTGATCACTGAAGTCAGGATGTCTTTTTTACATGATACGTATTTTCTTTTTCCCTAAATAAGTATGTACCATGCTGAGTCTGAGGTTCCTTAATTTCACAGGTTAGCCATCATTTGTGTTTACATAATGAGCTTTAGTCCTATTGTCTATATTGTGATTACATCTATACCTATCAGAGACTTCTAATTTTCACTCTTTGCTTTAGTAAATACTGATTATCTGTAACTATTTTTGATATCCAGATATGCATTGGGAACTTATGCATTTTGCATAAGCAAATGATTAACAGAGAGCCCTGTAATATAGAGAAGACATGGAGAATTATGTAGTGTAATAATCAGAATGTGAAATCTGGGATTATGTGCACAGTGAGAAAAATAAATACTGAAAGCAAAACAATAAATATTTTAAACTAAAAGATTACCTTGAAACAGTAACAGAGAGGTATCTTATTTGATTAAACTGAGTGTATTAGAGTATTTTATAGTTTCTGTAAACGGGATGTTCTGTGTAAGTACACTTTTAGCCTTAGAGAAACAACAGCATGAGGTTGCATTTGACTCACTGGGATAACAGATGACTTAAACATCTTCCTTCACTACCTTTAATGGTTGAACTGGATAGCTTCCTGTCTGTCAGAAAGAAACCTTCTTTCCCCATGGACCTGTTCTTTCATAAAGGTCAGCACAGCCTCTGCTTTGCCTTTGTCACTTTAAAAAAAAAAAAAAAAGAAGTCTGTAAGTGTACCAGTATATTTGCTAACCCTTGACTTCCTAAGGGGTTTTTTGCCCTTTTTTTAATCAACTAGAAAAAAAGAAAGGATAACAAATGAAAGATACTTCTCATTGAAAATGTTTGCTTTATGATTTTGTAATATTTATATAACAGCAATCTTCAAAAAACCCCCCATATTAGTGTTTTGCAAGTATTTCTTCCCTTGTCAGACAGAAAGTTATTTTTACTTAACAATTAAGGCACTTGCTAAGATGCTTCTCAAAGATATTTCTTCCCATGCAACTATTTTGTCATATGACTGCTAACATTAAAAAGAGGATAAATGACTCTTAAGAGATGTTTTCAATGAAACACGCTGGCTGAAGAAAAATGTGAGTGCACTTCCATTTGCTGGGCACAAGATATTTTAAATGCATTTTGGTTCTATACAGTCTTCCAGTTGTTTGCATTAGCTGTCAGCCATAAGTTAACTATAAATTTTAGCCACACATTACTTGGTGTCTGAGCTTACTAGTGATGCACTTTGTATTTTTAAGAATCAGTCATAATTCATACAGCATGGAAATCTAACAAAGAAGCCTGAATATAATCCTGCTCAGTGTAATTTGAGGGGGCACCGTGAGGCACACGCAAATGTCAATATTACTCTATATATGTAAATATTCCCTTTGTTTGCATAATCCTCATGTGTATCGTGTTTCAGGATTTGGCTGCTTCTAGCAGACCAAAGGGCAAAGTTAAGGACAGATCAGCAGTAATGTATATTATAAGAAGCCTTTAAACAAGAAAAGCTTTTTGGCCTTGGCAAAACCTAAGTCACCAAATTCAGTTTCTGGTTATGATTAGGTCAGTTTTACATATGACAAGTGATGTTTTCAGGAGTCAAATAAACAAGATACTGCCTAGTGCTTCACCCTTCTCCCACAACCCCCACTACAGCACAAGTATGAGGAAGACATGCTGACAATTCCAGCCTGAGGTGTGATGCAGCAAGTGCCTGTACATCCACACACGTTCACGCCCCTCCACAAATAAATGAAAACCATGATTTACAATCCAGAACATAACCCCTGCCTTAAGACAAAATTGTTCATTCACTCTTTTTAACCAGCTATTAATGCCCCTCAGCTCTGGCCATCGGATCCATCAGACCAGGCTCAGGACAAGACGACTAACTGGACAAACACGGTGGATCCCAGAGGTGAGGCAGCTGTGTGAGGGGACCTCATCCATGTCTATAAGTAACTGAAGGGGAGGGTGTCAAGAGGATAGATCCAGGCTCTTCTCAGTGGTGCCAAGCAAGAGGAGAAGAGGCAATGGGCAGAAACGGATGCACAGGAAGTTCCACCTGAATGTGAGGAAGAGCTTCTCTACTCTGTGGGCGACCGAGCACTGGAATACCTTATGTAGAGAGGGTGTGGACTCTCCCTCACTGGAGATATTTAAAAACCATCTGGACACAATCCTGAGCCATGTGCTCTGGGATGACCCTGCTTGACCAGGGAGGTTGGACCAGATGACCCACTGTGGTCCCTTCCAACCTGACCCATTCTGTGATTCTGTAATTGAGGAGTTTTGCCTCTCTTTCACACACACTACTTGTGAAATCCTGAAATTCTTCTACTTTATACCTGAAGAACAATGTTTTTTGCTTTGTAAAATCCAGTGATGCAATAAACAACAGTTCTCCCTGTAAAAATGAGACTATTCTTGCTTGATATTGTTGACTTTAAAAGAATGGCATTTTTATATTTTGTTCATTTAAAAGTTTTCCAAAATGTTTTATTTTCTTTATGTACCTACAGGCTTTCCTGTAGGAAATTTTGCCTCAAATTTTGGACACTTATTGACCCAGAAACCTCCCTGAAAAAGCATCTTCACAGGCCCCCCCTCAGTGGGCAGCATTGCTCAGTTAGCTCCACTTTTCCAGCATGGGATTCAGTTTAAGCTTCATGTGTTCAACCAGCAGTTCCAGCTGACCTCCTTAAGGGACACTTACTTGCCAAAGGAAGTTTTTTTAGCAGCAGTATTTTAGTATCACTGACTCTTATTTCAGATCAGTTAACTTTTATTGCAGTCAATTTCAAAACTCCAAGTTGTTCTGCAGTCCATTATCACCCGCTATTCTGGCTTTGTAAGTCTGGGTTTTTTCCATGTAGCACATGTATTCCTAGAAGAAGGATTCCAGTTAGAGGCTTTGTTGCTTTGTTAGTCTTTAAGTCAGTATATAGTACATCTTTGCACATGCAACTCAATGATCCAAAAAGTATTCTTACTTTCCATTGCACTGTCAGGCACTGATTATTTTAATTCCAGTTTCACCCCCCAGTTTGCCCCCTGCATTTCCTGCCTCAGCTAAGCAGAATAATGAACTCCAAAAGCATATAAGGAACTGTATTCTTTTCCGATTATCCCAACAGGGCTAACAACGAGACACTCGTGTCTTTGCACAGCCACGGCAGAATTTCTTCGCACTGCTGGTGATTCCTCAGCACGGAACACACCGAGCGGAAAGGAGAAGAAGGAGAAGGAGAAGGAGAAGGAGAAGGAGAAGGAGAAGGAGAAGGAGAAGGAGAAGGAGAAGGAGAAGGAGAAGGAGAAGGAGAAGGAGAAGGAGAAGGAGAAGGAGAAGGAGGAGGAGGAGGGGATGGCAGCCGGGGTGGATCAGAGCGTGTCCCTCGCTGCCGTGCGAGCCTGGGCTGCCCGGACCCGAGCGGGGCACAGCCTGTGCAGCAGCAGCTCGGTGGGTACCAGCCGTGGGTGGAACGCGGCCTCGGCCAGAAGGGGATGGCAGCGCCTCGGGTCCAGCTTAGGCTGCGTTATTTCACAGGGTTTACTGCTGGCATTTTAAAGACAGTTCGGGCTCCCTCTCGTGGAGCACGGGTCACAGGCAAGGTTTTCCCATGCGCTGGTTACACGTTTACATATTCCTGGCCCTAAAGTTTATAGAGTAATAAGATAAACCTTTTCATTTAACAGATTAAAAGGACCTCACACTCTGATTTCTAAAAAAAATACAGTTCCTTTACCTGCACTATCTTCCTTACACTAACCCACCACACTCACCAGCACAATGCTCCAATTCTTCATCAGACTTCAGCAAAGCTCCAGAAGGCTCCTTTCCTTCCTCAGCACTTCCCTGACTCTGCCTATCTGATATTCACCTTCCACCTCTAGCTCCTGCATGCACCAGACCTGAAGACAGAAGATGCTCTTGCCAGAGTTCTCCCTCAGCATACAGCATCACACAAAGGTCTACCTCTAGGTTAAACAGAGCCAATACTGAAGATAATATTTCTATTTCATTCTTGTGGTCGTTTTCTGAGATGTTTAATTTTTTTTTTTTTCTTTACAGCATCTCTTTCATATGAGTGAAATAAAAAGTGACACTGCAATGTGGTAAGAATAGCTAATGTCAGATACAGAAGGAATGCATGTTTTCCTTTTCTTCCTATGTGTTTCAATTCAGCTCTCCATGGATCCATAAAATATGAAGATGACATCACCTTACTCAATGCTCATGTTTATTTGATGGTTCTTCATAATCTGAAGTCCTTTGTTTCCTTCATTAAGCAGAAGAAAATGCAAAGTGAAACAAGAACCGGGGCAGAAAAAAAGCATTATTTAGACTTAAATCTAAGAGGATCCCACATTGTGTTTCACTGGTGAGATAATACCTTGCTGTTTCACTTCTACATGAAGTTTTCTATGTGATTTTTATATGAGGTACTAATTGGTATGGCATATCAAAATAACCAACATTTTTTAAGGTCAGAATTCCACCATGTGCCATGTTCATCACTGCACTCAAAGTACAGACCACAACAGAAGAAGTCAATTTTTTGTACAAAAACTCTTTTTAAAAAAGCAAGTTGTATAGCCTTATAGATGCAAAAAGGAAAGTGATGGCATTACAGGCATAACAGGATTGTTCTGCAGCACTTAAAATGCCATTCATTAGTCTTACTGTTCATTAGGGTAAGCAAGTAAGTTTTATATGACGTGTTTTATTTTTGTCTATAAGTGGTAATAGATATTGCAACTGATAAGTGAAAAAAAAAATCCACAAGACTGTCAGTAAGAGAGATGTATGACTTTACACAGAAGCGTGCCCCAGAATAGAGTTACTTACACTTTTCCCAGCCTCTGCAGGCCTCCACTGAACCAGTAAAATGTTTCCAGCACAGTAAATGTTGTGTTTCCCTCCACGACAGCAAAGAGAAAAAATGCAACAGCTGCTTCCTAGGAAAGTGCAGCCAAAATGAGTAATTTTGGAGAAAGAGTGGACACCTCCTACACCTCTCACATGTATTCTAGTCTAGAAAATGTTTATACAATCCCAATCCAATCCACAGCAGGCTACTTGATTATCCCAGGTTGAACTGTTTGGTTAGGCTAATCCTTCTTACTGTGTAAGCACTCATGCCAGCAAGCAAGTAAATAATAATAATAATAATGCTAAGTAGTGTTCCTTGAGATAATGTAATAATTTTTATTTGAAACTTCTGTACTAGTGAAAGCTGACAGAGACAACAAACATCTTTGGAAAATTCCTGCTCCTCATAAATTAAGGCTGTTATGGTGGTTATACTTTTTCCTCTTACATTTGTTATGTGTTTTATTTTCACTTTTAATTTTCAGAAAAACAAGTGCCCTTTGCAAAGGATCTAGTTTGCAATAACACAAATCTGTGAAAGCACAAATGACGCTCAGTCAGAAAGAACTCATTCATTTCAATAAGAACTCATTTCAATATGGTTCTTATGACTGGTCTTTGCAATATTTTCTTTCAGTATTTTGAGGCAGCTCACAATCAGCAAATTCACATCTACCAAGAACTTACCCTCTTACTCAGATGAATGGGAAGAATTAAGTGGCAAACACTGATTCTGCCAGTATTGCTGGTTCTCAGCCAGCCAAAGCTCTCAGCAAATATGACTTGCACAGAATTATACCTTTTTTGACAAAAAATATTTTTTAAATATTATATGAAAGGATAAAAAAAAAAAGCCAGAACAAAATGAAAACCCAAGTGTGCCTCCTTATTCCACCCTTGAACTTAAACATAAATTACATAATGGAAATTGTTCCATACATAACAAGAGGCTTACAGGAATGTCAAGAACAATGCATGTGTTCTGCTAAAACCTTCAAAACTCTGATAAAATCAAAACTTTAGGCTTCTTACCAACATTACAGGGCAAGAAAATATTTTATTTGTATGTAAGGAATCAAATTATATAATAATTTTTTTTCACAAGGCAACCATTGATTTTAAGATGAGTGATCAGTTCTTGGGGACAGAGTATAAGCTAAACATAACCTGGAGTTACCAGTTAATTCTTTAAATAATCATTAAAATCAAAGAAACGCTCTTTTCTCTCCCCAGAAAACTTCTCTTTTTAACTCCCAACTTCAAAGAATCAGCAAATACAGTAGTGCAGTTTTGCTAAATCTGTTTTTGCTTTTAATTATGTAGGAGATATAGAAGTGTTTATATGTTAAAAAAAAGTGAGTATGAGAGACAAACTTTGAAAATCTTTTCTATGCAACTGAAAGGTACTATTGGGTAATTTTATTTTGTCTCCAATAGCCTCCTAGCAACAGTATTTTAATATTGTTACCACACCTCTTTTTTTTTTTTTCTTTTTAAATCTCTATTTATCTCTGCCGCAACACAGGTTAAAGGCTAAAAAACAGAGATATGATTTTTTTTCCCCTTGGTTAGAAGCCATCTTCCAAGACCTAGCCTAAAGTTATTTGCAAACTAATTTCATGCATTGATCACCCATTGGTTCATCTAGCATCAATTAGCCATTCGTTTGTCTAGCTCTCTCCCATAGTGCTCAGTCTCTAGATTTACCCTTGAGTAAATCCTATTCTCCCTCTTTGGTAGACAATAATCAGCCAGTTAGCTTTCTTTTGCACCAAAGGATCTCTGCCCCCTTGATATCAAGTGTCTGCATCAGTTCTAGGCAACTTTTATTTTTCTTGAGTATGCTCCAGTTGTCTTCCTCCAGATCTATATTTCAACAGCACCTTAACATTGATGTTTCCCGTAGTCATGGGAAATGTCTTTACTGATTATCTGCCAGTTCCCTCTGCCTAGAAATGAGAGAGTGATCTGGCATGATTACTCCTTAAAATAAGTCCTTAAAATTCCTTAAAATACAAGCTGGCAAGGGAATGAACAAAAACAGCCCTTCTACAAAACACTTCAGACATTTGTACCAGTGAAAGAAATGTAGGAATCTGAATGGAAGCCTCTAAATGTCTGAAATACTAAGTGTGGTTGCCCAGACCAGTTAGCATAGCTGAGAATGGATTGGGAAATCGATGTAGGCTGAATGTGTGGTAGAGCAAGCCTGGGGGTGAAGAAACATCCTGTTTTCTTGTGCCAGGAGAGCACACCTTGGCAGAGTGGTAGTGGGAAGTGTTATGTTGGAAGTGACCTGGTAAAGGTGATGAGACACAGAATTCTGTCAGAGGAGTTACCCATGTAGTTGTCCAAAAATCTGTGTCCTGGTGTTGAGGAAGAAAAGCAAATTCTGTTAATGATTTCAGGGAGGAGAGAGTTTGGCAAAGAAGGTGAAGAAAGCAGTGAGAGAAGAAGACTTCCAGTGGTCAGCAGTGCTGCCAGGAGAATCAGCTGTGCATACATTGGTAGGTCAAGTAGCAGAACCATTATATGCTAGTTTAGCATTTCTAGGGGAAAATAAAGAAGAAGAGAAACAAGGGACACCAAGAGAGAAGACACCAATTTCACTGGCAGAACACATTTCACTGGCAGAAAGGAAGCACACCTCCAAAAAAATGTAAGCAATTGAATCATCTAAAAAAAAAAAAAAAAAAAAAAGAGGAAACTTAAAAAGAGATCAGTTGTGGGTCCTCAATCTGAACTCAAGAAGAAAGTAAACAATAGGAAATGAATGAGGGGCAAAAATCGTTTTGAAGCATGAAGGACAGAATGAGGCTGTCCAAAGTACAAAAGCAGATCTGACAGGCAAAGGTCATAAAGGACAGAAGAAAATATGCTGTCCACACATATTGTAATGGGAACAGCACAGAATGAGATGGCACAGAAAAGGGCAATGTTTATTCGTTGTCTGCTTTAGAGTCACACTCACAAGTTTGTATTTTGCTTTGCATTGTGTCACACCCACCAGGTGTATCTTCTTATTGAAATGCTTATTTTCCTACTCCTGCTCCCAGAACTACCTCAGCTCATTGAGGTTATTTGCAGTATTTATCCTCTAGCATGCATTACACCCCTCACAGTTCCATGGCACACTCTCTGTCACATAGGTAATATATGGGTTAGCATGGGACACAGAACACATCCTTGCAAAATATATTTTCTACATCTTTGATAGTGCTCTCAGTGACAAGTTTGTTTGAAATCTGAAATCTAGGTCATGTACCCAGCTAGTTATACATTGCCTTGGCCATATTTCCCTTACAAGGTGGTCATAAATAACAGTATCAAAAGCCCTAGTAACACCAAGGCAGACCAAATTTGCTGCTTCCTCTTTGTTCAAATGACATGTTATCCTAACAAAGAAAGAAGTAATAGTGGCTCGATGCAACTTGTTGATTGTAATTCATCTCATTTTGATCTTTCAAGTACTTATATGTATTTAGAATTTTTTATACCAGAATTCATCTGGAAATTGGAGATAGCTGACTGGTCTACAACTCCCCACCTATCCCTACTTTTCCTCTTTCACTTCTTCCTCTCCCCTACTTAAAGTAAGTACCACATCTGTTTTCTCACCACTTTTCCTGTCTTTCAAGTCGTCAGAGAGCGCAAGCAGCTCTAATTTTCAAACAATTTCAAACAATTTTAATTTGGAGTTGCATAAAATGTTGGCTGATGCATCATCTTGCCTCTTAACTGCTGCTTTAAATTCTATTATTTGAGAAAGACTACTATTGAGTAGCTCTCAATAGTATAAATTACAAACACATCTCCCTACAAAGATTATTTCCACATATCTCAGAATAAGAGGCAAATAAGCGTGTTTTCAACTCCTTGTTGAAATTAAGACCACTGGTATAAAGTCTAAAAGTTTCCATTTCACATAAAGTAAAAAAGGAACAGGAATATGTTCAAGTAACCAGTAAAAATTCTGTTACTCTTTTACATAAGGGTGTATCAGACAACCTATTAAAAAAAAAAAAAAGAAAGGACTGGAAACAAAGAGTGAAGAAGAATAATATATTACAGTATTATGTTTACACTAATAAGCATCATAATTTATTTCATGGATGGCATGTTTTTGTTTTCTCTCCTCATTTCTGAATCAAAGTCCATGAATAGCCAAACACTTCTAATCACTACAGTCCCAAAAGCAGAACACAGTGTAGCCTGGGAAAGGAGAGTATTGGTGGAAATGAAAGACAAGAAAACAATCCACATTTCATAACAGATGTCAGGTCTTTGGCATTTTAGATGTTCTTCCTTCATGTTTGCTGATTCATTTCTTGACTCTCTCTTTCCTGGAAGTCTCAGATATTTAGTCACACCCTTCGCTTTTGTATCTTTTGAAAAATAACATCATTTTTACGTAGTGCTGACAGCTTGTCATAATTCTCCCAAGACTTCATACTGAGGGACGCTGATCTTGAGGTGTATCCAAGACTGAAAGAATCTGCTTTTGGTTTTCACTTAATGAGCTAAAATCTATAAAGACCTGTGGTACATGAGATTGCATTGAAATGCTGAAATCCATTTTCATTTCCAACTCTTCTCAGTGCAATTCTCTAATTTTTAACCCTTTATTTAAAGGAGGCTTGTCAGGTGGAGCCTTCCCTGTTTCAGAAGAACTTGAAGGTTTAGAGCTCAGGGTCAGAAGGACACAGACCTGTCTTCCCACAGAGCAAGCATCCCTACCTGGAACCCTGTTTTGCAAAACTGGTGCAAAACACTTCTCCTAGTTTCTTGTAACAGCAGTGTTTGACCTCCTCTCAGGAGTAGGCCCCCTGGAGTAATTTTGCTTTTCCCAGTTCCTTGTTCTTTCTGCAGTGAAGGGTCCAGAAATGAAGGGCTAGCCTACAGAAACTCTGGGGATGTACTGCCACCAATTTTCAAGCCTGAAAAGTTGGTTAAAAAGTCCACATCATTCAGACATTGCTATAACCAAAATCATGACAGTAAACACAAATGGAATTTTACTTATATTAAAAAATCCTCAATAATTAGGCTAGGGAAAAAATCTATTTAAAATATATCTCATGTACCACCACAACTCCATGACATACCACTGAAGAAGACGAAGTCTAACAAACACACACAAAAAAACCCCAAAAATCCTGAGAGTAGAGCAGATATGCAAAGGAGCAAATGAAATCCTGTAAAAGTAATGGTTTGTTCTGGTTTGTTTAGCTGCTCTTTTTTTTTTTTTTTTTTTTTTAATTGAGAGAGAAGACCTGGGTGACTGTAATTTCATTAGAGGGAGCATTACCCTTATTTAATATTAGAACGGAAGTTCTCAAGTGCTTTTATGATGTGGTTGTATCACAGTGAATATACAAAACTCACTACTTCCATTTGCAGTCACACAAGATTCCTGTGTACTCTGCAGAACTGGATGAGACACCATCCTGTAAGCACGAAGTGTCTGGAGCAGTGCCTGCTCAACATGAGCAGCCAGCTGTCTTAAGGCCACCAAGAAGTGTTTGCGGATCAGAAATTCCAAAATCCTTCAATAAACAAATATTTAGAGCATCCATGTTTACAAAAATGTTTCCCTGCTACATTTTGCAAACCCACAGAACAATGTTCAGAGACACAAAGGCAGTGAAAGGTCACCAGAAAACACCATTCCAACATCTGTGCTTCCTTTAAGCTCTTCAAAATGCAGACATGATGACCCATACAAACTCACACATGATCATAAATGTAATATATCATAGTTTTTCAGGGCAACACAAATCTGAGGACAAAAATATGAGCACATTTAGTGTCATCTACTTTTGACCTTTGCTGTTTAGAAAAGGGCAAGCAATTTTTGGTTCTGCTCCATTAGGAAAAACCATCACAAAGAATGACAGAGCTGTGTTAGGACACTTCAGATATTTCCCTAAGCCTTGCTCCTGCACGGAGTGGTGGTAGTACAGCACCACGTACTGAAAAAAACTAAAACAGGGACTGAACCATACTTGGTTTTCTGTAGCTTTGCTTATCAGGTTGGCTGCAAACTGCAAGGTTTCATAATTCCCTCTCTCATGTTGATTATCTGATTTACAACAAAGCACGAGTTTATATTAAAGCCACTCCTTCTTTCAAGGCATTGAGTTTCTTTCACCCAGTGACTAATGTCACAAAACTTGGAGGAATTGTGTGTCTTTATGATAGCCAGCTTGCTGTTCACATCAACCAATGAAACCAGGATTTTGAGATAACAAGGTACAAATCCTTGGGTAGGAGTGCTTAAAAGATAGCATTCAGCTAAGAGGAGGTGGCTGCAGTGGTGATGTAGTGTGTAGGGAAGGACTCCTTACACAATATATTTGCTTATAAACCAAGTATTAACTGGCTCTAAATAAATTCTCTTCAGTAAAGTAGTGACAACAATTAAGCATTTCCAAAATTTACTTAAGTTGATTCCACTTCTAAGGTTTGGAAGTCTTAGTTTCAACAATTTTATGTATCCTTTTGAGTATTTAAATTTTTTTCTCCTGACCACAAAAATCTCATTTATTTTTTGCACAAGAAAGGGTTGATAATGAGGGTTGTCCAATTCCTGTATAATCCTTTCATTAAAAAGGAAGAAGTTCTAATGGAAAAAAAGTAGAGATTATAAATGTTTTATAGTCTGCAACTACATATGAAATGTACTATGACAGGGTGTTTTGCACACTGGTGATTGGTTAAAAATCAACTGTACAGTAACTTAAGAATACATTACACATATAAAATCCATAACAGGATTCTATCAAATGAGAAAGTAAAACGTGTGCTTTTACAAATACACTGCTTTTGCAATATTTAAACAGTAAGTATTGGTTATGGTCTAACTATGAAAGAAGTTTAACAGGTCTGTGTCCAACAACTACTGCATAAGTGTGACTTGGTGCTACAAGGAAGTAAATTATTTAATAAGTGAATCACTGAAGTTTATAAAAGAAGAATTTACATCCTTCAGTGTCAGCACTTTACACCCTCACATATCAAATCACTATGCCACCACTTCTCAGACTAGTAGCCTGAATAGATTTGTTGCCCAGAATTTTAGATTAATTGGGAAGACAAGGTATTCCAGAAACCAATCCACTTCTGCACAGGTTATTTTTTCTATTTTTTCTAATTTCATCTTTCCAAGAATGAAGAGTATGAATCCAGGAAGAGACATCTGTACAAATAGGGCACATTAGGAAAGTTTGGTGCATTTGGAAAGAATTAGCAGAAGTTAAACTGCTATGAAAAGTCACCTAATCAATTTTTGAAGCACATACAATTGCAGATAAATACATACAACAGGAGGTCAGAGTGTTATAATCTCAAATAAACCAGCAGCTATAGGACTACTTATTAAAACCTCTAGAAGTACATGGCATATCTGACCCTGTTAAACTGGCATTTGTTAAGGACATGGCCAAAGCCAGAGATGAGCTACAGGGAAAGTTTTATACCCACTGCAGTTTTGGCCTGCAGTACAAATTTGATGTGTAAACCATCAGCCATTTAGGTTTCCAAATTGGCAAGGCTACAGCTCCAGTTATCAGAGCACAGTATTTGATGTAATCCCTCAAACATGTTTTGTAGCTAACAAAAAGGTAAACATGTCTATGCACAATTTAACTCCACAGGCTACCTAGACTGCCAAGTTTCAGCTGCATGTGTTGGCCAAAATCTGTCACACTAAACAAGGATTGCAGAGCACAACTCTCCCAACCTCTGAACTGTGTTCCAGTCACCTAAATTAGGAGGCAGAAGACAGGGACTCAGAATGACCGCTGGGCCTTTGTGGTTTTGGAGATGAGACTGAATATATATTCTCATTTTTTGCAAGTCGGTGAATTTGGGCAACTTTCTTTGTTAAAGACCTACTCAGAGTTCTCCAGTGTGATTTCAGGTAAGAGAAAAAAAAAAGGCATTTTTGTTCAATAAATCTTTTTTATTCTGAGCTCAAACAGTTTTTGTTCTACAAATGCATTTGAAATAACGTGGCATCTTGAGGTGTACAATTATTCACTTTAATTTAAAAATATCAGGTGCTTTATGACCATCAGTTTTACTCAACACCTAAGTGGCAGAATTCAAAAGTTTTTGGCTTACTGACCTGTTTGACTTGAAGTTCCACCAGAAATAATAAATGTGTAACAGAAAGAATTCTTCTGGTTTCTAACCAGCCTTCGTATCCCATAATTATCTTCTACTTGGTGAAAATGTAGAGCATTACTTCTACCTAATGGATCATTTTCTTCAGAGCAAGAGGCAAATGACCTATTAGATAAAAGATAATTTTATCTGTCTGCTTCTTCTTCCATGTCAATGAAACAATCAGGAGGACACTTAGCAGTGGTAGTTCTGAGTGTGCAGCCACCGTGTTAATTTTTAATGACAGCACTGAGTGACAATGGCACTTGGATGAAGCAGTTAACTGCATAATAATCACTGTGGCAAATGCAGTTAGCAATACACTTACCAGTTTACCAGTTTATCAGTTTATCACTCTATAAATCAAATAAACCATCTTTCAGCCCTGGCCCTTCTACTGATACTACTTTTCTGCATATCTTATTCAGAAGCATGTACCTCTGAAATCAATCTGTATTCATGGGCAAATCCGTATTCATGGGTAATCTGTATTCAAGGGAAAAAAAATTTGATTGCCTCACAGATGACACAGAAAGGGGAAAGCAAACAAAATCTTCATTGGTTATTGAAAAGGAGGATAGGGAATCAAATTGCCTGTTGATAAAGGACAAAACATATTAATTACAAATTAATAACATAATTACATATTACAAATTAATTACATAAGAAACGGCATGAAAATGTTTCCACTATATGCAACACCTTTTATTTTGGCCCTAACTCTGTTGAGCAATGAAACAGTTTCCATGAGCTTTTGGCACTTATTTCCATGCTGCTCCAAAGCAGGTCCTTCTTTCCCACCCTACTGTAAGCACCCTCAAACAGCAAGGGAAGGGCACCCTTTAACACTTGCACATGCAGGCAGACCCAGCCAACACTGACAGATACCTGCAAAAACCAGAACAAGTATTTGCTACAGCTAGCAGATCGTATCAAGTTTTAACTGGAATATTAAAAATGTTTTGTGTGAGCTATGCCAATTTTCTCCCACTTGTGGGCAGCTAGAGTGAACAAGTTCCATCCTAGCAAGTATTTTTCTTCAGCTCTTCTCCTCCTTTCAGAAGTCAACCAGCCTGTTTTTACTTAAATTTTCCTAAAATAATCTATCAGTAGTATTGTCAGGTCATGAATAGACAGATCTTTATTCAGCTTAAAGGTAAAGGGACATAAGAAAAAGCAGCAGCCAAGAAGCTCTTGGATCAACAATTTTACATATAACTAATGCTAAAAATTATCTGGGGTGGAGGGGGTGTTCCAGCTTAAAAACTCTGTATTAGCATAATTTCTCCCCTCAAATATCCTTGGAAAAAAAGACCTTCAACATTTTTTTTTGGTGAAGATACTAGTAAAGGATGACACTTGAGATATCCTGATAATAATAGAAGCTAAAGACATCTTACTTTAGAGAAACATACTTTATTCACTTTTACTGCACTTGTATTGTGCAATTTTTTTTAAATCTCCTAATTCTTCAGCACTTATTACAGAGATATTGACAACCAAAACCTGTATGCCAATCCCAGTCCTTACTTCCAGAAGGGCTTTCAAATTGTAAGAAATGGATAATTTAATTTTAAAAAGCACTGCAGAGAGCACCAACAGGCAGATCTCCCCTAGAAAGCAAAGCAATGTATCAGCAACTTCATTCTCTTGGGGCTGAAGTATCCTGCATTCCTGATACGCCTTAAGCTTTTCCACACTGCTTAGCTTACAGCCTTGCTCCAGAAATCACTGTGAGGCACATAAACCTGTGTGGTAGCAACTGCACCTTCATGCATGCTGCCAAACCACTTCCAGCCCACCTTGTTTCAGGAACATTTCTCACCTGACTCACTGTTTTGTTTAGCTGCTGACTCTGTTTGATTGCCACACAGCACATGGCAGAGTTTCACATGCAGCCCAACCACAGCCTGTCTCACATCCAGAGCATCATGCA
This sequence comes from Monarcha castaneiventris obscurior, assembly GCA_026261815.1. Taxonomy (NCBI): domain Eukaryota; kingdom Metazoa; phylum Chordata; class Aves; order Passeriformes; family Monarchidae; genus Monarcha; species Monarcha castaneiventris. Next base: position 18,985,604 of record JAMPIT010000379.1, on the reverse strand, counting down.
GAGAGCTGCCTGGCTGAAAGATGACATCCATTTCCACTATACCCACTTTTCCCTCTTCTCCCATTCATTTGGTGCCCCTGTTCAGACAGGAACAGTCAATAAGTTTCTTACCATCTGGTCTGGCATTGCCCTGCTTTTAGGGACTCCTCCTGGTTCTACCCAAGCCGTGCTCCAGGGCTTAGTAGTGGTAACTCCAACCTCAACAATCCTGAGCAAGTTTTAAATGTCCGGACCTGAAAGCTTTCTGAAATACTTCTAGAAAAGGGCAAAGAATAGATTTAATTGGCACCAGAAGGACCTGAGAGGCAGGTATCCCACCGAATCCAGACATCCAAGGGAGGCAAGCTGGCATCCCACTAAATTTTCTATAGATGTGCCTGGTGAAAAATGTCTTGAATCACTTTCTGAAGCATGTGCTGGAAACACCTCCCCAGGCAAGAAGCAGAAGGATTTTGTCCTGTTCCCCCTCTCTAATGGGGCTGCCCTGTCTTGTTCTGACCACAGCAATTTCTGGGCTGCCTAGATAGATCTCCATTTGGGATGCAGACAAGCTTAAAAGGTCACTGTAGGATGTAGGTTTTCTTGACAGGCTCTTAGGCAATTTGCCAAGCCAGAAGTTACTGACAGTGTTTCTTTGTGGGGCAATGGCTAAACAGATCTTTTGACAGAGTCAGGGAGAGGCAGTTTCCCAGCAGTTAAAGCTTCCAGCACCTGATTAAAAGTTATTCCAGAATCCTTCCTCAGGTGACTTCTAGATGAACAGAGGACATTTGTGACTTGACTTGTTACAGCCTTGTGCCACACATTGACTCCAAATGGTGTGAGCAGGAAGGATAGAATAGGAAAAGACAATCTTTCAAGGAGAAAAATGGAAAAGCTGGTAATTCCTAGCCCTTGCCATGCACTAAGCAACTCATGGTAAGCTATACACCCACTAATAACAACATGCCAAAATGCACTGAGAACCCAGCCCAAGAAAGGCCAGTCTTGGGAGATGGAGCCTAACTGGGGGTGAGACAGAGGTACCCATGCACCATTGTATCCTCATATTGTTCTTTATGCAATCCAGTTTCAAGGGAACATGCTTCTGATGTTCCACTGCAAACTCTTGTGTAATATAGTCTTCACAGTTGCACATGCTCCACCGTATCAACTCAAACACTTCTTGTGAGACAAACTTGGCTTTTTGACCATTTTGTAACCCATTCTGATAGCACAGGTTTGTTTCTGCTATTCTACTCAGCTATGGTGAGGCAGCAGGAGCGGGGGTTCATGGTCACCGGCTGCTGTGGGACCAAGGGAGTTCATACAATAGTTTGGGTTGGAAGGGACCTTAAAGATCATCTTGTTCCAACCCCCCTGCTGTGGGCAGGGACACCTTCCACTAGAGGAGGTTGGTCAGTGCCCCCACTGACCTGGCCTTGCTACCTCCATACTGAGACCCTAAGGGCAACTTCTTCTGGGCCCGTTCACTATTTACCATCTCCAAGTGCTAACAAGCCAAGGTGTCTTGGTTCATACAACAGTAAAGATCTGTTTATTCTTTTACAAGGGTCAGAAAATGTATTGCATCTGTCTCCTAGACTCACATAGGAAGTCTTTTCCTAAAAGCACACAAATCAAGGAAGTTCCCATTTTTCTGCTTGCCAAACAGTAACAGTAAGTTCTGATTCCCAGTGAGGAGAAGTTTACATGCCAGGGAAATGGAGGGGATGGCAATTTCAGCTTGTGTCCCAGGATCTGCAGCTAGAGGAAGCTGTCCTTACATCTCCTTAACGCCTCAGTCCAAACCCATGGAAGCAAAAGTGCTAGTATATTCACCAGCTGGCACTGCAGAAGCCTTCTGTCTGGCTTCACAAGCTGTGTTATGACCACCACTGGGTAATATCTGCATCCAAAAAAGACCCTTATAAACAGAGCAGGGCACAAGGAATATTGAGTTGCGGCAGGATTAGTGCAAGAAGAATGTCCCATGGATTTGAGACTGGTATTTTTCCCAGGAGTACCCCAAGTAAGGGTGCATTTGCCATACCAGAAGTTCCTCAAGGGATCATAACAGAAATGTGCCAACACTGTGCTACAAGGATCTCTTTCTAAGGTGTTCTTCACAAACAACTGAAGACAGTGCATATGATGCCATAATATCTGCAAGGCTCTGCCTCTGTGGAAGATGGGGCAGTTCTACCCCTTACAAAGCCCTCCTGATTTAGGGGCCCAGGTTACCACTAGTGGACTAGCATTCCCAAAGAGACCCATGTCCCCCTGCTGAAACCCCTGTTCACCTCCTTAAATGTCCTGGTCACACAGTCTTACCTAAACACATCTTCAGCTGCCTTGCTCACAGCCTTGCCCTAATCTTAGCCACACAGAGACAAAAGGCTCTAAATTGTATCATCTGGGTCAGGAAAGATAACAGATAATGCTGGGTGTGACACACAGAGAAAATGCCACAGCTTCTTAGTGCCCATATAAAAACACATCAAATAAAACACGTGGCAAAATGGAACTCTTCTGACTGTGAAATGACTTGCAAATTACTGGCCAGTTATTTTTCCTTCCAAAACTGTATGGCCCAGAATTCCAACAATAAACCAGGGATTAAAACTAAGAGATGTGTAGTATGTTTCTCTAATACTTCAAGAGAGGAAGGGGTTAAAACCTACCGAGTCAGGAAACCTTTACTATTACTATACCAACCTTTATTAGCTGCATCTCCTATTGCTGTTGTTTCTTCACAATTACATGCTTTTTTAACACCTTGAAAGAGACCCAAATCTTTGATGCAAGGTGGGACATTCTAGAATATGTTTCTGAAATCACAACAGCCTATTAAAGACCTATTATTTAGACAGTAGTAATTGTGGATGCAAGGCAAGGAGAGTCTGAACAGTCACGTTTAGCTTTGGCTCTTCATCATCATTCTGAAAAATGTCACTTGAATATTTTGGGGACAATTTGTGAATGTGGTTTAAAACAATAAAAAAAGAGCAACTTCTGACACTCATTTCTTCCCTTTCATTTTATAGCTCACATCACTATTTGATCCATTTTCTGTAGGTTAGAATAATTTCAGGTCATTTTTTTAGAGCTGGTCTTATCTCTGCTGTGGGAGAGAACATAAACCAAAGGCAATAAAAGGCTCAAACACCATAGAACAAGCACACACATATCCACACGCTTTTTCAAATTCAGCCCTTTAAAATGGATACAATAAAACAACTAACTGCTCTTGCAAAATACTGTGGCTAGATCTTCAGGTAATATATATGTGTACATTGTTAAAAAAAGAAATTCAAGTCTCAGCATGCACTGACTTTTGATTTTCCAAGTGATGCTTATTGGGAGAAGTGCGTCATATTTTAATCGTAATTTTTCTTCTTTCTTAACCACCCCCTCCCACTCTAACCCTGCACAGATCACACACTCACGGCAAACAAGGACGAAAGGTGCATTTGTAATGGTTTACACTACTATTACAACATAATTTGTAATCTTCAAAGATAGAGATGTGTTTGGAATTATTTTAGGGCAAGTCCAGACAGCAGCAAAATAAATGTCAGAAATAATTCAAATCTTCAAATGGGAAATGCTCTATTTTTGTCCAAGTTTCAAATCTGCAAATTAATCTTTTGCTTACAAACAAGCATGTAAGTTAGGTATGATAAACTGGGGCTAAGCAGGCACAGGCTTGCAGGATTAGGCCCACAAAATCTGCACTTACAATAAGAGTTCTCTATTTTAAACCGTTTCTTTGTCTTGATATTTTTTCTTTTATTAAATCAGTTTTAAGAACAGGATAGTTCACCATCATGCAATAAATGCAGCTTCTTGATAGTAAAGTGTACATCTTGTAAGATTTTTTAAGTGGGTGGATTTAAACATGTTGCTGGACTAAACAAATCAAGTAAAAATTGATCAAGTAAAACCATACCAAGGCTGGAAAGGCACGATTAGCAAAATGAAAAAACTCCGAAGTTCACAGAATTCATCATATTTAAGTAGGTTTTCACACCGTGAGAAAGGAGTCAGCTTTATGTTATGAATGAAGGACACAGAATATCTTTTCCTAAAGTAAACATTTAATCAGAGAAGGGATTTTACAAGAAAAACCACAGAAAAACAGAACAAAACCCTCCACACCTCTTTCAGATGGAGAAAAAAATGTCTTTTAATTAATTTAGGAACAGACCAAAACCATTCATTGGAACTGTAATGGAATACAAACATTTATTAATACCAAGCAAGTATAAAATAACCTTTAGCATCCTGTATTATATTTCCAAGATTTAAGGCCTGAAACTCATTCCTCAGGTAGTCCTCTGGTTCTAAAAAAATTGTAGAGATTTAATTTTATTCCCTGGTACAGTGGCTCCACTTAAGTTGCTGTCACTTTTCAGGGTGATTTTCTGGCTGCCTTTAAAACCAGGAGGAACACTTCCAGTTCTCTTAAAAAAAAAAAAAAAAAAAAAAAAAAAGGAAGAAGCATATTAAAAGGGGGCAAAAAAAGGAAAAGAAAGAAAAATGGAAGAAATTGAGTACTATTTCAGTGACAGTTTGCCTGAAATCAACTCACTAACCACATTTTCTCAAAACAAATAATGGGCAATGAAGGAGAGGAGAAAATTATAAAGTGCAATAAATGCTTTTTGTACTTGTATAAGTAACACTGTAAAAAGAAAGACCACTAAGACACATAGGTTCACTCAAATAATAAAAAATATTTTCTTATCATTTTGGAAAAGAAACTCTTAAAAGTACAACACCAAACCCAAAGGAAATTCCACAACCCTGCAACGCAATGAAATTTTCATAATTTCAATATGGGTTAATATCTGCAATGATTATTGCTGTTACCAAACCTCCCCATCTCCCTAAAAAGGCACTTGCTAGAGTAGGAAAAGTAAAAGAATTTGCCTTGAGAGAAACCAACACCCAAACACTTCTTTCTTCTGGGCCTCCCTAATGCAGGAACAGGAATTTCATAATTTGTCCTGGCTGAAATATTAATTTCTCCCACATTCAGCCTCGTCTGAGGCACCAAAGCAAACAAGAACCATCTCGAAACCTCCATGCAGTGAGGAGAGCTGTCCTGCTGGAGCCTCCCGAGCTGAGGGAAGCAGATGATGTGACCCAGGGGCAGGGTTGCAGCTGGGTTTCGGGCACAGCCCAGGCACCAGCAGAGCAAACCCAGACCAGGAGCAATTCTCGTGCCCGATGGAAGCTGGGGCAAAGCCTGATCCATGCAGCCGGCTCTGGGGCAGTGCCCCGGCAGCCACGGGTGAGGAGCCTGATCGCCGCCGTCTTCTCAACACTGGTAGTGCTGCTCCTGGAAAACTTCCCCTTCCTAGTGGTGCTTTCTCAAAATACCCACGTTTGGCATATTGCTCTTGATAAAATCTTTATTGGCATCTTCCTGCACAGCCCGGCAGGAAGAGAAAGTAATTACCACTTCTGTTTCACAGCAAAACATTCCTGTGAGCTTCCCACACTTCCACAAAACTTTATAGTTTTCCAGGAATATTTTTTTCTTTTTTTCTTTAATTCTCACCAAAGAGATTCATACATTTCATTTGAATTAATGTAAGATATAATTCTGCATTAAAAACAGTTTATCAGTCAGTTCATGTGGTTTTTTTCAGTGCTCACCTCAGTGACAGGACAAATGATTTGTACACAAAAAGTAGCAACAATAATTACAAAAAAAAAAAGGGTGTTCTAGTGCAATGATAAAATTAGGTCCCTTGATCTTGCCTAAATACAGCAGAAGATTAGAACTTCCCAGACCTGAGTATCAATGAGAGTTTTGGGTGCACAACAAACAGAACTCTGAATTCCAGTTAAGCAGGGATTCTCTTGTGTGTTGGGATTCACTTGGTGGAAGGAATAGGGGGGAATATGCCTCTTCTTCTTCCCATCCCCCCTAGTTAGTTGAGAAAAATTTACATGTCGGACATATTTACTCTTAAAAATAAGAGCATTATAACAGTGGTCAGACTTTCCTGAGTTCCACCAGTTTGTGACAACTGGAGCACAGACATTTTATTCCAAAATGACAGAAAAAATGTGTAACTTTTTAACTAATGTTATTCAATAATACAATAATTTGCTAATGGTACTGTAAGTTTGGAAGCAGCCTAAAGTCAAATCTAAAGTCATGATCAAAAGAGCTTTTCAAGCTGACAAGGAACAGCTGGATAAAGACAGCAACAATCCCAGAAGTACTTAGTCTTTGGAGAACTGAATCTTAACAAGAAATCATGTGCTTTGCAATCATGTAGTTCTCATGTAGCAATATTAGTGTTCTGGTGGAGGTTAATAAGTAATGCCTGCTTTTCTAAGAATAAATTTGACCATGTCAGGACACAATTGGATCTCTAAATTTAAACTTGTTTAGAGAAACCATCCTCAGGAAAAGTACTGAACATGAAATACGTTCATATATGAACAGCGAAAATTACTGGTGCCTTTCAGTTGTTAGATACGCAATTTCTTTTACAGTTTAAAAAGTTATTTTCAAAAATAGTGTGAAAGAGAAAACTGCACACATTTGCAGCAATGCCCTGCATTGGACTACATCTTTCCAGAGATTGCTTAATTGGAATCTTACTTAGTCAATTATCTACATAATAAAGCTAATATATCTCCTATTAAAACAGTCGGCTCTATAAATTGTCAAAGTATGAAAGTGGAGTGGGACACCTAATGTCTCAGGAATTCCACAGAAATATTTCAGTTTTATTCTCCCCTCAAAGATTTTACCCACAGCCCCCATCAAGCTGCAGTTGAATTCCACTTGAGGAGAGGTCTCTATTACAGCTCAGCACCAACTGTGTTTTGCAAAACAGGAAAACTGATACCAGTTATTTAAACAAGGTAAGTCTCAGCTGGGATAAACTTTTATATATTTGGGACTCCTTTCATGCTTTCTTGATTAAAATGGGTTGTTAAGATGATATTCGCATAATCGGTCTTAATTTCCTTCTTTTAATTTTTCAGCTGGTTGGTGTTTGTTTTTCCTTTAAAAAATACAGTATTCTCTGAACACTTGAATTTGATTTTTCTGCAGGTAATCTTTCCAGAAAAAAACCCCAAAACATTGCTAAATCAAAACTTTGAAAACAAAATGTGTGTAGCAATTCAAAATGTTTTTCAAAGCACATAAAAATTACAGACAAAGTTTGAATATTTAAACATACTCTACATACAAATACGTCAAATAACAAGTTTATCACAAGTTTATGCCACGGTCCAGGATTAGGTCACATAGGAGGGATTGACTGGGATCTAAACACATAATATGGGGCAAAGTACAGATCACACCATCTATTTGTCACTTTGACTGATGAAAAGGTTTCCCATACATTTAACAGACATTTCATCTTATTAAAAAAAAAAAAAAAAAAAGATAAAATCCTTCCACCACTGAAGAAAAGAGCAAAACTTCTGTTAAAGACTCCAGCATCACCTCTCAGTCATGTTTCCATTAATGTGTTAAGCTACTATGCTGACTTCTTCCATTAATTACACTATTTAAAGAAAAAATTAAAATGAAGCAGTTGTCAGTCTTCCTGATGTTTTGGCTAGAAAACTAACATAAAGCAGCTAAAGAAGTTTTTCCTTTATATTTTGCACCCTGACAATCTGCATAAACTATCTCATTTTGTGAACACACATGTGCTGTCATTAAGAGATTGGAAGAACTACTTGCCTAGAAGTAAAGTTGACCTTGTTGATAGGATTTTGCATGATTGGAACTTCATGGTGCAGCTTTTTCAAAACATTTGAATATTGAAAGTTCAAGTCTCTAAGTTCCAGACCCTAGAAACTGTCACAAATTTGCTTGCATTACACCAGGTACTAATCTCCCCTGAAAAGAAGAGCCCCGTGGCATTCTCTGAGTTGCACATGCCAGCAAATTGAAATGCACAGAGATGTTTTCAGACAATATTTGACATAAGACAAAAAATAAAACAATAAATGAAAACAATAAATGAAAACAATAAATGAAAACAATAAATGAAAACAAGCAAAAAAGTGACAACTCAAGACACAATAAGAACTAGATAATTTAGCCATTAATGAGGCAAAATCCTTGTTCAAATTCAAGAAGTGAACAATCAATCACATACAGCCTGGCACTCTAAAGAAACAAGCAAGGACAGGTGCTCCTTGTGTGGAACAGTGTTGATATTGATCCCTATTCTTTGCCATCATAGTGATAGGCAATCATTAGAAAAGTCAAGCAGCTCAAAACTAAAGGACTGGAAAACCACCTCCCTCTGGAACCTTGACAAAATAGTTCTGAAGAAGAATTGATTAAATTCTTTTCCAAAGAAAAAGATATGGGAAATGTACAGCCAATCTAAAGCAGAGTGTAATTCACAGACAATAAAGATGACTAAGAACCTCCTCACACAGGAAGGAAGCAGTGCAATTTCAGTTCAAGAGAATGGGAGGAAATTATCCTGAGCATGCCTCATATTTGCTCCCTAATAGTCACACCTCAATATCTATCTTCCTTTAGCTCTCTGTGCTCATGCAGAGCAGCAAAAGTGATGCAGAACTCAAAACTCAGAAAGTATTCTGGGCAGGAATACTGTGTAGTATAGTAGTGTCTGTGAAGGGGACACTACTAAGAGATTTCATACCCTGTTTTATTCCAAGCCTTTTCAAGCGCATTCTGAATTTACCTAGAAAAACACATCTTGCTACAGGTTTGCCTTTTAGAATTTGGGTTTTAGCGTGTCTTCCACGCTAAAACACCATCCTGAGCCATTCACCATCCTTTCTTAATCCTCTCAGATTCCACAAGATGTACTTTGAGGGGGAAGGGGTGGGGTGGGGGAGGGGTGTAGAGAACGAACTCTGCAGAAACCATCCACCTTGCGCTTCTGAGCCCATGCCAATAGCCTGGGGTAACCCTTGACCGGAGACAGAGCCCTCTTGGCAGTCCCGCCTCCCAGAAACCCATCCAAGGGCAGCTGAGGGAGCGAAAGGGCAGCCCATAAACTTTCAAACCAAGCCGCTCTCCTCCAAAAAAGCGACTCCACATCACGGAGTGATTTTTTTTTTTTTTTTTTTAAGGAAATCCTCCCCGCGGATGAGCGGCTCTTTCCACGCGTGGTGCCAAGATCCATCCTTCCCTCGCCGGCCGCACACACGGCACTGGGCGTGTAGCCGGGGCTCTATGTAAGCCCGCCGGCGCGGCCCGGCCCCGCCACTGCCGCTGCGCTGCGCTGCGCCCGCCCGAGGCGCTCGCCGACCCCGCCGCGGCGGAGCGGGGATGCCGCCTGTCCCGGGGGCCGCGCAGCCGCCCGCGCCCGCCGCCGGCCCGCGGGCAGCCCCGCCGCGGCGGAGCAGAAAGTGAAAGTACCCGCGGCCGGCGGAGCCCCATGGGAAAGGCAAAGCGCGGCCGTCCCGCCGCCGCCTCGGACAGCGCCCCGGCCCCCCCGGGCGGGCGGGCGGCGGGGGGCTGCTGAGCCCGGCCCGGCCGCCGCGGCCCCTCTCGGCCCCTGCGCGGCGCTCCGCGGGCTGCGGGCGTCATGGGCGAGGCGGCGCCGCCACCATGACCGCGGACCCGTCGGCGCAGCTCCCCGACAGCCTCCCCACGGACCATGTTCCATGGTAAGGAGCGCGCCCCGCACCGCACCGCACCGCACCGCCCCGCTCCGCCTGCCCCGGGCTGGACCGGGCTCCGCCGCGCTGCTCCGCGCCCCCGGCCGCTCTGACTCCTCACCTGCTCCGCTGTCTCCCAGCCGTCGGCCCCGCCGTCTCGCCTGCTCTGCCGGCGCGGTGCTGCCCGGTGCCTTTTAAACCCGTGGTGACGGCCGGGGAAATTCCCAGTTTTGCTTTTTCTTTTCCCTTTCCCCCGCAGAATGAAAGTAAAAGAGACCGGTTCCCATCACGCCTGCTGCCGGGAAAGGCAGCTCGGGAGTGGCACAGGCAGCGGGACAGCGCGGGGCGGGGGACCTGCGGGAAGCATTGCTCCGCGCCCGTCCGCGCTGCACCCACCGCGGGCACCTACCTCCCGTGGGCATCTACCTTCCCGCGGGCACCTTCCTCCCGCGGGCACCTTCCTCCCGTGGGCACCTGCCTCCCGTGGGCACCTGCCTCCCGCGGGCACATTCCTGCCGTGGGCACCTTCCTGCCGTGGGCACCTTCCTGCCGTGGGCACCTGCCTCCCGTGGGCACCTTCCTACCGTGGGCACCTTCCTGCCCTGGGCACCTGCCTTCCCGTGTGCCCCTGCCTGCCGTGTGCCCCTGCCTGCCGTGGGCTCCTGCCTGCCGTGTGCCCCTGCCTGCCGTGGGCACCTTCCTGCCGTGTGGCCCTGCCTGCCGTGGGCACCTGCCTGCCGTGGGTACCTGCCTGCCGTGTGCCCCTGCCTGCCGTGGGCACCTGCCTGCCGTGGGTACCTGCCTGCCGTGTGCCCCTGCCTGCTGTGGGCTCCTGCTGCCCCGCGGGTGCGCCCCGAGCAGGTGCCGCGCAGCGCCGGGGGTGCCTCGCCCCCGGGCGGGAGCGCTCGCCCGCCCGCCCGCCCCTCCGCACGGGTCCAGCGGGACAGAGGGACAAGAACTGGCGGTGACCCGCTCCCCGCGGGGATTGCGGGATGCGGAGCGGGGCCGGGGACAGAGGGAGCCGCCCGCCGAGATTGGGGTGGGTTGTGGGGCACCGGGGCTGCTGCAAGGATCCCGCTGGGTGCGGCCGGGGACGCGCCTCGGGCTGTACGCACAGGAGAGTTTTTTAACATTAAAAACCCAAGAGGGGTTTTTTTAAGTATTTGGAAATACTGGAATACTAGCTCTTCCTGTCTTTTCTAGGAGAATTTTTGGGGCTTTCCAGATATGACTTAGGAGTTTCTGGGAGTTTACTGAAAAGATGTGTTATTACCAGTAATACACGCTCTATTCTTTTGAATTGCTGGTCATATGGAATGCCATAAACTCCCATTCTTTTGAAGTTACCTAACTTTTAAGAAAATCCCTTTCAATTTTCAGTCTACATCTCCTAGAATTTTTTATGACACTTGTCTAATTTTTTTTTCCAGAAGACTCATTTAAGAATGTCTAAAAAGATTTGATCACCATCTTGCAGTGGCTCAAGGGACTTTATGAATGTGCAACTTGTGACATGCTTTTATTCTGTAATTTCCTCATTTAAAAAGGATTTGCAATCTGTACGGGACAGAGAAAGCAAAAATGACAAAATAAAAGTGTCTTTGCATGTTTCACCTCTTATCTCCACTTGTTGCCAGACAACCAAGTTTAAAGTGATGGAATCAGTAAGGTTGTTTTAATTTAGAGGATTGCTGTTTTTGTCCCTTGAAGCATGTTTGTGAAGCAGCATATCCAAGTTGTTTGTATCACCCTATTTGCAAACAAGCATCACAGTTCATCTTTCGCACTGGAATCAAGAGGTGCAATAAGAGATTGGAAAAATGTTGCCCTTTAATTGAGTTCTTGAATGTTTTTTGTAAACATCATTTAAAATATTAAATCTTAGTCCTTTAAACTGATAAATCAACAGAGATATAGTTAGCATAGAGATTTACAAAGATAATGCTCTGTGGAAGTCAGATGTGTCCACTTGGAGCTTGAAGATCATAATAGAGTCACGTTACAGAGTTTTAAAATTTACTACATGTAAGATCTATTTAAGATTCACCAGTCAGGAAAAGCATGCATTCTTCTTTGAAGATTCATTCTGCTGTGTGTGGTGGGAGTTGGCTGGAATAGGCTGTAAATGGACTGTGTTTCTTTTAATGGCAGTAAGCATGTGGTGTGACCACAGTTCTTGCATCACAGAAGTCAGGTGGGTCAATAAAAATTATGGTCAAGTTTTATTGCTTTCTTCTTAGTTCAAAATTTCTCTCTGAGGCTGTGATTTACTAGTGATGCCCAAGTCCAGAGTTGCCCATCTCTGGAGTGCTGAACTGGCTGTACCCAACAGCCCATCCTCGCCAGAGAGGAAGGAAAATAGCAGCTGGGGCCAGGGCATCCCTTCTTCCTTTCCTGGCTGCTATCCCACAGCTCTGCGTGCAGTTGTAGTTCTTACTTGGTAGTGGAGATGGGCAGAAACAGTGCATACTCCTCCAGGACCCTGCTGGGATCTTTGCTAGTCCCCCAACATAAATTTCTAGCTTTGGATTTTTTTCCAAAACCTTCCATTTAAGCATCATCCTAGCCAGACTAGCAATAGGCCAGAGTCCAATTATGAGCTTCCTAATCAGGTATTATCATGTGCTCAGTCTCCCTCATTCCCAGTACCAGGTGAGTCACCTGCAGCCTCCTGTCAGTCCCTTCAGGCTCTTTCGATGTTTCAGTCTTTTCTCTCTGCCCATCCTTACAGAACTCATATTTTCCTGGATGTCATACAAGGACATAACACCAGGGGTCTGAGCAAAGCAAGATGGTCCATTAAAGGGAGAAACAAAGTGAGGGGTAGTGAGGGTTGCTCCAAAAGATTGCAAAATTATGCAGAGAAGGTTGTGTTACATGCTAGTAGCATGGATTTGTACATTTGGTCAGCCTGAAAATGTGCTTAAACACACCTTTGTTGTAAAGCTGTGTTCATGGGGATTTGTAGAAGTTATCAAAGGAAAAAAGGACACTCAAGATGAGATTCATCTGCAGATTAAGACACTTGAATGTCTAAACATATATGATTAAAACACTCCTCTACATATGTCTGATGTGGTTATGGTCCAATAAATGTCAGTGCTTGCATCTCAGCCTGGAGATTAATTCAGCCCAAGCAGTCACCAAGTATCTGTCCAGCTCAATAGTTGTAGGCTCTTATCCATGCTGGCTAAATAAATCATCTTTGGGTATGAGGGAGTTTAGACACCCAAAGAGTGTCTTAATCTTGAGCTGGATCCTTCCCTCAAGCAAGGCACAAGTCATTTGGTTGTACAAAGATCCCTTTTAAACTATTTTCACAGATTACAGAATGTACTGGTTAATACAGCACACACGCTGTGACATTAATATGTACCTAACTGTTCTTCTTGTAATCCAGCCTTTTTCAGATCTACCTTACCAGTTCTGCCACTGCTCCTTGTTCTGTCTCCAGTGAATTCATCTAGTTGTGCAATGGGAAATAAGACAACTGAAATCCGTGTGAAGTATGAGAATATACTAAGTCACGACATCAATGAGCTGGTAGGTAATAGCTCTTGAGCTTCCAAAAATATTGATTATTTTTAGATGCTAACAATAATAAAAGCTCTAATGTTAAAACATGATAAAAGAGCAATGTAAAATCTCACATTATGCTGGAATGGTGGTTTAGTTTGAGGGGGTGGAACAATTCAGTCACTTTAAAATCTCTGAAATCTGTGGATACTGCCTATTTGCATGTACAAATACTGTGATAGTTTTCTGTGCCTGTGCATCATGTACCATTTGGCCATAAATCATGTATTTCATTAAAAAGTACTTTTTTCTAAAGTTGTTTCATGACTACTTCTGTTAGTATATTTTTATCAAGAGAAGAAAGCATTACACAACCTGTAATTTGTTCTACTAATTAGAGACTTCTTGAGTGAAGTTTTATGTTGTCCATTGAATACAAATGCACAGAGGCACAAAATTCATATGACAGTAAAAGTTGCTTTGTATCTTAATAGGTTTCTTTGTACCTATTAGTATATCTTGTTTAGCCAACAAAAATTATCTTTTCTCATGTGTAAATCTCCTCCATTATGGCTTTATCAGCCACATTTACTGCAGCTTTGCAGAACAGTTTCATAAGTTTACTAATCCAGGTCCAAAAATTACCTTCTAACTCTTCCTCATGAATTATTAGCAATTAAAATCATCTGTCAAGAACACGTCCATGGAAGAACACTTACCACAGTTGTATTAGTAGAGGCATTACCACAAAAATGGGATTTTTCTGACAGGTTGCCACTAAATGAGAATTCACCATTCTGTTGCAGTCTTAATTCAAGATCTATTTGCATGAAATACAAATAATATACAGTGCTTTTCCAAAGGCAAAATCAGGAGTTATTGCATTTCTTGACACTCATGAACTACCACCATCCTTCAGAGCATTATGGCAGTGGTTTTCAACCTTTCTGTACCAAGACACATCAACCCTCATCTGGAAACAAAATACCTTTAGGATCAGGGAAAGATCTTTTAACATTTCGATCATATTATGTTTGTTAAGATTATGAAGAGAGAAAGTACTTCTCTGCAGTTAAATGACTTTATCCTGAATGAGGCATCACATTTGGGGAGAATATTAATGGCCGTTTTAGAATAGATTAAGTATTCCCTTTATTTTGCTGTCTTATTTTGTCATAAGACAAGTTGTCCCTAGAGAATAAAAATAAACCCTCTTGGTGAGCAGTTAGAAGATAACTGACCTATAAGAGAAAATGATATGAAGGAATAACACCCTCCGGTAGGCAGATCCTGCTGCCTCCCTGTGGTGGGGAGCCATGAGGCGCATCCCAGCCCTGCTCAAGACACAGGGTCAGGGAGTCTGGGGGACTGTCCCAGCCTGGATGGGGCAATGCCTTGCCACTGTCCTATTATAGGATGGAGCTTGATGCAGTTGGTGCCCCAGGCTGCCATCAAGGATTGGAATGGAGCAATGCCATTATTATATATATATAGGAAGTATTTTTCTCATTTTTTAGTTGCAATAAATGTTACAGAGATTTTTTAAGACATAGGGGTTTTTTTGGAAGACTGTATGAAAACTAAAATGACACTTTCCATGCCTTAATTATACCTTCCTGGATGGGGGAGATTTTTTAGTCTTTGCCAGGAGTCTAAGAGACAAATGGGACCTTCAGCATTCTCTGTTTTCAGATAGTTGTTTATAAGTCTTATCAGAGAGATAGAGTCACTGATGTGACCCAGGCATAGCACAAAGCAGAGAATGCAAGAGAAAGCCAACCTACTAAGATCACACAGTCTTTTTAAAGGTAAATCACCCAATGAAAACTTAAAACGAAAGATATTTTCAGTTTTCCACCAATGTTCAATAAATCACTTTGTCATGTAGGTAGGAATTGCGGAATTCTTTATCCAATCACCTTAAACTATTTCTTCTGCAGAATATGGAGTAATAGAAGAAGAAGAAGAAGGTCTGGAGAACAACAACAATCCTCCATTTTGAAATTTTTATTTTTTGTCTATTTACTATATTAACAAACCCAAAACCTCTAAATTTTTCACCCTGTGACAATCTTACCTAATATTCTATCACCCAGTTAACACCAGTGTAGATTCTAATTCTTCTCAGAGGGTAGGCAATTTTCTCCATGGACGAAGGTCAAAACCAGTATTGTCCAGGGGGGTAAAACCCTTCAAAACTGGCAGAGAAATATTCTCTGCACTCTGGGTTCCCACACTAAAAGTCATCAAAATAAATACATAAATAAATAAAACCTTCATGAATTAATGTTTGTGAAAACTAATGGGGAATGTACTGAGCTCTGCAGCTTTTACTTCCTAGAAGACATACACAAGCAACTACTGTGCAAGTTTCTTCTTTTTTTTTGTCTTTACTTTTTCCTGTTTAAGAGAAATTTGCCTTCTATGTGAAATCAGTGTATTTTCACTGTAAGTTAACAAGAGATATTTTGGATTCTGTGTGGGTGATAGCAACTGCCCACTAGGCACTTTCCTGCAACTACAGAGTCAGTAGCTTTCAGTCCCTGAACCTGATGTTTGGAGCAGCTATGGGTTTGCTACAGAGCCGGCTAGTGAGTTATATACTATATCTCTGTAAGGTAATTTAATTTTCACTAATGCCTTTTCTGAGGTCAGGATTTCCCTTAGGTCAGTTTAGTCACAGCCAATAAACTGCCTTCAGATGTGGTTACTGTACATAATACTAAAGGTGATCTGAGAAAACTAGTGATGATAGGAAAAACCCATAGCACTTAGTGAAAGAAGAGACAGATACATAGTTTGTGACTGCAGCAACATTTCATTCTATGGTGGTGCAAGAAAAGATGTGCATTAGCTTCCAGATGTTGGTGGTTGGGTTTTGTAATTTGGTTTTTTGTGTTTTTTTTTTCTTTGTCAGTGAATATTTGATTCTCCAAACTCTTGGTTTTGAAAACACTTTCTGGATAGAGTTCTGTTTATCTTGGATGAAATTCTGAAATACAGGCAATTTCTGCAGAAGAACTTTTAAGAATTAACTGCCTAATGTGTTTATACACATGCCTAAGTGAAGAGACCTAAAACAATACTGTCATGAGCTACCTTTTTTAAAGCCCTTTGGCTTAAGCGGATTATCTGGATACAGGCTGAAGAAGACAAAGCTTCTGTTGAGTTGGCTTCCATTGTCATCTTGATGACAAATGTGAAAGTGGAAGAAAAAACAAGAGAGGATAAACTATTGATAAAATACTACAATCAGGCAAAATACCATGTGATGATGCTTAGGCCATCATTTATTATTACATATGGCAAGTGAGTGCTACCATCTGTTTAGAGCTGAGACGTATTTATGGAGACAAACATTGACAAACACTATATTTAATGTATTTAATGTTCCAGTTCAAATGTAAGATTTAAACATTGCTCTACATTCCAAAATTTCCAAAGAACAAAGCAATTCAATAGAATATGAAGATTTAAATTGAGCAGATTTGTGTCCAGTTCTGGGCTCCCCAGTATGAGAAGAATATGGAGCTACTGGAGAGAGTCCAGCAAGGGCCCCTAAGATGCTGAAGGGACTGCAGCATCTCTCTGATGAGGAAAGGCTGAGAGAGCTGGGATTGTTCAGCCTGGAGAAGAGAAGGCTCAGAGAGATTTCATCTACGTGTAGAAATTCCTCAAGTGAGGGGGCAAAGGGCACAGAGCCAGGCTCTTATCAGCAGTGCCCAGTGACTGGACAGGGGCAGTGGGCACACACCAACACACAGGAAGCTTCTTCTGAACATCACGAAACATCTTTTCATTGTGAGTGTGACTGAGCACTGGCACAGTACTTCCATGTCTAAACATGTATGATATTTTACAGGTAAATATGTCTGCAGAGAATCGTGACAGGTGCTGCAATAATAAAAAAAATGAAAATATCAAAGTGTTCTTCTGCAATGATACTGAGGTAAAATTTAACTTTTCAGAATTTAGAGACTACAAAGTCAAATGAGTTCTTTGTACAGTCTAGTCCCTGAATAAAATAGTGTGACAGAGTAGTACTTCCTTTTAAAAGTCAAATCACAATGTTCAAGATGGTTTGCTTGTTGAATCTGGAATCATATGATGCGTCAAGTAAATTGATATTTTAAACATTTAAATATTAAGCCATTCCATATTCAAGAAATGTGGGTGTTTTTTTCTTAGAAGAAGAAAAAAATATAGAAGATTCTTTTCTATTTTTAATCCGAAACAGACACAACACCTTTTTTTTGCCAATGGAAGTAAACATTAAAATTTCCCAACCTCATTTTTATTTCTCTGTAGAAAATTATATTAGCTAAACTTTTCACTTCAGATCTGAAAGCTTTAAAATAGTAGTTTGGGCAGATCCCAAATGCCAGAAAGCGCAACTGTCAGCTGTTGCTACAGATTTTATAATGACTTGATAAAAGGACTGGCTGCAAAAATCATTTGTTTTCCTAACTGCACCAATTGATTTCATTATGGCTGTGACTTCTCCTGAACATCCTTATGCTACTATTATTACTACTAAAAATTGCTGCTTTAAATATCTTGAAGAGATGGCAGGTAAGTTAGATTAGTTATGTGTGTTATTGAAAAAGATTTGCACGATGAAAGCAAAAGAAACCAATAGTAATTGATGCAGGGTCTGGGGCTCTGTCTTGGGGTGACTATGATGTGTATCCCATATCACGGCTCTATGCCGAAAAAAATTAGTTTTGTGCCTTTAAACTGAGCTTGAGAGGGGAGGGAGAAACAAATGAACTTTTCAATGCAAAAGGTTTATCTTTTAAAGATAAACCAACATTGCAAATTAATGGTGCACAAACTTTTCAAGACATATTTTTCTTGCTCTCTTGACAGGAAATAGAATCCCTACAGAGTATGGCATGCAACATGCTCAGATTCTTTAATAAGACGAGGATCAGCAAAGCCTTTAGACGGAAAGCAGCATTTGTCTCATGTGGGACATTACAGGTTCTACAGTGCAAATGTGAAAGACCTAAAAAAGAAAAGGTGAGTTGCACTCATTCTAGTTTAACTAGGTGACTTATTTTCTAGAGCTCTTCAACTCAGACTATCTGAAAGATGCAACCATCGTGCACATGCTCCATGCTAGAGGAATTTTGCTCTGTATATCATTTGTCTTGTAGTAGACATTAAGCCCAGTACAAAGACTAAGACAATCATCTGTAAGTCTATGGTGAAGATTTCTGCTCTGGCTCAGTAGTGAAATACCCGAGTTAATTCTCCAGTGAGAGACAAAGGCCAGACTAGTGCAAAAAAGGTGTTTAAACTTCTCCAGAGTATAAAATCATAGTTGTTACTTCTCACTAACCATAAGAGCAATGTTTAATTTTATTTGTTTCAACAGTTAAGGGTGAATTTCTCTTTTCTGTAATTTCTCTGGTCTTTATTTTAACCACAATATCTCAAATTCAACAAGAACAATTAAGTATGATAATATTTGGATTTTTAGTCATTGGCAGAATCTTCTTTTTGATGTGCCACTCAGATGTAGCACAGTGATCTACAGACTACTGTAGCAAAGGAAGAGTGTTAAGTGTGGCTCAGTGTTACCTATTGAACACAAAAATATTAACCAACATCAAAAAGTCTCCACCTAGACACGAAAGGATATCATGCTTAAACAGATGCATTGAAGGCTTCATTTAACTCATTTGTTTCCTCCTTGAAGTGGAGACTTATAATCTGGGGCCAGATCTTCAAAGTAATATTGGTGTCTATATTTTGCTTTGTCACCTCTGGTGAATCCAATATTTGCGTTACATTAAAAGGTATCCCCAGAAGTCAGTGTCACCCTTGCAACTCCTGCCTAACCTCATGGATTCCTGTTTTTTATTTAAAGACCAATTAAAGTAACTTAGCAAAGAATTATGAGCAGTCATTGAATATGAACAAGAACCACAATAGTTTTGTCTGGCTGAGATCCTGAACACTAGGGCACAGCACGAGCCCCTGGAACTGGTCTATCTTGTTCCACTAGTCTCAACACATATAGGCAAAGTTTGGCTCACAATTTAATTGGCTTTATTTTCTCATTCCTTCAGACAGTGGATGATAAATTTTAAACTATCATAGAGGATGTATATGTTCTCAGTTGGACACACTGGGTTTCAGGTGTCCTTATTTGCTATGTGTTAAAGCCACGTTCTCACAGTCCCACGGGCAGGGTCTCTCCAGTATTCAGATGTAATGCAACTGGTTTGCTTCGAAAGATGGCTACAGAAATAGAATAAGCAGTTCTCAGGTAACAATACAATCTGTTCTGTTTCAGGTTTGCCCACATGTATTTAATATAGAAGATACAGAGACAGGTAGACAGTCCAAAAAGAAATGTAACCAAGAAGTTTGTGAACTGAAAGAAAATATATTTAGCCTTCGATCCTGCTGGAATAAATTTGAAAAAATAATTTCCAGGTGATTCCAGGTGAATCCTGCTCTTTTCTTTCAAAGTGGCATTACTTGGTATCTTTGCATTTTATATGCATTCTTCAAGTAAACTCGCTCGCTTATATGAACACTTTATGCCAGAATTCTGATGGAAGGCTACTGTACCTTGTTCCTGGAGAGGACAGAAATGGCTGAACCAAGCTGCTGAAGTCCACGAAGTGGATATAGAAGACCAGCATTTGAAACAAAGAACTCTGCAGAAATCTGTGTCCAACCTTTGGGCTCTGGAAACTACTTTGAATTTTCTGATTTTTCAAGTAACTTTGTAATACTGTCATATGAAAGCAACCACTTAAACGTCTACTGCAATTTATAAAAACATCTTGGAATCTGCAGGTGAAAAAAACAGCATAAAAAAGTTTCTTTATAGCTATGAAAAAGGCATCAAGGACCAAAAGTAACAATTTACCAAAGCAGCAGCTTACCTTGGATATGTTCTTCTGACACAGAAGTGTTTTCGGTATGGGTCTGATGGGTCTGCAAACTGATTTGGGTTTGGAAAACCAGGGAGAAATTTAGCTTTTTAAAAAACTTAGAAGGGTACTGACTTTTGAGAGATGCAGCATGCTTCTGCTGGCTGAAGCAGAGGCAAGACAGTGAGTGCTGTAGAAGGAGAAAAAGGAGATGCCTGAACGTAAATTTGTTCGGTTGACTGGGAACAGCACTATCCTCATGCATTTGGCCAACCCAGAGACAGCTACAGGAGGAGCTAGAATTCCTCAGCTTTGGATTATGATTTCTCATATGCAATTATTTTATATAACACGTTTTAAGATGTTAGACAAACATGACTTAAAATGTGTGAATATTGTCAGAGAATAATATATTGGCATTTAACTAATAAAGTGCTCATATTTAATTTTGAATAAATGTAAGTATTTTTATAGTTGTTTATAACTCTTTTGCAGTTTACTTTGATATAACTCCTTTGGTAATAAAATATTTGTCTTCTATGGAATTGGGCTGTTCACTTTTTGACTGCCATTACTCCTTTTTTAGGTTTTTTTCCCAGAGATAGTCAGTCATTCGAAGCACAGCTGGGGACTTCCTGTTTTAAAATACCTATTTCTTAGCTGCTTGTAACCTGCCCAGTTTAGGCAAACATTTCCATACCAGCCATCTACCTTGGACTAAATACTTCAGGAAAGCTTTAGTTAAGCCAGCCTGTTATTTCCTGGTTGAAAGTAAACTAATATAAATTGTTTTATCTGTGCTAAAAGAATTTTTCTGTAAAACTACTCTGTAAAAATTTTGGTATTCAGAACACACACCTGAAAAAGCAGTAAGATGTGCTTCAAAGGAACTGTTTGCTCAGTTGACTGTAAACAGCACTAGCCTTATGTATTTGACTGGAATAAGATCACTGTACTGAAACTGTGAGGGAAGAGGTTAAGAGCAAAGCAAGCATGCCATGCTTTCCTGGAATACACCCTCTCCAATCCCCTATCTATTTATGGTGACAATGAAGCAGGAGTTGTAACTTTGTAAAACTGTGATTGAGATTTTCACATATTCTCTTTAGCTCTTCATCTAAGAGATTGCAACTTTAACCAACACTTTAAAAAACTGAAACCAACCCCAACCAATAAATCTTTTATGGAACAGGAAAAGGAAACATTTCTCAGGATCATATGGCAGATAAGAGAACGTAACCACAGTTACAATCCCTTCTTCTGAAAGATGACCCAGGAGACTGTGGATTCAGTTGGTGAGACTGAAGAACATGTCTTCTGATATTTTTTTGCAAATTCAGGAACAGTTGAAAGCCAACACTTATTTCCTAATAACCACTTGGCAAGGAAAGGGCAATGTGCATTAAAGCAAAAATACACAGATGCAGTATTAGCTACTACGAAATTGAAAGGTCAGTCAGTTTAAACTACTTAAGCAGCAGTTCACAACATAAGTCTTGAGAGAAATAAAGCAATTCCAGGACTACCCTGGGGGAAAGACCAAGGGTAGATCCAGAGCAGAAATAGAGCGATTATGAAATAGTGGATCTTTTCTGACTACTTCTCTTAATAATATCCTGCCTGATTGTTGTTGCCAAATTTCTTGAATCACTGCTTACATGCAAACACTTAACTGCTAAATGCAGTGATTGGTGCTCTTTGGTTTGCTCCTTCCATTTGAAAACTTCCTCTTGTGTCCTGAGCTTACCAATGTAGCACTAAAGTGCTTTTCAGGAATTGGCAAAGGGATGAAAACCATGCATGGCACTACCATCATCATGCCTACCTCCCTGCCACTTTCACTTACGCATTTACGTATTTATTTGGCCATAGAAAAGTAGTAATACGAGTAGGTCAAAACCATGATTTAGGAGTACATGGAATTTATGGGAAGGTGTCAAGAATAAAAAAGTAGGTATTTAAATTAAAAGACTTTTAGCACTGTTGTTGCAAGAGGTTCAAGTTTGAGACCATCTAAGGAACCTGAAGGTGCACAAGCCCATAGTTCTGAGGGAACTGGCAGAATTGACTAAGTCACTATACATCATACTTGAGAAGACATGGTAGTCCAGTCCCTTTGGATGGCATCCAGTCCTCCTGGTGTATCAACTGCATTGCTCAGCTTTATGTCATCTGCAAACTTGCTCAGGGTGCACTTGATCTCACTGTGTCATTGATGAAGATATTAAAAGAGCACCAGTCCCAAGAGTCCTGAGGGACAGCATTTGTTACCAGCCTCCACCTGGACACAGAGACACTGACCACAACTTTCTGGCTGCATCCATCCAGTCAATTCCTTTTCCACTGCATAGTCTACCCTTCAAATCTGTATCTCTCCAAGTAAACTAAAGAGCTCAGTAAAAGGAAGTTCCCCTAAAAAAAACAGGAATGAAAAGAGGAATTGATTTCTATTCATCCATATTTAGCCAAAAAACATCAGCAATCCAAACCCTTATTGTAATTTCTGCTCACGTAAATGAACTTCTGAAGAAAAATACAAACATCTGGTTTATTTCTTAATAATTTAATCAACAAAACAGTGCTCAAATGTCATGAAGGAGAACAAACCCAGATCAAGCTTAAGTTTATTATCCCTTATAGTTTTATTATTAAGGGAAAAAAAAAATGAAACACTACAGATGTCACAGTGATGAGTTCTACATAAACTAAATTCTCAGCACAGTTGGAGAAATAGAGGAGATAAAGAGTTAAGTTTATATAAGCAGATCACACTGATTTAAATATCTGGTATGTTTTTCAAGATGACTTAGGAATCCAAATCTCATCTCACTCAATTTAAAAGCCCTATTCGTTGTGTACCTGAGATCAGACATCACAATATTCATAAGGCTGAAATTATATTACCTACCTGTATGCTATGTTATTTAAGATAATTTCACATTTTGACTACAAAAATCTGCGCATCACAAGAAGTTTTATTGGCATATTTGCTTTATTGTTAACAAGTGGCAAATTAGCATTAGGTATAGATTTACATTTATTAATTAAAACAGAACCGACACTTTAAAATAAACATAATATACGAAATAAGATGCAAACAAACCCAAGAATTCTGGCAAAATGAACCTCACTGGATGGTCACAAACAAATACTCCACATACTGAGGGGCAAGGCAAACATAATAAATGCAATGATGAAAGAAATAATCACCTCCAACACATGAATGAACACGCCATTCAAAAATATGTAACAACAATAAATAAACTTATGTAGATAAACATATTAAATGTCACACGAAGGATGAACACCAAGAGTTAGAATGATCATATAAAGTAGGTTTTATAACAGTTGTAGCGAACTCAGCACTTCACAGATCCCACCCAAATCCATTCATAGCTCTGCCAGAAAGCCAAATAGAAATATAGAACTATGGTAAACCATGCACTTCTATTCAGAACGTGGGTTCAATATTCAGCTATATTAAACTGAGTATTTGATTTGCTGACTCAAATGTTCAAATTGGGGAAATTTAATTTCCCTACTGATCATTTTTGTAAAGAACAAACACTAATTAACAGAAAATATGAAGAAACTGTTTTCTGGCAAGATGAAGTGGAATGGGACTAAACAGGATCCTCCAGAAATGTGTATTATTCTGGAATGACATAACACCAAAAAACCAAACCCAAAACAAAAAAAAACTACTATGCAAGAGTAATCTCTTATACTGTGAATACTGGAACGAAAATATCAACCAAGTAACTACTGAATTCAGCTAATGGAGTCTTTTACTTAACACTTCTTCCAACAACACTATTAGGTCACTCAAACCTTACTTAGCAAGTTGGCAAAAAACCAACCAAACCAACCAGCAACAAAACAATCACAAGTTGGAGAAAGCTGTACTTGAAAGGCAATAAAACCATTTTCACCAGTCACTAAAACAAGTTTTACCAAAGATGAAAATTCTACCTTCTCATACAACCCATACAACTATTCATAGCTTAGTCAAACTGGACAGAAGTAAAACTGAAAAAAGTGCTCTTACTAAACACAAAATTTTCAGCCAGGATTAAAAACACTCATAACAGGTTTGTTCTTTGCAGATATACAAAGTCTATGTGATGGAAACTAGCACTTCTTGTGACCTCTGTAATACATAGACAATACAAATTAATTTTATATGCAGACTAATTACATAGTCTGCATCAGTGTGCACATATCTTGTTTATTAGCATTTAAAGTATTGCAGTCAAACCTCCTTCCACTGACTCAGTGAGCAGGCATCACAGAAACGCTCTCCCTGCATTTCAGGCACTAACTCTCAGCTGTGATGGTGAACTAGGAGCTAGTCCCTTGCAGATGACAGAGAACTTCCATGATGCATAAAGACTGGTTCAGGTGCTATAATAAAATTTGGAGTTCCCATCCTGTGAAGGCGCAGGACGCGTGGCTGCACGGGAGCAGCCGCTGGCCCAGCACCGCAGGAGAGGCTCAGCACCAGAGCACCATGGAGAGCTCCCCCTGCCTGCCGCCCTCCCGGCCAGGGAGCTCCCAGGTGGAGCTTCCCCACTCCCCCCAGGGAGGTCAAGGGCTCTTCAAGTCTCTTTGGCAAATTTGAAAAATCTTGCCTGTATGTTCATTTCATAGTTACAACCTGAAATGGGGGTGAAGCACCTCCCTGTGCCCACCTCCCTGCAGTGGTGTATAAGACTAATTATCCATATAAAGACATATTTGAATTGCTGTATATTTAGAGATTCCACTTCTGAAACTACCTAGGGTGTGGGCATCATGCATAAATATAAGCCTCTGTAAGGTACATCATATAGAGATTAAGCTATATGCTATGCTGTTTTTACTGTTGAAGCTAGTATTTTTCATAACTCCATTGCACTTCTATCAGCATAGTTCCAATGATCCTGCACTACTTCCTGGCACAGAGAGGTTCTTTGTATAAGACAGGATCACAAAAGTAGAATGGGAATGCAAACTCCCTCGGGCCAAACATCAAAACCAGCCTCTTCCTTTAAATGGAATTTAACCTTTGACCTTTATTTCCCCCCCTTTCTTTAATAAATGGAAGACCCTTACTAAGAACATTAGGAAGATAAAATGGCAGACAGTAAAAGAAAATCTGTCATAGGGTTAAGACATTGGTATAGGAATAGGAATCATCACAACGACTGCATCACTAAATTTCACTAAAAACAGACAGTGCATAGTCCATGTTTTCTCCTCTCATGAAAACCAAGGCATAAAGGCGTGGGGAACACTAGGGCAAGAGGGTTTGGATGTCGATCACCAATAAATTAAATCTGGGAACTTCCTGACACACGTAATACACTGAAGATTGACAATTCAGCCCAACTCCCTAAATTTTTTTTTTCTTTAAATATAACAAATTTGTTTCCCACATTCAGTTCTGCAGGGACATAAAGAAAACCAATCTACTGTTTCGTATAAACATCCATTGAGATGGAATTACAATGATCTGTGCTGGTAACTTGAGTAATACAGGTTAAGGTCTGTAACACCACAGACTCAGAAACCTATGCCATTCACTAACAAAACCAGTAGGGATAAACACAAAACATACTGGGCCTCTCATAAGTCTTACCATACAGCAACATACTACACAGTCAAGAAGAATTTCGTCGTCTGCTTATATTTACTGTAGATTACAACACACACACATTATCCAATGTTACTATCAACAATCAATTATGTTTCATAGACCTTCTTTGTAAGGCCAAATTAAAAGATCAGTTTTAAAAACCTTTGTTTCTGTTCAGGTTAATTCCCTATCTAATCTTCATGATAAATCACAGAAGTGTAAATGAAACAAACGATGTGCTACTCAAGTAATTTACTAAATGCTGCATTGAAAGCAAAGAGTCTCACAAACAGCTCATAAAGCAGAATATACGGTAACTGTATGAGGATTGATTTGAAACTAGGAAATCTGCCACCTACAATTCAAAGGAAAAACAGTCAATATGTTTTTTCCTACAGTTACAATAATCCTGGACAATCTGAAAGGTATTTAGTACCATACTAAACACTCCCTTTGTAGAAAGCATTTTTAATACATGGTAAAATGCATTTTCGAGCAGAAACAACTGAAAATTTGTCAGGTCAGAGTAGATTCGCTATCTAATCAAACCTATTCTGGACTGGTATCTTTGCTGATGGACTCTCAGCTCGCAATAGTTCAGTCGGCAGACATCCATGGCCCATGTCCAGGGCAATTTTTCCAAAGCAGGCTTATCTATGGAAAGAACACAGAATTCCAGTTTTTCCAAGTATAGATATAAATGTGCCATAATACGGATCCTAGAATCTAAACTACCTAGAAAATAAATTGCTAGGATTTGTCAGTTCTAACTATCATTACCAGTCATCCATCCTATCACGCTCGGTAGCTAGCTTACACCAATTATAATAAGACTACACTGGATGAAGGATAATTTAAAAAAAATTGCATAAAAAGTGCAAGACACATTGAATTAATTTCAAAACATCAATAGCTTGTGGCCTGCAATGTAACTGCATCAAGTCTCTTAAATTTGTCATTCTCTTAGACTGGTATCTGCTTTGAAGATGCTTTTCTTCAATTACACTTTCTTCCAAATTTGCCCCATTGATAATCACAATTTTTGAGAATGCAAGCAATGACCATAACACTATAATGGAACACTATGTTATATTTTGTGTAAGTTACAAAGAAATTAAATGAATTGAAACGAATGGTGTTTGTGAGCTCCAAGTACCAGTTTCTGACAAAAAAATGTATTTACTGTGGGAAAGGCACAGTTGTTTCAGATTGTTCTGTCACGCATAATGAAGATGGTACAAGTACTTCAAAGCAAAACTTCACAAAATAAATTACTACATTAAGATACAAGTTAAGTGATTTGCCTTGTGAATGATTTTAGTATCCTGTGTATTTATTAAAAAACCCAACAACTTCAAGTCTCTCCCTTCTTCCCAATGGATTAATGTGGTCTATTACTAACTTCAAGAGATTGCTATTCTGAGATCAGGAGTACGCAAAACTGCAAAAAGAAAAATTGCAACGTCAGGTATTGACTCACAAACCTGTGAAGCACAGTTACTCCCCTATGCATCCATATGTGTAAGCTGTGCTATTTTCACAGGAATAAGAATAAAAAAGAGTCACTACTTACATGAAGATCTACTGCTCTAATAGCATTCATTTTTACAGAATATTTTTTTTGGTATTGGATACATTAAGAAGGCTGTTTTCAAAATAAGAATTCAGCATTTAAGTAGTATAAGCATAGACTTCAACTTTCCTTCAGGAAATGAGGGAAGAGAAAAAAAAATGAGCAAGACCTTTGGAAATAGGACAAAGACAAAGCACAACACCTTTAGATATGCTAGTCATGGTGGAGCACAGGAGGAAGACGACAAGTATTTCAAAACAAAAGGAACTTTATAAAATGAATCATAATAAAATGAATACCGTATTTTTCCTTATAAATAGATAAAAATATGAACATGTTCTTACTGAAAAACAAAACATGGAAAGCCACAAAAAGAAAATCTTGCCATTCTTCTTACATGCAAAGAGAATTCTCAGGTAGTCTTTCCACTTTGATTCTTTAAAAAATCCTAGGAAGCAACTGGAAAGTCCAATTAGCATATTAATGTTAAAGAGTTTAAAGTTCCAGACTTTTTACACTTTTATCCAGGAATTTATACAGAGTTGCTCATGGTGTTTTCACTTAGAATACAGCATCTAAATTACTGTTAGAGATGAAGGAAATACCTCCACAGGGAAACTTTTGAAGCCCAAGTTGTTAGTGGCTAGTTCCCTCCAGGTAAGTATTACCCTACATAAGTGATTTAAAAAATCCTTTGTCTAGTAGGATTTACAAAAAAAATAACATTGAACCACTTCTGCTACCTAGCTTACTTAACACATTTTTACCTTAATTTTAAATATTTTCAACAAAGAGTAAAGAGTATTTCCTTGAATGGCACAGTTTTAGGTAGCTGCTATTTTAATATACAGTATATATATTTGTTTATAAATAACTGTGTAACCAGAAGATTGCACTCAGAAAATTACAAAATGGTGTTTCGACGTTTGCAGCATGAAGTCTAACTGGATGGAGTGCTCAAGCTTTCCATGCAACAGTACCTAGCAGATGTTCCAATTTCTTGTTTTCTTTCAGCTTTTAAGAACGCCTTCACACAACCATTCTTCGAATTCCACACTCACAGCAGAACTTCGCCCATTCCACTGGATACTTTGTTCCACATTCATGGCAGAACTTGGATAACTGTACAGGTGAAATTCCTTCGCTGCTTTTTGCACTTCCTCCATTGACTGAAGATGGGCAGTCTCTACTGTCATACCCAGTCTTCCCGTCAGACCTGAAAGTTCCCAGATGAAGAATATTCTCTGTAAACCAGTTCAGTGTAACTTGATGTACAGTTAGTCTAATCCTTGCAATGAATATAGTTATTGTTACTGTCATTTTCATGCCTGCACTTCCTATTTACAGTGTTATATCCCATACATATCTCCAGATACCCAACTTCCCTGCAAGAAAACAAAAAACACCAAAGTTCTAGGAGCAGGATCAAATATTTCATTGATTACTTAGATTCACTGGAGTGTTTGAACTTAAAACTTAGCGTGTCAAAAAAAGAAAGGCTAAACCAGCAATACAATTTTCATCCTACCCTTTAAAAGGGTAAGACAAGACAATTTGTGTGCTTAGCATGCAGATTTCATTCAGTTTCTACTGAAAGAATATTTTCTTATTTTTTCAACAGCTCCCAAGTGGTTTTTGACATTTCTAACAGGGTCTTCTGTGCACATCTGAGATAGCTGATGACAAAGGTGTGCTGTCAGATGATAAACATGAAATATATTGAGCACCTCAAACTAGCCAAATAATATTGATCATCTATTAACTGCAGAGAATAATACATTCCCCAGCTTCCTTCAATGAAGGCTCTATTGATGACAAAATCCATGAAGTTAAAAGCTACCTTAAGGAAATGTCTGAATTGCTAGTTTTTCTTCTGTTTGTTAAAGCACCCGTGCTCATGGCTCTTGCCACACTAGGAGGGGTCGACGTCCGGGTTTTTGTTGCGCCCCTAAAATAGAAGAAATACCTGATGATTTATACACACACAGAGAAATACATGCAAGAATATGCATTTTCAAATTATATATATATTCATATATATAATATCTATAAAAGTGCATCAATCTACACATTAGTTCATTGTATGAAAAATAACTAATTTCCTACCAAAGCAAACAGAGGAGCTTTGGCATGAACTTGCATGGTTTGAACTGTTAGGACTTGAATCTTACAATGACAAATTAAATGAAACAGCAAGTCCCTTCCTGTTCACGTGGCTCACTTTCTAACAGGTAGATCCTGCACTACTGGTTGCTCAGTACATTCTAATGTCTACATTGACAAATTATAAGTCACTTTTTAGGACTGGCAGGTCTTTCAGAAAAATAGAGAGCAGCTGACTGCAGGTTTTAATACTTTAAGATCTGTAGAAAGGATAACATTCTCAATACTTTGTGACCAATACGAAGTTAGTCAACAAGACCTTTTTCTTCTCATATAATGCTGTAAATCCTTTTTCTTCAAAGCATAATTATATTTATGAATATAAATAGAAGGAGAAGAAAGAAAGTGCATCCAGCTGGGCATTAGGGCCTCAATTTTTTCTGAATTGTCACAGTGTTCCTAAAGTTGGCATCGATAACATGATATGAAAACTGCTTTCCTCAGGACTCATGAGTTTTAGGAGAAGCCAGTATACAATGAACAGCACATCCCAAACATTGAGAACATCTTGCTGCTTGCTTTGATGAGCAGAGAAACATCAGAATCCCCTGAAAAATCTGAGTGGCACTAAGAAAAATAAATAGGAAGGGGCATTGTTTTATCTTCAGTGATTGAGGACAGAAGTTTTCATCGCTGCTCAAAAGAATTACCATTCACTGGGATTTCTTCTTCTTTGGCAAATCTTCAGACAATGACATCTTGTGCATGACCAAGTTTTTCTGTTCTCAATCTTGAACCCCAATGCATAAATGAAATTTAAGTTGGGACTCACTCAAGGACATTAAAAAAAAATTAAAACAAGACTCCATTAAAAAAATTAGTCACCAAGAGACCATTCATTCCCTTCAGGTAAACCTAACTGCTCCTTTCAGAATTATGAACTATCTGGTCTTCATTTGGTTTTCAAAACACATATAAGGAAATGCATTCAACTCCAGTTTCAAATCCAACAGTGACACAACTGAGGAACATGTAATAACTCCTGAATTACAGACACGCTGCATAAAACATTTCTCCCTTCATGTCATAAACATGGAATAAAGATGGCTTTCCAGCTCCTTCTATCACTTCAACCAGTGGAAAAGTGATCAAATAATTAAGCACAAAGGTGGAAATTGGCAACTAAATTTAAAATTAAATAAACTGAAATTATATCTAAGTATTCAAGTCTAACAAGAATGGCTTCTACATGGAACAGGTAGAGTGGAATGATCAAAGATTATGGATCACTGGGCAGAATACTAACCTTCTCCATTAGTTTTCCTGCCTGCCCCCTGATTTAGCAAGGAGATTCTAAAGATGGACTCAACTGAAAAAAAAAATACTGTGCAGACTGAAAGGCACTGCATCAGTTATATCAGAATTAAAACTTACTGAAAGTTATGTCAATCGTTCAGAAGTTACAGAATTCCAGAATAAAAGTTCTAAATGTAACATAAATTACACTGCTATGATGTACAGATGCTAAATACTCATCTTGTGCTATTTTCCCCATCTCATTATACAATCAAGAGAGACCTTTGCTTGTAATTGAGTAAAACTCATTAGAGCTCAATAGTACAAAGAACATACTGGACTGTTACTTTACCTATTACTGAAGACAGAAAAGCATATAAAGGAAAGTTCAACTGTACACATAGAAATATTATGGGATCATCATGGATCAGGGATGATCAGGCAATGAAGCAAAGAACAGAAATGTGTGTCAGTTCCTGTTTAGACAGCTCCATGTAATTAAAAAAAAAATCAAATTTATTACTGACAGTTTTCTCAGGATTTTCACCTTGGGACCAACATACTACTTTTTCAAAACTAGCAGCATTAATTTCTAAATTGAAGTCTCTTCAGAGTGTACTTTGAATCAGTTTTGAACATCATGTTACGAATCCTAGATATTTGAAATAAATTGACGTGAAAACCAGTCCACTACTCTTTCCTGTATTTCCACTGTATCATACAACCTTCATCCCACTAGGTACTCTGAAAATTCACCTGCTGCTTCAGTACTTAGTGTATATTAAAGAAATTTCAGAGAAATCAGTGTCTTGAAACAGCATTTAGGCCACTGACTGAGCTGGGGAGGGGAGGAAATCGAAATATTAAAAAGCCACATTCAAAGTGCACAGTCCACCCTGTATATCAAAGGAGGCAAAGTCTCATGAACAGATAAAACATCACTTATTAAAGGTTTAACAGGACATCTCCATTCCAAGACGTTTAAACACAGCTTTCTGCATAATTTCTGCAGTCTTTTTGCACAACTAATTTTCTAAAAATATAGAAGAAACCCCAAATATATTTTCAGACTAGAAACTTTCCTTCCAACCTTATCCATTCTGTGATTTCTGTCATTTTTGGTAAGTAAATCAATATAAGGAATAAGCTGCCACTGTCTACAACTTTATTCAGCCCAAATCTAGACACATTAGCATCAGGTTTCATTTATGTTTGGTGAAAAATCTTGAAATTGCTTCCTTAAGTAGCAATCTGATCTCTAGAGACAGATGTTTCCCAACAAAGTCAGATATTTTTGGTTATTTCAACTTGTGCCACCACAGCTTGGTTTCTCCTGATTTGCCCCATCTCTGCCTTCTCTATCTACTTGACCACTTCCGTTGTTTTTCCTGTTTGGTTGGGTTTTGTGTTTTGTTTTTAGAAAGCTATAAATCCCTGCTCTATGCTGTATCACATGGAGTATGAATTGAGCTTGACAGCAGATGAGGCTGTGTACCAATACCAGCCGGAACTCTTAAAATCTAGACATACTTTAAAGATATTTCTTATCCACTCTCTATTTAAAAAAAAGTAAGATTGAGAGTGACTTCCCTTCCTAAAGCAGCTCATGTTGTACATCTAGTTGAATTATCACTGCTTGCAAAATAAAAATCTGAAAGTAATTTGTGAAAGAAGCTTGTCTTTTTCTAAGCACGCATTCATGATTTGATTGAATTCTATCACAAAATACTAATACATAAAGCTTGCTTCCTAGACAGAGTGTTTTCAAATATTCTTGACAGCTGTCATTGCTACCCACAACTGCTCATAGTTCTGTGCAAAGTCATAAATAACTTTCTGCTGACTAGTGGCATGCATCCCAAAGTCCAGAAACCTCTGCCATAAACTGAAACAATCCACATGGCTATGCTGAATTTATGAATGGTTAGGAACTATTCACACTTGCTGAATGCTGTTGACATGCAACATACTGAATAACCTACTACAAGTAAGGCAGATTTAATTCTTGAACTCAGTAGATACCTGAGGAAGAACAACAGGAACGTTATGAAAAGCAGGTAAGAAGTGCCTAAAGAATTAAAATTAAAGAATTTCTCTCAAGAAGAAGAATCAAATCACTGATCTATGGATAGGGACTATTTTAAGCAATTGTAGTAACTCATTAAGCTAAATTTGCAACACCTTAACAATCTATTGCAAAATTAAAAACTGAGCTATTTTTTCATGGTTCAGAGGACTTATAACTCTAACCAAACATGCAAAGGAGTAAATAAAAACACAATTAAATTCTGTTTGTCTAAAAAGAGCTCCCATTCCTTTCATTGCTTTTGCTTCTTCAGATAAAAACCAAAGTCAAATATTCTGTCCCTTTCTCAAAGACACTAAAGCTTTGGTTACAGCATTAAGAGATTCAGACACATTTCTACTACGTAAAGCAATACATTTCATGTATGTGCCACATAATTCATTACTTATTTCTCTTTTACAATATGAAAAAGCAGCCTATTTGAATTTGGCATCTTCCAAAATATATCAAAGCCTTAACTACAATTTAGTATCTATTTCCTTTTTAAAAGATTAGAATAATTGGAATAACCTTCCCTCCAAACTTAGATCTTATAAAGATTTCTGGATATTCAGAAGTCTTTATATGAGTTAAGTTAGACTTAACCAAAGACTTTACCTTTCATTACAAAGTCTGCCTTTCTCATGTTTTTGGACCATCACATCTACCATACAGATGTAGGAATTAGAGAAATATTTGATCCTAAGAGAATAAAATTACTTTGTCAAAAACCAGTACAGTTATCAGGCTTAAATGCTTACTTCAGCTTTGCATCATGCAAATCAGTTTTATCTCGGGTTTAGAAAGACACAAGTTCATTAATCTGTAATCAAGCACTGACAGAAGAAATCAAATCTGAGGGAAACCTTTGTCTTCCCTGTCCTACTATGAAGCTGTTTACCTCACACTAATTATATAATCTATTCTTCTCCCACAGCATTTTTATTGAAGACATACTGGGCACCTGATGTTTGTCAAGGACATACGCCTCTGCTTAGGAGAAACATTTTTGCAAAATAGATAAACCACACTGATTTTTTTAATACTTACTTCTTTACAGGCAACAACTCATTTGGCCTTTTGATGGTACTGTCTATTTTTGTATCAGTGTCATAAAACCTTTGCACATCTCCTCAAGTTTGCAGTGGTGGGCCTAACTTGTCCATCTTACTATTAAAATATATAAAGGGGTGCTCATAAGGACAGCGCTAAATTGCTATTCAAATATTCTTGACAGCTGTCATTGTTACCCACAACAGCTCATAGTTCTGTGCAGTCATAAATAACTTTCTGCTGAAAAAAAGCAAAAAAAAGAAATTAAATATACTCACAATTCTATACTTATATTACCAAAGAAATCCCATTGACTTGGAAAAAAAGTACAAATCAGACTTTAATTATCCAGCAAACAAAAGGGTTTCTTCTTGTTTTGATGATGAATGGATTTCAAAGGCATTGGATTAGATTTCCAATACATTTTTAAAATCCTTTTTCAAACAAAATATTAATGCCAGTTATCTTCACACTCTGCACAATGTACTCACATTTGGTCTCTTTTAAGAACAGCTTTCATGATGTCATACAACATCAGGAAAGGAGGGCTCATAATTACAAGTCATAGTAAATTTAAAACATTAGAAAATAACAGATATATAAGTACAAGCCTCCTTAAATTTAGAATTAGCAAGAAGACAAATTTTTCCTTTTTTCTGTTTTTTTGTTTCGGAAAGGCAGAATAGAGGACAGCCTGAAAGAAACCCAGCTTTGTTTTAACAACAAAAACCCCATTCGCAACAGACAGTACTACATACACAGCCAATACTTTATTACTTTTTAATTTTACTAGTATGGATAACATTTCCAAACCAAAAAGAATAAATCAAAAAAACAAATGTAAAAAACATTTTTAAAAAAGTCAACTAACAAAATAATTAAAAAAAAATTCCTCATTCACATCATCATAAGGAAAACTGTAGCTTTTCAGAAATCACAACTTAGATTAGAAAATTAGATCTTCAAGTTAAGTTCTGAATTTTTATCATCTTATCATCATAAAGTAAAACCTACAAATAGCCTCCCAAACAGATCTTCTAGTTCAAACTAATTAACTCCTCTTTGACCCAATATATACTCTTTACATACTCCCAAGAAACTGAGACACAAGATTGAGGTCTCCGACACTGCAAAACACATATTCCAACCTAACATGATTTTCTTCGTTATTTTTTAACTTTAGAAAATCATCAGCATAATCTGTGAACTCCAGGCACATACAGAGTAGAACACCAAAGTAATATCCAGGAAGCAGTCATAATACTATCAAAATAAAGAACTACAGTATTCTTTCACACCTTAACAAAACCAAAACCCCAAAGCTGACAGCCTTTTCACATTCTAATGAAAAAAACCATGATCACAAGAATTTTTTGAAATGCAAAGATCTCCAAGATGACTCCTTACATACCTTGATTTCTTTGAACAGAGCCCTGTAAGTTGTGGCATTCATAAAAGGAACAAACTGTTTTAAAAAGCTAACGTTTTTAAAGGCTACAAATGCATTATGGCAAACATGGAAGTGGAATTTAAAATTTACTGTTATTGATTTGGTGCGCCGCTCATATTGTATTTCAGCTGTAAAACAGTCGTGGATGTGTCACTAACAGACTTATTTCCCAGGAGGGAAATATTAACATTAGAGTGTATGTCTTATCCCCAAAATAAAATATAAATTACAAATTCAATTCTACGAGTTCATTTGCCATATTAAAAAATATAATTTTCCAAGTCCTATTAAAAAAACAAACAAACAAACTTAACTGTTCACAAATGAAATATGTACTGAGAATTATGGCTGCAAACAGTTGTGTCACATTCTGCTGGGCAAAACAGTTTGCATGTGGGTGTGGAGCTCACCTGTTTGATTACCCTTAGGTCAGGAAGAACCTACCCAATTTTTTCTCCTGAACATATGATTACTTCTGGCAGCTTACAACTGCCATATACCTCAAGAAATACAGGACACTGCTAACCTTTATACTATTATAAAATACATATCAAACATGGGTTCATAACACGATATCAAATTATAAGCCTAATGACAACTTATGCAGAATTTTCCTTTTAGTTCTTCAATATCAAAAAGATAACCTATTTTCACCCAAATGAATGGAGATTTTCCTAATGACTACAACAGTCAGGCTACTCTTGTACTCTTGCTTCTCTACCACCCAGAAATGATGCCCTTAGGCAACACTTTCATTCATGCTGGAAGAACTGTCCGTGTTCTTATTCTGTCCAGGCAGAAAAAGAAACCTCATAGCAGAACTCAGCTGACACATCCTGATCTACACGTACAAAGTAAGCCTCACTGGCACTAAAATAGCTTGTGTTGATGAGACTGTGCTGGGCCCTCTCAGTAGCGCTTTACTTGGAGAGCAGACAGGAGAATTCAACATTTAAAAAAAAAAAAAAACGGACACCGCATAGTAACAGTAACTAACAGTGAGTGAGCTCATAAGACAGGGTTCCGTTCCCGCTCACACAAAACAGAAGTGCACGCTGCGATGCCGCACTCGAGGTTCGCCGGCGCTGAACTCCGAGCTGCCGCCCCTTCCCCGCGCAGCCCCGGGCAAGGCCCGGCCCGGCGGCAGCGCTGCGGCAGCGCCCCCTGGCGGGCCCGGCACTGAGGGCCCGGCCCAGCGTCACCGCCCGCCCCTCCGCGCATCCCGGCGGGAGCAGCGACCGCGGAGGGCAGCAGCGGCCCATCCCATCGCCCTCTCCAGCCCACACAGAATCCATCCTTGATACTGCACAATGTAATTGTAATTCTACTATTAAGCCTCTCTACTAGTGCCTCTCTGGCAAATCCGGAATTACAACGATCTGGGCAAAGGTGGATGGTTACACACTTAAGTAAGATCTAAAGAAACCCCAGCAGTTAGTTTACCTTAGTGCAAACTGCAAGAACTTGTTTCTTACAGCAAAACCTGCAATTTAACCTGGCCAAAATGTGTGTAGGCTCTTTAACATTTGTCAAGGAGAAAAGAAAAAGTGATTGCTTACCATTCCATTTAAAAGATTGCCCTTAAAACAATCCCCACACACAACACTGCTCAGTAAATTGTTTCACCAACAACTCAGAAAGAACATGACACCTTATCTTACAGCATAAGCTCTCTCTGACTTAGCTATAAAAGAATCCCAGATCTTACACTAAGGCTTGTCATTCTTCTGGTTAAATCATAATGTAGTACCAAAAGAAATAAATCTTGTTTAATCCTACTGAAGGTTAATGTTCAAAGGTTCTTTTGTTTTAGAAAATAATTCCAGCTGCGTTTAGCTACAGCCTAAATTATACGATAATTTAATGTTTAAAATCTGTCACTGCAGTATTAACTATTTTCACTCTGATGTACGACATTGACTGTTGGTGTCTCAATCCCAGCTTTGGCACCATTTTGTAGGTATTTCAACAGAACCCGATATATTTCCCCCTCATGCCCCCAGTACTAAGGCAGAAGTTGAGACAATTAAGGCCAAAATGGTCACCAGTGACCAATCTGAGGAACCTAACTCTTCCATGTTGTAACTGATCCTATACTTCTTTGCTTCAACATACCTTCTGACAAATTTGAAGAAGAAGAGAATGCAATGAAGCTAAAAAAAGAAATGGCAGGTCACAGATACAACACTCGGAAATGAGACACATTTAACTGCATACATATGGAAGACTGGTTAGTATGAGCAGCAAATATCATAAGGGCTAGTTAGAAAACAAGAGAACAATGTTTTTAGTGCAAAAAAGAAGGGCTGCAGGCAGAAACACACTCATCACATCCATACTCTTAAAATCTGGAAATTGTGTAGGTAATTGAGGTTATAAGCCAAGCTAACATTTACTGCCTTTCAGCAGAGATCATTACCTAGAGCTGTGCCAACCAGAAGCCATCTATTTGTGCTTAGCACAATGCATAAACAGAGAGAATCTGGGCAAACATCTCCCCAGCTGCTATTTGGCTTCATCATGTCACAGTTCTTTCTCCAAGCAGAGGAGGAGAAAATGGAAGACTACAGAAAACAAAGTCCAGTAAGCAATTGTGGAAAACTGCCAGACTTACTATGTCAAGATATAGAGATGCTGTGAGTTTGTGGAGAATTCATGAGGCTGTTTGGGCAAAAATGTGAGCTAAGCCACTCGCTTTTCTTGCACCAGGATGGACCAAGGCTTAACATCTGAACGATGCCTGGAGTGAGGCAGAGCCTCACAGCCCATTGGTGTCTCAGTGAAGCACAGGAGTGCACCCAGGCCTCGGTAGCAGCCTCACTCCCCCTTATCCATGCACAACCAGCCTCCGCTACAAGTCTGTTCCTTTGGGAAGATAATGATGTGAGGTTCTAACAGCTGATGGGAGTAATGTCAAGTGGCCTTCACTGCTCCCTCACCTGGTGGAGGATGACAGTGAACTATTAGGGATCTGTGCTTTGTTACAACCAATTCAGTCAAAGGCATCCAAACATAATTAACACATTGGAAAATGGACCCACTAATATAAAAATGAGAAAAAAGCTGCCTCCCCACCTACTAGGACCACAGCAACTGGTAAACCAATTCTAGCTGGCAATAGTCACACCTCCATTTTTCCAAAAAGTCTAAAATTGGTGTTTGAAATCCTCCATTTTTAGAGTATGAGAACATGACCTTACTTCATGGACAATGGGTTTGCTCCTCTCTCCCCTCCCCAAAGCAGGGATGACTCTTTGGTAAGATTTGTGTCTCTGGCTGCATCAAGAGCATAGCTGGGAACAGTTATACATAGCACTGTACACTTACATTTTGTAGATCTAGTGCATTTATCACCAGCAATCTAACAAGAGTCAACAATCTACTGCTCAATAAACAACATTATTTGTGAATCTGGAATTGTAAAAGTTCTTATTGAACATAACCAGACATAGTGCCTAACTGGTTATAGTCAGAAATTAAGCCAAGCTGCACCCAGCTCCCCTGATCTCTGAGGAATAGCTGGAGCACAAGGGGGTTAATTTTCTACCAAATTTCATATGCTTATTGCAACAGCAACTGACAGGTAAAATTAGATAGAACTTCCTTGTTAACAAGTGAAGACCAAAATTGCTGCACCCTCAGAGACAAATACAGATTTCAATAAGGAACTTTCAACAGGAAAAAGCCTTTCCAGACAGCTGGGATACACTACAGGGCTCATAAACATGCCTTCGAATTATCTCAGCTGAATTTTTTGCTGTGGTTTGCAGACGTGCTTGTTTGCCACTCATCAGTAGGTGTTAATTCAACTTCTAAAAATGGAGAAATAAAGAAAAACAGTGAATAAGAGGCTGGGGTTTTCTGACAGTCACAGCATAGATGCCTACAAATTCTAATGAAGTTGACCAAAGGCTAGTGAGACACCAGGAGAGGGGGAAATAAAAAAAAGAAAGGCATCTGTCAACCTCATGGACTCTGTATGTGACCTGTGTCTGAAACAGTTACCATGAATAGGTAAAGCAAGGAGGGACAGAACTGAATCCTGATGCTACACGGCATTAGGAGGGAAGCATGACAGAGCTGTAATTCATATTCATGCATAACCTGTAAAACTTAAGAGTGATAAACTAAAAATCTCTAGTTTTGTGTAATTACTGTCCAACACCACGAGTTTTCAGAATGTCCTTTTTCTTTCTCATGAACTTAACATATTGTTTTTTTTCCACTTTATACAGTCTTCACCAATCTGATACTCATTTTTATAGGAATAGATCTTTTTCAATCACCAATGTTATAACTACAATCACGTCTATGTTTTGTGTTCTCAGTGCTCCTTTGAGGTGCTCCTCAAACTTCTGTGGATGTGCACTGCTTTTCTTCAATCCCTTCCATAGACTTCTCTTTGAGATTCTGTGAACTCTCTACTCCTCCAGCAAAGTACGAGTCACAGCCTTGATCACACCAGCACTCACGCTGAACTCCAGTGATCTTCATGCAGCACTCCTCACTGTTGTAAATGCACTGCTTTCCATTTGTCTTATTTGTGCTCAGTCATTTGTGGCCTCTTAAGACAAGAAAAGGAAGAGAGAAAGCATCCATCCTTTTGGGCTAAGAGAGAAGATCCTCACAATTGGCTTTTAGTCTGTGGCAGAAGCCTCTTTCTTCTATTTCCATGGAGTGTAGGAAATTATGCCTAATGTTTTCTGCTTTTTTAAGTCCCTTCACTTTCACCAGGAAAAAATTCACTGCTCCAACCACTTCTGCCTATTCAGTGATTTTTAATATTTTTATCTCTTGAACTCCTCTGCTGTTACTTCAACTTGATAAAACCCACCTTTGCCTTCTCCAATGTTCCTTAAACATGAGCTGTATTTACAGATAAAGAATAAATGCAAAACACTGTACTTCTAAAGCTCATAGGAAAAAATAAAAAGCAAGTGAAACAAATGGCAGAGATTTCTAGAACTAGAACAACATAAATATGAAATTAAGCACAAATGATGACATTAGATAGAACTTACCCTGCTTGTGGATTCACCATTCCTAGTGAGTTTTTATGAGCTGGTGATAACGTCTGAATTTTGCTCCCACTGGATCCAGATGAAGACAGTGCTTTACTTGAAGAGGCACCTTGCAGTAGAAAGCAAGCATGAAAATATAAGAAAATGTAAGATTTTGCTGCTGAAATGATACAATTTATTTAAAAAATTTTCATTGCAAAATTCAAAACAAGAGTTTCAGAAATACAAATATATGAGCCAGTATCAAGATAATACAAAAAAGAAAATATGTTTCAAAAAAATTTATAGAAAATACATAACTGAGACTGTTTTATTCTAAGAAAAAGTACTATATCTCAATTACTTTCCTCAGGAAAAAAGGAAAAGTCAAAGTATGTACAAGCAGAACATGTTTGATATCTGATGATATCTGAAACCCAAATAATACCACAGCTTGCATAATTATAATACACATGCCTTGACTATGTATTTTCACCAGTTCATGATCATATTCAGCATACAAATTAGTTACAGAATTACACATCAGATAAGTTTCAGGTGAGAGATCAGTATTCGATACAATCATGCATTACTACACTGAATGATTTTTCATTTTCAATTCAGAAAAAAAAAAAAAGATCTGATATATAAACCAGAATCCTAAGTGCTCAGGAGTCTTTTTAGATAGATGGCAATCAGTGCCCCTTCCAACTTTATTTTAAATAAGATTTTACAAACCACTATATCAAATAAATAATCAATTTTCACTGCATAGTTTGGGAACTAATATTTAGAAGGGAAATGGAACAATTCATAACATTAACTTCATACCTACAACAGTTTTGCTAACACCACTTGGCTGTGGTAAGCGTGATGATGGTGATGGTGTTGATCCTACAGAAGGCATCTTCTTAACTGCAGCAGGTTTGTACTGTAACAAAATACAACCTAGAAATTTAAGCAATTAAATCAAACTATCTATATAACACAACAGGCAGTTCTTTCAGGTACTGTGGGAGAACAGATGATGATTTCCTACTAGGCAACCTGTTTCTGGTAAGGGAACATGCAAATAGTTTCTGATAGTCTGTTTTCTAATACAGATGATACTAGCAGGAAACATTCTCTAACTTAGTGGCTTTGTTTTCTTGTTCAACTGTATGTCTCTCTGTATTTTTTGCTTTTCTACAGTTTTTATCATCTTTTTCCATAGCTGGAATTAAGCTAAAGTTAAGATAAAAAGTATCACCTCATTAACAATTAATTTAAAAAAGAATACTCAAGGGCAGAACTCTTTTTGTCTTTCAAATCCAAATCTTACTTTCACCTGTGGGGTCTGGACCAGTGTTGCTGTTCTCACCACAGGCGAATAGAGAAATGACACAAAGTCCAGGCTCAGGGATAAATGGAAGTGATTTAATAATCTTTCCAAAGGCTTTTATATGTTAGTCTGCAGGAGTGTGTTAAATGGCATAAAGTAATTGGTCTTTTGGCCATCCACCCTCTGGGGGGATTGGTTAAGTTCTAAGACACCCATTCCTAAGCATTTATCTAGTTAAAACCATAACAATACTGCAAAACAACCTGCAGGTGCAAGAAGTTTACAACACTGTAACATTGTTTAAAATAATCTGCATGGGAAAGACAGAACTCCCACAAAATGCTGCAGAGAGCTGAAGAAATTCTCTGCTGAAGCTTTTTCAGTATCCATAGACCAGCCCCTGCACTGATTCAAAATACTGTGTAATACACCTGAATCTCCCTAAAGCCTCTAGTTAGCCAAAATACTGCTGACAGTTATCCTGCATCAGTTACCTTTGTTTTCCCTTTAAGCGACAGTCTTTAATTGGATTCAGAAACTAGCACAACAGAAATTCAACTTTCTTTACAAAAACTGCTTCTCTACTTCCTCCTGCTGTCTTTACCTGTCATTTGCACATTTCTCAATTACATTTATAACTGGTTTTGGCTTTGCAACTCTTGCATGGACCTCTGCAGTTTAAGAAAGCAAAAGCCTCATCCATACTTAGTGTCTAATTTCAGTCAGTGCAAATAATAAAATTACAGAATAAAATAGTTAATTCCATTTAAAAGCAACACACTATTTAACAAGCTTCATTTGACATTGAATGCAAGTTACAAGTTAAGAAAAGTGTTATAGCTCACCTGTGTTCGAGTAGGAAGCTTCCCTTTGGTATCAGCTGCCAGTTTCCCCTTATTAGTAATACGTGCAGCTTGCTCCTTACAGAAATTGATGTGTCTGTCAGCTGCATTTTCATTAAATCTCCTCTGACAGTATGGACACTGAATGTAATCTTAAAAACATAAAAAGCTAACATTAATAATATATTTTAAAAATGAGAATGTTTTAAAGTCTTTTAAAGACCAGCCCCTCCTCCAGGGGAAATGATGGCTTCTTGAATCTGAAAATGAAATACAGACTGTTAAGTAAAAGAATATTATCCACATGTAACACAAAAGATGTTTCTCGTTTGATGGATAAGAATAAGAGTAGCTGAGGATTAGAAGTAAACTAAGCAAAACGAGAAACACTTCAAGAGATGCTGTTCTGCAGAGGAGGTAGCCAAAGAGGTACAAGGACATGGCAGAGACATCAGCCGGAAGGAAGTGGAGAAGAAGCTAAATAAACAAACTATCAAAAATTTTTTAAAAATCACAAACAGTTCCGTTTATTCAAGATAATGAGAATACATTAAAACCTTCCCCACACAAGCAGCAAAAGACAACAAAATCTGTTTCCTCTGGCAATTTTGAAAGAGCTGAGAAATACTAATTGCAATACTGGAAGTGATCATTAAAAAAAAACAAAACAGAAATTTAACAAATAAAAAGAATCTGAAGCAATTCAGCCAAAATTAGGAGCTGTCTCTAGAGACATGCAAAAGAAAGTAACTGGTGGCTGTATTACTTTTGCATAGTACACATTGCAGGATTACATGCAGGAAATATTACTCTCATTGGGGAAAAACCAGAAAGGGGTACATAAATGCTTAAAATATTAAAAGATACATCGCCTGTATGCTGGAAATAAACACTTTAAAATACAGTGCCCTTGGAAAATTACATGTTTGGACTGCAGTTTCACACAGGTATTTCAGTGTCTAGAGATGCTGATGCTGTATGCCCCAGATTAGAGTATTCAAAACCATGTAAGCTTCAACTTAAAAAAAGCTTGACATCGGCAAAGCAGGTTAAATTAGTGTGTTTCTAGGTCATTTTAGAAATGCATTGAAGAAAATGAGGTGAAATTCAACAGTCACTACCTCCAAATTACATTTAGATATTATAAAATATAAAAAAAGTTTTGGATGACATGTTAGTAGTCCAAATGTGGTAGATCTGGCTTAAATATTTGTCCCTCTAAAAATTAATAAAACAGTTTTGAGTAAGTTAAATGATGTAATGGCCAACAAACCATGAACTGTGACCCAAGAAGTGTGAGCTAAGGACACAGGAAGAACACAGAGAAGTGACAGCATGGGAATCTCATGGGGTAAAACAACAATTTTTTATTTAATTATTTAACATATACTCTGCTACTGTCAGACCACTTGAACATCAACTACACCTTAAGAGACAGAAGCTCAGAAACAGAATTGTAATAGCTACGTAGTCAAACCAAAATTGTTCCAAAGTAAAAAAAAAGAAGAAAAATTAATAAAGCAGTTGTGAAAGCTCCTAGATAATATGCCATTTCTGGCTGGTGCATAGCTCAGCTCCCACGGAAAACTTTTAAAGCCCACAAATGTATCAGACTGGAGAGGATGAATGTATACTCTTAAGAATCAGAAATTGTATCTTCATCCTTTTGTAAAACACATAGTACCAGTCAGACACTTGGCTGATGCCTTGAAGCGGCTACCTGAAAACAGAGGCTAGACAAGACTAAGAGAACAAAAGCAAAGCAGGTATTTATTGATGCCCTTCAATAGGAACACCTTGGGAGTCAAAAGGTCTCTGAGGG
Source organism: Monarcha castaneiventris obscurior (assembly GCA_026261815.1). Taxonomy (NCBI): domain Eukaryota; kingdom Metazoa; phylum Chordata; class Aves; order Passeriformes; family Monarchidae; genus Monarcha; species Monarcha castaneiventris. Next base: position 18,941,438 of record JAMPIT010000379.1, on the reverse strand, counting down.
GCTTCACCCACGATGGACGCTGCTCATGGGTTTTTCACACTTTTATTAAGTTTCATCCATTTGCATATCAGGGTTAATTCTCCAATGACAATTTCAGGTAATGATGTAATTACCCCAAGTTTGTTCCCCCTCCCCAGAAACTTAGTTTACATGTTTCGGGGCCTGGGACAACAAGGTGTCCTTGAGTCCAGGCCCAGAGAGGGTTTGTTATGTCTAACAGCAACTAATAGGCTATGTGAAGTTTTAGAGTTATACACTAAACTACTACAGGGTCTGAAAATACAAAAGCCAAATCCTAAGGCATAATGGCTATCTGAAAGTACAGCTCATACTGTCCAGATGAACTTCTAGGATTCAATGCAAGCTTTACAAAAAACTAATCAAAATAAGAGGGCAGTAAACATACACAGTCAAGTTCAGGGAGATGGAAAAAGCAGCAATACTGTTTATTTGACAACTCAGAGCAGTTAAGTAGAAAATATGAATATGAGATTCCTTCCATTAAAAGGAAGAAGACTCGCTGCTTGTTAGAAACAAGCATGCCAAAGACAAGAGTTGACTAGGAGAGGATGGATACATTCATGTACCATGCACAATCTTCCCTCTCTCCAGCATGAGAAGCGGAAAAGGAGCAACAGTAGCTGCCTCTGTTTTTTGTAAGAAGAGTATCCACGGATCATTTTGTGCAGGGTCTTTTCACTCCTGGTTTCCTCTTCCTAAGTCTTACCCACTGCAGCAGGATGAAGCCAGGAGACTAAAACCAACTACAACTAGATAGATTATAGATATGCTATATAGATTATTAATGATTCTTTCAATGATCAAGCCTTGTGGTTCTTATCCATAGCAATAGCTATTGGCTTTACTTTAAGATGGCTTTACTTTTTAAGATTAGTTATATGGCTTTTCAAGGTTGTGAGTACAGAATGCTGAATAACTCAGCTTCTTACAGTGAATGCACAATTACAATCCTAATACTGGACTAACACATCTCCTGTAGAGAAACAAGGTAGGGAACACTTTACATCCTCACTTGACCACAGACAGGCAGAAGCAAACATGTTTTTTCCCAATCTTTCTGAAAATAGCCATTAAGCTGATCAAATGGTTTAGCTCTTAGGACAAGAGGAAGAAATATATTCTTCAACCTATTATCATATCCCAGAAGTTTAAATGAACAGTGCATTTCCTACTCATTCACATCAGACTGCTTGAACACTTTATCCAGTCTCAGTTCTGAAGGTACCCAAGGACTGTCATGCCCTTGATAATACAAACTCCATACATCTCACATACCCAAAACACAAGCACCCCCACTGCATGAGGACTTAAGGCGTACACTGCGTACATGAAACCAAACATGAATTCAGCAAAAAATGGGAGAGATTACATTTGAAGAACACAAAAGTGCATTCCCACAATGTAAATATGTTGTGGGTGTCAGCTAATTAAAAAGGCAGTCTGCTATTTCTGAGCAGTTCCACTGTTGTGAGCACAAACAAGGTATTGAAACAGTTTGTCCAGCCTATGGTTTACAAGACAGTATCAAGGTGCAAGTTGCCCCCAGCTACCTTTCCACACATTAAAAACAAAGTCATGGGCTTTGAAAGCTACACAGGATATGAGTCAGCCAGACCCACAGTCACAACCCAGCATCTGCACAGGGATAAAAGTCATCTTCAAGAACTTGTGAATGTTGTATTCCAACAAATCCCTTTTCAATTCAAATTTCTATACATTAACTTAAAAAAAAGTATGTAAGGAACTTGACTGTTTTACATACCAGGGTCATATGATGGTGGAGGTGGTGGAGGGAGCTTTCCACCGTCTTTAAGATTAAGTCCTTTGGCTGCTCGTATAGTTGCTATAAATTCCTCATGCTTTCGTCTCCAGTTAGAAGGTTTTTTGGGTGGTTCTGGCTGAGAGGTAAAAAAGACAGCTTCATATGTTTGAAGTTTCTACTTGAAGCTAAGTATGCACCTTATTTTAATACATAACATCATAGATTTCTTCCAGATTTTAGTTGATCTAGTTAACACAAAGTGCCAGCAGAAATAAGCCTTATTAAAATACATATATTTTTGCCTAAAATATTCATACTCAGAGTAAATTATAACATACCCTTGGCTTAAGAGGTTTTACTGTGGGAATGTCAGTTCCTTCTGCTCTCTGTCGGCTGGAATCAAATGTCTTCCTTTTCTTGGCAGAAGTTTTTTGGCAAATGGGTCCATGCTTTTTCTACAAGCAGAAGCAAAATAAAAGGAGAGTACAGAACTTAGTTTGAAAATAGAATTATTAACACATTATTTCCCTCTTTCTTGATATAAAAATTAGCAAAAAAGGCCCAAGTCTTGATGAATAAGCTCAGACTGTTTTCACTCAAACATTTATGCCAGCCACTACCTTTAAAACAGAACTACAGGAATTCACGAATGCATATACAGTCACAAAAACATAGGTGATAATGAAGAAGAAAAGTAGAAGACAGCTATATGTGCTCCTTGCATGTAAAAGATTGATGATAGGTAGGCAGCATTTGCACTGAGTGGCAAAACAAATCATAGATGTCTGAAATTCATATTCACTTTTAAGGACATACTAATTTCTGTTAACAATGGAGAAGGCTTTGGAGATGGCTAACAAAACACTTCATTTACTAGCTGAGACTAAAAACTGCAGGAGACAAGGATTGATTCTGTAACCCTAGAGAAGATGCTTTTAGAGGCATGTATTTCAGAAAATGATGGGAATCTTAAAATAAAATGAACTCCCTTCAAAGGAGCTTCAAAACTGAGACAACTGGAATCAGTAAACACTTGAGGGGGGAACCCAAAACCAAAACCCCTACCAAAACAAAACACCTAGACCTATTTTATTTAGCTACAGTGAGCACTGCTAAGCTTTCATAACAACTTATCAAATCTAAAGGCCAACAGTGCTCACACTACTTACCAGTGCTGCTGGAAAGAAAGTTCTTCCACAAATCTTACACGGCAACAGATCTCCAGTTTGCACTGGAACTTCACCTTAAAAAAACCAACATACTTCTTTTAAGAAAATTTAATTAAATTAATGACAAAACATTATTTCAAAAATGCTAACTTTATATGCACTTAGCAATAGTAACAGTTGTTACTGTAAAAGTGTACATCCTTTGACTTGCACAGACACTATGCAGATAAGAAATGTAAAGAATATACTGAAGTCCTTAGGTACTTCTGGAAGCTGTCAGGCCCAGCAACGTCACCAGCAATTCTGTTAATTTAAAATACAGAATTCCACTCCCTTAAAAGGATGCACATCAACACGCAAATGACAAATCCCCTGTAAGTCCCAATGACAGTTTAAATACACACCAAGAATTGAGCTATTTAGTGGGCATTTCTGTGTCTTTGGAAGAGATCAAATTTAGTATCAAATATAAAAAAGATACATTCCATCATTTATTTTGCTCTACTAAGTCAAACTATTCCACTTTCTCTTGTACAGAAAACAGTATTTAATGCTATTTTTAGTATCTATTTTATTCAGATTATTACTGATGGTTTACAGGAGTGTTTCTGATGTTGCTATTCAAGCATTGGTAACAAAAATGTAAATAACATACTTGACATACAGCAGATCCACAAAACCAGACAAAAGACCAACAAGTCAAACTATCAAGACCTATGCAAGCAAATATATTTATATAGCATGCATTATGCAATAGAGTTGTGGCAGAGACAAAAAACTCCCGGAGGTTTCCCAATAAAAGGCATCTATTATGTCTAGTACTATACCTGAGGAATACGGGGATATTTTTATATCACGTATACATTGAGAAAGAGGCAGTAAGTTTGGATTAATTTGGAGACTTACTAGTAGCTTTCACTGTACTCAATCTGACTATTGCAGACAATACAACTGCCTCTATTTACGTCACATTAAAATAAAACCACTTCAAATTGACTTGTGTTTTAGGCAAAGCAGCATCTTAAAAACTAACAAAGTTATCAGCATAGCAATGTTCACTGATTTGATCAGCTTTTGTTCCCAGTTTCGCAGTGGAAAACTGTTTTCCACCAAAACATACACACTTGCTAACTAAGTGTATGACCAGTCCTAAAAAAAAGAATAATTTCATGAAATACTTCACAGCAAACAGCTGGATTCAGGCAGCCATGGTTCCCACTGAAAACCGTTTTTCCCCAAATACAAAGATTAAAATTGAGTGAGATTTCTATTACCAATAAGCAACTACTGTCTATTTTTGACTTTTTCAATAACTTAAAGCAAATCCATCACCATACAACTACACACAATGTGTTAGTTGTATGAACATACTATGGAGCACAATGCATTTTAAGAATCATAAATCACAAGAAAAGTGCAGTTTAAAACATGTATGTTCATACCTTTAATTAATTTATATACCTTTTCCATGTAGATATGAATAAGCCTGTCCTTACCACAGCATAGCAGGACTGCACTGACAGTAGCCAAGGTTTACAAATGAAAGTCATAATCAAGCTTCCTTTTGTGCCATCTGAGTATCAGTGCATTTAGATGTACACAAGTAGAAGTAGGAAAAATGCAAAATATGCAGATAAATCTTGGTTTTATTCTATTCTTGCATTTGAATTATACTTGAATGCTATGAAGATTTACTAGGAATTTATTTTTTAACTGTATTTTTTTGATCTCTTTTAAAAAAAACCATGTCTGAAAATTTTTCCATAGGTCTGTTTTATTAAATCCACAAGTCTGAGCACATGAACGCTGGTACAAAGCTTAGATGGCTGGGAACCTGCCCTCAACACTAACCTGAAGGGTAAGCAGCAATGGCTGTAAGCTTTTCTCAATTATTCCACTCAAAAATACCAGGCATGCACAGGTTTGTTTGTTTGTTTGTTTCATGACTTCATTCTTCAGAGTCCCTAGCACTCTTACCTATGATAACCTACATCACTGCAAACTCACTTCTGCTAAAGAGCTCAGTGTCTTTTTATGACATCATTCTAATACAACCCTCAGCTTTGCAGAAATGAGAGAGGCATTTCCCAAAAATACAAAGTGATACTGTCTGTGTCTTTAACAAATTAGCTGAAATAAATCAGAACTAGTGATCTTGAAATAAGGTATACAGTATATGATTAAGGATATGGCTGGGAACGTAATTCACTCAAATACCTGCCTTATTAAAAGAAGCTACATACATGTCCCACAGTTTTATTCTGAGTTCACTGAACTCTAGAATTCGAGCTGGTGTTTAAATTCCACTTTAAAAGAAGTAGACTTGATAGTTACTCACCTGAATGAGCAGTATTTACATACAGCATACCAATGCACAAGGAATGCCAATTACCACTTAGCACAGCTACAGTTACAGAGCTGGATTTCCTTACAGCATTCCTACCCTCCCTTGTTGCTGGCAGGTAAGCACATTTGCCTAGAGCTATTTCTACTGCCAACCCCTCCCATATAACACAAATCACTGACCCAAAGCACGTAAGGAAGTTATTTAAAAAACTGAAAGTTCCTGAAGTTTTGTTGAAAATGGGAAGCCAAGTGTCCTTTATATTTGCACACTTACCCCTTCAGCTTCTTAATTCCTCTGTTATTTTCCTCACTTTTAAAGTAAAAAAAAACCCCAAACCAAAACCACAAAACCTTACCATTTCTCTCTAGGAGTCCATGAGTCTTCCCTTATAGAAGGGTTAGCAATGTTATCCACACAAAATCTGATAACTTAAAAGAAAGACGGGAATAAAATTGTGAAAGTTGCAATTGAGTTAATTTTGGCTTTGCTTTGTTTATTTTTTAAAAAGACATTCATGTGTGATATCTATTGCAATTTTTTTCCTGAAAGAAGTTTAGTGAAATGGTTTTTAATTTGGGATGCGCTGGGGGGAGGAGGTTAAAAAAAAAAAAAGGAACACTCAAATCAGGAAACAGAAGGAGGATAGGCTTGACAAATTGGTCTGACAATAGAAACTGGTAGTAAGATAGTTTCATGGCAATTTTCTTCAGTCAGTAAAGTTAGCAACAATGCGGGACTTCTTTTTAAAATCATTTTGGTTATATAGCCACAGGAAACCCAAGATCCAGCAGCTACACTTCCTTTTTACCAACTTCAGTACTGCTAATCACCAGCAGTTTAGATGCTGGTATTAAACATGAATGAATACAGTTAACTTGAAGAAGGACTGAAATAATTATTACTGCTTATCTAATCAAAACACATCTAGAGAAAAGATAAATATGATTTAAAACGTTATGTGAATACCACAGAAGTGGTATTTCAGTGGAAGTGATGCCAGAACTATGATACAGAGCTTTGCACCCTATTTTACTGCCTGCCTGAGACCAGGTCTCAGATAAAAACAAAGCATACAACCTACTATGATGGTGGGTTTCTGACTTAAAAAACCAGACTGGAAGCTTATTAGCAAGATATATTATAATAATCTTATCATCTGTGTTTATAAACTGCCCCTGTCAGGGCTCCTCCTCCTCCAGCTACTTCCAAATCACTGGATTTCTATCTACACAAGTTATTACACACATTCCTTCTGAGTATGATCACAGTCTTGCTGCTTATACTTTCTAATCTCGAAGTTAAAGAGTTCAGCTGTGAAGTCTGGGTGGACCAATAAGTCTGACAGCACAGCTGTACAGTCAGTCTCCAGATGTATCAAGGTGCTTTCAATATTATAGGTAAGTTCAGAAACCCAGATTTCCAGGGAACAACTTCTTTCTTTCTCTCCTCTCATATTAAAATACCACAACTAATTAACAGCAGAAAGGGCAAGCTGCCAGTTTTCAGTTTCCCTATCTCAGTACAGCATGTAGATCCCATCAATACATACAGGTCACAGCCACAGCACCTGTTCTTGCTGTCATGTTTACAGATAAAGCACTTGTGTAAATAGACCTAGAGGGAGAACAAGTCTTCAGTATTGCTGAACAGCTAATAACTGAAGTTTTGTTACACTTTTCTCTTTGGGAGAGCTCCATATAGCCAAGTATGTGTGTGCATTTAGACACAAATTGCAGAAACAAGACTGCACTTACTATTTTGTTGTGTTGTAAAATCTGTCTAACTGCCCTTCAAAATCTTTTATTTATTTTCAGCAGTGACAGTTTGGGCCAGGCAACTGTGATAATCAGAGACATCAAGCCTCTCTGAATTCAAATGTGCAGAAACACGCTGGTACAATCCTCTGCCTTGGGACTAGGTACCTATTTGAAGCCAGCAAGTAATCTACAAGTGTTGAAAGTTATCACTTGAAGAGCACCTGCCAAATTCTTCTGCAAAACTGTATTTATTGCTTTTAGCAAAACTCCATTCTCGTCTCCAAAAGCAAGGTATTTTTCACTTAAGAGTTGCACATATTTATGGCACAATAAAAAATGCCATTCATTCCCCATATTAGTTAGAATCTGTACCAAGCAACAGCATCTGGTTCTTTAAAGACTGCCCAGTCTCTAACATATGTCCAATAATCAATAATGACTGGATTATATTTTTTTAATCAACACATTAAATAATTGTAGCCTAACTCATGGCAAATACTGCAAGCCAGAGCCACCTAAAAATTACACCAATGCAGTGAGACAGGTAGGGGACACTTTACAGAATCATAGAATGGTTTGGGTTGGAAGGGGACCTTGAAGAGCATCTAGTTCCAACCCCCTGTCCTGTGGGTAGGAACACCTTCAACTAGACCAGGTTGCACAAATCCTTGAACATTTCTTTAAACAGCTAAATACAATTTAGAGCATTAATTTTTTAAAAGAAGTTTGAAAGAGAATTAAAAAACATAATGAAAATATGAATGTACCAAAGTAGGAAAAAAGTATTCCAATAACAATCTAAGTTTTGCAAATTTGCATTATTTTGCCAAAAGGAATTTTGAAATGCAAATGCAAGTCAGGCAAATACACTGACTGCAACTCTTAACAACAGGCAGTACTTGCCATACTTCAGTCAAATCTGCTTGATAGATGATGATGTGCATGTTTCAGCCCACCAAGCACATCCCTTCTCATCCTTGCTATTCTGCAGTTTGCAGGAAAGAGACAAAGGAAGAAGAAATCATAGCAAGTTCTGCCTCTTAGTATTTGACTATTCATATACTTTGAAATTTCTAAGCAGGTAAGTTTTCACAATTGTCTAACAAATAGCAAATCAATCTACTTTTATCTATCTACTCCCAATTTTAGAGCAAAGCCTCATGAATTCTTCTCTACTCCTGTATTGACAATCTTGTATAAACCTGTCACTTCTGCTTCAAAAAGACAACAGAAAGCACTGTAGCATCCATTCCTTTGAGCTGAAAACTTTCATAGCACCTCTGCACATTTTTATAACAGCTTTTCATCCTGACAATGAAAATGCATTATATTTGTCAAAAAAACGTGTTATTGCACTGTACATGAAGGAGTCTGATGATGGGGAGTTTGGTTTTAGTTCCATGAAAATAACGTATCAAGCTGAGACCCACTGCCTCAAAGTGACAGCCTGGAGGAGGATTCTATATAAGTTTTTTTGGTGCCTGAGAAATGAATTGCATGCAGTCAAGAATGATTGTAACAGCAGCACACACACAACTCACATCATGGTGTACTCCCCTTTACTACAACTGTCTGTCCTTCTTTCTTTCCTTCCTTCCTCCCATGAAGCATGACTTTTAATGTGAAAACATGCCAGTCACATTATACATCCTTAAAAATAACCAGCTCTCCTGGACTCTTGAGAGGCTCTATGGCCCTATCTCATGGGACTCTTGCAAGCAGATCCCTAAAGTCTCAGCCTGCTCTCCTGAATTCTGGGGCTGAAGTCCTGCTGTCTACCCAGCTCCCTCCTCTCAGGATCCTGAATTCAACCATCCTATAATCACTGGAGGAAAGGCTGCCCCTGACCTTTACATCTCACATATCTGTACACATGAAGTACTGCAGGACTGCTCCCCCTCGTCAGCTCCTTGACCACCTGGGTCAGGAATTTGTTATCAATGCATACCAGAAGCCTCCTAGCTGCCTGTGCCTTGCCGATTTGTCCCTCCAGCATATTGAAATCTCTTCAGAAGTTAAAGTCTCTCATGAGGACCAGGGCCTGTGAATCCATGGCTCCCTCTAATTATGAGGGAGACCTCGTATTTTTTTCATCAAGTGGCTTTTAGCAGACAGCCACAACAGCTTTTCCCACACTGGTCTGCCTGCTAACCCTGATTCATACTCCCCCAGGTGGTTCTACAGCAAAGCTCCGTTGCATTCTCACTGCTCTCCCACGGAAAGGGCAACTTCCCCCCCTTGCTGTCCAGCTGGTTCTTCCTGAAGAGCCTGTACTCATCCACCGCAGCACAGCAGTCCTGTGAGCTGTCCTACCACCTACACATGATCCCAAGTAGATCCTAGCCCTGCAACTGAGTGCAGACCTCCAATTCCTCCCACTTGTTCCCATACTGAGTATTAATGTACAGGCATTCTAGAGTCACTCAATCATGACGGTCATCCAGAAAAATCTATGAAACCCTCCCCTGCAAAGCTCATGGAACACAACTAAACCAAAGGCAAATAAGCAGCGCTATTTGATCAATCTGAATTCCAGATGCATCATCTGGCCTTCTATTAACAAGTTTTAATATGAACTAGAAGCACTAGAAAGCATGCAACCTGCAAAACCTATGTGAATGTTACACAATTCTGCTTTGGCATCATAAGCACACTGTTTTCCTGTGTTAGGCTTCAGGCACTGTGATGACTGTGAGGGCAGTCAGGCAAAGATTTGCCTTCTCACACCAGCCTTAAGACTCTTTTGCAATAGTGATCCCCAAAGCAAATCTAGGCTTACGCACTCTACAACGCAAGTGTATTTGGACAGAGCAACCCCTACCTGCTTGCCTATCAGAATCTTAATTGGCAAGAAATAATGTGTTAAAAAATTGGTAATAAACTTAATTTATAATGTACGGATTCTTAGTTTGCCCCTCCCTTACAATTTCCTTAGAAAGTAAGCCCACTCCTCAGCCACTCCAGTCAAGTGCTAACCGTATTCCTGAAACCAGGTTTCACTGAAATGCAACACCTGCGTCTGATGCCAACCACAACGTGTGTGTGTGCAGCTAAAACATGTTCATCTTCCCATTATATTCAACCAATAGAAGTCAATTAGTAGATCAATCCTGCTTCTGCAATTTAAGTTAAAAATCCAAGAAATCTAAAAAAACTATAGAAAAGACATAAAATCTTTCAGTTCTAATCTGAAACATTAAAATTCCTGTCTACACACATTCCTGTCTCCTTCCTCTCCTTTAAAGGTGAAACATTCTGGTAGTGCATTTCCCCATATCCTACCAGCCTAAACTCAGCTTTCACGCTTTTTCTTTAAGTAAAATAACAATTAAAAAAAAAAAACAAAACATGACGGCTTTAAAAAGAGTAAATACATTGACCAGTTATAGAGCGTTAAATGTCAAAATTAGACCACTTAACAGAGGTGCAAGTATGCCCAGTGAAACATCAGTTCCGTGCAAAGTCGCATTTATCATTGTTTTAATGGCTAACAGAGACAAATAACTTCTTAAAAATAATATACAACAGTATTAGTTTTGCATTTCAATCTTTAATAGTTTCCAAGTTGCTGATTTAAGAACAGTGTACAATAAAATAAATTCTTTCCTCTGTTGGATGAAAGATACATCCATTAAAAAAAAACAGCTGAAGTCTGAGGTCAAAGGGAGCTAAAGAAAATGGCTGCCAAAGTAAGGAGGTTGCTGCATGGACCCAGTGAGGCAAGACAAAGATCAACTCTAAAGGGAAAGGAACACTAATGTTATTTTTGTTTTAAAATCCAATAATTTTCTACACCATTAAGGAAAAAAATAAGACTGGGCATTCAGAAATTCTGTCAAAGCAAGGATAAGCACTTGCACTCAAGAGTCACATTACAAATACAAAGCCCCGAAGGAGAAATCTTGCACTGTTAGGGGTGGAGCAGGGCATCTCAGGCATTCCCCATGCCAGGGAAGGGTCCCGGGACAAATGCTATCACAGCACAGACCCCAGCTCTCAGCAGAAGATGCTGTACAGAGAGACCTCGAGGACACACCCAGGCTGCTCAGAGTGCACACTAATCACAGTAGTCCCTACGCAGATCCGCAAGGGTTTGACACTGCAGGCTATTTCCTGAGCAAGCAGCCACCCATCCCCTTCCCAGCACAACCAGACTTCCCTGGCTGCTCGAGCGTGGGGCTGGGCAAGCACTGCCGTTTCTTCACCTACCACAGAGAGCTGGACTTCTGCCCTCGGGCACAGCTGCCCCTCGGCCCCGTATTCCTTAGGCTGGGATGGGCTGTGAACAAGTGTGGGAAGCGGCATTTAGCTGGCTCAAGCTGCTGCTGTCGGCATCCTCCCAGAAAAAACAGACTGGAGAGAAGCCGATCAAACACCACCGTTGGACTGCTCTGGCTTAAATGAAGTCAGGAATTCAGTGCTTGGCTCCATCTCACTCAGGCAAAACAGAGAGCAACAAACACGCCAGTGTGACAGCTTTTTTCTTGACATTCAGCAGTGAAAGCAACAAGAACACGTTAATCCATCAGAAACGGTCCTGAGATTCAGCACGTGGTGAACTATTCATGAATGGATTTTTAAGTTCACCTTAGAGATCACTACATTTTCAGACAGAGCCAATCTATTGCTCATTTTCATCAGCAAATTAAATGAAATTTGAAAAACAGCCAAACAGCACACAGGCTAAAAAGTAACAAATGCTAGCGACTTTAGACAATATCAGATTTGTCACCTATAATGACAAGTGTGCACTCATTACTTTTACAAAACTTTAAAGATACAAATTTGAGTCAATCTAGTAATATAACAATACTGATAAAAAAAGAAAGTATTAGAGCAACAGCCTTAAAGGAGCAACAAGAGTAAATTTTAGAATTTTAAGTGACACAGAAACCTACTTTGCCATTTCACAGAACATTTAAACTTGCACAGAGTGAGAAAATGCAACTGCAACACTGAAAATATTATTTAGCTTTTAAAATGTCATTAATGCAGCTCCACATGCCAACTATTACACAGTCATCTCTCCACTTTCTGGAAAGGATCATAAACTGGGTAGAGTTCTTTCTTATTAATAGCACGCTTATATAAACCAATATAGATCTTTCATCTATAATGCTGAGCTTCAGCAAAGCAAAAGCACCAGCTTCTGAGGCTGGAAAGTCCAGGACGAGCATCTTGAGCCTGAGGGGGTCTTGCACAGTTACAGACACATCAAGAGACTGCTGTCAGCAGATAAGTCCTGCCCTTCCCCATAACCATGTCCCTCACAAACAGAGCTGCCAAGCACCTACTGCACCAGTCAGCTCTGGGAAATGATTTTACTAAGCACTAATATAACGAGGCAGCAGGCTGAGCCAGATTTCAGAAGCTCCCCATACTTCTATGTCAGATGGGTATGACTCTGCAATTGCACATCCAAACACAAATTTAACCAAAGATGGCAACCAGCAATGCTATTCTGAGTTGCCAATGGTGCAATGACCGAATAAAAAAGCATAATACCCAATGAAATAATTTATTATTATTGTTGCCTTTGCCTATGTTTTTTCTGTCCCAGGGCAACCTTTCTACAAAAACTTAACCTGAGCCTAAGCTAATACGCATGAACAGAGACAGCCTAAACTGAAAAAACTGTAAATAAAAGCAAACCCACTTGCTTCAAATATTTTGAAGCAGAATGGGAAGTATTTTATTTTGTGGCAGTTTTTGTAAAATAAAAACATAGCACAGAATGACCCATAAAAATGTAGCAAATTGTTTTTTAGTTTCAAGAACTTTTGCATTCAAGGATGCTGGATAACAGTGTGAGCTATGAGTGTTCACAAGGCAAGGACAACAGGAGTTTTAGACATGACTTACTTCCTGTGCCATTCTGAAATTAATCTCAAGTGTTCAGCTCTAGCTTTTGAAAGTACTTTCAAGAAAAAGTTCTGTAAAACATGAGATTTCACCTATGATTTAGCAGTTCTTCCTCCCTCCACTCACTTCTGAAAAACAAACAAGATATAAACCATTTCCAACAAAGTCAGAAACTGGACCAATTTTATCGAAAAAAATCACAAGTTTTTTCAGCATTCTGCTGTTATCTGTACATCTACTTCCCTCCTATCCTCTGTAATGAAGGTGCTAGAGCTTACACAACACAGCAAGCATAGCTGGCCTTGGTAAATTAGCACACAGCCAAATCAATTGATAGATGGGCTGCAGATGATGTACAGTCTCAAATGCAGTCAAACACATAGCTTACTCAAAATTAAGGCAAACTCTCCCCTTTTGGAGAGGTAACATACAAATGTCCTGAGAGCTGGAATGCCTGACAAGGACTGGACACCACCTTTCAAATTTCAAAGGTATTAACAGACAGCAAAGAAAGCCGAGTGAATCCAAGAAGTCTCTTGGGATTTTAATGCCAAATTGTGTCCAAACTTAAGAGTCTTGATGAAGTCACAAGGCACAAGAATAGGGTCTGATTACTGTAAAATCTAAAAACAGAACACAGGTATTCTGTGAAAATTACTTCACTACTTCAACTGTTCTAGAAGGGATAAAGAACAGAGGCTAGTTTGTACTTACTCCTTTTTAGGCACTCGGTTACCTCTAGAGAAGTAGCGCATGGAAGACTTAATGACTGTGTTGTATAGTTTCTCGGAACAGGTCTCTATTTTTTTAAGTATTATGGTTAAAGCAGCACACAAACCGCAGTAACGACAGGCCTACCAAAATGCTCACATTGCAACCTGTAACTTCATGAATTCCAAGCTGGTATCTATGTTATGATGGATAACATCATAGATGAAAATGATGCTATCATTTCGGAGAGCAAAGATATTTTCATTAATTCAACGGGCACAGGATAAAGTTGCAAATACCCTGTCAGCAAATTCATACCTAGTTTTCTTCACCGCACTGAACATTTCCCCAGCATGATAAGCGGATCTTAACACCCACCTCAGCCATCTGTTACCACAAAAAAAGGGCTCCTGGCGGAGATGCCCGCACGCTGCGCCGCACCCCGCCCGCAGGGGCCCCGGCGAGCGGGCTCGGAGCGCGGCCGCCGCAGGGAGGGGCCGGCGGGGCTCGGTGCGGGAGCCGAGACAAAGCGCGGGGAGCCCGGTCCTGCCGCCGCCCGGCCCCGCGGGCTCCGCACAGGGGCCGCTGCCTCCCGCCTTCCTTCCTGCCCTGTCCCGCGGCGCTCGCCCGCCCCAGCCCCGCCGCCCCCCAGCACTGCCGGCCGCGGGGCTCCGGGAACGGGGAAGGCGGTGCCCGGGCCCCGGCTCCCGCCGCCGCCACCGCCCGAGCCGCAACACAAAGGGCAGAGCCGCCTCGCCCCGGGCGCCCGCCGGCAGCCCCGGCCCCGCCGCTGCCTCTCACCTTCCAGCCCCTCCATGGCGCGCCCCGACCGCCGGCTCGGGCTGGGCTGGGCTGGGCTGGGCTCCCGACCACCGCTGCTGTGGCAACGCCGCCACCTCCCGGCCCGCCAACAACCGCCGCTCCCATTGGCCGGGCGGGCGGGCGGCCACAGCCCCGGGGCGGCCTCTGCTGCCCGGCACCGCCGCCCCGCCCGCTCTGCCCCCTGTGCCCGCTCTGCCAGCTGTGCCTGCTCTGCCCGCTCGCTGTGCCCGCTGTGCCCGCTCTGCCGGCTGTGCCCCCTGTGCCTGCTCTGCCCGCTGTGCCTGCTCTGCCCGCTCGCTGTGCCAGCTGTGCCCGCTCTGCCCGCTGTGCCCCCTGTGCCTGCTCTGCCCGCTGTGCCTGCTCTGCCCGCTCGCTGTGCCAGCTGTGCCCGCTCTGCCCGCTCTGCCCGCTCGCTGTGCCCGCTCTGCCCACTGTGCCCGCTCGCTGTGCCCGCTCTGCCCGCTGTGCCTGCTCTGCCCGCTGTGCCCCCTGTGCCCGCTCTGCCCGCTGTGCCTGCTCTGCCCGCTGTGCCCCTTCCCGCTCTGCCCGCTGTGCCCCCTGTGCCCGCTCTGCCCGCTGTGCCCGCTCTGCCCGCTGTGCCGCTGTGCCTGCTCTGCCCGCTGTGCCCGCTCTGCCCGCTGTGCCCCCTGTGCCTGCTCTGCCCGCTGTGCCCCCTGTGCCCGCTCTGCCCGCTGTGCCCGCTCTGCCCGCTCTGCCCGCTGTGCCTGCTCTGCCCGCTCGCTGTGCCCGCTCTGCCCGCTCTGCCCGCTGTGCCTGCTCTGCCCGCTCTGCCCGCTCTGCCCGCTGTGCCCCCTGTGCCCGCTCTGCCCGCTCTGCCCCCTGTGCCCGCTCTGCCCGCTCTGCCCGCTCTGCCCGCTGTGCCCCCTGTGCCTGCTCTGCCCGCTGTGCCCGCTCTGCCCGCTCTGCCCGCTGTGCCTGCTCTGTCCGCTCGCTGTGCCCGCTCTGCCCGCTGTGCCTGCTCTGCCTCGGCGCCCCGACTGCGCCCCACCCGCCTGGAACCCACCGCCCCCCGTCAGCCGCCCGTCGCCGGGGATGGCAAGCACCGCTCCGCCTCGCCGGCCCCGGCGGTGCCACCCGCCCTTAGGCTGCGCCCCTGGTTGGGTCTTCCCAACGGAGCAGGGCACCAGGTCTGGGCATCTGCCTGCAAAAACCAGGTTTATCCTGACTCAGGTGCGATCTGACGGGTCCTGAAGCCCATACGTTGAGGTTGTGCTGTGTTCAGATTCTCCTTCCAAGAGCAGCGCTTGTACATGAAACACAGGATCACAGAATGGTTAGGGTTGGAAGGGAGCTCTGGGGATCATCCAGTCCCAAGCCCTGCCAAGGCAGGGTCACCTGGAGCAGGTGACAGAGGAACGAGTCCAGGTGGAGTTTGAGTATCTCCAGAGAGCGGGACTCCACGGCCTCCCTGGACATGAAGACCAAAGCAAAGCACATAAAGAGAAGTGACCATGCAGTCGACAAAGCATCTGAGCCTTCAGTCTCTGGATGGATATGGGCAGCAACTGGGATGGTGCCAGGGTCCCTCCACCCTCAGCACCCAGTAGCTGAACAGATGGATGCTGATGTGTGGCCATATTGGGTGTCCCCTTGCTCATGGGAAAACCAGGACAACTACAGGAAAAACACAAAAAAATTGTTTTCAGGCTCGTGTCCTGAAAATAATTGCAGACAATGGCTTCCCCCCGCTTTTTAACTCGTGTTATTTTCTTAACTGAAAGAGATGCTAATATGAGATTAGTATCTTGAGGGAACCTCCTGCTACAGGATAACATTTGAGTAATGGACGTTTTTGGAAAATAGTGTTACTAAATTGCCGTTGGCTAATGAATTTAAATAAGTCTTGATACATATTGAAATTCTTCTGTGCCTTTTACAAAAGGTCTCCACATTTTTAGCAACCAAAGCATTTCAATATTTATTTGTTCAAGACATTATTTTAGAATTAATTCTTAAGGTCTTTTGTCTTTCTTGTGGCAATATGCCATGAGCACCTAATAATAAAGTTTTTCTAAACGACAATAAATCTTACAGAAATTACTGCTGTCTTTACAGGCACATGCAAATAATTGCTCTTCTTATGCTAGACATGTTGGTTGATACAGATTCACTGCACATCTGTGAATGCAACCCAAAGAAACAAACACTTAAAAGTACATTAAATTGGAGATTATGGTCATGTTGTCTTCTCTGCATCCCCTTAGTACAGAACAAACAGATCCAGATGCTGCATGCCAAACAGCCAGCATGTAAATCATGATTAATATATGACTAAAATCATCATTTGAGACCAAAACTTGGATATATATGGTAATTCTAGCTTCAATTTTTCTAGTTAATTTAGTAAAAGTACATTTCAGATTTGCCTTTGGTCTCAAGAGTTTATGCTTATAAAATTACAGGCCATGCCAAAAGTAACTAGTTTGCTGCCAAGTTGCAAGAGTTCTAAACTTTGCAAATGATCCTTTAAATCTTTGACATAGAACTTAAATAAGCCTATAGCTAGCAAGCATTTGCTGATAAACTAACCATTAGGATAGTGTACCAGAATTGCACTTCCTTTCATGGTATTTCCATATGTGGATTGGAAATTCAAAACCAGAGAAGATGTTCTCAGTTTAGTGAAGGGTTTCATGTTAGAGGTGCATTTGATTTGGTTTGGGGTTTATTGATTCTCTTTGAAATTTGAAGTTATTTTTGTTAAAAACTGTGGCGTGTCACAGTAAAAGTAAAAACTTCAGGTCACCCACCTTTAAGTGTCTACAGTGTGATGTTCACACCTGAGGTACCTGTCAACTCTCCAGCACAGTTTATAGAGATTTGTCTCTGTAGTTGATATGGTGTATGGGGCCTGCTTGGCCAAATGTATCTTTTTTTTTTTTTAATTTAAAAAATTTAATTTCCAACACACTTCCATGCTTCAGCTTTCTGGTTTAGAACACAATCTGTTTTATAAGGCACAGCACAAGCCAAAAGTAAGAGATTACTGAGAAACAAAACAGTGCTTCAAAGTTGATTTTGCAAAGCCAGAGAGTTCCACAAAGCAGTTTATATGTTTGTCTTTCGTAAGTGCTCACTTAGAGGATGGACTTTGCTAGGCAGATGTGTAAAACTTGGGTGCATTTATGTAATGTTCCAGGGTGAGAGACAAGGAATAGTCGATACCTGCCTCAGAGTAGGATTCTGCTGCAAAGCTAAAAAGTTTTTCTGGCTCTTGTGGCTGGTGTCTGGCTCTTGTGGCTGGTGTCTGAACTATTACTATGGACAGCATACTTTAAAGGATTCCTGATGCTGAAAAGTAGCTGTCTTTTAACTGTGGTGTCTATGTGGGGAGCAGGGAACCAGTCCTCCTTGATCATAGCCACTGTGCTACATGAATGCCTTCATAAATTTACCTTCACACTGAAAAAAACCCCAAGCCTGTGTTTTCCTTCTGTAGACCTACTATGCCAAACTCAAGGCTTTGACGCAATGACATTCCTCTAACATTTAGGATTTTTTTTTCCCAAACCATATGCTAAATTTGGCAATTGCTAGTTAGCACCATGTATGCTCATGCCAACATTTATTTCTGGCTTACATATTTTATTTCTTTGATGCATTTACAGGGAGTTAGCATCCATTCTGTTTCAGTATTTGGCTTGTTAGCCTAAACAAAGTAGAGCTCTTCTGAACTGTCTTCAGAAACTATGCTTTCCATTTCCATAGCCACCATGGTACCCTTTATTGGGCCTATTCCATATTAGTTCATATTTCATGAGTGATCAGAATCTTAAACTGTCCCTGAGAGGTGATCTTAGCACATCACTTAGACTTCTTTGCCTCTGCTGGGAATATTTCTACTAATACATATTAGGTTACATTTGCTGTGCTATGGTAAGCCTGTAGGCACCAGCATATATTTAGCTTCTCTTCCATATCAGTTGTTTTGCAGAGTCAGCAAAGATGACAGAAAATTTTGCCTCTTAAGAAGTAATGCAGTCTGAACACCTACTGTTCAGAGTCCTGAGTGTCTCTGAGAAGAATCAGGAAAAAACAGCCCTAAATGCAAAAGCCACCTCTTCCTTACTCAAGCTTGTTTCAAAGAATTGGAATACAAACACTAGCACAGCCACACCTACCTGTGCCCAAACTCCAGAAGGAATTCCAAAGAAGAGAGGTAAAAGTTAATCTGAGGTATGCTCAGATATTAAGCAGGTGTATAGAGAGACTGCCTAATGTTGACACAGTTTTCAAAAAGACTCAGATCTGCTTCTGCTGGCCAGTAAAGGGACAGTTTTTCATTTTTTGTTGGTAAAAAAGAGGAGTTTGCCCACAGGGAAAAGTTGCAAGAAATAAATTATCAGTTTGTGATAAAATAGAAAAACACATTTTCCCTATGGTTTGCGGGCATAGATAAAAGTTACAGCTTAGTCTGGATCGTTGGTTGCATAAGTCAGCATTTTCAAAAGCGCCTAGAGACATGGAATCAGGGTCTAAGATTTGAAAGGGTCCTGAATTTCAGAACTTAGGGAAGCAGTGACACCAAACCTTTCTGCCAGAATCTGTCAAGGCCTCTTGCAGAAGAACTGGAGGACTGTGCTCACAGGTCCCAGGTGTATTACGGAGACATAAAGTTGTCTCTGCCTCCTTATGCCTGGCAGATGTTTAGGATGGGCACAGCCTGACTGGCAGTAATAAACTCTACTAATTTTCTATGTTTAAGCCCTGTTTGTCATGTAAACCCTCATGTGTGAAAGACACCTGGATTTTGCTCATCTGAAAGGTGCATATTGATCACAGGGTATATTTGGTAAAATGCAATGCTAAAAGAACGCTGACATTTACAAATAATCATATGCCCAACAGTCCCTCCAGATAAGTGGGGGCTGCTCTAGGAAGTGGGCTATGAATCTTCTAAGCAGTTTAGACAGGCCAAGAGGAACTATTGAATAAATGTGGCTTCCTGTATATATCAATACAGAAAAATCCCTACACTGTACTGTTCCAAATCTTTAGTCACTTTAGAAAATAACTCCAGGATCCAGAGTTTTGACAATAGCTTGCCCTTTGTCTTAGCAAAGCTGTACAAATGATTCATTTGGGGCAGAAGTGTCAAAAAACGACTAAGTCCTGTAAAATGATCAGAATTTCATTAACATTTCAAATGCTCTTTTTCACCATTTGAATCCCTGTCACAATGACTAAAATCTTTATAAAAAATCAAAACCTTTCCACTATCTCTCATGTTAATAATGAACACTGGATAAAGAAGGATCTCCCAAAGCGTTATTTTAATTAATACACTTTGCACTATAACTAGCTTCTGGGAATTCAGATATGCTTGCACAGGGGGACTTTAAAATTTAAATTTTCCTAATAAGCTTTTTCTTACAGTTAACGCTAATTGAGGACTACAGACAAGAATGATTACTCTCCTAGTAAAGTAATTCCTCAGTTGAATTCCTACAAGAATGCCTTTTGTTCTTTTGTGGGTTATAGTCACAATTTATATTCAGGAATGGAGTATTGTGATTTTGCTATCAATCTTTTTAGCAACGCTTTTTTTTTTCAGTACAGTTTTATAGTTTTGTTTGCTGTGGTTGTCCCAAATTAGACAGAACAAGACCAGAGACCACAATAAATCTTGGTAAGCAGTACTGAAGTAAACAGTTTTTGCTCTCTCAAAATGTGAGTTGCTCAATTTATAAAGCTGACTCTAAACTGAATATATAAGACTAAATGAATTACAATAGTGCCCAAAAGACAAAGAAAATATGAGTTTAAATTCTAGATTGCCATGCTGTAGGGTAGATTTTCTCAAGCTGAGTAGCGAGTAGTAGAAGGAGACCAGAGACTGTGACTTTATTACTGGATCTAGTACCTCTGCTGTTTTCTTATTTCCATGTATTGGCTTTTGCAACCTGTATAACAGTCTTTCTATGTGTGGTGGTGCATCCTCCCCCCCAGTCCACTCCTTTCCAGGCTGCAGTGTGATCTGAGAAAATGCTTGTTAGGCCTTGTCCTTGAAAACACCACCTGGGCTCAGCTCCTTCTGAGCTTATCAAAAAGCGCTGTCTGCTCTCAGGAACTCCTAACAAGCTTCTGTTTTTCTCATTAACAGACTTGGAAAATATTTCTCTGGCCTGAATGGCATAACATTCCCATTCTCCCACTGTCAAACAAAGTGCTAACCCAAACCGTGGCCAGGATGAAACATTGTTATGACAAAAGCCCACTCTTGTGTGGAGAATCACCGAGCCACGGCGTGTGCTGGGCCGACACCCTCACTCCTCGAGGCCCAATCCTTCACCCGTCAGGAGATGCAAAAGCATCCAAAGTGAGTATTTTCACTGACCTCTGAGGGAAATTTCTCCACAGACACCTTATCCTGCAATGACTATTTCTGTCTGCGTGTATACCCCTTTGTGCCTATGCTAGAGCAAATATGGAAGTCAAGTTAAGTTATAATTTAGGCTAAGTGCTGTTAAGTGTTATTCCTCTGTTAGATTGTTAAGGTTAAGATATAAATTAAGGTATAAGTTAAGTTAAGTTACTGTTAATCTTAAGTGTTGTTAAACTTTAGGCCACATTCCTCTTCATCCTTGCTTACACTGTCTTTACACACAGACACTCACACATCCCCTAGGTAGTTTCAATTAATTTCTGTTTTGATTGCCTGGATTTTGTTTGGTTTTGTTGTCGCTTGCTTTCCCTTGTTGTGCCTTAGCTGCCCTTGTAAGTAGAGTGAGTCTTGCCAATGAATCTGTTGTGCTTTGTAGTCTGATATTCAATCTGACTTTTGCTCATACCCTTGCTGGTGATTTTTTGAGTGATCTCAAGCACACTCATTCAGGACAATATGTTGGGATGTTATTTTTTGCAGTTCTACTAGCAGGCAAATTCTTAAAAAATAAGTGGGCAATTCAGAGTATATAATATGTAAGTCAAATAAATTGACTTTTGGTAAATCCCCTGCACCATTTGTATTTAATTTCCAACACACTTCCATGCTTCATCTTTCTGGTTTAGGACACAATCTGTTTTATAAGGCACAGCACAAGCCAAAAGTAAGAGATTACTGAGAGACAAAACAGTGCTTCAAAGTTGATTCTGCAAAGCCAGAGAGTTCCACAAAGCACTTTATATGTTTGTCTTTCCTAAATGCTAACTTAGAAAATGGACTTTGCTAGGTAGACATGTAAAACTTGGGTGCACTTATGTAACACGCAAACAAATTGACCACCCAGCTGGTGAAATATTCCGCTCTTCTGGAACACTCCAAATGCTTTGCATGGTAAATAAAGTTAAATTTATACATATGTACCATGATTCTGTCAATGAAATGAGGTGATTTCACCCTTTTAGGCAATTTTTTTTTAAAATTAAGAAATTGAAATGGCATTACAAATTAATTTATATTTATATTGTAATTTGATAGCGTATTTCTTTACTATGCAGAGGAAGAGGTTATACTAGATCATAGTAAGACTAGATATTCTGGCTGAACTTAGACTTTGTTTCAGAATAAAATATTCTGAAGGAATAGAAGGGAAAGTTTCCTTTTTTATTTATCGCCTAAGACACTTAGCTTCTTTCCCAGAATGCAATCTTGTGATCCATCTATTCTTCAACAAAAACCTGGACAGATTATTATGCGGTGCATATCATCCCTTATCACTTTGTGAGATGTGACTAACTTTTCATGTCTGCAGTTCTTCTCTTTGGGAATACATAGCCGTGGATATGCCAGTAAAAGTCCTGCTTAAATAATTTTTACCTAATAGTTTTGTAAAGAAAGAAAATACTAAAGTTTTATCTAGTTTTAGATGATCACTTAGTTTTGTCTAATCCAAGTATCATTAAATTGGATGTATTTTCCTTAAGTTAAACAAAGAAACCAATCAATGGATTCCCCAGGCCTGTTCTAGTTGTAGCTGATCTCTCAGTGATTGTCTCTTTTTTTCCTTTCAGAGCCGCAGCCTCACTCTGTCCATGTCTTTGGCCTTTCTCTCTCTACGTCTTGCCAGTAACATTTGTGCATGGCCGTGGTGAGATTTCCCTCTGTCTCATAATGATTTGTGATTTTTTTTCCCCACATGCTAGATATCTGTACACCCCATGTTGTTTTCCAGTATTAAGATATATCAGTGATTACATCTACAATGAGTGTGGGATGAAAACTGATGCTCCAGCCTTTCTAACACCCAGCTCAATAGGGTATTGCAATAAATTTCTTTTTAGGTATAGATCAGTATCCTGGAAGTTATCACCAAACTTAAAGTTGTGGCAAAGGTGGTGGCCCTCAGTCTGAGCTACTCTGAGGTGGCTTTCTCTGTGAAAGTTTGCTTTGCTATGTAGTTAGATGCTTGGATAAAAAATTAATTTCACCATGTGATACAACTCCACTTCCAGCTTCATGTGAGTACTTATGGAAGAATCTTGACACATTTGGCACATAGTAGGTTGTAAAACATTATTCGTGGTGATGAATTGTTGCTCATGAGTGACTTTAATAATTACTGTAGGTTTTAATATAAAGAATAAAATGTTGCATTTTATTTTCTAATTTGCCATCCGGCAGGAAGTTTTCTTTTCCATATCTTTATAAAAACTCACCAAATACACACAGGCTTGAGTAAGAAACACAGAAATGTTAGTCCATGCTTCCACTTTGGGGAATGGGCCCATCACACTGCATCACACTGGACTATAACAGCAACTGCGCTGTGGCATAGTTCAGTTTTTAATCACAGAAATCAGAAATAGAGGGGACACATGCTAGGTCAGAATAATTTGCACAATATATTCTTAAATATTTCATGCCATTTGATCAAACTGTAGGATTTAGAGATGCAAAAAAATCTTTCATTATTTGATTCACTGGATAGTATTTGATTAGACATAGATTTTCCTTGATTCCCTTCTTTGGCTTACTGTGAAATTCCATATTGATTTAAAAGATTTACATACATTGATCTCCGAAATTAAATTGAGTCAAGGTTTCTGTTTTTTTCAATAGCATGAGACACCCTTTGAATTCGGGGCCTGATTAGGCTGATATTTGCTCTAAGATAATGAGTGAAAAAAAAAAAAAACCTATTCTGATATAGAAGCTGTTTCTTATGAAAATAAAAGCCAGCAACTATGGAAGTCTTTTGATCTCAAGCTGTTACTGACACTGGCAGAGTAAGACATGGAAAGAGGAAATGAAAGCACGACAAACTGCAAGCAAAAAGAAGAGCTGAAATTGTCCCCTCTGCCTCTTACTGGCAATCATCTTCCTTTTGCTTGAAGAGAGGTAAATACTTGCAAAATAAAAACTTAAGTATGTGATTTTGGCTTTCATTTAATAATGGGTACTAAGGAGATTTTGAGAAGACAGTAATCCACATTGATTATAGCACTTCTTGATGGGATTTTGGTTGTTTCATTTTCTTGATGCCACTCCCATGATATTGATGAGAATTTTGTTGAGTTTAAGTGGGATTCAATTTTATTTTCTCAACAGATTATATGTAAAATAACATAAAATGGGCTGGGCAAAATTACTTCAATAAATATTTTTTTGTGTCTCTGTAAATCAATATTTCTGATGAGCCTCTTCTTCATCTTTAACATATGAACATGTTTTAAGAGTTCAGCATATTTTGGTGTCCATTTGGGAATGCCATTTAGATCATAAATGTATCAGGTGGTGCCAAGTATTGTCAATTGTCAATTAAAAGGAGTTAGTCAGAGATCAAACAGGCAGCAATGAGGGGGAAAAATGTGTTTTGCATGCAGGCACCACTGGTTTTCTCTTTCCTTATCGATTCCTTCCTTTGATTTTGCTTTAAATCCTTTTGGGGAACTAATTCTATAAAAAGTCTAATTAAAACTGAAGGGAGAAACAAGGAACTCAAACTGAGTTTCAAGCCCAATTTTGTATTTTCAAACACCGTTTTTGTGTGTATCTAACTGCCACTAAACCAGCACGAATCTTTTACAGCTCTAGGATACTTCTTACACTTCCTGAAAATTTTGCAGTACAGTGTCCTCTTACCTGCATCTCTGTCTACCTCCCTTTGGTTCTAGGGGTGACTTCATTCAGTTTCCACCGGTGTGAAATTCTTGCTTTTTGTGGACCTAATTCATTAGCAACAGAACGGAAAGAGCTGGCCTAGCGCTGCCGTGCAACTGGCAGTTCAGGGAGAAACCCCACTGAATTCTATTACTCCTCTGAATACTGTAAAATCCATCTCTCGTGTTACTTCCTTGGCTTGATTTCTCTCAATATTTCAGATTAGGCTATTTCCTAAGTACTCTGTCCAGGTATTCAAACACCTGTTTCCAGAACTTTGCTCTCAAGAATTGCTCCTGCAACCTCAGGTTTTTCAATTCCCTCTCATTATTATTTCCCTCACTGATTTCTGTATTGTAAGCAGACTCAAATGAGGCCAGCTCCTTATTTGCACTTCTGATCTAGCTTGGATGACTATGTCTATATTAACCCTTGTATGCATTTTATGCACCATAAACAAAATTTGGGACAGCAGAGTCAGCAGAGACTACTTGTACCTACCTTTTCCTGAAACCAGACTTAAGCATACAAATGTGATTTGACCTTGTGAAAGGAGATTCTTGGACATCTCAAAGTATCCCAAGTTCTCTCACCCATGCTGTGTTCTACATAAAATCACCATATGCAGTTGGGATAAATGGAGGCTGTTCAGCCATGTCTTGAGGAGCTGGGGCTGTTTGCACTTCAGATAAATATGTGACTAAGTGGGTTTCAAAGTGCCTGCAGTCCAAGCAGAGTTTTGCTTAGAGCATGGTGGCTGAGTCACTGTAAATCAAGCCCCATTTATGTCTCACAAGTCAGCACTTTGCATACCTGCTGAATATACCCTTTAGCCCATATTTACAGATAGGCATACCCTCCCTACTGACCAGTCCTACAGGATACGTTACCTCAAGTCTTGGTCTCTTTGCTCTCATGGCAAAGAGAGGGAATGATGTCCTGCACTGCACTGACAAAGCACTGCCAACAGGAAGGAAGCTCTGCTGCTCCACACAGCACTGGTACTCCGTACCGGTGGGTACTACACTGCATCTGGAGTACTGTGTCCCATTCTGGATAGCCCAGTGCAACAGAAACATGGACATACTGGGCCTTCCAGTGGAGGGCCATCAGGATGCTGAAGGGACTGGAGCATCTCTCTGATGAGGAAAGGCTGAGAGAGCTGGGGCTGTTGAGCCTGGAGAAGAGAAGGCTCAGAGGGATTTCATCAATGTGCAGAAATTCCTCAAGTGAGGGGGCAAAGGGCACAGAGCCAGGCTCTTATCAGCAGTGCCCAGTGACTGGATGGGGGCAGTGGGCACACACTGACGCACAGGAAGTTCCTTCTGAACATCAGGAAAGAGCTTTTTACTGTGAGGGTGACTGAGCACTGACACAGGTTACCCAGGGAGGTTGTGGAGTCTCTGTTCTTGGAGATATTCAAAATTCACCTGGACATGGTTGTGGGCAGCCTGCTGTATGTGGCCCTGCTTGAGCAAGGGGGTTGGAGCAAATGGCCTCCAGAGGTCCCTTCCCTCCTCAACCATCCTATGTTGATGTTAATGTTGTCCTGTGATTCCATAATTAATTTTAAACATAAAAGTCTGGCACAGTTCCTGGCAGGACCTGAACATGTCCTTGTGCTATTATTTCTATGTCAGAACTACAGTGTATTATGAATGAGTAGATACCTTTTAGGTCATTCAGTTTCCCTACAGTCCGACCGCAAACTTTTTGGACCTTGGGCCTTGTATTTGAATTGTCATTTTAGCTCTTTCCAGTTCTGTACTTCCCTCAAAGTCCTCCACAGAAATCTCAAATGTAATTTCCATCAGCTGATATGTTTAATCATCTATTATCTTAATCAGTCATCTTTTGTATATGCTATCCTATAGTTGTGTGCGTGCCAGTTCATTTAATATGCTTGATGCATAAACATCTGGTTATTGCTAACAAAATGATTAGTATTTTTGCCATAAACAGAAACAAAAATTAGAAGCAAATGCTGCCACTGACATTCTTTGAGGTAATTGGTTTTTTCTTGCCAAAGGCTTACAATTACTGTGTAGCTATTTTTGTATATAACAGATTTCATAGTTCTAGTAGAAGGGATGAGGTCACTGTTTCATATCTATGGAGATATGGATCAGCATGCAGTACTCTACTTTATACAGTAATTTACAGGAGCTCTGCACTGTGAATTCAGAAATTTGTACTTGCTATCAAAATAGCATAGGCACACCCTGTAAGGCAAATTCTCCCCTTTTTTGTTTGCTGAAGAGAAATTCTTTCTTTCCTAGTACCATTTCAAGGCTTTTGTTTGCAGCTTTAAAACTCCTGCCATTCCTAGTCTGAGGAAACACCATTTTAATAGAAAGCATTGTTTATTTATTATATATTCCCATTACTGCTATGGATCATTAAACCACCACAAAAACAGCAGAGAAGCTGAATTTGGATGCTGCTGTGGTACAGATGATTTATGTCCTTATGCTTCTTTTAGTAATGCTTTGTGAAGTGATATTGACAGACACAAGGTTTCCTACATGCAATATGATTGTAGGCCTTGGCAAGGGAACTATTTTAGTTTCATTTTCAGATATACAAGATTTTTCAGAAACAAAAATTCTTCCTTTCCCAGTAATCAGTTTTAGCTACAGTTCTTTTAAATGACTAGTAGAAAACCTTTGTGTGAGTGGAAGGACATCCTTAAAGGTATGAAAAAATTTCTTGGTCCAGTTAGCTGCGTGCTAAATAATCAAGACTGAAAAGTACTATCCAACAAAAAATAGGTGAAAACCAGGTGACTCAATATGGGTGTGCATTGTTGTTGAATATCAGAACAACAAAACAAGCTTATTGTGCCTTTTTCTCACAGCAACTCCATAGTTCCAGAAATATTAAAAATAAAAAGGTATAAATTCTTCTCTATGCTTGAGAGTAGGTTTGAAATATCATTTTTATATGTTTCGATCATTCTGTCTATGACTATTCATCTATCTGCTGTGGGGTAGAAAAACAGACTTGAGAAATCTCTTTTTTTCAGGCTCTGCCTTTTCATTTTACAAGATGTGAACTTTGTTCCCCTTAATAATACCTAGAAAAGTGGTTCTTAAAAGGCTTGACCTGGGTGCTTGACTTTCTGACTAAAGGCTAAACCCACATAACTGGTGTAGAAAAAAATGTGACCCCTTGTTATTAGTAGATGCTAAAGCTCTCTTTTATCCTTTCGTGGGTTCAGTATGTGCTTCCAAAGCCATCAGCCTGAGATCTGACCTCACATTCTTACAGTTTCTTACATTATTCTGAGATTCTTATAGTTACTATGCAAACCTTTCCTTCATTGCAAAGAGGATTTTGCTTGAAGGAGTTGTGCAGAGGTTCAGTGCAGTCAGGAAACTTGTAAGTAGGAGCAGAGAGTGAAACTGAGATGTGGTCAAATGCCATTACAAAAATTCTATTGGTATTTGCCTAACAACCCTCCTGAAATCCAGGTAGGACCTTAAAGAGTACTCCTTTTCCTTCTTATACAGGCTATTATAATATTATATTAAAGAGCAAAGGCATTCAATCCCAGAGCTTAGGCATGAAGGGACTGCTCCATAGTCTTCTCTTACTTCTACATTGCTTAATTAGCCAGTAAGACTTAGTTACTTATTAAGAGTCATTCATTCTCTATCCAAATCTTACTAACGCGTGATGAAAAGCATGTGTCACCAATTACAACTATCATAACTGTAATAATCTATTGTAGTTTTTCATTAGTGAGTTCTTCATGTTTGTTAGCCTGTGACTTGGTCAAGAACTGTGCGGGGAACAGAGCTCTCTCTGCAGTAGCTTCTTCCAAATAAGGCTTTATGAAAAGTGGTAACAGTAAAGCTTGTGCTGCCAAAGTGACTGTGGAGTCCTTTGGCACCTGAACCTCTGCCTAGAGAGGACATTTTGCCTGACTAGCTGTGCTACCTTTCTACTCAGGTCCCCAGAAGTGTAAGTTGTCATTGTTTTGGGTACAGAGTACCGGCTTTCAGGAGAAGCTTAGTAAGTGTTCTTTCCTTAATAGAATACAGTCAAGTAAAATGCTTGAGAAACTTGACAAAAAACATTTTTTCGTAAAAACGAAGAAGAGACTGTTGTGATCTGTGACTGCCTTAATAGGCATCCATCTGCTATGTGACTTCATAGCTTGAGAATGCTATGCTGCTTCCATCTGCTATGTGACTACAAATGGCTTTCTGAAATGCCTAAAGAAAAGGATCTCACTCCATAACTCAGGCTTAAAAGACTTAAAAGGTGAAATGGGACATGGTGAAATGTCAAAGAGGGAAGGTTGATCTACAGTTATTCAGGAAAACAAAATTCTGACTTGTCTGTACAATTCCTGGAGGATGCTCCAGTCTGGGATGTCTGACTTGCTGTTGGAGAGGTCCATCCCAGCTGGAAGAGAAGGGTAACATTTTCTGTGACCAGCAGGACTGGAGACAAAGCCCAACACTTCTAGAACCGGAGTTGCTAATGACACACTTCAAAAAGAAGAGTGAGGCTGGGAAAGTCAGAGGAAGGGTACTCACAGAAGCAGCAAATAAGACCTGTCATTGCAAAGAAGTCTAACTGCCTTACCTTTTCTTAAAAATATTGCCGTAAACCACAAACTGAACCAAAGGTCTGATGTTCATCAGGTTTCCAGAATCTCTGCACACTGTCTGCTGTATTCTGTACTTTGTCAATGTTTTAAATTCCAGCTGTCCTCTGCTATCTCTTCAAAAGCATTCAAATAATGAAGAATTCTTCCAATAGATCTCACATGTATTTACTAAGTGTAACTTGGAAGTATATGCTGTTGACAAAGTTACCTTCCTCTGCGTATTTTGAGTGGACAAAAAATGTGGAACAGTTACCAGACATTGTATCTTAGAAAAGATCTGGTCTCTAAGGTCTAGCAAGTGAGGGATGAATCCTCCTAGAATACAGCACTGAACATCTAAATTGTAGGACTCAGGCTTGTGCCCTTGGGCCCTTGGTCCTACAGGGAAGTAAACCTTCTTTGTGTACCAGCTCACTGTTCTCACCCACTCTGATGGTTTCCATGAGAAGCAAATTATATCTGCTGTCCTATAAAGCCCCTGTTTTGGACAATGAGGAAGTCAGGTGTACTTATGACATCCCTTGACCTCAGCAAATATCATTAGTAAGTTCCAAAAAAAAGCACCATGTTTCTGGTAAAAAGGATTTAACATATAAGACCTTCCTCTTTACCCTTCCCAGTAAGTAAAAGGTGGGGATGATGTAGAAAGGTGTCATTACTCAGGTTCATGGGTATGTCAGTCCCCAAGGCAGGGTTGTCCTAAGGATAAAACTTGGAGGCATACCATTATATTGAATTAATTAGTTGCCATGTATTAAATATATGCATGCAGTGATCTTATTTGTACTGTTATATAATACCCTGAACGAGTGTGCTTGAGATAGCTCAAAAAATCACCAGCAAGGGTATGAGCAAAAGTCAGATTGAATATTAGACTACAAAGCACAAGAGATTCATTGGCAAGACTCACTCTACTTACAAGGGCAGCTAAGGCACAACAAGGGAAAGCAAGCGACAACAAAACCAAACAAAATCCAGGCAATCAAAACAGAAATGAATTGAAACTACCTAGGGGGGTGTGTGTGTGTGTCTGTGTGTGAAGACAGTGTAAGCAAGGATGAAAAGGAGTGCGGCCTAAAGTTTAAAAACACTTAAGATTAAAAGTAACTTAACTTATACCTTAATTTATATCTTAACCTTAACAATCTAACAGAGAAATAACACTTAACAGCACTTAGCCTAAAGTATAATTTAACCTTGACTTCCAGATTTGCTCTAGCATAGGCACAAAGGGGTATGCATGCAGACAGAAATAGTCATTGCAGGATAAGGTGTCTGTGGAGAAATTTCCCTCAGAGGTCAGTGAAAATACTCACTTCGGATGCTTTTGCATCTCCTGACGGGTGAAGGGTTGGGTCTCGAGGAGTGAGGGTGTCGGCCCAGCACACGCCGTGGCTCGGTGATTCTCCACACAAGAGTGGGCTTTTGTCATAACAATGTTTCATCCTGGCCACGGTTTGGGTTAGCACTTTGTTTGACAGTGGGAGAATGGGAATGTTATGCCATTCAGGCCAGAGAAATATTTTCCAAGTCTGTTAATGAGAAAAACAGAAGCTTGTTAGGAGTTCCTGAGAGCAGACAGCGCTTTTTGATAAGCTCAGAGGGAGCTGAGCCCAGGTGGTGTTTTCAAGGACAAGGCCTAACAAGCATTTTCTCAGATCACACTGCAGCCTGGAAAGGGTGAGGAGGGAGGATGCATCACCACAAATGGATTTCACCACAGTTCCAGTTAGGTGACTATTTTGTGAAAAAACTTTGCATAATCAAGCGATGATGAAAGAAAAATGAACTCAGTATTATATAATGAAAAAAATAGCAACAATAATAGTGACCCCCCCTCATGACTCCTTAAAGTCTCAAAGCTGAATGTCAAATAAATATGAGGAGAATGAAAATAATCAAGATTTTGTTTGAAGAATGAGGATTTTGTTTGTGTTTCAAATGCATTGTTTGGTCTTCTGAACTTTCAGAACAATATGCTATTCTCAGATGCTGCCATACAGCCCTGATGCTGTAAGCAGTAACAATTTTTGTAGTGATATGTTCAAAGAAAGAAGTGAGCTCTGAAATATCTTCACTGGATTCTGTTAAGGATAATTTTCTAGGATACAGACATTTTGCATTAAAAGCAACCACACTACATCATTGGACACTTCTCCCTCCCCTCCACTGATGGGCCTGTAGTAGCAATTTTGCAGCAAATGCCCTAAGAATAAACGCATCTATGCACAGATTTAGATTCTGATAAAATATTAATCTTATTGACAGCATGGGCTTGATGCAGAAATTACAGGGTACAGTCAATTCCTGCCCTCAAAGCCAATAAATAAATATAATATTCACTTCAACACCATTAGCCTAGATTTACATCATAGGAGCTGAATTTGCCTCAGCAGTCTCACATCTACTCAGGAACAATGGATTTTAGAGAGATGGAGTAAAGGGAAAATGTCCACTTGTAATTTTCTTTTTTCAGACGACCACTTAATTTCAGTGTCTCCCTGCATCAATTTCTTCAGTCACACTTACAGATTTATTGTATAATTTTCTGTCACATATATACCTATTTCTATGCATATCAGATAAATATTTCTGTTAAACACAGCTATATAAGTTATATTTTTCCTATTAGTTTTAAATGTAATTTCTTAGTGAAGAATAGGTCTTTATTTTTAAAAGTGTTATCAAAATATTTGTTTGGAATACTGTAAAAGCAACAGCCAGGTCAGAAAAGGACTAACTCCAAAGATTTTGTAGAATTTTTTTCTTCTTCTTTCCCTAGATTTCATTCTAGGAGGCATGTATGAGTATGGGCATGTATGAGTCATTGTATGTTTCTCTTGATAAAGGAGGTTTTGGAATTTTTTACAAATTATCCACATCATACATGAAAAAGGCAGGTTGTGTTACAAAGTTGAGGACCCTAGGATGGAGAAGCAGTGAGTAACTGACAGCTTCAAAAGCACTGTTTGTCACTAACCTCTCCCAAAATTAGCCTGGAATATTAATGCTGGAAGGAAATCTGCTCCTGGATGCCAATGCTTTGTTGAATAGTTATAGTTTAAGGTTGTTTTATTATTCTTGTTGTTGGACAGAAAATGTTAGCTATATCTAAATTTCAGATCAGTTGTGGCTTGTGATCTCTTCTGTGAAGAGTTAATAAATGTGACTGTTGTTCATGAGGAGGATGCAACTCTTGCAATTCTTTGTCCTTTGAGGATGCCTAGACTGGCTCTGGGTTATGGCATAGAAATGGAATCTGCAGAAGTCACGTGCCTGTACATAAGCCTGTAAAGAATATCACAAAGTGGTGTCTGAGACCTGCTTGTCGAGGATGTAAATGTCTCCCTTTGAGCTTGGGATGCCTTTCTCTTGTTTGGTTTGACTGCTCTCATTAAGTATGTAAATTCCTTTGAGTAGTTCCCTTTGAAGATGAGATTATCAATCCTAGTCTTTTTCCTTAAAGAAAATAATCAGTGCATTTTTGGACCCATTGTGAGGTAATCTAGTGGTTGTGGCATTCACCTGGGAGAAGGTAAGGCCTTTAATTTCTTTTTACACAGTGGGGAAACGCTTTAAAAGGAAGGCTTGAGAGTCTCAGCACCAGAATACTTTCTTGTCTAGAAGGTAGATGGTGGAGATTCAAAGCCTCAGACAAAGCAGGGGAATTATGCTAAACCTTTGATGCCACAGATCAAAGCTTTATTCATCAAAATGTTGTGGAAACAGGCGCTATTGCTACATCCTTTAATAAAGTGGTGTCCTAGGAAGAATGACTGTTGGATTATGGCACAATATACTATCATGATCATCTGGCCATTATTTTGTTTCATGTATGCTCGAGGTACTTTCTTTAAAGAGCAAAACGCCCCAAAGTTTCTGTGGCTTTCAACAGGAAAGAGGAAGAGATCTCACCTTCCGCCACAAAGTGACACGGCTTCTGGACCTTGAGTTATGTTTAGGATTCTTATTTAAGGTTTTGAGTTTTGAATTTAAAAGATCATTGGTAAAAGTGATGAATACCTGTCTAAAAGAGTAGGAACTCGACTTTCTGGAAGAATGAAGGGTTTAGGGAGTGGTTCTGAGTCTTGTACTCAGTGGCTGTCATATTTAGAACCTCTAAATGAGCTTAGTCAAAAACAATCCTTGTGCAGAATGCTTGCCTCCTACGTTTATTTCAGCTCTCTGGCAAGGATGAGTGAGCATATTGGCTTATGGCTAAAAGATGGTAATTGAAAGAGAGGGCTAACCTTTCCTAATTGTGAAGTTTCAAGGTTATGTGCGGCACTTTCACTTCATGTACAGCACATTTGTACCTCCTTGTGATGCAGCCTGGCAGACTGGCTCATAGAAATCACAAATTTCAAAGCCCAAGCTGTGAAACCACACCATGAATGCTGTTAAGATAAAATTGCTTCCTTGTCCAGTAATGTGTCTGCAAAAAGCTTAGTGTATTATCTTTACTGGAATATAAATGCTAGCAAAGATATTTGAACAAAGACAAAAATAATCTCATCCTACCTGGACTTGTTAGGTATTACAATGCTTAAGAAAAATATGTTCTGCTTTTCCTGTTGCTGAAGCTGAAAAAAATAATAACTGAATTTCCATGTGATTATTGTTGGTGAGTTGAGCAATTACTCTGCTTGGAAAATTGTACTGTTCTACTCATTATAGATTACAGAGACGTGTAATATATACCTATAATATCCCTATATATCTATATGATTGTATCTGTATAAATGTAGCTAGTATATCTCTATATAGCTATATCTAATCCATATGATTAGATGGAGATATAGATATAAGTAAAGATATATAGGTCTAGATATAAATCCAGATATTTTATTGATGCACTGCATGGTTCAAGAACAAGTAGTAAGAGAGGGAGACTTTCACTGCTCTGAACTCATTCACATATTAAGTGGGCAAAAACCTATTACTCCTGGCTGAGCAGTGGAATAGATTGATTTTCTTAGTCAGTATGCCTCCACATTATTAAATAAAGCCTCATCAGTATCCTTCTAAAACTCTTCCTAAGTGTTCTCTGTGCTGTAGGCAAAAGAGCAGAATCACATCAAAGCTGTTACCTACAGAGTGCACATACTTCTCTGAAACTGCATATTCCTGTGTAAAAATGTTCAAAAAACCTTTATATTTGACTTAAGCCGAATGGGCTAATTTTGAAAGCATTAAAAGTAGATGTCTCAGGTTTAAACAAGCAATGTCTTCAGAAAGTGGAGAGAGAAATGTCAGTATATAGTACAGAAATAGTAAAAAAGGAAATCAATTTACTAATATTGACAAAACATTGGTAAAAAGTATTAGATTATATTTAATTGTAGTCTATTAAATATATTCAGTTTCAGATATTACCACTGGTTTAATTCATTATGTTAGTTCTGTTACATTCACTTAGCAGGTCTACTCAAAAGTTCAAATAGAAAAGAACACAGTATAGATGGAAAGGACATACATTCCAGGTTGACATATATCTTCTACTTCCTTCTATATGTGAGTGCAAAGAAATAAGATAATATGAAATATAGTAGTGTCATCCTGTCCCTTTAAAATAAAATCACTGGTACAAGTCAATCCACAGTTTTTTCATACAGGAAAAAGTTTTCAAGATTTCATGTTAGAACAATTTTAAAATTCACATCAAATAGCATTGCAGGTGCTCTAGAATGACCCTTCTTGAGCAGGGAGGCTGGAGCAGATGATCCACTGTGGTCCCTTCCAAACTGACCCATTCTGTGACTGTGAAAAGCAGAGACTTGTAGCTGTTACCACTGAAGACAATTGTCAGCTCAGTCATGTACTTTTATGTGCAATGCAGTTGCTAAAGTGAACAAACTCCAGATGCCTGTTGCTGGGGTTATTGATATCCTTTCTTCAGAATCTTGCACAGCTGGTCAAATTAGTGTCTTTTGAAGTCCTGCTT
Source organism: Monarcha castaneiventris obscurior (assembly GCA_026261815.1). NCBI lineage: Eukaryota > Metazoa > Chordata > Aves > Passeriformes > Monarchidae > Monarcha > Monarcha castaneiventris. Next base: position 18,906,359 of record JAMPIT010000379.1, on the reverse strand, counting down.
TGATCCCCATTTCAAGTTGGGTTTTTTCAGGTCGGTGGATCGTCGTATGTTGAGTAGTTGATCACAGTGTTTGTGAACTGCAGCCTTGTTGTGAATCATCTTGTGTCTAAATCTGCAAAGCCCCATTGACCCAGTTAATGTGGTTCACAAAATATAATGATGACTATAGTGAAACTGGTACCTATGTTTGAAATACCAGCTCCACTTGTGATATGAGCCTTTGCTATCTCATTTCATGAGAAAGGGCAAAATTAATAGAAAATGAAGGTGAAAAGACAAGTTTGTGAGTCCTGATTCTTCATCATACAGATATAAAGAAATATTTGTGCTAGACACTGAAGGGAATTGTCTGTGTAACTAAACCAGGAAGTCCCACCAAACATTTTTTGTAGGGTGGAATTCAAGGAACCTAAACTAGATTGTGCTCCTTAATCATCCCCTGGAGAAGCTTCTCTCTCTCTTGACTCTATCTCTGCCCAAACCAGTACAATTGATTAGATGAGGGATAGGAATTTCTGGGTTTAACTGGGGCAATTTATTTAGTGAAACCTCAGGGTAACAAATACCCCATTAATTCTCCTTGTGATTGAAACTCGAACACAAAAACTTTATCACCTGAATCTCCTTCTGGTAGTCAGAGTGTATCTCCATATGAGTTTTATACTTCTCCAAATCTGTAATCTTTAGTGAATAGAGTTTTTATGAGATTTCTCTATAACCTGTGTTAATTAGATCCACATTTAAAAAAAAAAAGTGTTATTTTTGCAGAATGTACTGAGCACAGTCTAGTAATTATTGTATACGTACTCTGCTATAAAACTCAAAGTCGTTACTTGTTTTTTTTCTAACTTGAAATTAACAGCTCAGTTCTTCACATTTAGTATTACTGTGAAAATATTCAGTAAGCTGGAAAATCTGCTGAATAGTTTTACATGTCCTAAAGAAATAAAAACAGCAGAGAAAACAAATCAGTTTTAATATGGGAGATAAAAGTAGTAAGTCCTAAATATCTTCTGACCTCACAACATATGAACAGTAGTCCCTGAGGTATTTTAGAGAAACAGTCATGCTTCAGAAACAGACCCTAAATATTTAATGGAAGACAGTAAGGAGGAACCATTAAAGAAGCTGTGAGGTCTTGGGAAGATGTTGACTTGCATGTAGCTGACATGAAAGCAGATCTCCTGCAGGTCAAACAGGGATAAAAATATTATCTTGATGGATCCGTGTGCAAGTTTTGCAAAACTACTGTAATTAGGGCTAGGGTTTGCTAAACTACCATGGTAGAATAAATAAGGTACTTTGTCTTTTGGAAACAGTGTCTTCAGGACAGCACAGTACAAGGTGCTGACATTTACATTAATGTCGGATACTTTACAGCCAAAATTTGGTAGAAGAATGCTATTTAGTAAAGGATGTGGATTTTTCCTCTAATATTTATTATGTGAACTTGTTTTTCTTTGACAAAGAATCACAGGATCCCAGAATAAGCTGAGTTGGAAGGCACCCTGAAGAATCATAAAGTCCAGCTCCTGGCCCTACATAGCAGTATCCCCAAGAGTCACACCCTGTGCCTGAGGGTACAGACTGTCTGCCTAATATTCCAGTCCTTGAATACTTATACAAACACACATATACATATATGGAAAGTAAATAGCTTTCATCAGACAGATCTATCATTTTCAGCTCTGAAAAAACCAGGAAGTTTTAGGGAAGAACGTGTTCCCAAACAAAAGAAACAGAATTCACAACTGATATGGTTGACAGGTGGTTATGTACATTGAGGTTGCCAGTAACTCCTTTGGAGAAAGCTGTGCATGCAGTAGAGATGTGTTTGCAATAATGAAATAGCAGTTTCTGGTTTTTGAGTGATACAAGCATAACACTTTTGCTACGTATTGAAGAAATCAATTACTTTTTTGGAATGAATATAAAAAATACATTAAGATTATTGAAGAACGTGAGGGAGTCAAGGCACTGGAACAGGCTGCCCAAAGTGGTTGTGGATGCTCCCTCCCTGGGAGTATTCAAGGATGGGGCTCTGAGCAGCCTAGTCCAGTGGGAGGTGCCCATGCCTATGGCAGGGGGGTTGGGTGATCTTTAAGGTTCCTTCCAACACAAACCATTCTATGATTCTGTTTGGAAGTACCACTGCAAAACAACTTACCACCCCTGTCACAATTCGTATTACAATATTCTGTGGACTCTGTGAAAGCATAGAAAGGCCACTCTGAAGGGAATGAAATTTCTCTGTGGCTTTGTCTTACGCAGAACTGTTTTATAACCCTAAATTATTGGTCACAAGGCTTGTTGGAGAAGGAACAAATTACAGATAGTGAAACGAGAAAAAATTTGTTGATACAAAATTGAACCCACTGCAGCACTTAGTCACCTTCCAGACAACAGGAAAGAACGTAGAAAATAGGTTTACTCACCAGAGATCTCTTCTGTTTTCCTTTTCTCTTTGAAACATCTTCAGCTACTTATGGTAATAGCCACCAAATCCCTTCGTTATTTGTCTTTTTAACACCTAGTTGTTTGGCCCTGATCATAGGAATAGCACAAGGAAAGAGAAGTCTATCATAAGCACCCTTTGGAATTTCCCTTCTGAATTTGCCTTGATGACATTTCTGAGGTTTGTTTGTTTGCTTGTTTGGGTCTTTTTTTTTGTGTTTTCCTCTGAGATTTTTTTGGCAGGGAGGAATTCCAGTAAGCACAAACTTTCCATAAATTTCAGATGACTACTCTTTGGTTTTGCTATGATGACTATTTTAATTTAAAGCCTATTTTACATACTCAGATTATTAATTTCCTGATAGTAAATGTCACCAGGAAGGTACAGTTTTTTCTGTGCTGCCAGACTAGTGAACATAGGCTGGGATTCTATGGGCTGTCCTCGGCGGTATCAGAGTTTGCATGAAGACCAGCCAATAGTGCATTTCTGATTTTAGTTCATCTACTGGAACCAGCTGCAAGGCCTACTTTAAAAACCCCAAGTTTATGTCCAGTAGTTATGGAAATCTTATTTATGGGGTATGGGTGCAGTGCCTGAGGAAACTGAAAAATAACGTGTTTTAAGATATTAAGTACAAAAGCCAAGGCCATAATTCATTCATGTAAAAGATATATTTACACTACTTCGCTTTCATGATTTTCAAAGATTTTTCTCAATCCCTTAATCACCCCAGAGCCATCGTGGCTGTTTGGACCTTTGTTTCTATGGGTTGGTTTAATTTCGAATCCTGTTATTTAAAAATACACGCCAGTGCCACCAGGAGGTGTCCGTGTGCCATTTATTGGTTACTTTCTGGGGTGCTTGCCTTTTTTTATTTTTGGGCGGAGAGCTCCATAATAACGCCATGATAGTAGCAGTTTCTATAGAATAATCATCATCGTCATTATTATTATTAATACACTGTAGGTGTTTACACTTCCAAACAAATGAAGATGTTGTGTTTGTGTCCGGAGAGTTCCTAATTCTTTCCATGGATGAGAGAATTACGGATGAAAAAGACCTGTTGAGTCATCCATCCATCTTCTTCCCTTCTGGCATGCCCTGTTCTCTGAAATATACTGTATAATGTATTGAGTGAGGATATCAGTCTGTTGCTAGGGAAATGATGACTATAATCAGATGTTACACAGTCTACATTTTGACTGCATTGCAGGATCAAAGATGAGGCTGTGAAAACAAAGATTTTTACTGAAACACTTAGGTTGTGCCCTATTTGTACTTGTGTATAATTTCCAGGAAGACAGAAGTGTATACTTCAAAAAGCTGAATATCTCACAGAATTTTTATGTTGCATATTCCCATTTGGTTTGTGATGTTTAACTGGAAAGTATATCGTGTAGTTTCAGTGCAAATACAGGCATAAAGTATGTACAGATCCCTGGGACATTACAAATAACTACAAGACATCCTATTACACTTCAGCCTAAAGTAGAGCCATTTTTATTACCACATGGATATTCAGAAGTATACATCAGAGTGAATAATAAATATATTTTCATTTGAACATCAGATAGGAAAAAAGAATTAATTGATAAAATATGCCTGGTGATAGAAGGTATGGTTCAGTTGTATTCCACAGGGTCTCTTGAAAATCCTGTTCCAACCAAACTAAAATGCAGTGTGTTGCAACAGTCACAAGCTTGACCTGTAGATGCTGTATCTGAGGGAGGGCAATCTGCAGGAATGACACTTTTTTCATGGCTGTACAGCCAGATTGACTTTCTCTACTTTTTACTGCATCTTCTAACCAATGCATTTTGATAAAGTGCACACCATCCTTGTTGAGAAGAAACTGTTAGCCTGAAAATGGTGTGTTTTACGGGCTATGGCAAAACTTCTTAAAATGTTAAAAGCTTTTTAAGTTTGCCAGATCTAATTTAGTAGCCACATTTCTGTGGGGATGTGGTTTTCAGGCTAGCTGTGTAACACTGTAAGCTTAAAGCCCCCCTCCCTCCCCAGATTTATGCATGGTGTTGCTCTTTTATATTAATCTGTAACTATAATACCATTCCATCAAAAACTTAGCATAGCCTCTTCCAGGACCAGTTACTGGATTCCCACAAGTGATGGCAGTCCGAGGACATTTTAAAGTAAATCCTGACCCCAAGGACTCATATTTGTCCTGTTCCATTGATAGAGAGAAATATTAAAGCAGCAGATAGATATCATAACAGTACATGTGTTTTTGCATCAATAGCCAGCTACTCACTGAACTGGAAAGACGGTGAATAACAGAAGACATTTTACAGGCAAGTGAGTTGACTGAACTAGTAGGGAATGCAGTGAAATTTCACTGAGACTTAATGATAAGACTCCCACATCAAAGACGTGGCTAATGCACATTGGCTAGATACCTGCCATTTGAGGACCCTAAAAATAACCGCCTTCTACTAAGAAAAATGTATGGTTTTGCTGATGTGCACATTGTAATACTGAATTTCTCTGCACAGTTATGTGTTCTTTTTTTCTTGAAAGGAAGGACCTGCAAATAAAAATATATGAGTAATGAAATGGATCTGTTAGCATGCTGTGTGGTTAAAAATAACATGTTTTCTTCCTTGCTGGCTTGGAAGCCTCTCTTTCTGGGTTCATACTTAAAAACTGTTTTGTTTATCTGTTTGCAATACCCATGTTTGATGAACACAATGAGACATAATTTGCATGCTAATGCAATAAACCAGATGTAGAGTAGATCAACTCACATGCAGAGCTGCTCAAGATTGGATCTCTCAACAAAGATTTCCCATCCCTGTAGGTGATATGTCACTATTTCCTATAAATTACTGCCAAGTTACCTCTTTGTAAAATTTCACCTCTTATCTTTTTGTATGCAAAAACCTGATTAATTTTTCAAGATCATAAGGTGTTTTTTCATGAAACTAGATCTCAGCATTAACTGATTAACCACTGATAAAATAGGTTTACTATTTAGCAAATACAAAACATGTATCATCTGTCTTTGCTATTGCAAGAAGGTGGTGTGGATTTTTCATGAATATTTTTCTCTCAGACATTTTGAGAGCATTCAAGATCATCTACCTCGGTCAAACTTTTATAAGGCTACCAATTATCACACTACACGCATGGACCAGCACCAGAGAATTTCTTAAAAGCAAATAGGATTGAAAGTTATACTGATGGCTAATTTGCTACAAGGTTACCTTAAGAACTCATAAGCAAATCATCACTAGCACTGTTTTTTTAATAAACATTTGGTTTCAGGGTACTGAAAATAAAAGACATCATTTGTACACACACATCATGTCTTGGCAAGTACATCCTGTCCTCCATCCTAAAACATCAGCTGCTCCAAAGCCATAATGTAAAAATCAATATAAAAGGATAGAACATGAACTTCTGCTGCTTTCAGAAGATGGGGATGCTTTTTGTAAGTGTGAGTTTTTGTTTAGCTTTAGTCTCTGCTTTTAATACTTGTTCATATTTTGTTAACTCACTATTAGATAGTAAGTTAACACTCATTAGATAACTCACTATGTAACTCATTATTAGATAGTGAGTTAACAGCAATAGGAACTGATTCAGTACCTTGTTATCTGATTTGTCCACACCATTGTTTGTTCATTATTTTCTCTCAGACAGATATTAGCAATATGTTACAGAAAATAGTGGAAATGTACCAAACATCCACATTGATCATTTCTGTCCCTACTCTTTTGCAAGAAAAAATAAGTTCAGCCTGGAGCTGTAGAGAACAGTGAGAATGTTCCTGCTACTACCTTTATTTCTATAATTTTCTTATCTGTTAAGTATTTCTGCTTTATAAGAGCATTCTGTGTTCTGTGTTAGAGAACAAGAGCTATCTTTGATTTCATTAGAACCTGTTGGATACTATGATTGGTCTCAAGGGTACATGCCACATATTTATGGATGCTTCTGTTCTAGAGTACTGTTGAGAACCTGAAGTTGGTTCTGAAATCAAAATATCACCTAAAGTTGAAGAATTTGTCTTCTTTTTAGCTATTATCAGCACATCCTAACTGTTCATCGAATGATGGAGGAAGCTATTTTGTGCTCTGGGCCCACCTGCCTTACTATTAAGAAAAGATATCCTCCTTATATTGCTGGCTTATCTTCTTGAATCCACAGTTCCTTCCTGGCTCTACTGCTTCTTCTCGAAAAGAACTTTGAAACAGATCCCACTCTGTGCATTGATCAAAGAGATTAAGCGAAACAATCTATCCACCACCAGACTTCAGTCAGTCCATACACAGTAATACAGCACTCCATGTATTTCTAGGGTATTATTTTACATCAGGGAACCACAAGACAGAAAATAAACCCCAGGAAGAGATGCAGAGCAAAACAAAGTAACAAGCTGGCAAAAATACAGCAGTTCAACATAGGAATACTGCTGAGGTAAGGCAAACTTTGTCAAAGCTGAGGTTACTATACTGTGCTCAGTCTCAACAGCAGCTCTCAGTCTTTCCTCTGAACAAAATTCAGTGATACTTCTGAAACATAAAATACAAACATTAAAAACACCTGAAATTCTCCAATTTAGCTGAGAAAGGCATTCACACTGCAGAAATTCCATCTTTACCACTTTGGTAGTTGCTCCTTCTGGACATCAGATAATTAGTTATCCATTTGCACTCCTACGAGGATTCACCTTTTCCCATTTCAAAATTGTGGAAAAAAAAATGCAAGATAAATTACGTAGATGAGGAGCAAGTATACTGACATTTTTTCACATTCAATAATTGTGTTCTGGAAGGTCACGGTGAACTTTTGGCTCTAAAATCATAGTAACAAATGTGTGTGCTTGCTGCTGTCTTTTAATACATGCTTTTTGAAGCACATGGCCAACATTAATAGATGTAAGCAGAAGAAAGAAATGCTAGTATCTCTGTCCAATTCTAGTTCTAAAAGTTCCGTGTGTTTCAAGTGGACAGGGAACCTGAACCCTGTAAGTGCAATGCTTGTGGACGTAGTCATAGACTTTATTATGGAAACAAGAACACGAATACAGAGACTTTTTAAGAGATGGTCCTTCAGAGTGACAAGAGCACTGAAAACATCCATCTAAAGAGACAGCAAAAGAAACCCCCACCAAAGCCAAACCTTTTAAAAATTAGGAATATTCTATTATGCTGATATTCCAGACCTGACTTGGTTGTGTTTATGTAGCTTTCTGGCAAGATCTTTTCAAGATAATAATGGATTAAACAGACATTTAACTATCATGAACACAATAAAATATAAAGAAGATACTGGAACAGAAGCCAGAGCATCAGGTAAACTGAAAAAGATAGTTAACAAAAGCAAAAATAAACCAATCGAAGTCTGGTTCTACCATCAGTGTCCCTGTTATACGACACAATTACACAGCAGTAAAGGTGTGAATATATTTGAAGTAGCTCTTCTGTAATTGCTTTGGTAACAATAATACTCAAGATACAGTGCTGTGATTAGGCACATGTTTACATTAAGTGAGGCCTGCTTATAGATGCTACAGAAATATCCAAAATTAAGACAGCAAGCACAGTTCAAGTGATAAAGCAAGCACTCATACACTTTTGGGGGAAGAAGAACATAAATAGCCTTTTACTCCACTAAAATCAACAATGCTATTTCCATCACAAAGAGATGTGCTTGAAAAACCAGCAAAAGCCTCCATAATTTGTTTAAAAATAAGAGAAAAAAAAGAGGAGAAATAGAAGAAACAGGTACAAAATAGAGAGGAAAGGCTGAAATTAATTTTATTTAACAACACAAAAGAGTTAAGAAGGAAAGTATACTGAAATAAAGAAAAGCACTGAAGAAAAAATAAGGAAAACCATCACTTTAATATACTGTAAATACTTATTTCACTACTGCCTTTTTCTGCAACATTTTACTGATGATGTTTCTTTCATAGATCATCAATAAAGTAACACTATAAAAAACCTCTAAAATCCTATTTCCTTCTGGCATTTGTGCTAGATTGAGAGTAACTAGTCCATGACAAAGGGGCAACCAGTTCAGCTTGAAGACTTGATACAAGAGCAAAAGGGGGAGAAATATTTTAAAAAAAAGGTCAATAATAAAGTGTTAAGTTTGAAAGGAACACCAAGTGAAACAAATGAATGAAAATTGTTTAAGGATAACAGTATTTTCAAAGCAAATGGATTACTTCTCTTACCAAGAAGACAGGGCATTTGACAGCTAGTAAGACAAGAAGGCATTCAGCTTCCAAACACTAAAAGGTGAGAGTTAATATTACACGCATGAGCCACAAGCATACAGCTGGCTTGTTTTTTATTAACACTAATAAATGATCTCATAATACTGATCAGAAGTGGTTTTTTTCCTCCATATATCTCACAAAAGATTTTCAGGTGACAAGTACTATGATACATATGGTAGAAACAAACAGCTGTGGCCACAAAGATGTTTTGTTAACTGATGATTAATATATTCAGGAAGCAATCACACTATTCATTAGTAAAAGTTTACAAACATTAAAAAGTGCATAACATTTGAAACCAACAACACAAAAATATATATAATATATATATACTATATATAAAGTGACATCACCTCCTATTAATAAAAGAAAACAAATCTTCTGACCTTGTGATTGGTGCTTGTGTGATTGCCATGGTTTACTATCAGTCACTCTCTTCACTCACCTTAGTCACACAGAGGTGTGGCTGCCCCATTTTGCAGCATTCAGCCTCCTGTATGGCCTTGTCTATCGGGGCATGATGAGGGGGGAAAAAGTATCAATCAGCAATAGCTACTGCAGAACTGGTTATTAATTTGTAGATATTTTAAGTGATGTCCTGGATGGACAAGCTATCCTGGTATTTTGATGAAGGTCCAGTTTGGACTGTCATTTTGGAATAGATGAAATGGGAAAAAACCTAATCTTTGGGTGCTAGATGCCAAGTCTCTCACTTCCCTTTACAACTCCAAGCCAAAAGGCTGCTGTAGCAGATTCTAGCACTTGGCTGTTCTGGTGCATCAGTAACAGGCTACTGGCTGTGCAAACTCAACAGCCTGATCAACTGAGGCAAAGGCAAGGAATAGTAAAAATCGAACCCCTTGCTGGATCCAGCCCAGGATCCATTCATTGGACTATACTGCATTCTAAAACTCATTCAGAATACATAATTGGCAATAACCTATGCCAGTTATTTTCCCATGTGTAAACAAGGCCTGTCTTTTACAATGTGAATCAGGAAAACCTCTAGCACCATGGAATTAGTTTGAATTTTAACCCATATAAGGTTATAAATGTATTCTTAAAACTACCATAACAATAAAATACTTGGAACAACATTTTAAAAAAATATCTCAGAGAAAGATTAAGAAATTGGGACCAAAATTAGAAAAATGGGGAAGAATAACATAAAAGATTCAATTTGAGTCTCTGATATGCAACTAACTACAGGCGAGTGGCAAAACTGTACCAAGGACACAACACACGCTCAAGTATTCACATTAACAAATCGTTTTGAAGGCTCATCTAGTAACAAATTCGAGTGTTGCTGAGTCATTTAGGTTTAGGCATAATCAATTGAGCGGTTGACGTTTAGATCTATCATGTGCACATCACCACCTTATGCAAAAAACCAGCCCTTTCAAAACGTGTGGTAGAAAAATTCACAGTAACAGAAATATTCTTCATAAGCAGTTGAGAAGGGGCAGTGTGGAGCATCTAAGTTGTACAATACAAAAACCATTGTAAATAACAGAGCTGTAAAACAGATGCAAAGTTCTAAAAACAGTGCTTTCTTTACAGTTCTTATAATGGGCAAACACTTTGGCCAGAGAATTTTAAACTCTGAGGATCACACAAGCCTTTGCTTAAGATACACAATTAGATCCTCTGACGCTTCAAAGGCCATTTGCTACAAGATTTACCTGTTCTACTTTCTAAAAGTGTTCCCATCGAGTAGTCACTATGAAGGGATCCATCTGATGACACTATCCCAAAAAATCAATACATGTTCAACCATTGCTAATGACAGAGGTAGAGGAAATTCTGTCTTCTGTCACAGCTTGTACCCAGATTTTTAGCATCGTGTTGAGTGGGTTCCAGCAGTGAAGACACATGCACTTTCTTTTCTACCAGCTTGCTCATGGAAACAAATTTGTTCCAGCACACTCTTGTAGCCTGAAAACATCCAGCAGCTGCTCCACTCGGTCAAAGTCGGATGTCAGCTTTCTTGCTTTGCTGCCTCCCCTTGGGCCTCCCCGGTTTGCTCACTTGGATTTCGTTGTGCATCTCCTTCTCCTTCTATAACACAGGAAAAAAGGATGAGTAATCCACCCTAATATAAAGAGGTCTTGCTACCAGAACCCTGATTGTTCATCCATCAGTTTCATAAACAAAATAAAAAGAAATTGAAACTGAAATATGGAACTCTTTACTACTAACATAGCTATACTTTGTTTTTGAAAGTCTCTTGAGATGTAAATTTCTAGCTACAATCAACAGTATCACTTTAAGTAAAGTAGCTAAAAAATAATGAATTTAACAAAAACAGTAGGGTATTTTTGAAAAATTATTCACTACGATGCTGTAACAGTGTAAGAGAAAAAATCCTCATTGCGCCAATCTGAACAAAGTTTGCTTTAAAGAGAAGCAACTTCAATAAGAGCAATAGTTTGTTAAAGCTGCTTTAGTTCTGTGCATCTGTTTCCAGCACCGTGTCCATGGCATTCAGTCCAGCTGTCTCACTGCAAACCACAGAAGGACCGGAGGAACAGATCACATCCTGCAGGGGAACAGTGAGCAGGCAACTCAGTCTGTCTGAAGAAGGCTAAGAAAAGCATTGGCAAATGGTTTTAGTACCTATATGCAAAGTATTGTATTTTACGTAACAATTAAAGACCTCACAGGTTCAGGCAACAGGAAGGTAAGTGCAAGTGAGACACAAGTCCCTGAACACCGGACTGATCAGCTATAGATACATAACATTGAATAAAGTTAAGATGTATATTGTCTCTTGTACGTTGCAAGGATTCTGAGTAATTTGTACTGAACTGGCTTGATAAGTTAAGAGAAGGAAATTCCATGGCTAGGTTGTAAGGAGGTCTAGATAGAGGTAGCAACGTCTCTTAATTTTAATCTACAGATCTTTAGAATAAAGGCAGGGTTCTCAGTGCAGATATTTATTGTTTCCTCATTTCAGATCACATGGTACATCTGAAGATTTATTTCTGTTTATAGAAATAAGCATCATAAACACCTTCTCTTTTCTGTGTAGAAGAAAGAGCATACTGGTAGTGAAAAAAAGTTCTTTGCCTTGCAAAGAACATCGCAAACAGCTTAGACATGACAGCTGTGTTTTGGGCATGCACTGAGTATTTAGGCAGGCAAATACCTCAAACGGTACTGTGAATTACCACATTCAACCTGATGAAAACATGCATGGAAAGCTGATTAACCTATAAACAGTCAGGTTTGTTCTGTTCATTATGGGTTGAGTAATAAATACACAATTGTTTTGCAAGGCACTTTCTCAGAAAACTCTTCTTCAGTTTCATCTCTCAAATTAGAAAGGATTCTATCAGGACGGATCCACATGTGATTATTTACTATTGGACCAAAATCCCTTTTGCCCCAGTTGTCCAAACACTTTCTACAAAACCTCCTACATTTGTTCTGACATTGCCAATGAGTGTAGACCCGATGGGTGTAATCTCAGGGTTTTGTTCCTTTTTTGCCTGCTCTGCCCTCCATTTATTCTGACTACTACTATGTGGGCAAGCCAAACTTTCCTGGTAGAAATCTTACTAAAAAAAAATAGGACCCTCCCCCCCCCCCCCCTTCCAAAACTGAAGAGCAAAACCACCCTTGCAAGGTATTTGTGCTGAAAAGAAAAATCACTCCTGGACAAAGAGCCTAAATATTTCATTACCTTAGTGTTAAACATAGAGCACAGAGATTCAGGGAAAGAGCACTAATGTTCTAAAATACCACTTCTTGAAAGATTCTTCTCAACTTGCTGAAAAAACTCACTAATCTAAATCCATTTAATCTATAATACACTGTCTTGGTACCAACTTTTTCTTTCTGCTGGCAGAGCTCTCCTACTAAAGGCTTTAAAATATATTTACAGAAATAAATTTGCCTTTAAGTTCTGAGAATCCCAAAACTGCTAAGCACATTGCTATTCTTCCTTTAAAACTCGATGGCTAGAAACTCTCAAGAGCAAGATTGTAATTCTTACACAGCATTTTGAAACCAGCAGGCAGTATTAAAAAAAGAAACAAAACCAAGTAATACCATACTCTAAGCCACCACACAGTTGTCTGAGCTGGTCAGCTGGCTACAATTACCAGTCCTGCTAATGTGCAGCTTTTAACTGATTTTTCTTCCTGTAACATTACTGACTTTCCAGTGTCCATCACTATTCCTCCTGCTTACACCCAAAACATTTCTACCATGGACTGAAATCAATTTTTTTCCAATCACTAATTTCTACAGTCAGTTCTTGTCCTCACTCTTCAATGTACTTTCTCCTCACTACTTCATTTAGCTACAACCACCTGCAAGATGATCAAGTCTCTTGGATTGCGGTGGTTACCTTGAGAGTGTTGAGCATGAGCGGTACCTTGCCTAGACTGCCCTACTAAAAATTTTCTTTTGCTCCAGTTTTATGCTTTCTCTTTCAGTTTTCTATCTGATGTACACAGTGTTGTTTTTACTTAATTTAGATAAAACGTGTTGACACAGTCCTTGGAACCTGTATTTTGGGGTTTGAAAAATATATCCATTCCACAGATAATAACAGGTTGTTAGCTTGTTATGGACAAAGAAAACTGGGACAGCTGTTTTGAAGGGAGAGTATCATACAGTAGTTATATGTTATTATACATAATTACGCAGTAAACTCTTGATTATTTGTCATTGGCTCATTAATGAGGGGATTAACCAACACTCACTTCAGGTATCAGTTACTGAGTAACAGAAAAATACATTGTCCTTGAATAAGCCTAGTGCTGTTAAAAGCTGTTCTGTTTTTTTACATATCTGCAGGCTTTTCAAAGTGAATGTACTAAATATGCTTGGGTAGTTTAATTTACATATGTTCTATAAGGACCTTTTTTTTTAACATCTGCATTATCCTACTCTGCCATTACTCGACGCAGCTGAAACCAAACACACTTGCAGTTTTGCAAGAAAATACACACAGCTGTAATAGGAATAAAAGAAAAGGAAAGAATCGAAACTTGATGTCTATATTTATATAATTAGGTTGTACTTAGCATAAATTGTTTGACATGCACCTTGAAAGAAATAAGATATAACCCCAAAACATGTGTTTTCTTCTTAATCCTGTCAAGTGTGATGCACTTATGCATCCTACAAGCACTAATATATTCTGAACCGGGATTTGACATGCAAATAATTTTTAGCCTCTCTTGGTTTGGAAAGACATGACGTGATAATACACTAATAATCACATGACTGCTAATGCTTTTTCCAGTATTTTTGGTTTGGAGGCTTTTATTTGGCCCCTAGTTATACTAATAATACAGAATTTAAATGTATTTTATCTAATGGAAACTGCATAACATCCTGCAGAAGCATGCAGGAATTTCTGTGTTTCTACTATCCAAGGTAATTTTATGAGCAGCTCTGTATACTTTTCTGCATTAAGTTACCCAGGCTGCAAAAGGGATCACCAAGAAGAACTAAAGAGACTCCTGAGTTATGTATAAAAAATTAGCCTAACATTTATTTAAACCATTCTCATCATTACACAGCTAACTGCATATACAAAATGCATATCAACGTATGTTGCAGGCACAGAGTCACATTTTTTTATAGCTCACAAAACAACACATTTCTGGCTTATAACCACTCCACTGTTTAACTTAAAAATAGGGATTGCTTTTATCTTCTAAATGGACAAGATCAAAGACAATTTTGAAAAGTGTAAATCTGAGACTGAAGAAAATTAAAGAAGGAAGGAAGATTGGCCTTATGCCTTTCAAATGGCACCTACTTTCCATTTATCCAACATTTTACACCTGTCCCACTAAAATAAATAGACACACCTACACACATACTTATAAAGCATTTCTTTTTAAATAGAAATCAACTAAAGGTCCTGCCCAGATAGAATTCCATGCATCTAGCATCTATAGGTCCCAAACTGGCAACTGCAGAAGGAATGACTTAGGATGTACATTAGTCCTGAAGCCAAAAACAGAACCCCTCCTTCAAAACAGCACTACAACCACCTCAACACCATGCTGCCCACATCTGACTGTGCTGTGAAGAGACTGCCTCTCAGAACTCTTGTCTTTATCCCTGAGAAAAGTATGTGCACAAACAGGGCGGCTGCTTATCAGCGGTTTCTTCTTTGCTGCATTTGTTTTCTTCTGCTATTATTAAAATAAGCAAAATCGCCTCTTCCCTAACATCTGAAAAGGGCTTTCTAATATCCATTAGATCTATTCATTAGCTGCTACTCATGTAACAAAAATAAATACTCAGTCATATTACTATTTTTATTTCTTGTAAGGTCCACTCTCCCGCCTTCCTCTCAACTGAATATGCACAACCATTTAAAAATTTTGGTAACATTAAAGATTTAGGATTGCATTACTAGTTATCACCTTAAAAGAAGGACAAGTATCAGCAGAAAGGAGAAATTTACTCACAAAGAAAGATCCAGGTAAAACAAACAACAGTGCATTCCTATTCCTCTTTCCTTTGGCAGTTGAAAAAAAGTTAATTTCACAACAACCTTTCAGCAGACACATGGCTTCTCCTACAGGCTTCAAACCAGAGAGCTTCCATTAAAGGATATTATGAAGACTTGGGTTTTAATAAAGACTTAAGTTATTTTCTTCCTTATATTCTACTTCTCATAAAATTTATCCTGGTTTGGACCCTGCCACTAGGCACTCACTGCAGAATGACTTTTCTTTTTTCAGTGATGTGTTGTACTTGCAAACAACCATCCTTCCCATTCATGAAATCTGTAATTCTTATTGCAGGCAACCCATGCTGATTAGAAAAAAAAAAATTCTGCTGCTGAGGGACAAGGGAATAATGTGGGCACATAAACCATGCTTTGTGTACTAGTTCTTCTCATTTTAGTTTTAAATAAATATAATAAAAGCCCAAAACATACTCACCTGTTTTGTTTATATCAAGCTCTGACAACTTTAAGGCTAGTTCACTAGAGTTCCCACCCGGAGAGGACACAAGGATGTCATGTAACGCATTTCTTCTACCTGTTCTTCCTGAAGCAATGAAGTCTGCATATGTAGATTCCACATCAGTCATTGCTAACAAATATCCACATAGCAGTACCTGGATGGAAGGAAAAAAAGAAAAACAAAAACCACCACTTAGACCACCAGAAAACCAGAAGACTTTATGGATTAGGAATAGAACTGAAAGGTTCCCATTGTGGGATAGATTGAGGCATCTTCTTTTACTGGTTAGCCAGTCTCAAAATTTGGAGAAATTAAGAGAAGAAACAGAGGAGCAAGCAAAAACACTGTGTGTATTTTATGCCATCTGTATTCAACAGTATTTTAACCAACTTCATTTTCCATGCTTCATAAAGTGATAGTGAGTACTTTATAAAAGCAATGACCTCAGCAACATAATTTCTTTATAAAGTTGTCTCTGCTTTTAATATTAGCTGGGATGTAGGAGGTAGGTAGGGGGTGGAACAAAGTTCTTTTCTACAAAAAGCAGAGTGTAACGAGTAAGAAAGTACAAATCGATAATGCTTTTGCATGCAGAACCCTGTGCTCATACACAGACAGCTATGTTTTGTATATTTTCTTTTCTGCTAGTTTTGGCATTGCATACAGACCTCTTCAGCCTCAATTAATTTATTTTGGTGTGGTAGTTTCCCTAAAGCAAATGCACTACCATCATGTTTCTGCAATGACTGCAGATCAGAGCAAGCAGAACAGCTAAACTATAATGCAGAGGTTTGAAAGCAGTGCTCTGTAAGCTAGGCCTAAACTCAGAACTTCTTTCATTAGAAAACAATTATTCCTTATGTCATTATGGAATAATGTGATGATGTGCATTAATGCAAGATCTGACAAAGATACAAGGAATACAAGATGCTATTTCAATCTCAGTAAGAAAAAGATTTGCATCCCTGCTGCAATATATGCTATAGATCCAAGCTATTAGAATTTTATTTTCTTATTTATAAAATGTTAAAGAGTATGGGGAGGAGCACTTCCTTTTGCTGATCACATTGCTTTTACTGTAGTTTCATGTGTACACATCTAAGGCTTCCTGCAAAATGCTAGGTGACCATGCTTTCCTCATGTTTTATGTTGCCATGTCATAGGGGAATCAGGGAAGCTTTCTGCCAGAGAAGTACTCCAAAGAAAAGAAATGATGCAGAACTACTAAACCAAAGCAGCACCCCCACAGTTTTATGCTTCCTTCATTTCTAAGCAGAATTTCTCTGGTTTTGCCCACTGCAGACAGAGGACATGGCCATACAGGCAGCAACTCACAGCTGCCTACAGTGAGAAGCTTTAGCTGTTATTACTAAAGTAGCCAAAACTTCACATTTGCATAGAGTGCATGAATCTTTTTAATCAGTTCCTACTGCAGCTGCTGGACACTGAAGCAGCTCTTGAAGTAATCACAAACATTAACAGCAGCAAAAGGTTCATCTTTTTCTATTCAAAAAAATCAAAAAAACCCCTCATTTTTTATAAACACTTATTTTAAAAATAGGCACGAAAAAGACAACAGCCAATCCTTCCCCACCCTCACCTCTGAATAACTTTACAAACCCTGTTCACTCTTCATTCCATTCCTCACCTCCACAGATTCAGTCAGCTGTATGAGGGTGTACATATAATGTGTCTGAGAAGCCAAGAAAAGGGTTCTACACCATATTTTATTTAGTCTAAATATAACTATATCAAGTATCATTGCAAGACTGACTGACTTGAAAAGAAGTTCACTGCTATCAAGCTTTGGTGTCCCATGCCAAACACTGAATGGCTGACAGGCTAATTTTACTCTTATGAATAGCCACTATAAATCAGGAAACTGCTTAAAAAACCCAAACCAAGAAAGCAACAAAAACCCCGAAAGACCAACAACAAAGGAAAAAAACCTCAACCCACAAACCTAACAACAACACCTAGGGAGGGAAAAGAGGTCAGCATTGACTAAAAGCCTGCCTGGCACACATTACATAGCACAGTGCTTCTGTTTAATAAGAAAAAGCTTTTATGAGAATGAGACTATGTGCATTTCTTCCTGTGAACTGCCCTCTTATTAAAACACTGCAAGAATATTGAAGCAAGTGAGAAGTCTACGATTTGTTCTTTGCCCAAGGTGCAGACACTGCAACGCCAAATATATCACCCATGTAGTAATGCAGCATGTAACTTGCAAAGGTGAAGGGAAACAAGAAGGACAGTTTTTATAACAGCGCAAGTTTTCAGACTTATCGGACCCATTCACTAAATAGCAGTCACCAAAATCAGAGACTAAAAGATTTTAAGCAGAATTCACTTATATTTGCTCATGCTTTTTATTGCAACTGACTTGTAGTCAGTTGGAAGTGCTAACCATGAAAGCAATCAATATACAGGCTTGGATTTCATGTTAGTGTAGGACCAGTCCAAACCCACCATAGCTATCACCCCCATGAAGACATTCATTTATTTTTAGCACAGAAAAAAAACTACCACAGAGTTGTTTCCTTCTTTGAAAAGTGAGTATGATTGCATCAGGCCCAGAATAGTCAGAGAAGACTATGACTGAGGTGAAAGAAGATGCAGGGATGTAAGACTTGCAAAATAATCCAGGTTCTACTCCATGAGCAATTTCCTGGATATACAAACTGCACTCCACAGAATATACTTCTGCAAAATTACACTGCTCTTGAAACATTCCATAAAAAATGGAGAACAGCAGGGGAAATCTCAAGCTTATTTAGTTTTAGCTACGAAGCAAACTATAAAGCCATAGAAAAATGTGCTTGTAGACAACTTCTTTTCAAATGCTCATTTTCTGTATGCTCAATATGGGATTACTAACAACATTCTGATCAAAAAAGAATGTTATCAAACATACATTTATGACACTTCCAAATTTTCCTGTCTGTGTCTCCTCCTAAATATCAAATACCATTCTGTTTTGTATTGGCATTATCTTGAGACATTACTGCATAAATATGGAACTCCACTGACATCACCCAAGAGCTCCCCTTCCAATGAATGGCGCAGTGCCCAGCAGTTTGTACTTATTCACTGAACCAGTCATTAAGGAATTAACATTCACTTCAAAAAAATCTTTTTTCTTCCCCTTCAGTCTCTGTGGAAGGAGTGGAATTTGCTAATAACTCTGTGAAATATAATCTGAATTTCCTAAATAATTGCATTAACAGGTACTCCTGCATTAAAGATTGTGGTCACAGTCCCTCTAGTTCTACTAATTTATTTTTTTCAAAACATTGCAAAACCAGTACTCTGCTATGTGGTATTTAACTGAAACAAGAGGGCTGCAAACCACACTGCTACTGCCAACTGAACCAGCAAAATGAAGAAAGAAGCTCTGTGAGAATAAGGATTAATGAAACCTGCTGTTGCAAGATTGGATTCCTTGGTAACCGGTAAGATACTATCCCATCAGAAATCTCCCCCAGCTATGCTTTACCTTTCCTCCCATGTAGAGTCACTATGCCTGATAATGGGTTAGAGTTTGCACCACAGCCCAGGGGATTTTCATACAGCATTTTTCATTTCCTCAGATTCTTAGTTTCATAAACTTCTAGAAATGTGGGTATCTTAGGCTTCTGTCTCTTTCCCTTCCCAACTCCTTCCTCACAAAAAGTTGTGCTGAAAATTATTTTTAAGTACTTTAGGAATTACAGAGGATGAGAATGGCAGATAGGCACAGTTGTTACCTTGGATTTTAGCCAGTTTATCAAGACATGCCTGTATTGTTAATGAATATGCCATACTAAACATAATGGGTAGAGTAAGTATCCAAGGAGTGCAGAAGGAGAAAAGAAGGATGCCAAGGATAGGTTCAACAAGGGAAAGTCCTGGGTCCTGAATCTGCATCAGAACAACGCCACACAATGCTACAGGCTGGAGGAAAAGAGGCTGGCAAGCTGCTCAGTGGAAAAGGACCTAGGGGTGCTGGTCAATAGCAGCTGAACATGATCCAGAGTGTGCCCAGATGGCCAAGAAGGCCAATGGCATTCTGGCCTGGATCAGATATATTGTGGCCAGCAGGATCAGGGCAGTGATTGTCACCCTGTATTCAGCAGTGGTATGGCTGCACCCAAATCCTGTGTTCAGTTTTGGGCCCCTCATGGCAAGGACACTGAGGTGCTAGAGCATGTCCAGAGAAGGGCAATGGAGCTGGGGAAAAGTCTGGAGCACAAGTCCTGTGAGGAGCAGCTGAGGGAGCTGGGGGTGTTTAGCCTGCAGAAAAGGAGGGTCGGGGGGACCTTACCATTCTGCCTGAAAGGAGGCTGTAGCCAGGTGGGGGTCAGTCTCTTCTCCCAAGTAACAAGTGACAGGATGACAGGAAATGTCTCCACTTGCACCAGGAGCTGCTTAGATTGGATATTAGGAATACTTTTTTCACAGAAAGGGTGGTCAGGCATTGGAACAGACTGCCCAGGGAAGTGGTAAATCACCATCCCTGGAAATTTTCAAAAGACTTATAGATGTGGAACTTAGGGCCATGTTGTTGTGGTGAATGTGGTGATGTTTGGTTAATGGCTCTACTTGATGTTCTTAGAGGTCTTTTCCAACCTTAATGATTCTATGATGAGAACAGTATAATTTAACAGATACAGAATCAGTATTTGTGTTTTCAGAAATTTACCAGAATACTCCTTTAACTCCACAATCCAATTTATATTAAATTTTCAATTTCCACACTATATATAGCAAATGTTATCCCACAAGGTTCTGAAGACATCTGTCAAATCTCTGTAACTGAAAAAAAAATCCTAAGAAGTTACTGATGAGTTCACAAATGCAATCCAAATTTGACTGTGTTCCATAAGCAATCAGTGAAACCCAGTATTACATGGTGCCACTGTTCTCAAGGGCTTGGGAGGAAAAGTACAGAAATCATGTGGTATACCAGCATGAATTAAAAATCAGTGTCTCTACTGCTTAAGGGCTAGAGGTACCTAGGGCTGTTGGATTTAGCTTGTTTAAGGGACTAGATCCCTAAAAGAAGCCCAAGTGAATTTGAAGTACCTCTGCTAGTTGGTATCCATTATTATTTTAAAAGGAAGACAGAACAAGAGTGGGCACTTGACATACACACGGCTTGTCCATGAATTTGGCACGTGCTGCTGGCGAGCACCAGAGAGCTGCCATTTTCTAGGCAAACCTGCAGTGTAAGGCTAAGAGGTACAATCCTTCAATGTATATTCCCGCTCTTTCTCCATCTATGCTTAATGGCAGCATCAAATAAGAGATTTTCAAATAAAACTCTCCCAGGCTTTGGCTGCTAAATGTTGTATCACGATCAGCACATTATTTAAATGTAATTATCTATATTCAGCTTTCACAAGGGAACAAAAAAAAAAAAAAAAGAAAAAGAGAATTTGTCATTTAATAGCATGTCTGATTTAGAGAAGGTGTATAATTATGCTTTTAAAATAAATTTTGGTTCCAAATCTAGCCTTAATTTAGAGACAGGGCTACAGGGCTCTTTCCAGTGAGGATATAGATCTATTCCACAGCAACCTGTACCTAGATTTCTACCTTATCCATGGTCTTCTACGCTGAAAGCAAAACCAGAGGAACAATTTAACAAAAGCATTTTTCCTCCACAGAGATTGTATCTATTGTGTTATATCATAGTGTGCTTTTGCACAGACACAGAGGAACAGGAAAATAGCATTTACTCTTGAAATCCAATTAAAGAAAATATTAATAACAATGCAAGATACCAAGCTGGGCAGTATTTTAATGTGCACTTTGAAAATTCCTCATGTAGTTTTTTCTGTCTGATGTTTCTGAAGTGACCAGATCCATAAAATAGTAATACAGAACAGGCCTCTTAGCTTTGACAATTAGCATACTTTTAGGGTGCACATTCTACACGTAGCAATCCTAGTACTATTAAGGTCTTGAAAAAAAATTAGTGGGCAATTCAACTGGTTAAACAATGAAACAGAACAAAGAAAATTACCACCTGAGATTTTCTTCAGAAAAAAACTAAGCTTGTATAATAATGCATTTAAATGCATTTAAAAAGCACTAAGAAGTTAGATATCCTTCAGCTCACAACCTATACAAAAAAATCATTCACAAAGACAGTTAATAGGTTTTCCTTCTATGTTATCTAAGTTGCAGTTTTCCTAAAGATGTCTACAGAACTGAAAGCCAAATAATTACAATTCTTACCATGTCCTTGCTCAGGCAAATTTCATTACGCCCATGACTATAAGAATTTGGTCTCTCATCCACCACTTAAGTTGCAGTCACAAATTCAGTTTTAGCTTCCACTGTTCCATATTTCACTGGGCAGTGAGGTAACAGCAGCAAATAAAAAAAAAAAGCAAACATAACCAATGAAGCAATACTAGAGAGACCTTGGCTCTTTGGAAAGATACAGTGCAGACGATTATTGATGGTTTGGGGAGTAATGAAAAAATAACAATAAATGTTTTGATATTTTGAAATTAACATCCTATGGAAGAATTTAATCACAATATTTAAATATCCACATGGGGACACTACATTAGGGAGCAGAAGAGGGTGACCTAGAATCTACCATCACTGTTCACTGCCTAACCTAAAGAGAATACTGATGGCAAGCAACACGTGTTTGTGAGAAAAGGCATCCACTGCTATGTGAATTTTTACTTGCAGTCTGTAAATGAACCTCTTGGTTTGTGAAGGGAAGGAGCAAGTTACAGCACTACTTTTCAGGACGCTCTGATACTCTCTATGAACAGTTAAATCCATTGCAAGCACCTCATAATCATAGAGATAGATAAGGGCCTCAAGCCAGATGAGAGCATTTTAGCTCCTCACCTGACACACATCTGCTGAGCATCCTCACATCTATCTGAGATTTAGGGAGGTCGATGTTCTAAGGTTCTGGGAGAGTGAGGCCAGGTATGCAGCGCCTTAGAATGGTGTGGTGCTTCAAGGAGCACAGGTATAACAGTATACTGAACAAGTACAGTGTTTGTTCAAAAGGACTGGTTTCAGCCTTTGGAGAAAGACTGTTTATTGGGGTCCTTATAAGGCAATCCAGAAGCACTCACAGAACAGTGAGATGGAATAAGCCCATGAAGACTTTGACACAAAAGCTACCCCTCAACAACAAAAACGGGGTCTTCCTCAACTGTTGGGTAACTGGAAAAGACCAGTCTATTCAGAATTCATAACTGACTGGAAATGCTCCGTGCAGAAAAGAAAAGACTTGCTGCAGAAACGTGAAGTTGGTGTCTGCTTAGCATCAGGATGTTTAGTAGAGGGGATGGGGATTAGGGGGGAGGGAAATTTGTGTGGGCTTCACTCATGAAGCTCTGTATCTTCCTAACCTTGCCTTTAATTCAGGATTCATGCTATAATCAAGTTTATTCTCTCAGACACTTCTGTCAGTAGTGCCACCATTCACAGCCAGTGATTTAAAGGTATTGATCAACACAGCTCTCATTAGCTGAGACTCTGTTCCTTAGAGAACTTGATATAAGCACTGTAGTCACTGTTTTTGTACCAGCCACATCTCCTTTAGTCATTACTACATACAACAGCCTGCATATGGCTTCATGGGGAAAAAAACCCCAAAACACTGAACAGTCATGATCCGTAACCTGCAAATATTTTGGGCCAAACTGCTGTGAGCCACTGTTTTCCTTACAGACAACTTTCCATTAAAAAAAAAATATACAGGATTAGCAAACTTTTAACTGAAGGCCTGATAGCAAAATAGTTCAGTGAATTACTTGCAGACCAGTATGAGCCTTCCAAACAATCTATGATACATAGGCAATAATGCGGAAGCCACTCAGATAAAGGGTTTTCTATTAAACAGATTTCCAGTTTTTGGCAGAAGTTTAATGCTATGGAAGGGACTAAGAATGAGAGCTATTAGGCCATGAGAACTGCATTTGTTCAGCCTTGAGAAAAGAAGGTTTTAGGGAAAACCCTTATCACCATCTTTCAGTATCTAAAGGGTGGCTAGAATGACAATGGAGACTCCCTTTTTACGAGGAGTCACATGGAAAAGATGAGGGGTAATGATTACAAATTACTACTGGTGAGATTCCAGTTGGACACAAGAAGAACATTATTCACAATTAGAACACTGGAATAATCTCTCCAGGCAAGTGGTGGATTCCCCAGTATTGGACACTTATAAGATTTAGCTGAACAGGGTGCTGGGCCATCTTGTCTAGAGATGCTTTTGCCAAGAGAAGTTAGACTAGATGATCCTTGAGGTCCCCTTCTAACCTGCTATCTTATGATTCCACGAATCCTGCTCTAGATGACCGAAGAGGATTCTGGTCCATTGAATTTTCTAATTCAGCATCCATAAAATGCTTATCCATGTAAGATCTATTTCCCTCACTATCTTTTTTTATTTTTTAGTTTGCAGTTATACATCTTGCTAGATATTACTTAACTAGTACAAAGGCTTTTGAGGTCAAAACAAAAAACCCAAAAAAAACCCTCAAAAAACCCCCCCAGTCACCCCCCCCCCCCAAGAAGACTTCATTCTCATCAAAAGAGAAAAACAACCAAAAAATCCAACAAACAAACAAGAAATGGTACACAGACCATATGCAATACATTGTGGTGCACTTTTCCATTTGGGAACCAGCTGTATTTTCCAAAAAATAGCTCCATAGCATAAGGCAGCCTCCATTTCTTTATAAGGGCTCAAATACTCAACTGAACTATAGCTCTGAATGGCTAAACATTCCTAAGTAATTCCTTATAGTTGCTGCAATTCCTCACTGCAAACCATGAAACTAACATGAAGAAGCCAAGAAATGTAGCCCATGTCTTCCATATAAACATACGCCCAGTCTGACAAAATACACAGCTTTGTTATGCAAAGGGTAAGAGCTTGCTCTTCATTGTTTTAAAATATCAGTAGAGGTAACGGTTAGCAAGAAGATATTAGCTAGCTCTGCCAGGACTTATCTATGCATGTGTTGGGCTAGGGGAACATGATGGCAATATAAAAACACAATATGGATGTTTCTGATTTCAGGTAGGGATGTACCATCCATAAATGGTAATCTGTCTGCAGAACAAGAGCAGAGAGGAAGAAAAAAGCATATGGAGATGGGAGGGAAGCAGCAATTGCCTTAGATAATGCAAGAGTTCAGTTAGGGAAACCAATTTACAACCAAAAAAGGAAGACAGTGGTGGACTCTTCCAGCTGCTCTACCAAAAAGCTTCCAGTGGGCTAACTGGACTCAAGGACTTTACACAGGGCCACTGATTTGAATGCAGGGCTTGGCTCCTTCACTACAATGGGTTGTTCCCATTCCCAAGTTAACTAAAGTTTGCATTTTGTGATGTTCTGCATTCTGTCAATTTGACTGATATGTTTACAGCATCTGCAACAGCCGTTTGCAGGTAACAAAAGCCTTTGAAAGGGAAAGCATGCAGTTAGAACAGCAAAAAGAAAATGTCTAGATAACAGTATCATGACAGCATTTATAACTTAGCATCTATAACAGGAGGATGCACCAGCATTTTCATAAGGTTTCTTCCTGACCTATTTGCTAGGATTCTTCAATGTTTCTGTAGAATGTGTAGTCTGGCTATTAAATATTCAAGACATCTAAATGCACCACAGTTTAGTTGTCCTTAAATACTTCCTTATTATTAAAACAAAAAACTGTCCCCCCTCCAAGGCACTTTCCTCAAATCTTTAGGACAATTTAAGCTACTAAACAGAAGCAACATTTGTTGAATTACATATCTTTTCAGCAGTTTCTGGTGAAGTAGCTCAACTGTTTGCATGTGATTATCTTTTAAAATCATGCAGTCATGACTCATCATGAAAGTATGTGTTGCAGCATCCAGAACAGAAGAGCTTGAGCTTATTACTGTTTCTTCTTGGACAGTGGCAAACACTGTACTGAAAGGAAAGGATTTGCCTTTTTTTGATAGCAGGATCAACCACAACCGTGTATTTTTAAACATTAAATATTGGTTCCTATTCGCTTTTAATAAAATCAATTACCTCTCACAAAAATAAAACTGCTATATTATAATATGCTTCTGTTAAAATCTCACATTTCATGTGCAAGCTTGGAGTTTCCAAAAATACTAACAATGACATCACATTTTTCAGTATTTGCAGAGATAAATACCACTGGGCTAGCCTGAAGACCCGTGAATATGAGACATCTGAAGTATATTTTCAATGCCTGGCACAGAAAAAAAATGGATGGAAAAGGCAATTTCTAAAATACTGATTAATGTATCGTTCACATTCCTGGTTTATCTGGTTGGCTTTTTGTTTTGTTAATAACAAATTGCCTTTTCCATCCTTTTTTTTTTCTGTGGCAGGCATTTAAAACCTACTTTACATTTGAATTAGTTTTCTCAGCCATCAGACATTCTGCCTTTTAATTACTATCTAGAAGCTACAAAAAACCCCCACACAATTTGGTTAACAGCATTTCAGGTTTTTTAACTTAAAAGCAGTTCAATTTATTGTAAGTCATAAAATAGATTCACATTTTATACTGTGTACCATTTCACTTTGGTTTCTCCTATCCTCAGCCTTATATTTTTCAAGGTTTCCATCATTTTTGCATTCTGTTCCCATGTGTACACTGACTACTTTAGAGACGAAGGACTGCCTGGCTCTGTTGCTATGCAACAGCATAGCCTACTTAGGGCTTCCTGAAATAATTGTCTCAAATGTGCTTTTTTTAGACTTGTTTCCAGCAGGAATACTTTACAGATTCTTTATAATGGACCACTGATATTACCACAATGTTAGATAGTGATCACCTGGGAAGTATTGGTAGCTACCTAAGATTAAAAAAAACGATGTTACTGCTTGCAAAATTCTGGACATACCTGCTGCATTTTCACAGGGAGGTAAATATCACAAATATTCCTATATTTTTGCCAGACGTTATTCCTGTGTATGAGAGCCACATATTTATCAGAGGAAAAAAATATTCTTAATTGTGGTTTGTTTCACTCTATTTCATCCAAGGGAAAAGAAAAGTACTCTATTTAGAGTATGTCACCACTCAGAAAAAATGAACCCTCTTTATATAAAGTCTGTTTTAAATTTAATCATCTTAACAGAATGAACACATATGCAAATATTCTTTATTGCCATTCATTATCAAATAAGTTGATTTTAGAATTCTTTAGGACAAGGTTCCAAATTTTTAAAATCACACTACAGATACCACAAACTGGATCTGTATTTGCTTTCTGAGGTATCTTCAAGCAGCCCCTGAGAAAATGTCCTGTCAAACCTTCAATCTTTCCAGGCTTCAGCAGCATTTTCTTGTTACAACCTTCCCAGTGCTTCAAGAGTGGAACAAAATGTTTTGTTTTCTTATAGCTGGCGTCATTGGGAATCTTAAGCTAATTAATCTCTGTAAAAATACATACAGCAATATAAACACAAGTCTCTTAATCAAGCAATGATTAATTCCAGAAGGCCAAATGCCCTACAATGCACCAAGGCTGAGGGATCAAAGG
Source organism: Monarcha castaneiventris obscurior (assembly GCA_026261815.1). NCBI lineage: Eukaryota > Metazoa > Chordata > Aves > Passeriformes > Monarchidae > Monarcha > Monarcha castaneiventris. Next base: position 18,879,187 of record JAMPIT010000379.1, on the reverse strand, counting down.
AAGGAAGTCTAACAGTACAGACTATTTTAATGAAAGGAAATATTTTACCTCTTATTGTTTTCGCTCTCTTGTTCACCTTAGCATGTAGCTCAGTAGCAGTTGCATCTACAGAGAGCAGTGTGTCAGTCCAGAATTGAGGTAAAGAGAAAGATGTTTGTCAGAGCCAGAGAAAATAAAAGCAAGGTTTAAATTAAGGTCCCTGCAGAGGCAAGTCCACCTGCAGTCTTTTAAAGGAAGAGGGGGAAGAGAACAGCAATTTCATACTGTTTGCAGGTCATATAGATGACTTTTTCTTAAATGGAGTGGACTGTGCTAGGCTTCTCAAAACCAAATGCAGGAGGTGGCTTAAAGGGGTAATTTTCCACATTCATATGCATAACCACATACATGCATAATAGCCAAGCTATCCAAGAATATGATTCAGCAAGGTTTAGTGAGTGGGACTCCCCCAGAGTGATGCACTTCAAGTCTCTATTCTTTAAAACCACATAAGTAGTACAGCTCAGACTCAGATCTGTAACAATATTGTTTTGAAAGCAAAGAGATCAAGTTCTGAAGAACAGTAACACTTGGAAGGATCAACAACCAGTTTGAAACCTCAAGAATGACCCAGAATCAGATGGAGGAGAAGAAAGCATTAATAAAGAACTCTTGGTAATGGTGAAATTGGTTATTATGTGCAGTTTGTATTTTATACTTTGCAGTATTTATAGGCATTTGGAAGACAGGCCAAATAATTTCTAACCTAGCCAGAAGAAATCCCTTACATCTGCCACAATACACTTGAAGACAGGAACCTTATCAACCTCTTTTGCATGTCCACATTTTAAAAAATAATCTAATTAAGCAGAGGAAAAAAGCAAAACAAACAACAACTCTCTTGACAAATAATCCTTTGTCACCCAGGAAAATTTTGTACACTTTGTATTGAGAATTATGCACTATAGAGTACTTTCCTGACAAGTTTCCAAGTGCTGGAACTAGATGGAAATTTAAAAAAAAAAATTGGCTTGCATATACTAATATTTAATTAGCAATTGTGCTGCATTACACAATCTGTTCATGATACTCAGATTTAAGATGCATTTCTAGATGCAAACCCAGGTACCCTGACAAACAAAATACACAACCACAACTGAGGAACATACAAGTTCTGCAAACCACAGCTACTTAAAATCACTGTTAGTTACAGCTTTGAATCTGATGGTCAAATATTTCTCTTTGCTCCAATTTCAAGTGATATTAAAGCTCAAATACTTAACTCATATTCCAGTAATGTCCCAATTCTTCATTTACAAAAAGAAACTGCCAAAAGGAGGTAACATTTTGGGCAATTTACAAGCCAGTGATGGAAGCATATAAACAAAATAGAATTTTCTGTACTCTCACAAAGCTCATTGATTTCAGCCAACCCTAACAAATTGCTCAATCACTTTAAAGGATGGCCTATTAAAAACCCCATACAGTAGACATTTTATATTCATGCCAAGAAAAGTTATCCAAACAAACACATATTTCCTGCAGCTCAGGTTCTTAATTCTACCTTGCAACTCTCCCTTTCACAGAAGGTCCTGAGCACTAAGAAATGCTAGAAAAGCCTAAGAAGAATCTGAACATGCAGTTCTTGCCATATGCATAAACTCAATAAAATACAATAACGTGTAAGCCATGTTTTCTGGATATGAGCATAAACGCACAGAACTTAGAGAAACCCTCACAAAATTCCCGAGAGGAATTCATGTTGTCAGACTACACAAATCCGTCTGTATTTGAATAGCTTACCCGAGCTTCGAGGCCATGCAAATCACAGATTCCCTCCTTTTTACTACCTGCTGGTGGATAATGAAAGGAAGTACCAGCTGTCTGCTTACAGTAAGAATGCATATGTGGGCAGAATATTTCTTAAGACTTCCACTTCTTAAATCCTGGCACAGGGAAAAACCTCTCAAGAGTAAGAATCACCCACAGATGTGAGTTCCTGGATACCATATTCCCTGTAAAAGGCAAGCTGCAGGTACAAATTCAGAGGAAGAAGGTAAAAATATAAAAAAGTGTTGCTCAAAATCTGAAGTAACAAAACCCGGATCTCTAAAGAAGTGCCTTGTTCAAGTAAAAGCTAAACTTCAGCAATAAAGACAATAAAATAATTAAGTAATTAGGATCCATTGAAAAGACGTATGGGCAGAGCACAGTAAGGAAGTGCGTGAAAACAAACCTAAATAGAGTCTCAGATTGAGAAAGAAGAAAATCAACTTGAAATGTCTCCTGACAGAGATGAGACTTATTTTATTTTTATTTATTTTATAGTTGTCATTCCTCTTGGCAAAAATCTTGGGATGCTGACAGCTATCTTTAAGCCTCTATCCCATCCCAAGTACAACTGTCCACCTTTATACCTAGAAAAACATGAAGGACCATAACACCAGAGAAAACTGGTAGAAACCAGTAATGTTCCTATGCAACAATTTAAGTGTTCAGGGTTAGAGAACCTTGACTATGACTTTATCTATCCATATAAATATATGTATGTATACCTGCCAAGGTGGGTATCATTAATTATTCACTCCATCTGCATAACTACTTTCACCTAGACATATTTAGCAGTAAAGTCTGTAAGCTGAGTAGATTCCTTAGAGATTCCCTATATTAAGGCCGTAAGAGAGCTACCTTCATCCCAAACCTTTGTCTATTTATTTTTGAAATAATTAGCTTTAAAGAACCACTTGTGGGTTGACCTTGGCTGATGTTCACTCTGCTCTCTCATTCCCCCTCAACAGGACAAGGGAGATGATGGTAAGATGAAAGAGTGAAAGAACAGCGCGATAAAAACAGGGAGACATTGTAGTAATTATCAGCACTAGCAAAACAGACTCAGCTTGGGGAAAACTAACTTACTGCCAGTTAAAATAGATTTGGATAGTGAGAAACAAAGATAAGTTAAAACAACACTTCCCTCCCACATCAGTCCCCTACTCTCCCTCGCCCTGCCTTTGCCCAGGCTCAGCTTTACTTCTTTAGTTATTCTGACTGCTCTACCCCCTCCCCATCACCCAGCAGCCCACGGGGATGGGGAACGGGAATGTGCAGTCACATCACTTCGTCACAGTTCCTCTCTGCTGCTCCTTCCTCCTCACACTTTTCCCCTGCACCAGCACTGGTCCTTCTCATGGGCTGCTCCCACAGGCTCCAGGGTGGGCTCGTGTTTTTTCAGGAAACACCAGGGAGCTCTGGTGTGGCACACACACTGGAAGGCAAATACCTACTCCTATACCTATTCCACTGTGGTCTCCTCCACGGGCTGCAGTGGAATCTCTGCTCCAGTGCCTGGAGCAACACCTCCACTTCTTCCTTTTCCTTCAGCCTTTGTGTTCCCTGTGCTGTGTCTCACTATCATTGTTTGTTTCTCCTCTACCTGTGTGTTTTGGATTTTTATTCCCTTGCTTAAATATTTTCCCAGAGTTTTCCCAGAGGCACCACTGTCCTGGCTGAGGGGCTCAGCTGTATCCTGCAGTAAATCCATGGAGCTGACTTGATCCACGTCCAGCATGGGCTGGCCCTAGCCTTTCCTCACAGAGGCTGCCCCTAAAGCCACCTCACTGCTGACACCTACCCAACAACAAAATTCGTATCTGTCAGAAGATACTCAGTGGCTATAAATGACCATAAGCACTTACTGTGCTTTCCAGTGTCTTCCCTAAACTCCACTAAGTGCTGAGACTGCCCTCCTGTCACTTCCCTTAAGACTTAGAAATCACAACCATGTGAGGATCTCACCCCTGGTATCTCACAGCTGATAGGAGGCAGCCTCTTTCCAAGCAAAGGCTATGTGGATAAGCACGTTAACACCACGAGAGATAAGACAGCAAGGCCCTATTCTCTACTCACCAGCTTCTACCGTCACAGACCAAGAAAAACTCAGTGCTCATGATCACTGTAGCCGTGACTTTTATAGACACCAGAATCAATGTGTTTTTCCCCAAGACTGTAGCCCTGTTTTACATGAGGGAGGACAATGACTCTTTTGTGTTATTTTAAAGAGTATTAACATGAGATTAGCTTTGACATTTTTAGGTTTCTGTACCAAGAAAGGTGAAAGAGGAGTATATACCAGCTTTTCAAACTTACAGGCTACTTCCAAGAAAGCATTCACTAGAGAAACTAAATTACAAGTTATTTTGAAGATCACACCGTATTATTCAATTGAACTGATGCCTCTCAGAAGAGTCAGAAGTGCCAAGAATGCAAACACACTGCAAGAGGTAACATGTTTGTTTGTGGATCTACTCTAAGCATTGATTAGCTTGTTCATAAAGTAAATATTCCAAAAGAACAATAGGTAAAAAGAAAACACTTGCCCATATGCCAACTTTGGGTAAATAATTAGAGTATATAGAGACTCATATTCTCAGTTTCAGGTGACCAACATGAGATATTACAAAGGACCTTATGCTTCAGACATTAGTATGAACTAACCTTTGTAAAAGTATTTAGGATTAAGTAGTGAAATAAACTAGCAAATGCAAGCCCTCTTATCACTTCTGAAAATTTGACTTAACGTAATGTTAAAATTTAGGATACCACCCATGAAATTTGAAGATAAAATGCAAATTTCAAGACCAAACATTGATGAAGAAAAACCCCACTTAGATTGCAGCTCAGTCAGACTTTAAAAAACATTAAGGGAAGAAATATGGAGGGTCAGGAGAGAGAAGGCAAAGACATTTTTTTTTCTACTCCTAACCAGTTAATGCCCGCATTTTCTAACATGGCTATTTACAACTGGATTAAAAGCTTCACCGAACATGTGCTCCACGGGTAACCTTTAGGTAAGTAAATTTTAACTTTTAGTGCCATATATTTGAAATTTGCTATCTCAACCACCAAGAATTATCTTTTCTATGCTTCCCTTTAACAAAATTTTCCATTGCTACTACATACCTTATACCTACAGCTGCCTCCTCATGATCCAGCAGAAACATTGCCAGTATTTTCAAACAAATAGCACTGATATTTGCACAACAGATAACATTCCATATTTGTTTTCATCAGACTCCAATGAAATCAGAGCCAAGCTAAAAATGGAAAGACGATGTGTCTTCAGTTCAGAAAAGCTTTTCAGCAGTCTGAACAAAATAACATTCTGATAAGACACATCTTAACTATACCATGCTCAAACTCAAAGTCTGTTTTAAATCTTTCTTCACAAAATGCTTCTACTCCCCCTAAGTAATTTGCTTGTTAACCCTTTGTTGGGAATATCTTTAAAGTATTATTTTCAGAACCAAGCAATATTTTCTCCCTCTTGTATTTTGCCACTTTTCTTGCTCAACCCCCTATGAGGATTATTCAAATATTAGCACTCAAATATTAAAATCAATGAAATTTAAAAAATTATGTTATTAATTATGAAATATAAAAGTTTGAACATGCAAAGCACTGAAAGGAAAAAAAAATATATCAAGAATCTGGAAGACTAACTGCAATAAAAAACTGTTTCCCCAGAGGTGACCTTCAGAGGAAGACTCACAAACTCTGGGCACCTCATTCCAGTGTGAAGCACTGCTGAATCCACATGCCTTGACATGTGTCCCCTCCTTTCCACAGGGCTATTTTTCATGATGTCATTACAGGATTAACACATTTGTAACCAGACAGCAGTGATCCACATGTGACAAGACGTTTTTTGGGAATCACTACAAATCTTTGAGCCGTTTGACTCATACGCCAAATGAAACAAACTTATCTGTTAAGTCAAGTCTGGTTATTGCCTTAAACTCCACATGTATCACATAACATAATGATTCTTAGGTTCATTAAAGCTATTTTTCATAAGTTCTCCTCTTGTTCGGCCTACTCCAGGATGCAGTTTAAGGGACTTCAAAAACTAATGGGCTCAACAGAAAGTAAAATCAAACAGTCAAAATTTCCCCACAAAAAAACCCCCAAAAAACCAAAAAAACAAAACTGAAGGATTTTTTTCCTTTTCTTAAAAAAGATATAGCTGGACTGCTGAGAACATGTAAACAGATTCTCCGAGTCTGACAATCGAAACAGGATATTTATATGAAAACAAGGATAAATTAAGTGCTATGCCATCCTCATGATAAAAACAGTAGAAATGGAAAAGGCATTCACCATGTTTGCTCTAGGAATATAAGCAGAAAGAAGGGGGTTTGTTTACTGTTAAAAATCACACCAACCCTCCATAATTCCATGAAACACAAGCACACCTCTTCCACTTATAACAAAAAAGACCAAACAACTGCTTCTTACCCAATGAAGTTTAGTTGGAACAATTTCAGTTAACTTTCTGGTTAAATGACAACCTCTAGAAAAAATAACCCAGATAAACTAACAAAACAAACCACCACCTGTAACTTGATTAAATACAGACTATAGTTACACTGCCAACACAGGCAAACTGGTTTAGTTTGATTATTAAGTGGGTAATCAAAGATTCCACTGAGCTCTAATGTTACTGCATGAAGTTTTAATGAAGCAGCACAGCATTATGTCTTTCAGATGTTACAACAGTAACAACCAAGTCTTTTAAAGCAAAACCATACTAGATTCAGACAGTTTTTTGTTCTGTTCAACTTCATATTATGTTCTTTTTTCTGCATTGCTCCTACTATTCTTGGGTACTCTAAAACAACAGTAACAGAGCAGAGGAGGTCCAGAGACAGAACCATGCCTGATACTAGTTAAGAAGGTTCTTAGAAACAAATCCTGATGAGGTACATCTAGAAGAATAAGTACTTCAAGTCAGCTCACATGCTTCATTAATAAAATTACTCTCATTATGCCATTATAAGGCTGAATATATTTTTCCTTAAAACACACAGAGCCACAAACATGCTATGTCACAAGGGTATTTCTATTTGCTTTGAAGACTGGAAAATATTGTGCTGATCATGGTTAACACCAAATAGATCGGGACAGAATTAAGAAGATAAAATCCAATGATAGTTTTGTTATAAAAAAGCAAGGAGGAACTAGGAAAAACAAAGTATAAAATTACAAATAGGAAAAACAATGTATAAACTATAATACTGCAGCATGCATAAATAAAAAAAACCTGTGCTCTATACAAAGTGATTACTTCATGTCATGCCACTGGCAACAATATTACCAAATTTTTTTTTTTTCTGAGAATCATGAAAATCTTATCCAGATCTCTATTGAGAAAGAATATTTTTCACTATCTTTCCTTAACAGGTTTGTACAGAAAGACTTTGGCAGTTGTTTAAAGTGAATACACTTCAAGAGAAGAAGCTACAGGGTCTCCTAGAATAATGCTGACAATATTCTCCGTTAAAAAATTAAAAAATGAACCAAAAACCAAAACACTAAAGAACCCCCGAAGAGTCTTGAAATTCTACACTCTTTAATGGATTTCTATGGTTTCTTGTGTCATTACCCCCCCCAGTACAATATGAACTGTTATTACTGTTATTAATTTAAATTAATTTACTTCCCAGGGTTCTTTTATTTTCACAGATTTCAGCATGTGATGGAGCTTTTCTTGAATATCTTCTACGTGGGTGGATTTTATAGAAGGATAAATTTAGTTTGCAAGGCCTGTTGTCACATATCTGTGTTTTTCTGCACCAGAGTAAGGTACATTAAATAATGACAAAGTCATTAATACCTAAATATGGAATTGCTTATTTTGCTCATATCTCATTGTCTTAGTAAGAATTTCACATGTGGCAGCATATGGAAAAAAAAGTCATCACAAAAAAAGACTGTGGTCACATCTTGCAGGTTCAGGAGAAAAGCAGCTTGCCATCACTCTCTTCTACACATAGGAGTTTGAGACCCATTTCATCTTGGCACTTGAGCATTGCTCGGCTGCATTTGGACACTCTCAGGTGTAACTGAAGCTCTGTTTCTTGCATGATCTTACACATCAGCTTATTCCTGTGAAATAAGCACTGTGTGATGGAAAAGCTTGTCTTAAGCATAACACTAAAAGCTAAGAGGACTTCCAGAATTGCTCACGTATTTCACTCCAGAGACCATTAAAATCAACGCACTTAATCTAAGGAGCAGAAGTGGAGGTTTCCTGGTCTTCAGCACACAAGTCATAAGACTAAAGAGTTAGGCATCCTCATCTGCAAAAAGGCACAGGACCAGAAGGAAAACAAGTGTGGTTCCAACAGTTTCAACATACCTTTTATACTGGAGGCTGTGTCCATGGGTTCCTTGAGACTGAGGACAGTCTGGATTCCAAGTCTCCCCCTTCCTTGGAATGAAGCTATTATATGGAAGATGAGCAGTGAGATTCACTTCTTCCCTATCTCCACACAGGTTTTTGAGTTAAACTTGGATCCTGAGTCAGGACTGATAGGTCTGTATGGGTACATCTAGTAAACCACCACTCTTTGAATCACAGAAAAACTTTGTAAGGGGTATCTGGAGGCCATCAAGTCCAACAACCACTTGCTCATAGGTAGGCTAACCTCAAACTTCAGTCTGGTTGCTCAGGGACTTCAGATGAATTTGGAGTATCTCCAAGTCTGGAGGTTCCCCAAGCATTTTGCCAAGCTGTACCAGTGCTAAACCATTTTTTAAAGGGAAGCTTTTCCTTCCATCTAGCTGAAATTTCTCGTATTGCAGCTTGTGACCATTGCCACTTATCATTTTGTTGCAGACCTCCAAGAAAAGTCTATAACATCTCCACAATGCCTCCTCAGGTAGTGCTGTTACATCTCCTTGTAGTGTCTTCCTCATGCTGGCCAAACCCAGGTCCTGCAGTCTCTGCTTGTGCACCATGTGCTCCAGCCTCATGTTTTTTGTAGCCTCCACTAAACTTGAGTTGTTATGTCAAAATATCTCTTTTGCAGCAGCTGCCTGAATGATTGTGATGGCACACTGGTGCCTCTTAGCAAGTTCAAGATCAGAGAGTCCTACTTACCAGATCTTAGGTGAGACAGATGGTATGCATATACAAAGTCTGGCCAGCAGTTTTAGATACTTACTGTTTTTAAGTAAAATAGGAAAGATCAGAGTCTTGAATTCAGTTTCCTAAAGGTTGCATATAGTTTCCAGATATTTTCTTGGCTCAAGAGTCCAGTCTCATTAAAAGCACTGGAGAAGCAAAGGGTACAGGAACACTGATTAATCCATGATTAATGAGTTTAAAAAGTGATCACCATGTCATAGGTGAAATATAGCCCTCAACTTTGACACACAACTGAGTCTTAGCAAGACGATTCCCTTAGTACGGCCTGCTCTAGACTTGCCCATTCCTGACATACAGTACAAGTAACTAAATATTTTCCATTTAATGATACATCTGCACAGAGTTTGTAAAATCAGATTTTAGCTTTCTACTCACTGGAGCCCACGTTTACACTGAAACTGATACTCCTTTTTATCCTGGTACAATGCAAAACAGTAACATTACAGGCCAAAGCCATTAATCTACAAAGGATTAAACTACAACATTAATCAACAAAGGATGAGAGTTCTAACCCTTCACAAGAAATCTGTCCTCTCAGCTTGTGGTCTCAGGCAAAGACTACCTGGGTTTCTGCTTACAGGCCTGAGACTCCAGGAGGCTGCTTGCATAAACCAGGCACTGAAAGATCCAACTGTGAGACAAGACAGCATGTTTTAAATTACTGTCTATGTAATTAGGCACAGTAAAGGCCACCTTCTCATCTGGAGAAAGACCTGTTAATTACTTTGCTGCCTCCCTTCTGCTGCCATTTCTTTGTCCTGAAGGACCAGCTGCCCTTTGCCTCTTTCTCTGCCTTCTGCTCAGAATCTATTTTCCCTTTAGAAGAGGGGACCAATATCTACCTATCCCTCCCCTCCCACATACCAGCATTCAATTAGGAACATACCTCTTGATATTTTTAAGCCCCAAACAGTGCTATAGATTGAGTAACCATTAAGATTTGATTAATTAAGGTTGCAGAAAGTAGAAGTATAATCTGATACAAAATTAATGCAAAGTGTTCTCAGGATACCAGCTTTAATTAACTTTACTGGAGAATTTTCACTGGCTGAATTCTCATCAGATTCTACCCATACAGTCAAAATACATAGTATCTCAAAAGAAGCTGAGGATTTGCATACTTAACTCCTAAGCTTGCAAGAACACACATTCTCTGGCCTTCAGCTTGATGATAGCTCAAAGGCTGTTATGCATTTTGCTTTTAATACCCATACATATTCTATCTAATAAAGTCTTACATATATACCATACCTACAAGCTCAGTAGCAAAGTACAAGAGGCAGAACCATGATCTCCTTTATAAACTGGCCCACAAGCAAACCTTTGGAACACAAAGGGCAAGCAGACATTGAAATAAGGTTTTCATTTTAAAAGAATTTTTGAAGTAGTAAAATAAAAAACTAATAAGAAATTGTGTCTGTTAATAGCATCTGAAAAAAATGACTTAATTATGCATTTTTCTGGAGAGGTTTCCTCATCCTAGGAATTCGTAAAGGAAGCTAGGAGAAAACGCAGTAGATGTATAGGACAAAACAATCACTCAGACATATGGTCTGAACCCAGAGCTGACCTTCATATTTGCTCTTTGAGTGAAAACAAGAAGGGGGAGGGACACAAACCCAGAGCAATCTGGAACTGCTAGAGGCTGAAAACAAAGGATTCTGCAAAAGGAACTCTCATATGGTGTTCTGGCCACAGCACTGAAAAATAAGTATGTTCTAAAGTGGGAGGGATTGGGGACTTTCTGTTTGGTGTTTGGGGGTTGTTTAGTGTTTTTTGGTTTGTCTTGGCTTGGTTTTTTTTGTTTTTAAGCTGCTTCTCAGAGACTTCTTGAAAGATCTCGTCCATTATAATTGGTGAGATTTCTCTTGGCATTTTTTCATCTTGTGCTTCATGTGTCATTTTCAGTAATTAACTTGAAAGACCCAGTCAGCATCCTCTGACTGCAACAGATACAAGAGGTTCTTGTCATGCTACTAGGTAACATGCATGCAGCACAGCTGGCAGTCTGTTCTCACAGCAGGCAGGATTTCACTGTATCTCCTGCAAGAGGAGTAGGGAAGATAGTGGGACATTAAACCACCCTCTTGAGTTTAGGCAACACACTGATGTCTGGAAGAATCTTACTCTGTTGTAGATGGAACAAGGAGCTGAAATGGAGAACAGCCTGTACCAAAGTTCAAAATGCAAAAAGACAAATAAAACAAAGTTCTTATTGTCCAGTACAAACAAAGTAGAAAGAACTAAGACACACAAAATAATGACAAGAAATTAATGAGCTGTAAAACATTTAAATGAGGCAAACAAAGTGATGAGTCATATGAAAAGAAACAGAAATGTCCAGTTTCAGTGTTTCAACAGTTTGATAGTTTTACAGCAAGACCATTTTAGTGGATTTATTACATAAGTTTGCAATGAACAGGACCACAGGTGCATTACACGCAAACACACGAAACAGCACTAGTCATGCAGGTTTTTTAGATAGTCTGGGAAAACTCTTAATCTGCTTTGTGCTGCCTTTGAATTCATCTAACAAACACTCTTAGAGAACCTTATGAAGAAGTATTTTTAAGATGCTGTGGAGAAATTTGCTATACTTATATATTCTGAGTACCAACACTGTTGAACAAGTAAACTTATTTTGCATTTCTTTGGTTTCAGAATTTTATTTCAAAAGAAAGATTTGTGTCAAGGTAAGTTATCAGTAAACAATTTTTTCCAACTGGTGCAAATCAGAAGCTGTGTGAAATCATGCAGTTCTCCAGTTATTCACAGCTCTTTTGAGCACTTCTGAATTCTGTTTCTACTCTCTGCTGCAGGAAAAACTTCCCTCTTGCTTTTATTTCTTTGTGGGGCAGGTGAGGAAGCAGGATGGTAGTCAGGGAAGATACAGAAAGGCAAGGGAACACTTACAAATATTGCAAACGGTTGCAGAGACAGAAGAAAAAAAGGGAAAAAAGGCATTTTCCTTCAAATAGATACTGGTATTTTCTGAGGAGGTAAGACTCAACTCCATCTTTTAGGAGTCTTTTCACTGTGGACACAGGTGGAGCTGCTTACCATCTGGGCCAGGACTGATATAAATACCACTATGAACTACTTTTTGGGAAGTCAGTCATCACACATGGTACGAAAAAAGCTGCAGCGGGTAAATCATAGGTATGAACTGAACACATCTGAATGTTGAACAGTGCTGAAACTACCACTGTGTTTGCCTGGAATATGGGAAATAGCTTCAACTTCAGTTTTCACTGAGTAAAATAGGCTTAATAATGTATTTCTTGTAACCTCCAAAATACGTGAAGCCAGCATGTCAGGGTCTCTTTGACAGGATCTTTTTTCACTAGCCATCAGTGATTTGCATGAATTATAATCCTGTCCTTCAATATACTTTACACTTACAGCTTTGCTTTTTCTACTGTTTTGCCTGGGATTTATCAGATCAACAGATCTCGGAAACTAAGTCACTATATTCACCCTTTTTTGTAGACTATCTTAGATTAGCTTGGTTTCTTTCTTTTAGCTTCTGTAATTTCCTTGCTATTCCAAAAAAATTTAAGTGAAGAGTACAGAAGCATGGAAGATGGAACAGTGAACAGTTTAATTTAAATTTGAGTAACGCCTGGGTTTTTTTAAGCAAGTTCATCCAACAATGTGGCATAAATAAATTTCACTCTTTTTGGTAGCTTATAAACACATAGTAAGAGAAAAAGACTAGAAAATTTGTCACAGATGCCATCTGAAGATGAGAAGAATACCACAAATGTTCCATAGAAATAAGTGGACTTCATCAAAGGCTTGTAGAAAAATCTCCCTTGAATAAAAAAAACTCTCTTGCCTGTGTCTTCTCCCAGGAAGCTTGAGGAAGGAGTCAGAATTATTTCAGTTATTAGGTGAAGTATCTTTTCAAAAAGACACTTTGAGTAGTGAAAACTACAAATAACAATTTGGTTAACTCCTTTCTTTCTGAAATGGGTTTCTTGAAGGAACACAATTTTAGTTCCCTCAAAGCACCTGGTAGAAAGTTTGCACGTTGAGATAAGCCTTGTAAGCGTAAATCTGTACTTTTTATACAGCCTCAGCTATATGGGAAAGCATCAAGTACATTCTCTTCCAAGCAATTGTGGAAATAGAAACTACTTGCCAAAACACATTTTCATCAGAAAACTAGGGCTAAACCATGCTTTCTGATAGATCCTACTGGACCTGCTCCAGCAAATGAAAGGGTTGAAGTATTACTCAGTGCAGGTAGCAGACTAGCTTTTGTCATTTTTAAAAGTATAAGAAATTTAAAAAAAAAAGAAGTCTACCTGTAGATAAAAAAGCAAAATGTGCCAGTCAGTGAGACCAAAATATTAAAGTTGCATGTTTCACAATTACTTTGCAGACTTGTCATGATTAAATGTCAGGATGAGACCTAGGCATTCCCATTCTCTGCACCATCATTCCAGTTTCCATGGAAAGGACATGCACATGTGCACAGTCAAGTAAGTGTGCTGTGGAATACCCAAGTGCACAGGGTGAGGCACTCAGTTGGAACTTTAGCGCTTATTCCAGTCTTTGTTTATTCCTCTTGTTTTCAGAGACAAAAGAATTTTTAGAGGATGACAAAGGATGCTTCAGGAGTAATTGGTTATCATCAGTTATAGCTGTGTGCAGATTTCCCAGGTGAAATCAAGCAAACGACTACACAAGAGAGAATTATGTTTTCATTAAGTTTGATGTGAAGCTCTGGAAGCAATCAGTAAATAGGGAAGGAGAAAAACGAAAGTAACTGGTGTACTGCCTTGGTTCAGTTTTGAACATTCAAGTGCTTGAAGGAATAAAATTTAAATTAAACTTGTGAAGAGTTAGCCCTTTCAGTTAACAGACAAGCCAACATTCAGCAAGGCCTTGCATGCAACCTTCTTTATATATAGAACCACATGGATACTGACTTCAACTCTGTCTCACTCTCAGATGTCATTCATGCCACATTAAATAAGCAACAATTCTGGTCAAATGTGTCTAGAAGTCATCCTCAAGGGTAGGAGAGCAGAGACTCTTTTCACACTCAGCTGATTGTGGGCAGGTATGTAACAGCCACCTCAACAATTTTCCTTTATCCCTAATAGGCTTCTTTTCTATCTCTCTTTATACTTGATCACTTGTAAACCTAAGACCTCTGATTCAATGCTTTCAGTAGCTGAAAGGATTTGAAAAATTATCTCTTATGATTCCCATTTTACATTAACTTCCCACAATTAATGCCTCTTTCTTTAGCTTGCTTTTAGCTTTCAAAGGCTGCTCCTGCATGGAATAAACCCTTACACTTTGCTATTTAATCCTACTGAATCTTTTCATGCTTCTCTGAATACTTTTTCCTTTAGTGATACATCAGCTGGGTTAGATATAAACAGCCTTCAAGACAAGTATAAGATTTTGGCTTTCAGTAAGCTGGCTAGTTGGAGAGAACAGTAGAAATCTATAAGAAAAACAATACAAAACAAAACCAACACAGAAGCCTTTGTTCCTTAACTTGTGTAAGGAGTCTTTATGCCCAAACTGTAAGATAGAAGCACCTAATTAATACCCAAATACATACACATGCAGGAAAGAAAAAAGGAGAGGAAAAGTTCAGAGTGGAGATCATGGGTACCTTTACTTTGGGTAACTCAAATTTTGCTACTACTAATCTTTGTAAAAGGAACTACTCCTTCACTCATAGGCTGACACTTGTTAGTTCCACAGAGATGGCACTTCATGTGGAAGAAGAGAGAAAAAGTCAGCCACTGGACAAACTGACAACGTGTATCAGCATGACTATATGTATACAATTAAGTTTTTACAGCTTATATTTGACTCATCCAGAAGGACACGCACTAGATCCCCCCTCCCATTCTTCTGGTGACATTTAACTCTTATTAACAACAATTAACTCCTATTTAACTCCTATTAACAACTTTCCAACCTCCACATCTATGTCCTTACTTACAAAAGGATCTCTTACAACAGAGGAGTCTTGGTGACAAAATAAAAGTCTAATATTTTGGCCACTGTTATCAGAATGTTAATTACATTATAAATTAGCACTATATAGGGATAATCCAGAAATTTAAGGTGCTAAATTATGACTTACCTTGGATTTTCACATCTCTCACAAAAAAACCCACATGTAGAAAGTAAAACTACTGAAAGTATCTACACCTGTTACTATGAAAACCACAATACTCCTAAATATTTCTGCTTTCCTTCAAAAGGCTTTCAAATATGCTCAAAAAGAATCACAAAGTAGAGCACTTTACTGAAATTACTGTTCTACGAGCAGAACAGGAATACTTCAGAAAGGGGGATGGGAATTTGAAGTTTCTTCAACAGAACAAATAGCAGACATGATTAAGTGTTCAAGAAGAATGTCATAGAAGCAACATTAGCTGACAGACAGGTATCACAGGATGCATAGAAAGCTTCCACTGTTTTCAGCAGTTTGAACAGAGAAAAGCCAGACAAATTAGCTAAAAATCTGGCCTGCCTCAACAGCAGCCACATCAAAGGAGAGTCAGGTAAACTAAAAGGAGAATTTATTTTCTAAACAACATTCAAATCATCTACTGGGAAATGGCATCTAACCCACAACAATTCCCAGAACGCGTTTTGCCTCGTTCAGAAGAACAAGTTGACATAAGCCAAATATGCACAAAAAGCCTCAGCAACAGTTTAACACTCATGTATGAAACTGTCCCAGTCCTCAGCAGTATTCACAGACATCGTTTCACTGAAAGCAAAGATTGCAACTCTGACCCTGCTGATAGCCATTCCATACACAAAAAACCCCACCCAAATTCAGAAACTTCATACTTGCCATCAAAATTCATACAAGAATAGAATTATGAAAGATGACACTGAAGATCAGCCCTGAGAGTGTAATGAATCACTACTAAGCACAGAGACACAGGCAACTGCTCCTCTCGAGAGGAGCTGGCTAGAAGAGCTCACTTGCCAGAAACATGCTTGGACACCCAAATGAAGTGCTCAGGGGGTGCCTTAGGATCAAAAAATACACAGTGTTCAGATTACTCAGTCTGGAAAGCAGAGGAAACTTGGAATGTTTTTGACACTTCTTTTTCTCCCATTGCTGCAGGAAATTAAAGCACCCACAGGAAGATGGGCATTCATTTGGACACTGACCTCAGAACAGTGCTAAAGTTTTCTTCTTTCTAGAATTCTGCCTAGTAGTTGGCTTAAGAAATCATATGCAGTTATTTGAGATATGCAACCTGTCAGACTCCAAATTAACGTTCAAGACAGTAGTTAAGAAATACTGTGCTACCAAAAGGGACATAACTTTAAACTCAAAAATTTTACACTAAAAAATTCACTTGCAAATACACTTGCAAAACAAGTACCAGTCCCTGTCTTTGCCAGACCAAGAATGCTACAGGAGGATGGGGGAATAGAAATGCAAACAAAGAGTGGACTTGGAGGACCTAGAAAACTTACACAAAATGTATTTGCATAGTGTGTTATCCCACTAGAAACTCTGCTTAACAAGCAGAGTGGCAGTCTGTAACGGATGAATGGTCTTCAAAAATTGCTTCTATGAGGCACAAAAGTGAAAGGAAAGAGAATTTTCTGCCTGGAAGGAAATAGCACAGTTCAGTGTGCTGCAGCAGTCATCAGAAATCAGTACCTTTTTCTGGAGATTTGCATAAGTAACTCGCTGATCTGCAGTCTTATTGGCTATACAACTCTGGGAAAACAATGTTTAAATAACAGCTTTCATCCCTTATCTCCAAATATTGTCAATGAAAATGGAAGTGCTGAAAAGCATTTTGAGAACTTCCATGATGAAGGGGGCTACATAAATAATACATTTCTCCAGTATTCAAGAAAAAGAGGATAACAGAAATGTTTCTTCTTGCTCTTTGGTCTGTACAGCAATCCCCTAAGAGCGCAGAGTGTAAAGTTGAAAAGTATCTTCTAGAGAGACAATTGGCTACTGAATTATACCATGCAAAACACTTTCAATTCCTTCCTTAAATGCTAATGAAGTCATTCCCCATTATTAGCTAATATTAAAAGCCTACTGTTACATGAACATGTAACGAATACTAAAGTATCAGCAAGGAAGTGATATTACATGCTTAAATTTCTTATACAGTATCTGGGTTCCTCTGGGTGCAGGCTATCATGTTCATCTTCTATAAATACCCATTCAAACTTTATCTGTTCTGGAGATGCTCTGTGCACGAGTTGGGGATGACTGAAGGCTTTGCACCTGTTTTTCACCATGTAGCAGGGATTTTGCTTTTGTAAAATTGAAGAGAATATTGCCATTGCCTCAGTCAGGCCCAAGCAGTACCACATTAGGTACAGACAGAAAAATTAGACTTTAAAAGGACACATAGCATTATTTTTGCACAGTGTCACTTAGAGTGAATGACACTGGCATCAATACAATTCTTACTATCATACAATATTATAGCTGCCATTCAGTAAATCAGCACCTGTACTCCCTGCAGGCAAATAAACACATAGGAAAAGGAGGGAAAAAAAAAAGAAAAAAAGTGCTTCATAAAGCCTCAAGCTATTCAGAATAACTTAAGAGAACTCCCTGTTCAGGACAAATATTTTGCTTGGAAAAGGTTTTGGTGTTTGGAAACATTATTAGCTTGTATATAAACAAATATATGATAAAATGGGCTTATTTCACTGACAAAAAGCTGTAGTTCCCTTAGGCTTTAAAGGCTTTCTGTAATCATTTTGATAAGCTATGTCTCTTTCTCAAGTCATACAGCTTCTATATTTATGCCGACTCCATTCACATCTCTTATCACGTTTTGACTCCATGAGACCTTACAAATAACAGTCACTCAAAATTCAGCAGTCTATTTTTGGTTTTGTGTGGTTTGTTTTTTTTTTTTTTTTAATGAAGTGTTTCACATTACGCCTGCCTTTTAGAGTATGAATTCTTTTCACATGCTCCAGTTCTTATATGCATTAACAAATCCTATTCACTTATTTTCTGCTTCCCATGTCTGAGCTCAAAAACATTAGCCCAGCTCAGTAAAGCTGCCATCATCCAACTATTTTAAAACAAGAGTAACACAAAGCAAAGGAAGGGTTTATGACTGAATTTCTCTGTAAGGCTACACACTACAGTTTGCTCTTTCTGACCTTTAAAATGCATTTTTGATATCCACCTATCAAATTTTATGTCTCCTGCTAATGGCACCAGTACCTTAATGTCATGCAAACATTTTATTGTATTGATCCTACAACGAAAAGGAACCTCATAGGGACACAAGAGATCAGCCCAATTGAAATACAACTAGTAACTGGAAAAAATAAGCATAGTGAAAAAAATGGGAAAGAAATGGGACATAAATATGAAATTATTGTACTACTAATTAGAGTTCCTAATTCTGCACATCAGAAATAAGTTTTCAGGAAGTATAAAAATAATGCCAAAGAATAAAACAAATATGATATAGAGCCCATATGTGCAGAAGGAGTACATACAAGAAAACAATTCTGTTCTTGAGCAAAAAGAGTGTGACACAAAATCTTGACTTGTGAGGAACTGAAAAAGAAACAATTCTTTAACATTACTCACATCATGTCAATTAAAAAGGCCCCCAATTAAACCATTAGGCAACAAATTTTAAGGGAAAACAAAGAGACTTTCTTCCTTACACTCCACATGCTCTGAATCGTGCCAAAGGATACTGTGGAGCCTGTGAACAGAAATCAGATCAACTGCACACATGCAGCGAGGACACGATGACTCCTGCAATTAAATGGAACAGTGCAAACATTGCTTTATGCCCACAGAACTCCTAATCAATGCTGAGCAACAAACACTGGGAGACTGTATCAAAAGATGATTACTCCACCTAATTTATTCATTACTCCTGTAAGCATCCTTTACTGGGATTTTGCCAGCCATCTTATTTTAATAGCAGACTTATATTCTTACAAGCTACATTGTAATATGCCACTGAGTTTTTCTACTGAACAAGAAGAGGTTTTTGCCCACCGTGTATAATTGGAACTGGCATCTGACAGTCACTGTTTAGTGAGAACAACTATTTCTTTAATTTATTAGCAGTACTAAACACAAACAATCAATGCCATCTGTTATGTACCACAGGAAAAAAGTTTTCATACATATTTTTCATAACAAAAAAAAAAATCACAAAAAAATCCAGAGCTACTCATCCTACTAGTTATGAGGAGTTTTTGCTAAACTTGAATGAGACACATCTTTTAGCACATCTTTTGTTCCTTTTCTGGTTATACATTTTTTTTGGTATATAAAAGCATTTTCTTGGAATTTGCTAGCAACAACTTTCTTTTCTTTCAAGAACTTTCTGCGCCTCCAGCAAGCACCTTGGGAAGGTTGAAAGTAGCTGAGTCTATTTAGCCCAACTGCACTTTCAAATTTACATCTCAGCGAACTGACACTTAACATCAAGAATTTTTCTTGGTGTACCTGTGGATAGATGATTTCAAAGGAGAGATACATTTTTAACTTCCGCTTTGACTGGGTTAGACAAAAAAAAATTCCAAAACAAATGTAGAGTTGTAGAAATGCAGACTAGAAATATTAGGCAGAACTCTAGAAATTCTTTGAAAGCAAAACTGAGAATCCAAGTGACTCATGAGACTGAACAAAAAAACCCCAGGAGTTAATGGAATATTTATACAACTAATCTTAATTTAGTCAGTTTAGAAATTACTTTTCCATGACAAAAAGATATATATACATTAGGCAACAATCTTGGTCTAGGTTAAAGTTCTGCAATTATTTACTTTCCCTTGCTTTGAAGTGTGAAAGTGCTGTTGAGCTTGGCCTGAAGGAATTCACATCAGCTGAGCGCAAGACTTGTGAGTGTAGCCAATCTGTGCTCTCATGATTTTTGCAGCTCTTGGGGTTGACTAATTATCCAAAAGGCAGCAGGCACTTCCAGAGAACACCTTCTGAAGGATTCCATGACAGCTCGCTCAATGAGCACCAACAGCTTTGACTCTTCTGCAGGGTTTACCTCTCTCCTACCTACTAACGACCGACAAGTTAAGTCAAGATGCTGAACAGGAATCAATTTAAGGCTGCTGCTGAAGTAATAATATCCTTTACCAACATGATCCACAGTATTTTAAGTGAGGTTTAACATGTACTATAAACAGTATCATGGAAGGACCATTAATAAGCATCTGTGCTATTTTAAAACAACAGGTGGTGAGATCATTTCACCACAGTTATGTGCTCACCATATGTGTAAGTGGAAATTCTGTAGGAGGTAGAAGGCAAATGAGTGAATAGTTAGCAAATATATATATTATATAATATATATAATTATATGGATATATTAAGATCTATATGATCTCATTAAAGCTGCAGCACATTTCATGGGCTAGCTAACAGCTGCCAAGATAACTTCAATATACCTTTGGATCTTTTGTAATAGTTGCTAGAACCAAAATGTGACAAAAAGAAGCAGTCAAAGTAAGAGAAACTAAGACCGTATGTTGGCATTAGACCTATTTGCCTATCATATCTGATGAATCACTGGAACATGAGTGCAGAAAGGGATACAGAACTGTGCAGAGAACAGGCAGTTGCCATAAAGGCAGGTTTAATTCCCCATGAGTCCTGTAAAGGCAAAGAACAGCAATGTAGCCAATTTTAAAATTAATTTTAATAAAGGTTAGAAAACAAACCAAATTCTGCTAGAGAGAACTACACGCCAACTGACACAGAAATTCTTCTACTGCAGCTCTTCCTCAGAGTTCATGTTTTATACTTGGTTCAGCCAGGGAAGAAGAGCAGAGATACCCTGAAATCATTTTACAATCACAGAAATATGACCAGCTCAGAAATGCAGCATGTCTTCAGTATGTTAGGAAAGACAAAACCCACCATCATATCTTATTGGTTCTACCATAAGAATTAAAGGAAAAAGAAAAGAAATTTTTTGATCTGGCATTTGGTTGGGACATCTGTCCTATAAGAGTCCATTTTGTGTTACTTTCTCCTCTGATATGATAATATTTTAAGACTGGGATATATACTGGAAACATACAGTTCTTGTATAATCAGATCCTTTCTTTTATAATGTTGTTTTAATAAAGTAACTTTCTAAGAGTAGATAATACAGAGACTTTCTCAAAGCTAGTCTCTCAATACATCATGAAAGCAATACATATAAATAGATCCATGCTTGTTCTGCTGTTTACATGCAGTCCCCTTCAAGGGAAAGGCTTCAGTCAGCTTTCTTTTGCAAGAAGCATACATGAACTCTGCATTTCTGTCTCCATATTTCATATTAAACTCAGGGGCTCATTATCCGGGTTGTGAAGTGCTGACTTACTGGACTGTGTCAAATTCAAAATAAAAAGATAATCAATACCTGTCTTGTTGCCACCGCTAATATATTATAAATGGATAAAACTGTTAGTTCTCCTTAATGATTGCTACCTTTGCAGTTGACTGGGCACACACATAAATATCCTCTATTGACAATTACTCCGACATGATATCCATTTGCATAGTAGGAGACAAAGTTTCAGTTTGTGTCTGGCATTTATTTTTCAGAAATAATTTTTTTCTCTCCCAGAAACATGAGCTATTGCACATGAAGGACATGCATTTGGAAAGTGTGAATGCATTTGTTCTTCAAAATAAAAATGGTATCACTATTGTTGAAATACTCTTGATTGTTTGCACATGCTAAGTACATAGTTTTAAGTTCATTGTGTAATATCAGTCCCCTTTTACCCAGCTTAAGCCTTTTTTTATAGAATTCTTAAATTGGAAAAAATAATCCAACTGAAACCCTAGTAACAATGTAAGTGAAAAATGACCTGCTTGCTCTGAAACATGGTCATTTCATTTAGTTCAAACAGCACTTGGAAACATCATTTTTAAAATTCTCATCATAATAGAAAATATATTTAACTGAAGTGTTTCATCTCAGCCCTTGGAAAGGACCACAAGTGAAATCAAACCTCTGCAACTTCAAGTGCATTCAAGGTCACTAGGTTTTCCAGTTTGTTCTACTAAGGAAACAAGCCTTTTGCAAACATACCCATCTGGTCTCCACTAATAAAATTGGGTAAATGAACCTGCTGGTTCAAAGGCTGATGGCAGCCTAGAAACCTCAAAGATAATTAAGCTCTCACAAATCTGAAGAACAAACCCAGATGAAGTATTCCAAAATAGCAGAACCTCTGAGGAAAAGACAACTAAATCTCAGCTGCTACCCAGTCTGTCTGGCACCAACCAGCTGGCCAACGAGGCTGTTCTTCCTGTCAGCGGTGCTGTTGCCCCGGATCAACCACAATAAAGATGCTTTTCTGTGGCTGGCAGAAGTATGGAACTTACAGTAACAGAAGGAGCAAGAAGAGATCTGGGAAAGAAATCTGTAGGAAGTGGATTTACATGAGTTACACCATTGAACTAAACTCACATCGATAATTAAATATACTTTTTTTTCTATGGACATATGCACATTATGCCATTTGCCTTTAGAGTACACAGGATAAAAACAAAAGCAATTCAAGTTTGCTGTGGGGTTCTTGGACAACCACGACTTCCTCTCTGCTACCATATTGTTTTAAAAAAATTTTAACTAAGAGCCTTGAAACATAAGGTTTGCCAGGAGGCACAAAGAGTTAAATTTGCTGTGATAAAATCGTGTCAACATTAGCGAGTACTCATACTACCCTGTGCTTGCAACAACTGACTGGGAGGCCATTACTTGATTTCTTCACTTCAGTGAAAAAATTGACTTCATATAGAATGGTGGGCTAATATGTGAAGCATCTGGACTCAGCTACATGGTTTCTTTTTCCCACCAAATGCAACTAGAGAAGAAATCAGCCAAACACTGCAAACATCACAACCTCTGAAACAGTCAGCCATGCTTAATTCTAGAAAGGAAAAACCAATAGAAATGTCCTAACCAATGCTTTCAAGTGTTTTACATGAACAAAATAAATGTATGGTAGATGGAAGATACAGGTTTGACAAAATGAGATCTTTTTTCTAGTTTGAAATACATACATTGCATGTACCATGAAACACTTAAAGCAACAAGCCTATACATGTTCGTAGTTAATGACTGTTTCAGAGAAAAGATTTGTTGAACTGATTTCTGACTCGGCAAATTATCACTTGCTCTTTGTTCCAGCCTTGTGAAGCCTCAATTGTTTTTTATACACATTTTCTGTCTCTGTAGCTGTCATTTGCCTTCTGCATACCCAGCAACAGTACTGACTGTATATAAACATCTTCCTAGAAATAATGACAACAAACAAAGCAACCCTCTGTTACCTCCCTAAGTATTACTTCTGTCACTCCAGCACCATGACCAGAGGCTTCAGCCACAACCAAGAATCCCTCAACTGTCTGTGCTTCTCTGTGAACGCTTGGGAAACGGGATCCTTGAAGATGAATATACAGGTAAATAGACATTGAATAAAATAACCTTCAGCTTCCAGTAGTCTGCTTGCTTTTTCATTAAGAACAGATTAATTCCCAATTCTTTACTTCCCAGAGACACAGTCATGGCTTGCATTTCCAAACTACATAGAGCCATTAACCACTACATACGCAGATAGTGCTTATTCTAATGAGCTGCCTCTGCACATCCACCTCCTGTATTGCCATACCTGCTTCAGGGCAAGTTTTCTTTTTTAAAACAGAACAAAGTTACACAAAACATAAAAACAAATCAACCAACAAAAAACCACAACAAATCCACCAGTGTATCAGGCACAGAAATAGGTCAGGCAGATTTTTTTCCCTCTTCTCAATTCCAAAGCACCATTCATTTGATGCTAAGACCTATGTACGTACCATGATGTGCAATGTCAACAGCCAAGCTACAATATGCATGCATTCTTGTTTTTTCCACTTCTACAGGTGATATGATGGAACAGCAACTCACTAATTCTTCCATTAACAAACAAATGCATTTGAATTCTGCTGCTATTTTGTTTGTTGCGAACCTTGGGCTAGATGACAAAAATTAATAAAAGGAAAAAACCACACAAGTCTTCGAAGAAGACGACAGAATCCATTTTGGTGTGAGTGCCGGTTCTCCAACTTCTACACTCTTTAGTTCCCTGCGAAGCGACGTCCAAATCCAGGAATGTGTAAGAGATAACATCTTTTTCTGCTGCTGCTCCCCTGAAGCCCTTCTGCCCTAAGATGTCTTCCCCGTCCCTTGAGGAGCGCGCACCGGGCTGGGGAAGCGCGGGCGGCCGGGGCGCAGTCCCGCACCTGCCGCAGCCCTCCCGCTGTCCCCCCGTGCCCTGCACGGACAGGCTGCCCCCGGCTCGGGCACGGAGCGCAGCCCCGGCCGCCGAGCGGGGAGCTGGCACCGAGCCACGGCACATCCTGGCCATGGCAGATAAAACGCAACACTGTGGCGCTTCAGCGAGGGCAGCCTTGCCGCTTTTGGAGGGAACCACGGCAGCAGGGAGGAGAAGGAAGGAGAAGGAAGCTAGGAGCCCCAGCCCCGCTGCAGACGCTGCCCGGGCGGGCAGCCGGCAGAGCCGAAGCGGGGGCTCGCAGCGGCAGCGCCGCGTTCCCCGGCCGGGCAGCGCCGCAGCCTTCGCCGCCCGCCCCCGCGCCCGGCAGCTCCCGCTCACCTTTCAGCGACCGGCTCAGCGCATCTTCCTCCCTCCCTTCCTCCCTCTCTCTCTCCCGCAGCGGCTGCTGGTGGCGGCCCAGAGCCCCTGGGCTCGGCGGGTGCCCGGCGCTGTTCCTCCCTCAGCCGGCGGCAGCTCCCGCTGTCACTTCACCCCCACATCCCGCCGGCGGCGGCGGCAGCTGCTGCTCCTAAATTCACGGCGCTCCGGCGGCATGAAGTCATCCTCCCCGCCCCCTCCGCGGGCCGCCGCACTCCGCTCCCGCCGCGGAGGGGGAGACGGCCCCGCCGCCTGGCCGCCCGAGTGCCGCGGGGCCCTGCCTCTCCACCCGCACCGGAGGGGCCGCCGCTGCCGCGGGAACACCCGTGCCCGGCTGCCCGGGAGCCCGCGAGGGGCGGCACCGCTTCCCGAGTGCGGTGGCGGCCCGGGGGACCCTCCCCGGCACGGCGGCGGGATGGGCCGCTCCGCCCCGCGCCGGCCGTGCCCTCCCGGGAGTCCCCTCCGCGGCCGTGGGGAGCGCGGCGCTCCCGCCCGGGGCATGGAGCTGCGCGCCCGCTCCGACCCCCGCGCCCGGCTCCGCGTCCTGGCCGCCCGCCTGCCCTCCCGGCCGTACCGCGCTGAGCAGCGGGGAACGCCGGAGGGCAGCTCCCGCCGCGCTGCGAGGCCGAAGCCAGGGGAGAGCGTCCCCGGGGAGAGCTGTGGGCCTGGGTCTCGCCGTTTGAAGGAAAATCCGCTGTAATCCCTCGTGCTGGTGTGTGGGCTCCCTGTTCCCACTCTCACCTCCCGGCCTCTGGGCGCTCAAGTGCTCCTCAGCTCGTGCCCCTAAAAAATGCAGCGTTCCCCGGGATGCAGGAGAGCTCCTCTGGCAGTGGCTCCTGTGCTCGGAAGGGGAGAGCAGAAGACAGGCTCTGTGCTGTGCTCAAGGTCACCTGGGCATGCTTCCCCCTTACCAAGGGCGTCCTGATATTTCTGAGACCCAGCAGTAGGCAGCATGTCTATTTTTGTTACTGACAGAGTGCTGTGCACATACAGAGTGCCCGACAGGCTCATAAAGAAGGCTGGATTCCTATCACAGTTTACAAACCCATGACCATCCCATGTGCAGGGATGCATAGCTATGTTGGTGCATAAATAACACCAAGCAGTCTAGTTTCAATTGATAATACATGTCACTGGTGCATGTCAAATCACTGTAGTCTGAGAGCTCTTCATATCTTAAGAGCAAGGCAGGGTTGTGTCTGGTCAAGAAAAGCCATGCTGGATGAGCTCCCAGAACAAACAAACACGGGAATTTCCAAGGTGCTGTGTCTGCTCAGTTGACCCAGTGGTCAAGTGGTGCCTCAGCAAGGTTTTGGAGTAGACCCGAGCTGGAAATGTTGATGATTTCCATTGTGGTAAAGTCTGAAGTGCAAAGAGCTGCTTCAGTGGTCTGGGTATAGATAAGAAGATTGTCTGTAGTAGTAGAGGAAAGCAGCAAAGAGAAATCTCATTAAGGTAAAGTTCTTAGTCTCTCAGATGAAATACAAAAACTCTGAACCTAAGTTCCCCTTTGGAGATTCATTGTGTTTATTTTTATAGTGGTTATGGTATGGCTTTTCACCTGTGCAGTTCTGCTGTTGCTCTATTTTGGCTGCTCCTGTTTTCTCCCTACCTTGAACCTCTTCCATTGGTTTGGAATTGCAGGCCTGAGTGTGCAGCACTGGCAGCATCTCAGCAGTGATATTTAATCTCAGTTGACCGTGTTAGGTTAGATGATTTAGGGCTCATCTCCACATGCACAGAGGAGTTTAGGGGCACTTGGGCAGGGGTGTTGGAGCCAGGTCAGACAAAAAACATATCCAGCCCCTCCCAGAGAAGCCTCAGTTCCCGTGGAGGTGGGGGACACACCCAGCAGCCAACCAGAAAGCTCTGTGTGGGTGTTACTGCCTAGGGCTACACATTATGGGATGTATAATAGAGCATTTTGGGGTTAAGACTTATGGGATGTTTAGGGGAAGAGCCAAAGGCAGGGAAAGGAAGGGATCAAGGTGATATGGGATTGAGCAAGTGTGAGAAAATAGTGGGATGAGGAGGTAAATAGGGCTAGTGCTGTGTAAACAAACTGCTGGTCAGTCTGCTTGTCTGGCTATGCCCTGCACCTGATCAGTGCAGTCTCTCCTAGGCTAGACTGTTTCTAAATCTTACTGTGTGAGAGGTCTCCCTGTGCTATATGTGTGTCTGCATGGGTGAAAGTGCCAGCAGCAAGAGTCACACCTCAGGTTACAGGGACCCATGCCAGAGAGGAGGACAGGATTTCACCTTTCATGCCATGTGTGTTTGATTGAGTGTTTCTGTCTATGTTGATCTGTGTGGTTTGCCTTGTGCTTATTTTTTATATATATATATATGTATATTTATTTGTGTATACATACTTTCTCTGTGTGTGTGCCTGTTAGGAATATGTGTTCAGACTTGCTACTGACTAGGCCTAGGAAAACGTTGCTATGGCAGCCTCTCTTCTATTGGGCTACATGGTTCAGCAACTCCTAATACGATTCACTAAATAATTAGCATACTAGAAAATCCTAGATCTGTGCAAAAGTAGGAATTATTATTATTTAATTTTCATATTTTCTTTGGTATCAGTAAATTCCAGAGTCAAGAGAAGTAAATGCTCTTGGCCCAAGGGTTTTAATTAGTACTATTCAATATACATAATTGCAAAACCAAGGCAATGGGTGAGACATCTATAGGATTTTATTTTAGCAGCAAAAACATATAGATATTCATCATTTAGTAACATTCAAAAAGCCTGTTCTACTCAGAGGATATAATCTTTGATTTAG
The DNA here is from genome assembly GCA_026261815.1 of Monarcha castaneiventris obscurior. Lineage (NCBI taxonomy): Eukaryota > Metazoa > Chordata > Aves > Passeriformes > Monarchidae > Monarcha > Monarcha castaneiventris. The sequence goes on along the minus strand of JAMPIT010000379.1, from coordinate 18,851,755 downwards.
TAATCAGTTCAATCAGCTTAAATTGAATGTCAATATAAATTGATTGTAATCTAAGCATTTTGGCTTTAAAAAGTATGCTGTAGGGAAAATAAAATAAATAGAAAGAAAAAGAAATAGTGAGATCTCTTTAACATTTGAATATGGGAAACATCTGGAAATTTCATTAGTAAGTGAGAAGAACATTGTATAAGGAAGACTGCTTATTTGCAAAGGGAGTGACTTCAAACAAGATAGAAGAAGTAGTAGGAGGAGAAAGTTGTGTCTTAGAGGTTAGAAATAGCAAGGCTGAGGTGAGATTTGCCAACATTCAAATTAAATTAGATAGTTAAATAATAAACAGCAAAAGGTGCATCACTTGTAAAAATGTAAAGAAATCCTGAAATGAAGAAGTTGAGCTTTTTTTTTTAGTGAGGAGGGGGTGCACATTCAAGGCTCTCTTACTCAAACTGAATACTAGTTTTCCTGATAATTGCTGACTGGAGTAGAAGGTGAAACAAAAGAAAGACAGTGAAGGGGAATAAATGTACACAAATGGATGTTACTGTTTTCACTGAGAAATTAAAATCAAGAGTGTGTTCAAGTCAGAGGAGTAAACTCCATCTAAATTTGTTAAGTCAGAGGTGGTACCCTATTCCTGGAGATTGTCAGACAGTACCAGTATGTATGAAATGAAAAGAGACCTAGGAATTTTAAGTTACATGACCTAGTTGGTGATAGCATGCAACACTGAATTTCAGGGATGTTTTTACTATGGCACCCATTTGATAAACTGCAGAATATAGGGATAGGTTTACATGTAAGAGATTAGGAATATGAAGGATGGCAAAAAGTGGTCCTGTTAGGAGAAGATAGCATTCCAGAGAACAGTTAGGGGTAGCATTTCAAAAAGTAATTTTGGATTTGATTTTTTAATGCATTTTCAGAAGTGGTCTTGGTAAGTAACTATACATGGATTAAAATTGGATAAAAACGCACAGGCAATATACAGGATGGTTGGAATAACATGCTAACCAGATGAAGAGTAAAATCATAGAGCTGTGATAAATTTTTAATGGAAACAAAAAGCCAAAAATTTTGATTATACACTAGAGACTCATCGTCTGGAAATCACAAAGGAAAAGAAAAAAATTCTGAAGTGTTATTAGATTATTGTAGAATGACTCTGAGCTAGCAGTGTTATTTTCAAAAAGGAAAATGTATTTTTATTACATACCAACCATGGCTAATATAGGTATGGAATTCTGTTGACTTGGCTGCATCTCTGCTTGCCTCTTCAAGTTTGCTGGGGCAACAGCTGTCAGTAGAAAGTGTTACAATTAACAAAGAGTTTTACAGAAAGCTCGCTCTTCTTTACAATTAACCAGTGACTTGCTGACTCTTAGATCAAGGGGTCAAATAGTGTGGGGCCAGCTAATTTGAAAAATGAGAACAAATGGCAAGAATCAAGTCCATCCAGAGAATAATTTGTAGGAAGTGTGTAAGGAGGGCAAGTATGCAAGTATACCTGACCGATGAATTGCAACAGGAAAATGGAGAAAATACCTTCACATATCACCTCTGGCTTTGACTTCAGTGTCTCTGTAGCTTAGAGAATGTGTCTTGGTCTATGTTCAAAGTAGGCCCTTTCAATTTGACCTAGGTATTTAATGATTTAATGCATCAAAAATCTATTCTACGGATTGTGTAGCGGTATTTAGTAGCTTACTGGACCTTTCTGAAGCTCTCCTGTTGGGAAATACTTAATCACAGTCTTGCTCACATATATGTAGGTGAGCATATATTTACGTAGAAATTATAAAACACTTTTAATGACCATTAGGACCTTCAAGAAATTCTTAATAAAATGAAGTCTCCTGTAGCTGACTTGGCATTTTTACAAGTTTGCTTGGTAAAAATGGCATAACCCATGAGAGTTGGTGGAAGTGGATCTGATCTACAAGACGTTTTACTAATGAAGGCATATGTTAAATGGAGAGCTGTTGTGGTTTAGACCAGACAGCCACTTGCTCATGACCTCCCACAGTGGGGTGGGGAAGAGAATGGGAGCAGTAATAGGCAACTCGAGGGTTTAGAAAAGACAGTACAGCAAAAGTCACACACACCAGCAAAGCAGACCAAGGAATCCTTTCAAGATTTTCCATCTGCAGGCAGGTGTTCAGCCACCTCCAGAAAAACAGGTCTCCATCACACATAATGGTTACTCAGGTAGACAAAAGCCATCTCTCTAAATGTCCCCTTGTTCCATCCCTTTCCTCCAGCTTAATATGCCAAGCCTGATGCCATGGGATATAGAATATCCCTATTCAGGGTCAGTTGGGGTCAGCTCTCCCAGCTGTGCCCCCTGCCAACTCTTTGTTCACCCCCAGCCTGGTTGCTGGTGGTATGAGAAGCAGAAAAGGCCTTGATGCTGTGTAAGAAATGCTAAGCAGCAATGAAAACATCCCTGTCTTATTAACGCTGTTTTGGTTACAAATCCAAACCTTAGCACCATACACAGCTGTTGTGAAGAAAATTAACCACAGCCAGTAGTACAAGAACATAAGAAGAGACAAGGACCACTGCACACAGGCTTCTTTAAAGTTTATACTCCTGAAACTAGAAAAGTTGGTTGTACTGGGTATAAAAAAGAACTCTGATCTCCCATCCACTTTTTTTTTTATTTTTTTTTTCCCGAATAGACTACTTCTTATGGACCTGCTTATGTGGCAATTATTTATGGTAAGTTATTTTCATGTTTTCCAAAATTCAGATTATTTTGGAGTCATTGCAGTGCGAGCCAATGTGCTGTTTCCTGAAGAGCAATAGATAATTCTGTTATAACCAGTTTATTTGTCATAGTTTGCCATAAGCTTTTTTTTCCCCATTTAATAGTAAACTGAGTACTAATGTACACTTTAATAACGAGGTTTTTCTGGATATCCTCAGATTGCATTTAAATGAAAGAAAAACAATGGATAAGCAGTTCTTAGGAATTTTTACCAATTTTTTTAACAGATATGGTCAAAAATTTTACATAAACATTCAAAAAATGACTGAAAAAAGCAATTTTCACCTGTCAACAGCAGTGCAGTTTAAGATACTGAGCATTATTTTATGGTTCCCATGGAGAATATAGTAGAGTACAGTAATATTCCTACTGGATATCAAAACAGTCTTACTGGTGTTGAAATACAATGTAGGAATTCACCATAAGAACCCTTAGTTACACCCCTTAATAAGTTAATATCCAGCTGATCCATCTGAAACTGTTTACTTGAAGTAATTTCAGGTCCTACAAATATTATAAATGTTATACAAATATACAAAGATTATGCACAAAATAAAAATTGCTATAGGCTTTCTACTGAGAAAATACAATATTTAAAAATGTTGATATTGCAAGTAATATTTCTGCAGATATTTTTTAAAAGCAAATAGATTAAGCTGTCTTTCCATGACCACTGTTTCACTTCCTTACTCTTCCTTTCTTTCTTTTTTCTTTCTTTTCATTATAGCTTTACAAACTGGTAAGTAAATTAGGTAAATTAACACATTCTGTTCAATTGGTTGAGGTGTATTATATATGCCAAAAGCAGTGACTCAAAAGTACTATGATGAAGAAGAACATTGCAAGATTAACTGCAGTGTCAACAGTACTCAAATAGACTTCTTTATAACTGAAACCATGATCAAGACGACATTTTTAAAGTAGTGATATATTTCTATAATAATTTCCAAACCATTTGGAAGGGAATAATTTTTTAAGTAAATTCTGGTTGATCACTTAATAGCTAACAAAAGAATATGAATTAAAAAACATTCAGTATATTATTTTCTAATCTTCAGCAATAGGAAATTTCAAGTAATATGATGTGATTGTAAATATTTTAGAACAATCAAACTCTGGATGCAGACAGCCTCTGCCAGTGTTTCTCAGTATCCTCCTCTTAATGCTAGTTGCTTATTTTCTTAGAGTGGGATGCTCAAATTTTCAAGGCAGGGACTGTCAAAGATTGAGGTTGTACAGCATTGTTAGGCATGAGCAAAATGCATTGATAATAATTTATAACACTTAATGATACTACAAAGTTTTGTCTGATGCACAGGACTCAGCTGAACCCTAAGTTACAAGTTACTTCAGGCAAAAGTAATGGTAGTTGTGTGTGCACAGGGGCAGAGCCTGGCCCTCAGCCTCCTTGACGTCAGTAGGAACAGATGTGTTCTCCTTTCTTTTCTCTTGGGGCTTCCAGCATTGTCTTATTACAAAGGAGTCTGATTTTCTTAATGCTTTAAATCGAAACCTGCTTAGGTTTTCTCATTTTCCACTGTCAGCTTCATTGCTAACTTATACATGTTCTAAACTTGCCAGGAATAATAGTCTCATTGTAGCATTTTCTATGCTTAAAAATACATTGCTAGAATTGTAATATAAAGCATCCTTCCAAGTGGGAAAAATAACTTATAACAATGTAATGTTGCTATAATGCATATGCTATACGGGAAGAAATTAAGACATTAAGCAATGTCAATTCTGGCATTAGCCATAATGTCTTCTGAGTTCTTGACTTGTCAGCCTCTGTTTTTTCACATTTTTCAAAGAAGCATGTGAAATCTGTTATTTTTTAAACAAAAAAAATACAGCCATGACAATTCTGATACCTGCATTGGTCTTCAGTATGTTTACTTATGTGAATAAGTATATCTAGTATGTGAATAAGGATATCTAGTGACCTAGTGTAAAGTTGTCCCTGCCAATGGCAGGGGGTTTGGATTAGGTGATCTATAAAGGTCCATTCCAACCCAAACCACTCTATGATTCTATGATATTAAAGTGAGATGTAGTACTTTACCTTTTGCTTCCATAACTATGTGTCAACAGTACAAAAACAAAAATGGAAGAATCCTGACATTTGTTATTCATGCCCTCTTCTAACTCTGTCTTTGCATCCTACTGGATTTTCAACCTAATTCCCATCTGCAGGTTGCTTATACCAGCCTAATATTTTGACTGTCATTAATACAGATTTTGAATTCTGTAAGGCTTTAATTCTGATTTCAGATTTCTTCTCTTACATCTGTTTGTTTTAGTGGAGGAATACATTTAAGATGAGTCAGTGAGTCCAGGTGCTTATTGTTATGTAAAAGCCTTTAAAAAGAGATTTGTCCAAAAGATTGTCATCTTTTCAATTACAGTGCAGCAGACAGCCTCTAGCAACACAGATCTTTAATTAAAAAAAGAAAAAGAAGAAAAAGATTGCTACCAAAATTTGCAGTGCATGACAAGGAAGAGAGAAGCAAAGACCATGAGAGCTGCCAAAACCCAACGCCTTTGCAGATGCAGAAAATCTGACAGCAAAAATGTGTCACAGTGTTTGTGTATATTTTTAATTATTATTCACTGCCAAAACAATTAAAACCAGCCAAGAAACATGAGAATCCTGTCCATCTGACCAGAGAAAATACATATTTTCCTAATTCCAAATCTAACACAACCCATTTCTCAATAATGTCTCAGCACCCCTAAAACTTTGTCTAAAGCAATTTCTAAAACTGAAGACTGCCTGTTTTCCTTCTGTATATTAGGTTTGCTTCCCATTTCCCTTTCTGTAACCCTTCCTGTTTAGTATTCTTGGGCAAGAAAATTCAGTTTAGAATTAAATAAAAAACACAACAATTTTGGATGGTAACTAATCTTAGTTTTCTAAATAAAAGAAGCTTGTGGGTTGCTTGTAGTTTTTTAAATGTTGGTGAGTAGGTGGCAGTTAAACATATCTAGTTCTCCTGGTTTTCAAGGCATTTACAGTTCTCAGTTTTTTCTTTGGGTACCATCTTTTGAAACTTTTGATTAGGTCCCTTCTCCTGCCTTTTCTTGTACAAGTGTAATTCTTCCTGACTTTAGTGCAGTCAGGACAGAACTGGACATATGGAATTGAGGTTGACTGATAGTCATCATTAGGAATATATTTTATCAATTAAGACAGCTGCCTGTTTCCAGAGAAATCTTTTATTTGTTGTACAGGCGTGTATATGTTCTGATTTTTTTTCTTCCCTACAGACTAAAAAGAAGCAAATTAGTTATTAATAATTGCTGTGCCAAAAGCTGTTTGGTGATTTTGATTGAAGTTTGGGAGGTTTGGGGCTTTCTGCTTGAAAGTAATTATTTCCTAAACCAAGTACTTTAATAATTCTGTATCAGTGCTAGTGAATATTCTCTTCCAAAACATAATTGTATAAAAACTAACTGACATATAATTTGTTTTGGTTTTATTTTGCTCTTTCATTTCTGAGTGTATATTGGAAAATTCTGTAACTGCTACTTGCGCCTGCCCACTCACAATCTTGATGCCTCCATAGGAATCCCACTTTCAAGTCACTCTTCTGTTGTGATTGTGGATTTATTTGAGTCTGTTTATGTTCCTAGAGCGAACTGTGTCAGACATGAAACAGAAGAAACAATAGTCTTTTGGAGATGACTTGTCTCAACAATAGGTTAGTGGGACATTATTTTGTGTAATGAGGGGGAAAAACTGATGGAAATGTAATGGAAATGGAAAAGTAGCACAAATTTCAGCAAGAGCTGCATGGAAGGTACAACTGTCACAAAATTCTTCTGCAAGGACATTTTTCTCCAGTCAAGAAAGGAAGGATTACCAAGGAACAATTTGTGAGAGATGTAGTAGGTGTTTTAATGAGCTCAGATATTATTATTGTGATAAACAGGGGAATAAAATTGTATTATCTGTGGAACATTGACATTTTATAATGTGTGGAATTTCATTGTACTTGTAGAGATATGAACACTCAGACAGATAAAATTATATAAAATGAGCCTTGGAGGCACAGGCAATATCTTCCAGAGGTAATATCAAAATGCATGACAGTGGAGCAGGAGAGCATGCTCCATCAGAGAAGTGCTGTTGGACAGTGTATGCCAGCTATCTCAAGCCAATAAAAGATTAAGTGGATAAGTAGCTGACTAGCACAGACTTGTAATTTTCAATTTGTAGGCCAAATGTATCTTCTTTTTTTTTTTTTTTCCTAATCTGACCTCTGACGCTGATGCCCAAAGTTACAGTTTTATTCACTTCAGTTTTATGAGCAGCAACAATTTTCATCATCCTTCGCATGTGAAACCACAGATGTAGGAATGCACAGAAATGCATGCTGCAATCAAAGTTATGGGATAGAAAGTTCATTGTTGTAACAATGTTATGATTTTGTACAGGCAGGGCTTGTGGCAAAGCCAAAAAAAAAGGATATCGTGGTAATTATTAAGAACATAAATAAGACTTTTGGTTGCCTAGCGAAATAGAAAAAAGAAACTCCAAACATATTTTAGAAATGTTTTGAAGACAGACCATGGCTTAAATAAAATCTAAAAGGACCACAGAAGAAGAGTAAGGACAGAACTTGGAGGGGGCAAAGGTAGGAGGTAAGAAAGCTACTTTGAAGGCCCCTCTAAAAGGAGTGGGAAGAGACCAAGGATGCTGTTTCACACAAATGAAGAAAGGAAAAGATCCCACAGTTAGCAGGTTAGAAATCAGCGGGAAGTAGGAAGTATCCTGGTTCTGAGATTTTGGTAGAGTGGTGGGAGGAGAGAGCAGAAGCTTGTCTTTTCTTGCTTTGCCTTCCTTCCCCCCCACTAAAAATTCCCTTCGTTTGGTTTCTTAAAACAGCTACTGCATAAAGCAATAATGCTGTTCATTTTTTAGTTTACTATAGAATATGAGTTTTCAGGGATTTGGTGGATATATTGCTCTATATTGAAGGGGTTTTCAGCTGAAAGTTGTCCTTAGATGAGGAATAGACTCTCAATTTTTCCAGTTATTTTATTTCAAATATCTCTAAGAGACTTTGGATTATGATCTTCCATTTAATTATTGTAGAATATATTTTCTAAGTGAAAACTACATCCAAAATGGAACATATCTTTGTAGTATGGGCTTGGCAATACTTAATTATGAAATGTCAAAGAAAATTATTAGGCAATGAGACATTAAAGAAAATCCTTTTACAAACAACCATAGCAACATTTCTGTGTCTTAAGGGTTTGAAGCTGGTTATCTCTGGAAGTTTTGCACAGATAATGTCCTTTTGTTAATTTTGCAGCTACAAGAATCTTCATTAAGCTAGCTGATTAATTTTAGTTTTTATCTTAAAAGAGACAAAGTTAATAGACTTGTCTATCAACTTGTTTATTCATAAATTCGTCATTATTGCTGCATCTTCATTGAGAAGGAACTCTGCTGGGCAAACAGTCTAAAACTCCAAGTAGGCAACGTGACTAGTGAATCTATAGAAACAAAACTAATAATTTCATTCTCTGGTGTGCACTAAAGTTCTCAGAGGAAGTCTGCACCCCACAATGTTTTGGATGTTGTACATACGCTTAATGATAAAAATCCATGTCATCTAGACCTGTGTCACCTAGATTCTGCCTTGCCTTGACTCTCAGTATCTAAATTTTGCTCAAGTCCAAGTTGGAGTGGCTCTCCAGAGAATACTTTTTCTCTTTGACTGTCCTGAAAATTCCTTGTATACCTAAAATTAGAGTATGGATATACTGAGGAAAACCCCTGGCTGAGCATAGAAATCCTTGCCTTTTGACTAAGCCCTCTGCAGTCTACAGTTTGTGTCTGCTTAAGCCCTAGAGTAATTCTGCCTTACAGCCCAGAGAGCAGTTAACTGGTGCTGACAGCACTGGCGTCACTAAAAACATAGCATGGTACTCACCTCATGCAGCTCTCTACAAAGGGATTAGTATATATGTGGTGTATATAGAGGTGTGTATCTCAGATATCCTATAGTTTGAATCATTAATTCACAGAGGGGTAGAAGACAGAGAGAACGAATCTTTCATTTCTGCTTTACAAATGGAGAAATGGAGCTCATTAAAATTTGAGCCTGGTTTGGAATCTGCTGAAAAAGTCTGCTGCAGCTTGCCATTCTGGGGGGGGTATGATGTCAGCACAAGAATTTAAAGCTTTTCCTAATGTTTTCACAAAGCTTCACCAAATAGAAAATAATGACAGTGCCAAAATTTATCCATGTGTGCCTGTCCCTGTCAGGCCACTATTGACTTTTCATTATTTCAGTTCTAAATTGAATAAAGCCTCAGGGAAGGAAATATTTATGTAAGAGGGTGACAGTGAAAGAATCTCTGTCCTAATCCTGCATGTAAAAAACAGGCCTTGGAACCAGTATGTCTTCAGTTATTTAAATGTAGCCATTCTTCCCCTTCAGATGAAGATGTTTTCCCCTGCAAGCTGCCAGGGAAGTTTATAGTCTTTTTCCTTTGTGACAGAATAACTTTGAATGAGGAAACTAAAACTTAACGAGAATAGTCTTGAAAGAATTAATGTTATGCAGTATTTGTGTGCTTGTGTAGGTGAAAAATTTGTAAAGCATATTTGTGCAGGGACCATTCCCTGACAAAGTTATTTCTCCTATGTTACTAGGTTTCTCTTCTTCCATTTCTCTATTTACTATTTGGAGAAATAGTCTTTTGAGAAGGATGTTTATACTGATTTTATAGGGAAGTCTTAGCCTCTTTCGATTATGCCAATAACATGTAATAAAGAGATTCAGAACACTAGTATTTTTTAGGCTATTTTGAATTAATTTATCGTGTCATATTTAATAAGCACAATTTCACTGATGTCTGATATCTCAAATTATGTTGATTTGAAGCAGAACAACATTTGAGACCTGGTTCTACAATAGGTAGCTGCTGGATGTGGCTGTTCAAATCTACATTATGTGAAAGAACATCATGGAAGAATGAATGTTTAATTACAAAGGTTACTGAAAATTGTCCAGTTGACTGTTAAAATTCAGAAATATGGCTTGTGCACTTAATCACACAAAAGCTGAGTTCATCACTTATTCAGCATTCTTTGTGTTTGACAATGCCAAGGGAAAACAAAAGCACATTTTTTTTCTCCTAGAATGGACTGGGCAGCTCTGTTTCTTTCCTCCCTTGTTTGATTTACAATATATGCATTGTCTGAACACTTTGCATGAATGTTTTTTGCAGTGGATGCCTTGTCTGTCTTGGAACTCTCCAGATCCAGTGCTTTAATATTCTGAAGCTTTTTTATGCATTGGAATCTATATTTTATTGGTAACCTTTGTATCTAAGCCTCAGGAGAAGAAGCAAAATAATTGTGAAAAGCAGACCTTGTTCTCTGGGAGCAACGTGCATTATAAATCACACACACACACACACACATATAAAATGCAGGGTATGAATTTTATGGCTAAAGATTTTTTTTTCCCTGGGACATCTAGGAAAGTAAGAAAAGCTGCATTATCCATCTGTTCAAAAAAGAAAAAAATAAAGTATCAAATAAAGTATCAAGAGAAGTCATAATTATGGGGATAACTAAAAGATTTTTATTAATGATCGAATGATAATCAAATGGTAATTAATTGATGATTGAATGAAAAAATGGTGATAAAGAAATAGCTCAATGTTAATTAAACCACAATGTTAAATTTATTGAGAATTATTTAAATGCTCATTGAAATTATAGTTTAGATGGTGATTAGACATTGATTTAGACAACAATTTAGACAGTAGTCAAACACTGCTACCTACCACACTTCTAATTATTAAGCTACAGCTGGACATATGTAAATGACTTTAGCATACAATATATTTTAGGTGTAGTGTGAAGTATTTCTCACCTTGTTATAGGTATCAGATGCTGGGACCTTGAGGAGTAACCTTGAACAGTGGCCTTGTTCAGGAAAGGTTGCGATGGCTGCTGTGCAACCAGCAATGGTGCAGGAGAACACAGTGGGCTTGGGTAGGCTACAAGTTTTTAGAGTGTAAAGAGATTGACCCGCAGGCAGCCCCCTCCCTTGGTGTAGGTGCAGCTGTGTGGCTGTAGCAGTTTTAGTTCTGCCCAGCCCCAGACTGGGCTCCTGATGAGGCATGGCCTGGACTCCTTTGTTCCTGAGAAGATGCAGCCCAGCACAGAGCTCACAGCCTGCCCAGCAGGGCTGGCTCCAGTCCAGACCCACTGGTTACTGGCATTTGAGCCATGGTGCTCTTCACCCCTGCAAGAAGGGTGTGTTCATCACAAAAACTTGCCCTGTGAGAGAGCACAAGAGGCAGCAGCAAAGAGAATGAAGAAAGAGACTGTGGGGTTGTCTTCTCTGGAGGGATTTAAAACCTGCCTGGGTGCAATCCTGCTTCAGGTGTCTGTGCTTTAGCAGGGAGTGTAACTACATGACCTCCAGAGCTCTCTTTCAACCCCAGCCATTCTGTGATTCTATGATACCCTGAGTTGTTCACTCCTCTGGAAATGCCTATTATGAGCACAGCAAAACAAGTTGTATGTACTTTGGGTTTGGTTCCTTCTTCCTTTGTTTTTTTCAGCAAGTTGAAAAACTAGAATGACATACATAAATGGAACCTTTTTAAAGACTGCATAAAAGAAAGATAGAGAAAGGATACAGATGACCTAACAATGCAAGAATGCTGGGGATTTTATAAAAGATCAGGTTATGACTTGTCCTAGGTCTCAAACACAAAGAACTAATTCTTATCGAAATAATTTAAATTTGCCAAGCAAAGTAAATTTGTCAACCCACATGAAAACTTACTGAACAAAGTTAAATTCTTGGCTAGCGTGGGTGTGAGAGAATAAAAAAAGAAGAAAACAAAAAACCCCAAAACAAACTCCAAGCCAATTCCAAACCAGAAAAGAGAATCCGAAGGAAAAAGAAGCAGCAAAGGTCAAATTTGAAATCCGTGAAAGTTGTGTTGCCAAAGTCACACCAATCAACATGAGAACATCCAATGCTGATGTCTGTAATATGGTGGTGTAACTACAGAGGATTGCTCCAACTGCAAGAGTCAGTAGAATATATATACCACACACAAAAGAGAATCCTCCAGCTCAGAAGAGACCATGGAAACAATAACACTAGTACAGCAAAATTTTGAGATATTCCTTGTCAATTAATTGATGTGTATATTTGCAAACTGTACTCACCAGTTATATCTTCCACTGTTTAATAATCCTGTTGATAAACTTCAGTTTTATTTCTCTTTGTCAATATGCATGTGTTATTTTCTAACATATACCTTGTGAAAATTATAGAAAATACATCCAAACTTCATTAATATGGAAAATTGATGCTAAAACATTCTTAGTAGTTAGCTTACAAATGTACTAAATAAACATTTTTAAATGTTATAAAGCTAACATAACATGGTATTTATTGCTTTATTTATTAATTAACAAGAAAAATATTAATTCTTTTGTGGTGAAACATAAATAATTCTGTGAAAATTCTCTTCACTCTTACATACAACCAAGTGGGCTGGTGGATGATGGTATAAAAGAAAAGAAATGTTGGAAGTCAGATTCCTGGTCTATAACTAACTTTGCTAAGTTACAATATTGCAGAAACAATGTGTCATTGACTAATTTATCCTTCATGGAACACTGAACACCAGTGTCTGTATGGTAAGGAATTACTGTCAGAGCTACTGGGATCTTGCAGAGATCTCAGGGAATCTTCCAGAGAGATGGGGAAAAAAGCACAGAGATACAAGGAAAATTGAAGAATATGAAGACTGTGTTTTAAAAGGTCATTATGGAAAGAACTGCCACTTTTTCCAGATTGCATTGATTTTCTCTCAAATCTGTTTTTTCTTGCTCCTATATATACAATTCAGCATGTCTCAAATTGATATTTAAATGGTTTCCAGTTTTAATATATTTCAAAACATCTCCCCCCCAAATATTTAGTGTATAAATAAGTAGTTGAAATCAGTTTGACATTCAACCTTAATTCAACCTTAACAGAATTAATATTTAGCAAGCTTCTGCAGTCTTCCCAAAACTCTTTACTTGAGAAAATCTGATTTAAAGATAGAAAAAATTACTAATTTCCAAATTGTCATACTCTGTTGACTTTCAATTAAAATGTTCCTTATGCAAACAATCTATAGCATGTCTTTTGTCAGACTATAACCTTACAAAAATGTAGTAGTTTTGTGAAAAGTAGAATGGTTACTTTGTACTGGAGTTTGGGGTTTGGTTTTTATTTTTTTTTTTTCTGACACCTTAATGTTAAGTTTCAAAACTATATTAAGCTATATTAAGTTTGAGAGTATATTGCTAAAATAAATTTGTTTTGTTGTTGTTGTTGTTGTTTAAATATATGTTGTTTAAGGTGTATTTAGTTTGTGAAAAAATAATTTGCCATCAACTTTCCTTTGATGCTTAACCATCAATGCATTATGTCATTAAATAAATGGGAATAGTTCTCAGTTATGGAAAGTTTCTTCCAATCCATGTTCTTCATCTTCAGAGAGACTAAAAATTGCAGTTTCTTCTCTAGGGATAAATTTAATATTGGAAAGCAACAAAACATTTTAAGCTGCTTTCAGCTGTGGAGATAAAGGGACGCTCACAACTTTTCTAAGTATCTAAAACTAGCAAAATTACATAGCTCCCATTATCCTGAAATTTTGGAAGATGAGAAAGAAGTATGAAATGTAGTATTACATCATTGGCAGGATGATTTTATGACTTATAGTGCATTTTGCTCTGTAGGAAATGGACAATTATCTGGAAGTGAATATTTGTTTTTATTTTCCATTAATTTGCAGACAGAGTAATATCTCACAAATCTGATGGCTGCCCCTGGAGAGCTCCAGTCCCAGTATCCAGGCATAAAATCCATCATCATGACTCAGGGATCATGATTTGGGAGTAGGTCTCCAAATCACCTTTCAAACTAGGAGGGGTCATTGCCTTGTGATGGGACGCATGATGGTGGGATGCAGAGGAAGAGCATCTTGGGATCAGACAATAGTCATGGGATTCTGGGCAGGAACCAAAGATGAAAGAGGGAGGGATTTAGGAGATTTGGGGAGAAGCAAATGTGGAAAATAGGGGCATAAGGGAATTAAAAAGGCCTTATTAGTGCAATCTGGAATTCTGAATTCTTTCTAAAATCTGTGTTTTGATTGAATTTCTATAAGAGGTATGTGGTATTATTGAGATACTGTAGGCTACACATTTCTTTGAGCAGTGTATAATTTGCCCACATTTTCTTGATGTTAGACCATGCATGTTTCCACTTCAGAATTGCTGAATCCCATCCAAAGATAGTATAGACTTACATTAGCTAACAACCTAAAGCAATCATACAAGATTTCTTGGAATTTCCTGGAGAGGGAAGAATGCTTTCAAATTATTAATGCTAATATATCTGTTTTACTAAAAACTGTAATACATTTCTATTGCATGACTTGCAGTTAGCTATGTTTCTCCTAAATAGATACACAAGGATATACATGCTGCTAATAACCCATATACAGTAAGAATTTGATGTAAAAAAGCACCATAATTTATATCAAAAGTAACTGTAAATTAAGTCATGATGAAAATTAGAAAGGTAATAAAACAGCCCTTTATCAATTCTGGAAGCTGGCTAATGTTCTGATTTTCAAGAAGGGCAAGAAAGAGGACCCCAGAAACTACAGGCCTGTCAGTCTCACTTCAGTGCCTGGTAAAATCATGGAAGAGATTATTCTGGGAGATGTTGAAAAACACCTGAAGGACAACACAGTCACTAGTCACAGCCAGCACAACTTCATGAGAGGAAAGTCCTGCTTGTTGAGTTTCCTTCTCTGGCAGGGTAACTCACCCAGCTGATAAAGGAAAGCCAGTCGATGTAATATTTTTGAAATTCAGCAAAGCTTTTGATACCATCTCTCACAGTATCTTTCTGAACAAAATATCCAGCCCACAGCTGGATAAACGCATCATGTGATGGGTGAGCAGCTGGCTCACGGGTCAGGCACAAAGGGTTGCAGTGAATGGGGTCACATCACACTGGTGGCCTGCCACTAGTGGGGTTCCACAGGGCTCCATCCTCTGCCCTCTGCTCTTCAATGTCTTCATAAATGACATGGAGGCAGGACTTGAAGGAATACTAAGTTTGCTGACAGCACCAAGTTGGAAGGATCTGTCAACTCACTTGAGAGCAGAGAGGCCCAGCAGACAGACCACGAAAAATTAAAGAGATGGACAATCACCAATGGTATGAAGTTTAACAAAAGCAACTGCCAGACTCTGCATCTGGGACAGGGCAACGCTGGTTGTGTGTGCAGACTGGGGAATGAGAGGCTGGAAAGCAGCGCCGTGGAAAGGGACCTGAGGGTCCTGGTCAGTGGCAAGTTGAATCTGAGTCAGCAGTGCCCTGGCAGCCAGGAGGGCCAAGTGTATCCTGAGATGCGTCAGGCACAGCATCACCAGCTGGGCAAGGAAGGGGGTTATCCTGCTCTGCTCTGCTCTGCTCTGCTCTGCTCTGCTCTGCTCTGAGGTGGCCTCATCTCGAGTGCTGGGGGCAGCTTTGGGTACAACAATATAAAAAAGACATTAAACTATTAGAGAGTGTCCAAAGGAGAGCAATGAAGATGGTGAAGGGCCTTGAGGGGAAGCCAAATGAGGAGCAGCTGGGGTCACTTGGTCTGTTCAGCCTGGAGGAGACTGAGGGGAGTCCTCATTGCAGTGTACAACTTGCTCATGTGGGAAGTAGAGGGACAGATACCAATCTCTTCACTCTCTTGACCAGTGACAGGAGCCAAGGGAATGGCCTGAAGTTGTGTCAGAGGAGGCTTAGGTTGGATATTAGAAAAAGGCTTTTCAAAGCCTTTTCAAAGCCAGAGGGTGTTTGGGCACTGGAACAGGCTCCCCAGGGCAGTGGTCACAGCACCAAACCTGACACAGTTCAAGAAGTGTTTCCACAATGTTCTCAGGCACATATGTGACTCTTGGGGATGTTCTGTGCAGGGCCAGGAGTTGGTGTCAATGATCCTGATGGGTCCCTTCCAACTCAGTAAATTCTGTGTTTCTATGATTTGCATACTGTGGAAACAGCATGTTTCAAAATTTTGAACACAATTTTCAACTATTCATTTGAAGTTTTGGGTTTTTTTTTTTCAAGTTAAAAATGAGATACAATGCTTTGGGGGGCATATAATTTAATATTTCTCAAAATAAATCTAGTCACTCAGTGGATGAAACTAATCCTGAAACATTTTAGCATGTTACAGAGGATCTTAGTTCCGTGCAGAAAAGATTTATTTTAGCATGTATCAAATTCATAAGTTATAAAGAAGAAGAAATGTATTTTGGGGCAATCTGGTTTTGTTATTTAGTGTCTTTAAGAATAATTAAACTGGTGCTTAATTATAATGCAATATAAACTGTATTATTCTCAATACTATATAAACACTTTAAAACGACTTTTCTTGCGACAGTAGTTAATTGCACCATTGTTGTGGATGAATTCCAGAGTATTGAAACAATGTAGACTGTAGGGTCAGGCTGACTATCTGTGTTCAAAATGTTTCCCTACCTTTCTTCAGGGCTTTCAGAAGGTCTGTTCCTATATTTAACAGTCATCCTCCTTCATCTCAAGGAAGATTGCAAACTGTATTTAAAACCACTTTGAGACACTGAGCAATGCATCAGTAGAACTCGGTCAGCTCAGAAAGAATAATTCTTTTAAATTGCAGTGCTCAAGTCTTTCCTGCATAATGTCCAGGCGTTGCTGGGTTGGTTTGCCTTCTGGTGTCCTGCTAAAACCATGTAGCCCTCAGTCTCATGGCTAGATCACATGAAATTATTTTGGTGTGGGACAACAAGACAAAAACCAAACAATTCCTCTCTTCTTCCATGCTCCTTCCCTACTACCCTCCCAGCCTCCCTCCTTCCCTTCCAGTGTCCTGGATAACCTTGTTAGTCTACCATTGCAAATACAATGCAGATTTTAATAATATCCCTACTTCATATTAAATGGAAGTTCCAATTACAATATGAACCCTATCAACTTGACCGCGCTTCATAAGATCCCCGAGTCCTTTTGAAGAGGAGATATCTCTAGTGTCAGTAAATGTCATGCTGCCTTCAATCAAGATCTGCTCAGCCTTTCAAATGCTTATGGCACTCACACTGTCACAAGCTTTTTTTTGTTTTTCAAGAGATTTTCTGAAGGTCATTTAAGAACTACAAAAAACTGAACATCTTCACTATAGTATGATTCATATTGTAGAATCTGATTTCTCTGAAGTAAGAGAAGCATCTGTCTTTTCAGCACAATATTAATATTTTAGTAAAATTTATTACTACTCCTCTTTCTTAACAGTAGTTTTTCCATCAGGGGAACTGAACTCACACTTTTTAAGCTACAGTAAGAATCAAAGTTCAGACTTAGTGTCACTGAAATGAAGCAGTCTCTGTCATCCATTTACCTCCTACTGCTGCCTTCTTGTTGGCAATAGGAGGTGGCAATAGGGCCTTTACAGCAGCTTCAGTGTAGAGAAAATGACTGATGGAATTCAAGCACTCTCCTCACTGGATACATATGTAACTTACATTTATCACAGAGCACATACAAGGGTTTCACAGTCATGGTGTGAAGAATTATGTACAGTCCATTAATTGCTGCAAAACCTCAGTTTGCTTAAATAATTACTTCGGCTAGCTTGCAAGACAATGTATCTTTCTACCAAAATATTAAAAAAAAAACCAAAACAAGACAAAATAGAAAATAGAAAGAAGGCATTTAATTTAAATGAGTATCTTAATGTAAAAGTATACAGAATTTAAGTTATATAACATGGGTTCATAGCAAATGGCATTTGTTCAACTATCCATCATGATATGCAAGAAGATTTGTGGAAACTGTCATGCAGAGACAGCAAGAGCATCTAGGCTAAAAGGAGGGCTGTTTTCAGTGGATGAATGAGTCTAACAGTAAAGCAGAAACACATTTTGAAAAAAGAAGCTGGAAATGTAGAGTGTGAGCCTTGCAGAGTAATTCAGGACAATCATGTGGTTGAATTAACGCTGTGAGACAGTGGCTGGAGGGGACTTTTGAATGAGAGCAGAGTAGGAGTGTTGGTTGAATGCAGTGGCAGAATCAATGGGAGATCCAAAATATGTCCTACTGTTGAAATTGTAAATTATTTGGTTACTTTTCTTTATGTAGATATTTTCAAGCATGTTTTTTCTAGACTATGGTTGTAGTTAAATCATTATTTCACTTTTTTTTTTTTTCACTAAAGCTGTCTGAGCTATTGTTGATGTGACAAAAACCAAGATATATTACACTCAGTTCTCCTTTCTTTTTTCATGAGACCCTGTATTCTACCATAGATGACAATTAAGTTGATGTGACAAGGTGTTTATCTAGGCAACCTAGGTTGGTACTTGCTCCATTCTGTTGTACTTTTCAAGAGCATACAAATTTCTTTATAATTTGTCAGTATTTTATAGTTCTGAATTGAGATGGTTAATACACAATAACTTGGCCCCTCCTTATTCTGCCCTGCTTTCAACATCTCCCACATATTTTTCACTGTTCTCCTTTTTTTTTTTTTTTTTTTTTATGAACGTCACCCATCTTCTATTCATTTTGTTCAACAACAACTACTAACAATGCTGAGGTTGCTTCGGGGCAAATCCTTCAGGATTGGCTTGCAGTGCAAGTGTAATATAAGGCACTTATATTTGCCTTTAAGTGCATTACCTACTTCAGGACAAATCTTTGAGGCCCAGTTGATTGAAACCATCTAATTTTTCTCAGTGTCCTTTAAACTGTTCCTTTTTGTATTCTCATTTGAGCACTTACCCTGTGATTGATTTTCCCACAGCTTCTTAGCTTTCTCTCCCAAAGTTTGACTGAGATGAATTTCAGATCAAATTATCTATTCAGAAGAGGTAGTTCGTATTTGTTTTCAGTTTCTGTGTATCAGTGGCAGTTTGGCTCGGAACAGGCTGAGTGCCAACATGGGAAATCGCTGCTAAATTACCATTTTATTAGAGGACACGAAATGACTGCCCTCAAGTGGCAAAGTTTGAGTAATACCATTTGTGGTACGTTTGTGTCTTTATTTGCTCCAAACAAATTTTTATTAGTAGTGAGGATCAGAGGATTTAAATTAAAGCATTAATCAGGATCTGACAGATGAGCTTCTGTTTCAAAGATTGCCAAAGGGGCAAGCAGTTCTGAATGGGCAGGTTCTCTGTAAAAGCTGCTGTGTCTTACTCAGGCAGGGCTTCTTAGACTTTTTCAGTGCAGTTTAGTTTCCTTTTATATAATTTATGGAGATCTTTTAAAATTAATGATAAATAAAATTATTAAGAAATGTAGAAAAACCTCTAAGACATTAATAAATGAATATCAATATGAAATGGGTCTTCTAAAATGTAAATACTGATTGTCACTGGAAATTTATAACAGGAGGACAACATTAAAATCTTACAATTTTTTCAATCTGATTTTTTTTCTAAAAAGTGGAAAGCAAAGGCTTTATGCTGTTGAGAAGAAAACAATCTTCTAACTGTAGCAGCACTTCAGCCCCATTTTCAGAACCATAGCACTCTGTCCAGGCAAATTTGAAACACTGAAAAGCAAGTGAACAAAAAGCCACAGAGAAACTTTTAAAGTATTTTGCTGTGGCTTCTTCATCCCTTCATTTTGGACTTTCTGCAACCCACCATTAAGTCATGATCCATAGTTAATAGCAAAGAGAACAGAAAATTCTGGCAGGGCACATTGGGAGGCTGGGATTTGCACTGGTGCTGAGAAGTCAGGAGAACAGCACTTGTGGTAGTGATACAGTGTGTCCTCATGAGGCGAGATATAAATAATGAATACTGATGGACAACTTCACTTTTGATTGCCTTTCTTCTTGTCATTTGGAATGAGGAGTTTTGTTTATGAGGAGTGTGTATGGGTGGGAGTGAGGTTGAGAGGTAAAGTCATAAGATTTTATTGTCAGGACTTGTTTAGGATAAGAACTGTATGTTACTAAATATTCCCTATTTAGAGAAATGATGCATCAGATGCATCCTAATGCCTATGCATTAGGAATGTACAGGCAAAGTGCTTCAGCCATACCATTCAAGAATTTTCTCTGGTGAGAACATCCGAGCAACATTTTGACCAGATATATATTGCATGAAATACATATTTATTTTCTGTCTATTCAAATGTCAGGTTACAAGTGAAAATTACATTTTGCAGTAACTGAAGTTTTCCTTGTAACTCTACCACCCAAGCAGGCAAATACTGTTCAGTTACTGAATCTGCTATCACTGTCCTATTTTTCTTGGGCACAAATAGTTTTGGGCCACAAACAGTTTTGTATTGTAGTTCCTTTTTCTATCTCTTTTTCCAGCAATTATTTTTTCCACTGGAACTTCAGTCATGTCTTGTCAATCTAGAGCACCTGGCACTTTCTAGAGGCCTAAGCTGCCTGAAGTCATGTTGCATGAGATGATGGAAGGGCCTTTCCCACGGGGAGGTAAAAGGTGACTCTGTCCGCCTGTAATATCTTGAACACGATTCTGAGTTAGCAAATCCTGCACAGTGGTTTGACTGCGTACTGTCTACCCACAGTCAGTCTGAGGAGGCTCTTTTAACTGATTAGAAGCTTGCTTCAAAGTAAATTAAAATATAGAGGGAAGAGGTTTATACACAGGCAGAAAATACAAAGTAACTGATGTGTGGTTAGTTATCTCTGGTATCGTGCTAGTTAGTTAATCAAAGGCATTACTTGGATCTTCAGTCCCTGGAAGACCATGCCAGATTCACATGAAATTAGACAGAAGCTGGAAAATGCAAAAGGCAGTCTTCCCAAATAGATGGAAATTGATTTAGGATCACTTTATACCATTGTAATCGGGAAAATTGATCTACAGCTAATTTTAACTTTTGAAGATAATATTTTGTGCCTCTTAGAAAAGTCTACTTGAATGCTATGGGTCTAGTTATGAAGAGGTGTGAAGGACAAAAGGTGGGATTTGTAATGGTTATAGACATCTAAAAATTACTCAAACGGCCCTTTATAATGAGAAACATTAAAATTAATCACATCAATAATTAATGCTAATAGCTGTATATTGACTTGGACTGTAAACCTTTGTATTCTTTCTGGAAGCTGAAAAAAATCTTGTTAATTCTCATTCTACACCTTGCAAGTCATAAAATATTTGATTTATGACTTGGTTTGAAGTCAGAGCTAAATGCTCTCCATTCTGGGTGATGTTAAGGATAGTTTTGGGACAGAAATGTGATGTTTCAGAACAAGACAGAGAAAATAAATTGAACTGAAGGGGAAAAAAAAGGGGTTTTTATGTCTTTAGAATCTTAGAATGGCTGAAGTAGCCTTGGCTGAGATGAATTCATTTGCATGCTCCTACAGGAGCAATTCAGCACAATGATAAAAACAGTTTTTCGTAATTCTAATTATTGCTTCTTTTTTTTGAGTGTTTGTGCATTTGCCCATGTATCATTATAAAAAATATAATACTGTAATGGTAAAGTGTTGGTTGTGCAGACTTGACCACAGGGGCTGTAAAAATCAGGATGATCTCGCCTTAGAAGTAATGATTACCAAAAAGCCTGCCTTCTACCGAGTCAAATCTCAAAAAGGAACACAAAGTCAAAATAAAGCATTCTAAATCTAACTGGCTTTCTCTAAATTGTCTAGAGACAAATCAATATGCATGAAATTTGATACATGTGGAAAATTATATCTTTATAAAGAAGTCGGAGATGCATTCAAGTATCTGTATCATTTTCTCACAATACTCTGTTCAAAAACACACTGGGCCAAATGCATTTGCCTTTCTCTCATGAGAATTTCAATTACATTCCATGAAACTAAGTGCAAAAATAAACTGAACAATCTGGGGTCTAATATATCTTTCTACTGGCATCAACATGAAAACAGAAAAGCTTTTTAGCCTTTTTTTTACTTGCATTTCCTGACTTTGGATCGTTTCATTTCTGAATGTTCATGCTGAATTAATTACAGCCTATTTCATGACATGTCCTTGGCAAGAAAGACTATAAAACCTTAATAAGCTTCTAACATACCAGAGCAGGAAAGTACCTCTGTACACACCACAACCAGTATGCTGCATCCATTTCTGTCTTCTGCATGAGAAAAAGTACCCTTCACTGAAAAATGAAGACCATAGTCGTAGTATGTATGATAGATTTTCCTGATCTTCTTTCCCAAATTCTGACAATCTTATTTTCTTCAAGTCAGGAAAGCTGTCAAGATCAATATGTTATAAAAAACATCTTATTGGAAAACAAACTATGGCTACCTGTGTATTATTTAGGAATTCTGGTAATATGATGCATTAAAATGAGGCAGCAATCTTAAGTAATGGTACTTTTCTGAAGTAATCTGAAGAATGAAGAAATATTGAAATAAACTGGGGAAAAAATAGTATGTACAAAAGCTATGACAGAATTCCAAAGGAGTGAATGGGTACACATGAATGCCATACCAGTATTTATTTCTGAAAAACAATTTTGGTTTTCTCTGTAGTTCTAAGGATAAGATTTGGCTTTACTTTTCTTCCATTAGAATATCTAGGTATTGCTTTTCATAGCGCTGTGGTGTATTTAATAATCTTGTTACGACACGGGGTTCACAACTAGAAATAGATAAATAGATCCAACTAGATTTTTTGAGCCATTACTTTTTATAAATGAAAAGCCTATTTTTGAGTCCTGTCTTTAGTTGTATAGTAAAAAAGAAGAACCTTTCCCTAGATCACATTGCTCAGAGCTCCAAGCAACCTGCCTATGAATACTCATGAGAATGGGGCACCCACAACTTCTCTGGGCAACCTGTTCCAGTGCCTCGCCACCCTCGCACTAAAGAATTTCTTCCTGATTTCTAAACCTACACTTAGTTTAAAGCCATTCCCCCCCCTTCCTGTCACTACAAGTCCTTCTCTGTCTTTCTTGTAGGCTCCCTTCAGGTACTGGAAGGCCGTAATTAGGTCACCCTGAAGCCTTCTCTTTTCCAGGCTTTCAGGCTTTGGTCTCAGCCTTTCCTCATGGGAAGGGTCCCACTAATCATCTTGGTGTCCCTCATCCAGACTCACTCCAGCAGGTCAGTGTGCTGGGACCCCAGAGCTGGATGCAGCACTGCAGGTGGGGTCTCACCAGAGCAGAACAGAGGGGCAGAATCCCCTCCCTCGCCCTGCTGGCCGTGCTGCTTTGGATGCAGCCCTGGATATGTTTGGGCTTTCTGGCCTGTGGGTGCTCATTGCCCACTCATGTCCAGCCTCTCATCCACCAGCACCTCCGAGTCCTTCTCAGCAGGGCAGCTCTTGATTTGTTCATCTAACAGCCTGTGTTGGTACCAGGGGTTGCCCCAACCCAGGTGCAAGGGCTGCAAAAACGTGAGGCAGCAGTGAATGAGGAAAGCAGGCGCCCATCTGAGTGAGCAGAATCTGACAAATTTGAAGATACTGACTCCTGTCTTTAGAGCAGAACTTCCAAACAGACACCTTGTGTGTGGGTACATGTGTTTGAATATGCTGGGTTTTAGTTAAAAAACGTTGCATGAAAAACAAAATTAATAAAATGAGCAACTTCTTTGAACATGATTTAAAATTCTACCCTTCCCTATAAAAAAACCTTATGTGTTTCCCAGTACAACCCCTCAAATTTGTGTGTACTTCAGGTTATTAAATTAAATGGATACATTACAATGATGTTAAAATTAAAGATTCTTCTCTCTGTTACTTTATTACTAAGAAATATGAAAATTCAGAAAATTAAAAGTTAATTAAGTAGTTTTGTAACTTTCTTTTTTGCTGCTCCTGTAGCAGCTTGAGAAATGAAAACAGGCCAAAAAAAAAAAAAGGTTTCTATTGAGAATCATCATTCAAAGTTTTTACCGTTCCATCATAGATGCCAAAGTTACTTCTACAACGCAGAATAGGCATCAGTCATCTGTGATGGGATTCATAACAACTGCTGCCCCTGAGCAAGGGATCAGCTAACCCACTCAGTCAGGAATTTGCAGAGAAGCAGCACCAAAGTGTCTCCCTGAGGCAGCCGTTAGGCTGGGATTAACACATTTGGCTTAAGTCTCCTCCAGCTTTCTTATTCAGGAAGCAATTGCAGCTGAAGGTCTCTCTCTCTCTTTATGACAGTTTAAGGGCATTGCATTCAATTTCTTTTTGTTAGTGGACACTTAAATAATTTGCATTAGAATTGTCAGACCTACAACATAAAAAAAATCTCTTATAAGTAGTTTGCTATGTAGTTTGCTCTATATATGCCCGTTATTCTCAGTCATATTTTTCTTTGAGTCTTTAAGAAGGATTCACAGGTCTTCCAGTCTGGAAACCACAGGTAAGGGTTAGAGCCTTCACTCAGGGAGGGAGATGTTTCACCTATATCTACATCTTGTGTGAAGGCTGCATTTGAGTCCAGTCTCTGTTCTGAAAAGTTGCCTGCTGCTGCTTCCATGAGCAGACATTTATCTCAACTGGGTTGAATGAAGTTTATTAGAATCTCTATTTGGTTACCTGTACAAAGCTATTCACTGCTCTCTGAGGCACACTGGGGATTCAAGGCACCTGCATGGACTGGCAGTGATGACACAGAACCTGTGGGAAGCTCCAGGTCTTCTGGAGAGGCACCGAAGGTCCAAGTGAGGCATCTCAAAAGGATAAATACCTCTGTCTGGCTCTCTAGATGGTCTTCCAGGTTGCAAGGTCTTCTTATATTTCAGTTCAAACCTTACATATGGGAATTAGTTCTGGACTAGAAAACTGAAATGTAGTTTTTTATAGGTAGTTGTCTACATGAGTCCTTGATACCAATAGAATTAACTATTTAGGGCATGATTTAGGGCATGATTCTATTGCTGAAATGTAGCTCCCATGCAGGCCTTTTGATTCAGCTACAGGTTCCCTGTAGATTTGTGTTATATTTGACATCATTATGCAGGTGTTTCAGAAATCCTGTGGTGTCTCAAAAGCGACTTCCTGCCTTTGTTCAGTGTTTTGAACACAGAATTTTTGTCCATATTGTTGATGGAACCTGAAAAACGACTGTCCCCAAAGTAGGTACTTGCACATAGGCAATGACAGTGAGTAACCCTTTGTTTTGAACTGAATGTTCCTTCTTGTGATAAGTGTGGAATGTACTCCTTATATTGCCTTTTTACTGCCTGTGCTTTTAAAAATGAGAATGGGATTTGAAGTAGGAGTAAGGTAAATCTTGTTCTACCTCTTTTCATCTCACTTCTTGCAGGTATTCTGGGGAATTAAGAGATGGGGAAAACATCAGATGCAGTGTCTGGATCAGCTCTAAGGATGTGGCAGATTGGTTCCCCCAATGATTCAGGGTGAATGGAAATAACCCAACAAGCCACACTGCCAGCCCCTGTGTCTGCATACTACCTTTCTCATTTTCCTACTTATCTTCACCTTCATCCCAGAGGTACAGGTTCCACTGACAAATTTTACTTTTTTTTTTTTTTTTTTTTGGGGTTGAAGTCACTCAAATTTTTGTTCACCAAGAGATCACCCTGCTCACCTGGGAATTGAGCTGAGGGTGAAAGAATCCCTCTTCTTCTGTTGAACTTGAACATATGGATCCATAACATGGTACTGGGAGCATCTGACTGGGAGGGGAAGACCAGAGTTCTGCTCTTTGCTCCCCACTTCCTAAATTTTCAGTAAACAGGCCCCAACTGCAATATGAAAACAATCTTTCTCCCTCTTTCTTGTCTGCCATTTCCCTCTCATTCCTTTGTGCACAGTCCATACTCCGCCTTCACTACATACCCCTACATAGTGGGAGAGGAATGCTCCTGGACTGTGGATCTTTATCCCTTTGTGGAGGAAGGGGGCTGAGGACTCTAGTTCCTGTTTTTTGGGAGAGTGCATTAACTGCTTGGATGATATGAATGCTTTCAATATGTATTAAATGTTTACTGTAAACTTTTTTTTGAGTCCCTTAGGTTGCTAATATAGTTACAGGTATTTTTGGGGCCCCAGGTGATGCTGATGCATTTAATAGATGCTGAAGGTACATAAGTTTAATTTGCAAGAACTGGAAGGAAATTCATGTTAATGAAGCCATACCTAATTCTTATATAATGCTCTATACCACTATTCTTATCGCTCACACTCTGTAATTTCTGAAACTCTTGTACATACTGGTAAATACAAAGGACAGAGGAAAAAAAGTCAGTGTGAATTCCAATGCTTTGGCAAGCCATTTGTAATTAATTTGGAATAAAAATAGAGTTTTCTCTGGTTGGCTTTATGAATTCCTAAATTTCTAAATCTCTAAAACATATATATTTGCTTATGAAGGCTCTTAATTTTAAAAACATTTGATAGCAAAGATACTTGTGTGATTTTAGTGCATTTGGGCTCTCTGGCCTCATGGTGGCACAGTTGGTTAAGGAATCACTCATTCCTGCAGTCACGAGTCGTTCCGTGAGTTGTCAGGAGAGGCGCAGATGTGCGCTGGAAAGCAATCCTGCCTTCTTCTTTCTCTACACAGAAAAGAACATTTTTCTGAGTCAGATGCTTTTTAGTTTAGAGAAAGGTTGTGAAACATTAGCTTTGAAAACAGAAGTGCAGTGCCAGTGTAAGAAAGCAGCAGCAAACCCATCTGGTTTTGCAGTTTTCCTCAGGGACGCTGGTTGAAGAGAGCTTGGAGAATATATTAGTTAGACAGCTAATATTTGCACTGGTTCATGGACCTGTATTTTGATCTGTTGTTACTTGTAGGATTTCTGAAACAATAAGTGTGCAGGATATTTAATAAGCATCAATGATGCTCTGTTAGCTGCCTCGTGTTTCGTAACAGATTGACTTTTGCAAAAGCTTGATTTTGTGTCTGCCCTGGAAAAACACAGGTCAAAGCCTCAAACCCCTCACTGATTACATGTGATTAATGCATTATCTTAAAATATATTCTGTATGTTGCGAGACTTAATTCTTTGGAACATTTATCTCAAATTATTAAATAACATTTAACTTCACTTTTAAAAATGGTTTTTAAAGTACCACAGTTAATATGAATTTTAATGAGATTTCCCCTGTTTTGTTTAACTGTGAATTTCACTGTTTGCACAGATGAATGCTGACATAGTTATTCGAGTCTTTCTTCTTGCCTGACTTATATAAATTCCTGGCTACAAAGATGGAAGTTTTCCTGTGATGAACATTGCTGAGGTCTTAATCTTGAGAAAAACGTCAGGCCAGCTACTCCTCATTGGCATTGTGAGGGAGCAACTATCCTTTAAAAAAGATTCTTCTGTATGATTAAGATTTTAATATTAAAAAAACCTCCAAAAACAAGTGAGTAATGTTTGTGAGACCAGGACATCAACAGAATGAAAAAAGATTTTTTTTCTTAATTTTATTTTCACCGGCATTGGTTTTCTATTGATCTTGTACATGCGTTTATATAAATTCCAGGAGAAAGGAAGGAATACAGACACCTGACAGAGAAGAACCAAGGATTTTTCTTCTTGATGGGCAGCTCTGAATTATCTTAAACAGTCCAAATTGATCTCACAGAGTTTCATAGACTCTTTTTTCTTTTTTATGAGTCACTTACTTAAAAGATTTTTGCTTGGTTGCTGCCAGGGAGATGGTTTTACTCTGAGAACTGTAACAAGAAAAGCTGGTATGTTTCTATCCCCAAGGAGAGAAAGTGTTAGTAGGAGGGGAGAATAGAAAGGACATTTTATTGAAAAGACCTTAATTTTCAAAAGAGGGAAGCAATCTTACGTTTTTGCACTAGATGGGAAAGCTGAGATTTGGATTGAGTGCCTCTGGGATTTGTTTTTCAGTAACTTCACAAAAATAATTATTTTATTTCTCTGCATCATAATGCACATGTAAACTGGTTTTTTCAGATTCTCTGTGTTTAGACTCAATATGTGTGTATGAAGGTAGATGCATAAAATACAAAGTTTTGAGAAAAATCCTTTTCTTTACATGCCACACATGACTGTGCATATAGACTTGGAGTTATTTCACAAAGATGTATTTTGCTCAGTTCAGTAAATTTTTCTTTTCAAAGCAAGTTACTGATAAACTGCTTTTTGTTTATTCTTTTTCCTTTCTGTTGGGCAGGGAGGAGTCTTTATTTTCCACTGGAAATCTATACGACAAGAATGATAAATTTAACTGTGGAATGATTTCATCCTCAGCTGTGCCTGATTGTTATGAGTCAGGCCACCACCCCTGCTTAAAGGACCTCGTTCTGCTCTTCCACAGGACAGCCACCTCCTTCAGGTCAAACACAAGTGCAGTGAAATGTATAAAAAGATCCTCACCGACTTGAGCAGGCTCATGACCAGACTGTCCCACTACCTGCTAGGCACTCAACAAGGCCAAGAACATTGAATTGTGCTGAAGTGCCTGGAGAAGGGCTTTGACTGTGTGCAGTAAATAGACTATGTGGGTCAAATGGAGAATCGAACAGCTTGTGTTCCCTGAGCACAGTACATCCTGGCACTGAGTGAGAAAGCACCAGGCTTTTGTTTTAATAAGAATAGGTAGTTATGTACTGAGAAGGACAGTGCTCACATACAGAAAGGGCAGAGTTAAGGTTATCTGGTACTTTTGTAGTGAGTGCTTCCCTTTGCAAACTTAATGCTTTTTAAATTTCTTTGCCATTTGAAAGCTTTGTAAAGGCCTTCTTTGTCATGTTATCGAAAGTTATTGTGACCTCATTTAAAATACACTGAACATCTTGAGTAGTTATCTTAGAGCATCTTGACTTGTAAAAGGGGATAAGCTTTATAAATAAAAGGGTAAATTATTAATGCTGTGTCATATGAGTCTAGACACTGGTGTTTGAGTAGGGCACAGTCATAGCAATAAAATTTCATCAGAATCAGGAGATCTAGGGATCACAGTAGAGATGTTTTTGAGCTCCATTCCTGAGCAGGAAAAAAGTGTTCTGTCTCCTCTGTAAATATTAAATTGTTGATCTGTGGATATTTTTTCAGGCATTTGCTGCATCTGGAAGAATCATCTTTTGTAGTACAAGAACCACCTTTTGTAGAAAAAGTAAAATTAGAAAGTTGTAGAACTGTATCTTAATAACTCAGCTTTTCATGGCAACCTATAGTTAAAATTTCCAGTGGGAATATTGGGAATGAACCTTTATTCCCACAGAATGTTAGGAAATATTAAATGACATTATTTCCAAGCAAAAGATACTGAATTGCAGTGAGATAAACACAAAAGCGAATTTTTTCCGGGAAAATATCCCTAAATATGGATGTATGAGAACCATCATCCAATACAGCATTTGGGAATTGCTTGTTTATGGTTTCCTTTCTGATTCTAGGTGGCAAAAAAAAAAATAAAAAAAAAATGCCTGATCTCATTTTGTTTTAAAATGAGTATTTTTATATAAAGCAGGTATTCTATTCCATTAAATCCCTAGGCATTGTGCACAAATGACAGCAAAGGTGTGGCTATTGGTCCATTTCCAGGAAAATCTTGTATTGGC
Organism: Monarcha castaneiventris obscurior; assembly: GCA_026261815.1. Classification (NCBI taxonomy): domain Eukaryota; kingdom Metazoa; phylum Chordata; class Aves; order Passeriformes; family Monarchidae; genus Monarcha; species Monarcha castaneiventris. Next base: position 18,822,418 of record JAMPIT010000379.1, on the reverse strand, counting down.
TGATATTCACTCAGCTAATATAAAGCCTTTAAAAATAGGATACCGAATGAAAAAATGTTCAATCAAAACATGTATAGAATACTCTTCCTAATGCTCACAACTGTCATTACATCTCAGTTGTTTGGATTTGCAGACAGGAGGGAATCATCTGAAAGAAACATATTTCAGCACCAGAAATTGAAGGGAAATAAAAACTAAATAATAATAATAATAATAATAACAACAACAACAATGACAATAATAATAATAACTCTGGGTTTTAGAAAAGAAGCATCTTTAAATCCATTCTATTTCAGTTTTATTTTCATGTCTTCCCTTTAACTAAATTACTTTCTACATGCTGTTGCTGAGAAATAATGTCACTGAAATCCAGGCAGTCCTTCCTTATCAGTCAACAGCTGTCCCCAGATGCAGCATTTTAATTTTGAAAGGAATATAAGAGCAATACATTTTCACTGACAACCATGCAGCAAACAATCCTCATTCTATAATAACTTGTCTACAGTGTTTCTATTCATAGTGGCTTTCTGCCTATTTCATGTAACTGAATTTTATATTCACCTTTTTTACATTGTTTAAAGAGAAGGTTGTCCATTTCTGTTTATAATTTAAAAGCTCATTATTTTTGCTGGCTCCTTTTCTCTTCAGTACTGCTTCTTGTTTGATCTGTTCCTGTTGTCCTACCAGCAGGAATTCCATTGTAACCAGACTGCTGTGCTCAGTGTTCCTGCTGTTTTCCATTTTAATTGCTATTATTATGTTTGCCCCTCTACTATAAGACTTGGTAAATAAAGTAGTTACTGTACACCTTAATCTTTGCAAATATATAAACTGTAATAAAAATTCTGCTTATAAACTCTTTCATAGATTCATAAGATCTCTTCAGAGCAAACTGTAGGTCCTTTAAAAATCAGAATAATAAGGCATATTCAGTTTGTTTCTAAGGATTTGCCTATCTTTTAACAAAATACTGTAAATCAATTAAAGTTATAGGAGTGTTTTCCAGAGGAAGTTATCATGGTTTTTATTAAAGATTCTTTCACTGTCATTACTTGTCATTCATGCACTGATATAAATGCAATTGGTGTTTCTAATCCTTTGTATACCAAACTCTCAGGAAGCCATCTCATTAGCAAAGAATAATACTGCTAGCTATGTCTTTACAGTATGCTGTAAGGAATTTCAGTTAAATAATATCCAATTCTGTAAGATATTATCTCCAATGTTTCTCTATGTTAGAATATACTTGGAAGAGAAAGACTTTTCTGCGTAGTTCTAACTAAATTTAGTTCTGTTTGTCTGGGCCTGAAATGGAGAATATTATGGAAAACTAGAACCCTCAACCCTTATCTTGTATCTCCAAAGCTAGAGAAAGCATTAAGGGTGAGCCAGAATTGTCACTGTAAAAGCCAGCTGGGAATTTGCCCAAATGTCAGGTCATGATTTGACTTAGCCCAGTATAGATTGGTACCAGACATAAAATTTGGGTCAAAATCCAATTTCTCTCCAAGGGCCTGTTGTGTTTCCAGTCAAGTTTTCCTATTTATATTACAGTCACTTGTCTGAGTTTAATGGTGAAATCCATATCAAGAATAACACTAGGAATACAGGCTGTTGGATTATTCATGTCTGTGGAATTTGGGAATTCCTGCTGTCATGTCACCATGACACCACTGGAAAACCAATGTACCTGATTGATTTTGTGTAATTAATCTGATCATGGATTTCTTGTTTCAAAGCATTCAAGATTTGGAGGAAAGAGAATATGCCAGACAAAGAGAGGATTCCTTGTAAATGCAGCTTTCTCATTCTAGAGAACTGAGCCAGGGCTGCAAAAATAGTCTAAGAATCAGGGGCTGATTCATCTAGTTTTTCCTGAGTACTGATTTTGTGCTGAAGCAGCCATAAGACTGCAGTTAAGGTTTTCATGAAGATTTTCAGTTTCACAGCATAAGGATTTATTTTCACATTCCAAATTGTTTGAAAATATTGTATACAAGGATTATTATTTTGAAAGTACTCAAATTTCTGCATTTGATTTTTTTCCTTCTGTTTACAACCCATGCAGGCAACAATAGATATTTGTGAAATATTTTCCTGAGAACATAATGAGAAATTTGAGGCCCCAAGTGCTCAGCTAATTAGATACTGCTTCCAGTGTTCCCTGTAATTAAATACACTAGAACAACGTAGTTCTGAGATGCTGGGTTTATGTTTAAAATGCTCTATCTCATCACATTTTAAACCTCCTTTTTTCATACCTTTTTCTTTGTGCACTTGTATGTGCAGAATGCATGAACGCAGAGACATCTCATTCAAGCAGAGATGCAGGTGCTGAATTTAAGGGTTATATTAAGCTACCCAGTAGAAAAGGAGCTGGGGATGCTGGTTGATAGCTGGCTGAACATAAGCCAGTGTGTGCCCAGGTGGCCAAGAAGGCCAATGGCATCTCGGCTTCAATCAGCAATATGATGGCCAGAAGGATGAGGGCAGGGATTGTCCCCCTGTACTCAGCACTGGTGAGGCCACACCTCAAATCCTGTGTTCAGTTTTGGGCCCCTCACTACAAGAAAGACATTGAGGTGCTGGAATGAGTCCAGAGAAGGGCAACAGAGCTGGGGAAGGGTCCAGAGAGTAAATTATGTGAGGAGAGGCTGAGGGAGCTGGGGGTGTTTGGCCTGGAGAAAAGGAGGCTCAGAGACGATCTTCTCGCTCTCAACAGCTACCTGAAAGAAGGCTGTAGCAAGGTCAGGGCCAGTCTTTTCTCACAAGTAGTAAGTGAGGAAATGGCCTAAAATTGTGGCAGGGGAGATATAGATGGGATATTAGGAGAAATTTCTTCACTGAAAGAGTGGACAGGCATTGGAACAGGCTGACCAGGGAATTAACTGAGTCACTATCCCTGGAGGTGTTTAAAAGATGTGTAGATGTGGCACTCAGAATACAGTTTAGTGGTGGACTTGGCATTGCTGGGTTAATGGTTGGACTCTGATCTGAGCATGCCTTTCCAACATACATGTTTTTTTGATTGTGTATCCATAAATATGGCAAATCAATCAGTCATTCATATGAGTGGTTCTCCACTAATTAAAAAATTTTGCAATTATCCTATGTGCAAATTAAACACATGTAACAGGCAATGAACACTCCAGTTGGGCAGCAACTGAAGTGGAGGTTTACTCAGTTATTTACTGCTTTGGTACATGCTCTGCTTTGTATGCATATTATTTTACCAGACAAGTATATGGAACTGACTGTGTATAGGCAAGGAATATTGTCAGTGAAACTGTAGGTAATCCCTGAGTGAACAACCATCTTGAATTCAGTTTTTTCAGGACAGGTGATCTCTTCATGGTACAGCATATAAAGTTGTAGTGACCAGAAAGAACACTTTTCCTCAAATTAGGAAGTGTAAATATTTTCTATATTGTAATTCACGGATGAGCCATGTAATTCAAAAAGAGTCACCCATCTAGTTTTTAATAATTTGTCTTGTGCAATGAACCACCCATTGTTTATTCTTTTTGTAAATTATTTTTTTGCTCCTCCTGACTAGGAGGTTTAACTAGAGGATTATCAACAATCAGATCAAAGCAGTAAAATTCAATGTCTATTACGCTTTCACCTCATTTTGCTCCAATTGCAGGACCTCTCATAAACCTGGATGCTTCCCAGGAAAGTAGAGGTGTTTCCCAACATGTTTAAGGGTCTATTATCTTTGGGAGTCAAGTAGCATTTCTGAAATGTAATTCCAATAGGAAAAGAAGAATCAAATGTGAAAAAGATTTTTGTACATGTAATTGAAGAAAATTTCGGCAAATGGGTATTTCTTGGATACAGGGTTGCAAAGAGCCTGGATATAGTAGTAATAATTCAGAATCATTATAGATGCATAGTGCCTGTAGTGAAGATCCTTTGTTTCATGTCTGTAAGAGAAGAGTAGATATGTATAGCAAACACTGGTACTGAGAGAAAATTAGTGTACACTAGGTATATGCACATATGTGTAGAGAATTATGGCTCAGTTCTGCTTCAGCCTTCTATACTGCTTATTCTGGTAGCTTTTTTTTTTTTTTTGAGGGGATAGACACAGTCTCAGAGCATCTCCAAATGTCTGTATGGTGTCAAGTTTAGCTTTCTACCACCCAGAAATACAAATGTTCATTGCAAGGTATAATCCAACTGCGTGGAGCTAAATCATCTCTAAAACAGAATAGACTCACAGACCTTAAATAATTCCTTTTCTTCTTTGCCAGCATTCACACAATGAACTTAATACGAGTAATGGCATCAGATGTACAGCATGCTCTGAGTACAGTCACATGCTATAACCATGTCATGCTTGTGTTCATTTATATTGTTTTAACAAAGGCCATTGCCCCTCTATTCATTTTATACCTGGCTGCATATTCTCACTTAGTCAAAGGGAGCTTGAGGCCTGAATCATTTATAAAGCATGTATTCATGCTTTTGGTCAGTTACCTTAGATTTCACCAGCTGCCTGTAGTGGCCTGCAATGTATAGCTGTTCAGGAGTTTGTGGTGAATTTATTATACTTGACAATATTCCCAAGCATATTTGGTAGAATGGTCTGAATATTAATGCATCTCCTGAGTCAGTACAATCCCTCACTGTTCTGTTGTTACTGCTTTCTTTGAAATTCAGTCAACAGCCTGCAATACCAAAACAACAAAAATATGTGCACTTATCTTCAGGCCATTAAAATCCTACAGCTGTGTTTACCTTCCTTTTTGTGCAAGGAATGAGTAAAAAGCTTTCAATCAAATGCATGTAAAAAAGAGGAAGGACAGGGGAACTCCCTAGCAGGGATTAGAAGCTGCTGCCTTCCTGGCACTTGCTGCAGAACAGAAACATCCTGTATAATGTTTGCTGCCCTTTTCATTTCTGTTGAAGCAGTGACAGAGTTTCGAGCACCCCCTGCTTAATGGGTAAGGGGCCCATGGGTACAATTCTGCAATCTAATCATTCCAGGTAATTTGCCGTATGGATGGTTGGGTTAAGGCAAAGTGGTCCAGAGACCTGAATTCATTTCAACCCTGACTTATCCTCACAACTGGGATGAGATTCATGTTTTAATCTTAAACTTTGTCCATATATATTAATGACTTCTCTCCTACCTCCCATACCATGCGCAAAGGAAAATGATATACATTTGTTGTTTTAATTTCAATTTGGTTGATGAAAGGAGACAGGGAATCTAATGTATGTATGAGAAGGGAGAGAGACAGCTCTCCAGACTGATCGGCTCTTTGAGTTAATTAATACCTATATAATCTTGCAAAAGTATGTTTCCCATGCCTGTATTTTTTTAAGAGCTATGACTGTCATTCTTGCAGGAACCTTACATGTTCCCTTCAGAAGAGGAACTATTTTGATCTAGACATGGATTTTTTAATTAACTTGCCTTTTCACAAAGGAAAGCAAACTGATTCAAACACACCTTTTGAAAACTGAAACAAACAAATGACATCCCTTCCCCCCACTTTCTTACTGGAGCGATCCACTATGGTTAAATTTTATTTATAAAAAATTACTCAGTCTTTCTGCCTCTCTTTCATTTCCCCACCCCAAAACAACAGAAAGACCTAACTTCTCACTGAGTAATTTTTGGAAGGTAAAAAAGGTCACCCATTTCTCTTTTCATTTTCAAATCCCAAGAGGAGATTTTCAAGGATACTAAGGGCTGTTAAGCACCCAATTCCCACTGAGCATCAGAGAGAATTGGACGACTGGCTGCCCTTTGTGTCTTTGATTTATTTCCCTCTTTGGTCTTTACTAACAACAATTTTTTCTCATTTGGAACACACTGATTGAAAACATCCAAGGTCAAATTCATTTTGCGGAATTCTACTGAAGTCAACAAAGACACACACCATGATGGAGTTGAGTCTATAGCTGTACTTTTAGCCACTCATTAGTAACAAATCTTCAGGTTTTTTATCTCCATTGGAACCACTTGTAGTAAGGGAGGAAGAGACAACTTAATAAATGCTTAAAACTGAAGAGGAATGAAAATTAAATTGAAATAATTTTTTTGCAAATTTTATTTTAAAAAATATTATCAGGAAAAATATTTTGCTTTTTGTAGGTTTATGTTCCTGACAAATGTTTCCTCAGAAAACTTTACAAGAAAATAATGGGTTTCTTGCTTAACTAGGATTTTGTTTTTAGCTCCCTTTTTCTGCATAACTTCTGGTTGGTTGTTAAGAGTGGAATTCATATCACATTGCTTTGCAAGTCTGCAATCTAGCTGTCTATATTTGAACTACTTTTCCTAGGCTCCATTTACAGTCTTAAGAAAGACAAAGGCACTGCGGGGCATAATTAATCTGACCTATCCTAAATAAGATGTGAGGAATAACACCATATGTGTACTTGTTTTTCTCCACTAGCAAGAAGGATAATCCAGCTGGCTAGATCAGATTTGCACTGTAGGAGTCTACATTTGATCAGATGAATCCTCCCCTGCTGTCATCCATTTCTTCTTCCTTCCAAGGCTAACCTTGTTCAGTCTGGTGTGATTGCGGTTTGTTTGTAAGATAAATTGCATTTGTGAATCTTCACATTTTCTACTCTTTCTGATGTTTGTGCAGTAAAAAAATACAAATTCCAAACTCATGAACATGATGGAACTGATCATGTAAAATTTGGCACGTCTCTGTCTAACACATTATATTGGCCTTTGTCACAAAAATATACAAGCACTTTAGCTTGTATATCATTGATATACTTCATTAAAAATAATTCCTTTTTATTCAAATGTAGTAGTTTTGTTCTTATGTAGTATAGAATTAGCTAGGTCAAACTAAATTACATTTTCATTCCTATCAAGAATATACAGAGAGCTAACTGGAAGGATTATAGTTCAGGAACTTGTAGCATTTGTCATGGTGACGAGTACAAGTTCCAGGTGACTGGAGACTGGTGGTTCATATCAGACTCCTGAGATCTCCCTGAACAACTACTTCAGAAATGCTGTTACATGGGATTTGTTACTTCCTGGGGCAGAGTTTCCGAATTTCCCAGCGAGGCATTGAAGGTGCTGTCCAGCATTATTGGCCACTTCAATCAAAACTTAATATTTTCTGATAGCGTACCAGAATAAAATCACACTGCAGCTGCTATAATTTCAGTTCAATTCTCCATGATCTGTTGTTTCTGTGCTATTGTTATGGTTAAAGTATTTTCATACTTAATCCTTGCCTCAGTATTTTAAAATATGGTTTTGTTCAGTTAAAGCCATTCTCTTCTGATTGTAATAGTAAGTGCAGACAGGGTAGGGAAATGGGTTTGTCTGGAGCTCAGATGCAACCAGGTTTAGAAAGCTTAGTTTTAATGACTTGTGCCTCACTTAAAAAACTGGACAATCAGTACTTAAAACACTATGCGTGCCCACTGACTGCAGTATCTGAATTATGGCTGCAAATGAGAACTACCCACCTAGTTTATTTAGATTTTTTGAGAATATCACTGCATGGCAGGAAAAATGGAAGATTTACATGACTACTCTGCTGTTTACACATCTGTTTTAGCTCTACAGTTACTATGGAGCTGAAATTCAACAGTCTGGTTGGGTCAACAAAGCCACAAGGATTATTGAGAAGGCCTGAATAATTGTTGTGGATCAAAAATATATATCTTGAAAAATTTGGCTTTAGATACTGTCTCAATCATATTAAAATATGTTTCCTACGTAGAATGGTGGAAATCAAAGATTATTTCACCAAACTGTATTCCTTTACAGTACTTTGTCAGATTGCCTCACCAATAACTCAAACATAATCCATTTTATTTACATTGTTCCTGGTGGTTCCTTGTTTATACAGTATTAAAGACCTCCAGTCATGAAGATTCCACAGATTTCTCAGCCCATCTCTTGCAATGCCTCATTTTCTTTTAGTATCATACAGGCTTGTTGTCTTTTTTACCTAACCCAGACCTTCTTTTCTACCCTTTGAATGCAATCCACCGTAAGCTGAGAAAACAGATTATGTTGATCTTTGATATTTTCGGGACCATGTTATCATACTCTCACTTTTACTTTCTCTTCAGTGTAAACCACTAAATGTATTCATTCTTTCCTCCAAGGTATTATTTCTAGACACATGATGATTCTTCTCATTGTCTTCCAGTTTCTGCTTGGTCCACAGCTTCCTTCAAGTGCAGGGAAACCAGCTAAGATTTACCACTATGGTGGTTGTAATTTTTTGCAGCAGGATGATGCTGTTGACACATGCTGAATGTGTTACACACAGTCAAGGCCCCAGTGCTTATTTTTTTATTTATTTTAAGCACAGATGAACATCCAGCATACAGAATGACTACATGGACTCATAATATCTGTTTGGAGTCTAAATGAAGTACAAGGCAGCTGCTTTGTACATAATCTGGTAGTGCCAGATCTTCTAGTATTCTTATGGTAGCCTTAAAATCTGTATTTTTTTCCACAGTACTTCTGATTAGGTGTTGTTCTAGCATCAGGGACAGTTTGTGAAGTTGATTCTTTCTGACACTATTATTGACTGGCTTTAAGGCCAGACCTCCACCTTCAGTTTCTCAAGGTGAGTTTTAAGTCCTGGCTGTCCTCCGTATCTTGTTATCTGAAAATGTAATTATCTGCACATTAAATAAGTACCCTCTTTATTCTCTCGTTCAGGTCAATGGATACCAGGTTTGGAGCAGACTTCATGGATACTCACACAGTATGTTCTTCTCTTTTCACAATGAACCATTAATAATGAGAGAGTACACAGTACTTTATATAGTTACACTACAGAGTACAAAGGAATACATTGAAAATGAGACCAATTAATTAGAAACAATCACTGATTAATATTTTGACAGATTCTGTTGCAAGTTAGTTACTTATCTTCATTCTTAGTGTATTTTTTTCCTTTTTTGTTTACCAAATAAATCCTCCAAACCCACCCAACAAAAACCCCAAATGAAAGAACCAAACTTCTTGCTCTTTGACAAGAGGCATTATTAAGAGACGAATAACTGTTGTGATACATATTTCTGCTGTTTAAGGCTATTTGCTACTATCAAATGAGTTAATTTATATGTCAATCAGCAGAACTTAGCATTTTGAGGAAAAGCATATGCCTTGCTAGAGATATAAAGCAAAGGACTCACAGAAATTCCAAATTAGTAATGGAATGGTGTATAATGAAGATTCTGATTATATTGGTAGACTTCTTATCTTCATGGAAGAGCAGTATTACTAAGAGTGTCTGTGGGATACACAACTGACCTAGGATAAGACACTTTAGTTTGCATTGTGAGCTTTTTGTTTTTAACTGAAATTCTAGTCCAGTTCATGGTTTACATGAGGATTTTCATGTGTATTTATACACAGACTCCAAAAAAAGTGCACACACACCCACACAGAGGGCCCAAATTCTGCCTTTTATTGTATATTGCATAAAACTGCATTCAAGTCTTTGTTGGGTTACACAATGGTAAAATTAAATCTGAAATCTACCTTTCAGTCTATAAATAAATATCCTAGTCTACAAATGAATAAAATACAAAGTAATACCTATGAAAAACTGTCAGATGAAGCTAAGCAAAGAACCCTGTCTCTCCTATTGCTTATAGAAACCAGAGTGCAGATGTTCAGCCCTGACTGCTTATTTGCAGTGTTACTGTTCAGGTCATGGGTGACCATCTGTTTCCTTTCTCTTTATGACACAGCACTTGCCCTCCATGAATCTTTCTGAATTTCCTTCTGATATGATGGCAAAAGAGGAATGAAAGAAACACTTATTTGGACAAGAGGCAGAGGAGCTTGAATGAATAATATTATTGTAGTAAAACAGTGTGATTCTTCTCTTTAGTTTCCAAGCATCCCTAACAGTGTTGTTAACTACTCCTCAAACAAGAAGAAGAGGACGATACACAGCCCTATAGTTACTTGACTTTAGCCCTTGTAGGGCTCTGTTTCTTCCCATTGACTAGATTGGCCACCTTTGGAAAATGATAAACAGAACAGTAAGTATCTAAATTAGCTGCCATGGTATGACTACTCCTCTAAGGATCTGGACTAATGCTTAGAGGGAGCAAATGTTTGTCTAAACTTTGTAGCAGTAAAACATTAGCTCTTTCAGAAAGCTGAACTGGCATTCAGTACAGTTTCATGAATCAGAGGGCTTTCTGTAACACAGATGGACATTTTTCAGATTAATTCTAACCCTATATTATGAATAGTTCTCTTCATGAGTGGGCCTGGGTTTATTTCTACAGGGAAATAGTATCTTTTCTTTTTTGAACAAGATACTTCTAAGCATAAGGGGAGAGAACAATGAAACAATGTTGAAAAGAAAAAACAAAATGCAAAGTTAACCACAAATTTCCATAATGAGGAAACAAACCACAATGTACTCTGAGATGGTGCCAGCCAGTCCCTCACTGCTTTTCAATATAAAATAGAGGATAAGAAAAGTTATGGGACTTTCAAATGATTTACATATCCTGTTGATTTTAAGTCCCGACTTCTTTTGTCAAATATGTATATGCAATATAGTTGCATGAAATTGTGCACTTGAATCAAATGACAACAAAATTATGTCCAGTGCATACATTATGTAGGGGAGCTAGATCTTATGTCAGTACTCTGACTTTCAAGAGCTTGCTTAAAACCCAAACACATCAACAGACTGGAAAGATGGGTTCTATTTTTTGTATCTTCAGTAACTGTATTGCAAAATGTTGGGTTCACAGCACAGCCACTGTGCTCAAAGACTTGGTACCTTTAATGTTTTGAGTAGATTTAAATCAGTTTAATTACTTTAATCATGAGCGTATGTACATGAGAAGAATTTAGCCTATTATTTCCCATAAATACTTGTTCTAATTAAAAGTGTTTCAGCTATGAAATATACAATTCAAGTAAGTGGCTGAAAATTCTCATATGTCTTCTAGCTTACCACAAGCTGTCTTGGGTCATTTTTTGACTGTCAACTGAGTGAATGCACTCAGATTTGAAACCATTTCATTCCAAACCAAAACTTTCCTTTTATAGGTCTTACTATTTTTAATTCAACTCCAGAATCCACAGACTTTTTAAAGCTAATTTTGCCATTCTTCACGAACAGTTGATCTAGGTAAATGTCAAAATGGACCCAATTTAACAGTGTGCTCTGTCAGCACTAACTGGGACTTGATATACCTCAATGAGGATTTCTAGTGTCTACTGTCTCAAGAAAGAAGTCCAACAGAGACTTCTGTATTTCTATACGTGGGTTTTGACTACCACATGCAACACTTTTTTGAAATAAATAAAAAAATGGAGAAGAATCAACAATTCCTTTGTTTTCTTGAACACTAAAATATTACATAAATGGAAAAATATTTGAATTCTGATAATCCATGGATGTGCAGAAAATACACTTTTCAACTGAGATTTGACTCTCATGAGATCCATAATTGACACCAAAATATTGATAAATATTTAACCACAACATTGCTGATAAATATTTTTCTTGGAAGAACTAATCTGAAACAAGTTCATATTTGGTGAAGAGTTCTACAATTTTCATTGGAAAATTCTGGAATTTTCTCAAACTCCTTATGTATAGCCCTGAATTTCACTAATTCTGTTCTATTTTTGAACTTATTTACCTAGCGACTTTTTTCTTATTTGCAGAAAACTGTAGAAATCATGGTATCTGATAATTAACTTGTGTCTCAAATAGAGAAATGGTCTTGACTTGGGTTTCATTTGTAGTATTTCCATGTAACTTTTTCTTTCACTGAGCCAAGAAATCAATTTTAGTATTACACAATTGTGCACCAAAGCACCTTTGAACTGTAATGTTAAGTGCAGCAAAGAACAGAAAACTGTCTGTATTTTTCCAATCTATGTGTACAAACTTAGAGCTGGGGAGGGGGGTCTCGGCACCTTGCAAAATACGGTACTCAATTTTCTTAAGTCAATACACTTCCTACAGATTTATGTCACTATAAGTAAGTTAAGTGAGTTATTACTCAAAACACTGAAACAGAAAGTTGATGCATACGTGGAAAAGTACTACATTTTCTTCTTTAATCTCAGAACATTTGATATAGAGTATTTGCATTTGACTGGACTTTATATAAAAATGCAAAAAAAACACCTATGACTTCCCATGGGAAATTAGTCAGCAGTCCAATAGTTGTAGTGCTCAGGGTGCTTTTTTCACTTCATCTTTCTATTTCTTTATTTCATTTTATTAATTCTCATTGCACAGGTACTGTTTTAAATTACTCTTATATCCCTTTGATATTAATGCTGCTACATTTTCTGCTCTCTAGCCTACTGCCCAGAAGCGTCACATTAGATTCTTCTTTTGCAGTAGAAGAGACAAGTAGTCAAAAGCTAAAACTGCAGTTTAGGCTGCCTATGCAACTTTTGTTATCCACAGTGTAGGTAGAATAAAGAACTTATAGACATGTTCACAGATATTTTCACTAGATGTACAGTCAGACTGTCAAAGTCCACTTAAACACTATCCCAACACTTTTTAGCCAGAATCGAGAGTTTAAGTTTAGGAAAATTTTATTCTTATGTCCTGGGGTGTATGAGACACCCTCAGATATACACATTGTTAGGCAGCAGTGTATGTCGGACCCTGGAGATGAACAGTTAATTAGAATCCCTGAGATCATATCTGACTGCATGGGTGCAAGGGGAAGTTGATGCTTCTGGCTGCATTTGCATGAGAGTCTAATAATTCAGCTGTTTGCCAAAGGACCTCTTTGATCTAGCTGCTCACTGTAAGAGGATTTTCACATCCAGCTTTTGTGTTCTAGGAGGTCATCTGTACCGACAGTCCCTGGAGTGATTTGACCATGGCTTAGCTTCTCTTCCTATTATCACTGAGATACATTACAACCAGGAAGGGAAAGGAGATCAGACCAGAGAGTAGGAGCCTTGCCCTGTAAATTGTTGTTTGGGCATTTGGCCAGAAAGGGTCATATGGGGTCAATTCCTGCACATTCTCTTTTTTCTCATTTTTGTCAAAGGCCAAATATTTAAACTACCCTGGGAGCAAAGTGGTGTCTAAAAGCAGGAAATTATGTCAGGTCCTCGGAACCTGGAAATCTGAACAGTGACCACGAAGCAGGTGTTTGAATGCAGGCAAGGCATTTTAGGCACACTGAAACTCTCTGATTGAGCGAGATCATGCATCTTCATATTCCATATACTCTCTGCCTTGAATCTCAGTCTACAGACTTAGTTTTTCCTCTAGACAATGTAGGACAAAGTTGGATCTCTGACTCAGCTTTATGAATTCCATTTTTTGAATATGCTGAGTGCGTGACTTTTAAGCATTGCAGTGCTGAACATTATTATGTCAAAAGCCTTTTGTTGAGTGATTACCATTATGAAAAATATTCTAAAATTATGTTTCCAGAGTGATAGATAAGTATTTTCATTATTTGGCTTAATGCATGGCTCCAAGTCTCTCATTTCCTGCTCATTATTTGCACCTTCTACATGTAGGGATCTTTGGTACAGGCTGATCGAAAACAGTTTCCCAGGCTATGGTCACCACTGTCCAGGTTATTCATGCCCATCTCGTATGCTGTGTTCCACTTTACCCAGTTTCCTTCTCAAATAATTTCTACTTCATTCCAGTATCTAAAATTTTTTGTTCTCCTTTGCCCTGGATCCTTCCTTGATTTTATCTTACTATTTTGTGTCAGTTGCTTGTAAGACAATCTACTTTTTTCAGTGCATTTCAAGGTTTGAAGTTGTCCAAAACACAACTCAATGACTTAAAGACCCCCCTTTGTCTCCTCTTTAATCTTCCTGTGTTTGAAACAATTGGATTATGGACATCCTGTACCAAGAACACCCTATTTTATGATGGTTGGCTAGAACTCAAGACAGCAATTCAGCGCCTTTCTTCTACTCTTATGATATACATTCATACATTTTCCAAATACTGGTGTTCCATTCTATGTCATTAACAATACATGAACAAGAGCTGGTGTGTGAACTGCCCTACCTCCAAAATATGGTCACAAAACGAAAGAAAGCCTTTATTTTCATTTGAGTGTCATAATACAGGAGAGAAGAGTTTTGGCATGTGAAGGATCTTGATTGTTTCCATAAAAGTCTGTCTGTCTCCCCTCCACTTCCAAAGAGATGGGCTGCTGTATGTACTTCTGATGATTCCCCTGAGAGTGATTCCCCTTACCTTGTAATCAGAAATGCTGATGTCTTGTGTTCCTAGTCCTCCAAAAGATGCTGTCTTGACCAGCCTGGACCAGTGAAATTAGGTCCAAATGATTGGAATTTCTCCAAGCTATAAATACACATATGACTACAGTATAAATACAAAGACTTACAGCAAAAGTTAGCTTTAGTAATTAATAGATCCTAACCACAATTTTGCTTTTTGAGCTTCCTTATATACGAATTCCTCTAAACCCATATATTAACAGTAAATTGAGCCCATAATTTTCTAGGTAAGAATATGGGTAATATAAATATGCATACAAAATTTCCTATTGCCAAAGCAGAATGCTTAGTCTTGTTTAGCTGTACATTGAAAAATTCTGCTGGAGTATGCCTATACATGTGTGTACTTGAATAATGCAAGATTGATACTTCCAGTGAAGTCTCTATCCATCTTGATTCCATGAGAATGGGCAATGTGTTGGAGGAGAGCTTCTGATCAGGAAAGTGGTTTGCTTTTCCATTGTCCAGTGTTGTCTAACAGCCCCTTGCGAACATTTTAAGGACTTGGAGAGATGAATCAACTCTTTAGTTTCCTTTGTGAGTCTGGGGTCTGGTCAAGGGTTGGTAGACCAAAAATAGTGATGGTCTTGGACTTTTCTTATGCATTGCTTCCTAGATGTGCAATGCTCCAAAAGTGAATGTTTTTTGCTTCAAGCTGGACAATGTAGTCTGCAGGTAGGTCAATAGTATATTGCAGAATTGAGGTTTTATTCTTGTTCACCAGGGAATGCATCTTGCAGTATATATAATATTCTCATCCAAACCTCCTGGTTTTTTTCCCCTTTTTTATTTTCAAATCTCACTGAACAAACACATCCTCCTCAATTTTTGTTTCAAATATTGTTGTATTTTAAATTAGACTCATTCAAACTCCTTGAGCAAACAACCTTGAAAAGCCCTATGTCAATAATCTCTACATATAAAAAACAATATACAATTTACAGAACCTGTTTTTTTCTTCTGCAGCCAGCACAGTTCCAAAAGGCAGTGTGCTGTCATCCAGGTAACTATAGCACTGTTTGGGCCATCACAGCATCCCAAAGCTCCAGCAGTTACAGCCTTACCATGCCCTTTTCTGGTTCATATTGGCTTTTCTTGTTGTGGTACCAGCTTAGATGACGGCAGCAGCACACAGTTGTGCATGGGCAGGCTGAATTAATCTCTCCATTAAGATTAATGGAATTACTCCTCAGGAGATACACAGGAAGCAGAATGACAGGCACTGGAGGGCTCTAGAGCTTTTTACACCTGATGTATTGTATATGAACATTTAGTAGAAAACTTAATTACCTTCATAAGTGAAACACAGCAAATCTAGGTAGTAGTCAGAGGTAGGAAATATTGTCTGGACTTCAGATGAAATCATCCAATCCCTGTAGGAAAACAGGGATTACTGCAGGGTAAGCAGTCCCAATTTTCAACTTTCTTAGCACTCTTCCAGCTCTTGAACAAATAAAAATTCAATTGTGTTGGAAATTCTGGAAAGAGCAAAGAAATAATAAAAAAAAAAGAAATCACTCAGGGAGCTAGAAATAACCTCATACATAAACTAATGAATCACCTCTTCTTTCCAATCAACTCCTTAAATGAGATTTTATCATTGAAAGTAGTTCACCTAAAAATAATAAGAAAAAACCTTATTGAAAAGTTCACCCACACACCCCCTAACTAACAGCTGGCTATTTATTTTCTTCCAGTTGCTTTATAAGTACCCATGGGAATAGAGATCTCTTTTTGATTTCAGGCAGGAAATATCATTCTGTCAATATGATTGTCTAACATACACTAAGTCATTTTTTTCCAAATAGGTGACATTTTAACATAGCATTTCGTTTACACAAAGACCACAATATTAAGAAAACTTAATGTAATCATTTTTCTTGTGTGAGTAAGAATCCAGATACAAGTCTGGAAAGAATTTTTCAACAGTGTTAAAGGTAATAATGGTTAGCTTCCTAAACGCTGATGTTTAAGTTTTGGCCTTTTCCATTTGTGCTTGTTCAGGTTCTCAAGTAGCTGTGAGCAGCTTTATTTTTCTACTTGATATTGTAAGTTTAGTGAAGGCTCAATCCAATAAAGTTCATAAGCAATTCTTAAAGCAGTAAAAAATCCAGCAAACCATTTACTTATATGTATTCTTTGCCCCGTTTTTTTGGCAGCAGGACCAAAGTAACCTCATTGGGCATCTTGTTTGCCATCTGCATTGGTCAGTCCCAGTCTGTGAAAACTGCAAATTCAAGGAGAAAGAGCAACACTTAGTGTGTTCCTAAGGAAAAGTTGGACATGGAGCAGACATGCAATGGTAGTCTGGAACAGGATGCAGGATTGTGCCCTGCTGTTTACGGCCAATGCAATCACTTTCCTGTACCCTTATCAGTCACCATTTCCCAGGCACTTAAAAAGCATTATTAGAACACAGGACATTATGAAAACAGAAGACATTATGTACTATATATCTGAGAGACAAATGATACAAGAAATACAGTTTATGTGCATTATAGCTAGAGACTGGGATAACCTTTTTGGTAAGGAAAGAGAGCAGTTTCTCTGCTGTGCTTTTGGGAGTTATTCACTTGGATGCTGCTTATGTGACACACATGTTCACTTGGTCAGTTTTATTTGCAGTGTCTTCATTTGCACTCCTAGCTCAGTGACTTTAAGTCACTTATGAATTATGAAATATGTCTGTCATTAACAGTGCATTTTCTTTGGGAAAAAAAAAATTCACTACTTCTTTAGTCCCACTTTCTAGGTTTCCAGCTAGAAATGAAAATAAACTCAAAGTTAAGAATCCTACGTTTAAGTACCTTCACACAAGTGTCTGTATGTGCACAGGGTGTCTAAGCTGCCACTGTAATCTGTGAGATATGGCCAATATCACCAGCAGAGCCTGAAGGTTCCTTCAGCTGACATTAAATTGGGTATCAGTATCCTATCAGCTGCTTGGTGCTGTACACTTCACTGGCAAGGAGCTCAATTCAGCAGCCCTCAGTCCCAAAGAAGATACCTAGCATGCTCCAGTCTCAGGATCTGGACTCCAGCCTGTAAAGAGTGAACAATGTGGCAGGCTCCCTAAAATTCCTTTCAGAAACTTTTGAATGTTAAATTAGTTGTTATTCAAAGAGGAATGGAAGGGCGATTTCATGCCATTTTTGTAACATATATTTCAGGTCTACAAGCAGTGGACAGGATTTTTTCCCATCTTCTGACGTTCATTATGGTTGGTGGGATTTATATGTTTTACCTTTTTCTGAAGCACAAGGTGTTGCAAAAAGGGCAAGAAGGGCTTAAGGTCTTACTGGCATTTGAGAAACTCTCAGAGGTCTGACTGATATGTGTCATTTAGGACTAAACTGATCCCTAGGTTTTGATTTAAGAATGTTTCCAAGGTCGAGTTCACACAGACCTTTTGGATTTTAGCTCTCACTTTAACTGTGGGCCAGAATACACTCGATGAAATTACTGTCCAGTTTCACTTAGCAGATTTTTATACTGCTGTGGTGACTCAGGACATCAGTGATGACTCTGACCAATAAGGCCATGACAGCAGCATATTTAAAATAACTGTTGAAATGGTTTCTGTATGGATCATAGCATGTGTTACTGAAACATGCTGCAATTAAAATACTCTGTGTACAGCAGACAGCTCGCAGTACTTCTTGAAATTTAGTTCCCTCTATATTATAGCAAGTCGAATGAACAAAATATCAAGTATTCAAAATTGTTGTTTGTTTTTGAAACTCTTGGGTCGTGAGTATCTTCTGGTTTCTATTTGATTCACTCCCCACCTAAAGGAGCACAATATTGGAAAACTTACATTTGGATACAAAATATTAAGTACTTATATAGTGTTTTTGTTACAGAGTCGTGTTGTGGTGATAGATTTTTTTTATTGAACTCCAGCATCATACGTACAATATTCTCATACCCAGATGCGTGGTGAAGAAGAAGCTGTTAGAACTTTTTGCACAGAAAGGTTTTGTGACAGAAAAAACCCCACATATTGCAGCTTTAAATTTAAAATATTTATTTACACTGGAAACCAAAGCAGAAGCAAACTGATTTAGATAAAGAAGATGTTTTTCTCCAGGACTTATCATCATAGTCAGACCATGGCCAGTTTATACATGATGCTAACTTCAAGATCAGTTAGCTGAAAAATATTTTATTTGTTAATGAAGCTTCACAGCACTATGCGGTACTATATGATGCACTGCATGAGCATTCATTTGTGAATTGTAACATTTAAAAGCATTATAAAAAGATCAACTGCCTCCTTTTGTTCTCTCTTGACTGGTAATTTTGTACTGTCTGCTGAAATGGCAGCATTGGTGTCTGATTACAATGCTGATGTCAAAGAAAGAGATGTCAAAGGCATCCTGTTAAAAATGCTACCTTCATTACTTATCTGTTTGGTCATGTATATTGCAGATTTTTTGTGAACATTAAAAAAAACCTGCATGGAATTGTCCATAAATTGTGCTTTTTTCATTTACTGATTTTTTTCTCCCAGCTCATTTCTTCTCATGAAGAATGATTTAAATATTTCAATGCTAATAATAATAATAGCCATTTGATTCACAAAAACCATTGTTATTCCTGTCTCTCAACAAAGACTGAATTATCTTGATCTTGAACTGGAAGCAACTGTGTTGGTATATTGCTAATTTTCTCTTACCTCTTCCATTAGAAAGCAACCATTGAAATGATCTCAGAATTTCAGTGGTCACATTTAACACTACCAGCCTTGACAATATTAAAACAATAGAAATGTTGGCAAATGTTTCTTCCTTACCTAATTCGTTGTCCCCAATACGTTTGTACTGGTTATAGATGTTTAGCTGAGCTCACCTGTCATCCAGTGGTAAATAGAGGGAACAGCATTTAAAAAAAGCCAAAAACATTGAAACATTCATTGATAATATAAAAAATATAAAGAAAGAAAGAAAGAAAGAAAGAAAGAAAGAAAGAAAGAGAGAGAGAAAGAAGAAAAGAGAAAAGAGAAAAGAAAAAAGAGTAAACAAAAATTCTTTAATTTTCTTTTTATATATTTAATGTGTTAGATTGTTCTTATATTTCAAAGAAACATTTTAAAAAGGAGTATGCAAATATGGCCATACATCCTTTGGAGGTGTTTTATCCTACGTGTTATAGATGTGCTTGGAGATGAACAGTCTACAAACCCAAGAGGAAGTGTATGCAGGTGCAGGGGTAAAAATACACACTTAGAGAGGACAAGATAAACCATTTCCACATTGGTGTAGCAGAGGAAAAACTTGTGTCCTGACCTGTTTTGTCTAATGAACTGTGCTTTGTAAGTGCTTTCAAAATTAGTTGCTTAAAGAAAACTAAGACTTTCCTTGGGTTTGCTGAATGCCACATCATAGGTAATTAATGGCTAATACTGTCCTCATTGTGATATTTTCAATCATTTCCATGGCACAGCAGTGCCAACAAAAAAAAAAAAAACAGCACAACTCCTGCTCCCCACCACCCCCCCCAACAAATACATGCTAACACTATTTTAAATGTAATTTGGGAGTTTCAGCAGAAATGACATATAGCAGGAAAACACAGGTATATTTTTACCCTCTTCAAATTACAATTTATTTCTCTCAGAGATGAGGCCAAGTTGTGAGGCCAAACACAAAAAATGATCATGTCTCCATGGACACCCACAGCTCTATTTCCATATGTATAAATTAATGTTATTGATACAAATATCTTGTTTGAGAAAGGAAAGAAAAAATAACCCTGTACCCAAGCAAATAGAAAAAAAGAGGTAAGAAATGCCTAATCATTCATATGCAGAAATATTTTAGAGCTTGTGTAATAATCACATTGTTTAAAGGTTATTCAGGATAAAAGTAAATGCAGTATCTGTAGGTCTGTATTTTTAAAGTTATATTGATCCATCTCTTGAAATACACACATTTCACATAAGTGTACATTTTGTACCAATTTTGGTAAGAATGGATTTTCTACCTATCTCCATTTAAACCAATGGTAAAACCCTTGCTGAATGTATTGAGATTACCTTTTCTGTCATCATCACTACTTTGACCCAAGTAAATGATGTCATCTTTTGTCACTGAAAAGAAAGAGCTTATGCAGTTATGTCCAATGTGTTCCCATTTATATTTTGAAATACTGGCTGCTGAAAGCTCTGCTGAGGTCTAAACAGAAACATTTATTCCTCCCTCCCCCCATACGCACGCACACAATTTCCTACAACTCCTATTTACCACCCAGAGAGAAGGATCACATTTCCACTCCTCCCCTGCTCAGAGAGTATTTCAGAATCTTTTTGAAAAACTCTTGACCTCGCACATATGTACTATTACTGCAGAAAGCTTCTTTAGTTTTCCTCTGATACCTTCTTCTGGGTAATCTCATACAGAACTATAATTAGGATAAATAAAGAACGCTGTCTTTAGAGAGCTATTATTTTTCTTCCGATATCCTTGTGAATGATTATTAACAAAAGGTTTAAGCAAAGTGCCCTCCTTCCATGCTTTGCAGGAGGTCTGACCCTCACTACTGCATCTGAAACACCTTGCTTCTCCACAGTAGCCAAGCTGTTTTGGACAACCTAAGCACTGTCTGAATGTGCTGTATTATAAGTGCAGTAAGTTTTATAAGAGTGTGCGTCTTTTGGGGGCACTCATCTTACGAGTACTAGCTATTCTGAAAGGTCACCTGGAGGAGGTAGCTGATGGCAGGACCACCAGCACTGCAAATACCTGATAGTGCTTCAAATTTCCCTTAAATTCAGGGTAAAAGGCATCTGCAAACCCAGGTAGACTCTGGTCTGGAGAGCTTGATGCATACCAGTTTCTGCAGCAACAGCACACGAGGGTAATGTAGCTAAGCAACACAATCTAGTTGTGTTCAATGGTCCAGCCCTAGTTGTTTTAGCAGCTGTTTAAAATGTTGCACATAATCACTGAACTGATAGGTTGAGATATGTCTTTTACAAGCTGGATGGCATATTGTACAACAGAACAACAGAAACACCCAAGTTGGTGTCTTCTGACATAATGTCCCTTTAAGCCTATGCATATTTTCTTTAGTCCCCCATGTGCTCTACAGAAGTATTCCAGATTCCTTTTCCTCCTGAACTTATGCCTTCAGGAATTTTTTTGTATTTTTGGGAAGAAATGTATTCAACTTAATAGCAATTTTCCTTCGCATTGCGCAAGATGAAAAATTTCTTTTGCAGCAAGGCCTGAAGAACAATTCCGTCTAAAGAGGATGAGGCCAAGCATTTTCCTTCTTCAAAATGGCTGTAGCTTCCTATTCTCAGCAGGTCCAAGGCTTCAGGCTGCCCTCAGAGAAGTTAGTGACCCCTTTTTCAACATGGTCACCTCACTTCTTATAGTCAGTGCTCTCCATGGAGTGAGCTTGACAGCCCTGGTGTAGGTGGAATTTCCACTAAGCTTCTCAAAGCCTATATACCTCCAGGATGCTGAATGACAGCACACTCATCTGCCTACACACAGAACTGAGGCATTACAGCATTGGACAACTCTGATTGATTGAATAGACCCTGAGGGCAGGACCCTATTACCAAGCCAATGCTCAGAACTGATTAACCCCTTAGCCAGTGTCAAACATAGTACATTGCTGTAAGAAGACTATAAATCATAGGATAACTGTAGGGTCAGGCCTATTGTGGCCCTCTTATATGTCTTGCCTAAAGCCTACTGTTGATTTTTCTAAACAGAGTATGTTAGTGCTATTCCAGCAGAAGGATAACAGTACAGGAGTTTCCCATCTAGATTTTTATTAATTGGAACACTGTGTAGGTTGTTTGCTTTTTTCCTTGTTTCTCCTGATCACAGAGGGAAATGATTTACACGAGAGACAAGGTATATTTATGGTGCAATACCAGCCATGCCCACACACTGTCATGTGGGATAGAGCCCAAGGTTCTGTATTTGGCTCTGTTGGTACATTTTCTCAGAGTGGGAGTCAGAAAGTTGGGCTAATTTAGCAAGGAGACACCTGAAGTTAGTAACAGCTGGCAGTATGTCAATGAAAATGTCAATGAAAAACATCCTCTTAAAAGAACATATTTGTGCCTGTACTCAAGAATTAGAAGCCTTGCTCAGATGTCCTGATTGGAATCCATGGGCTGTTACCTCCTCTTAAAAACAGGTGTTTGAACTTTGAGTGAAAGAGCAGGATCTGCACATGTGAAAAGACGAGAAAGGCCCTGTGACTATGCCAATGCTAGTCCTGGTGATAATTCTATTTTATAAAGCAGCCCAATGGCTTAGGTACTACCCTGATAGCTGGGAACAGGTAGGAGTCCTGCTCCCACGTTCACAGCCATATTTGCCATAATACAGCACTAGCATAGATGAGGGATGAACTCAAGCAAGGACCAGGATCCATGTTGTCTCTCTTTCTGCAAATATGTGCCATATTTCTGCTTCTTTTTCCCTCTCTGGCCCAGCGAATCTTGAATTCTCTATTCTTCATGATAGGGCAGCTGTGTAAAAACCAGCACATAATGCATCCTCTCCTGAATAGTGTAGAATATAGCTTAGCTGAGAGTACTGGTTAGGGCATCCTCTTGGGAGGCAGAAGATGTAATGAGAATATCCTCAGACTGAGGAGAGGGCTGATTCCGAGTCATCCACTTCCTGGATGAATGCTTAAAGACAAGTGCCTGCATTATCACCTCCTTATAAAGGAAAATGAAAATGGCCCCTCATCTAACTACACCTATCTTTATCAAGAGAGACATAAAGGGCAAATTTTTCAAAAATGGGTTAGGCCCAGGTCCTCAAAGACATTTAGGCGTTTGATTTTCTTTGATTGTAGGGGGAATTAGCTTCCAAAGTGCCTTTGAGGATCTGGACCTTGGAGATTTAAGATACTCAATGTCATTTATCAAATGTGGAATCAGTGGGAGTTGGGCATCTAACGAGAACCCCACAGTCTATATGTTTCTAAATTATGTATGCACTTTGAAAATGCTAAGCCCTTTATCATGCAGGAAATCAGGATTGATGACTGATGATCCTTTCTCATCTTAACATCCCTTGTAAAGCTTGCTAAGATCATGTGAGCACTATGATGGACACATCACAGTCATATATATGTCATGCATCCTGAGATATTTTATATCTATATACACTTCTGATGGACAGTCAGTTTCCTTCCAGTATGGCATGTCTTATGACAGGCTGCTTTTTAATTATTTAAATTATTTCTGCATTTTCTGATGCTTAGATCTTTCAACTATATATTTCATTTTAAAAAGAAAATTCTGTGTATCTCTACACTGATTGATGTTTTCTAAAAATGCAGTATTTCAGTATTGATTTATCTTAGCAGAAAAAAATCTGTGAATAATGTCTATATATTTTATTGAAATAAAAGGTTTGTGCTATTTACCTTGAGTGTTAACTTCCTAAGGCTGATATATAACTTTCTGTTCTTGTTCTTTGTTGGTTTTTTGTATTTGTTTGGTTTGTGGTTTTGTTTGTTTGACCAACAATAATAGAAATCCCTCTTCTGGTCTTTTTAACAATGTAGCTTTTAAAATAATCTCCAGCTTTTAAGTGATTTATGGTAAACTTTTGCCTTCTCTCTCACTTAGGCAGCTAGGCAGAAAGCTACTGACTGCAATTAAGTGCTGAGTTTTTCCAGAGGGGTAAGGGTTGGGTTTTTCTTTTATATTTTATTTTAACTAAATTGCTGTTAGAATTTCATGGTAACCTGGGAATTTTTTGAGATCCTTTGCTGCAAACATTGTCAATGTAACACAGATAACCTTCACCACCTGCTCAATGTTAGTCTACCTTTTAATGATTATTAAAGAGAATTCAGCATCTTAGAAACTCTCATAGACTCTACTTCTGATACTGAAAGCAAGATCATATCTTTGCTATTCTACTCATATTTTTTCCTTATTATTTTTTTTTTCTCTAGGATCTTTTCCTTCTCTAGTGATAAGGTGGTTTGCCACCTTGAGGGCAAGACTAGGTAAGTTCCCTATTGTTAGCATGTGATTCACCTTCTTGGTCTCGGGTCCCTTTCAGATATAATAAGTATAAACTGCCTTTACATCTTTTCTTATCTTCAGCTATTCTGAGACAAATCATCTTCATGCAGTCACTCTATTCTTAAGTTTCTATAGTGCATCTGCTGCTTTATAGTAAATCTGTTTTACAATTTCTTGTATGGCTTGGCACGTAATTTAAAAATAAGACAGAGGATGAACTATTTAAGAAATAGGAAGTAATGAGTAAGAGGAGAATTGTTTTATTTAAATATCATCAGAGTTATAAAAGGAGCAGAAACCACTCCCCCCCTCAAACTGGGGATAAAGAAGAGGTATAATTTATCTACAGGTATTAGTATAGATAAAGAGGCATTGTCAATACTAGTTATTAGTACTAACAAAATTAACCAATGCCTGTAAGTGTGGTTCCTCTAAAGGGAATATGATACCATGCATTAAAAATTTGTAGCTAAAATTAAAATAGGACACCAGGAATTTGAAATAGGTGTAATATTAGTGAATTAGAGCTGTGTAATGGAGAACATTGTGAAATATATTTTATTTGAGAAAGAAATGAGGAAAAACACATCAATTGAATACAGGTTTCTCAGAGTTATGGAGAGAAAAAATTCTTTGACAACTATAGCTCACAGAAATTATTTGACTTTAAATATACTTGGAGGGAATGAGGCTAGAATCACTTTGTTAATAAAACAGATGAACTAAATAAAGGAGAATTAATCTTAAATCTTCCTTTAGGTTTTTATAGAAGTACAACAAAAAGACAGAACATAAGAATGGTTACCAATATTGAGTAATTCTATTCTTAATTCAAATTAATATTAAGCCAATGGATTCTTAAGACATAGAGGGCAACACAGCTCAGGAATCACATAATGGAAAAAATAAGAAATCTCTGTCCACATGTCTAAATCTTTATTCAGCATTTACTCCCCTCTAAATCCTTTTACTTCAGTAAGAATTTTATGCAACTAAGACATGAGTACATGAACATGGCCTGTCATTTTCCTCTAGTGAAGAAAAGAGGAAAGACTTTTTCAGCTACAACCTGCATGACTATCTACAGACTACTAGTTGTTCAGCTACAACCTGCAGGTGTACTGTTGAGTGCACCCTCAGCAAGTTTGCTGGCAGTACCAAACTGTGTGATTCAATCGACGTGCTGGAGGGAGGGGAGGCCATCCAGAGGGACCTTGACAGGCTTGAGAGGCGAGCCCATGCAAACCTCATGTAGTTCAACAAAGTAAAGTGCAAGGTCCTGCAGCTGGGTCATGGCAATCCCAGACACACCTACGGGTTGGATGGAGAAGTGATTGAGAGCAGCCCTGTGGAGAAGGACTTATGGAAGATGGTTGATGAAAAACTCAACATGAACCAGCAATGAGCACTCACAGCCCAGAAAACCAGTTGAATCCTGGGCTGCATTAAAAGGAGCACGGCCAGCAGCTCAAAGGAGGTGATTCTCTTCTACCCTCTTCTACCCTTGTGAGACCCCACCTGGAGTGCTGCATTCAGTTCTGGTATCCCCACCATAAGAAGGACATGAAATTGTTGAAGCAGAGGAGGGCCATGAAGTTGGTAAGAGGACTGGAGCACCTCCACTGTGAAGGCAGGCTGAGAAAGTTGGAGCTGTTCAACCTGGGGAAGAGAAGGTTGCACGGAGACCTCATTGCAACCTTCCAGTACCTGAAGGGGGCCTATGTGGGAGCCAGAGAGGGACTCTTGGGTAAGAATTGCAATAAGAGGAGAAAAAACAATGGGTAGAAATTGAAAAAGGGGAAATTCAGGATAGATATTAGGAAGAAAATTTTTATTAAGGGTGGTGAGTCACTAGAACAGGTTTCCCAGGGAGGTTGTGGATGCCCCAACCCTGTTACTATTCAAAGCCAGGTTGAATAAGGCCTTGTATTGGTTAGAAAACAATTAGGAAGAAATGTTAGGATTTGAAAACAAAAGGATTAAAATTTAATAGGAAAAGAATTAAAAATAAGTGAAATAATACAAGGCAAAAACACTGACAAAGTCAGATACAACCTGACACCCTGTTAGGGTGGTGGTAGCAGTCCAGATGAAGTAGCTCAGTTGAAGCAATGATCCTGTGGAAGGTCTGGTCTCCAGCTGAAGATCCAGTGGTAGCTCTTGTCCTCTGGGAACCCAGTAAACAAAGCTCACTTAGGCAGCTCCAAGGCCAGGTCATATCCAGGTGGGAATGCTTGGCTCCTCCCTCCCGGGCGGAGCAGCTCACAATAGGATGAGATAAGTCCATGAGTCAGGCAGTGGTTTCTTGCTGGCCCCTTGTCTGTTATCAGGGGTGGGTCATAGCAGGAGATAACAGCTAATGGCCCACAGCTGGTAATAGAATACATCTATATTGTAACCTAGGACAGGCCTTGAGCAATCTGGTCCAGTGGAAGGTGCCCCATCCACAGCAGGAGTGGTTGGGACTAGATGATGATTAAAGTCCATTCCAACCCTGTAACATTCTATGATTCTATAACTATATGCTGTGACTCATTCATTAGGATGCCCTGACATTTTTCAGAGCTGCTCATTTAAAGTATAGTTTAATGGAATATCATAGTAATTTATATTCAATTTTATATTTAGATTTATAATTAGATTTAGAATGCAAGGAAGAAGAAATGTTCATACTTATAATTTTTGAAAGGATCTGTCAATAGTATGAAACATTTTTATTTCCAGAATGCAAAATTGGAAAAAAGGAATTAAGCAAAATGTATGAGGACTACATAACAAAAAATGAATTTTGGGGAAGGAAAATAGAGGCAATACAAATTAATCTATGTCTGTTCTCATATTCCAAAGTAGTTAAGTAAATGAAAAGGATTTAATCTTTCTTTTGTGAGGAAAAAAACAGTCATGGAAAAAATATGTAGTTGAGAAAATTAGGGAGAAGATGACTTTAGAAATGGCTAAAAATTATTGACATTCAGTCATTCTTTGAAAGATCTTGGTTAAGCAAGAGGCATACAAAATGAAGCCTATATAACTAGCGAATGATGACATTTTCAAATATACATTGACAAAGACTAGACAAAAGAACACTTGGAAAAATGGAAAATTTGCAAATTGTTCAGGCAAACTCTTAGGCAATTAGGAAATTAATTTACTTTGCCACAGGCAATCATTTTTGGTGAGACATGGAAATCTGGGTAATTGCCCAAACACTATAGAGAAAAGGAAACAAATTCAGAAGCAAAAAAATTGTTTTCTGAAGATTCTCTCTATATCCCAGAACAGTACTGGGAAAATATTGAGAGAAAAGAGGTCACTGCAAATTAGCTTACTCAGCCATCCCAGAGAGCAGATCCTCTCTTACTTCCCAAGTCAACTCCCTGTAAGAAGGCAGACACAAAATTAACCAGCTCTCTTCAACCCCCTTCTCTTCTAGAGCCCTAACCCTAGGGATTCCTCTAAGTCCTTAAAAGTCAGCTCTCCTACAGTCAAGGGTTGTAATCCTGCTCACTGCCTTGCTTCCTTCATGCAGGATCCTAAACTCCACCATCTCATGGTCTCTGCAGCCAAGACTGCCCCCAAACATTCAAAATCCTAGCTAGTCCTTCACTGTTTGTTACTACAAGGTCCAGCAGCACACCTCTCCTCATTGGCTCCTCCACCACAGATTTTAAAATATTATCATCAATGCTCTGCAGGAGCCTCCTGGACTGTGTGCACTGAGATTGTGTTTCCAAGAGATATCAGAGTGGTTGATTTCCTCCAGAGAGCCAGGCACTTTGGTCATGAGGCTACTTTCAGCTGTCTGAAGGCAGCCTAATCAACTTCTTTTTCCTAACCAGGTGACCATTTTCCTGACCTGTAGCAAGCTCCCACAACAATGTCACCCATATTAGCCTGCCTCTTTACTCTTACTCAAAAGCTCTCAACTCATTTGTGATCCCCTCCTAGGCAGAGATACATTCCAGTTGCTCCCTAACATGAATAACAGTTCCACCACCTCACTTTGCTGGCCTGCCTTTCCTAAAAGGGACATAGCTGTCGATGAAAGCATCCAAGTCACCTGAAATATCCCACCATGTCTCTGCAATTGCAAGGAGATCGTGGCCCTGTGACTGCACACAGATCTCTAATCCTTCCCATGTCTTCCCCATGCTGCATGCATTTGTGTGCAGGCATTTCAGAGAGGTAATTGTGCATGCAAGTTTCACAGGAGGGGTGAAGGGGATCTGCCATAACCACACACACCCTTGAGGCTGTTGGCCTCTGGTTCTCATCCCTGGAGACAGCCAAGGAACATTTGCTGCTGCTCAGGACGGCCAGACTTATTCCCAAGTTGGATGCCATGGCATGAGCATTGCCCTGCTGGACCCTGCATTCTGAGTCCTTCACTTTAAAGCCTGCCACGTCAGCAGTGCTGCCAAAGATTCTCTTGCCTCTTCTAGACAGGTGCATCTCATTCCTCCCTAACAGTCTAGAGGCATCCAAGTATACACCATTGTTATAGGTGGGAAGAGATGGGATGGAATCGAGCTGCGGGCTGTGGGATGTGCCTGCAGAAGAACATGGCAGCACAAAGGAGCACATGGTGGCACAGAGAGGCTTGTCTCCACTGAACCCTGGGGGAGGAGGTGTCACACGGCAGACCCCTATGGAGAGGAGCCTGCTGGGAGCTGATGGGTGAATAGCATGTGATCACCCCATAGAAGGACATTTGGAAAGTGTGTTGCTGTCCTGGCAACATGGGATAGGTCATGTAGTGAGAATTACCATGTAAGGAAATACCGTGCCTTGAAAAAGTGTATAAAACCAGCTTGTTTCTTATTCATCTGAATAAATGATTCAGATTCCCTGCTGGGGAATCTGAATCCCTGTCTGTGTCTTGGTCACTCACAGTTACAAAAGCCAAAGCCCTCACAACAGCACCAGCCACAAAGCCAGAATTTGATTGGCATTATATGTCTATTTCTGACTGCATCCTTTCATCTAACTGCTAAAATGGAAGAAGAGATAGCTATATATTAAAACTATATCTATATATCTCATCTAAATATGCGACATAAAAATATTATATAAAACATTGCATTTAAATGATACTAAAATATATTCAATACATTATCTATTAAACACTGTCTTATGGTGTCACATGGGCACTCAGGTATTGCCTTTCTCTTATGCTCAATGTTTGCAGGATTGACATGTGGAATTATGCAGCCCATGCCATCTGGCACAAAAGAAATAGAAGAGGAATAAGGAATATCTTGAACCTCAAGTATTCCCAGTTTCTATCATACTGGTTGGGCTTTACACCATTCCTAGGCGAGAAAGGGAGAACCAGCTGCCAAGAACCCCTTGGTGCAAGAGGATGTAATGCATAGGTGAGAAAGTGTGTTCTTCATAAACAAACCAGCAGCTATTTTATGAAATCTTGGAAAACATTAGTGAGGGCTGAATAGATCATTTATTTTAAGATTCAAAACACTGAGAATAATTTAAAACAGTATAAAATAGGAAAGAACTAATTTAAAAATAATTTGAAACACATGTATATGTGTGTGATAAATAATTGGTTTGTGTGAAATATGGAAAATATGTGCAATTGTAAGGAAATAACACTCATAACTCATGAGATTTCAACTAGCCAAAGTAGCAGTATAAGGCCAGCAAAACCACTCACAAGGGGAAAGAGCAAAATTCCAGTAACAGTTAAATGAACTAGTTTGTTCATTTATGATTTAAAAAAAAACAAAAAAAACTCTTTACTAAATATAACAAACTACATTGTGGTAGCAAAACAATTCAGTGTACTATGGAAAAAGAAAACTATCCACCCTGTAGGTTAATTTTTTCTAAGCTTTTTTCCCCTCCAAAAGAGAGAAAAAAATGAGAGAAAAAGAAGGGAAAAATAGAAATAGATTAAAAGGAAAATTGAATGTTCCCTATCAAAGACACTATATGATTTGTAAACAAGTGTCCCAAAGCAACAAATGCTATAGATTTGTTCATACTACTAAACTTTAGAAGATTTTATAAATCTCTCAATTGTGAGTGACCCAGAATTTGTTAATAAAATATTACTGCTGACATATCAAAATAAACATTTTCTTTAATTCAGTATGCCTCTGAGTTATGCAAATTACTGACACTGTAGTTTTTCCATTTCTTTAAAAGACCAAACACACAGTCGTTAGACTCTGATTGAGGAGGTATTAATTCCATAACCACTGTTATGCAAGTCTCTCACCTGCTTTTGGAGACAAAGTCTACATTTCCAAATACAAGCTGCAATTCTTAGCTCCCTGTCCCAACCCTGCGGAGCTGGAGCCTGCAGGAAAAGAACATTGTCATGTAAGCTGATTTTATTTATCTAGATATATGTATGTGTGTACATATATATTTTATTCACTACTTAAGTGCTGGTTTAGCATCAGAGAGTGAGTGCTCTGAAGCCAGGGTCTAACCTCAGTGTTAGCAGAGAGCTCCATTTTAACTCTGTACATTGAAATGGACAACTGAGAAAACTCTGACAGAAAGCATCTCATCACATCACATTTTTTTGCCAGTTACTGTGTTAGTCAAAAATATGTACCAGTTCAACATCTGCCTCTTTCAAATATCATTTCAGCAAACCAGACATGCAAGCGGTGTTTCCTAGTACTGATGGCATTTGAATGGCAAAAAGTACTTGACACAAGAAAATTATATGGCACAAAAAATAATTAAAAACTTAATATGGAAAAGAGTGGCTGAGAAAATAGCTGTCCTTCTAGATGAATGATGGGGTCAGTGTTCTCAAAAAAATCTCAAAATTTAGTGATTTGCATTGTGCCAATCTCGCATTACTGTAATTCCACTAAAGATAAACCTTGTGGCTAAATTTGGGCAAATGCATTAAAATCCTCTGTTTTGATAACATCAAAAATATTTTAGGTAATTTTTTCTTTTTAATCTGGGAAGAAGGATAAACCTTTATTGTGAACTGAAGTGTAGCAATTTGCAGTGCTTTTTTTATTACAGGATATATGCACTAGGAAAAGGTTTTATTTTGGACAGAAAATTCTCCTTCAAATATAGTGGGTTCAGTCTTGGATAAGCATTCATGCATTTTAAAAAGAACTGGAAAAAAGAATGGCTTCCTCTAATTAGGCAGCTTGATCAATGTATGCATTAAAGACACATTTCCTAATGTATTATGAATTCAGATTGGTGAGAGGAAAGCAGGCTTAAACAGCTTTTAAAAATAGCCCAGAATCCTCTGTAATTTCCCCCTACTCATCTCCTCTGCATGCCAATGTTAGCATAATCTAAAATTCTTCAGTTTTCTACTAATAAAAGAGAGCCATAGAAGAGGTGGTTTAATGCAAAAAATATTTTCTAGCTCCAATTGCATGCAAAATGCTGGCAAAAAAAGGTGTCTTAAGCAATGTTTATATTCATGTTGTCTTCTGCAGCCAACTCTTTCACCCAGGTTTAGTGCAAAGATTAAACCCAGCAGTGGAGAAGTAAAGAAAGGATTCTGCTCAATCTCAGGGAAGACTGTAATAATTAAAGGAGAGCAGCTGCCAACCTGCAGGTCCTTGGATCTTCTGCAGTATGATACGATGATTGATAACCTGACCTAGTCTTCTTGGATCACTTGGCAGGCAGAAATATAGCATCTGCTGTATTGTTAATGCAATAAATTATACCACTTTCAAACATTATTTCAATAAATTAAATGCATAGATCTGTAATAGTTTGCATAAACTATGTAAATAAGTGCCATGACTTACGTGTTGCAACTTGGGCATAAATTCAGTCAACTTCTTTTATAGGCAGAAGTTCAGGATGGATATTTAAGATCGCTTGTGCAATCATATTAATCTTTCTACTTCATATTTCACATTTTTATGAGAACTTTATTACTAAATAATATATCTCCATGTTCCCTTTTGTAGCTGTGCTGTCCATTACTTGCCTAAACTACTTGCTGTCATTAGTTATAGCAGTTTTATGCTTCATATACTACACAGCCTCTGATGGCTGTCTCCCTAATAAATTCTTCATCATCTTCAACATGACCATCTGCATTGCAGCTTCATTAATATCCTTTCATTCCAATTTCCAGGTGGGCAATGTCTTGCTTAGTTAAAGCTTTTTGTAAATTATTAATTATTGCAACCAAGAAACCTCCTCCCTGGGCTCTCACTGGTATCATGAAACAGTGATTTCATGGATATTACAGAAGTGTTGCTCAGTGCTGCCTTTATCTGTTAGGTTAATGAGGATCATTCTGCTTGAACACAATGGATCAAAATCTGGCCTTTGGTGCACACAGATATTTCCTATTGATTTCACTGAGCTCATTGCATCTGGGTCTCAGGCTTAGTAGCCTTTTAAAGTGGCGTGGTGAGTGCAAAGCACAGATAGAAAAGTTTACCCTGGTAAATCAGGTGAAGCAGAAACTGAACAACTCTGAGACTTGAAAGAATCTGGACCAGTGCAATCAAAAGGTGAAAAAACCTTAGGCAACTGGGCAGGAGATCCTGAGTGATTTCAATTTCCTGACTGCATAGAAGGTTAAATACAGCTCTTCAGCAGATGGGCTCTATGTTATTTGATTCCTTAGAGAGACACTCTGCTGATTATAATATTGAGTCAAGTAAAATATGAGAACCAAAACACTGAATTTTACTTCTTTGAAAAGTCTTTAAAATAAAAAAAAGGACACTAGATTATTTTTTATATTGATGAGTCAAACCATTCTTTTACCTTATGCATAAAAAATACTTGGTCTGGTATGGCTGGATATTTTTCACTTTATCATTCATTTTTGTACCTATATGGTAAATTCTTAAAGCCTGATAAAGTTGAAAGCAACACTTGAGTTTTTAATGCAAAGTTCCAGGCAGTCTTCTCAGGAAAGGTGATGCAATGAACCCTACATATATTATGTCTACATTCCTGCCTGTGCAGACTTGGAGGTTTTGCAGCACAATTCTTCTGAAAACCCATTTTAAAAAAGTTGGATATTCTCTTAAAAAAAAAAAAAATTCCTTTGTTCTATGGTTTGCGCTGTCCTTATTTTCAGTGCATTTGAACTTTCTTCATTTTTTTCCTTCAAATTCTCTTCTTTTTGTCCTCTATCCTTCTGCAGGTGCTGATTTTGTGTCTCCAATTTGGGAACCATTTAGGGACACATTTATACTCAAATTTCAGGACTCAGGCCCATGTCCAAAACAGACACTTTTTCTTGATGTGCTATCTCAAAGATCCCAAAGTGATGCTGGCTGATATGTGAGACCAGAGAGCAAAGCAGAAGTTACGCACAAGCCTCAAAACTGTCTTCTGAAATAAAGAGCATAAGAAACGGAGAAATGTGTCTTGATGAGCCAATTGGAAACCTTCCTTTTGCCTTGGAAATGAAAAGGAAGAGGTAAAACTTGGTCTGGTCTGAAGAGAAGTTGTTCCTAAGGTGATAAGAGCAGCAAGTTTTTCTGAGTTAAATGAGAACAAGTGCTGCTGTAAACCAAAGAAACTTTGTCCTTGAAACAGGTCACTGAAACATCATGGTAGGACAGAAGGAGCTTTTGAGCCAGGCAGGCACCTGCCCAGCTCTACTGTCAAAACCTCATATTATTCCTGAAGCAACAAGTATAGTTTTATTTGACCATTAATTAAAGACTGTTTCAACTAGGTGGCTGGATCTTGCCAAGCCAGAGACTAGCAGATTCATATAAGTTTCACTATATTGAATGTATTCATTTCCTTTGCCTAATTTATGTAATGAAGTAACCCAATTCTGTATGCACCCAAGACCAAATCTGCCCTTCTTAAGTGTTCTTTGTTTTTCCCTCTGGTTTTTATTTTTTTTCTATAATGCTAATCCAAGGTTTAGACAGACTGTGGGGCCCACCTACTGTGGAAACCTTTTCCCCAATATAATTGTTAGTGGAGGCTCCAGCCATTTGAGAGAAATGAAAACAAAACCTTATTATCCAATAAAGGATCGTTAAAAATTCAGCAGCTAACAGTTTTTGGCTGACAAAATTGTTGAACACACCAAGAAGCAGAAAGCAAAATTGGCTATTTTCTGATCACAGACCTAATTAAAAATGAATGGCTTAACTGCACCATTATGTGCCAATGACTGCGACCTGCATGGTATTTTCATTTCTGAATCTCTTTATATAAAGAATTTCCTGTGAGATTTTGTTACTCTCTAAATGCCTCTGTATGGTATTGACTACAACTGAGGGTCAGGTTTTTGTTAAAAGAAAATGTCTGGCTTTAATGGTATGGAAGTTGGATGTATATATATATATATTTTATTGGGTCAGGTACTAAGACTGGATATCCCAAAGCACCAGTCTTGTGGATTTGGGTTGGGTTTTTTTACAAATTCATTTTTACAACTTACAGCAGCCAGTTGAAAATTAGACAATAAAGGTTATATGAAAATTGCAGGACTATAGGACTTCCTGCAGTCTACCTCAGGAACTGAAATGTTGCCTTGGCAGACTCAGTTGCCTCTCTGCGACCATATTCAGTGTAAAACAGAATTGGGTTTTATGGGCTAGATTCTTATGTTTACTCCTCACAAATCAGCATATTTTTTTTAAGAATAAATTTGAACTAGCCTCTTCAGTGCTTCTGCTCTGGAGTCTACATTTTCTTGAGTTTCATGATCCGTTGCCCTGTTTCTTTCCCTGTGTAAGCCTGAGACAAAGGTCTTGCAGAATAAAGCTTCATTAGATCACAGAGATACCATAAATAATTTAACAGAGTTTATCATAATTGAAGGGTTCTTCTCACAAGGGGATTAAGCTGACCTGGGGGCAGAATTAATTCCCACCTCTGGAATCAGCTACCAAATAATGTTGAATGTCATTGGAAAGTTCGTGCTCTGGAAGTGCATCCTGCTGGACTCTTGCCTACTCTGGCCACGCATTCCAACTTCACTCAGTGTTGAATCATGACTAGAAGAAGGACTTGTAACACACAGGAATTCAAGATGTCAGGAAATCTGCATTTTTCATGCTATTTGGTCTTATGTTCTGTTTCTGAAAAAAAATTAATCTTAAATAGACTTTCAAATACATTGAAATAATTGTTAATGGCTTATTTCACAATAGATGTTCCATCATTTCTGAAATGACAGAATTAGTGCAACTAAAGCAAAAATCATGGAACTTGTAAAAAGATGAATAAGAAGTACTCTTTCACCAGATTTCAAAAGTAAGCATTGTTGAGTTTCTTCTCTGGCTCATTTAGGTGTACTCTATTATTAAAACCCTTAAAGTCTACACCCCTGTTATAGATTTCTGTAACAAAAATAAATTGCAGAATTTGATGAATTCTGACCCAATAATACAGCTTCTTAATTTAATAACATGGCATTACACTTATGCACCTCAAGAATGCCACCTCTTGCTGTATTGTAGTGCCACCAAATCACAACACAAATGGCAAACCCATAAATTTTTACCTGATATAGTATATAGAAAGGCCTAGTTTGGATAGGCCTGATACATAACATGATCTGCTCTGATGCATAAATAATCCAAAGACTGATGTATTCCCATCTTTTTCCATCAGACAACTAATACGAGCAATGACAGTTATGTAAGTAACTTTTTTACATGTTCAAATCCCATGTGTAGATTTCATTGCATTAAGGACAGCATTCCTTTTTACAGAAGTTACACATGTAGCACTTCCTCCTTACTTTCTTTTTTCCACAGTGCAGGATTCAAGTTTGTTGTGTTTAACAGCAAAAAAAAAAAGTCATGAAATAGGTTAGGTACCATTGTTCATGCATACGCAAGGTGGCATGAAACCACATAAATTTCTGACCTCCTGTTTTATTAAGAGCTCCCCACGTCAGGTCTTTTATGACAAATTAAATTGCAGTATACTTTGACTTTGGTCAAACTCTTGCAGAGATCTGATGACAAAGTTATTTGTTTCCTTTAAACAACTAAACAGAATTTTTTCTTTTGACCCTATTCTAAAGAACTACGTTGCTAGAAAATGTGGAGTAAAGAGGGGATAGAAATCTATTGGTTAAAGATCTTGTATCACCAGCTCAGGTGGCTTGGATGTCACCCTTATGGTCTTCTGATGTTACTTCAGAAAGATTGTACTGTCAGCAGGAAAATGGGTCTTTTTGAAAAGATTTTCTCCCTTACCAAAGAGTCTTATGAGATGTTAAGCTCATTAGGAAACCAGAAGAAAATCCAGCCGAACTTTTAAGTCTTTTTTTTACTTTTTTCTTTCTCTCTTTTTTTTTCAACTTTTGGTCATTAAGATTGTGAAAAGGGGCTTAGCTTTTTGAGCAGCTCCAGGGAAAGATGGGGAGGGGGAAAATGTTGAGATCTTATGACTACAGTTGTTAATATACAGTGGCGATACTATTCAAGCTGCGATACTCAAAGGCCTGTCAGCACTTCCATTTGAAACACAGCCTTTTTAACGTTTATTTTTCCAAAAAGGAGTCCAGTGTTAGTTGAATTTTAGCATACAAGAATGCATCCTGGGAGAAAATTTTCTTTGTGACATTTCAAATAGCTGGTTTGCATTGTACAAGATAGAAATAATTCAAAGTGTCCCAGCCTGAGATGTATTTTTGCATTTGTATCCAGCTGTCAGCCATTTATTTGTGTATGCATTCATACATAGAGATATATGACAATGTGTTTGTGCGCATATGTGTGAGTATCTATTGTGGTACAACCTGCAAGAGGACTACCCTTATGCTTAAATGTTAATATAGGCCTGAACTTTCCACAGGTTAACAGCACCTTGCAGGATGAAGTCTTTACACCTGCTCAATCAACAGGATGGAGATCCAGCTGTTCTCTTGCCAGGTCGAGCAAGCAGTCCGTGTTTTGCACAAAAGTCCCAGTCTTAAGATTAAGTTTTGCCTTTTGTGGTATAAAATGCAATGTGCAGGTAGAAAGAGCAAGAATATTTTCATTAAAAAACTGCACTGGTATGATAAAGGAACAGGATTCCTTCAAGAAGAAGGGAAGGAATGGATCAATCCCTGTATTTTCAGGTACAGCATTGAAAGGGTAGAAAAATACTTAGAATTGCGCTTTGCCAATTTTTGCAGAACAAGTTAATTTACTAACTTTTCACTTACTAGAAATTACACTTAGATATGTAGAAAGCTGTTTTTCCCGTTTTAGAAAAGAAAATACTGAGACATGGTGAAGAACACATTGTGCCAAACAGCTAGAATCTCGTCACTCATCTTTTGTTCTTCTGTACTTATTGGGTGATTTCTACTGACCTTGTAAAAATTAAACTCTTGTTAATGATGTAGATTGGTGAAATATTGGACAGTGTTCCAACTGCATTTTGAGAAAGACACACCTTGAATGGTTAGGAGGTGTAAGGGGATGCAGAAGATGCGTCACTGGCTTTTCAAGAGCAAGAGCCTTCACCAAAGGCTTCACACTCTATCTACACTTTCTATTTCTTGAAAAATTATGGAAGATGCAAATAAGTATATGAGACTTGTTACAGAAATCAAGATTTTCTGCTTGTTCAGGGTAGCTGATCATTGTCAGGGAATAATGTTATTCAGAGCCTACTAGGACTTTGCCATGTCATTTGCTTTCTTTGCAGTTCCTGTTGTTTCCTTGGATTTTTGTGTCGAGGGAAGGGAAGTCCATCTTGTGAGAGAGTAATAGAATATAATTTAAGAATTAGCCTTATCACTCATTACTTTCATTAACAGCTTCAGGAAAGTACACATATCTGAGACCATGTGGCTCCAAATAAGATTCCTTGGGAATTCAAGCAAGAGTAGGGCCAATGTGTTTTCT
Organism: Monarcha castaneiventris obscurior; assembly: GCA_026261815.1. Classification (NCBI taxonomy): domain Eukaryota; kingdom Metazoa; phylum Chordata; class Aves; order Passeriformes; family Monarchidae; genus Monarcha; species Monarcha castaneiventris. Next base: position 18,784,338 of record JAMPIT010000379.1, on the reverse strand, counting down.
CAAGAAATAGGTGGTTAAGAGGTTCTCTAGGGAGCACGAAATCACATCAGTAATGGATGCAGATACTTGCCAGAAAACAGCTTCTTTGAAGCAGGAAAGGGACAGGACCACTCTCCGTAACCCTGGTGAGTGGTGAGGCATGCAGGAACCACACCAGCAGCTTACTGCCGAGGGATTTGCAGATGTGGGACTGAAAGGAGAGTGGCCCAAGGGCGAGGTAATAAATATTATTCCAACAATAAAGATTGTTTTCTCCATAGTTTCACAAACTATGGAGACAGGATCTGTGCAAGTTAGCTCTCTAGGATTTTCTTTGTTGGTACAAGGCACATGAGCGCCAGAGTTAAGAAAGATACTGTACTGTGTGTTATTTCCATCACAATGGAAATGACGAGAACTGAAGGATAGCTGCTTGCCTCATCATGGGGGGTAAATTTTTATTTTGTTTGAGCATTTTTGCTCATTTTGAATCTTTTAAATATATCCTGTTATCCATTTGACCCTTTGTTCTTATGAATGAGTGTCTTGTAAAAATGAATCTCTTGTATTTTCATTATTTTTTTCCATGTCAATTACACTAATTGTTGCTTCCCTAGTTTGGATATCATATACTTTTATTATAATGTCATTGTACATTAAGCCAAAAGAGGTCCTAGATCATTGAACCTGATCTTACATAAACACTGCAACTTGCTCACTTTCATCATTGACCCCAATCTTCAGTTTAAATATAGATTTGGCCAAAATTATGTTTCAGAAAGCCACTGAATTTTGATCTGAGGAACCAAAGAAGTTATCAGTGTCTAATTTCCAAATTTGGTGTTACTGTTACTAATCCCCACAGTTAAGCACTGTTGCCTAATGACACTAATTTTTTGATGCAGCTTTGCTAAGACCCACTTGCAGAGCTAGGAATTTGATGAAGAGGAGCTTTTTTGTTCTGTCTTTATGACACTAGTCTCTGGCTTTGTTATAAAAGATGCCATGTTATGTTTTTATGCAGAGGGTACAAAATATTTTATGTCAATGCAGAAGCGAGACCACATGGATAAGGCCAAATTTTATGATTAAAACTACCATTCAACTGGTGATAGACTTGTGTTCCTAACCACAAGCCAGTCTTACACTTCTATTAGCAAAGGTTTTAACTGCCTGCTAAAACACTAATAGGAATACTTGTTAGCTTTAGGCTTTATCAGTGTCTTCAACAACAGATAAATATTATGTAAATATACTTCAGACCTTCAGATGAGATGAAAAGATGTATGCCTTTCTCCTGAGTAATACAATTGCACTTAATATCAGCTTTAAAAGACAACATTTAGGCAGCAGATTTTTTTAGTTTATTACTTGATAGAATTGTGTTAGAGTTCATTCTGATATCATAGTGCCATGGTATAAAGGGAAATTAATTTTAAATCTGTATTTTAAATAGGAGGTACAGGTAAGAAATAGTTGTCTAATGGTGTTTTCCTTTCCAGTACCATGATGGCCAACGTTCAACCCATCAGTCCTTTTGCTGGTGATTGAATTTTCCCCTTCCATCCTCTTTCCTCTGTTCCCTCTTTATAAAAGGAAAAATTAAGGTAGATATGTACTTTTTTTACTCTCTAGAGTAAAAAAAATCTCTTGGGCAGAGAACACGTGAAAACCCTTGAGCACCAGTGTTTTACATATAGCTCTGGCAGCAGTAATTGGGTCTTTTATTCTAACGGTTGCTGTTGCAAAGGAGGAAGGAATTGTCTGCATTCCTAAAGCAGCTTGAAAACTTGTTCCTCTATCTGCAAGTGACCCGTGGTGTGAGGTAATGGGAAGAGAGCCAAACTTTAAACAGTTTTTATTTGGATTCAGTTGAATGCCAGGTGAAGATTCAGGCTTCTTTTTTTTTTTTTTCTTTTTTTTTGTCCCAAATATTTCCCTCAGCCCAAGATGAGAAGCAAAGTCTCGTATTCCATTGTTCCTTTTTCTTCTCCACAGCAGCATATTTTAAAGATGGAAATTCAGCTATCTGTATTTCCCTACTTTTGTCAGTTTGGGTCATAGCCTTAATGTTACTTAAACAGTTTCTTTAAAGTAATGGAGCCCTTAATATAGACTTAATAAAGCAATGTAAGGCGGTATGGATTTCCTTCTGTCTAAGGTTCAGAGGCCTTTATCTGAATAATACATTAGATACTTTTATTCACTGGTGAGGCTTCGTAACAGGAAAAACTTTGAAGGCAACGTCTATCCTGTCATTAAATTGATAATAGACATGTTCTTTACTTTTTATCCCTTTTGTAGCACATCTTTTACCTCTGACAGGTTTCTCTAGGAATTAAACAGGGACCATAGGATACTTTTACCAGCATATAACAATGTGGTCTCCTAACTTGTTGCAAGCATAAATAACTGTGGTGCGGAAAACCTTATCAAAAGGTTCTTTGATACTTGCATGTTACTTGTATTGTTATTATACATACAATGTTGTAATGAAAAGTAGAATACACTTTTAATATTCTTTTTCAGTGTGAGAGGGATGCATAAACTAGTCTCATTTTAAGGTTTAATTTAAAATTTCTTCCATGAAATATATGTTGACATTACACAAATTTGGATTCAGTGATGCCTATATAATTAATATTCTTTTTTCCTTGAGTTGAATATCTGTGTACCTTCATTTGGAAATAGAAGGCTTTAAAAAGATGTTAATATGCCAAAATACAAAAACATTTTTAACACGTGTATAGCAAAATCCCAGATGCAAGTGTTTCACTCAGAATGCCATATTCTATTTCATCTTTTCTTTTGTATGTGTTTATAGGCCCAGGGTTAAAGATCTCACAAATATCCACCAGATTTCCTATCAATTGTTAACAAGCCCTGTTAATCAGTTTATGCTGTTGGAGAAAATTAAAAATGATTTGTATTTCCCTCTTTATATTCATAACTCATTTTCCCTATTTAACCTATGTTCAGCCTTTTTACTTCTCATTAAACCCTCTAGCAAGGGTGTTTCAAATGAAGAGTTGCCAAAAATGCATTAAATTCTGGACAAAGTTGTAAAAAATGTTTTTGATAACTATTCCCAAATTCTCCACTGCTATAGACAAAAATGTCTTCAACTTCAGTAAACTGTTTTGTATTTGCCATAAAATCTGACCCTAAAAGGCCTAGCAAAAGCGAGTATGTTCTTCTGTTTGTATCTTAGCACTCTGATGTGCATCAAAGTAAAAATAACTGAATATGAAGGGTGTAGGAACTAGTCCAAATTCTCTGTCCGATCAATCCCAAGAGACAAAAAAGACAGGAGATGAAATGTGGGTATTTCCAGGCTTCACCTGTGATAGAAACAAGTTCTTGCATGGCTTTCAGTGAGGAAATGAAATTTTGCAAAAATCTCTCCCTACGAGAGGTCTGATTCATGCTTTTTGACATTCAGATTATAAAATCTTTATGCCTTGCTATATTAGTGAAAACCCAGCATAGCTTGACAGAAATGTATGGAGATATACTTGATTTGAAATAGGTGATTTTGAACAGTATTTTATGTCATTTATGGATGCATATTTTTGTCTGAACTGTGATAAGAAATATTTTGAGCTGTCATACACTACTGCAAATCCCAATTAGAGTGAACAATGTTTCCTGAGAGCTGACGTATCTATCTGAAAAAAGATAACAATTCTTATTCTGTTTTTAAAAAGAACATAATTTGAAATAATTAACAGCTAAAAATTAGCAAATATACAGTTCTTTTAATAATGAGCAGTAACTACAGTTATTTGTAACATCGATTTGAAAAAATCAAGCGCATTAATTCAGGTAATATATATCAGCTGTCTTATTCTTTTCTATTTCAGTTATATCATGAAATTAGTGAAATTATTTGCTGGAAATGATCAGATTATGTTGACCCCAACATGCATAATTTTGGTTTTGTTATTTGTATTTATTTGTAGCTTTTCTTAGTGGACTCAATATTTTTTATCAATTTCAGCTTCATACTAAAATGTATGAGGGAGTGATTGACTTATTGAGGAAATTAATATGTCCTATTGCTTCTAGCTGAATGCTTTGCAAAATCGTGACACATTACTTTGATATTCCCATAGATGCCACATACTTATAAAAATTCTTTAATTGGAGACATCCATGAGAACCAGCTATGAAAATAACTGATATAATCCCTTTTGTGAGAAGTGAGAATATGTCACCCAAAATCTGGGAAAATACATTAGTCTGTAAACCTCTAACTTTTCATGTGGGATGAATAATTGCTTTCTGCTTTTAAAAATTATCTTTGATCTTTAAATAAAATTATTTTATTGGATTTATCATGTTAATATAATTTAATCAATTCATATTTCAGTTTTGATCAGTTCCCTACGTAGTAGAATTTTATAATTCAAACAGAAGTGTATCTAGAACTGATGTTGACACTACACTTAGCAACTTTTTTCCAAGGAAATTATTAGTGAAGGAAACCGGAGGTGAAATGGGCTATTATTGATTCCAAAGGTAATGAGCTTGATTATTTACTTTAGTCTTAAATTTGAGCCAGCTAACTTAATAATGTCACCAATTTTACAGCGGATTCATAAACATATATTGGAATGGGAAAGTTCACAGTCTTTTATATATTGCATGAATGGACTTCCCAGGTATCTAGAAAACATTATTAACCTTTAGTGATTCATCTGCAAACCTAAAGCTAACAAAAAATATTGGACTGATTGCAGCAGAGCAGTTTTGAAATGAGAGGATTAGCTAAGGCAAAAAGGTAATGCATAAAGCTATTCTGTCCTTGCAGATCTCCCTACCCTGTGAATCAGAGGAAGCAGAATTCATCAGAGACATGAAAATGAGATGCAAGAAAAACAACACAGCTATACTGGAGTTTATCGCTCAGTACTTTCTGGTGAATGAGACTATTATTCTGGGAGTTCATGACAAAAGGCTCCTCCTTTGTTGACCACAGGACCTTTTGTTGAAAGTTCATATTCAGATAAAAAAAAAAGTTGGCCAGCTGATGCTTGGTCTGTCAGTTGGGAATAACTTTTGATCATGGTGTGGATAAGATCTGGCTGACACCCAGTCCCTCTGGGAAAGAATATATTTATTCAAACAGAACACTGGGCTTTCTGAAAGTATCATTTAGACAAAGCCTTTTAAACATGCCACGCCAAGGGACTCTGCTCTCTAGTCCCTCAGTCTGCACTGAACTCCAGAGTACCATTGAACATCGCAATGCTTTGATGACATGTCAGAGGGGGCAATTTTGCAGCCACTTGGGACCAGGAGTTCTTGATACAGTTGAACAGAAAGCCACTAAAACACACACAGAAATATTGTGGAAACACCGAAATTCCAGAATCTGACTGTTTGTACACTGCAATAGTTGAAGTGAAGATAATACTAAAACCAAGGTGAACCGTGTTCCTTGATTCCCATATCAAGGGATATATTTGACTTTTCTACTGTGCCGCTAAATTTTTTGTCAGCTGTGTAATCAGGAAAAGGATGTGTCAGTTCCCAGCATGGTAACACCATAAAGTCTTAATGGGGTTCTGGGAGAGAAAAAGAAGGGGCTTTCCAGATTTTTCCCTACTTAACGACAAAACATTTACTTTAAGTGACGACAGTATCTAATGGATCTAGTGGGAAATATGAGATAGTATAAATACAGCAGGAGTCAATGCCTGTTTATTCCCTATGTTTTTCTGCTTCTAATGCATCATAAATAATAACTTTCACTCAGCAGTGGAAGTTTCTGCACTGTGAAGTCTCTTCTGAAAGTCTCTTGTGACTAAAACGTCGAAAATTCTACTCAATCTAAGCAACAGAGCATAGTTAGATATCTTAAATAATATGAAGCATGTGGGCTCATTTAAACTTTGTGCTCATTTACATGGCTGAAGATCGTAACTTTTCTTAGCTTTTTATCTTGAAGTAAAACCAAATAAAAATAAAGAAAATAATGATTGCTTCAAAACTATGATCTACCTGCATTTTTGTGTATTGTTGTTAGCTTACTATACCTTTCTCAGTGTGTTATAGAACTTGTGTTGAAAATACCTTTACGCCAGAGAAAAAATGCTTTTTGCTGCATTTCTGGTTATGCAGGCATTTATTAGAAACTCAGCTGGAGAAGTAGTAGGTAACAATTTAGGTTACTGACCCTCAAGTTAAAACTGACGGACTTAATTACACCCACCTTATTAATAAGTCAATAAGAGCTCAGTAAAATTTTGTTGTTTAAAGAATAAATATTTCCTTTTCTTTTACTCTTCTGTAGACTACAGGGCTTTGCTTTATGTGGCTTTCCGTTTCTCAAAGACATTTGAGATAGGGATAGTACTGCAAAAAAATCACTGTCACTTTAGGACAGATCGTTTCTTATCACTGCAACTTTAGCAGCACTTTTTCCTGATTTATTTGCTTTTTAGACAGGGAAATAAAAGTGCTTTTTTTCTTTCCTTTTCTGCTTCCTCATTCTTTAGAGTTATTTAGTGATCAGAGAAGTGTTTTATGGGGAATGCAAGATTACCTGTTAAACCCATATCTAGGTGGGGTATAAAGCCCAGTTTTTTAGAATTCTTTTGCTAATTGAATACCTCATTATTTAATTGTAATGTATATGGCTTTCAGGCCAAACTCACACATTGTTTTTACTTCCAGATTTCACTTCGACCTGGGGCAAATCACTTAACCTCTCTGTGCTCCCACTTACTCATCTACAAAATGGGCAAAATAGAATTAACCTAATAAAGAATCACATTTGTCTTGTGCATTATCGTTAATGGGGATGTGAATCATAATGGTGAAGTGCTTTGATGTCCCCAGATGATGCTGTAATCATGAAACTATTATTTTGTATTTGGGCAATATAGCTGAAAATGTATCTGCATAAATTATGCAGAAATAAACTATACATCTAAATAATTGCATGCAGTTGTTAAGCTGCTAGTGGCCCATGGAGAGATTTGTGAAGCTGTTCCTGTGTGTAGCTTCCTCACAGCTTGGTTCTTCCTGAGCCTGGCTGTTCCACCTAACAGTTTTATATTAATAGGGCCTAAGTCAGACCTAAGCTTCTTTTGTTCCTCATCACTGATTTTCTTTAGCAGCATTAAAAAGTTTTCAGTTTATCCCACTTAGAAATAAACCCATGGTGGGGTATGGGGCCATAAGGAAAGGTCAGCGTGATTTAAGGAGGAGACGGCAACTAGAAGGATCATGTGACCATCCTGAGATGTGTTTGGCACTTGCTGAGGGGCGGGGAAGGACATGGTGACCTCCCCCTGGCGCCAGGCTCTTCGTTCCTCCTGCACACACTGCTCCTGCAGAAAGGCTTCCCACCTCCGCTTTATTCCCGTGCAGTCACACAAAGGAGGGAGGGCTGGGAGAGAGGCAGGCTTTTAACTTACCCACTTGAGATGCCAAAGGGGCAGCAGCCAACCATCATCAAAAGGATTAGGGCTCAGGTATTGCTAACCTACCATCATACTATGACAATTGAGAGATGTTTTTCCTCCGTTGCCCTACCAGGGCAATAATCAATATTCTCACTTTTTGTTTAGGCAACTACCATTTTCCATCTTGCCAAACCAAGTCAATCAGCAGTATATAGACAGAAGGTTAATATTAGGAAAATAATGAATATCCAGATTAAATCGAAGCCTTTCTATATCTACAGTTCATCACTTTTGCTTTTCATGAGAAACTTGTTTTCTCTAACTGATCAAGATAACAACCAAGCTGAAGCTATTGGTAGAAAGTAAATAATATGCAATTAGCACCTTGGCTTGTGCAATTTTTTTTTTTTTTGTGTGAGTTACCTGTAAACGGCTGGCAATTTTCAGTGGGTAGTTATGGAATAAGATGATAGGTATGAAAGAGAAAGTTATTATGTCAATTCTCTGGATTCAGGACAGCAGCAGCAATAGTTCCAGTATTGAGAGATGCCTATCTGTTCCTAATCAGTTCTGGAGTCTCTTCAATTTCTTCAGGCAATCTGTTCTCAGTTATTCACTATCCAGCCCTTAGTAAGATTGTCTAAATATTTAATTTCAGATTATTTATTTTTGGTTATGTCACGCATTATGTTTAAGTCCTTTCTGGCAAAGAAAAATGATTCAACAGAAGCCTTGGCTCTGGCCAGGTAGCATATAAAATAAACATAGGGAAAAGTAAATACATCTAATACCTGATAAGAAAGTAGGTATTTACACACCACTGCAGAGTTTAATGCAGCTTCTAATCACCTTTCTGAATTGAACCATGATTATGAACCAAATCAATTGCTGCTAGCCATGATTTTAAAATCACATTGAGTAGCTAGACTAAAACATTTGTAGAAAACTGTTCTAACTTATGAAATGTACTTGATGGAAAGCTGTTCAATGAGCTATTGAAAGAGGAAAGGCATCAGGATGATGATATCCAAAGTACTTTTTTCTATTGGATTGAATTGATAAACAAAACCTTGAGGCCTTTGCTTAATCCTGTGAGTATAAATGTATCAATTCCTTCCACAAGGGCCCTCCTTTCTGAAGTGATAAATGAAGTGAATTATGAAGGGTCAGAGGATACTACAGTAGCATTCCAACTCACTGTGGGAAAGTACCTTAAAAGTGGAGGAGGAAGAGTGGGAAGTGATACAAAATGCCCCAAATATCACAGAGAAGAAAAATATACTTCTGAGTAAATATGTCTTTCTTGTTCTACAAGGACAAGGTACATTTTCCCAGTGTCAAGATGTTTCACAGATCATCTCTCTCACTTTTAATTCAATAAATCCATCCCTTCCTCCTTCTCCTGCTCCAGTGACCTAAAGGAGCCACCTGGACAGAATTCTCCACTTGTGTTTGTGAGAATAGCTGTTCTGTGCTGATATTTTTCACTTTTGGACTCTCTGATCTTCTACAGAGAGCTTTACAGGTAGTAAAAGGACATGGCAGGAGCAAAATCTGCTCCCCTCTCTTTCTAAGTGAGCACCACTTCCAAACCTAGCTATTGCCATTTTGCTTTCCTGTTTTTTAGTTTCCTGTCACCAATCAATGAAGGAGTTTCCTGCAATAACTAAGCATCATGAGCTTATGTTACATGCTTCTAATCTATTATATACTTTGAAGAAGAAATCCTTCATGTATATGTTTGTGTCACTGTCAGCTGTGCTGCCAGACATGTAGCCTGCTTCCTGGCCTTAATTCACTGCTGACGAGTCCTGTGTTTCTCCTCTCAAAGCTGGGACCTTTGCCACATACTAAATTCCTTATGTTCTGAGTTACACAGAGGGCAGTGCTTTTTCATAAAGAAACTAGTATAGGTGTTGTGAGACTATTACCGCTGGGTTTGAGTCTGGTGTCATTTTGTGTCTCAGGAGTGTAAATTCACATCAGGTGAAGGAATCCTGCAGGTTCTCCTTCAAAACAGTGGCCGACGTAAGAAGGGTCTTATGTTCACTGGTAGATGAAATGTCTGTGTGTATTTCAACTTCTTTTGTTTTCATTTAAAAAGACCCTGGACGAGAGTGCCACTAAAAGATTAGACTAAAATGGTGGCTGCTTTATGTTTCTCAAAGCCGTACAAATACCACTGTTCTTTATGCCCTCTACAATACTATCTTAAACATTTTTCTGTGTTAATACCTTGTGTAACTTGCTGATCCACTAGAAATATTTTACCTTGAGAGTTTGTGGGGTCCTCTGATACTGAAAAGTAAACTTTGTGTTCAGCCACTCAGTAGTTATAAAATCTATTTCTAAAGTAGAGATGTCTAGAGCACAGATACATTCATGCTATTATTTAGCATGTTCTCACTCTGTAACAAAAGCAAAAGTCCTTCTGTGATGCATTTAATTGATGACTCTTTTTGGTTTATAAAGTCTCTTTGCATGTTCTATTTGAAGTAAAAACCACCTAAGCCAAACCTGCAAAAAAATGTAATTGTGACTTGATAGTGCCATATGGTGCGTCAAATTTACTGTTTGGTAGTTGTGGTTTTTTTTTTTTTGGTTTTTTGTTTTTGTTTTTGTTTTTTTTTAACTAGCCCTTTAAAACATTGAGAGAGAGTGTGAGAGAGCATGTTAAAAAAATCAGGTTAAAAACAGTCATTACATGATGAAAATTTATTCCTGCTTAAAAGAGTAACTGCTTTCCTTATCCCTCTGGATATATTTGTTATTGTACATTTAAAATTATCTGGAATCTCAAGATATCTAAACTTCTGTAATTTTTCCCAGAAAGCCCACTATTGTTATGATGATAAATTTTACAACTGTCACTAATAAATTATGTGAACTGCTGATGCCTCCAAGTTTACTTAAGGAAATTTATTCAGTGATGATTGAAAGACACATTTGGATAAGGGAGAAAATTAGAACTTATTCTCCTCTTTCCTTTTGCATTTGTCCCCACACTGTTTCCTATTCAAAACCACTGCTTTGTTTTGCACTCCAAAACAGTATCTCTTTCACAAATTTATCTCACTGTCCATTGAACAAGTCCTGCATTTTCATGCATAAGCAATGGATCCCAGTGTCCCTCTGAGAACCAGTATATTTTATAATGTCATTAATGTCTCTGTAACTGCAATTCTACCTTGACTGAGTCCTGGACTGTCCACTCTACATTATTTTGTAGCTACTTTCAGTAATGGACTACCAAAATAATTTTTAGTAGTGAAAGAAGGACCTAAGACAGTACCATCCAGACCTTTCTCTTTTCTAAGATGTGACATTAGCACAAGAGAAGAAGATAGATCACTTCTACGTGCAAAAGCTAAAATCTTTCCTTGGATGCAAGTTCCAGCTGTCCACAATATTCTCAGGTATTAGTTGGAAGTGAATTGTATCAAAAATAGAAAGGAAAAAACAGGAGTCACGTAGTCCATGTGCTGAAAATTATATCCATTCTTAGATGATGTAGCTCAGATGGAAGAGTTTCTTATTTTCCCCTCACACATTTAGCTTTTGACTATGCTGTTCTGTTTTGTTGCATTCTGCATTCTATTCTGTTCAAGGAATGAAAATAGCTTTCTCTTTCTGGAAATATGGGCTTCACAGTGCTGCCCCATGTAATGATTATTATGTCTTTTTTTCAAGTTATTTCAGTCTTTTGTGCAATGCTTTTATAACTGATGTGTTCTGACTAGCACAGGTTAAAACTTAACCTGTATCCCTGCAATACTCTACCTGTAGGAGGAACATTTTTGTTGATGTATTGCACTGAAGCACTTAAAAATTGCTCTATCTTTTTTTCAGTGAAAATATACAATACACATACCATTCCTGATCTTTTTCCCCCAATGCTGTGACATAAATAGTCTCCAGGTTGTGACGATGGACTAGTCTTCATCTCCTCCATGTGTGTTCAAACAGCCCACTCCACCAAGGTTTTGTTTCATTTACACAGTGCAGTGAAAAGCAGGAATTTTGAGCTGGGGAGCCCGGAAATTCTGGTAGAATTTCTACTGTCCAGATTTCTCAAATGGTCTTCTGTGAGATATAGGCCTTTCAGTGTATTAGAAAGGGAGCAAGGTAGAGGTATCCATTGTTATTGCTGACGATCTTTCCAGACACAATCGTGTGGACTGAAGTACATTTGCCTAGGAAAGTCTGGTGTTGTTGAAATCTAAAGATCTGAAGCTCTGGTTTCTTTTTCTGATGGGTTCAAGAACTATGTAAGTGATTGTGTGTTGTGGTATGTGATCTGTTTTCAAATGGCTAAAGTCAGCTGTGAAAGAAGGGGTAAACCTTTATAGCTATTTTCCTTTAATATACTTGAATGCAATTGTAAATGTGCAAACCTCAGGTGTTTGAGAGAAGCTCTTTCATTAGAGAAAATCCTATTAAATATACCCCTCTTTTTTCCCTTCATTACTTTTCAGTGTTCTTTTCTATGCCAAGGGGGATAGCCTGTATCTTTTATGGAAAAACAGTGCTGCAACTGATAGTAAAGGGAAAACTGGATGTCACTAAAGAAGGTAGATGAGGTAAATAGGTCTGGAATAAAAAAATGCATGTGTTGGGTATTGCTCTAGTGCTTTCACCAACTACTCTCCTCTCCCGCCTGAACCCAGGGAAGCCAATGATGTCCATACTTGCTTAATTATAAAGCTTCATTATTTCCTCTACCTCAAAGTCTGCTTTTTGTTCTTATAAGGGTTTGGCATGATAATTTTTTTGTAAATGCCAAGAACAATGCCAATTAGCCTGTGGGTAATGGTGATCAGTTGTAGGAGAAAGAATTCTATCAGTTTGTACACCTCCTTCTTTGCCTTGTGCAGATCAGTGCTGAGTTGCCCAATGCTGACATCCTGATAAGTAATAATCTACCAAACTACCTGTAACTGACCAAAAGGATAACATCCAACTATCTTGCAAAATATGAATGATGTAAGCATGCTTATATATAGCCCACATTTTGCAGCCTAGAGACATACAGTATTTATAATCAAGCTGTTTTCTGCCCTTTTCAGTACTGGCTGGCATTTTCTGAATGGAAAGTTTAAAATGCATGCTCTTCCAAGCAGGACAACCACAAAGCAGTTTATTTCTGCAGCAAGTATTTTTGGAAATAGGGCCCTTCCCTTTCACATTCCTTGTGCTAATGTTCTTTAAACACCAGTTTAAACGCACATTGCCTCTGGCTCTTTCTCTTAATTGAACTTCCAGCATTTCTAGACAATGTCCTAGTCTTTGCTTACTGTGTGCCACACATTCTTGTATCAGACATTTGTACCCTTACTGGAACAATCTACTTGCTCCAGAATTATCTGGCAGTCCTGCCTCAGTCTATTTATTCCATCACATGATTGTTTTAGTGTTGTTTGAAGCACTATTTTGGAGCCAGACATAATCATATTATACAGTTCTTCACCTTATTAACTGACAGAGAACTGTTCCCCATTAGACAATTGATCCTGGGCAGATGAAGCCATTAAAAACAGTACTAATTAGCTGAAGAGTGGAGACAGTAATACAGGCTGCATCACATCCTTTCATGCTTAGGGAAGTTCATGTTCCAGACAAATAATAATTGATATGTAGTCTTCCTTAATTGTGGTTGTTAACAGCCAGTATTATAATGACAGGCTGACAATCTCTGTCTAGCCTATTGTATGTTTATTTCTGAATCCAAGAACCACTGAATAACGTTTTTGGTTTAACTCGAACTTCATAGAATATACTTTAAATGTCAATGTAATGAGAGTTGGGCAGATAACCCTAACTTATGAGTTATTGCTTACATATCTCCAGGTGTCAGCTGTTTGTCTTGGAAGACTGGATGTCCATAATTACATGAAATTATGGCATGATACATTAGAATAAAATAAACAGATGGTTTGAATGGGAATCAAAAAAAATACTGCATTAGATCCACAACCAGGAAAGCTAAGCATCTAACTAAATTTTAGTGCATTAACTGTAGCTTAGAGAGTAAGAAAATCATATAGTCTTTAAACAAACATGTGTGCACATGTATGCATATGCAATGCATTTAATGCAGGATGATGGTGGCACTCACCATAATTTCGTTTGTAAAAACATGTCAACTATTATCCTCTATCTTCATTTATCATATTTCTTCCTGAGATAGAAAAAATAAATTCAAGGTGATTTTTTTTCTTTCAGGTACTCTGACCAAATACTCAGCTCTCCTACAATTCAACAAGCTAGAAAAAAAAAAATCACAGTAAAAGCAGAAAAATTAATTTCGGGAAAAAAATTAACATCCTAAACAGTACATATTAAACATCTTCAAATTATTTGATAAAATTGTTCTTGATATTAAAGAGTTTCAGGCATTTTAAAGCTGTTTTGAGCTTCAGAATTATTTTATCACTTTCCGCCTGTTTTTTAAAAAGAAAATGAACTGACAAAACCCAACCCAAACCCAAAAAATATCAAAACCTGCAACCCTAGTCCAAGGCAATTAAATGTAATCAAATTAATATGTGAGAGAGATTACAAGATGAAAAATATTGAAACTATAAATGTTCCAGCTCTCAAAATAGATAACTAAATATATTTTTCCCCTTACCATTTCCTTTGTTGTCCATCTACTTTACTGCTCTTCTGTTATCAAAACTTCCTAGATATTTGGGTTTGAAGGGAGAAGTCTGTGGTTTCAGAATAGTGCGCTGAGTTAGTTGATTTGGATTTTATTGCTGACTGTGAAATCTTGCATAGGTCACTGACAGCCAAATCCTCCTTGCTTTATTTATTTGGGTAGTCAGTCCCATTAAAACCCCTTGATGAAATTCTGGCCACACTGAACTCAGTGGCAAGACTCCAGTTAATTTCAAGTGAACAAGGTTTTTTCTGATAGGATTCTAGACTGCTATATATTAGGCAGTGCTCCTGCCCATGAGTGGGGGTTGAAACTAAATCATCTTTAAGTTCCCTTCCAACCCAAATTATTCTATGATTCAGTGATATATCTAAACAAGCAGATAAACATAATCCCATCTTACTCCTCAAGATGAGGTTTATCATTTACATTGCCAGTATTCACACGCAAGGAAAGTGACAGTTTCAACACAGGCTACAGATTTCAAGAAGGGAAAGAGCCTGACACTTATTAGCCTCTTGACATGTCCTAGGCTCTCCTTCTTGCAGTCTCGATGGTTCAGGAGGGTACAAACTTTGTTGTACAGACAACAGATGTTTGGATTTTAGCTCTTCTACAGTAATGTGAGTTTCTTACCTCTTGAGAGGACTCAGCACTTTGATGAAAACCCTAACAGTTTCCTTTTTTTTTTTTTTCCCCAGTCTTATTCAAATTGTTTATCAACTTTCTGGATATGGGGGTAGAATGCCCCCTTGGCAAGTTTTATGATGATATGAAATGGGGGGAGTGGCTGATCCACCTGAAGCCTGTGCTGACATCCAGCAGGACCTTGACAGGCTGGAGAACTGAGCAGAGAAACCTAATGAGGTTCAACGAGGGCAGGTGTTTGGTACTGCACCAGGAGAGGAATAACCCCAAGTACCAGCACAGGCTGGGGGCTGACCTGCTGGAGAGCAGCTCTGTGGAGAAGGACCTGGGGGTCTTGGATGACAAGGTGACCATGAGCTGGCAGTGTGTCCTTGTGGCCAGGAGGGCCAATGGTATCCTGGGGTGCCTCAGGAAGAGTGTGGCCAGCAGGTCAGGGGAGGTGATCCTTCCCCTCTGCTCGGCCCTGGTGAGGCCACATCTGGAGTGCTGTGGCCATTTCTGGGCTCCTCAGTACAGGGAAGACAAGCAGCTACTGGAGAGGGTCTGGCAGAGGCCACAAGGGTGATGAGGGGTCTGGAGCTTCTCTCTCATGAGGAAAGACTGTGGGAGCTGGGCCTGTTTAGTCTGGAGAAGAGAAGACTGAGAGTGGATCTCACAATTGCAGATAAATATCCCCAGGGCAGGTGCCAAAAGATGGTGCCAGATTCTTTTAAATGGTACCCAGAGACAGAACAAGGAGCAATGCCCATAAACTAAACTACAAGTAGTTTCACCTCAACTCGAGGATGAACTTCTTTACATTGTGGGTGGCAGAGCACTGTAACAGGCCACCCAGGGAGGTTGTGGAATCTCCTTCTCTGGAGACATTCAAAACCCACCTGGCTTTGTTCCTGTGTAACAGGTGCTCCAAGTGACCCTGCCTTGGCAGGAAGGTTGAACTAGATGATCTCCAGAGGTCCCTTCCAACCCTAAGAATTTTGTGATTGTGATTTTTTACCTATTACTTTTTTTTCCTGCTGTTTTTCACATAACTATACTCTTTAATTCAGGAAGAGTTTGGTGTGGGTCAAAAAAGGTCCTTTAATTCAACAATTGCCATGATTTTGCCTCAAGTGTACAAATCCCATTGAAGTCACTGGTGTGGCTGTGATTTCAGTGGGTTTTGGATTAGGTTCATATCAACTTAAGGTGCTGTTGGCAGAAATATCTCAGCAGTAAACAGGGAAAGAGAATAACTTGTGGTACTCTCCTACACTGTATGTTCAAATTAGGGAATAGTTCTGACTATTGACTAAATAGGGAGTATGATGTCAAATATAATAATTCAAAAACCCTACTGAACTAATGAGTGAAGTTGTATAAGACATGAAGTGCCTTTTTACAAAAAGGACTGGAGAAGGATGCGAAGCAAGAGAAGATGGTTACTGAAGCAAAGGCAGAAGAGCAGTGTACCTGACATTGAACAGTTACCTGAGTTCATATTCACTTATTAGGAACTCCTGCTATGGTTTTGCAATAGCCAAATCTTAAAAGGCTTATTTATAAATTATTAAAACCCAGGAAGAATATTTGAAAACACCATTGAGTAAGGTTGGTAACATATAAATATTTTTATACTTGTATCTACACCTATGTTCACACAAATGAGAGCAAAAATAGATGCACAATTTACTGTGAAATATTAATAGTAATCTTAAAATATCTGCAAAGGCTTTGGTAGATTTTACCAATCAGATGCTGGAAGTTATGGTAGCATCATCAAGGTCACAGAAACAACACTGGCTTGTACCTCTAAAAATTGACATATTAGCAGAACTTGACCAATCGAAGAAGGCTCTGGTATTTTTTAATACATATTCACTGTCTTTCCACCAACCTTTACAATTGCATTTCCTCTGATGGGAAGATCAGAAAGAAAAGGATGTGGAGAACTCTGAGTTTTTACAACTTAAAAAAATTAGAGGGGTAATGACTCAATATAATTAAAATGTTTTCCCAGTGAAAATCGTCACAAAAGCCTCAGAATTCTGTCAGATATATGGTCTCACTGTCTGTGTCAAACTTCTAGGTTTAGTTATTACTTTAGAGGAACTCATGGATTTGACTTTCCCTCATGATTTTCTCACATGTGGTTGTGTTGTCTTCTTTTCCTCTTTCACCATCTTAAGCTTTTCATTGTATAATAGTCTCCTTTCTGACCCAGATCAACTGAAATGAATGAACAAAGACAGTTCTGGAAAAAAAAGAGTAATTTATTAAAAATTGTGGTCACTGGATATAGGCCTTTCGCTCTCCCTGTGCTAGTGGTGTTGATGGTGTTTTCAAGCTGTCTATCAAACTGGTTTAAATCTTTTAACATGCTATTTCTCACTCTCAGTCCCCCACTATTTCTCCTAGTTGTCATTCAAATTGTTCCACTAAGAGAACAAATAAATGCATGCCATGAAAACTAGCAAGATGATATAATGAATGAGTTACAATAAATGCCTCCAGCATAAAACAATTATGTACCTGCTATTGTCAAAAACATTCAACATTCCCTTTGTTGAAAAGGAAACAGCTATAAATTATTCACTGGGGCACAGTAACTCTTTTCTTTTTTTCTTTCTTTTTTTTTGGTTGCTTCCAATTAAATCTTCCCTGAACATCCCTAGGTATTTAGCTGAGGGTAGAAATTTACATGCAGAGAATTTTAGCTGTTTCTTGGGATTGTCAAACCGAGTGTCCAAATTAAAAATAGTAATAATAATAATAATAATAATAATAATAATAATAGTAAAGACTACCATATTTTCCTGTGTATAACCAGAGCTTGGTTATGAAAAAAGTGTCGTTCCAGATCAGTATAGGTTATATTTGTCTAAGTGTAAATATAAGTGGTGTTTTAACCCAGAGCTTCTCTCTTTCCTCACCCCGAACTGCCCTCAAGTCTCATTTTCATTTCAGAATTTGCTTCTTCCTGTAATATGCGCCCCAACATCATGCTATCCTTATTTCCTTAAAGACACTTTTTGTGGTTTTTCAAAGGGTATGGATTTCCTGTGGATTTTCAAGACACAATGCTTTTCAAAAGACTTACTGAAGGTGCAGATTGTACAGTTCTGAAAACAAAAAAAAAGAGAAGTTTTTATATATACCATGTATGCACCACCCAAAGTAAGAAGCTTCCTGACAGACTGCCTTCATGCAGTGAGTGCCAGAGTAATGTCAAAATGCAAGGTTGGTGTTCTGTCTTCACTCAAGAAGCTGTGGGATGAGGTCTAAATGGGGTGCTTGTTCCATTTTATTTTCAAGCACGCAGAACATCTCAGCAGGGCATCTGAAGTAATTTAAAAAAATCCCAAAAAATATTAAATATTTTATTCAGGAATGAAAGTGTGCTCATTTTATTGTTAGCAGTATTTAATTTTATTCTAAAGGCGGTCCAAGCAAATGCTTATATTTTGCATGGCACTAAAATGTGCCACCAAGAAGGTCTCTGGATTTCCTATCCTGTTGAAAATCTCATCCTTGTTCTTTGTGCCTGTGCCTAATAACTTGTCCAGACAGTAACAGTGATGCCCAGCTGAATTTGAAGATTTTTAACTTTTTGGGTGTGAAGGGAATGTCTCCAAGGTGGGTCATGCAAGCTGTGGGTGCCCTGGTTGCCTCTCCAAGCTGAAGGATGTTTGCCTACCAGGTCTGGTGTATGCAACAGTGGATTTGAGAGTTCAGCTGCAATAGTTAGACTGGACTGTCTGTGGTATCCCAAGGCTTAAATGAGGAATGGCCTAGGTTAAATGCATCTGGAATGCAGGAGCCACACCATTTAGCTAAGAGCACTGTAGCTGCAGACAAAAACTGTAATTACTTCCCATCAGAGCACAGTGTTCAGTCATGCTCTTCTGGTTCACAATCAGTATCTGAAGATGATGTAAGAGGCAGTGGTCATGGAAGAGAAAAGCCAGTGTGAGAGACCCCGCAGCTATTATGAGGCAAGAATCTAAAATCCAAGAAGGAGAAACACAAAAATGGTGATTTTTTTTTCCTATGGTTTTATGAAAATTACACCTTCTCTATTTTTTTGGAAATAGGTTGTTTATTTGCTATATGTTGGTTAGACATATGCTGGTTTGTAGTGAATCAGCATCACTAAGGTCTCACTAAAAGGAAATATTGTCCTTTAAATTACCAAAATCCATCTGACATTATTCAGAGACACGTGATCTCAGCCTGGCCCATCAGACACTTCTCATTTGAGTCTCTTTGTAATCCTCTTCTATTGTGTGTGAAACAGATGAAGTAAGAAGAGTACAATCAGTTTAGCAAGGATATTATATGAGGTGGTTGCTTGTGGTGCCAGGAGACTATTTTCAATGGCCCAGGAGGTCCTTCCCAGTTCTCAGTCCCCGTAATTAAAGTAGCTCTAAGATCAGTGAAATTTGGTGATACGGTCAGCCCAGGTGCTGTTCTTCATTAGGCACTGCTCACTGCCTGCACTAGAAATGTCCTTTACAAGTTCACTCAGAGGCAGTGCTAGAACCAGAGCTATAGAATTGTTTTTGGATTAAAAGGTAGTAGATCCTATATCAATATCCCCATCCAATCCACCAGAACCTCAATCATAAAATTAAATGGCATTAAGTGAGCAAAGAACAGAAAGGTCTGCTGTGTCTGTTTCATTGCTATTCACTTAAAGATAGTAAAAAAAGGAATAAGTGCTCAATACATTTACTATGGGTTGGTTTTTTTTCTGGTTTCCTAACAATACTTAATAATTTAAGGATTTTTGTCCATTAAAAAGTGCACCTTAACAAGGAATATTTTGTTTAAGGAGATTTGTAACCAAAGCAAAGGAAATGAAAAGTTAAATTGAAAATCAGCCTTCTCATTCTTTTGCAAATGATGTCTATGTCCCCTTGTGAAATTATCCTGAAAAATAAAAATGTTAGGAAACAGGAAAATATATTGTTGATGTTTTCAATTCTCCCCACCCTGTTCAAGCGTATTTGACTTCACAGTTAACATCTGAGTGTTTAACCTCACATATTTCAGCAAATAAATTATTACGTGAAAATGATTGGTTTAGTCCTACTCACTGATACTTCTAGCCACCAAAATACAGAGTAACAATTACAGTAATTAAAAAATTTGTAATAAATAATTTGAATGCTATTATGTGTGTGCATAATTTTCGATGAATATTAAAATAGATGTTTTTTAGGAAAACCACAAGGTATTTGAAAGCTCAAGTAGCTTAATGCCTTGTGCTAAAAACAAAATACATTTTGGACTTCCATTTTTAAACCCTTATTTATCAATTTATCAGAAAATGAATATGAAGCAAACAAACAGATATATTTCATATGAACCTAGACTAAAGTACAGCTTTAAAAAAAATCAGCATTTTCAGAAATTAAGTGCTGCTAGACTTTTATTTGCTGGAGCCAATATTCAGTGTTTTAAAAGGTAGATACTTTAAGCAGTAAGTGGATTAATCAAATTTACTTTCTAAGATACTTCTCAGATTGCTCCTTAGTTGTGCACAACCTAACAAGAAAAGAAAAATTAGAACAGGGGTAGGTTTCCTCAGATATTGGGTAGGGTTGAGCTGAATATTTTGTGTATGCAAGACAGCTCTGGCAGCTGTACATGTATTAATTCAAAAGCTGGTGCCCTATTTAGTCATGTGTTGGCTCCTTGGCCCTTGGCTTCTTTATTTCTTCATAAGGATGCCTACATGTGAGTTTTGTAACCATTAAATGTAATTAATAGCAGAACATTGCTAGAAAGTCAGACATAATTGATTTCTTATTTTTTCTGTGCTAAAGATCAAGGGGCTATATCCTTCTTCCGCCATTATGCATGCAGAGCTATAGGAGAATGGACCCTCTGGGACAAGTCTAATATCCGGTACACTGCTGTCTACCAGAGCCTTATTATAAAAAGCTTTCTACTCTAGCCAAGCTGTGAAAAAGCTCATGCTGTAGTGGCTGCAAAATGAGCAACTTTGATTATGCAGTCCCCATCAAGAGTAAGGTTATAAGTTAGCAAATTGAATTCCTGAGAAGAACTATTCATCAAATAAATCTGAATACCGACTGTTTTCAAGGAGATTACAACCCATTTTGGGGCAGTAAGAAAAGATGATGTGTTTGATGGAGAGTTTGCTCTTGACTGTATCTTTTACTTGTAAAAATTAGAGCTAAGTGAATTTTTTCATGAATATTAAATCAAATGAATTTCAGAAGTACCACAAGTATTTGGGAGCTCAAATGAGTGAACAGTTTCTGTCATAAACACAAGAGATATTATTTTAACACATTTAAACAAGCAAAAATTAAATTCTTCATTTTTAAAACATCAGAAAAAAACATATTTCTTTTCTTCATAAAAATTAACTTTTTTGACTTTAGCTTTGAGCTGAAAGTAAATAAAAAGTCATGTGCCTTATTTTAGGGGACTCCAAGGTACAGAAGAAATTCTGCTGTAATCAGTATGTTTATGAGATCCTATTTCAAAATGTTGATTGAAGAAAATACTAGTATATTCTAAATGCTGTATTAAATATCACATTATTATGACATTGATACATCTTGATCTTTTCATAATAGTTAATATAATTTTTTAAATCTGCCTGTAATTGAAGAGAAGCCACTCTTCCTTCTGCACTAACTGAAGAGCTTTCCTAAATGACGGAAGAGGTCAAATTCTTGCTTTCACAAGGAGAGCAGTTTTATGTAAGATGACATAAACCTCCTGTTTTCAGGGTTTTTATTTTATATAGATCCTGTCTGTACTGAAACACGTGAGCCATTTTCTGAAACAAGTGTGACAATGCCTTATTGTGACCACCAGACCCTATATGAAGAGTTCATTGGTAGGACTTGAATTGTTAAAGTAATGGTTAGAATCTAAAAGGATGTAGATGCTACAACACAGAGAATTACAGCACCTCTATGTTAGCCTTGTTCTATTACATATTGCCCTTTGCAAATTGTGTGGAAGGTTAAGTGATGTAGCAGGCAATGTGTTGAGAAAAACCACCAAATTGCAAGCAAGCCAAAGGAGGAGACATCTAAACTTAGTTTGCAGGAAAACACTGAGGATTTTTTTCTCTGTAGGTCTTCCTTTTTTTCCTGAGCACTGGTTTCCAGTTCTCTCTGGGATAAGTGGCTGTCATTCCTCAGCATTTCCTAAAGACTAGACTGTGCCTTTCTCTATTCAATGCATGTGCTTCTGTGAATTCCATTCCACGGGACAAGTACCAGGAAAAGCCTCTTCGGAGGCTTCACCCACTATTAGAGGTCTTCAGAAACTCACAAAATTCCATTTTCAAAGGCATATATTTTACCACTTTGCCAACGAGGCCAATTGCCCTAGTGTTTTGGAAACAACTATCTAACCTATATTTATTAATGATCAGTTTGTGTTCTGGTTTTTTTTTTTTTTTTTTTTTCTGTTGAGGATAACAGTCTTCAGCTTTGTTTGATGTTTACTGCCATTGCATATTCATAGACAGAAATCATATTTCCCCTCACTCCTTATTCTGGTGGGCCAAACAGGTCAAGTTTCTTTAATTTTTCCCATATAAGAAAGAGTAGTACTGACCACTGTAGTGCATTTTCAGTGTTCCTTTTTCAGTTGTAATTGACCTTTTTAAACAGCAATGTCCTAAATGGTAATCAGGATTGTGGATGGGATGATTAAAAAAGGAGCTATAGAATGAGAAATACAAAACCTAGGAAGGGAGATTTTCCACATAGCTTTACTGCAATTTTATGATTGTCTTCTCTGGACAGACCTTTAAGCTCACACATCTGTGAGAGACATCTCCTGTCTGACCCTGAGGAAGGCTTTTTGCAAGCACTTTAGCCACTCTCTAAAAGTTCATTAAACTGTTAATTGAATCCAATTCACATTATACAAAGCCTCTGTTTTTACTTCTCTTTCAGTCAAATAGAACTCTAGCTTTTCCTGCTTCCAGATTCTAAATCGCCTAGTCACTGAAGCATCAGAGAGGAAACACGGAGGATGCAGTTTTTCCTTTTGTCCCATAGCCTCTGCTGGAAGGAGCACTAGCTTCAGATCCTAAAATCTTCTGACTACCAATGGAGAGGTAAGTGCAGAAAGAACATCAAGCAAAGCTATTCCTGAAGCAATTTAGCTCTTTCTTTATCGAATGGTTGAAATAATAGAGTACATTATGCAGAAGGGCCTTAATTGATATACAGAAGCATTAAATCTCAGTGCCACAACTCAGTCTCACCCTCCAATACAGGCTGATGTAGTTTATTTTTGTGTTACTTATGCAGTGAGCTTTCTGCCTTATCCTCTGGTATTGAAATATGACTTTGAGAACAAAAAGGTTTGAAAATAACTTTGGGAGTGAATTAAAAGGGATGAATCCAAATCTGTGGAAGTTTTATTCAGCAGCAAATAGCTTATGAACAAATTAATTGCCCTGCCTGCAATCACTTCATACTTTTTGGTAAAAATCTATGGTTTTTTTAAATGGAATTCCTTCCTAATATATTAACAGTGTGTTGGTGAATTTCTGTTTTCTTATTTACTTGCACAAAAAGAATGTCTGGTATGGAAAATTTTGTCATTTGATTTGGGAAGGCAGCCCATGACCCCAGGATAATTCTTCATATTTTTCTTTTGCCTCATTCTTTCATGAGAGAAAAGGAAAAAATACCACCTTACTATGTCTTGGATGATACTTCTTTCTTCATATATTACATGTAAGGATTATTTTCTGTTTTTCTGCTGTGTCTATGCAAGGATATTGAGCAAAGGCTATTCAAAATAATATAAAAAATGAATACTTAGATATTAGTATTGAATTAATCCTTGTTTGCGTAGTTTAGTGGGAGAATGAATGCTGAACATAGCTAGGTATTTTTCCTTTGCTTTGAAAACAAATACTTGCTTCAGTTTCAGCTAAAATAGGCATGAGGCAGAAAAACACTTTACAGGCATAAGAGAATTGTTTACAGGTTTAAGTCTTTTCAACACTGCAGTCCTAGCCATAGCATGCATGTCCTCTTGTTTTCAGAATTACAGTGTAGCATCAGGACAAGTTGAGAACTAAGATCACACTGTAGTGGTGTTTTTCTTCAAAAAAATAGATTTTTAAAGAAAACAAATGATAGCAGGGCCAAACCAATATGTATGGTCTTATGTTTCAGAACATTTCACACAAAAAGAGATAACAAACGCAGAGTTTCTGTATGAAACTTGCATGTTTGAACAGGTATGATGTGACAACAGATGAATGTTAGCCATCAGAGATGGTTTGGTAGGAAGGATCCAGATGGAGATGATGATGTTGAAAAACCAAGAAAATAAGATCTAACTTGTGTTCTCTTTCCCTTAAGTGGCTGCAGAGTTATGAGTTATGTATGGAGTATCAGTTTTGTCAGATTAAAATGCAGCTACATTACAAATATTTTGAGATAGATCTCATGGTCTCTCTTATAATGTGTCAAAATCTTCCCAGACATCATTTTCAGGATGAGAATTATAGACAATATGTGCATTGGCTAATACATTTACTGGCAGGGATACACTCTGCAGGAGTGAGTTGCATGCCTTCCTGATTGTCATTGTACAGTGTATAAGTATAATGATAAGTGAGAAACATTAAAAAAACCTCAACCAAACAAACCAAAAAGTGGTTTTTCATTTAACATATACATTCAACACTAAAATTACCTGCACTCTGAAAATAAACACGTACACTGTTGATTCAAGCTCTAATTTACATCCAGGTATCTCTGCTGCTGTTGAAAATGGTTTCCTGTTCTTACTAGAGGAAACATTTCTATACCAAAGAAAAGTTGTTTGTGTTAGAGAAAGCAAAAGACACTGTATTCCACTATGGATAATTAACAAAATGTTTATTTTTAAAAATTGATGGCTGTTTACAGATCTATTAACATTTCAAATGGCTCTTATTAAAACAAAAGTGCTAAATTATTTTATATATGCCATGAAACAGTTGTAATCTCTTATACAGGAAGATGTATTCATCTGCAGTTTGCTGGTATGCACATGAAGTTGACAGAACCAGAACAAAATAAAAACTGTGATTAAACCAAGGAAAAGTATTCATAAGAGACAATATTGCAATAACAATGCAGGAAATCTCAATGAGAAACTGTGTATAAATGAGAGATGACTTTATTTTAAAATTAAATGAAACTTGAAAAACACTGTGGTCCTCCCAGATCATTCTCTCATACTCACATATTCACAAACACCAAGATCCAGATCATCTGTCTAAAAGAAGACGGGAGATGAGACACCAGTTTGTGGGTTCTCCTCTTGATGTTTTTGGATTTTTCTTAGGTTGATAATCACACACTTTCCTTGGATGGAGCCTTTTGTTCCTTTAGAAAATAACCACAATAACTCTCTTCACCCTGTCCCACCTCTGTGAGTACCAGGATTTCATCATTGTCTTTCCTGTCTCCACCTGAATGCCGTGTGAAGCCCAGCCTAAATGTGTGATAGGATTTTAATGATCTGCTAATACCACATGCATCTCTGCCTGCTCATCGTATAGCTTTTTCCTGTCTTTATCTTGCTGGTGTTTCCACAGCTGTGTTTTCTCAGCCATTGTCCATTCATACTAATTTTAACATTTCTACTAAAATTCTCTACATAATTAAACTATAACTATAACACATTAACTGTGTCTCTCCTTTCTGATGTCTGAACTCCATGAATTCAAGTTCATGGAACTTGGATGCTAATTTAATTACTTTAGGCCTTTCGTGATTCTTACATCAATATTTAGAATCTAGAAGTAATAAATTACAGCAAAGTTTTCTTGCTTTTCTTGTTTCTCTTGCTAACCTTTAGGCTGCATTAATAACAGGATGCATGCCCACAGTCAAACTGCCATGAAACTGTTCTGCAAACCATAACTGTGTCCAGACAGGCAAGGTTAATTTCGTACAAACACATACAGAAGAAACTGGATGTTTTGTCAAGAACTCTTCCTATGTATTCTTCAGGGCAAAACCCCTTCTAGTGTATTTTTGGATGTATTGGGCTGTTTCTGGGACTGGTACTTTCATTTTTAGCATGGCTAGTGTGCTGTAAAGATATCTTAATGTACATGAGAAATGGAACTCTATTTCTATTCAAGAAAGTCCATTCAGAACAAGTACCATACCAAGTTCATGTCCATGTTTAGCCTGTCCTAACATAATGTATAGCACACAGGTGAAAAGAGGAAATACTAAGACTTCAAAGAATCTTCCATCTGTTCTAAATTCTTTGACAAAGCCGGAAACCACAGTAATTGCTCAGATTGTACAATCCAGTACCAGAAGACTGTCACTAGCCTTGAATTCCCAGAATATAAACAGTCTTTCAGACTTGTGACTTTTTTTAAGATAAAAAGATAAAAAGCATGGATTTCTTTGTATATATAGATGTATTTGGAACCAACAGTAATGCTTGAATTGAGGTCCTTTTCTTTTGAAAGAGGCTTTTTGCCTGTCCAATTTACTTTTCCTTTCTCAATACACCACTACCAAATGGACTGATTTTCTGCAATGTACTGCAATGGCTCTTTCATCCCTTCCCCCACATACAAGAGAAACTGTGCTGCTGGTGCATGATGCATATTTTGGGACTTTATTTGATACCTGGAACACTGGAGGAATGAAATTTCATTGAAAGGATGAGAAATGTTGATAAGATTTTGTTACTTAAATCTATTTTGTTGATAAGATTGTTACTTAAAGAACTGTAAGGGCACAGGCTAATCACCTGTTCAATTCTGTAAATCTAAATAAGTAAAAGAAAATTTAAAAAAATAGTCCAAACATTCCACTACCGTTTCAGAAAATCCTTCATGTACATTTTGGGTCTAAAGGTTCAAGCCAAACAAGCATTTTTTTTCTTTTCCACTGCATATGCTCAATTCAACCATCAAGCAAATGACCAAGTCTATCACAGCATAGGTATCACATGCATTCACACATATATTATTTTCATATAATGCATTACTAATAAGTGCTTGTTACTCTGCCTATTTAGTGTGTATATGTTGCATAAATGTAGTCTGTAAATATTCACATTCAATTTAATCAGTACAAATCTGAGCTGCAAATTCCGGATCTAAATAAATAATTATTAAATTGGAAGCAAATTAGTATTTGACAAGAGATAAACAGATTTGATGTTTTTATGTTGTCATGCCATTTAAGTGGTTTTATATGTTAATTGAATACCAAAGTTTTTTTATTTACTGCTAAATTGATTGCTGTTACTCTATAGCTTGTCATGAAGCATCTCTTGGAGATCTTTGAAAAATAGTCAAGGATAATTTAAAATCAATTAGCTGAATAGGGAGTAATTATCCTTTTTCCTGTCTAGAAAATAAAGTTCTACAACCATGGAAATGCATCATGTTTTGTAACTACAATCTATTCTTAGAAATGGAATGCTAGTCACACAAGCAGGGAAAAAGAAATTTGATCAAGGATAATTTTTTAATATTAATTTATTGGATGACTCCTCTTAGATCTGATGTGAAAATTCAGATGATGAAATATAAACTTTGTCCAAACTGGTGCTGGCATCTGATCTGTAAAGATACGTTTTCCTTTAAGAGGGCACTATTTTCTTGCCATGCTCTCAAAGCCTGATGTTGTTTCTACAAGTGATGTCACCTAAAACAACTACCTTATCATAAGTTGCAAGCGGAAACTTTTTTGTGGTAACACCTGCTCTATAAGGTAGTGACAACTCAAAGTCTGCATTTTGGAGAAGGAGATATCTATAAGAAAAAAAAAACTTTTGTTTACAAATTTCTACAAGGAGTTTATTATTGCAAATTTTCTATTAATGCAGTTCTCTATAAAAATTTTCCAGAGTAAAATAAAATAGGTACATAATACAAATGGTAGAAATAGGTACATAATACAAAGGGTAGAAATAAACTCTGGTTTAAATATGCAGTGAGATTTCCTTTCTAGCTCTTCCTAAAAAAAAAAAAAGGGCAAAACCTCAAAAAACCCCACCAAAACAAAACAAAACGAAACAAAACAAAACAGAGCACAAGTTGAAGCAAATACAGTTACACACGTAATATAAAATACAATATCTTTTTCCTGGTCTGATCTTATAGTAAGAAACCTTGAGAAATCATTATTTCAGATTTCCAGGATTGTATATCAGTTCCAGCTCTAGGCTGGAAGTTCAGACTGTTAAAATGAATTGGTTTTAAGGCATCTCTGAACTGTAAAACATAGTTGTATTCATCCACTGAGCCACAGCAGGATGTGTGTGAAAAACACACGTGTGAAAATGTGTATTTAATGGAACCCACATATATAAATCTTTCAAATACAAATAGGAAGGAAAAAAACCCTCTTGTGTATATTCCTAAATTAAATCTCTATAAAATGGAATCGGACTGGGAGGATGTATCAGTAAGCTAGAGTGAAATGCATTACAGGAATGCTACAATTTCACTAGAAAGAGAAAGAATAAATTCTGGAAATTTAAATTCAAGGCAAATCTTAATAGAAATCTAAGCCTCAGAAGGACATAGCTAATGCACTCAGATAACCTTAACTCTGCCCATTAGCAATCCTTTTAAACAATCAGGCAATTATTTTCCTGTAATTGTTTTTGCACAGTCCAATTAGATGAAACCATTCCTGTTAGATTGTTTTCATTTTTATTTTCTCTTATAGTGTCACTACAGTGTGAAATTAATGTTTCCCATATCACTCCGCATCTTAAGTCTTGTTTACACATGGGAAAGTTTTGGAAAAAAAATAAAAATCTCTTTATTGATGACACCAATTCAACTGAAGAAATGCTGGCAGCACTGACAAAAGTGTTAGACAGCTCACTGACTGCCAGCATCATTTCAGTCCTGCCTTAGTTAGGCTTGCTCCCAGCTGGGAGACCTGGCACAGTGTTGAAAAGGGTGTTTATTGTCTAGATCAGAGCTTTCTACTCTGCTACATTTAATTGCTGCAAGATGTCCTTTTTAGATAGGTGTCTTCAAAGTTGTTGCCAGACTGGTGATAGACAGCGATGGGTCTGAGACAATTTGAATAGTTTGGGCAACACAGAGAAAAAACCTTAGCCTTCCCGAGTTTTTGAAAGTCTTGGGGATAGGTATACACTCTGAAATGGAACATGAAAATTTTCTGTCCTGCCTTTTCTTCTTGACATTACATTAACCTTTGAAGGAGTCCATTAAGATTTCATGTTAAAGGTGATGGCATATTTCCCATTCAGACTTTTATGTACATGAGGAATGCAAGGCTTACATTCAGTCAGGGTACAAAGTAATTTTGCTATTTCCTAGTAATCACCCCACAGAAATAACTATGCTATCTCCTGGAAGCAGTTCAGCTAAACCGTTCTCTGAGCTTCCTATTTTAACTTGTTTCCTATCCCCACTGCTTTCCTCAGCTCATCACCCAGGATTGGATTCTCCTAAACTTGCTTTGTCACTGGGCTCCTTCCTCTTTATTCTCCTTAATTCTTCCATCCACTCAAGTTCCCACCAGAAGTTCCTGTTGCCCTGCAAAAACCCCCAACTTCTACTTCCTACTAGTCCTTTTCTCTGTCCCAAAAGAGATGAGATGGAAAGGACAGCATGCTTTTAAGGAGCCATCCATATGTCATCCTTTCCATAAGGAAAGGATCCATCCTTTCCAATATGAACGATTCTGTAAGCATGGAAAACAGATGACCTGAAGCTTTTTTGATTTTTTTAGGATGCCATTAAAAATGCGCTTGCCTATTTTTCATTTCTATACTTGCATTTGTGTGTCATAGCTCCCTGGGTTGTTGACACAGCAACACGTTCCATAGCTATTAGATGAATGTCAGAACTTGCAGCACTCATCAGAAAGTTTTCATTCTGATTTTTGCAGTGAGTGTCCAAGTTTTCCAGTTTGTTGAGGTTTCCTAATTGCTGTCCTTTTTATGGTGTGGATCAGGTTTTAGCATCATTGACTCTGCCAAGAAATCTGTAATTCCACCATTTGCGTCCTATAGACTTTAATTGTCTGTTCTTACATTGAATGATGTAAGTTGGTATGTCGTAATAAAACTAACTATAAAAACTCTTTCAACTGTTTTAAAGTTCACTTTCCTAAACAAAAATAATAGATAGAACACTTTTATTTCCAGCAGCTAGAACTAACGAGTATAATTTACCAAAATTTTCCATGAATGATAGATGTAATTAAGTGGATTTGTGTTCTGCATACACACACTTTGACCATATTTGTCTCAGTTTTTCCTCATGGCCTGTATGATCTCAGCTCTCTTTCCTGATGTGAGCTTCCAGTTTTCTTCCATGTCTCAAATAGTCTATCACAGTAACCTCATCTCCCTGGAATGTTACTGCCTACACAAGAGAGAGAACTATGCCAAGTTGATTTTCAACATCTTGTGTTGATGGTCCACTTGTGCTGATTGGTCAGAGACAACAGATAACCCTTTAGTTCATACTGCTTTTTAAAAATTATTTTCTCATGCTGAGCTCTTTAAGTCTCCTCAAACACAGATACTGTTTTTCACAAGTATTGTATAAGCTTCACGACTAGGAAATTTCTAAACCCCTGTTAAGTCTAGCCAGTTGAAACCAGCCAATGATTTGAAAGAAAAACAAGTTGGGAAATTGACAGGCAGACAAACATCTGAATTGCTGGAGTCCTGGGAATGTAAGGGGATTCTCTGTACTCACCTTTCAGCACAGTTTGCCTTTCACTCTGTGTGTGAGATGGGAGGACGCAGGGTATGGTTCTACACCAGTTTAAACAAAGACAGCACCAAACAGAGTGATCCAATTGCTAACCATTTGTTCTTGCTATGACTTTGTGCCAGAACTTATGGTCTGGTATTGAAAAGACCTGATCCATCTGGGAAGCAATTTTTAGTATTAAAGAAAACAAGCAAACAAACACTCCCTCCAAAAAAAAAAAAAAAAAAAAATTAGTACACCTGTGGTCTGCTAATTTCATGGGCTTGTATGATAAGTCACGCCTTTGTGCTCATCAGAGTGAGGGATGTGTGTACACACACATACATGTGTGGATCTCATGGATAGGAATTCATCAACAGCTTTTTCTTTTGAGGGAGTGGAAAGGAAAAAAAAGAATGAGAGACAAACAAATCTTTTCTAAACTGACTCATCCTTATTTGCAGTCAACAAAAAGAAAACTGAAGCTCCTAGTCCGGAGGAAGGCCAGCATCCCACTTTGTAGGGCTATTCCAAAGCATGCATGAATGGAAGAAGAAAAAGTGAAATTTAGTGGGAAATGCAGAGTAGGGGTGGTGGAGGGGGAGAGGGAGAAGGAAGGAGGGGTTTGTAGTTGACACTTAGGTGAATCAAGAGGGTCCTGAATTTAATTCTTTATACAAGAATTGTTTTTTTCTTACATGTAGCAGACTTAGGCTGACAAGAGCTTCTGAGTGGTCCTTGAACTGCTGTAACATTCCTTAATCTTTATATATTTTATATGTTTGAAAAAATAAATACTATTTTAAAATGTAGTTTTTTACTGTTACTCAGGTGAACTGATTGCTTAAAAATAAATACGCACAGATAAGTTCTGTCTTTTGGTTTGAAAAATTTAGCCTGGTAAGTTACAATAGAAAAGCAACTGTCATTAGTGTTGTATAAAGAACAGTACTTGTTTCCAAACTTGAGATAAAACATACAGAAGGAAGCAAATCTCTTATCTGGTTAGCTATTTAAAAGCTCTGTGACACAGCGTGTTGTGCCCTAGCCATGTCCTTCCACAGGGTGTGATGACTGCACAGGATAGAAAATGCTCTAACGTGATATACGCTTCATCTTATGTTGGGTGGGGATTATTCATAACTGATCTGAGCTTTGTGAAAGCTGACTGTAGATGCTGTTTGATTGTGTAAAGAAGTTTGATATCTGACTCTTTTTGTCTTTCTAGCTCTTTTTTTTTTTTTTTAAATAGGTTGTTGTTTTTTTCATTTAAGACTTTATGCTTTCTCTTCCCCATGGAAACATTTCTGCTGATTTATTTCATGACTCAGGCTTTCTTTAGTAGTGACAATCAAAAGGGAAAAACAGAGGAGGTAATGGCAATCTTCCCTTAGCTGCCCCTGTTTCACCTTCTAACATGCTAAGATATATTTTAAGCTATTCTATTTTTTTTTTTTTTTTAACTGGAAAGAGTTTCTTTGTGCAAAGAGAATAAGCGCTAATTAATTGTGTCATAAATAAACAGACTATCTCCAGACTCTTGCTATTTAACAACCCTCCAGCACCCCTGCCCTCAAATCTAACAGCCTGCATAAAACCTGGGGAATTTAATTGATCTTTTGAAGAATTTATACATAATTTGAAAACACCTGCATCTTAAAAAGGTGTTCAGAAGTTCTTGAAGCATTTGGAATAATGTTTTCAGAATGTTTTCAGAATGTGTAGTGCTTAGCAGGTGCCAGCTGAAGCAAGTTCTACAGGTATTAGTCTGAACAGTGCTCACCTTGTATGTGCATTAAAGTAACTCGTTATAAGCCAAGGTACATGGACTGCATGCTGCTTAAATTGGACTTAAGGCCAAATGAATTGTACATATGCATAATATCCTAGGACTTTTTCTTCTAATCTTTGCTCCAACCAATGACTTGCAGATGTTTTATATGCTTCTATCATATTTGGAAGCCAAAAGTAACTGCTTTGTGTTGCTATAATTCCAAAGTCAGATGTTTCCTTTCCTTGCAACATTATTAAATCTAAAAAAGGGGAACATACAAAGAGTATGGCTGGAAGTTTTTTTATTGCAGTTGCTGAATATATAAAAAACACACTATGTGTATGTGTGTATAAATATGTAACTTAAGATAGTAGAAATACAGAGATTTTTACCCCAGTTTACTGGTTTAAATTTGGGCAAATGTACTAATTTTCAGAGATAAAATGAGTTATTATGTTCACAGAAGCAGAGTGTGGCTAAGGTTGGGATCTCTGAAGGTCATGGGGTCCAATCCCCCTGCTTAAGGCAGGGCCTCCTTTAGCTGGTTGCTCAGAACTATGTCCAGACCTTTTCTGAATATCTCCGAGGATGGTAACTCCATCACTTCAAACGTTTGTCATATTTTTGCAGAATTAGTGAATATAATTAACTGAAATTAAGAAAAAATGAGTGTCAAGAGCCTCAGGTGTTAATCTTAGCTCAGCCTCTTTGCTGCGTACCCTCTGCAAGTCCATTTATTTTCCATGCTTCTTCTGCTACTTTTTGAGGACTGACTGTGTTTAAATTGAAAACTACTTGGGAAAGGGCTGTGTCTCCCATATTTTAGCACAGTGGGCCTTATGATCTCAGTTCTTCAGCATAATTTGCAATACTAATTGTAGATATGCCCCTCTAACTGACACCTTAATGGGAATATTTAGAGTAAGGGCCAACAGCTTAATGTATAGAATTTGCCTAGTAGAGGGTAAGATCCTTCTTAGGAGCTTCCTTGAAACCACTGAATCTGATGTAGAAATGTAATAGGACTGCAAAAAACTCATACCATAGTGGTTCAAGGATCACTGCCTATTGCCAATTTTTCTTGGGGAGCATAGATCCAAAAACAGCCTGATTCACTATATACATTATATTTCCTGGGCTCTCTGAGTGCTTACAAACTGCAAAGTGAGGAAGGCCAAGTCTTGAACCCAGGAACAATTTCTAACCCCAAAATCAAGTGGTGCAGATGCAACTGTGGCTGTACTTCTCAGAATTAGCTCCCACTAGAATAAATTGACCATATTTGTACTACATACTGGGACGTTTTGCTGTGTCCATTGTGATACTTTCCTCACTCAGAGAAAAAATATTCTTTGAATTCAGAACATCTGCAGTAATATGAAGTTGTATTACCAGGATCAGGGTCAGATGAAACTGAGAGTACACAATGGGGCTCTGCCAGGGTACAAACCCTCTTATGGTACTATTGGAGGAAGTAGAAAAGAAATCTGGTCAAATCCCAACAGGTGATGGCTTTTAGGAGCAGCTCATCATGCGAATTATTCTTGCAAAGAAGGCAACCTTTCACCAGCTCTGATTAGATAGAAGTGTTCAAAGAATGCTGAAATGCTTAATTTCCTACTAAGGATATATTCATTAACCATGTATACAGTGCAAAACACAGGCTCCCCAGTTACTTTGATCTATCAGCATGAATGCCAGTCTCTTTTATCTCTTTACTAGAGTCCCTGAATTATTTGGTTACACCACCATCGTGCCATTCACCTTTTCGGTGCAGGAAGATTGTATGTTTTGCTGTGACATGATTTAGCTTTCACACGTGTACTTTTTCTCTTGCATCCAAATATTGTTCAGCATTGTTCATTCTACTGGGAGTGCTTCTAGTAACACAAAACAGATTCAACTTGCTACAGTATTAATCCTGCAGAAACTTTTAATATTTATTAAAGCTACATATCTAAGTGATAGAATGACACAGTACTGTGTGACAGTTTCTCAGATGTTTTTGAGACACAGGACCATTATAACTACAAGGAAATATATGACATTTAGTATTTCATATCATGTTTTCTTTAAAAAAATGCACCTATTATTAACAAGAAAGCAGCCTACTTGTTTTGCTGACACAAAGCTACTGACATATGAATGCCCTGACCATAAGAATTTGAAGCTTAAACTTGTGGGATATACAGAAATACATTAAAAAGGTATATGCACATGAATTTACTTAGGTCACATAACACCTTCCCATAATCTGAGGGTTACGTTACATAAGAGAAATTTATAATGAAGTGTTACAACATCCCGCCATGCCTCAGCTTCCTTTCCTGGAAAATGAAAAATGTGACATTTCATTTTTTTCAAAGTAATTTGAGATCTACAGATGAGAAAAGGTAGCTAAGGAATTGCTGTTCCCAGGAAGTTCAGGGGTAGTCCAACCTCTATCACAGAATATTACAATAAAGCAACTTACTCAGCATACTAGTCTATTTGCAGTCCTGATTGGGACTTGATTTTTTTGGTGCCTGTTATGCTTTTTGGGACCCTCACCAGTACAGTGTGACATCTATTGCAAGCCATGGTAAAAGGTTTGGGGGTTACTCTGCGAAAGGGCTCTTTTATGTTCTGAGCTAGGTTTTCACCAGTCTAATAAAGCTTTCAGTGGACTTTTATTGTCATTCGTGGCTTTATTAGTCTTTTATCTGACTGTTGCTTTGGCCTTTCCCTTGATTGACTGTGCCTATATCAGGAATGCTATGTCAGCTGAAATACTCTTCACTCTTTAATTGTAATGCTGCCTTTCAGGGAATAGAGTTTCCAGAGAACAAGTCAGCTGCTGTTACAGCTAAATTTAATGCTTTGCTATAAACAGCTCCATGACCAAATTGTCTCAGATTATGTAGGTTATTCTTGTGTCAAAATGCTTCACTTTTATTTGTTAATACAGGTATTATTATAATTGTCTCACCATGCTTTGTTTTCCAGAAGCATGGGGTTCTACTGGCCCATGGCTTGGAGGAAGCACGTTTACACATTTAGATAAGTAACATGGAGTTTGAAGGTGTCTAAAGTCAGAAATGTGGGTCTCATTGTTTCAGCACAATGTACACATTTTTCCTCACCATGGACTCCTAAACACCAGCATGGAAATCCCATCACCCGGGCAGAATGGCTGCTACCTTTTATGTATTTGGGACAGAGAACAGTGTCAGAGTTAATAAATTAGCAGTTTATTGCATAATTTATTTGGTGTTGGCTTACTAAACTTAAAATTATATAAATTTTATTTGAGAATTTATTGTTCAAATCTGTGTTATTCTTAATCTGAGGACTGTGTGGGATGTGCTTCATTCCACTTGATAGAATCAGCTGTTTAATCTGTTATAGTTGGCTGATGTTTATTTCTTCATCACCGCTTTTAACAGGTGCTGAGGCCTCTGCCAGGACTCTCTCCATCAGCAGTTCTTGCTCTTCCTCCCCTCTCCTACTGGCTTCAGGCTCCAAGTCCAAGTCCATCTGTGAGAGGACAGCTCCTACTGCTGCTCTACTCAGGGTATAAATCTTTGCTTCCATCCTTTCCAGCAGACCAGCAAGTTCAGAGTTCAATGGTGGGGAAGCCTATGGGCTCTTCCAGGCTTCCCCCCTGAGACCCATGATGAGCTGACATGGATGCCTTTTTCTCCCTTGTCTTGGAAGAAGTTGATTTTGGCACTGGTGGTGTCAAATGTTGAAATGATAGAAAAATAGAAGATAATTTTGATTCTATGGGTACACAATGTATTATTGGGATGGAGGTACTGGGTGACCTTTGTTAGTATATTTTTATGAGATTCCTGAGTAGATTCAGTTAATGAGATAAATTATATTATTTTAGCTGTTCTTTGCAGAAATCTAGACCAAAACTGCTTTTGTATTGGACATTTTAGGAACAGTTCTTGTCTTACATGACCTAACACTCCCTGATTTATGCTGCAGTGTGAGTGATGGAAGACCCTGAAGCAGGACTTTCCTTTACTAACATGATGGAAATGATCATTATCCCATGATCTCAGGGACATCTCCGAAAGAGACATGAAGTCCTTAATTCTGAGCTTCATGCCTGCATTTTTTCTGTGACAGAGAAATACCTAGGTCTGGGATTCACATACCAAAAGAATTGATGAGGCAGGGAAGCCAGTGGGAAACAGCAAAGTCAAGGAATGATTTGAAACACCTCTTTGAGATGATTTGCTTTTGCCAAATGTGTATTTAAGTGCACATAACATATGAGTGCACATGGTTGTATGTTCTTATTTCTACATTTACAGTATTGTTTTTTAACAGCATTTGATAGCTTTTTCTGTGACTTTGTCTGTTCACTGTTTGAATTAATGTAAATTTTGAGTGCTCTTTGCTTGCCAACATATCTAGGGCCAGCTGGATGGCTTTCACCTCTGAAACGAACTCGTGGATGGTACCAACTGCTTTTGTGTGGAAAAACTACTTCGTTTGTATTTATTTTTTTAATTTTGTGGGTTTTTTATCTATTATTTTGAGCTCATCACTTGGCACTGTCATCTGATCTCCCTCAGTTCTTTTATTGAAATGACACATTAAATAAAATGCATTTACATGGCAGCAGCAGGCACAAAGCAGCCCTCAAGGGGCTTATCAAGACAGGTTCAAAAAGCATGTGGACGTGGCATTTGGGGATATGGTTTAGTGGTGAACACAATGGTGCAGGGTTAATTGTTGAACTCAAAGATCTTGGGGGTTTTTCCCAACCTGAGCGGTTCTGTGATTTTGTGATATACCATGACCATATGCATTACATGCTGATAGAAGCTCAGGTTGTTCTTGGAAGGTGCCACCTCCTGAGACTGTGGGCAGCCTCAGCTCATGCTCAGCTCAGCTGGCTACAAAGCAAGGCTGCACGGTGGTCCCAGACCCAGCAACTGGAGCTGATGTGTGGCCTGGGTGCCTGTGAGGAATGGTGCTTTACCTGGGGGGTGGGAAGCTGCAGAGGGAATTGCCTTAGAGCTGAGCTGTTTTTCAGACCTTGTTTCCTTTTTCTCCACCGAGCTTGTGCAATCCTTGCTTTAAAGCCCTTAAAGCGAGGGATTACTCTGGAAATGCCAAAACAGGATGACATGCAGTGGCATTTGCAGACAGTGTAAGAGAAGACAATGAAATGTGTATATTCTTTGTTCATGAGAGTCTGATATTTTCTTTCAATATATTCAAATTGCAATCGTTGAGAAAAATTCAGACCCAGGCTGCTAACTTGGTGACATTATTAACATGTGGATTTGGCCCAGCCATGTCAGTGTGATGAGATAATATGGGCAAAAACCTGAAGCAAGGGAGAGTACTGTGATCAGTTCATCAGTTTCCTATCAGTTGTGTTAAACAATACCAGTTGTTAGATTCTGCCCAACCCCACGCTCATTCCTGCAATATTTACATTGTCAATTTGTCCACAATGCTGGTGCACTAGAGCAGAACTCCCAGACTTAGTGGTTACTGGATACCAAAATTATGTTTGGGGTTTTTTTTAATCTGGCACTTAAAAGGCAATGCTTTCCCACAGAAAAGCAAGAGCATTTTAGTAAACAAGCACCCTAAAATAAATGTTGTGCTAAAACATAGAGAGAGGGGGCGGGGGAGAGAGATGCTAACCAAATTTTTCTTTTAAAGGTAATTCTTTCTTACCTTGGGGAACAAGGCAGATCTAACAGGTGGAAGGTTATTAAAATCATAAGAAAGATGAGCATGGCAAAAAATTTGTCCTGCAATATTGCACAGGATAATCAGAAAAATAGTATAGGTCAAATTCTTACATTGTTTGACCTCAGGAATTAAGGCAGGTGCAAACAGAAGTAGTGCTAAGATTTCAATATTTAGCTCTGTTTGGTATAGGTCACTTTTTCATTTAGCACAAACTATACTTTACTCAAAATTTGTGTGATTAATGCATTGATTTAGCTTCCCAATGTGCATTGCTGCTAGGCAGATTCAGATATTATTTATTTTTATTAGTTTATAATATGTCAATTTTTCTTGCTTATCTGTCAGCTCCCACAAAAATACATAAATCAAAAATATAGCAATGTGGACACTAACAAGGCATAATTATTGTAGGGTCTGTCCCCTTTTAAAGAAAAATACAATTACCTACCAATATGTTGCTGGGATTAGGTCAGAATTTGCATAATACTGACTCATATTTTCTTAACAATTTTAACATCAGACAATAGGTTTTGCAAATCTATATGCCTTTCCTGTTTTTCAGTTTTATTTTTCAGGCTAAAATAATAAGAAGCTCAGTCAAAACAAGATAATTATTGCAGTCTATCCCCACAGAAAACTTTAATTACTCCATGGCATGTTTCTAGGATTAGGTCAGATTTTTATAAGGCTGATTTTTTTTTTTAAATAACAATAGGCAATTAAGTCTGCCAAACTATAATTTATTACAGTTAAATTTATTCATTTTTCCACTGATAAATATTTAATAGAAAATAACTCAATCACTGCAGGAGATTAAAGAAGATTTGTACCTCAATATAATCTTAGAAAAACAGCACACAGTTTTCTGTTCTTGGCTGTAATACCAAACATCATCAAGTTAAATGACAAGATGAAAATAGTTGAAAATTTTTAACTTCAGTGAAATAATAGCTGTTAATGTATAGGATTATAAAACCCCCAGTAGCAGACTATGTAACAAATAGATCCCTCCTGAAATACTGAAAACTATGGTTGGGATCTAGGGTTAAATAACCGTGATATATTTATAGAGGGCAAGGGATCACCATAAAATAAAGCAGCAAATAGTAAAGAAGTCAATGTAAAAGAGAGGCCGGGGATTTAAGGTATAGACATCATAAATTTTCATCGATATAAACAGTCCATGTACCTCAGGACCTGAGTTTTAGCTATAATTTCAGGTCTGACCTATAGGCTTGTGGTGTTCACAGTGCATGCACGATCAAGATGCCATCTGAGGAGGTGAAAAAAATGTTTCAGATCTGTGTGATTTACTCATTTAATCATCCCCAAATCCACCCCAAACACAACAATACTGTGTCGAATATCAGTACTTGAGAAGATTTTATTGTCCCACTAAATTACATTTAATTCTTACTATAACATCTCATATAAACAAGTATAGTGAATGATTTCCTCCCCAGTGTGTTCTTCGGGAGACAGAAAAAGACTGTTATATGGAATGCATAGATCTGGAAAAGGTCACCTTTTCTCTATCCCTCAGATCTCCAGACTGCGCACAGATACTTTCAGTAGCAATGGATGGTTTTCTTTTTCTGCTTTAAGGTGATATTTTCTTGTTTAAAATAACAATTATGAAACTACCACAAAGAACCATTTGAGGCTTTTAGCTTTTTACTAATTGCTCTGAAAGAGAATTCTAAATGATTTCCAAATGACTTAAATGATTTGGCTAAAGAGCATCTTATTACAAATGGGCTGAGTTGAAAACATTGTGTCAGCACTAAATGAGGCTTTTTTTCCCCCCTGCCTTTCTCTAATGGGCAGATCAGAACGTGTAAAGCACCCTTCCTGCAATGACTTTTAAATGGGCTTTGGATCAAGCCTTTATTAAGACAACGTTTTCTTTTTAATGTAATTTACCACACTGTGATATTTGCCATTACTGCACTCCTTGCAGTATTCCCTATCCTTCGAATCTGAAATCCTCCAAACAATGTGGGCAAACTTAACACCAGTTTGCAATAAATACCCGTCCGGCTTAGAGCAGATGACTTCAAGCCTGTCAGTAGCCCTGCTTTGGTACTGATGACAGCTTGCCGAAGAATTTCTGACTCGGGGACTGGTCCAGTAACCCTTAAGCATGAGAGAAATCCTTACACGCGTGAATAATCACATTAGCTTCATCAAAACCACTTGCATAAATTACGCAACTTGAGTAATAGCCTGCAAGGCGCAACCCAATGCCAACCCACCATTTACCCTCCCAAAGTTCACTCTGTTATGCCAACATTTTTGAGATTCTGCGATGCTATTGAAGAGACCTTTGTCCCGTGTCTGTGCTAACGACGT
The DNA here is from genome assembly GCA_026261815.1 of Monarcha castaneiventris obscurior. Lineage (NCBI taxonomy): Eukaryota > Metazoa > Chordata > Aves > Passeriformes > Monarchidae > Monarcha > Monarcha castaneiventris. The sequence continues at coordinate 18,744,082 of JAMPIT010000379.1, read as the reverse complement.
ACGCGAGTGTGTAAAACAAGACTGTTTGATGCAAGTACTGTTTTTCAAATACTAAAATATCAGCAAGAGATGCCAAACAGCTTTGTGGCTGAAGCGCAGAGCTTTTATTGGGAGCCACTAGGTTGCACTGTTGTATAGAGAACCAGCTCTCTCGAGCCGTGATGCAGACGGGCAGTCTCATGCTGTGCAGAAGCTTGTAAATACTGTTTTACAGTTTTCACTAACAACAGAAGTATATGAGATCAAGAGAGGAAGACCGGCACTTGGAAATCTTTGCTTTCTCCTCAAAGGCAGGTCCAGGTCCTGGTTTCAGTTAGGTGTTTTTGTTCTGTGTAAGGTGCCCTGAAGATAACCATACTTTTGAATTGGATTTTTTTTTCCCCCGGAGGGAGGAGAAGCTGCTGGGGGACAGGTTTGGAAGGGCGAGCCAAACAGTTATTCTTGAAGAATTCTTGACTTGACACATATGTTCCTGGAGATCTATCTAAAGCTGCAATGGGCCTTCCTATGTGCATAAACTCCAAACACATGCTTCCCCTTTCCTCCCCTGGTTTGGCACCGTTTGATGGCACAGACAATACAAAAGCACACATCAATTACTTCCCTATGTACATTACACACTGTGGGCAATCACAAACATTATATGCTGTTCACGTGTGAATAATTAATTACAGTTATATTATATAGTCATTCTTTCCACTACCATTGTCCAAAGTAAATTTTTCCTTTAAGAGTAATATGGTTTTAATTTAGGAAGCAGGGTTTCTTTAACCTATTTGACATTATGCAAACCATCTTAAAGGAGGTTTAATGCTATTTCCACTCTGTCTGCTAACATAGCTCCCCGCCCAAATGTGAGCTGTGTTTTATCAAGCAAATTACTTACAGAGGATTTGGTTCAAAAAGACATCGGGTTCATTCCTTTACCCATATTTACTCAGCTCTGGTGTAAATCTTTCTGTGTTTTGCTCTGTGGATTAGCACCTCTCGCATCCTCCCACTACCCCTCACTTTAGGGAAGTAAGCTGAGACAACAATAATGAGGAGCAGAGCTGGTGACTCTCTCCATCCTGAAGCTTTGGGAGGGAATAGGTCATTCCAAAGGACCTGAGTCTGTGCTGGGTTAGTCTAGTTTACTATAAGTCACACATTTGGGAACTATGTGCTTCAGGTTTTGAATCTTTCAGTAAAGACGTTTCTGGCTGCTAATTAAATTCTTACTGCTCCAACACCAGAGAAGACAAGTGAGTTCCCCTTTAAAAGGGCACATAGATGAAAACAAACTTCACTGATTACAAGAACATGTGTTGCATGCAATTAAACCATTACTGGTCCCTGGAAAGGAGAAAGCTGATCTGAGATGAAAAAAAGGACAAAAAAGAAGTTGAGAAACCCAGCAGGCTGAAACAGAATTTTATCTATTGGCCTTTTTAATTTGGGGCTGATCATTTTGCTAATGATCAGCTATAGTTGCCTCTTTCACTTTTTGTCAGATGAAGCTGATGATTCTACTTCGTTTCACCTAATATTAATGCAAGACTAATATTTCTCCATAGGATTACAAGCACACATGGTCCTTTACTGCAGAAAATAACTGAGGTGAACAGACGCAGCAAATATTCTGCAGTGGGTTTGCCTTCATATTTAATTGCACTTGTTTTCAGATACACACGTACAATTTCATGAGTATTTTACAGTCAGGCTGCCTTGCCTGTGTATTTGCAGAAAGTGAATCTGCAGTTATATTGGCAAGTATTCTCGCATGAAAATTCAAATGCGCAAGTGTTTATCTTAAACTGGGTGCTCATCCATCCAGGCAAACAAAAGACTTCTATAATCTTTCTGGCCAAATGTAACCGAGCACTGGGGACAGACTGCTGCGTACTCGCAGAAAGTGATTTGTGCTCAGCCCTGGAACTTGCCTATTTCTCCTAGGAAAAAAAAAAGTGCTTAATTTGGCACAGCACATAGTCTAATATGTCCAGTTTGAATCATGGGATGTGTTGTAATAAAACTACTTATAAGGGAGGGTATAGCTTGCCCAGAACGTTTTCTCTATTAGCATGGTATGAGTAAAATAAGAGAAAATAGCAGAATTGTCTGTGCAGTTTGCAGAGGGAGAGTTTAGTCCTTGGGATAAAATGAATCTTCTTCAAGTTGTGTTTATTTCAGTAGGAGCAGCACATGAATACAAGTATCTGTCTTTACAGTTTTCTTCACAGGAACAAGACTGTAGCTAGAAATAGCTAAAAGAATAGACCATTTTTGCTGCCACATTGCTGACACTGGTCTTTGCAGAGCCAGGTTTTTATACTCACTTTGAGAAACTATTGCCCATAAAATAAACAGTAGCATTTTCTTTTTCTGGGAAAGCACTACTCACTGTTTCTGTTTTCTGAATGTACAATAAATACATTTTTTTCTTCGTCCTGATAAATTTCTTCCTTAAACAGAAAGAGGCATCTTAAGGCAGACTGTATCTTAATGGTCACACAAGTTTTGTAGGTGAATACACTGCCCCTAATACAAACAGAGAAGCAGAAGGAGCACATGTGTTCACAGCCATGTTTATCCAGGGATCAGGCAGATGTCATGGCAAAGTCTCTGTACCACAGGAGCCAGCTGTGAAAGACAAATCTGAGGTGATGAATACTCCTTCCTTACCCAAATGAAACTTCTGTAAATAAGCTTGTTTGCTTAGGTAATGCATACATATATGCACATAAGGAAAGGCTGCACTCGTAGCATGCGTGTCTGTGCTGTCCTGCCAGCTGGGATCCTGACTGTAAACACTACCCAGGCTGCAGTCTCTGCACATGAGCTCTTGTGCTGTTTGGAGCATGTTCAGCTGTTGTTGTGAGTTCAAAACTGCATGCACCTTGTGGGAATGACTGAGATTCGAGCCTGGTCAAGAGGCAATATGGATGCAACTAGTTCAAGGCCCTGGGGTCTGAGAGCCCAGACATTCACCTTTCAAATGAGTGTAAGCTTATTCAGTGATGCTCTGTGTAAACAACACACAGAAGAGAGAGTAAACACACACAAATACACACACATCATTCATTTTCTGTCTTTGAAAGAAGTATGAAGGGAACTAGTCAGCCCACAATGATACAGAATTTGTGCTAATTAGTTTTCAAAAGCTAATGGATACTAGCAATGTATGGAAAACACATCTCAGAATATAATGGTTATGAGTTTGGACAACAGCTCCAGCAGTTATTGGTGAGCATTTTTTATATAAAATGTTGGAATACATTTATAACAAGTGGATGCAGGATGTATATAACTAATTAAAGTAAAATGAATGGGGTAGATCATATCCATTCTCTACTACTTCCCAGTCGGTATTTTGATACATTTTCTTTTGTCTGAAGGTAGTTTATTTTTATTATAATAATCCTCTATCTCTTTTGCTTTAATTTTCTTTTAATAGAAATAACTGATTGACTGTTAGAGAATTAGCCCAGGGAACCCTCCTTAGTTTGCACTCTTTTGTCTTACTAAACTAGTAAGCAAATTTAACCTGTGACTCCCTCACACAGTCATCATTAGCTGAATGTGCTTCCACCCCATTTTTTAGAGCAAGTTTGTGTAGGATATGACTGCATTTTCATATTAGAATTCAAGAGGGCACATGTGTGTGTATACAGTGCTGTATATATTATGCATACAAAGTTATTGTTCAAAAGACTTCTATCATCTATTCCCTTGTAACACCTCTATGCTTGAAACACGGTGCTGTAATGTGCCTGTACCAATCAGAAAACTGAGCAATCATAACCTCTTGCTTACATCTAAGCAAAAAATATTTCAACTGTCGCATCAACAGAGTAAATCCCATTTTATTGAGTATACTTGGAATATAAAAATGATAAATGCTAACAATTAGATGTGAGTCATGTGTGTTTTGCAGGGCTTTAGAGTCTGAGCATACAGGATTCTGTAAGTCTGACCTTCCAGAGTCATCCGTGGTATATAGGGAAAGCTATATAAGCAGGTTATGGAAATGTGTGATTAACCCTTGCAAAGGTGGCCAGCAAAATGAATGCTTTTTGGCTCTCTCATTAATAACCGGTAGGTCTGACTCACTTAAATATTTATTCTCTCTTCATATGAAAAGAACATGGAAAAGCATTTTTGTCTCAGAAATTCTATACACAAGTTTTTCTTTAAGATTTGGTCAATACAAGAGCAGGCAAATATTATCACTGAAAAGCGTGCTTTCCCCCCAAAAACAAAACTGTATTTCCAGGTCTAAAAAGACTTGACACAGAACTTGACCTGATCAAGGCACTTCTCAGGCATGCTGCATACTGAGGGCCAGTTATCCTTCTTTGTTACAAAACAGACAAACACCAAGGCCTTCTGATGTAAGCAGGAATAGAGAGGACTCCCTGCCTTTTGTTTCTACTGATCTCACATGTCAGCTCACAGGCTTGTTCTGCTTGTGACCATCAGCAAAACAGAAAAGACATCTAGATGCAAGGCTTAAAAAAACCATCTAGACGCCAGGTAATAGTCTGTTATTAACAAGAAGTACATTTGATGAAATCTGGGGGAAAAAACATTGAGAAATTTGCTTGTCTCACAGGAGGGAACCTTGGATGCTGTCCTTGGATGTTGTTAAGCTTTCTTTGGTTTTGTATTACCCACAGGCCCATTCTGTGAAAATTTAATAATGCAGATCTTTATGTTTTAGTAATTCATTGCTAGAAAACAGAAGGATTCTTCTTTTGTATTCCTCTTCTGACTGTTTCAGAACAGCTTTCTGTAAAGCTGTTTCAGCACGCAGCTTTATGTTGTGTCACATAAATGACAAAATAGGGGGGCTAGCTGTTAAAACAGAGAGGGTAGGAAATCCCTTTATGTACTGGCCTGTTAAGATTTTGCTAATTAAGCAAACCCAATACCTCAGTTCCTTGTATTTGGCCAAAGAGGGGAACGCCATATATATTCCTTGCTTTCCCCTAAACTCTGCTTTTGTGCCTTCTGTGAATGTGAGTCCCCATTTATAATTTACCAAGCAGAAGCACACTGCCATGGTGTGAATTCTCAGTTTTGCTACTGTCTACAAATTCTTTAGGTTTGTGTGTTGTTATCCATGCTTGACCCATAGAAGAAATAGGAGTCAGAGACTCTTCTGATCTGAAAGGCCTGGCTCAAGCTGTAAGAATGGATGACTTCAACACACTCTGCATCACAGCCCAAATGGCAGATGTTCTGTTGAAATGCATGACTTTTAAGTCCTCTATTTAAAAAAAGTGAAACTTTTAAGAGTGTCTTTAATTTCACCCTCTGGGGCCTGCCAGGCAAGCAGCTGCTGAGACACTTTTGCTGCTGCCACCAGGCTGGGAAGGGGAAGCCCCATGAACAGGCACTGGTGCAAGTCTGCAGCTTGCTCCTTGGTGTCTGAGCACATGCGAGGAAAAACCTCTGATTATTGCATCAGACCACAGATACTTCCAAGCAGCTGAAGGACCTTAGTGCTCCTCTACTTAAAGTCCCTGCTCCCTCTGAACCATGCTCCACTCACAGCTAAGACAGGGCTTTGCTGTGTCTGAAGTGGCAGATTGTGTCCCTGCAGTGTCTAACAAAACTGTATCAGGTGTGCAGGTTAAGCCAGTGGTTATGTCCTGAAACGGGGATTTCTCAGGGCATTTTGGCATTTTGAGAAAAAGATTGACACAAGCAGGAACCCAACTCTATTTTGGAATGCAACCAGTCTCAACTAGCAAAATCTTGCCAGGCCAGAAAGTAAGGGGTTTTTTTTCCTCTATTATTTTTGATAGCTCATTTGAAGATGCTTTCTGTCTTGTGGGGATAAAGATGAGTGTCTAGTGGGAATCAGGTTGGGGAGGTGATGGATACAAAAAAGCTGGGATTTCTTGTTAAGCAATGGGTAGGGCAGAGAGAAGATGATTGATACAGACTCCAATTTGACTTCCCAGTGAAAGACACTTTTTTCATCAATAGCTACATGTGGGTTAACTGTATCTCCTTTTCTAGATGTCCCTTCTTCATGCTAACTTTCTGTACAGATGAATATAAATGACTAATCAGTTTTCCTTAACCACCTCAACATATCTTATCTTGAAATTGAAATGCCTACAGCCAAATTTATTTCAATGCTGACCCCTACCCTTTCCAACATACCTTATTTTGAAGGCTAATATCCCTTTTCTCATAGGTTTTATTTATAGGCTTTATTTTCTATCATATGCTTTCAAAAAATACCAGATGCCCTTTTGCATCTCCAGTTCTCCTCATTTCATAGTTGCATCTTGATGCACACAGAAGATACAGAATTTGACCAAGATTCCACGTGATATCAGGGAAAAAAATTGGAGCTTTCAGACATCCAAAAGTGGTATCCGGCATTATTCTGCTTGGAAGCTGGCCTAGTGTAACATTTTATGTAAAGAGTTATAATCCTTGCTGTTCAGAGGGAAGCTCAAAAGCCCCTGAAGCCTATGCTCATATGTACACTGTTGGGCTGTAGTGTGTGTGTGTGTGTGTCTATCCCCAGGGAATGGGGGGGAAGTTATTAGTTAGGCATAATAAATATTCAGGCTGGAAAGCAGACACCTTTCCAGAAGGAGCAGTACAGGGAAGAACTGGTGAGGAGTTTGGATGAAAGGACTTTGTGTGAATGTAAATATGACTACAAGGTATAGGATGACTGGAAAGGGTGGAAATACCCTGTGGAGTCTTATAAATAGTGTTGTCAGAATGTGTAGTGTTAATGGAGGCTTTGTGATCAATGCTAAATTAGTGAGGGGGATGTGAAAGGTATTTTTTCCTTAAAATAGGGAAGCACACTACAAATTATGTTTAAAAAGTTCATATTTCTTTGACAAGACCTGTTTTTCATGAAACTGGTTGACTTTGATTGTGCTACCATCCCTTAATTCTTTAATGGCTTCATTTTCTATCAGCATTTCCATGACTTTGAAAAGTACTAATTGTACAATAACCTGTCTAGCACAGTCTTGTCTGCTCCCTAAAAACTTTCTTTTTCTTTTCTTTTAAAATTACTCTAAGCTCTAAAAAAGTTCTTTTTTTTTCATAAAGAAAAATGTATAGGGAAGATTGGGAATGTTTTTCTGTCTGTATTCAGCTTGTGGGGGCAGGCTTCCAGTGCCCTGTTAGTTATCGAAAACCTTTCCTTTAGCAAGGTGAGATTTCCAGCCTGAAGAGATTTGAGAGTGCAGTTTCAGTCCCTAAGGAAATAGGTGTATAAGCTTGATAAAAACCCCTATGTGAGAACTCCAGCCTTGGACAAAAGTCCCCTGAGGGAAATGTTTCCTCCAGTTCATGTACCCCTACTTAGTGTTAGAAGTTTTTGAGTGAAGATCAATAACCTGTAACTAAACCTGAGGAGTTCAGCTTTGTATCAGGTTTTGTTCTGTGTACTGAAAATCAAGAATCTGACTGTGGAGCATGGAACACATCAGATAAATATGGATTTTATTTTAGTTCACTATTATTAGAAAAAAACCTTGCTTTTCTCTGTTTGTCCAGTCTAATTTGGATCAGTAATCAGAGTCTGAATTACCATTAGTGCTGCTGTTTGGGTTTCTTTGTCTTCATTCACTCCTAACAGTTCCAGTGCACAGCTAAATAGAGCCCTCATATGCTGAAAGCATTTGGAAAGCTCATACATCATTCATCCAGAGAGGAGAAATGAAGTAAGAAGGAAAGGAGTGGAGTGTCTTTGTTTCTTCACAAGGACTGAACACAGTGCTGAAAGACTGATAATAAGGTTACCATTTAGACAGACACATTATTAGAAATGCAAATTTAGACAAGGAAATGCTGAATATCTCTCATTCTAAAAAGTCATTTTTACTAGATTTACTTATGAATTCGTTAGAAATGTAATCCCATTAATGACACTACTGGTTCTTATGGATGGCAATGACAAAATGCAAAAGAAATCTTTCAGACCTTCTTTTTAAGGAATGCAGCCATCTTTTCACCCATGTATGTGTTCCTATTCAGTGTTCTCATTCAGAAAAGATGCATTTATATCATCATATGGCAGAGCCTTGGCAATAATAACATCTCAATTGCCAGGATATACTTAGAGTGGGTGGCTCTGGCTCTGAACAGTCAATTAAATGCATTTTTTTCCTACAGGGTCCCTGTGGTACATTAAGTTTTACTGATACCTAATAGCTTCAGCATCTCTAAGGAAACTGGCCTTGATTTTATTAACCTAAAAGACTGAAGAACAAAAGGCATGTATTTCTGACAGGTTAAAAATTCTTTAACAAAGGTGTCTTAATTGCTTTCTTATTTCCCTTAGTACATGCTGTGGTAGCCTCCACTGATCATGCAAAAGGATTTTATATTTGGAGTCAGTAGTTTTCTGAGGGATGTCTTGAAAGGTCTCAATGTTGTTGGGATTTGTTTTGGGTTTGTTTTTTGGTTTTTTGGGGTTTTTTTTTGGTCAAGAAAGATTTGAACAATGTTGTCAGCTGTGTTAGAGGTTAGAACCTTTCCCTCTGTCTTTGAAAATCACCTGATTGTCTGCCACACTCCATCTCTCTGTCAGAGTGACTATTAAAGCTAAAGTAGTGTGTAGTGATACATACGTGATAACCAACAACTTTGGCCTAAGAGCTTATCTGTTTACGGTGTCAAATGCTATCTGATAATCAATATAGCTGCTCTTGTGCTATGTGTCCATGTTTCTGGAGGCGTGACTGTTTGCAGATGCAGGTTCTGCTTTCTATCCTTTAGCCTCTTGGTGGTTGTCAGCCTCCATATCTGTGTCTTTCAGCAGGTTTCATTAAAACCTGTCTATAGGCACCAGAAGAAACCTGCAGATTTGGAAGATCCCCAAGCCTTAGTGAGCTGTGTAAACTGTGTAAACCTATTTAAAGCTAAGAGTCTTACAAGAGAACCTCCAAACTTATGCTCTGTATACTAGGGAATTGTGGATGAAAGATTTCTTTAAATGAATATGCTGCTGTTCTCAATTCTAGTGACTACCCTATAGTGGTCCTGCTTTTTTATCCTTATCATGCACCTCTGTTTTGCAGAATACAGACTAGGAGTCCTTTGTTCCCCAGAGACAGAAATAACACCAATAAATGACCTCAGGATAAAAGGATGAGTGATAATCTTGCTGATTTTTAAGATGAAAATTAACAGGTATGATAGTAAAAGCATTTATTTTTCTCCCCCTTTTGCAATTTTAAGGCACATCAGAAACCGTGTGTATACTTATGAAAGAGAAAGTATTTAATAGTGTTTTGTAGCAATAACTACCTTACAACAACACAGCCAGCTCAGAGCAGGCCATTTGAGTGTCAAAGAAAACGTTAGGTATTTCCAATATCACACCTCCATGTGAGCAATTTGCAGTTTTATATATTTTTTTCAAGTTCCATTGCTCTACTTAGAATCATGGAACAATTTACATTGAAAAGGACCTTTAAGGTCATTGACTGCAGCCATGAACCTAAAACCAAGTCCACCACTAAGCCATTTCCCTAAGTGCCATGTCTACGTATCTTTTAAATTCCTCCAGGGATACTGGCTCTACCACTTCCTTGAGCAACCTGTTTTAATGTTTGACAACCCTTTCTGTGAAGAAAGTATTCCTAATATCCAATCTAAACCACCCCTGGTGCCATTTGAGGACATTTTCTCTTGTCTTATTGATTGTTACTTTAGAGAAGAGACTGATCCCCACCTGGCCACAGCTTCTTCCAGGTAGTTGTAGAGAGTGATAAGGTCCACTCTGAGCATCCTTTCCCTCAGGCTAAACAACCCCATCTCCTTCAGCCTCTCCTCATAGAACTTGCACTCCAGCCCCTTCTCCATCTCCATTGCTCTTCTCTGGAAACACTCCAGCACCTCAATGTCTTTCTTGTAGTGAGGGGCCCAGAATTGTACACAAGATTTGAGGTGTGGCCTCACCAGTGCTCAGTACAGGGGGACAATCCCTGCCCTGGTGCTGCTGGCCACACTATTTCTGCTACAAGCCAGAATGCCATTGGCTGTCTTGGCCACTTGGGCACACTCTGGCTCATGTTCAGCTGCTGTTGACCAGCACCCCTAGGTTCTACCTTGCTGCAAAGCTTCCCAGCCGCTCTGTAGCTCTGCATGGGGTTGGTGTGATCCAAGCTTAGGACCCAGCACTTGCTTTGTTGAACATCATACAATTGGCCTCAGCCCACCAATCCAGCCCATCCAGATCCTCTGCAGAGCTGTCCTGCCCTCCAGCAGACCAAGAATCCAGCACCACTTGGTGTCATCTGCAAACTGACCAACAATGCCCTTGACTGCCTTGCCCAGATCATTGAAAATAGTAGTAACAGGACAGGCCTGAACACTGAGCCATGGGAACACCACTTGTGACTGCTTGCCAGCTGGATGTAATTCCTTTCACCACTGCTGTCTGGGACTGGACATCCAGCCTTTTTTTTTTACACAGTAAGCAGTGCACACTTCCAAGCCACGAGCAGCCAATTTCTCCTGGAGAATGGTGTGGTGAACTGTGTCAAAGGCTTTGCTAAAGTCCAGGTAGACAGCATCCACTTTCCCTCATCCACTAAGCAGGTCGCCTTGTCACAGAAGGAGATTGGGTTGGTCAAGCAGGACCTGTCATTGGCAAACCCAGGCTGGCTGTGCCTGATCCCACAGCTGTCCTGCGCATGCCATGGGATGGCATTCAAGATTATCTCTCCATGACCTTCCCTGGCACTTGCCTCAGGCTGAAAGGACTGTAGTTCCCTGGATCCTCTCAACCCTTCTTGACTTAAATATTTCACCCCTTGCCTCTCTCTTTCTCCCTGTGTGGATGTCTCAAGTGCCAAAGAGATGACTGAGGAGCTGTTCAGGAGATACAATGAAACATAAGGAATTCTCAAATTTGGAAAACATTCCATCAAACTCTAGAATAAATCTGTGTCCTCTGATCTGAACAGATCTGAGGCACAGGAGTCTGATTTGGTTGTGAATGATGCTGTAGCTTCCAAACTTTTGGACTCAGGAGCACCACGAATCTGAGCTCTTCCCTTTAATACACACCTTTGGCTGGGGAGACACTGATCAGTGCGTGGACTGCGTGTTACAGCTGGCTGTATCATGGTGGAGCAGCTGGTGCGCTGAGAAAAATTCAGGTTTGCTGTGTTGTGTAAGTAACAGAAAATTAATTCCCTTAACAAAAGTGTGTTGTATCCTTTACAAATGCAGCTTTAAGGTCTGTGTTAGAGATGTGTCTTTTTAATGCAAAAGTAGAAGATTTTTGCCTTGCAGCAGAGCTGTCTGTCTTCAGGATTGGGGAATCCTTCTCCCCATCATTTTGAGGGTGTTGCTTATTTGGACCCTGCTGTCTCATATTCTGCACTCAGTAAGGGCTCCTCATTCTTTAAAAATGATCATGCCAAGGATTTACTGGCATGAAAAATGACATAAAATATGATGCAGAAAGTAAAATTCAGAAAAGACACTGTCTTCTATTTGTTAAAAAAATGTTATTCACTATTTTCTAAAGCTACCTGGAAGCTGCATATTTTTCTTTAATGGAGAACAGGAACCTTGGCTCTCATGAGGACGGTAGCAGGACTTTAGTGTTGGTGAAATCTGGGGTGCTTTTACAGGGAAGAAGGCAGCCTATGGGGAGTCTGTGACTGGGAGGGAAAGCCTGGGAGGAGAAGTGCTGGCGATGCAGCTGCAGGGCTTGGGAGCTGCCCTGGGCCAACAGCTGGGGAGAAATCAAGCTCTGCTTTCCTCCAGAAACATTTGCTGCAACACATCAATGTCTGCTCCAACACATTCCCATGATTAGTGTGGTGGTCTTTTAGCACTGACCTCTACTTAGTGTTCAGCTTGACATATTAATCTTCGCCGAACTAAAAGTTAATTCTAAAATAAACCTGTTAACCCTTCTATTTTCGATCACTCCATTTGCTGCAAATTATTCTAGGGCAGATTCTGCTGTCATGAAGTGGAGGGCAGGCCTTGTCACCAGCTGGAGTGGGAGCACAAGTTGGCCTTTTCTGGATATTAACTGGCTTCTCTCTTTGGGAAGTATATTTTAGCATCCTTAACAAAAAGTTGTACCACAAGTGTGAAGATGAAATATTTTAATGGTGTGCAAATATTTTTAATAATAATAATAATACTATTTTCCTCTGGCAGAATGAGTTACATGATCCCTGCCTTTTCTTTGGACTCTGCAACACCCTTTTCAGTGATCACTTTAAAAACACTCCTAATAGAAGGAGCAGAAAATAATATTTTAATAGGCTTAAACTAGCTTAGAAAAATAGCAGAAAAATATCTTTGTGACTCCTATATGATTACATGCAAAGGATTCAAGTGTATCAAAATTAAGTGATTTTTAAATTTTCCCTTTCCAATTAGCAAAGGCTTTCTGAAAAACTTTTGTGGAATTTTACCATTTTCATTCCTACAGATTTTACTTGGGATTATTCCATGAGGCTATTTCAATAAATTGGCTTGGGGAATCTTAGAGGAAACCATTAGTCCAGGAAAAACACTTCTGTCTTTCTTGTTACCTGTCCACATCTTTAGAAGGGACAGGCCCTTTAGAAGAGGGCCAAGCTGCTTCACTGGAAAGTCTGCCACTGATTGTCTTTGTGTACTTTTCATATTGCCCTTTTTGGCTTCTTTTCACTGTTGCATATGGTGATGGGGAAATGAGGGCTGGCTCTGTTTTTAAAACAGCCAAGCACCTGAGCATGCTTGCACTCAGCCATGGACAAGGCAAAGGTATGCAAGCCTGAAAATTTCAGTAGTTGACAACTCACCAATTTTTTCTCTTTCCAGATGAAAGGAAAAAATAGCGACAATCAAATGACTAATTTTAAAATTGCTCTTCCTAAAAACTAAATCATGTAAATATATGAAGGTTTTCACTTTGCTTTCCAGAAAAGAGAACTACCAAAGACACACAAATTAAAATGCAATTTATTTTATATCATCTTCTTGAAATTAATATTTCTACGATCTGGATGTATTTGAATTTAAAAAATCTTTTGCTGTCTGATTCCCTGCTTCAAATGCCAACTCCAAAGAAATCTCTTTATACACTGTAACCTCCACTCTCTTCCTCATACCCCACACTGTAATTTGTATCCATGGTAATGCATTACTGTTTCCAGCAGCCAAGGGGTTTGGGGGAAATTATGGGAAGAAAAATCTTTCAGTGTTAAAGTTGTGGTAAAATGTCATCAGTTTGACAGAGCAATACAACAGTCTTAGTATGAAGCTCCAAACAAATTGGTTTGTTTCAGGTTTCATTATAGACTTTGGAATACTGAACCTAGGCTCATCAAAACATTTTCTTGAGTTTGCTTTTATGCAGACCTTAGGCCCAATTTCAAAAGAATCCCGGACCAGTTTTGAGCAGTTTATGGGCTGACTTTAACATAAAACAGATCACAGTTAGTGGACTTGGCTGAAATTCACCCTGAATGTTTAAGTGAGGTTGAACCTGGAAGTGAAATTTTGTGAGTGAGAACCCAAGCAGACTGGAAACAAAAAAAAATAAGTTAGCAAAATACTGTGCATTGATCCCGCGGAACTTCAAACAGCAGGATTTGACATCCTAAGAAGAATTCAATAAAAGCTAAAGAACCAGTTAAACTTTTTATTTCATTTGGGAATTCAGCTGTTATTTTTAAATAAACAGAGTAACCACTACATCAAACAAATTATTGAATGCAACCTGAGATTCTTGTGATGCCTGGTATAATTCAAGTGGCAGGAGAATGCCATATAAAACCTTTAGGAGAAGATTTTCAAAAGCTCTTAGCATTGGTTTCGCTTGTCTGCTTTAAAATTAATGGGAGTTGTATTATTGTCTCTAGAAACAGTATGAGCCAAATCCTTAACATTTATGGAAATCCTGTGACTAGTATATAAAGACAGTGGGGTCCTAAATGAAGGAGTCTGTAGAGAACTTTTGCCTGAAGTTCTCTGGTTGCTTTGTAGCTGAGGATGGACTTTAGGTTTCTACCCTAAAATGAGTCTGATGATAATTTTTTATTTACTTCCCAAAAATCACCATTTCTCTTAAAAATGGAAATGCTATATCGTGTTCCGAGGAAGATTTAATGAGCTGGATAAGACTGGATATATGGGTTTTTTTACTAGTTTTACCTGTCCCTGAACTGTACTTTATTTCTACAGTAATAGTCAAAAGGTAGGCAAGATCATTAAATCTCAGACCCAGAATTCTTATGTGAGGCACTCTCATCAAAGTCTGTATAAGCAGTCTTTCTCATGTTATTTCTTTGATAAAACTGGCCAGTGAGTGAATGTTTTCCTCTTTGTTTCTCTAGATAGGATTCTGTCAGTCCAACTTGGCAGTTGGTTTTTTGTTTGTTGTTTTTTTTTTTTTAACTTCAGGACACCAAACTGTTTCTAATGTTTTCTTTTCCTGCCACACTCTTTTCCTGCTATTGCTCATTTCTGATATTGATACCTTGCTTCCCCTCTTCTGTCTAATGATGTACATGTCAAAGCAGACCACCTTTCAAAGCTCCCTATGAAAGAATGGGGGAGGGTGCAAACCAGCAGCAGTCAATCTTTGAAACATTGAAATACAGAATTTTGAGTATGAGGACAATGGCAATTGTCCAATTAAGACAGAAGCTATCAGGAATTGGTATAAAGTAGGTTCTGTATTTTGTGAAAAAGAGAGCTGAAGCTTCATAATTTATCACTTCATTTTTTTTATTCTTATTATGTTTTTTCAAGTATTGCTTTAGCCTTTGTAGTCTAATAGGCAAGTTTTTTTGCATCCTGTCTTCATGGTTGACTTCATTTCCCTAAAAATATTTTTATTAGGCAATTTGTTTGTAGGCCAGCCTTTTGGTTTAGGAACATCCAACTGTTGGAATGCACACAAGGTCACAGCCCATACCTTCCATGTTTAAATTAAAACATATGTAAGAGAGAGAACTTGAGTTTAAAATATAGTTTTAGCATCATGAAACAAAGGGCCCAAGGGTCCTATAAAATCTATAAGCTGTTAGCATACAAGATCACTAGCTTTATTCCTTCTTCAGAAAACTGTAGTTTTACAGCATTTTGCTGTTTGAACAGCATTAATTTAGAGAAACACCAATACAACAGTTTATAATGTCACATATTACTTTAATTAATTTGGATTTTCATAAGTACTGTACACAACAAGGCCCATGCCTGGGGTGTTTATTCTCCTGCAATCTGATTTACATGGGTAAAACAGGACTCGTGCAGAGGATCACTGCAGCCATTTGCGACTGCAACAGCCTAGATGGAAATCTAACCTGAGGCAGAAGATAGGCAAAGGGAAGGAAGATGCAAAATGTGGTTGGCTTCTGAAGCAGCTTTCCTTTGGGAGGTCCTAAATCTTTTGGATTTAGAATAAAAGAAGAAGTGACATCCAGAATTAAATCACTTGTGTAAATAATTGTTTTCTTCAGAGTGTTTTTTTACCTTTAGTAGTAAACTTGCTTCGTAATTTGGAGGCTGTAGCTAAGGCCAGGATAGGTAAGGTAAAGAAGACATTTCTCACTGTTGGGGAAGAAAGTTGTGGGGAAAAGGGAAAAATGAAAAAAAGATTCACACAGAACTGCACAATCACAAAATGCTGAAGTAGGAAGGGACCTCTGGAGGTCGTCTGGTCCAACACCCTGCTCAGACAGGGTTGCCTACCGCTCATTGTCCAGGACCATGTCCAGATAGCTTTTGAATGTCTCCAAGGAGGGAGACTACACAACCTACCTTGGAAAGCTGTGCCAGTGCTCAGTTACCCTTACAGTGAAAAACTCTTTCATGGTGCTCAGAGGGAACCTGCCATGTTTCAGTGTGTGCCTCTGGTCCTGTCACTTCACCACTGAGAAGAGCTTGACTCTGTCCTCTCTGTACCCTCCTTTCAGGTATTTATATACTTTGATATGATGGCCCATGATCCTTCTCTCCAGGCAGAACAGCTGCATCTCTCTTAGCCTTTCCTTAATGGAGCGATACTTCAGTCACGTAGACATCTTCGTGGCCCTTAGCTGGTAAGGCCAGTATGTCCATGTGTGTCTTGGGCTTCCAGAATGGGGCCTGGAACTCCAGGTGTAGACTCATCAGATCTGGATAAGGGACTAGAGAGGGTGAAGGATCATCAGCCTTGACCTCCTGGCAATGCTTTGTCTAACGCACATCAGGGTAGCACTCATCCTGTTTGTCCCAAGAGTACAGTGCTGGCTCATGTTCTACTTGGTCTCCACCAGGACCCACAGGGTATTTTTTTCCAAACTGCTTTCTAGTTGTGTGGCCCCCAGCATGTACTGGTGCCTAGGTTTACTCCTCCACAGGTACAGGACTTTGCACTTTCTCTTCTTGAACGCCATGTAGTTCCTGTCAGCCCGTCTCTCAAGCCTTTTTAAGTCCTTCTGGATGGCAGCAGGATCATCTGGCATATCAGACACTCCTCACAAGTTTGTGTCATCAATAAACTTGCTGAGGGTACGCTGCCCTATCATTCAGATCATCAATGAAGATGTTGAACAGGACTGGATACAGTACTGAGCCCAGGTTACACTGCTATTTACTGGCTTCCAACCAAACTTTGTGCCACTGGTCCCTGTGCCTGGATATTCAGCCTGTTTCCAATAAACCTCATTGTCTGCTCATCCAGCCCATACTTCCTCACCTCGTCTCTGAGGATCTTCTGGCAGACAGTGTCAACAGCCTTACTGGGGTCCAGGTAGACGATATCCACTACTCTCCCATAATCTAAAAGTTAATCGAGTTGCTCAAGCACGAGCTCAATTACATGTGTTCTTTTCAGAGTCTGGCCCTACTGGCAAAGCGGTGGTTCTGGAGAGTGAAGTAAGTAATGTGTGCAACATTAAAGCAAGAAGAAGGAAGGGAAGCACATGCTTATTCTCTGACAAAATGAAGATACAGCTCTCTCAGAACCCTGTGAGAAAACCCATGTCCCTTCCAGCTGGACCTTTGCTTTAGTAAGATTTTGTCCCTCAGTGTCCCACTACTGCTGACCTGGTTTGTGTCTTGTTCCCTGCTTGTCTGGGACAGAGATGTGCAAACTCTCCTGAGAAGATTGCAAATGTGAAAGATTTCCAAATCAGTCAGGGAGGCCTATATTTTGGTGGTGTGAAAGAAAAGAAAGTAAATGAAAATATTAACAATAGTACATGTCCCATCAGGAACCCAAAAATTGCTATAATGAGTTAAACCATTCTCTACCAAAACACATACTGGATGCTATGTATTACCTTGAATTAAGTTGTGAATAGTGGTAAATTATAGAACTTACACAGTTCTTGTAGTGACAACATGGCTTATACCTGGTCTTACGATCTGGTCCTGAACAAGGAATTGACTCACATTTTAGTTTTCTTGCAAAAGAGGTTTAACCTTTGATATTTATCACTTCATCATTGTACAGTATGTTGTTTGTAGTAACTTCTCTGAGGGAAATTAAAAGTGGAAAAATATTATTATTTATCACCCTTATTATTCTAGTCTTCATGGTTTTGTCCTAACTATCCTTTGTAGCTCTCTTCTCTGCTTTCCTTTTTGTTCCATTTTTTTTACTGACAATCCCCAGGCCTCTACCTTACTTTTGCTTTTTCATTGTGTCCTTTGCTTCATTTTAAGCTCTCCTGTTTTTTCTAATTTTTTCCCCCTTTTCTGTTTTTATTTACTTCTGCTTTTCCGTCTCATTTATTTGTTTTTGGCTTTGGTTTGTGGTTTTTTTTTTTTTGTTTGTTTGTTTTAATAATTTCTTTAATGGCTCTTTGGTTGCCTTCCTTTTCCCCTTCCTCTGGGCTCCTTTGTTTCAGGTATAGTAAAGTGAAAAGTACTCTCAGTTCCCAATGAAGATCAATACAAGTTGAGGAAGAAAGCATTGTCCCTGGTTGCTTACATCCTTGCAGAAAATTTGCTTTCTAAACCTTAGAAAGTTGATATATGAAATTATCTTTTTGGATACTTGAAGGTTCTTCTGAAGCCATCAGAGGAATGAATATTTGGGAGAAGTTGGACCAAAAATTGGAACCATATCACATCATCTTTGCTCTGGTATTTAACCTAAAAGAATGCAAAGAGAATCTCTTTTTCATATTATTTTAATATATGTCTATACTACATTAAATTCTATTTTTATCATCTTTTATGCAAAGATCTCCATGTGTTTTAAAAAAAAAATTAATTTAGTCTCTCAGTCTTTTGGTAGGAGTATTATTATCATCTGTATTTCACTGATGTGTACATAGCTGGAGCCTGTGTTCTGTGTACTATGCCTATAAATCAAGGACATCTGCCTTCTTGCACATTGTTGAGGTGTTAATAGGTTGGGAGGCACAGATGGAGGTAGTCACCAGATGGAGGTATTGTTAGTTTAACTGAATACATAGGAAGATCATGGAGAAATATTTGTTATTACTTGTGGTGCTGAATTTTTTATATATATAATAAGGAGATTAAAAAAGTGATATTCTCTGCCTGACTCTTCAGTTGTTGCCAACTTCAGTGATTTTATCAGAAGTCTCATGATACTGGTATTTTACTCAAAGTCTAGTCCTTGGAATCAATTATCATCTGATAATCTTAGCTTTCATTTAAAAATAAAATTGAGTTTCTGAGCTTCATGAATATAGAAGAAAACTTGAAAACATGGATTGAATGCACATGAAAGGCTCAGAGAGAGTAAGTAAAATAATCCAAGCATTTTTTTTTAAATTATGTTTTAAAATAAATATCATCTGAAGGTGACTGACCTGGTATTTTGTTTACCTTACAGTATGTAGTGACTCAAGTTTAGAAAAGGTAGGCACCCATGTAGGTAACAAATAACATTATGTGACAATACAGAGGAAGAAAAGAGAACTATGAAAGAAATCAAGATGGATACTCTTGTGATGGAAAAGATGTTCAGATTTCTCTATCTTGTACATTGATTTTAGCAGGATATTTTCTTATCTCAGGTAGGTTATGTGGAATAGTCACATTATGCTTAGTTTGTTTAGGAAAAATATATACAGTATACACTAATGGCAGATACCATGCAATTTTAAAGGTCTTTCCCAAGTTAAATAAGGCTAAGTTACTAGCAAGATGGAATTAAAAAAAATTTGAATGAGCCACTAGAAAAGGGGTAAGAAGTTATAGGTTGTCCTAAGATGTGTTCCCTGCACTATTTGCTCTACTATATTCCCCCTGAAAAAAATTCAGTGTTCATATTGGATTAATTTTCAGCAAATATTGCACCATTCTAAGTTCATTATCTGCCCTGCACTCCCATATTGTCTGTTTGGGCTGTCTGGAGTAGCATTCAGTGATTACTGCCAAGCTGAAGAGAACAAAAACCAGAGACTGGCACACAAGTTCAAGCCTCTCTTTGAGCAGCCAATTTACCACCTCGTTTCTCTGGTGGACCTCAGAATAGCCCATAACTGGAAGAGAATTTGCATGTTGCTCAGGTTTTGGAATGTATTTCTTACTTGCTGAACAGGGCAAGAGGGAGGCCGGGGGAACCTTTTCACAAGTTCTTCCCAAACCTCATAGAGAAAGTGTTCCATTCAAAATGAAATCTTGTTTTTTGTTGCTTTACAAGGGGCCATATAAAGAAGGCAAAACGTGTTTCCTCTGTTATCTCTTATTGCTGTATGATATCGAGGTAGATTTGGGATCTGAGGACCTCCACAGCACATTACTCCAATACAGACGCCTGTAAATAGAGAGAATTTGCATGATCAAATCTTATCCGTGTTTTGAAAGTTGTCCCTGTGTAAGGTAAGCCCAAGGAAACACCAGATCTTGTTCATTTTTTTTTCCCTTTGAAAACTTAATTTTAGTAATGAGGAATATGAAGGTTTCCAGTACAGACTGGTTACATTCACAGTGGGAATACCAGCTATTTTTGATACATTTTTGATTGTACATTTGAGACATTTTGATACATACATTTTTGACTGAAAGATTTAATATTCAGAGTAAAAAAACAAGTGGTTTTTCTCTAGTTAATGCAAGTCCCTGTTTTATTTTTTTCACTATCAAGAAAAATATCAAAGGAAAACTGAAAGCAAAAAGGCAGTGAATAAAAACAGGGAGATTCCCAGAAAAATGAGTCCCTCTAAAATAGGTAGAAAAGTATAACCGTGTACTTGTTAGGTTGTTCCCTATGGATTTTCTTTTCTGAATTCTTTGTTATTGCAAGTTAAAATCAACTACTTGAACATTTTATCTAAGAATTTAAAATACATATCTAGATATCTTTAAGTAGGTTACCTGTGAACTAAAATCAAAAAAATACATTATCTATAGAACCATGACTTTAAAAATATGGACTAGAGTTCAGATCTTGCAGGTCTGAGCTGCAGTCTTGTTATGAGTGTAGGGAAAAAAGGAACGTGGATAAAAGAAATTGAGAAATGATTAAGAGAATGCATGGGTCCTGAGATCCTAGTATTTTGAAAAGTAAAAAAGGTACTTATTTGATCATAGAGGTTAGGCTAGGCAAATGAAACTATCTAAAAGATTACATTTTAACATTAAAACCCTGTAACCTCTGGAAATAAGAAATAATGAGGCCTTCCAGTTCTGGTATCAAAAGTGGAATCTGCAAACATTTATTTAAAAAGAAAGAGAGCGAGAGGGATATTATTACATGACATGCAGGCAGATTAAAATATTATACAATTTTGAAGCAGTGAAAATATGTATAAATATATAAGCTTACACTTTGAAAGAACATGTGTATGTAAGAGGGAGAAGAAGGGAGAAAATGCACTCATGGCTTTCCAGTGTGATGTCTGAATGCAATTAAAATCTCCAGTTGTGATGATGTAGCAGGTCTTTGACAGTCAGCCATCTGAATATCATTTTGACAGCTCAGACACCTTTTTATGGTCACGCCGTAGGAAGAACAATTATTTTGTACCCATGGCTGGGAAAAAACCTCACCAGAATCCCTTCCTCCTCCTGCTGATCTGAATGTTTTGCTTGCCCTGTCATAATCATTTACCCCTTGATATGTGTGCTAGGGAAGCCCTACAAAATTGCCTGCTAAATGTTATATTTTACAGGAACAGAAGAATCAGCAAGATAAGCTTAAAAATATTTGAGATGGAGAGGGAAAATAGAACTGTATTGTCCAAACTGTTACTCATGGAAACCATTTCAGAGTGGCTTGACAAAAAGTTAAACTGGGTAGGAGATTTTGGACTGAGGTCCTGAACCTGGTCCCATTAAAATCGATGGCAATTTTTGCCACTGAAATAAGCAAAGCAGAAGACCATCCTAAATGTTGAATTGCTGCACATTCAAAATGATTCGTGAGGTTCTTCCTGGCCTGATTACCTCTGATATGATTTTCAACTATTCCATCAGCTGTTATCAATGTCTGAAAATAATTGATCTTTTATTATATACTGGTACAATAGAAGCTCCAGCTCATCAGAGTTTTCACAGAACACATACACTCTTAAGCAGGAAAAAATGACTAGCAAGTATTCCTTGGTTTTCACCTTTTCTAACTATCAGCAATTTGCACTGATACAGTGCCTTTAATGCAGAAACCATTAAAATACAAACATCCCAGAGGTTTGATTTCATCAGTTCATTCTTGCTCTAAATACAGACTTCTTACATATGAAGGAAACTGTGCTGCAGCATCTAGAAAAGAAAAGACCATAAAATTAGAATTTAAAAATGATCAAGAGACTGGATTAAATTTCTTCCATTCCCTTTCCTTGCTGAAGCTTTTGTCACTGAAATACAAATGTCATGAATGTAAGAATAAAACATCTCAGGCATTAGGATTCTGTGATAGCTCATTCACATGACAATGACTGCACTGAGAACAGAACATTTCACAGAATGTAGCCATTCTTGTGGCAAAGATTATAATGACAAGGAGAAACGGTGCAAAATTAACCAATTCTTGCATCCTCCAACAGTAATCTAACAAGCCTCCTTGTGTTCTGTATAATGTGTTATATTAGACCCAAAGAGAGGGTGAGAGGGTGAGAGGGTGAGAGAGAGAAAAATGAAATACTGCACACCTTGAGTCATAATTAAACTTATCTGCTTAGCCCAACAGTAAGAAATCAGCTTTTGCTTGTGCCATTGCCAGCAGGTGCCACTGTAACAAATAGGAAAGCATGCTGAAGATTTTGGAAGTATTAGATGTTGCTGGGGCTGAAATATGAGAAAGCTCATCCAGCCTTAGGGAGCAGTAGCTGGAGCCCCAGGGCCTTCTGAGCAGCCGTGGGGAGGTCACCTCAGCTGCCTGTGCCTCACGTCCCATATACAGGGCTTGGGTGCTGGCATAGGACTGGTGTTTGAGGGGTGTCAGCATGTTGTTCAGTGGCTCTCATGGGTCATAAGGTCCTGCCCAAGACTATCCCATGAGCTTTTGAGATTTCTTCAGTACGAACTGATATATTCAACCTATGTTAAGTTCAGACCTTTATTTAATTAAGCCACTATAGTGGTACCCCAGGTAACAGTGATGGGTTTTCTTTTAAAATACAGCCCATTCTGTATGTTTGACCAGAGAGTAACAGAGTCACAAAATGAATCTTGCTTCTCTCTTGGCTTAGTTGCATTTTAGCTGTTGGGAATGTGTGTAACCCTTGCCTTGCCAGCTTCCTCTGGAGTGGTGTTGTAGATTGTGGGTCAGCCCCAGGGTGTGCTTGCAGCTGGCTGTGCTCTCCTGCCTCCACCACGGCTCTTGCCAAGGGCCCTGGGGATGCTGTTTTTAGTGCATGTGTGTTTCTTTACAGGCATTTCCTGGTTTGGCGAAACATCAGTTGGAGCCTTTTCTGTACAGAAGTTTGGCTTCATTTAGGTATTTTTTTTGTGAACCATCGATATTAAATCTTGTCTCATGAGACTATTTCATCCTGGCTGTATCTGAAAAAGCTTCACCACAAAAATGTAAGGCTTTAGTAGTCTGACAACCTCAAGCAGGTTTACTGGTGTAACTGTAAGCCCACCTCCGGTCTCAGGGCCCCAGAGTGCCATTTTTTTTTGAAATTCAAAAGGGAATCTGCCCTTCTGTAGTAGAATTTGGAGAAAGGAAAGCTTTGTGTTTACATTCTCTTCTGCACTCCTGGAGCTGTGAGAATAGCAGGGGAGTGAAACCTTCGCAGGTTTTGAGATAGTGCTGCACCAGTTCATGCAAGAAATTATACAGTGACAGACAGTATAGGAAAATGGATCGTTCCCAGACTGCATTCCTGCAAACAAACTGAATGCCACCACTGACATTCATTTGTTTCCAGTGTTTGTGTCACTTCTGCAAACAAATGTCCATCTGTGCAACAACTGTGGGCTACTGTACAAGCCACAGATCTTGGCTTTCTGGCATCACAATCTGATAAAGATTTATTTCTCTTTGCCTTCAGAACTTACTTTAAAGAGATGAGTTTCACTACACAGAAGTTGCTGCACAATTTCCAATTTCCCATTGCATTAACTTTTAATAGACTTATTGCTCCTTGTGAATAATAGGAAAAAGTATTCCTGATGCATAGCCTCAAACCTGAATCTTTTTTGGCTCTCTCTGTAAGTGCTGATGAAGACTATGCTTCCCTGAGACTTTATCTGAAATATTGCTAATGTGAGCCTTATCAGAGATACACAATAAGCCTTCTCCCCTAATTTTCCTACTCCTGCTCTGACATTCAAGTGGTTTGTGCTGTTAATTACCGTCTAGAAATACTCTGGTGGTAGAATTTCTGTGTTGTGTTAGTTCCAGGTTTCTAACATTCCTCTGTTAGTGCGTATACATTCCTAATTTACAAGGATGCTCACGAGTCAGACAGGTGATATGTTTACCTTAGCTGAAGCTTGTCCTAAGAATGCACAATTTTTTCATTGTCCCTAGAAGTGCTGGGAAAGGTGATAACAGTTCCCCTTTGTTTCGGTCTCGAAGTTGGTAATTTCTATTAGGTCTTATTGCTCTTTTCTGAGGTATTGACCCATTTTTCACTCATGAAAAACTGTCAAAATATTTACTCCCAAATGTGAACTAAAGTAAAAAGATCATATTGTTTGATGGGAATACCTGCTGTATTGTTTAATCCTCTCTTAAAGCTCTTCTTTCAGCCGCTGTGCCTAGAAGTCACAACTGCTTGGCAATGGTATGCTTAGAAAACAGTCAGCTTTTCTGCTCAACCCATTTTATTTTTATTTCTCTCCTTTTTCCAGATAACATGAGCTTCATTGTCTGCTTTGTTCACCTGCAGCATCCTATCTGACAGCTCGGCGGTGAATCCTCAGGGACAGGGAGATTTTTCTACTTGTCTGTGTTGTACCTATCACAAACCAGCACAATTCCTTGACTACTACACCGTAAATAATGATAACATGACAAAAACATTGTGCAGAAAACCAACAGAACTAGAAAGTAATATTTTGGTAAACCCTACTTTTTTGGCTCCACTCTTCATGAATCTGTAACAATAGGGTTCCCAAGTGAGCAATTGAAAGCTCACATCTATCTATGAGCACTATTTTGTTTCCATTTGAATTTAGGCTTAGCTTAACCCTAGCAGGGTTTGGTCAGAAAGTCACTGACCTTAGAACATTTCTTTTAGAGTAGGTTCTGCACTTAGAGGAGGATCGGACATGTTCAGTTTTTCCAGAAATACTGCTCATTATGTGGAACATTTAAAAGAAAAGAAGATCAACCATCCAACCAAACCCTCCAAAAATTTGGTGGATTTCTGGCTCTGTTCATTTGGCATTCTGCAACAGGAGGGAAGATTCTGAATCAAGGAATTCCTTTCTCTCTTTTCTGTGTGCCCTCAGAAGACAGGAGTTAGTGTTCACTGGGAATAGGATCTAAAGTTGACACAGGGTACATATTCCTTAGCAAGAAGAGGAGAAAAAAATAATTTTAAATAAGAAAAGATTGCTTGAAATACATTTTATTCATTGTGGTAGAAGAGCTGGATATGAGCAGTGGAAAATATGCAGCTATGTCTTTTAGCTTTAATTCTTTTGCAAGTTTACCCATTTATAGGCTTCAGAGTTCCAGGAGCTTGTGTGTGCAATGTCTTCAATTAGTTTTTGATCTGTCACTATAAAGTTCTAGAAAATTGTTCAGTTTGAGAGATTTCACTGTTTCCTTTGACATTTTAGATTTTTTCAATTCAAGGTTCTTCATAGCTTTGAATTTATTCATGTCTCCTTCAATCCAGATACACATATATACATGCATGTATATATATTTATAGGTGTGCATATATCTGCATGAATATGAATTTACATATATGCTTGTATATATAATTGTATATCTGATTGCCAGTAGTATTCTAATTTTTACTACCTTTATGTTGAGAATTAAATTATATTTATTCCAGAGGCTCAACCATCTATTTTTCTAGTTACTAATCCTTGGCCTTCCTCACTGGAGAAAGACTATTCTCTATTTTCTCATTTGGTTTAACCTTTCATAGTTAAGGTCTTTTGATTTGTGATAGATTGCCATAATTAAAAATGGCAGCTCCTTTCACAATGCAGAGACAATGCCATTAATTTATACCAGTTTATTATTTTAGGTAAATATTATTCAGTTCCATAAGTATTTTGTAGAATTAGATTAAGAATGGATTTCAGACAAAAATTTTGGATTTTCAGATCACAAGTGAATGAATTGGTGCTCCCCATGTTCCGACAGCGGCTATTATATTGTGGGCACTTTGGGTAATAAGCAGTGAGTAAATACTATGCCTGAATCATTCTTCAGAAACTTAGAAATTGATTTGAGTGTGTTGAATGATACCCTTTTTTTTTTTTTTTTTGTGCTGCTTGTGAACTAATCAGTTGTTGCAGATCCTTCCTTTCTCCAAATTCTTCTGATGAAAATATACTCCGACAAAGGTTTTTTCTGACATTACTTCAGACTGGTTTCATTCCATGTTTAATTTCAGCATTCATAAATCAATTATGTCTTGCTGTGTAATCAGGTACCTTAGGGGCTAGGCCAAATAACTGTTTGGATTTATATATTTTGCTGAGCTTATATCATACACAGATTTAGAGCTGGATTCCACTTTCTATTAAAAATGGGTATTTGAAGTAACTCTGGTGAGATTAGCAGAGTTGCATTCATGCAAATGAGAGGAGAATCAAGCCCATGATCTGTCGAAATGTATATATTTATATAACATGCAGACCTTTTCCTGCACTCTAAAAAAATATTTAATGGTATCTTTCCAATGTGTCTGTTTGGCTGATTTACAGTATTGGAAAGCCAGGGAATTTCTAAAACTGAATCCATATAAGAAAAAATTCCTTTGATTGGACCTTATCCCCAGTCCGTCAACACTCTTCTATCACTTTTAAAGTTGGCAGTTCTAGGATAGCATCAGTCCCAGGGGTGGAAACCTTGGGTTTGTGTTTGTCTTGATTCTGTCTCTTCTGGACTATGTAAATATAAATATTAAACTGTCATGTTTAACTCAGAGATATACCAAACCTGAAATCAGTAATAGTTTTTGAGGATAGTCAAATATTAGAGCAGATCTGAAGAGTGCATGACAGGATGTCTGGACACATGGGTGTGTTAATATATGACTGGAACACTGATAATTGTCTTCTTATGAGATTAATTTTTTAGCAGCTTCAGAATGCACTGAGTTGTTTCATGCATCTTCTCAACATAGCAACACCTGATCTGTTCATTTCCCTGAACTCATATTATCTATCCATAAAATGTCATATTGATTTTTAAATACCACTTGCAAACTTCATGCTGTCCACATCCTGACCTCAAGTGGCTTTGGGAACTATGGATAGCTTTTGTTCTGTTTCACTTGTTTACATAGCAGTAGTAATCATTTTTCAACATTATTTGGATTAATTTTTGATCTCAGTGGATCTGGATTTCAATTAATTTACTTCTTTAGCTTGGTTTATTTTATGATAATTCAAGCAGTTGGGTTTTACTGACACGTTTGTGAAGAAATGCTTTTTGTGTCAAAAGAATATTTCAATGGAAATAACATCATATGGGGTTTCAGGCTAGCATGCTTCTGGAAGAATAATATAAAACAGCTTAGGAATTAGCTAATCAGTCACACCTAGGCAAGAAAAGCCTAACTTAAATACCACAGATTCTTAAGAAAGATATTTGTCCCATACATTTGATAAATACTCAAATGAAAGCAAACTGTCCTTGCCTCACTTATAGTCTGCAAACACAAAAGAAAATTAAATTTATGGTCACTTTATTCATGGTTTTTCCCATTCAGATCTAGTAGAGACATTTTTTTATCTGACATTTAATTTTTTGAAAGCATTTAATGGTGTAAATGTAAAGTTTGTTGAGAAGGATCTCAATTCTTCACTCTTCTAAGGTCTCCCTTTAATGGTTTTTTTACCTGCTAAATTCTTTGTTACTTTGGCCTTACACAACTTACATCATTCCTTTTGAGTCGAACATTGGGAAACCATGATTCCTGGCATACTCCTCTTTCACTGTCACTGCCTTGCAGTAAATAAAAACACTGGAGATGCTTGGTGACAGCAGTACCAAGCAGACAATATAACCTTGGCATCATCTGGAGTAAAAGCAGACACAGCAAGGAAATGTTCTGGTATTGAAACGTTAAAATTAAATCCCACTTCAAACAAAACTCTTTAATTGGGAAGCATCCCAAGCTCAAAGGCTTCACTTCCCAACAAAGAAACTATTATGTTAATTGGTGTGGCCCCCATACAAACCTTGGGTGGATCTGAAGCTAGCTGTTGTTATTCTGGCCTGACTTTCCAACCACATTCATTTTGCTAAATTGCTTTTCTATGATAGAGTGGGTTGATATGCTGCAAGTGTTACTAATTCTATTGAATCACATTTTTCCCTTTTAAACAGAAGATCAAAAACTCAAACCACTTGCTATTTTTAAAATGCTATATTTCCATAAACAAAAGCAGTCATTTGAATAACCACCTTATTAAGATTTGGTGTTCCTGAGGAGTCCTGTTTCTTCATGTTTATTACTAACCACAGCACTAAATTATGCAAATCTTAAAAGTATGTTTCAAAAAAGACCTATATGATTTAGATGGTTGAGATTTTTATTTTTAATCTGTGGGTGTGATTTTAGTGCTGGCAGAGGTAAAGATTAAAAATCCATTAGAGCTTCCACAAGGCAGTCTGAAGGGTTTTCTTAAGGCTCAAAGCAAAGTTGGACCCATAATCAGCCTCTAAGATGTGTTCCCTCTAGAATATTCTGGAGCAGGTTTAAAATTCTACAGAGCAGGAAGGATCTAGTACTTCTTGAGCAGAACTTTTGCTTTCACAGGGCTTTGCAGAGCCACAACCCCAAAGGTGCTGCTTACAACTTTTTCAATGGGCTGCCTCTTTCTAGTGGGAGTAGAGAACATGGTGTTATGTAGAAAGATGGATGCATGGAGCATGTAGCACCTTAGATAAAAAAGCATAAATATCCAGTTCACTCATATCTAGACTTTAGAGAGACCAGAGTCCACTTTATTGAGGCACTTGACAGACACCCAGCCCTCCCAGATCCTGACTGGAGAGCCAGAAGTTGTGGACTCAACTTCTGTGTTTTGGAAAGAGAAGCATTGCTGCTGCTGTCAGTAAGTATGCTGAAGAAAATGTTTTTCCTTGGTTTAGTGCCCTAAACCCAAGTGATTTAACAGCTCTGCTATGTATTGAATCAGAATTTTGGCCACTGTTGTTCTAAATACAGAGTATATCATTCATACATTCCTGAATTCACACAACTTTACCCTTTTTGTGGAGAATAGACTATGAAAAAATACCTCATTAACACCTTCCTTACTTTCCTTGCATATTTGTTTACCTCCTGTCTCCATATTGTAACTCTATTTTTAGTCCACTGTTTGGTTTTTTTTCCTTTGCCTTTTCCAGTCTTTTTTCTGTTTTTGCTCTTCATCTGTTCCACATTAGATTATGTTTTTACTTCTCTCTTGTTTTGGAAAGGCTTTTCAGATTAATTTTTGCACTTCATCTTATCACCTTCTTGCTTCTGCATCTCCTTCTAATGTATTTTTCTCACACTGTCTTTGCTTTTACTTCCATTTCTCTCCATTTTCTCACTCCCTTCCCATTTCTGAATTTCCTTTCTATTCTCCAGAATTACACTAAAACACTGTGCAAATAAATGTCTTTGTGAAGACTTTTATCTTTGAAAGTGTCTTATAGCCATGAGATGCTGCTCCCCAGCACCCTTGCAGAGATTTATATACAGACTGTGTGCTCAGATCCCTAAATGCACATTCAGCTGCTTAGCATATATGTCAGAATTTAATAGTTTGAACTTCATTCTTGAGTTAAGTACAAGAAATGACCAAATTTTCTCCTGTACTCAAATCTGAAAACTTATCATTGAGGAGAAAGTCTGGTAATGAAACTTTCCTTTGGAAAAACGAAAGTGATGGAGCCCTTTTCCTGTGCTACAGCAGACAGGGCCCTGCTGTTCTGAGAGTTTTCTATCTTGAACCCTAAGCCAGCCTGGAAATGGAGAAGGCACTCCTGCACGATTACACTGCAAGCCCTCAAGCCTTGTAGAGGTCCTGTGAGCTGGTGTCAGTCCCCAGGAACCACGGTCACCTGTGAGGTGGGTGATGAGTTTTTACCAGAATGCAGCTAATCATAGAGTCCATTTACAGAAGGGGGAGTTTGCAGTGTGTTTGCTCCTTTAACCTGACACCAGAAGAAGGACAATCCAGAAAAGTCAGAATGGTAGCTTTTTGACTTAGTGAAAGGACAAATTCCTTTTCACAATCTATCTTAGAAAGGCTCTCATCACTCTAATGAAGTCTGTCCCTGGCAATCTCTTGCTTCAGGAAATAAATCCTATGTTGAAGTAAGAACTTTACATCATAATCTCTGCATTTTGTGTGTTTTCTGTCAGGCACCTTTCTGTGGTGCTACTTTTTTTATTGTATCCTCTGTATCTATTCCATAATCAATAATCAAAATGAATGATGCTTTTTTTTTTTTTTTTTTGCCTTTTTTTAATCTTCTTTTCAGTTCTGCTTCTCCAAGGGTACTACTGCTCACCAATTCCATCACAGAGAAAAAACTCCAAATGTTCTGACAGCTGGAATGTGTGGTTTTTCTTCATTATCTTCAACCTATGTCTGTGTCCAGAAAAAGAGAATTTCAGTACCTCCTAGAAAGCACAGATCTTTCACCAATTTCACACTAGCAAATGTCTTCACATGTTTCCTTAGTAAGTGGGAGATTTCATAAGAAGCTTTGTGGACAGGCAGTGGCTCCTTCATTTGTGGCTAAAACATTTGTTGCTTTTGCAATTTGCAGTGATTGCTTAAGAAAGGAATGGTTTGGTTTTGGAAAGCTGCTTTGAATTCAGTGGGTTCTGTGCATAGTTAACGACAATGCTTTAATTTTGTGGTGGGGGTGGTGATGCAGCTTGTGCTTCTTGGAGTCTTTGCTGCATTCTTACAAATTACATGTCACAGGAAGCCTGTTTTTGGTTTACTTCAAATTTAAAGTAATCCCCTCCCCCTGCTTTTATTAGATGAGGGGTCAATTCCAGGAGCTCTGGTGGCAAAAAGCAGCTGAGCAACAAACATGTCTGATCCCTGAAGATTATCTGATAAATCTCCAGTGACTAAGGGCAGATGTTCTGGCTTGTATGCCATCTCCTTCCAGTGCATGGGAACTGGGAGTACAACCAGAATGTGACTGTGTTCAGAGGATTTATATTTACCAGAAAAATCTCTTACTCCTACTCATCATTTTTGGAACTCTGCCTGAGGTTAGGTTGGCACAATGGTAGGAGGGTGACAAGTTGGATAAAAATCTTCTTTGTTCTCTGCTTCTCAATCAGATGTGACGATTAAGAAAGAATCTGGTCTTCTCACATTTCTGTTTGTTTTCTTGTTTTGCTTCAAAAAAATCACAAGAGTAATAAATGGAGTAGTAGATAAAGTATTGCATGGAGGCAGAAAACGCTGAGATATAATGACAGGCTAAAAATTAGTGTGAAGTGCAGCTGACACAAACATACAATTTTTGAAGCCCATGCTGACTTTGTATAGCACTACCTCCATCCAGCAGAGTTTTAACTCTGGGATGCCTGCACCAGGAACTGCTGTTGTTCTGGCTTGGTTAGAGCTCACACAATGCTGCACATGGACGTATAATGGAGGCTGAGAGCTTGGAATACACACATGGCAATGTGCTCCATATGGTAATATGTGTGTTGGTGAGAGAGTGAGAGAGAAAATAACAGTATCCATAGCTGTGTCCTAAATGAAAAACATTCAGTAATTCAAACTGAACCAGGGTCGCTGTTTGTAATAATGTAGTGTTAAAAATTAACAGCTAAGTTAGGGATTTATTTTGTTTGTCTGTGTAATCACTGAAAGTACATAGAGGAAACAGGGCTGCTGTAAGAAAATAAAATATCTAAAATGCTTAGATGATTAAAACACATGGTTTAAAAAAAACCAAAGTTTGTCATACGAGATGTTACAAGTCAGTAAAGCTGTGCTATACCATTATGGAAATGAAAATGATACAGAAGTCTTTTAAAGTTTTTTTTTTTTTAAATTTACTTGTTGCTGCTATATATTTGTTATAAAATGATTAAAAAAACATATAGTGTCCTTATATGGGATATGTTAAGTGTTCACACAATGACATGCTCCATTGTAATTCAGATCACTGGTGTCAGGTCAAAATCCTGTTGTCTAATCAAGAGAAACATTTTTAAAGACAAGAAGTAAGAAAAAGCTTCTGAATGTTGTCCACTATCTCATAAAGTGAGAATGTCTCAAGTATTTTGCTGACTTCCCAGCAATCAAGGTATCTCAACGCTATTTTTACATTCCTATGTTTCTTTGTACTTTGAAATAAATTACTCTGAATGAAAAGCCTCCTCCCAGCTGTACTGTCCTTTCTCTCTCAGCAGGGGCAGTCATGTAGACTAGGACAGTTTCAGAGCCCATTATGCACTGTAAAAATTCTCAGGGCTCAGCAAGCTTCTCCATATTGTCAGGTTCTCCCCAAACCCAAGGTATCACTTGACAACAGACAGGATCTGGTCTATAATAGAACCTAACAGCTGAAAAAACTCTTGGCAAGTCATCCAATCTATTCCCTTACACATGACAGGATTATCTACAACCATGTCACTTCTGACAGATGTTTTTTTTTCCAGCCTACTCTTAAAAGCCTTTAATGATGAAGACGTCACATTCTGCCTTCTTTTCTGAGCAAAATAACTCCAACTTATGTATTTTTTCATTTTCCAGCATATTTCATAGACTACTGACCTTTATTTCAGATTATTCCAGTCTTTTTAGCAATGTAGTGCCCCAGAACTGGCGTAGTATTCCAGATGGCTCCATTCTAGAAGAGGCAAACAAGTGAGATTCAACGTCCTGTCAAAAACTGACTTTTTGTTGGAGCTACCTAAAATTAGTTTAAATCCATGCTGTGCATCTTGATGGCGTGTCTCAGAAGCAAACAAATTACCAGTGAAAGCAGCACATTGTTTCTTCATTAAACATTAAGAGCAATCATCCAATATCTGCTTTTGCTTACTTTCAACAATTGAAAAGATCTTTTGACCCTGTTACTGAAACCTCAATGTACCCAGTCTATTACGCAGTTTGCAAAGCTTATATGCTTCTACAGTATTTAACACCATTAAAATCTTGGAAATTTTTAGTTTCCCTAATTAACAGTAATGGGGCATTAGTGTTCTCTGTATTCAGTACACATGGCCATAAAGAGCACACAATTCCAAATTCCTGATCCATTTAGTGAGCAATAAATAAAGGTATACAGCAATTACTAAGCATTGGATAACAGGTCATGGTGGAGAGGACCAACCTGAAAACAAAGGCCAGAGCTACAGCTATGATGAGATCACTCTTGGCAGAGGGTGGAGGTGTGTTTTCCTTTTCTGCAGCAAACACAAGCTAAAGTATCCCCAGTGTAAAGTGCTGCAGCCATGGGAGGTTACAGCTACACCAGCACAGGTGACTGGAGCCCCACCCTGTCCTTATTGTCGAGAGCCATGGTTGTCTTGCCTTCCAGCCCTCTGAAAAAAACAGGGTGATTATCCCATGTTTTTGCCCTGAACAGCTTTTTCTAGGAAAGTATTGGTCAGCAGAGCCCTGTGCCATGCAGGGGTGTTGCCAACACCTAAGCAGCAGGGATGGCTGTAAAACAGTGTTGTCATTCTGATAGGGGTGGACAGGCTGAGGCATCCTGAGCAAAGCTTCTTCCATCTACATGCTGTCCTACTTTCTACCCCCGTCCCAGGAGATGAACTGGTAGGCATAAGGTTATCTGGAGCCAGTTTTGTCCACCTTGGTTTTTCTTTTTCTCTTGGGAAATCTCAGCTGTAGGCTTGAGTGAGTTTTTTGCCTTTTCTATCACTGCAGAAGTAGAAAGGTAGTGCAGAGCCAAAGTCCTTTTCATATTTTTCAGCTTAACTAATGGTATAAAATTAAATTGTGGCCTTTTTAGGCCAAATTTCTAGTAAAATAGTCTCTCTGAATTTCCTGGGGCAGACGTGGTTACATCATGCCCAATGACATGCTGTTGGCATATGGCAGTAGACTGTAAAATGGGGAGAAGTGAATCAAAGGCATGTTAATATTAATACATCCATGTTGCTTGCTGCCCGAGGAATGCAGTAGAAAGGGAGTCATATGTAGTTTATAGAAGAAATGAATACATTCCAGATGTTAATCATTTGACCAAGCCTTGTATATACAAAAAGGGTTTTCCCAGTGCCTATATTTAATCTCCACATAAAGAGATGGGTTTTCTAAAACCCTTCCCACTGTATGTCAGCATAAATCAGGGATATTTTTCATTTTCAATCACAAATGTAGTAAATAATACCCATCTACTTTAGTATTTGTTTATTCATAAACATTTATTTATTAATGAGATACTAAGATGAAATGCTAGTGGAAACCTAATGCATGTGAATCTTCCAAACAGAGTTTCTGCTCTATCCACAGTTTTTGCTGCTCTTGTCAGATAATGCCAGCATGGCAGAATATCATAAAGTGTACTTGAAGGTGGATCTCAATCCAGTGGACATGACAATTCAGGGATTCTTCAGGATCTGGTATTTGCTTTGGAATAAAAAGGGAAACACCAGTATTTAGGCTGCTCTATTGCCTCTTCAGTATTGGAAAGTTGCAGTGTGTATATTCTATTAATGTTATTTTGAGTCAGAAGCAAGGAAATATACTGGTTTGTTCGTCACTGTGCAAATGTTGTTCTGATGGAGCTGTTTGAAACTTTTGTGGTGTTTTATCTACTCTTTTTCAGTCTGAACTGGAGGCAGACGAAGGCAAATAAAATGTCATACTATATTACTTTTCTATGTTGACAGAAATTAATGCCTGTCAATATTAAGTGTTTATGTAGATAATGTGATCTCTGAATTGAATCTAAAATATCTATGGCAACTCAAAATTAACATTTTCCCTATACTTGCCGTAAAAGGTTAATAAACAATCTGTAGACCTGAAATTATGTCTCTAAAATAACCAGCAGTATAACTCTGAATGATCAACAGATTCAAGAACATTGTTAGCTGCTGCCAGCCAAATTGTGATTGAGAGAAGAGATGAAATTCTTCAAGTTATTCACTGCAAATTATTTGCTCAGATTGTATTATTGCAGTGGTGTTAAAATATGCAATATGCATAGCACACAAAAATGTAGTAGGTATCTTAAAAAAATGAAGGCACCAACTTGGAATGCAATTTGGTTAAATTAAAAGGCTGGACAACTCCTGTTCTCTTATGTTTGAAAGTCTGTCGAAAGAGAGACTTGAAAGTCATAAGAGGAAGAAATGTCTGATATTTTCCTTGCTGTAACAAACCTCTAGGGGTTTTGGGATGGATCACCTGTTGGATAGGTCCCAAACCAGCCTCCAGACTATGAGCTCCAGTCCAGGAGAGCTTATCCTAGCAAGGGTGACTTAAGCAGCCTCTGTCTTTTCTGCCTCAGCCTGGCCTTTTCAAGCACCACTGTGCCATATGACATCTCTCCTTTCTTCTGACACAAAAGTTTGTGGCTCCCTGTTAAAAAATAGGCTCAGAGACAAAAATAAAATCAAAAGGTCAAGACCAACCAAAAAAAAGTTCAGAATACACCTGAATGTCTGTAGGTTGGCACAGTCAAGGCTGGTGTACATGATAAAAACAAGAATGTAAGAACAGACTGACTATCTGCACTGAGGCCAAGTCCCTTACGGTGCTGAATTACAGCTCAAATCCATGCATGTGGAGAACGAGTACTATCCCTCTTTTCTAACTTCTAGGACAAATGATGCCCAAAGTTCTCATGTTGTCAACATCTTAATTTTCATGCAGAAATCACTTTGTGCTAAATTTCTTAGAGGGCACGATATGTCCTACATGATGAGATATGTCCTGACATTCTCCCATTAGCTTTGTCTGCGCTTTCGGTGAGTGACCAGGCTCTGGTGGACTCAGCCAGGAAGAATGTGGCAGGCCTTGGCATTATTTCTATGGCCACAAACACCACGTGCCACTTTTTACCTGTCTGCTGCCTTTCTTCACACAAAGTGTTAAATCTGAGCTGCCGCTTGCCCATAGGCAAGAGTTGCAGACAGGGATCTCAGATAAACCCACTTACCATATTCAGGATGAATATGTGAGTTCTTTGAAGTCAGTCCTTTCAGTCAGGGTCTGGTGGGAAACACTGGGAACAGGGAGGACTCTTGGGAGAGATATAAAGTACTCCTATGCAGAGTGATGGATGGAAGCAGTTTCAAGGGAAGTTCTCAACTACTTAAAAGCTGGTTTGTCACTTGAGAAAATGCTGGTCTCTAGGAACTACAGACCTGGGACATTTGCTTGTGAAATGGCCATAAGAGATTAAGGAATTACTATCTCACAGGTGGGTTTTTTTCCTATTTGCTGCTCAGCAGGCTGATATTTGGTTTGGTGCAAAAGAAAACGAGGCTGCTTAAACCCCTTTGGATATAGGCTCCACCTGGTTTTTTAAAAGCATTTCTCCAACTGTTTAGGACTGAGAAATAACAGTTTTGTAAATGTGTCTCCCTTTTGACCTGTACATCACATGCCTTCTTGATAACAATGCTCTCCAGATGGCTTAATTTGGTCCTGGAGAGGACACCCATGGCAGGATGCCTGCCACAGCCCTGCTGTGGGCCCTGCCTAACACCCACTGTGGGCTCAGGCCCATCTCATCACCCAGGGGTCTGGTGAGAGGTGGCAGAGGCTGCTGGCTGACATGGGACGGCTTTCTGTGAGACTGGGTGCATTGCTGGCTCTTGGGGAGCCTCAGCATGTGCTTTCTGACTTGCCCTTTCCTGTGGCTCTGATAAGTAGCCCAGAAGTGGATGCTTTTGGGTTTAGCTGGGAATGACACACATTATTCATCGGGCTGACTGCTTAGCACCTCCAGACTCCTCCTGGCTGTTTATATTTAAGAATAAATCCTAGCAATGATTCTTCAAAATAAGAGCTGACAGCCTGCAGCACTTTTGTTAAAGAATGCTGGTCAGAAACTGAAGAGAACTGAAGAGTTAACGGGTGTTTGTAAAACAGGCAGGGAAAACCCCTCTGATCCATGAACCTTCCCCAGCAACTACTTCCATGTCGGAGGAGAAGAGGAGCTGAAAGGGCAAGAGCCAAAGGCTCTCACTCTAAATGTAGGATTTGACAGGAGACCAGCAGGGTAGGACCTCAGGGAATGACTAAGCAAATACTTATATAGGTGGTCTGTGAGGTAAGCAGGACTAAATTGGTGCATTGCTTTGAATGTCAGCAATGCAGTTTTGCAGGTAATACTAGGATTTAATGTGTATCCATGGAAGGGCCCACAGTGCAACAGTGGTATGCTGAGAAAACTCAGTACTGATACTCAGGATACAGGATACAGAAGTCTCAGCTCTAGGAGGAGCTGAGGCTTCCAGACACTGTCAAAGAATCATGGAATCATAGAATCAGTCCAGAGGGGTCTCAGCAAAACTTCACTCCTGTGGGTGTGTGAGCTTTAGCTGAATGCAGAAACATCATATGGCATGAGGCCTCAGTGTCTGCTGACACTTAAGAGGAATTTTTCTCCTGCTTTATAGTGAACTGAAAACTTAATTCTTTCTAGTAGCATTCTACAATGGGTATCTCTGTTCTCTCTCATTTTAATCCCTGAGCACAGACGTTTTTATATTACCTCAAAGTATGCTGGAAGTTTGCAACTTGCAAACATTTGAACCACAGCAATAATTAAATTATTTCAGGAGATTTTGCCTGGGATACTGAAATACTTTTAGACACTGTTGTTCTAGGTTTTGGTGGGCTCCCCCACCCCCAAGACCTTATGTAAAAAACTGTGAAAACTCATAGCAGTAAAACTTTTTTGTCAAATCTGAGTAACTTCACTAATCATAAAAAAATTAATATCTCTGACTATATCCTGATAGATTTCTCTCCTGTGTCAATTAATTCTCAGATGAGATTACTTTTTTGTTTATATACTAATAAATACATCTGCTCAAGGCCCCATCTTTCCTCTCACTGACAGAACTGATGATATTGTATTTGTCCTTCAAAGTCATGCAAATGGAATCCTCAAGCTCTCGGTATTAAATGCTGGCCAACCTGATTATTTTCTTTAAAACGAAAATGAAATTATTACTATACCCCTCCATTTTCACACCCTTTATAAACTCCTGGCAGAAAAAGGAGAGATAGATAATAAGATACTCGAATCGCTTTCTTAGTCTCTAATTAGCACATGAAAAAAGGCCTTATTGAAAACAATAATTCCTCAGTAATTTGTCTTTATTTTAATTTTGCTTTGAAGCCAACATATTTGCTCAGAGATTTCATTAGCAGCCATTTTGTAAATGAGATTCTCACTAGTAAGAACCAAGTTTGAGTGCTCTACTGCATTAAAATTTAACATTTTTCTATGGCTTAATATAAATTCTTCTTAATGTAGAGAGTCTTTTCTGCAATGTTCATAGTTTAAAAGACTGGATCTAATTAAGAACATAAGTGCCTAAAAGTAAGGTGCTTCAGTACCCAACTGAGTCATCTGGCTTCTCAAACATAGTCCAAAATCTGAAGCTACCAATCAAGGGTCTGCGCTTAAGGGAAAATTTAAACATCTTACAAAAAGATTCAAAACAGCCAACAAGGTATAAGAGCAACCTCTAATACCATTTTAAAACCTCCTACAAGGGCTTCTTCTGCCAAGGGGAACAACCTTAAATGAGTTTTTAAATCTTTCCTAAAGATAGCTCAATTTCTTTAAAATAATTGAGAGTTACTCTTTCCTCTTTAAAAGGATCAGTCAGTGGGGGTAAAAAAAATCCAGACAACCCAAAAAATACTATTAGAAACTGTCTTTGGAATAAGGGCTGAAAATTAGGATGGTATGCTGATGCATCATGAGCTTTCTGCATGTCTGCTAGGAGCCTAAGCTTTTCCATCCATCATACTGCTTGTGGGAAGTCAGGCCAGTCCCCTGGAAGGTAAGTAACAAACGTGTTTTAACACTCTGAGAAGTGGCCTAGCTACTTAGGCCTCCATAGAAAATGGGCAGGACCTGGCCTGTAAGTGTATTTGACAAAGACAGCTGGGAGTTCTGTGGTTTGATATGAACTTACCTTGTCTGTCTGTGCTAGGAAAGTGAAACTTCTTAGTTTCAAAAGCTGTAGTTGACTATCTAAATTCCCTAATTTGCTTTAGGCCTGAATTCTTATTCTTTACACAAACCCTTTTTGTTGCATTTAATTCAAACTAGGGTCCAAAATGCTCTCTGAACTGTTCTGCTTTCACACCACAGCTCTGGCAACAGAAGAGACCGTGAGGATTTTTGCTGTTCTTGCAAAGTGAGGAGAGAAGTGTGAACAGGAGCCATGATTTCCAAGCAAAGCACTGACTTGCTGTCGCTTGAAGATGTGCAGTGATATTGGGAGACTTGAGAATCTTGGAAAGAAATGTGTCTACATGGAGCTGTTTTAGCTATCTGGGACCATCCCTGACCAGGTGAATCTAAGTGTTGTTGATGCTGTTTTGGCCCCAGATTTGCTCAGGAGAAGCTGAGCCCTCTTACCCCAGAAGAGGCTGCAAGACAAATATACACATATATATTAATAATTGCTTCAGAATCCTTTCCAAGAAAGCTCAAGGGCAAAAAAGCCCAACCTACCCCTCACTGTGAGATGGAGTAAGTTTCTGGAGATTAAAACACAGCAGCAGTGCTACCTAGCCAACTTGCCCTGACTCTTTATCTTCTTTCTCATTCCTCTCTTCCTTTTGATGCAAA
Source organism: Monarcha castaneiventris obscurior (assembly GCA_026261815.1). Classification (NCBI taxonomy): domain Eukaryota; kingdom Metazoa; phylum Chordata; class Aves; order Passeriformes; family Monarchidae; genus Monarcha; species Monarcha castaneiventris. The sequence goes on along the minus strand of JAMPIT010000379.1, from coordinate 18,704,757 downwards.
GGTTTAGTGATACGCAAGACATAAGCAGTGCATATCCATGTGCACTGTGAGGAGTACTAGAGTATTCCTGTGTTTCCAGGGCTGGACTCTGTTGATAATTTTGTAACTACACATATTTCTGCATGTTGGTTTGTTAAGTTTAAAAGTGTAGTCATATGAGCAATAAGCATTCAAATCATATTGTTATGTGCTCGTGTCTGATTAGCTGACTTGGAGTGTAAATGTGACCATCAATAAAAAGCATGATGAAAGCTTGTTATTTTTAAACATACTTAAGTCAAAGGAAAAACAGTTCAGCATGACTGTAGAAATAGTAATTGGTTTATTACCTGTAATCATGTTAGCCTGCTCACATTATCAGAGGCTAATTGGAGAAAGGAGAGAAAAAGGGAGTATATCACTGCATACACAAGCGTGTTCTCTGTATCTACATGTCTTTCATTGTATTATATGTATTTCATTAATAACTTTTTTACATAAAAGAGTGTAGGAGGAATATGGCAATGCAGGAACAGAGGTACTGAGAAAATTTTAAAAGTACCTTGGAAGAGCAAGAGAATGATTTGTTCATCAGGTAAATTTAAATAGAAATAACTTATGTTGTTATCCAAAGCACCAGGAATGACACCATAGTTTAGTAGAAATTCTAGTATAAATCATTTTTGAGAGAGGCAAGGTATGTTACCAGCACCTGCCTTTTCCTTGCAAAGAAATAATGCAGAGATGTAATGGGAAGACATTTACTGATCCCTCACTACATTTTTCAAGGTCTCATTCTCAAAGATTCCTTTTTATTTCTGCAGAAAACCAACGAAAAGGATTATTTGCCTGAAAATATCCTGTTGGTTCTGACAAAAATCTTGGTCTCTGGTGAAGATTACGAAATCTGGTGAGGATTTACAAAAGAAGACAACCATGTCAGAGATTTAGGTGTCATCTTCTCTGTTCATTCCTATAAACATACTGTTTCAGGGAAGGCTGAGATATTTGCATTTTTCTAGGAGGTATATGTCTCAGCATGGTAATAGCAGAGTTTGGAAAGGGTGGGAGTATGAATTGATTGGTGCTTCTCTGTTTATTATTTCACTTTTATGTATTGTTTCTAATGTTGTTTTTATGGGAACCAGTTGAGATAGTTTATATAATGATGAGAAGATGTGTAGGACAGAGAGGAGCAAGAGTGGAGTACTTTGTTATGCACCTTTTTTTTCCTAGGATCTGGCAGAAAGAAAACAGCCAGGTTTACACCTTAGGCAAGACTTCTGTATTTGTCAAGGGAGCACTATGGCCAAATGACCACCATCTGGTTAAAGGCTGAGCTGTGGATGGCAGACAGGTTAGATGAGCCCAGGCTTTGGTCTGACTCAGTAAAGCATTTCTTAAACTTCCTTCTTACAGAAAGGGAGGGATCTTATCTTGAGAAAATAACCAAGACAATGACAGAGAGAGGAAGACCCTCTAAAAATCTAGGTATTTGGTTAAAGCCCTCTTGTCTTTGCTTTCTGTGGTAGAACTTGGGGATCTGGAAACTAAATATCTCTCTGAAGTTTATAGCATGTCAGATGCATTGAACTTTTCATGACTATTAGTAGGCTGCAGTATTTGAAAGGCCACGAGGACCAACTAATGTTTGAATAAGGTAAGGCTCCTTTTTAACTTGGAGTATGTTTATTTTCACTGAGGATTTATAGGAATTATTCCTTCTGTGACCTGTTTGGGAGCTTAGATCAAAGGACCAAAGTCTCCTAGCTCTAACACTGACCCTTAGGGAAAGAACAGAAAAAAATAAGGCAGTTATAGAGTGATCCTTCCCATGGTATAATTTCTCAGCTCCCAGCAATCAGCATCTTAGTGATTTTTTTTTCTGAGCCAGAGGTTGCATCTTGGCTTTCATGTTTAATATCCAATGATGTACATCTCTTCTATGAATTTTTCTAATTTTTTTTCCAGATAAATTTTTGTCCTCTGCCTGTTCCTATAGGCAGTAGGTTTAACAATGATCTGAATGTCCGAGAGTAAAATCATGTGTGCAGTTACATTTGGGGAGAGAAAAAAATGTGAGGAAACATGATTGTTATATATCAAATAACTGCGCACAGAAAGAAGATCAGGCCTTCAAATTCAGTTTTTCAATGAAAGGACCCAAAGGAAAAAGAAAAAAAAAGAAAAAAAAGAAACTTGGTCAGTTAAAGTATTTACTTAAATCAGTTTTGAATTTATTACCTCTCAGCAGAACATGGACTAATATGCACAGGCTTTTGTGTGATATAGAGAATCCTCAAGTGTATTGCATGAGTGACAAATAATGAGGTACATGAACCCACACCCCTGTGCAGTGTAAAGGTGATATGGGTTCCAAACCCTGTGGCTCCCTCCCCAGTAAATGTATATGACTCCAGCAGGGACGGTGCCTTCCTGGTTCACCTCCAGGTCTTTAGAAAGAAGTTTTCTCCTTTTTGGAGACTTGGAATTGCCTGCACTGAAGTTTGTTAGCATTTCTTTCGAATGGTAGATGTGCTGGGTAGGCTTGTCAGTGAGAGAATGCTGAACTATTTTCTTCTGCCGTCTGAAAATGTCTTGGTTAAAAAAGAAATATTTAAAGGATTTTGATCACTGCAAATGATAAGTAATAAGTTAAAGAAACAGAAAGCTTCTCAAATGATAGAGGTGTCTGTCTGTAAGACAGACTGTGGCACGTGCCTTGGCATGCCCTAATGTTTGTTCTGCTGTCAGCTACACAGCACAAGAAAGAATTGCTTTTTGGCAGAACCTGCACGTGTAAGTGAACAGTCAGCCTCCCAGAAACAAACCTCTGCAGCTCTTACCAAAGGTAGCACTTTTTGGATTGTCAGATCAGCTTTGTGGGACTCCTGAATGGCTGTCCTGGGGATAGCAATGGTCTAACAAGCAATGCTTCTGTGATTTCTAGCAGGATTGTACCTGCAGGGAGGATGTGCTATGTTCTTCTACAGAGACAGAAAACTGGAGAGACTGCCAGCAGAGGCAGAGGCTCTGCACAAAAGCATTTTTTAAACCTTTATTTTTGAATGATGATATTTGCATTGAGACTGAACATGACAATACCTGATATTGTAGTATACCTGCCAGATAACTTTAGGTACAACCTATATATTCTGAGTTAAAAGAGAATATAGTGACATCTTTAGATTGGCTAAGCTTTCTGGATAGAGCTGCAATGTAATGTTCCTCCATTTGTTTTTTAATGTGCTCTTGCTTTTTAATTTTTATTTGTAGAACAGACATCTTGGACCTTTATTGATACTTCTAGACTGCTTGACACAGGTCCACTCCACAAGCAGATTTAGAAGCTATAGTGTGACTTTGCCACTGATCTTCTGCTCTTCAAGCCTGAGAGCAGGATGTTAAAATAGCAGGAATCCTGGATGAATGTCTGCCATTAGCAAAGCTGTCTGCTTCCATTACTTGCATTTTGTGTCATTCTTTGAAGTCTTTTCTGAAGAAACATGTGCTGTCTAGCTCACAAAAGCACTACTGAAGCTTACCACAAGGTTAGCCACTTTTACTCTCCCCTTATTTTGCTCAGCAAACACAGGTTTTTGAAAGCTAAGAAAAAATAAGAGTATAGTGGAGAAGCGGTAATATGCAAAACTGGCATTCATTTTGAAAGGAAAAGGAAATGGAAGAACTCTATTAGTTCTGAGTAAAAGCAAGGTATAAATATTCAAGGTAAAATTATTCACCCCTTAGACATGCAGCTAAGCAGATCCAAGAACTCACTGAATTTAAATTAGAGCAAGCTTTAAATTACTAAACATCCCTTCTTTTCCCCACTGCACTGAATGACTGTTTCTGAGTACTTTCAGCTGTGTAACTAGGCAGATCCCATTCTGGCTGACTTGAAGAGAATGAGCAACTAAAATGGAAGATCACACTTTGTAGCTGGCCTCTCAAGATGTCCTGGTGCTTAGAGTGGTTCTAACTGTGAATACTCCCGATGCCATGATCTACACTTGATGGTCACTATCAAGTATTCCACGTGATTAAGACGATAGGCAAACTATTTATAATATAGAGCTATTATTAGTGTGTGCTTGTAAGGAACCACCTGTGAGGCTCCATGATGTGATTAATCAGGTATTCCAGCTGCTTTTGAGTGATCCCAGCACAGACAACTGAAAGCAGGAGCAATTTTTCTCCAGTATAGCACCGTTTATGACATCCTGTTATGCAGTCTGAAATGAGCTCCAATGTTACAGTGAAAGAAAGCTGAACACTTTGTGAGGGAACATATATAATCACTAAGAATTTGGCAAAGTCAAAAGCCAAATCCAGGGCCACTGTTTTGACAGTCTCATGTCTCATCCAATATCTGCTGTTGTGGTGTTGCTCCTTAAATTATGAATATGTTCTTGGCCTGGTAGAAGGTACAGAGTACAGATCTTCTGAAGGATAGCTGAATTAGTGAAAAACAGAACTCTGGTGCAGTTTCTGGTTTTACAGGTCACACCTGTGCTTTGTTCTCTGCCTGCTCAGCAGTGTGGATGACCAGAATTTTTTTAAGAACTTTTATTACAAATAATTTTTCTGCAGGCAAATTAAGTTAATGGTAATGCAGTCCTGTTCCTTCCATTCCAAACTCAAACTGAACAGTCCTCAGTCCAGAATATCCTCAGCTTCTCCAACCTTTCTTTGAGACAAGGCAGTGCCTATTTATGTTCTCTAGCAATCCAGTTTTACACACAGGCTGATTAAATAAACATAACAGTTTCTGTAGGTGGTTGTGTTTAAGAAAGCACATGAAAGCTGTAGGATGCAGGAGATAACATGAAAGTGAGAATGTCTGTCTCCTAGAGTAAAGATGTGAAATCTTGTTCAACAGCAAGCTACCTGAAGAGCTCAGCATTATCTCCAAAGGAAGAAATGAGATCATCACAAATTCTTTTGTGACCAGCACATATCTTCTTGGTAGTTATAGGAGACTAAAACAGGGGGAGAGCTCTCACCATTCCAATTAATAAAGAAAGGTATTCAGAAAGTGTATTGTGATTCCAATAATCATGTTTGACACTGTTAAAAGCAGCCTGTTTCACCTGATGGCTACCACTTTGGATGCTTTTATTAAAAATGTGGCTGAATGCAGAACCGACTCCATTTTTTTTAGTGAAATAGCTTCATTGCTAATGAAAGTCTTGTTGGTTTTGGTGACATGTAGTTCTTAAAGGGAAACACTCACTTTTTACAGTTCTTTTGTCACATCTCACCTGAAGATGCATTAATTTTGAATTATTTTATTTATTTAGTGTGTAGGATTTCATTAATTTTTTTCCCTCATTTTTATTATATACATTATATATATAGCATATGTATGTAGATTTTGCAGGCTAAGTACCTGCAGACATTTTGCATGCTGTGGAAGTAGATACTGGAGGGAAATGGAAGGAAGAAGTCAGTTAGTAACAAAATTAACTTCTCAGCCTTTTGAGTGTTTTGGTCCACAACCCGGTCATCTGCAATGCAGCCAGAACTGCAAAGAAGACAAACTTGATGCCTGCCCTTTAAAAAAACCTAACAAAAACCCCCAACAGTTTCACATATCTTCATGTTATTTATGCATTTATTTTGGGAAAAAAGAGCAGTTTGTCAAACATTTAAGGTTGACAGGCAAGTCATGTTGTTGCAATGCAGGTAAACGCTGTCATGAGTGACACTGGCTGTGTCACTATGTGCAGCATTAGCCTGTGAATTTGAGAAGACAGGCTCATGAAAAAAAAATGAATGTTGTCAGACAACCCTGCATTTTTTATTATTAAAATCTTGAGTGAATTTAGTGCTCATGAAAGTGAGGGACTAAACTTCTCTGCACATCCCTTTCAATAAATCTCAGTTCTGACCTGCAGCACCCTTGCTATTCTAGTTATGGGCCTTGAGCAGAGATTGCTCCCCATGTCAGATTGTGGGAGGTTTGTGATATAGATAGCTGAAGACTTAGATGAGGCCATTGAACATATTCTGATTTGTGACCCAACCATGACTTAAGCCCAGACCCTCAAAGATGATGGGCAGTCACAAATTAAGCATATATCACACAATATCCCCTTGGCAGTTAAAATGAAAATTGTTCAGTTGTGTGTTGAAGGTGCCTTACTAATAGAAATTGATAACTCCCATTCTGGTAGGAGGTTACTTCTGTGAACTGGTATTTTGGGGGTTTATTAATTTGAACAATTGTCCTGAAACAGCTGTCCAGAAAGCTGTGTCCCTGCATGCTATGGAGACATCTTTTTGCAAAATGTCATATTCAAAACATGAGTACTAAGAGCACTTTATTATCCAAGTGGACTCAGTTTCTACTACTAAGTCAACAAGTGCTATTCAAGAGGAATGAAAAGCAAGAGGGGCCAGTGGCTGCATAATGCAGGCATGGGCAGCTCCAGTCCCTGCAGACACTCCTGGGAAATGGTCGCAAGTGCTCTCGGCAAGTCTGAATTTTATGAGTTCAATCTGCTCAGTGACTGTGAGGAAAAGGGGCTGCAGTTAATCAAGGATTAGCAGCATCACCTCCTCTCTTCAAGCGAACATCAAATCCCAGTCCCTTATGAGAGAGAACATTGAGCAGATGTGTGGGTGGCATTGCAGGCAGCAGCCATGAGACTGTCCCTGAAGAAATCACAGCTGGGGGATCACTGCTGTTGCTTTCACCCTGCAAGAGCAAGCTCTAAGACCCTGCGATGCAGAGGCTCTGGCTCATACTTTGTGTGTTTCAATGCAGAGCCTAATCCACTTAGGCAAGCACAGAGTGAAAATATCATTGCCTTTACAGTGAGAGCCGAAGGCTACAACAAATCTTAATGCCATAGCTCCATCAAAAATAAACACTCAAAGCCATCTTGACATCGAGGGTATGGAGTTGAGAATGACATCGAGAATGAGATTTTAGGAAGAGTTTATTTCACTCTTCATGCAGATATAAGTGCACTTTAAAAGGATTCTAGTGCCTTTATTGTGTTTTTGTAGTCGTTGGAAGGTTGAGAAACTTTTCTTCTGTCCCCTGCTTTCCATGTAGTCGTGAATTCTTAGGACATGGTCACTTTTTCTGCAGTGGCAAGCACATAGGTTAATCACAGTGTCCGCCAAATTGGTAAAAGAGAAAGTCATCTACCTGGAATACCCCTGGAAACCCGCCTGTTAAGCAAAAAGGTACATGTTAGTCTGCGTTACTCAAGGCTAAGTATCTGCAGGAAGACGCTTCAATGTCGTCTTTAGTAATGTCAATAATAAGAACAAAAGAGTGGAAGAACTAAATAAACACATTACCTAGTGCATATGTGTGCGCTTTATTTCATTGTAATCCTGCCCTGTATTGAAACTAAAACTACAGTGCTTATTTCAAATTACATTTCTCTCCTGGTTTTTAATACATTTATGATTTCAAATGTGCCCAAATTAAAATACTACAATAACCTGTGCAGAGATGTTAACTGTTAATTTCTGAACACTTTGAGAAGACTGATAAGTTTTTAAATGAAAGAAACCAGTTGTCCTTGTAAATCGTGCAATGTTTGGCTGTAGTCCACTACTTGCAGGAGGTGCTGCTCTTAGCAGCTCTTAGCCGATTTATTATTGGTTTCAGTAGACTAACACTGTTTTGCAATTCTGATTGCTCCATTAGAAAATTGTGATGTGGTATTAAAATTTTAACGGGTAATGCTCTGTTTGCATTTTGTCCCACTTAGCTTCAGCTTGCCAGAGACAAGCAAGGAATATTAACCATTCATAAAACATTTTCACAAAAGCTATTCCAAGGAATAAAGAACAGAAGAAGAATAATGATAAAAAGATTAAAGTTTAAAAAATCAAAGCCTGTTTATCTTTTATATTTATTATTAGTTGTATTATACTGAAAAAAAATAACATTTATCAAGTTATGGCTGCATGTTTCTCCTCTGTGGTTGTTAAATCTGACCTTGGTCGGCAAAGAACACTAAAACTGTCCCAGTCCTGGCAAAATTCTGTGGATGTAAATATAATCAAATTCTCAAAAACCATAAATTGTGTTTATGCATCACAATTGAAAATTCTTATACTTTCGCTACATTGTTTGCCAGTCTATCAAAACGTCTGGGGACAGTTTGCTTTTTATATTTGATTATTTTGACTTTCAGAACACATTTTATTTTACATAGCATAACAATATTTTTTTATTAGTGGTTATAGGTGGGTTTATTTAACACCTACATAATTTTAAAATGGTTCCTTACAAAGTGACCATAAATGGATGTTTTTCTCTGCAGAATCTTTGATAAAAAACATCTCTCACTACCACCAATAGCGATAGAGGGGGTGGAGTGGGCAGACTTTGAAATTTGCTTTTACAAGTCCAAATCCTCAGGCAAAATAAACAATATTATTTGAGATTAAAAAAAATACACACGGAGATGATAAGAAAAAATCTAATGTCTGTAGAAGGCTGTGCTTCAGCAAGCTAGGTATACGTTTGCATGTTTGCTTATTTTTTAAGTTTTCCAGTACCAAAATGCATGTTTAAATGATTGCATTTGACAAAGGAAAGACAAGGAAAAATGGTGCAGCATCTTTAATTTATCAGTTTACATGAGATGCAGGCAATAGCCTGTGGGTACCAGATTGTGATTTTTCTACTCAAGTACATTCTCATGTTTTACTGATGAGCTATATGCCAGACCCTTGTGTTCTGTATGGTAAGAGTTTCATGGAACATCTGCTTCAATTGCTCTATCTCTTGTTTTGTTTTGTCACTAAACTCACTTATGCTACAGAAGCACTGACTATAAAAGAAGCTGCTTTAATTCAATAGCATATCAGGAAGGTAGATTCTCTAATGCTTGTAACACAGCCATTTATGTCTAATACTTTCCATTGCATCAAAAGAGGTATAAAAATTGACGCAATGTTCTGTCATACTTCATAGGATACCCAGTTTTCTGACCTATCAATATGTTATTAACTAGAAAAGCTGCATATGTGTATATGCATGTCTGTCTGTGTGTAGCTGTAGAGAGAATGACACACAGGGAGGTGGATCTGCCTGCCTGTATTTGCAACTGGGTCTATGAGACACTGATGGAAAAAAAATATATAAGATCCAGAAGAGTAACCCCCATTCCCTAAGTCATGTATCACAAAAGAAGATAACAAAGTAAGTCAATAAGGTGAGAATAGCTTGGACTTGTTACTAACAGTGTGCTTTAGCATTTACATAGTAAATGGCACTTGATGTCTTGTGTGTATTTAACCTGGAAGGATAAAATGTTTTACAAAGACTGAAAACATTATATGGGAATTTAAAACAACATACATCACCCTTTGTCAATTTACTAAATATTTTTTTTCTTGTCCCATTGGGTAATTTTGGCTATTCAGTGACTGTAAAAGGATGTCAGGATTTAAAGGTAGCAGTTTCATTTTAATTTGCTGTACTATGGCCAATCTTGGATGGAAAAAAAAAAAAGTTGATTAACTGAATGAAAATGCAATGAAAAACTGAAACTCTGTCTACAGGACCTTTACAATATTGTCGAACAGTTTTACATTATAAATGCATGAAAGAAAACAAGGAGGAGCTTTATAAAAAAAGACAAATAGGATAACCATCCTTCCCACAAAAATCTGTTATATTCTTTCTCATATTTTTGGTCTGAAAATGCTGAAGATTATGGTGTTGTGGATGTTACTTTTTAAAGCTGTAGTCTGGTTTGGATTTTTTTTCCCTTATTTTAGTCCCACCTGTTCTGACATCCAGCCTGAAAAATCCTGTTAGAAACAAAGAACCTATGAGCAGATGCTGAAACCATCTTTAGTTTCAGTGTCCTTGTTACTGAAAGGATATGTGGCTTAATTTAATTTGTTTTTTTTTTTAGAAATATGGTTTATCATTGTATGTGAATTGCCATTGACAAGGTTGGTAATTAGCCTCGTATTATTTTCAGCATAGTTCACATCCACACATCACAGGATGGAAAATGAGAGCCTTAGACAAACAGTATCCTTGTAGAAGATCATTAGGAATCCCACTGTGACATGCCACGTGGAACCTCGTTGATTCAAATTAGTCATCTGCATTGTTCTATATTTCAGACTGCAGGAGGTTTCAACTTATTTTACAAAACCACAATTGTTATACGTTTATGGTCAGAGTAACATGTAATGTTCTGCACTCTCAGAAGACACCAAAGACATTTTAATATGTACTCATTATACAGCTCTGTCTGCAATGCTATTTAGCGTTTCATCAGTGTCTGGGTAACAAAGCTCTATTTTCTCAGTTTTTTACAACTGAGCAGTAAACATGAACTCTCAGTTAAACACAGCACTGTATAGAAACTATTATCTAGGACTCAGGGTTTTGATTTTCCTTTTTTATTTTTTTAAACTAAAAAGAGGTCTTTGGTGATACACACCGCTGAAATGAATGTATCTTATTGCTGATTTTTTTTGTGTGCAGATGTAATACAGGTTTGAACAGTGTTAAACCCACTGTGGTTTGGCTGAAAAAATACAAGAGCAAAAATGCTGTTTGTCACAGTCCTAATCTACTGTGAGGTCAAATATGTACCTTTAAAATAGAGTTTACAGTAGAGTTATAAAATAGTCATTTATGATGGCTATTTGATCCCATACATGTCTATGCAAAATCTTTTACAGGTATTGCTGATGGCAGTATGTATATTTTTAACATATATACCTCCCCCAACTAGAATATCTCAAGAATTTATTTTCTTTATTCCTTGCTGACATTTACTGGTGCAAATCCATCTATTTCTGTAGAGGACTTACTTCAACAGTGTATTTAGTCCCACTCAGGATTCTGTCATGAAACTCAGTAACCTCCGAACTACTTGGGTCTGCACTATATGTGCTGCAGATCCAAATAATCCAAACATAAATTTGTTAGGGGCAGGAGCCTTCAAAATGATCCTAACCTGAGAAAGGCATAATTAATTTTTGTTTTCTAGGAAGGTATCAGAATTTTAATGTTCGTAAAATAGATTGGGTTTATATTACATATTTTTGGATACAAATCCACATTCACTGAAGAATTATTCATATGAATTCTCCTTCCTTTGTGCACAGAATCAGGAATCTGATATATTACTTCAAGAATACATAACATAACATCAGAGAAAGAATTCAAGAGACGTGAACAACTCAGGGGACCAGTAATAGAATATGAATCCTAGGTTGTTGGTTCAAATCTAATCCAGGTTGGAAGTAACAGCAATTATTGCTATCTAATGTCTTTTCAGTGATCTGTATGAAATGAGTTTGTGGTCTCAGTGTAGTTTCTAACAGACAGGTGTCTAGATCACAGCTGATACCATTGTTGGCAGATACAATGTAGGGACCAAAGCCCAGACTGAAAATTGAACTGCTCTTTGGTGTCAGGGCAAAACTCAAGCATTTCAGCAGGAGAACGTGTAAGCCAGTGAATTTTTAGAACCTATCAATGAAAAGTATTTCAATCTTCAGGCACTTGCCCAGGAATCCTCTTAAGATCAGAGAATTTTTTCAGTTAAAGGATAAAGACAAAATCACTCTCACAACATCTATGTTAAAAATTAGCGCCCAAAAGTACAAGACGACACACATAAAAGGAGCAGCCACAATAGTTTCAATTCACTTGCTGAAACTCATGTGTTTAAATTTATTCAAGCGCTTCACAATACAGTAATTCCTTTAATGGCTTGCAAATCTCTCCTGCACACTACACTATGATACATGGCATGAAAATGGCATGTTTCACAAATCACTGATAGTAACAACACTGTGGACACCATTTGTTCCCTTCTACTTGTGAGAGCACTAAAAGAAATCTTTATTAGCTAGGGATACTGCTCAGATGACCCTGCTGATGTGATCATTCATGCCTCTTGTATTACAAAGCCCTCTCCCCTCTCACCCTGTTTGGGTGTGTTAGATCAAAAAGTAGGTGTAGAACAGCTCAGTGGTGACTGCTAGACATGGCTTTGCTGGTGTTGTGTATCCCAAAGGATCTGCACAATCCCCCCTACAACTCTGGCTGCTACAGTAGGGTGTTAAATAACATGGGGGTTGCACGGATGCACCCTGGGTCTTCTCCAATTTAAATGCTCATTCAAAATCTTTTGGATAAACCATGGTCTAAGCAGAAAAAAATGCCACAAAAACATTTAGAGAACAACCTTTTTTATGTATGATCCAGTTATAAAAATTAGAGTTCTGAAAAATCATGTTATTTATGGACCTTCCCAAGGGTAACCATGTTATAAAGGGACTGGGACTTTTATAGAAAAAACACAAATCCTTGTGCTTAAGGCAACTAACTGGCAATTATGTATAGTTTTGATTATGGGAATTTACATTTCCACAAAGGAATATAATTACAAGGGAAGTATTTTTTTTCCTTTTTTTTTTTTTTTTTTTTTTTTTTTTTTAATGTTAGTCTTGTACTTTTTGACCTGGGTTTCAATTTAGCAGAGATTGAGAAAATTTTAATCAACATAGATGCATACGTAAATGTTTATATAGTAAGTATCTGGCAGGCAAAAACACTTCTACTGAGGATTATCTGGATCTGGAGTCCACATTATACTAATTACTAGGTAGTAAAGCCAGTAGAAATGAAAGAACTCCAGGGAGAAAAACTACCATATTTTACCTACTACAGGTGATAGATATTATTTGCCCTATTATTATTTTATATTATTTATGGATCACTCCAAGAGTGACATATATGAGTTTAATATATTCATGTAAGATATTATATACATGGGAAGAAAGACAGAAAACATTTGGGTCTAATTCTTACATAATTTTGTCATGAAAATTGAATATCAAGAGACTTGAAAAGTAAAAGGAAAATAAAGGAAATAATGAAAGGAAAGAATCCAAAAGCAATAATAGAAAAGTGAGAGTGGTATTGTTAATAAATGAAGGATTAGGAGACTCAAACAAAAGGAGACTTTAATATATGATAGAGAAGAAAGAAATGGAAGGACTTTTAAATTTAATAGACAGTTCATAAATTAAAAAATCTGTCATACAGTATTAAAAATCACACTTAGCATTTCACTGAGTAATATATTATTAATTTATGTTATGATATATGATTCACTGTAGTGCTAATAATTTATATTTTGTGTAGAATTTTAAGTCTAGATTTCCAGCTTTAGTAAGGCTCAGAGTTTTGGCTGGCTTTCCTGCCTCTAGGTTTCACGTAGTGATCAGACATTCCTAAAAGAATCATGAACCCTGTGTGAGAGAATTGTAGCAAATGGGCAGGAGAATTCCTTGTTTAACACAGCATTTGAGGTCACAGCTGTATTGCTGGGTTCACCAAATTATTACTGAGTAGTTATTCGTAGGGATAGGACAGCCCTGGATGTTCTTAGCACTTACACACTCTGAAGCATTTTATCTTTAAATTTCTAAAACTCTGAACATGGTTTCAGCCATAAGCCTGGCTGGAATAGTAAGACTCTTAGCTCAATTCCCACACAACATTTTGCAAAGATAGAGACTGAGGTATGGTGTTTCTTTTTCTTTATGTTTTGTTTTGTTTAAAAAAGAGCAAAGAGCCTGAAAGTGTCCTGTGTTACAAGGCCAGATTAATTTTTTTCACTTTCCAAGTCAATCCCCATGTTTCCACTGAGGTCTTTACCAAAAACCTTGTCTTTGACTTTTCCTTCAATCTCCCCTTTTCATTTCTGGCCTACCCACACCCATCAACACCTCTCTCCATTTCAGGCAGGTCTGTCACAGATATTGGGCTAGGCGTGATAAGCAAGCCCAAATAAGGACACCTTCTTTCAATCTGCATTGCCACTGCACCAAATACTGTTCCCCATTCTCTGTCTAGTATCAGTTACAATGCTCTCTATTCCACCTCCTCTCCTGTAGGTCATCAGTATCCGATAATTCAGGGACCAGTAAGCATCACCTTGAAGATAAACTCTTCCCAGCTTCCAGCTCTTGCATGCTTATTCATTCATAATGGTCATCTGTTTCAGAGAGCCCAGATCTTGAGTTTTGTGCAGTTTATCCTTCTGCTTCTGAAGAGAAATTGCATTTACAGCTAGAAACTGGCAAAAAACCCACCCCAAAGCAACACGAAAACCGAACTCACACTGAAATAGTCTGTTTGGGAAGTTGAAATTCTTTTTGCGGTCAGAACCAATGTGGCACATAAGTGGTCAGTACATTTGAAGGGCAGAGAATAGACTATTCTAGAAAAATGGGAAATTAAATGGAAATGTTTCTGGGTTTTCTTTCTTTTCTTTCTTTTTTTTTCAGTGTAATGTGATTGAAGAGAGAGACTGAATAGAAGTACACAGTAAGGAATCTCATAATCACAGCAGGAGGAGGGAACACTGCTATCCTCACTGCAGCCCAACGTCATGACAGCAATAGAGACAGTTCCACAGCTGCTAGGGAGGAACCCAGCCAAGAGAGAAACCCTCAAGCTGTCAATAGATCCAGATGTCGCTGCTGCTGCTATTGGAAAGAGATACACCAGAGGTTGTCATCTGGGTGTGCAACTTCCAAACTCAACTGCCTTTGGGCCACAGCTGTTGGCTTTGCTGCCGCAAGACTCCTGGGCAGGAAGAAGAGTTAAAACTGTGCCAGCACAGTGGGGAGGCAGCTACCAAGTTAATGCTCAAGTGGTATCCTGGCAGTTCTCAATTTGCTTTGTAGTTGTTTAGTTTGGTGGGAAAATAGATGCACCAATAAAAGTTTAATTTGTAACTGTAGCTTTAAGTATATACATGCAATATGGTAGTTGTGCATTTGTAGATTTATGATGAGTGACAACTGGATGTCTGTGTTATAAGGTACTCAACACATGGAAAAGCAAATATTATACCAATAAAGTTTTTGTCTGCTTTAAGTGGTTAATCAAACTTCATAACCACAGATCATACTTTTGCTGGATATCATTAAAAGGAGAAATAAGAAAATGAAAAGGAAAAGGAATGACATCTTGGCTCGGCAAAGTGCTAGCAAGTGTCTGGTTCATGCCTTTTTTTTTTTTTAAATAATATTTACTAAGATTATTTGAAAGCCAAAATGAGAATGTTTTGAAATCTTGCCACACCTTTTTGGTACGATATAAAACACAGGATTTGAGATTGCAAAGGTTTCCATTGATCAGTGCTTTGCTATTCTAGTAATTTTGATGGTTTACTTTCATATGGAGACAATTTATATTAGTATCTCCAAACACCAACATTTTCCTTTATATTAAATAGTTTATTTCACTCCTTGACATTTATCCTCTTGGTCTCTTTGTAGAAAGCATGCACAACCCTTCTGTCTTGCCCCTTGTAGCTGTTTCCCATTTCTCCCTTCCACTGGGAGGTTTCATTCTAGTCATTCTAATAAGCACAACTCTCAAAGCCCAGTCTGTTAATACTGTGGAAAAAACTTTGTACCCCCAAGTAAGCATAGCTTACGATATAGGATTCCTATTTCCCTAATCAGTTCAGCTTCTGCTATGTGTAGCTGGTACAATTCAAATTAAATTTTCTTAACATGGGTTCTTAGAATCATGCACAGTATTCCACAAAAGGAGATACAATTACTTAAACAATAGCAAGAATGTTTCCTTGTTTTGATTAGAAATACATCCTAGCATCTTAAGCATCTACTTCTGCTGGCTTTTACAGACAGAATCTGGCCTTTATATGGTTTTTTGTGATTTTCTGGGTGTCTTTCTTCATGGCCGCATTACTCCACGATTTATGGGATGATGGACTCTCTGATAAAGTAATATTGTAAGACAGCCTAGACAGGGCACAATGGTGCAAATCTCAAGAAAAAGGTAGCAGAAAAATACCTTTCTAAGACTTTTGCATCTATTTTCTATCCTGAATTCCACTGCTGGGACGTAGCAGAATCTTCTTCCAAAGCCTCGTCTTAAAAGACAGATACCTGAGGTACTGCCAGCAAGAAATTAGTTGTTTATCTATCACACTTCCTGTCCAGCCCACCAATATCAATTCCCTGGTTTGGGTCATCTCATGGCTAGCTATTTTGGACTTTTAGGCTTTCAATATCTCCCAGATGTCCTCAGAAGGTACAAAGGAACTCAGTGAAAATAATACTAGCCTTCAATAACAGAGGTTACTGAATTATTACCCAGAACTGATCTATTTTTTTCAATACCAAGTATGGAACAATTTCTGTAGTGTATACCTTCCAAACAATGAAAAATAAGTAATACTAATGAAAAATTACTATGGAGAATGATCATGGCTTTACAAATTATGCTCCATTCCTACATTCAGTAAAGGACATCCCTTATGTTTCCAGTTGCAAAACCGAATCAAAAAGAAAAAGAAAAATAGATGATTAGGAAAAGAAAAACAGCTGTGTCACCATGAGCAGTCAGTTTAATTTTTATGTGGGTGTAGAGTTTGCATTTTTAGGAAGGTATAATGCTCTTGCTATATATAGATACAAAGGTATTTTGTGCAGATGAAAAGGTCTTATTTTACGTATCCTAAGTAAAAATTTCTGTGAGTGGAGCTTTTCAGTGGGTATAAACTGTATCTTCAGGAAGCATACAAGTTTGAAATATGGTGAAAGAGAAGGTTGCTAGGAAATGAAGACTATCAGTAGAAGAGGCAAGGCAGAATGAGGGAGAAGAAATTCCAAGGGTATGAAAGAGTATTTCCTGGAATTACTTAACTCAGGCAAGATGTCCTCATCCATTTCTGGGATATAAAAAACTTTTTTGAGGGGCCAGCTAATAGGCCAACTTCTTCACCGCTTATTATGCAAATATAAATTTATATGTGGAGAAAAGTAATACCACCAAAGATGACCTTTGATAGCAAGAAACTATCATGAAAACTAAAGAGGTTAAATTTGTCCATGCTTAACTTAAACAGCTATTTTAACCTGTGATCTAGCATCCTCAGAAAGAGGTATAAAAGGAGAAAAAAAACACCAAAGCCACAAACTATTTTAGCTAAAATGATATTAATGTTTGTATTGACATATAGTGCAAGCATATTTAAATGTATGCTTTAGACCAGGTGTACTTGCCCTTTAGTAAAGTGATATAATGTATAGTCATGCAGAAAAACAAAAATTAATTTCATTTAAATAGAATGAGGGTGTTTTAAAAATTGTTTTAAAGTGTCAGTTCATACATACAGTATATAGGGAAGTGTGAATAATACCTACACACCACTTTTAAACTTCTGCAGAATTTTACCTTTTGCTTTAGATGAGAAAGGGGAAGATATGTGACTAAGATTCCTTACTACCAGAAATCCTGACAACTACATGTTGGAATTTTGTGTATCCTCAGTGCTGTTTCAGTTGTGAGTCTGAGTGCTTTGAAATATTAGAGTGGAGTGTATCTTTTTGTGCTTACGTTGGATATCTGAAACCCTCATTATTTCTGCATTTGTTAAAATACAACTCTCTGTTCAACATACAGACAAAGCAAAAGGCTTTGATAAAACCTGATCTACATTCAGAGATCTGCTATGATCTCAGCTTTTCTAAAGTGGCACATTGCAAAAGGCACAGTACTAGTAGAAAGTACTAAAAGAGGTTACTTTTAACAGCTTCTCTTTACTTTTTCTTGCCAGGAGTGTTTTCATTTACATACCTGAATCATGTCATTATTGTTGCCTTTGCTCTGTCTCTTTCTGGCACTTCAGTGGCTTATCACCTTTTCTTTTTTCTTCTTCTTTTTTTTTTTTTTTTTAAATGAACAGTGTGCTCTGTACATCTCTTGTGTTGATTTCCTGAATTAATATTCATGATTTTTCTTTTCAAGCCACAAGATCCTCTGTTGATGTTTGCTTTACCATACTTCTATCAAACATACTTTTACAAAATAAAAGATCTTTTTCCTTTCAGATGCTTAGGTTGGAAAATAGACAGTTACCTTCCACATGGCATGTAATGGTTCCTGCTTTATTTTCTGGATAGATACAGTTTTCTTGCTCTCCTAAGTTTTTTCTATCTATATTTTTAAAGAAACACTGCATCATCTGTATCTAAAATGATCCACAAAACAGGCTCACAGGTCAAAACAACATGCATGTGCTTTTTTTAAACATATTTTTTTAATTAAAGTTTTTCTGAATTTTTCCATTTAAAATGAAAGTGCCACAAATGCAATGCTAAATTTTAAATAGAGTGAGCAGTGTACTTTTCTTTTTTATAGGGTTCTCATCTCATCTTTTATGCATTTCTAATAGGAACAAAACACAAAAGTGAAGAGCCTTTTAAAGATATAACCAGAAGAGATGACTATTATCTTCTCTGTCCCTATCTCAAAGAGAAAAAAAAAGTACAGTATATATTTCATTCTCAGAATGCTCCATTTCCCCTCTGTTTTTCTGTATTATGTCTCCTTTTGTTTTGTGTTACTTTCTACACAGGACTTTGTTGCCCTTCTCTAAAATGGTAATAGCAATAATTAAAGAACAATCGCTGTACATCTGCATCTCACAAATACTCTTCCACCTCAATCACGAGAGTCTTTTGACTCACTGATAATTAGCTGCTGCATCCATCACAGTTCATTTTTTCTTTCTTCTCTTTTTTTCAGTCATCTGGTCCATCTGTCAACCAGAGCACTAATATGACTGTTAACAGCAGCAGCCATCTTCCTGTTTTATGCATCAGACTACCACCTTCAGCTCCCTTGAAAGGCTTCTACTGTTACAAGTTGAGCATAAATTCAATTTCTACCTACAGTTATATAATATATATTAAAATAAATAAATAAAATATTATTAAAAAAAGTTTTCTTTTGTCTGAATTTACTTGCCTACTTACATGTAGACTGTGAACTTTTGGTGTCATGAGTTTTCCCTTGACTATATGAATGTGGTGAACAGCAACACTTGCAGAGTAAGATGGAGCTTCCTGCTGTATGAATCTGAAAGAAAGGAGGCTTTTATGCACTGCTTATGCTACAGAGATAAAAACAAAATGGGCTTCCTCTTTTTATATTCCCTGCCCTGATCCCCAGCTCCATCACCCCCCCTGCATATACCTCCCCATGCCATTAGGCCTTGTCTCCTAGCAACATATGGCCCCTTACCAGAGCTTTGGCTGACTGCTGCCTGTATGCAATCAGCCTGTCAGTCATTTATGAGAGAAAGTGATTGAGCTCTGTCCTGGATGCATATATTTGCAGCATTTAGACTCTGCATAGGTATGATGATGGGAGGACATGTAGCAATGTAGGTTTGCAATATGCTTGGAGTAAAGCCTCACTAAATGAACATTGTTCTAAGTAAAACAGAAGATGCGGTTTTGAATTTGTGTCCATCAGGAATAATCCTTTCTACCTTTTCTTTATCTGTGGTACTGACTTTAAAACTGTCTTACTTACAAAAAGGGAAATCTATATTCCTTTAAAAACTAAAGTTTCCTGTGAAGCTGCATAACCTGTCATTAATAGGTTCCCTCGCATACCCATTCCCTGGTATTCCCATTCTATCTGAATCAGATCAGGAGGGTGCACCAACAAAATTTGTATCCTGCCTTCATTATCTCTAGGGGTAAAGCACAAAGATGCATCCTGCGTGTTGGGTACTTGCATTTGCAAGTCATTGTCACAAGTAAGAGCAACTTTGACTTTGACTTCTAGGCCACAATAACAAAATGGCCAGTGACTACCAGTGTTTCTGGAGTGATGCAATTGATGGAAAATATTTGGTAGAAGATATTTCTAACACCTAATGTTAGACATTTGTGTTGTTTGTATTTTAGCTGCCCATAGTGTCAATGGAGAGAGGTAGAATTGAAGACATATAGCTACAAGCCTTCTGCTGTGATAATACAGGCAACATAGACTCCTACCTGTTCTGAGATATTAACACTAAGTGACTTTTCAGTCACATGTTATGTTTCTTTCCCTGGGAGACAAACAGTCTCGATATAGCAGCTGACTTATGACACACTGCAAAGATAAATCTTGATGCTTAGATCCTGTTGTGAGCTCTTACCAATTAATACACCTTAAATGAGGCAAGGGGGACAGGTGCATAATCCAAGCAGGCAAAAAGGATGAAGTACAAAAAAGCTGCTGTGGGAAGTCCTAGCTTTGGGCTCCCTACACCTTATCTGGTTCTACACAAAGATCCCCAGTGACAGATACACATTACAAGACTGCTTGAAATGCTGGCCACAACCCGTCCTTGGCTCTCGCAGCCCCAGGCCTTCATCAGGTTTCCTAAAATTACCTCCAAGGGAGATTTAGGCATATATTCCACAGGGCAGTGAGAATTTCAGACTGTATAATCAATATGTTGGAGAGCCTACACCGTTTTAAAATTGCTTACAATTAAATCCTTAGACAACCTGCACCTTGCTGGAATGAGGGACAACAGCACCAGATAAGCAGAGATTTTGGGATAAAATTTTCCTTATGTGTGTTAACCTGCACCATTACTTATTCACAATCTATTATTTAGATCATTCATAGATTCACATATGAAAAAGTTTTGCCTTTCAGGTGCCTGCCTGGAGGTAGACCTGTCTCCTTCCACTGATTCTACAGAGACAGTTTTTCAGTGCTGGGTAATCAGCACTTGGAATTATTCATCCCTTTGGTGTTGCAATACAGCAATTAGTAACTAAACCAGTGCCCACTGAACTCAGTGGAAAGACTCTTACTGACTTTGGCGGGTACTGGATCAGACCATTTATGGAACAGTTCCATTTTGATATCCAGCCAAGTGGATAAAGCCACTCATTCTTTCTGTTAATACAGTGTATAGCCCTCAGTAATCTGGGCACAGTGATTAAAAAAAAAAAAACAACTCGTTCTCCAGAGACTATACTTCTGGAAATTATACATTTGCATGTAGTTCCAAGCAATTAAGTGACTACATAAGCATTGGGCATCTGAATTTGCCAGTCAGACAAGATTCTTGGCTCTTCTTCCATGTCCAAAACTCAGATCTCTAGGTGTTATACTCAAGTTAAATAATAAACTAACTGAACACGTTTCACTTAACAGCAAGTGAAACAGCCATTTCTGATCTGCTGCATTCCAGCATTTGAATCCTCAGTCATTTCATACAGACTTCTGGTAACAATTAATACTACCATAAAAAGAAAATAACAGGGCGAAACATGCACACAAATTGAAAGCAGATATCTGAATGTTGTTGTCCCACAAATTTAGATCAACCGCATGTCTGCCTGGAAACTTGTAACTAGCATTCGTGTGTGATGTTATAATATAAAGTGTGGTGGAGAAATGACAGTGAAGCCTGTTTGTACTTTCTGGAATTAATATATGTATGCAGATAATTAAAAGAATAATAAAAATACAGAAGATGAACATACACAAGGGGATGGTTTAAACATCATCCAAACATGTCATATGGTATGGGCCTTAGGGAAATAAAGGCTTACAGGATACTGGCAGACAGTCCTGCTGCTGGTACCAGAATTTAGCAGTTTCACTGTTTGAAAATAAATCCTTTTAGTTAATCCGGCTCTGTGGGTGGAATTACACACACCACTCCCGTTATTGTTAGACAGGAGTGCAGGCTGAATTCCCATGAACTTTGCTGAAAATGTAACTTGCAGTCTTTCCTACGCAAAGCTTTATTTATTAGAAATGCTTTTTAACGTGTCATGGTGAAATCTTATCATGGTAACATCAGATATGGCTTCTATTAGGGAGTGCACATTTCACCCTTGATGTGTACCTGCAACTCTTATTAGCATGACAGGGCATTTACTATGCATATCAAGAAGGGAATATGTGAGATCGCGAATTCTTTCACCCAGTGTGTTCCAGAGAGCAAAATTTTAGCAGCCAAATGTTAACACCTGGCACAGTAAAGAGTTTGGTGCAGACAGCCAAGGTTATTGAATGGGAATGTGGCTGCACTGTAAGCCTTCCCTTCACCATCTGGTTCATTCTGGAATATGGAATATATATCACAATTATATGAATAAATGAAAAGATATGCAAGTTAACTGAAATGTATGTGTTCTCTGCTTTTCTGCACAATGAAACAGCCATCTGGGAATCAGTATGTCTCACATTTCAAGCACAAATCAAAGCAAGCAGCAATTCACTCCGTGACGTGTGCTTCATAGAAAACTGGACTTCATTATCTCAGAGTTAATCACTTTGGAGTCTTTTTTTCAGGTTTCCACCCCCCTTCTTCCCCCCCTCTCTATGGATACAAAACAAAGCTATTTGGAAATATAAGGAGAGTACCCTTATTAAAATTGCATTTGGAACACAGTGTGGTTAAAAAATAAAAAAAGGAAAATGGAAGCACATTTATTTGCACTCTTGCTTCTCAGATCCAAGCTCAGAGGTGGGTCTGTAGAGTGGGTAGAAAGAATTGCTAGATGGATATATTCTTTTTTCCCTCTCCTTCTTCACCTCAGTTTGTTTTATATGCATATTTTCCTTTTCCATATCTATGCAGCACTACTGACTAACGGAATGGGTGCCAAGGATCCAAAGCATATGCCATTGCCTAGCTAAACCTAACGGGAAGTGGATGGAGTGGGGGGCATGCTGAGAGCCAGAGTGCCAAGAAAACCACCTCTGATCTTCTACCATCTCATGGCACATATGATATTTGAGGTCAGAACTGCACAAATCACACAATCCTTCCCCTCCTGCCCTGGTTTTTCTTTCTTTTCTGTGGATGGTAGGTGCAAATCCTTGCAATAGAATGCAGTGGAGATTTGGTGTGGGAAAACTCTTCTGGGGCTAATCCAAGGGAAGGGATGCTAGGACTCACAGGAACTAAAAGGCATGGTTTCTGTAATTATACTGGGGATGTATGTTAAGTGTCATTGCATCCCAAGGCAAGGAATGTGTCTGATAGACAAGTCATGATAGTGCTTTGGGAAAAGCAGTCTTAGAACAATGGATTACTGTAGTTCCATTTTATATATGTCATTTTGTAGCCTTTCTGGAAAGAAAAGCTGTCTCTATTAAACAAAAATCAAAAAAATATAATTGCTGGAAGAGGTTCAGATACATTTGCTCTTTTTCCAAACTTCATTAATCTCCTTGAACACAGGAGTTGACTAATTCTGTGGGCTTGTAGCCAAGCTCCTAAAAAATAAAAGTTAAGAGCAAATATTGATGATTGTGGCAAGGATTCTTCCTATGCTTGTTCCCCTAATAGTCCTATTCAAAAGAAATAAAATAAAAAAAAAAAAGATGTAGTCTTAGAGAATGCATCTTTTTTATGTCTGGAAAAATTGACTAAATATGTAAATTCCTTCTTTACAAAGAAAAGACTGGCTTTCTAGTGGCTGCATTTTGGGAAGTGCTTATGTGCATTCACAGGCTGATACAGGAATGAAGCAAAGAACTTGTTTCTAAAAACCAGCAAACCTATATGTCTGTATGTGCTACATTGTTTAATCTACTAATGGTCCTGCAGAGTCATAGCCAATCTGGGATCAAAAAAATCTTTAGTTTTCAGTCCTCCAATTTTTTATGTGTTGAGCACCCTCAGGACTGACAGAAAAAAATAACAGTGTGGCTTTTGATGGTGTAGGATCAGACCCTTGAAAGGAGTTGAGAATCATCAGTCCCTTGTGATTCTAAACTCTTAGCAAGCAGCAGAGATAGAAAAATAGCCAAAACCAAAGTTCACTTGAACCTCTGTTGTCTGAGGTCATTTTGTGAATATCGAAAAAAATCTGCTTTGAATATGTTCTTCCTACTTCAGTTGTCTAAAAAAAACCCCTCAGGGTCAAAGAAAGGGCACAGTAAATTCTGAATATCTGAAGATGTGGAGCTGATGTATAACCACTAAATGCTAACATAATTAAGACATGACATCATCCTTCAAGCATTATGGGTGCTGCATTTTGTATTGTAAATCCTTATCTAGCTTATAATAGTCTGCTGAGGACTTAGTTATTTTTTCAGTCTGCACCTCAGATATGTGTATTAAAAATTATAAAAATCAAATTGACTTCATAATTGATTTTTTATGGATGTTACTTTTTTTGCCATGAATATTTCATAAACAATTTTTTCCTGAAGTATAGCATCATAAGATGTGCAACTGCGAGAGACAGATGGCAGTGGGTGCATGTGAATCTATATGAAATTAATTATATCCTTAAATTTAAATTATTTTTTAATATGTTTTATTTTTCTATTAAGTATTTTATCTATCTTGTTTTAAAATCAAAGGGGAGTTTGCCATTGTCTTCAGTTAGATCATGCCCAGGTATGTTATCCCTATTTCACTGTTACAGTTACTTTTGTGATTCATTTGAAAAGTGGCAATGAAAGAAATGGCCCAGAATCTGTAACACTTTCTCCCATGTAAAAACCTTTATTCTCGTGAATCATTCCACTGGGGTCATTGCATAAAGAGGAGTTGCAAGACAGAGACGGCTTTTCTCAGCTACATGAATTCTGACTTTATCAAGCTCACATGTGGTGCAGCCGAGGCGATGAAAAAGTGGCTGAGAAGATGAGGAGGGTGGAGACCTTTCAATTTTCCACAGCACAGGATTTCTAGGGACATAGAGGAGAGAAAATGAGTATGAAAAGCCAAACATTACTCCACACATGGCTCTCTTTGGGGCCTGATTGCTCTGAGCTTATTGGCAGGGCCCTCCCTGCTGCAGGGACAGGGTGTGTCAGAGACTCCTTTTGAAGATGCTGTGAGTAGATCCTGCACAATGGGGACACTTGCCCACTGCTGAGACTTCTGCTTTGAAACAATGCTTGGGTGTCTTTGTGTTTCTGTAGATGAGATGGGTGGTGTTGGCTCATGGGCTGGGGCTCTTCATGCACAGGGTACATCCAATGGGCCATCTGATTTTGACCATCTAGAAGTTAATTCATACTATAGTAAATGGGGTTTGGAAAGGAGTGTCTCTACATGGACAGGAAGGTCTGGACAGCTGGCTTAGGACTAACACTTTTGAGGGTGAATTTAGGTGAGATGAGTGGCACCCTGAGCCAAATCCTCAGCATTAGTATCACCATCAACTAAACATAATCTGTGAGCAACTTGTAACACCTCAGGCTGCCTCCAACAAGATTTTTCTCCTGCCTGGTGCCCTGTGCTATACTGCCACATGCTCGGATAAAGCAGGGCAAGCCCACTGGGTGAGGACAACATTACCACCCGAGGATTAGCTCTTCAACAGCAGACGGCAGAGAGCTGTTAACCTTTTGCTTTAGTAGGTATTAAGAAAGAGGGTAACAAGAATATTCCATCACTAAGGACGTATCAGGCAGCATTAGCAATGGATTATTTGAGGGGTTAAGAAGTCTGCCCTGTGGGAGTTTCCTAAAAAGTTAATCTTTTATAAAGATTGAAAGTTGCACAGGCACAAAGTTTGCCTCAGAGAGATTTAGTTCTTTTAGGCTATGATCTTGATACTTGCCAAAGGACAAACTAAATGTGAATTTGCATCATGCCTCCACATGTGTTTCACATATTTCACATGTGGTGTCTAAATGGCTTCTGTGACCTTAGTGTGCAGATCACACGTTTTTCACATATGCTTTGTGTGGTTCACATCTGTTTGAAACATTGTTTCTGACAGTAGAAATCATTATTGTTTTACAGCAGGCTCTAGTAATTTAATTCAAGCAGCAGAACTTGAGAAGATGCAGAGTGGTTTTGGTTTTGGTTTAGATTTTGTGTTGACTGCTACCCATTATAATTGCATACCAGAGGAGAGATTCACAGCCCAGGCCAGAGTTTTCAATTAGGGTGATCAAGATTTTTTTGTCGACACGATTTTTTTCCCCAGTGAATACTCAGACTTGTCAAAGTTGTCGCTTTGGCAAAAAAGTACCTGATCCAAATACCGTTGTATTCTGAAGAGTTTTCTGGGTCTCTGATTCAATTTATGCACAAAGCTAGAAAGGCAATGGTCCACTGGTGGGTACTCACACTGGGTTTGGGGAAGCTAAGCTTAATATTTTATTCTGTAATATTTAGAGTACAGCTTGAACATGACTCTTTCATTAACCCTTTTGAGTGCCCCAGTGTCTCAGGCTGGGCAGCTGGTTTTTCTATGCCTCATTGAATTGTTGCTACAAACTGGAAAATGTCCTGCAGAAGGAACTTGAAAATGACAGAGACTCTGAGTGTGTAGCTTGGTTG
Organism: Monarcha castaneiventris obscurior; assembly: GCA_026261815.1. NCBI lineage: Eukaryota > Metazoa > Chordata > Aves > Passeriformes > Monarchidae > Monarcha > Monarcha castaneiventris. The sequence continues at coordinate 18,678,646 of JAMPIT010000379.1, read as the reverse complement.
TTATGACAAAGATGAAAGAGATTCTTGCCAAAGTCCTTGATGCAGCACAGGCTTAATCATTAATACAAGTAGAATTCCTCCAGTGGTCCATTCTGCTACTGGACAGATAGGGCTCATACCAGACCTATCAGAGATGTGTAAACAAGTTCTTAGCCTAAATGAGACCAAACAAAAATTTGAAGCTTGGTCTCTCACTCACCACTTCCAAATAGCTGTGCTGAAGTGAACAGGTGTGTTCTGTAATGGCAATTTGAAAATAATTTGCTAAATATTGAGGGCACCCAGGCAATGTGGATACACTTGAATTTACCTATGATTCTGTCTTCCATCAAGTGAGAAAGGCCTGCCAGCTGTTGAATTTATTCCCCGTGTTTTTTCCATTTATTTCTACATGCATTCCTCAAAGAGTTCAGTCAAACACCTGTTTCCTTGCCTATCGCAAGTAGATTGCTTTAAATTGCAAGATATTTTCAACCTCATGTAATTCTAATACTAGGTGGTAATATTTTTTTAAAATTTTATGCAAATCAGGAAAAGATATGCATTATATTACAGGTTCATAGGAAAAAATGCAGTCCAGCCTGTATTGCCATGCTGCAGTTGCAGACCTACAGCTGTTTGCACCTACCTGCACCTACCAAGTTTGCAAAGGAATAGGAGCAATTGAGACTATGGCACTTAGAAAATGGGGCCTTGATATGGATACAGAAGTGGCCATGCTGCATGTTGCATGATGGAATACATGCTTTCAGTCTGAGCAGGGTCTGAATGACCCTTTGGGCAGAGAACTAGTCAGTAATTTGAAGTCCTAAATTGAGCTTTATGTTTATTAAACATAAAGCTCCTGTGCTCTCCTCTGCTAATGATACTGAAAAGTGCTTTTGTTCCTGTTTCCAGTGCAGACAAAAGAAACACATAAAGTTAAAATGGTGTGGTCAAAATGGTAGAAGGTGAGTATACACTTGGCAGGACAAAATGCAGTATGTGAGCTACAACTCTGTGCTTTTTGAAAGTCATGCTATGAACAAAAATCTCAGTTACTTTAGGTGTTATGCCCTGGTCTTTTATATTTTCACCTAACAGTTTATTAGATATTCTGAGCAAATGTCTCTTATTTATGCATTGTTTTTTGCTTTTTCCTTGCAAAACAATCACACCCTTCCCTTTGAGGGCAGAGGGTCCTGAATACAACGGTTCAGCTAGTTGGGAACAGAGTAGTCCTGCAAAGGAAAGGTCATGAAGGGGGGTCCCTGCTGCTCATTCACCCTGCTTGATGGCATATGTCTTCACAGCAGATTTATAGGGTTTGCAAGAAAGGGCTGAGTTTGACAAAGGGACAGGGTCAAGGAAAAAATTAATAGATACCCCCTCCACAGGAGGGAACTGCTGCTGCCTCACATAAGCAGCAGTGACATATTTGAGTCTGGAGTGTGTGTGTGTGTATTCCATTTATCAGTCCATCACAAAGCCCCTGCACATGGCCTGTTTACTCAAGCTTTTCATAGGCATGCAAGATTTGGCTCAAAAAGAACAAACTTAAGCCACAGAGAGGACCCCTGAAAACATTAAGCCTAAGAAGTTAAGGTTTGTCTCTCCTTTCATTGAAGCATACATGCAAAGCTCATTAATGCTAATGATAGTCTAGGAACAAATGAGCCATGTTGTGCCACAGCTACTTTATCCCATAGACAGAGCAGGAATGTGGCACCACTCACCCAACAAGTTACCTAACACAGACTTGGCCTCATGTTGAAAGAGATTTGAAGCTGTAGGCAGTTAAATGCATAGCCTGCCCCTTAGGACTGCCACCGTAAATAAGCATTTTAAAAGAATCTCAGTCTTTAATGAAGAACAGAGGGAATTTTCAATCAGTAATCAGAAACAGCTCTCAAAATCAGGGATAGAGGAGGGGTATGCATATTTTTATTTGGTGCACAGAAAATGCATTGTTTCTGAGCTATTTCTGTAAGTAGACTCACTGTACTGTTAAAACCTTAGTGGATCCTGCCGTGTTTGTGATTCTCTGAGTATTAAAGGAATTAGAGAAAGCCTTCCAAAGTAGTTAGAGGCACCACAGTGAGAAATGATTACCCACTTTAAAACCAGCTATGTACAATTAAAAAGGAAAAAAAAATAAATGAGAGGGAGAATAGATGCACATAAAAAGTCTGAGCTGAAAGAAAGGAAAAATGATTTAAAATATCTATCTGTTATAATCATTCTGGGCACTGTGAGACTACATGTGCTGTAAAGGAAGATGGAGAAGTAAAAAGACACTTATCTAATCGTCTGCAAATTATAGTAAGAACTACATTAATGAGACCTAAGGATCTATCCCTGTTAATGAGTCAACAGGATTCTCAGGAGTAAATGAAATTCCATGCTGCTGTAGCAAAATGTACTTCAGTCACAGCAGAAAGTCATTATTAGTCAGAGAAGATATAAATAAAAAAAATTTGTTAGTATTCAAAACTATAATCAGTGAAGCTCATGTGCTGAAATGCTAAAACTCTAAGAAAACACACAAAAAATTCCACAGTCCAGCACAATATGACATAAATACAAATATATATAAAACAATGGAAGCTGAGGCCACAAGCTGCAAAAGTCGGGGAGTGAGAAATGGGTTTTGTGCTTAAAGAAATAGATATGGGGTAATATAGAGAACTGTGACACATAAATATATGTACTTTGACATCACATATAATCAGTTTTCTTCTCCTCATCTTGTGCAATTCTGCTCTCTACTTTTCAGTCCTACGTAGTGGTTATTTCTTATTCTGTTGACTCAAGGTTTTGGGGAATTCTATTTCTGGCACAATGCTCAACCTGTTGGAAAGAAATCCATAAAGGATATATTGCCTTTATCTTGTCACCATTTCATAACTTTTGTGAAACTCTTGGTAAGACTTGAGTTTTTTCACTTGAGAAACAAACTGGAATGAGAGAATCTGAAATATATTTTCCCTAACAGATGGATAAACCATAAAATTATTGTCCTACTTCGGGGCAGTATTTAAAAATGACAGGGAAACAAATGGCTAAAAACACAGAAGTATATATGCCCAATGTGTCAAGTCTTCAATTTAAATTTCAACTGTGAATTTGAACACCTTTCCTGGATTACATGCACTTATGGAAGGGGTCAGTCAGCAGTCAGGTAAGTCTTTCAAGGTGGACTGATATCAACAAGTAATATGAAGAATAACCATCCTTGAAAACACACCTACCCTATTGGAGAAAACATTATTGTGAGAAAGCAGCAAATATTGCATTTTTAGGTCCCCAGAGGCAGATGAGACATTTAAATCTGGTTATGGTTTAGGTCACTAGAGTGCTGAAGTCATAAAAGAAGAGGAGAAAAAGCAAAGATGAGAATAAATAAGTTTGAAGCCAAATCTTTCCTTAGTCATTAAACCTGTTCAGAAACAAGCGTCTCAGAAAATTCAGTGTTCTGAACATGTTGTAAGCAACTGTTTAATCATTTCTGAAATATTTTGTCAGTGTTGTCGCATCTAAAATAGGTCTTTCAATCTATGTAGAATTCATGAAGAGTTTTGGCTCTTCTGAAGATGAATTTTTAAGCAAACAAGTAATGTACCAAAAAATCTCTCTCACCTCTCAAATTTAGTTCAATTATCCTAAGCAATGCCAATAACATGGGGTATGTTTTGACACGTAAGGAAATCTTTGGGGCATTTAATTAGTTGTTTTCTTTTTAAATTTAATTTAGAGGCACAGAATTTATTGCCCTACTAAAGAATTTTCCATCAGACTTTAATTTCTTCTTCTTTCATGGAATCTGGCAAAATTTAAGACATGGAAGGCAATGGAACTGTGCTGGTTCCTAAGAAATCTAAATGTAGCCAGGAATCTGCTGTGATGAAGTGTCTTAGAACTCTTCAGTTTCTTCAGCCAAGTGTAATCTCACTAAAAATTACACATACATGAAAAGAAAAAGATGTCATCAAATCATTTCCTTGCAGTCATCAACATTGTTATGAACTGGGGCCTGTTCCAAAGCATCCACATATCTTTCTTTCCTCCAGCTCAAAGGACTATCTTCTCACTAGCCTCCTTAGGCTTTATCTTATTTCCAATTGTTTCTGTAGCATTTTGTTCTGTTTCTCATCATCTAATGTGTTCATCAGTGTCCTTTGGCCCTGATCCCAAAGCCAGGCCTTTTAACCTTCTTCATCTTTTTCACAAGGATTAATTTAAAGTCAAAGGAAATCAGGGAATAACTATTGCAAAATACATTTTAAAGCATAATGAGAATATGAGTCAGTTTATATACGAAATATTCTTGGGAGTATTGCTAATTTGAGTTATTTTAGAAGTATCCCTTTGCCACACAAATCCCAGGTCATGTGGCAGCTCTTATGTTAACTAGTATGTTTCCATAAAAGCATACTATCTTGTTGTGTAACCCCAAATGGAAATTCATTTCTTAAAGTTATGTCTGCCAAGACACCTAATTTTTTCAGCTTTTAATTGCTCAATATGTCTGTGTTTTCTGTGCTTGAAGGGACAACCCTTCTTTTTTTCCAAATCCGTTGATTTTGCCCTTATGTTGAGGTAGATATCTACTAGTTATAGTTGCACTCTGGTATGCTTCCTGTGGGATATTGCAGAAGCCAAGGTCTCCACCTGACTTCTGCCTTTACTAGACTTTCACATCTCAAAGTACTCGACTTGGGCATTGTTATTAGTTCTGTCTGGTGCCTAAACAACAAACAGCATATACAAGAGCAGTAAACAAGGAAAACTCTAAACCTCATTTTTTAAAATTAATTCTTAAGGAAAAAGAACAAAATACTTAATAGATGTGTGCTTTTTAATATTTTTCTTCTAGAAATAGCGATATTTTCAGCACCATCAATAATGTTACGTGTTTTGGCTGATTGATTGTTGCCTCCAGACTTCCCTTGACACAAAAGTAGCAAGCCCTTTTCAAAGTGGAATGCACCAAGTAATTATTCAGCTTTAGAGATGTAACTGAAGGGTTGTGTTAGCATTACTGTTATCCAGATTCAGCCACAACATAATTTGGGAAAAAGGAGGAAGAAAAATATACAATAGGCTGTATTGGACAAAGGGGTAGAAAGCATACTCAACGCTTTTCTGCTAAAAAGTATGCAAGGCAATTCATTCTGTGGACAGTCTGAATGGCTAACATTTCACAAGGGGAGTTATTTTCCTGGGTTTTATTCGCCTATGTTCAAAATTTATTATGAGATCTAAAAAAAAAAAGAAAAATAAAATAGTGTTATGCCAAATCCTGAATTTTGTAAAATAAAAAAAAAAAATTAAAAATAAAACAAGTAGGTAGAAAAGTTTATGAGATGAATCTGTAGAACTTAAGACCCAGTGCTGTCTTCTGTGACCAGAGAAGTCAGTGCGCCATTGCTTAGAGATAGATTTGCCTCTTCTGAACCACCAAAATGTCTGATTTGACTTCCATCTCCTATCTAGAAAAATTATCTTAAGAAACTATTACACAGTCGACAGATGTTCTTGGCTTGGCTTGGTCAGCAAAGTTTTTATCTTGATATCCTTCAACAGATTGGGCTACATGAAGTTGTTCACCAAACTCCCTTTCCACTCGGTCTCTTAGAATGAATGATGAAAATTTGTCCCATTAGTGTGACAATTGTGAGTCTTCCTTGTCAATAAGCGAGAGCAGGATGTGGGATAGTGTTCCATAATGCAAAGTATATATGTAGGAGTGATTCATATTCAGCACTTCAGAGCAGTAATGAATTAAAATGTTTGTGTCTTCCTGCATGTTGACACTAAGAAGCCATATGATGTCTTGCATGAAGTTTCTAATTTGTAGCAACAACTAAGGTAATTGCAGTTGTAGGGAAATGGATTTCCTCTTCTGCGGAAACACTTGTAAGAGTGTTTTGGGTAAGACTTATAGTTCAACCACTGTAACTTTCTGCCTAACAGCAGAAAGATGCCTCTGAGGAAAGTGAAAGGAACTTTTCTTAGGTACAATGTCTAAAATACAGAGCTTTTTTCAAATCATTATGATCAATTAAAAAAAGAAAAACCAACATATGCACTATTTTAACTATGGATAGTTTTATCATCTGTATAAAATCAAGTCTCACTTTAAATTTGGGCTCAAAATTGTCTTGTATACATAGTTTAGGAAATTATTTTCCTGTATCAATTTTGAATTTGCTGCCTTTCAGTATCCCCAAATGTTCCCCTTTTCCTGTGCAATGAGACAGAGACATTAAAAATATTCAGTATATCTTCAGTATCATTCTTTAGATACAGATTTTCATGGAACTTTGTTTTGTTCATTTCCATTTTTCCCTAGCTGGAATTCCAGTCTTGTAAATCTTTTGTTCCGATTAGAGTTTTCAAGAAGCACTGACATTTGAAAACCAAAATGTAAACAGGAAATTAGTGGAGAAAATAAAAATATAGCATACCTCCTTTTTGTGAGATGCCTATTGGATTATGAAAGAGGTGAATCAAAAGAAATGCCTTACAAAATATTTGTAATTCAGTGATTGAAAATGTGCTCATTTTTTTAAATAAAAAAGTTCTTTCAAATGCTTTGATGATTAGCAAATACAAAGTATAGAGCAGTATTTTAAAAAGTTCTATTGATTTTGTTTCTTCCTAATTGCTTCATATTTGTATGGCTAGAGACAGTAGACGGTTCTGCAGTGAATAGAAAGCTTTAACAGCTGATGAGTTTTACAGATGTCATAAGAAAGTAGAACAATTTTTTCCTTCATTGAATTACTCTTACCCACATCATTTTAGTTGCTGTTCATAAAGAGCATAAATAACATAAAAACGAAAGTATTTATGATTTCATAATTTAACTCCAATGTAGCTGTTCTTGGAAAACAGGATTTTATGTTCATTCTTGTCACTATAATTTTATGACAGGGACATTTCCTATCTTAACCAGCCCTGATGTGAATTGCTTTCACTGACGTCAATAAAAGGGGAATTCTGGTTTATTCTCTATGGCCCTCTACAAAGAAGTAAACCACCATTTGTGTGATATAAACAGCTTAACAGCATCTTTCACTTAATCTAAAACTTTTAGTCACAATGCCAGCTTTTAGCTTTGATTTTAATTTTCTGCAGTACAATGGGCAAAATGCCAGGAAACCAAAGACGAGGATGAAATTCCTTTGAGAAAACTTCCTAAGCATTTAAAACAGAACACTATGGGTAAGTCGTGGAGATACAGCTACTCTGTTTCATTCTGTTCACGTTGCTGATAGATGTTGATGCACTGTGAAAGAATAAGAAAAATGAAGGAACCCTTCACTATATCGTTTGCCACTGGTTAACAGAGATGCTAGACATGGGGGTGTCCCAGAGAAAAATACCTTTAAAACACTGATCACATTTCTTTAGCGGGTGATTTCAGTAGGTCTTCATTAAAAGACAGCTAAAACTTACCAAAATAATTCACATGCATAAATATTGCCTTTCATTTACAGCTGTGCAGCTGGGAATGCTTGAGATGTTCTCCAGCTGCTTGTTTTAATTCCACATAAGTGCCAAACATAGGACAGAGTACTTCTGGGCATCATATCAGCTTTATACTCTTTTCTATCAAATGCCCTTGCTTGAAAGTAAATATGGACAACTTGGGAGATACAGTAGTTTGCTAATTTATGTGAGAGCTGTGTTTAAATTTCTGACCTATGAAAGAGGTGGGCAATGCACGACTGAAATGGAAATCATTTGTCAGGAGGTTAGAGATACTGGGGATGTGGAGAGGAATGTCCAAACCCAAAGTCATTACAGCTGTGTACGTAGTATCATCATCAGCTCTGTGTAGTAGCCATAAACTCCATACAAATCAAGAGTTGACCTATGCCTCGTTTACAGATCTGTCTTGCAATGATTAGGGCTCTAAAATGAGATGCACTCATTTAAGAACAAAATCTATAAACTAGGTGACCAGAAACCACTGCACCACTGGCTACCTTGACCTATTTGATATTGACAAAACTCGAAGATGCACCACAAGGCAAGAGGGAAAAAGCCAACCAAAGATGTGTGCAACTACTACCAGCATTGTTATTCCTCTGCCAGATTCAGCTACAACATAATTTGGGAAAAAGGAGGAAGAAAAATATACAATAGGCTGTATTGAACAAAGGGGTGGAAAGCATACTCAATACTGGCATTTATTTATTCATTATGTATGCTACATAATTTCTTGATTATTACAGTAACTGCATCTGTTTTGTTTTTCAGAAGCTCACTTTTATCAATATAGCAATGTTTTATTCTTCCTAAAAGGAACATGAGGCAATTTTTTTAAAGAAAAATTATAGATATTTCTACTTAACTAAAAATAAAGCTCCACCAAATTCTTAATTTTATTCACCTTCAAGAAAATTGCATATAAGAGGAAGGCTTTTAACTACAGTAACCATAGCATAAGAATTCACATAGCTATCTGGAAAAAAACATTCAGCTACAAGACACCTTTGCTCCAGATTTATTTCTCACATTTCATCAATGCAGGGCAGAAGAAATCTTTTTTGGCCTGCAGAAAAAGTGTCTGTTAGACATTACATATATGTATATACAGTTACATTAAGTTAAACATTTTTTGCATAATATTCCTTCCATCCCCAAGAATTCTTTACACAGAGTATGCTTTTCAATTTAGTGGCCACTTAGCAGAAGTCTTTATTAGCAACCCATTTTCTTGTTTGTGGATTTGTTTTTTTGTTGACTGAAAGATACAATAGCTTAACCTTAATATATGTATTATTATTTATTCATATTCATATTTAGTGTTCTCTTTGACCACTATGTAACCTAGGGTGGGTCCAATTATATGTGCTTGTCTGGAAATCATCTGCACAAGACCTATAGCTGAGGAGGGATTTAGGGAAATTATGTTAGGTGTTGTTCTTGCTGTCTTGCCGACATTTGATTATTCCAAGATGATCTTTAGGAATGTTGCCAATATAACTACCAAAATCATTGTAAGGTTGTCTAGGAAACCTTTTCTGTCTGGATATCTGTTGATTAAAAGATTCTGTGTTATTTTTGCTGTTGATTCATGGAATGGATAATTAGGTTTTGGTTTCTTTACTGGAAGCTTTTTACAATTGTTATTGGACAGTACAATGCTAAGGGTCTTGCATTACAGGCAGTCAAAGTCCACCTCTCCAAATGAAAAACATGTAACAAGGGAAAAGTATGCTTGCCAATACGAAGTTATTCTCTTGTAATCAATAGCTTTAAATTAAAAAAAAGCCTGATACTCTTAGCATTTTATTAGAGAACTAGGAAGTCAAAAATGACATGCAAAAAGCCTATTCTATGTTAAGTTTGAACTGTCATGGAAGGTAGTGGTGGTTGTTACCTGAGGTTTTTGTGCATATTGGTGCAAAGGATTACCTTAGAGTTATTAGCTAAAGTATAATCAATTCAGATTTATCAAGAGCAAATAATCCAAAGTAACCCAATTATTTTCTACAACAAAATAACGTCTTTTATAGAGATGGAGAGAACAGTAGATGTTTTTTACCTAGACTTCAGCAAAGTCTTCAAAACTGTTTCCCACAGCTTTTTCCTGGACAAACTGGCAAAGTACAGGTTGGATGAGTGGTCTAAAGGACAGGTAGAAAATTATCAAACAGGTTGCACTCAGCGAGTAGTATTCAATGGTTTTCACTCAGGTTGACAGACTGCCACAAGTGGAGTACTCCAGGGATTGATACTGGGCCCCAAGGAGTTCAACATCTTCATAGATAACCTGGATGATAGCATCTAAATCTCATCAGGTTTGCTGATGACACCAAACTGGCTGATAAGGTGAACATATCACAAGGGAGAACCCCCTTACAGACCTGGACAGGCTAGAAGAAATCAAATGCAAAACCAGCATGAAGTTTAACAAAGACAGGTGCCAAGTCTTGCACCTGGGATGAAATACCCAAAAAGCCAAGTACAGGTTGTGTGGTTGGGGAACAACCCTACTGAAAGTGACCTGGGAGTCCTGATGGACAACAAAAAGCTGAACATAAGTCAGTGGTGCAACAACTGCATTAATAAAGGCGAATCGGACCCTTGGCTGCATCCACAGGGACATTACTGGGAGAGATACAGACATGATCATTCCACTCTTCTTACCACATATCAGGCTGGTACCCACAATGCCAGAAAGATGCAGACAAAGAAAGGGCCCAAAGGAGGGCCACAATGATGATCAAGGAGAAAAGACTGAAGGAGTAGGTCTTTGCACCCTGGAGAAGAGAAAGCTCAGGACACCCCTCATCACAATATTCTGATGGACTTAAAGGACAGATAAAGAGGACAGTGTCTCTCTCTGCACAAGAAGTCACATGAAGACAAGTTGCACAGGGAGGTGTTTTATCTCAACATAAAAAAGAAATATTTTACAGTGAGAAAAATCATTCATTGCAATAAATTCCCCGGGGATGTGGAAGAGTCTCCATCACTGGAGGTTTTCAAAACATGACTGTACAAGGGACTAGATAATCTCTCAAGGTCCCTTCCAACCTGGGCTGGTCTATGATTCAATGGTTCTATGAATCATGTCTCCCACTCAGGTGGAATCTCACTGCTGTGAGGCAGAAACTTTCTGCTTATCCATGACTGAAACTCTGAGCAGCACCAATCTGAAGTCGTAAAAGAGGAGTTTTCTGGACAGCTTGTTTGTATGCAGGATGTGGCTCTGGCTGCTATTGTTTCAGTATCCAGATTGCAGAGGTAAGTACATGGTACTGACCAGCAGATTTCCAGGAAGCAGCAAGTTTATTCAACCAGCTGTTCTGTCTGTCTAGTGGGAAAAGTGGTAGAGGGGAAAAGTGGTAACAGAAGAAGAAGGCTGTTTTTACTTAGAATGAATGCCATGATAATGGATTTATGTCTTCTCTTCTGAACAACTGCACCTCCTTATTTCTGATAACGCTCATTGTAGAAGAAAATGGCACCATTGGGGGATGCTGGCCTTTTACACTCCATCTTCCCATGTCACTAGCCTGGCATTAGCTTGATAAAGGCATGCAATGACACATCTTTATGTAATCAGATTTCACTGATGTTAGGCGAGAAAAATTAACCAAGCTGACCAAATAATTTTGTGCCTCAATAGTATGAAAACTGACACAAACCACATGGAAAGAAAGCACAACTGCCTCTCTCGTCTTGAATTACAGGATTCCAGTGTTGTAAGACTCATCAGTTAAAGAGAGAGTATTCAGCTTCCAGGAGTTTCGTATTTTTCCAGAATGAGTAAATTTTCCAGCTGGTGTCTTGTGTCTTTGTTAATTAAAAAACAACAACCAAAATAAACCAAATCAAAACCAAACCAAACCAAACCAACCCAACCCAACCCAACAAACAAACAAAAACAACAGAAAACAAAATCCGTACATTTCTTGTCCTGTAGCCCAGTAAAAGCTACGTTATCTTTGCCAGTAACAGACCACAGGCCTTGTGCTGAATTTGCCTTGTGCTAACTTGGAACACCCTGGCCTATTAGGTTTGTTATCAGCTGTTTACAAGAACATGCTACGTGAACCAGAGCTTGGTACCAGGTGTCTGCTGCTGTTATATAGGACAACAGCAAAGGCCTTGGAAATATGGGGGCAGGCTGAACACAGGGGCCAAGATCTATAAGGATCATTGGCCATTGGAGAAACACAGCCTTGAGAGCTGGGAAAAGACTGTTTTGAGCATGGCAAAGGAAAACACCCTCCGTCCTGATTTGGTACCTGGTTCAGGGCTCGTGGCCAAGGGTTACAGACAGCGTGTAAATTCTAATGTCGAAGAGCAGGATCTCACATCTGGGAGGGATCACCACGATGGGGATTCATGTCATAGAATGCTGGTACGGTGGGTGGGTCTGCAAGCTCAGCCTGTTCCCCCTGCCTACCTCAGGGATTCCAGGCCCTGCTCCATGCCTCAGAGACCTCCTCGCTGAGATTCTGAGAGTCTTCTGCTTTGCAGTCCACTGCCCTTCTCCCTGACTGACTCTTCCTCAGCCCCAGCTCTTCAGGGGCCTCTTCTGCTGATCACTGACCCGTCTACAGGGGCACTATGACTAGGCAGCCCATGTGCACTTGTGTGCATGAGGATGTGCTTTTTCCCCTCCAGGTTATGTATTTTTCTCCTCTGCAATGCTGCAAGGACACTCCTCAGTGAAGACCTTCTGCACATAAACTCAATTCAGCTAGTTATTATTTTTGGCAAAAGAGCATATGAGAAGAAAATAGAAATGAGGTGGCTTATCTGCAATTCTTATAATAGGAAATTCTTAGCTGAAACTTTAGGAACTGATCCTGTCATGTATTCAAAGCTTTTTCTGATTTTCTGTGATTCCGCTCACCTTTATTATATTCACTGGACATTGAATCAGGCTCTTTGTTATCAAGGAGTGATATGGAATAGAAATCATCAGCTCTAAAACTGTGGAGATGCTTACTGTAACAGAGAAAAAAAATGAAGTCCTGGTAGCTAAAAGTCAAATCCTTGCTTTCCATGCAGAGTGGGTGTAGTTTGGGACACACTTGTTATCGAAGCACCACATCCAGTCCCAGACTTCCCTCTTTTCAGGAGATAACTTCTGAAGCAATCAATGTAATGATGGAGATTCATTTGCTTATAAGCAAAGATCATTTGCAAGAGCCCTGTTGATGACTAGGCAGTGTAGAAAACACCTTGGTTTATAGAGAAATTCGTAGCAGACTTGATAAAAATTGCAGTCTTTTTATTTTCATCACCACAGACTAACTTAGAACAAAGAAATGCAGACCTCCAGTTTTACTCATAACTATTCCACTTTAGCACACTAGCTTATAAAGATTTTATTTCAGTTGTGCTCTGAGTAGTATCATTGTCACTGGCATGATATAGTCTCTACTATAATTAATGTATACTCACATTGTATAGATGTAGAATTGTCAATAAAATATGCTGTAATTGCTCAAATATCTGTCAGTGATTGTCCATCATGCCTGTATAATAATATGCAGTGATAATATCAAAACATTGGAATATATTGTCAGATCTAGAGTCAGTCTTATAAACAACCATTAGAGTCATGTCAATTACATCAGATAAGATACAGATATTAGGGTGCATATCTGGGGGTGGGGGGGGGGCTGAAAATGAAATTATTCCACCTAATGTCATCTGCGAAAAGACAGCAATATCTCTCATAACAGCTGAAGAATCAGAAATCCCTGATTGCTAGATGCTGAAATATTCCCTAGTGACAATTCTTTTTGGAATAATAAGAGACAGAAGTGCCACTTCCAATTCTGTGTTGTCAGCCTGTAAGGCCAAAAAATCCTGTGGGTACCATAACACTTCAATTTTCCCGAGAATTTCCTTAACTTGAGAGTTAAAGCACCCTTCACAAGATGATGGGATTTTGTCTTTGGCTGCAGAGGGAGCGGGATTTCCTTTTTGGTGCACTCCTTCTCAGATGTGCATTATAAAGAAAAAAAAAAAAAAACCAAGCAAATATTAAAACACATTACAAAATTTCTATCATGTCATATTTGGGACTTCAGCCAGTTTTGATTTCTGCAGTTTGGAAAGACAATGTGATAATCCCTGATGACAAAATATAGTAATGACTTTTAAACTATGATGTATTACTGAAGATACTGTTATGCAAATGTTTGACACACACGCACAAAACATTTGTATAACATTCTGCAACACATATGAATACACATATATATGCATAAATAATATGCCGTGCTGCCTCTGTACTGCTAGAAATTAGAGAATTACTTTGATTCCAATTTCTTGCCTCCTGTCACTCACATGCCTCTAATTCCAGGGATCGTTTTCTCTCAGAGGGACTTTGTGGGAAGTTGCATTCCCAGGGATGCCAGCAAATAAGTAACTACACTGTACAGAAAATACATCTCAGCGTTTTTGAGGAAGCTGCATAAGTGGAATTGATTTAGATAAAAATGTGCCTGTAAATTGATAAGGGAATCCAGGAAAGCAGAAAAACCCCAAAGCTTTTAAAAGCTTTTTTGACACTCTGTTTCTACACAACCAAATATAAAGTGGCAAAATTTATTTTGCTCTAATTTTTCCAAAGCCAAATGAAAGAAGGGACTGTATTTATTAAAGGCCCCATAAAAATGATACTGAATTATAAAATGTATAATATAGAATTTGTAGTGATAGTGTGACTTACATTTGCAATAAAACATGAAATCCACCTTCAAAGAACAGAATGCTTGGTTTTACAATAAGAAATTATACAAGTAATAAAAAAATTCATTGTTGAGGGATTTGTTAAAACCAGATCATGGGTCTCAGCTCTAAGTTAATTTATTTGGAACCTTCTGAAGCAGACATTGCAAATTTTTACATTCTAATGAGTGAACTAAAAACATATATTTCAAAGAAAACAGCACTCATAAATTACATTTATGACACATGAGGTTGCTGACTGCTGTGCAGGGAGCACAGAGTAATGGTGCTAATATGCACTCTAGCTTGATTTTCTCAGTTCCCAACATGCTCTAATTCTACACTACAAATCTTTAAATGGCAGTTATATTTTAATTAATATGATTATGTGCTGCCATTAGCAAACCCTCCCCCAGCACATTTCTCCTGCCAAACCCATGAATGCCAGTAAACCATTAACATAAAAGGGCTGTTTGCTTATTAAATTCATCTACACAAATAGGCAAGGGTTGCAATTGTTGATTTGCCATTGAAAGAACAGTACATGAGCGAGTTGCACAGTAGCTGGCAGTTGCAATTATCTAGTGTAATTAAGTCTAATTTATAAGCCCCCCTCAAATGAGAAAGTAACAATTTTTGTTAATTAACAAGAGCATTTGTAAAGCTCGTTAACTCCATCATTCACCATCTGCCTGGATAGATGGGAGCATGCAGTGATTATTGTGGGACATGTTGCATATGTGTATTTGTGTAGTAATCTGTTTGGAAAGTCTAATGATTGAGATGGGAGATAGAAATGGATGTTATATTACAATGAAAAGAAGATCTACTGTTTTCATTTATCTTTACGGCAATGCAAGTGCTTTGTCATTATCTTGTGCATACGGTTTCATTATTCTGATACAGCACTCTGTTACATTGCCTCATACCATCATCCCTACAAGCCTGCAGGGTACAAGAGCACTTATCTTTCCTGATGACTGTTGAATCATTTAAAACAAGTTATTAGTGAAACAATTAAAATGATATTGGTTCACAATTGTATTGATAGCTGCCAGGCATAATGAAACATTCTGAATAGCAGTTGGGGGTTCTCAGAATGGATAGAAAACGCTGTTAATCAGAGGCAAGAGAAACCTCTAAAGAAAAACTAAATTGCAAGAACACATTAATTGTATTGGAACATTTCATTTAATTGAGAACAAAGGGAAGGTAAAAATCATATTATCAATGTTTTATGAACATGAAGGAATAAGAAAATTACTATGTCATTTGTCACATATCTTCTGTCGGAAGTGTAAATTGAAAAGGCTGTATTTAACTTTAACGGGAGCAGGCCAAATACATCACGTTGTTGCACATTTAGTTTTTCACTGGGATTGCAAAAAATGAAAGGAATAAGGATTTTTTCCCTGCTAAAAAGTGACTGTGAGTGAGTAAGCAATAAACCGGTTACAGTCTGCTAGTCAGCCATGTAAGGGAACAGGATATCTGTGCTCTCCTGCCCATTCATGGAAGTCTTGAGAAATTGCCGCTATAAAATCAGATATGAACAATGTGCAAATAGGACAGCACACACACTTCTTTCTCTTATTCATTCTTTCTTAGGAAGAAGATCATGATTCATGTTGTGGAATTGTAATGCTCATAAGAGGAGGACCTTTAATGCTTTTGGTTAATAATAGGCATATTTGCCTGATCCAATGCCCCATTGTAGCTACTAGAGAGGCAGATGATTCTCATTTATACAAAAGACCTTAATGTGGTTGCAAACGTATGTAATTTAAAGCCTCTTACCCCACACAACATTATAAAGGGTCTTTAGGTAAATGGGAATTGGTCCCGCTGAGTTGACTGAACACTGGATACATTTACCTTAATCCAAACCTCCATCACTGCTGTCCTCCGAACACTAGGCAGCAGTGAGAAAGGTTTGCCATTTTTCCCAGGTTACTGTGTGGCTCTGTGATTTTTCCCTAGAGTGACAAGGGGGATGAACAAATGGCATAAAAGTTGGACATCATCTTTTATTTTTAAACAGTAATGCTATGAAATCCTATGAAAACCATTGACAATGAAGAACTTTTCAAACTTAAATATCATTAAGTTGAATTTTCATACTATCATATTTCATCCAAAGATTCCTGGTATGATGTGGAAAGATGGAAGACTGCCTTCCAACCTGAACCCAGGAAGATAACAAACAAATTCTGTGTATGACATTTATATTGCTTGGGCTTGAAATGTTTTAGACTAGGCATAGTTAAAACATGCATCAAACTATTGCAAAGAAATGCTAATGTTTCCTTTGGTTCAAAAATTATTGCATTACATGCATCTTTTTAGTACCTGTTATTGTTGAATGGGTAGTGTTCACAAATGTATCTGAGCTGGGAGCATTTCTTGTGTCCAGAAAATATTTTACAAATTTGTCACACAGAACTAACTCACTCTTTCTTTCTTGCTCTTTCTTTCTTTCTTGCTCGCTCTTTCTTTCTTTCTTTCTTTCTTTCTTTCTTTCTTTCTTTCTTTCTTTCTTTCTTTCTTTCTTTCTTTCTTTCTTTCTTTCTTTCCTTCTTTCTTTCTTTCTTTTCCTTCCCTCCTTCCTTCCTTCCTTCCTTCCTTCTCTGTAATATGGGTGTTTAATTGTAATGTTACATCATCTTCGAACTTGTGGCATCAGTCCCACAGCCCCCTGGCTTACTACACTTGTAATATCCCTCCTTTTCTCCACTATTTTCAACCTGTAATGCAAGACACTGAAACAATCAGAAATAGTGTTGGAAATGGAGTAAATAATGCAACTGTTATTCATTCCATGTCTCATTTATTTTTAAATTCTTATCTAGTCTTCAGCTACCGACTATGTTCAAAGATGCAACACTGGAGCGGTTAGCATTGCAAACTGTTAGCATGGCTATTCATGTATTTGTAAACCCAAATAAATTAAAAACACTATACATATTATACCGAGCTATAATTAAAGTGTATGGGCCTGGAAATAACGTGTATTGTTATAAATTAACAAAAGAAGGAGCTTTTCACAGTCCTTTCTATCATGGAAAGCTTTAACTTCAATTTTTTACCTTAATGATGAGAATCAAATTAGACCTACGAAATGGTTATTACTCAATAGAGAGGGAAAATGCAGAATTCACCAAAAACAGTTATTTTGACAATGTTTATGAAAATGAAGTGTTTGTTCTCTCAGTCTCTCAAGAGCAGAAAGAAGAGATTCATTTTGGGAGAAACTTAAGGCCAAACCCTGGTTAACAGAAGAGGAGAAGTAGCATTTGTAGGGTGCAATGGCCCAGTGACAATGACAGGTGGGTGAGGTGAGCTTTGTGAACACTTGGAGAAAGGCATGGATATTTTTGTGAATGATTCCTCAAAAGATCAGCCTGTGAAGAGTGCTGAGCACCAGCAGCTTGTAATTGCTTTAACTGGAATTCTGTGCATTGAGCACTTAAAAGAATTCAGTCCTGTAGTGGGGAGTGGGGGGGGGGTGTGAAAGGGAGGGGGAAAGAATCCGATGTTTTATTTTAAAGAAAAAGGAAAGCTGGAGTTTTGCCTGCTAGAAAGGAAAGATGTATATAGGCCACATTTATTGTCTGCCTAGCAGATTTTACATTCAATTTTGTTTTTGCATTCAATTTTCTGCCATGTGCACATAGAGATCAGCTGGGCAAGCACTTCCAGCAGAAAAAAAACCCAAAGTTGTTTGTGGATAAATATGTTGATTCACATGCAAATAGGCTCATTCATACATGAATACGCATGTTTGCCTGGATAAAATATTCCAGACATTCATGATGAAAAAGTAAGAAGACCAGCAACAGCAGTACAGATGATCACAGCAAAGCAAAGGGAAAAAACCTAATCAAAATCCTGTCATGGAAGGAGAAAAAGTATTCATAAAAATATAGTTCCTTTAAATTTCTAATGTCTGCTTTTGGTTTTTTACTTGTTAGGCAAGGAAGGTTGTTCTCATTGAACCAGATTTTAAATGTGAAGATTGCATACTTGTGTGACAAAAGAGGTTGTGTGTATGGAGAAAACTTCCTAAGTGAACTGCAGTGATGAAGAGCCACACTTTCACTAACTTTGAATTGAAAATATATAATGAGATTTCTAGAAAAAAAGGTGCATATTCCAGCAAAAGTCAGTCCCTGTTTTGCAGGCAACAGTTTATTCATTTAAGAATGATAGCTAGGGTTTCTAACCCCTGTTCTTAGGGTAATGAAAGTTTCTATGGCACTGGTTCATCACTTAGACGGCACTGGTATGTCACAAGAGGAAAAGAAACCACATTAATTTTGCATCTGTTTTTTTCAGCTTAGAAGGCTATCTCAGCCTTTGCTAGTCCTATTTTTTTTCTCTAGAATATAAGTTCTTTTGTGTTTTCTGGTCTTTGGAGTTATCAATAAAACAAAAATTCTGTATCAATGCTCTCTGGCATAGTAGCATGAACAGATTCTCATTTAGGATGACACAGAATTAGCCTCTCATCAGCAGAGACTTTCTGAATCAGAAGTTAATTGCCATGGTGGGAACATTTTTCCATTTGAGACCAGACTGATCTTTTAACTTAGAAAGGTCTTCTCTTTCTGGGGTAGCTACTGAATCAAGCACTTCGCAGGTTTCTTGCTCTTCTATTACATGCCTGCTCTCTTTGAGGGCTTCTCCAGTCTCCTGCCCACTCAGTTCATACTATGTGCACCCCATACTCCATAAAGCAGTCTTGATGATGGAAGATCAACTGGTACAAGTTATTCTCAGAGAGATCTTCATTAGTATTCAGGGGTACAAGTGCATCCTTGTCTTTAGACCTGTGGATAACATTTCCTTTTCATGGCTTTGACACAATGGCAGCTTAACTAGTGGTTAGCTGTGGTTGTGTGATCAGGTAAGCACACATCATTCCCCATGCTCCCTTGCCACGTCAGCTGATTTGCCTTTGTTCCTTCATTTGTTCCCTGGTGCAGTAAATATTATCCAACTTACAGCACTGTAGCTTTCCAAGAGAGAGGGATCTTTCATTTCAGTATGATACTGCAATCCTTCTTCACTATTGACACTTTCCAACACCAGCAGCACCTGCTAGCATTAGTATACTGCTATTTTAATTTTTTGTGAAAAGGTTGTTTATGAAGAGTTAATGCAGTGTGGATCATAAAACTGATCCATGAGGGCTTCCAAATAAGCTTTCCTCCAACACTGTCAACACTCCTTCTTGTTAACTAACCTCAGGAAATTTCTTAAGCAATTATTTCCCTTCTTATTGTGAATACAATTCTAGAAGAAATGTTTGCCTCACATCCCTGGTCTAGCTACTGGTTGGATACACATCTCTGTTGTATTGATCTACTAATCTTCTTTTACTAAACTCAGAAACAATATTCATTAATCCATTTATTTCAATTTTTAATGTTTTTAAAAATTGAAATTTTAAATCTTAATTTTTGAAAATGTACCCTCTTTTAAAAAAAAAAAAATCCCTCCCCTGAAGTTCTGGATAGAGTAATTTGATCTCATATTAAAGAGTTTGAAATTCTATTCTCCCTTTCCTTTCCTTTCCTTTCCTTTCCTTTCCTTTCCTTTCCTTTCCTTTCCTTTCCTTTCCTTTCCTTTCCTTTCCTTTCCTTTCCTTTCCTTTCCTTTCCTTTCCTTTCCTTTCCTTTCCTCTTAATTGAACAGAAATTTATTTCTTTGTCTTTTTGCGTTGTCCATGTGCCTTTTGCAGTCGTGTTAACATCAACTCATTACGGAAAAATGAAAAATTATAGGGTTTTTTCCCTTCTATTTTACTGTGGACTTTTGAAAGCACCTTTTAATGTACCCCATGGATATCACACTTTCCTTTTTTTTCTTCTTCAAATTCATACTGATGAAGAACAAATTGTTCTTTGTTTTAACATTCTTTATGGCTATGGGTTTAACTTGGCTCTTAGCAACTTTTTCATGTCTCTAGATAAAAACAGAAAGACTTTTTACTATTCCCCATAGGCTTTCTGTTTTTCTGAATATTTTTTCATTGTGTGATTATTCCTTCAAATGTATTCAGGAGCTCCTTCCTATAAGTGGTTTTTTCCCTGCTTTGGACACAGGGTCTGATATCTTAGATTTGAAGACTTTCCAAGCTTCCTAAACAGTTATGTCTCACTGCATTTAGATATACCTGATGTCTCTATCTACTTCCCTTAGTTTATTAAATTTTGCCACGTGGAATCAAGATTCTTAGCAGCCTAATTTTTTTCCTTCTTTTTCCAATTCTACTGAAGTGAAACCAGATCTGTCCTTGAGCCCTCACTATAATGACAAAATTGTGAAACAGCTTTCTCACCAATGGACAATGCACAGTTTTCACTGCATTTTTCTCAGCAACATAACTTGCATTAGCTGACAGCAATTTTCAGTCTCAGTGGTTTATACAATGGACAATTCAGATATGCTCCTGATTCATCTTCTTTCAAAAGCTGAAGGTCAAGCCATCAGGTCAGGAAAAACCTTGAGTACAAATATTTGCTGTTGGAGCATGATAGAGTTAATTTTCTTCATAGTAGCCTGTATGGTGTTTTGGATTAGTGATCAAATTAATGGTGATAAGGCATCGGTGTTTGGCTGTTGCTGACCAGTGCTTGCACAGCATCAAGGCCTTCTCTGTTACTCTGTCTCCCCAGCGAATAGGCTTTGGATTGGCAAGAGTTTAGGAGGGGGTAGAGCTGAAGCAGCTGAGCCGAGGTGGTTAAAGGGATAACCCACAACATATGCTACCAATCTATCAATCAAACCACCTATACCAGCTCCCTCGTATAGGCTGGGAGCTTGGTCTTTGCCCAGAGACTGCCTGGGCACTGGCCTGTTTGGAAAAGGGGGAAGTGATTGATTTTGCATCACTTGCAGCGGGTGCAAGTTTTTTGCTAGGTTTTTTTTTTACCTTTTCTCTTCAGTTGAAAAACTGTTTTTATCTCAGCCCATGAGTTTTTAACTTTTCCTTCTCCTATTCCTTCCCCCATCCCAGTGGGGGTGGTGAGTGAATGGTTGTGTGGATGTTTAGCTGCTGGATAGGGTCAATTTACTACAGCTGTTTACTTAGGAGACAGAAGAGCCTAACATTTACAAGAAACTTTCTTTGTCTCATGAGTTCAGAAATACGCCAGTATTGTGTACAACGGACAACAAGTTTCAGTAGTTATATTTTGAACAGATATAATTAAACCACCACTGGTGAGATTATACTATGACTGTCCTTCACCACAGTATTCTATTACCATAGCACCTCCTTGGATTATTTCTGGGACAGATAAATAAAATGAAACTTCCTCTATATCCTTAAATTGTAACACAATAGCTAGAGACATTTTTAAAGGTATCTGATGTTGAAGTTTCACTGGGAGGAAGCCTTCTTTGTTCCAAAACCTCTGTGGATGTCTTGTATTTCACCCTGTTAGAACGGTGTACCACAACAATTTGGTGCAACTGGAAAGAAATCTTGAACATAACCACTTCTTGGCAAAGCTAAGAAGGTGCAGCCAAGCTGAATTACCTTCCAGGCCCAAGCAGGATGAGGTGATCCCTTAAATAACCCCTGGGCCACTCTAAATTTTATACTGAAGTGGCTGGGTTGATGGGAACCTGAGTCCAAGCATGCTGTAGCTGGACTTTGTGCAGCTGGAGAAAGCTAGCATCTAACAACTGCTGGGAACAATTTTTGCTTACATGGGACCTACTCCCAGCCACTGCTTTAACTCCAGTGATCTATTCTCCCACACTGAAAGCTAGCAAAGAACTTGGCAAGTCAGGGGAAAAAAAAGAGGTTTCTGAATTTTCGTTGGCAAGCGTGGGAGCTCAGTAGCTGCTGAGAGTATAAGAACCTCAGGGCAGGAGACCAGCAGTGACTCTTGAAGCATATCGTGTTTTTCTGTAAATATCATACTGTCTATGTCAAGTCTTCTCTGCAGAGAAATTTGTCCTGATGATACCTACAGCCACTCACAAACACTTCCCTTTGTTTCTCTGTCTGACATGGGACCGTCAGGCGATGAGTATTTAGTGGTGCTCGTACTTCAATTAGAAGTGCTGGTCTCAGAACTTAACAAAGCTGTTCCTAACATCCTTGCTGAATCAAACCTTTTCTCTTGCAACTCCCATCCACTGTCAGGTAAGTTCAGCAGATGAGAAAAGCCTGTCTGTTTTCAGCAGAGAGAGCATTTCTTCAAAGCACTTCTTTCTGCATGTTGATCTATTACATGTATGCCCAGCTAACCCCGTTCTAAAAGAACATTCTTAACCTTTGACTGGGATTTTGAGGAAAACAGCAGCCTCTGCTGTTTTGACAGACTGTCTTTGTTCAAGTGGCTTTTTGGAACTTGCATTTGGTGTATTAACCATAGACGTGCTTGCTCTGATTTGTCTAATTCATACTGTGCTTAAGTCAGCCTGGCTAGCACATTATGCATCCCTTTGTACACTGCAGGGCATTGTATTAGCATGATGGTTAGTAGCTCTGCCAAGATTTATCAAACAACAATTTGAAGTTGCAACATCTGGCTTTGGGACTAATGTGCTGTCTACCCAGAGACTGATGTAACTCACACATATCAGAAATGAAGTAGAATGACAAACTTTCATTTTCTGGGACTGGTGAACTGCGATAGGTTTTCCCCCTTCCAGACTGTATTAACCATGTAAGGCTTTCACACATAACCACCCTGTTTATGTTGTAATTTCTACTCACATCGGGCAGAAATAGGACTCCCAGAACACAATATAGCAATAAACACTGGTTAAAAAAAATGTAAAAAATAACTGACCAGGCATGCAATATGCTTCTTGCCTCTGTATAAATCCTATGTGGATGTGGATGATTTGATTTACTTTCCATATCAAAAGCAATATCTTTCCTAAGGCAATATTAGAATAGTTTTTAATGATAACAGACTGTGTAGTGATGACTTTTTTTATATAAATTTAATGATTTTTCCTGTAGGCCCTCCTGTTTGAAAACCTATATGAAATCAAATGGATGCCAGCTAAATAGCACCCTCTCCATCCCAAATCTAGGTGAGTGTGATTTTGAAAAGATACTGTCTTAATTGGACTGATTGCTTCTACTGCAGCGGCGACAAGTTAAAGAAAGAATAACATTTAAGGATTATTGCCTTAAATTAGCAATCCACAACTTTGTAGGCTCAATTGCAGTTTATCTTGTTAAAGATAGTCAAAGTTAGTATTCAGATATCCTTCTTACATTTTCCAGGGTCTCTTGGCCTTATTAATTCAAATCTTACTTTCAATGTATGCATGTAGCCAAGATAATTATTAGAAGGAGAGATCAAAGCAAGCATATTATAGTCCTATTCCATTTTCTGCTGATGTGAGTGATCTGCCTCTTCTTTGATGTTGTATGCTTCTACAGTGAAAGTACAGAGGATAAAAATACTACACCATGTAATCTGGCATTTATCCCATGAGAGCAGAATTCCAAATTGTGACACATGTCAAGAAGTTAAAAAAAATAACTTAAAAGAGCCCTACGCTTTATACAGTGACATACTCTGCATTTAAACACCATCAAACATCATTTTCCATTACAAATTTAGTTCCCTATATAAAATTCAAAGAATTTCTGTAACTTTAGTCAAAGAAAATGACAGCAATAGTTATAAAATAGCTTCTATATTTACTAGTAGTTACACTAAGATGGCAACTTAGCTTTATTCAAACCAAATTCTTCTCTTTTTATTTTTATCCTTAAAAAGGCAAAGGGAAGACAAAATTAATGTCTTTGTGCAAACACAGATGCATCTTCTGAACAATTTAGTTTCATCTCCAGCAGTCTGTTTATTCAAACTGAGTTTTATCATTCTTTGGAAAATGTGATTCCAGGTGCTGAATCCAGTACTGACACAGGCTCATAGGATTCTCCCTCAGTGTGAGGAAGCAGGATTTGTCCTTTATTATCGTATATTTAAGAGGTAATTGCCCCACATTTCTTGTCAGAATTCTGTCATATTGACACATATATTGGAAACTGAACTCATCATATTTCTGCCTTTGTAGCATAACACTTGATTATTTTAGACTGTAAAGAGCAGAAAGAATGTCAGTTACAACAGTGTAACATTTGGCCTTCTTGGGTTTACTGGAAAATGTCAGAAGTCTTTGGACAGTTTAAGAATTTTTCCTTCACTGCCGAAATCAGTGAGAAGTTTTTTCATTACCTTCAGTGACTATATAGATGTAAAACAGTAATGCCCATTTCTTTATGTCTTGAGGATGAAACAGGCCAAAAAAGAGCATTCCATCCTCACTTTTCTTTAAGCTCAACATTGTAATTAATTCCACACAGATTCCATATGAAGTTTGAAGAATGTCCTTGATTTTCTTTTCACAATTTTCCTGCATTTTCTCATGTCTGAGTTCCATGGGGCAGAAACATGACTGTCAAAACACAGGATAAAAGAAAAAGCTGTCCACAAAAGAAAACTTAAATCAGGAAGACTCAGAAATATCACCAAATTCTTAATTCCTATTTAACCTTTATAGTTATGAGATGTTTCTGTATATTAGATAGAGAGGCTAGTATATGGGAACTTAACCTCAGATTATTCCTCTTGCAATTGCTGCTAAAAGTGTCCTAATTCCTTCATTTTATAATTCAGAATGGGTCTATTTCATGGCTGTTGCTTTCTAGTGATGCTGCTGGATTTTTTTATCCCTAGAAAATAAGGAAATAGTCTTGCATGTTACATTTTTTCAATTTGGAGCTTTTTCTACAGACTGGGGGCCAAAATCACAGCCTCATAAAGCTGGCCTGTATTGGCAGCTCAAGATTTCCCTAAACAAGACATTCAAAGGCAAATATTGCTAGATTTATGGTCTGGGATCCTCTTAAACTTGAAATCACACCTAGGTAGACATGAGTTCAAGAAAAATTCACTTTCATCTATGTCTGCCTTGAAGATTACCCCAGATTCTATCAGGCTGTCATCTGGCACAGGGGTACTTGTTCCTGCCATGTCCAGGCGTGGTTATTGCAAATCATAGGACTTGGGAATGAAGCTTGCTAAAGATAAAAAAAGAAAGAACCAGCAAAACACTCCTGGTGGTTTAGTATGCATCTGCTTGCCTGTTCAGCAATGTGGGTCATATTGTTCTTTCTGCACTGCGCTCCCACTAAAATCAGAATCCAGATGTGCTTCTCAAGAGTTTTGTAATTTGTCACTAAAGCAATTGTCAGGTGGAAAGTAGGCTTTCTCCAAAATCAGAACTCTCCCTGCAATGACTTCGGTTCTGCAGCTAATTTCAGTTTTCTCTCAGAAATTAATTTCCAGATCCTCCATGTGTTAGAAAGGTGCCAGTTTGACTACTCCAGCTGTGGGCCTTAAAAGCTTGATGCATAGAGATCTGCTGAGACTGTTATTCCATACAATACTCAGATTTTTGCCTGGAGGAAAGAGGACAGAGTGCTCTAGACATAATGAGAGTACTTGGAAACATTTAGAAATATTTTGGAAAAGCTAACAGTGAAAATGTCTTGGAAATATATTCCAGAATTTTCCTTTCCAGAGACGTTTGAAAACACGAGCTTATTAATGATTCATATGGGAGTGGGTGGATGTTGTTTGTTTGTTTGTTTGTTTTGTTTTGGATTTTGGGTTTTTTTCCCCCTGAAGATTTAGAGGTTCCGCGCACCAGGCATTCCAATTCCTCACTGGTTCCGTCTATGATTTTTAAAACTTTTTGTGGATTCAGATATGACTGTTCCAGGAATTTTCAGAGTGAGGGTTCCCAGGGCACAGTGCAAGGAGCACAGGCAGCACTTGTGTTTAGCTGCTGTGAACAGCTCAGCAGGGCTCTTTGCTCCCTCCCTGTCTTGAGTGTGGAGAAACCAGCCAAGCAAAAGTCAGAAGTTCTTGGCTGCAATTCTCAGACTGTTTTCAAAAGGGTGATGTTATACTGTATTTTTCCTTTCATCTACAAAGAATGTCTTGCATTCGTGTGTGCGGCTGTTCCAGCAATCCACCTTGTACAAAATCATGCACTGCTGCACAAGGAAAGGTCTTCTCTAAAGAGTGGATGAAGTCAGACAGGAGAAGTGACAAAAAGGCCTTTTTATTTGTCCCTCTTCAAATTTTCTCTTGGACAGAGAGGTGAATTTTTGTTATCAATGTGATAAGAAGCAGCTTTTTCTTTTTATTGAAGTACTGACTTTATGCTCAGAGCCAAAGCACAACGGAGCGCTCACAATGTCACATTCCAGCAGCAAGTGAAAGGTACTTGTAAATGTTGGACACCTACACGTGAGTAGCTTGCTTTCCTATGAGAGCTGAATTAATGAAAAATGAACATGTTAAAGGTGGTCAATAGTTATTTGGGAAACACTTTGTCTCGAGAAACCTGAGACCAAGGAAGGATGTGTAATGAAAGTAATGGACTGAGTGGCATTTAAACAATGAATTGCCTTGTTGGGTTGTTCAGTTAAGGAGAAACACCTCACAAATCGGGGTGTATCTATACAGATTATAATCTTATCCTGTGTGACCCCCAGATTATAAGCATATCCTGAGTGACCCCAGCTCTCTGGTAAGCACTCAAATTCTGTTGTCCTGTCAAGACACTAGGTCATGATAAGTTGGCGGTGTTATATACATACATATATACATACATACCTTTCAATGGCCAAAATGAGCTCAAAGTATTCACATACAGGGTGTTGTACTTCTAGGGTATAACCACTAATTATTACAGCTAAATTTCTGAGCAGCCCAGGTATTTAAAGTATCCTTGATGTTCTTGCCATTTCTGCCACTGAGAGCTACGGCCAGGTGGCAGGAAGTAGGTGTGCAGAGGAATAAAGTTTGCTATAAAAATATGTCTTCCTTACATTTTCTGAGTAAACACTACAGATACCTACATAAATGGTGTATAAAGCTTTCATGAATCAGGCCTCAGGCTAGACATTTAAGTGGTCCCTACTGTATTCACATACAAACAGTTGCACAGGATATTAAGAATTGCAATAATAGAAAAATAGCTATAAAATATTAGCATGATTTTACTTTTATTTTTATAGCTCCTTGTCTTTCTTGACTTTTGGGGTTTTTTTGAAGTAATGAGAAAGTCAGTAAAATATTAGAAGCATGTATAGATTGAAGGGGTGCTCAGCCAGAATCATGAGGCAATTTATACTTTCCATATTCATTGATTACACTGGAAGAAAGCTTAAGAGAGAAAGTATCTGGGTCTGTATTATGCTGAATACATTTCACATACAGTCCTCCTAGTTATCAATTAATTCAACCTACTTCCTCATCAATTTTTTTCCCCCTTAGTCCTGATGGTTTTATGACCTAGACCCAGGCGATACCCTTAGGCAGTCCATCTGATAATTGACACATTTTCTAACACAGCATAGTGATGCCCAAGTCAGTGCTTTCAGGCCGTGACTTCAGCTTATTGGAGACTGCAGCAGGGACTCCTTTTATCCCTCATACATCAGAATACACTGACAGCTCTCCCAAGCAGGGACGAGGCAGGTCTCTCCCTCAGGAAAATATATGCAAACACCTCCAGAACATTGTACTGGTTGCTAGGCATCACACTGGTGACATCTTTATGATAAACATGGTATGCAGAAGAAGGCCTAATAAAAGAATAACAAATTATTACATCCAGAGGGCAATTTTACAAGATTAACTGGTGTAATAAATTACTGCTGTAGTCAAAATACTGCCTTACCTTTTAAGGTATTTCACAGCACAGTCTAAATGAACCAGCCTATAAAAACAGAGCATGTTTCACAGAAAATAATAAACCCATTCCTGTTTTTTTTAATACTCTTCATGATACCTATATGTGGTGTTTGGCTTGCTGCATGGAACCTCAGCAATTGCTTGCCGAAAAATAAGGCTATACATGCAATTCATACCAAGATATCTCTGTTCATCATTATTTATTCCCTGCTGCTGGACGTTCAGTACCACTGCAATCTACATAATATCAATTTGAATGAAAGCCCATAGCATTTTATTTATAAAACTATTTTCATACATAAAACATTACAAAGAAAATGCCAGTAGACAAATACTTTTCACACTAATTATCAAATATTTTTATTTTTTTTCTTTCTCCTTTATAGAAAAAAAGACATCTCACATTCACCCTCTTTCTCTCATTGTCACTTGCTTTCTCTCTCTTTTTCTTTAATTGTCTGAATATCTTAAATTTGTCCACTAGTAATTATGTCTTTTTAATTTTACAGATTCATATTTTACATTTCAAATATCCTAGTCCTTTCGTATTAAAAACAGCTTTGTGGAGAAAATGGATCCCTCATTTGAACCCTCACTGACACAAGACCCTGGTTATTGTCATGTACTTCTTTATACTAGTACAGAAGTGAATTTGCATTTCATTTGTAAATGAATGAGATGTGTTTTCCTGTGGTTATTTCAGTCAAAATCCCAAGAATTCTTACAGCCTATAAAAGGCAGAGTCTGCATCTGGAGTTCAACGGCTATGGATGTACTACAATTTATCATAAACTCTGCTATGCTGCTCTAACATAATACATTAACTGGAGAGCACATCTTCATTTTTTGAAAGCTGCAGAGCATTTGCAGCTGCTTATGAGGTCAGATTCTTGCAGTTCTACTAATCTGATATAGAATGCTTTCATAACTTAAGCCACCAATATCTTCACTTACAAAAACACATGCTCGAGATGGGCATTTGCCCTGGTTTTAGTCACAGGTGCTTCTGAGTTTTGGTCTGTTCCAATCCTCTTCCAGAACTGGATGTGTTCATGATGCTTCCCTCCTCTTCCAGAACTGGATGTGTTCATGATGCTTCCCTCTCCCGTGTTAAGGGTATGGAGTATGGAGCTGCAGTCTGACATAAACCAGCGCCTCCCAAAATCCCTGTCACACAACTGGTCAAAATTACTTTCACTCCCTGTAGGGAAGAGAAATTTCCGGTAGTGACACAGTGCCACGGGTTTCCTTGGTAGCTTTTCATGTGTACAGAGTAGCATTACATTGAAATGATCAAAAAGGTTGCAGCATTATAAATAAAAACAGAGAAGATGCAGAAATATTTGTAAAAGTGCCAAAAGGGCACTTTAGATATACTCAGACATACTCAGCCTGTATGTGAATTAACAATTCATTTTCAAGACCCCTCTTATCTATCTGCACTAGGGAAACAGAAACGTGTGCCTTTATTGTTGGGTTATCTGAGTTCACAAAAAAAACCCCAAACTGTGCAGCCCTGCATGCTGAACAGAGATCTCTTGAATCTCTGACAAATAGTGTGCAGCAATGCCACAGCAGAGGCAATAATGGGTGGTGCAAGATGAAAAACAACAAAACCAAACAGCAGAGGGAGGGGCTGAGCATGGTACGCATCTTTCAAGGCACGGCTAAGAGG
This sequence comes from Monarcha castaneiventris obscurior, assembly GCA_026261815.1. NCBI lineage: Eukaryota > Metazoa > Chordata > Aves > Passeriformes > Monarchidae > Monarcha > Monarcha castaneiventris. Next base: position 18,649,015 of record JAMPIT010000379.1, on the reverse strand, counting down.
TGACACTCAGACATCATCATCGACTGGGATCAAGTGCAAGGTTCAAAGCAAGTTTTTTTACTTCAGCAAACAAAATGATGCTCCCAGTGGGTAGATGCCATGGAGGAAGGCCAGGAGACAGTGTGCTGGAGACAAGATGACACATAAGAGCTGAAATGAGAGACCGAGATGTGGGAAGAGACCAGTCAGGGCAGTGCTGGGGGCAGGAAAGGAGGGGGAGCACCAGAACCAGAAGACACGTGATCCAGAAAAGACCTTGAAGTGTAGGGATTAATTTGAACCTGTGAACTTCATCAGACAATATTGTTTAGTTTACAGATGACTGAATGCATATATCTATTCATTCTGGGCAGAAAGGTATCAGTTGAATCTGTGCTATTTGTAGAAAAATGCTGAGAAAATATAAATCACTGGTAGGTAAATGTTAAACTCAACATATTAAAAGACAGAAAATCAAAGTACTTCCAACCAAATGGTACCAACTTCTGTTTTAGCAAAACATAATCAGTGACTCAGTCTTCCTGAATGAAAACAAAACTGTATCAAAACAATTAAATGTCATTTAAAAAGCAAATGAATTATACCAATCCAAATAGATTTTTTCACTCAGAATTATTGAAAACTATTACACTGTTTCCTAATTCTTTGCAGATTTATACTATTACGATTTTGGTTTCATGTTTCAATCCAGGACCATGCAGTTTTTGAAAAGTAAAAAGCTCTTTAAAGGTGAGAAGGAACATCACTGCTTTTATTTTTTATTTAATTTTTAATTAATTGTGTGGCAGGCTTGTTGACTTTCTGTGTTAAATATGTACTACTTACAGCAAAAGAAATTCACAGAATATTTCCAGAGAGTTCTAATAAGACATGGATGTCCCAAAAAGTTTACTCCCACTCAGTAAGATGTAGTAACAAATACCTACAGGAGCGTTGAGTGGACAAATGCAGAAATACTTGCACTCAGATTTCAATACTGCTAAGCTTATCTGTTAAAGTTTCCAAATAAGTAAAACACTAAAAAAATTACTCTGTAAGAAAAATTAAATATTTTATCCCTGTTCAAACATTGCCTCACTCTCAAAATCCAAATTGAAACTCAAGATGTAATAATTTGTTGGATAGAATTATTTCAGAGTATTCAGTGTGAATATCCAACACTTAATTGAGCAACAAAACAGTGCTAGGTGATTTTTCACAGATTTTATTGAATTTACTTATTTAAAAAGATAACAGTGAATAAGCCACTTTCAGGAGAGAAAAGCATCTGGATGAAGCAACAAAATATGTTGTGCAAGGGGATGTGGTAAATGTAACTTTTTTCTAAATATACAGTACTTGGAACCTAGCTTTAAAGAGCTATTTGCACAAGACATTTAACTGAATGATGTAAGGGGGAGGATATTCTTCATAATCAACAACCATTCAAGGGAAAATTGCACTTGTGAAGAAAAGGGAGCTCATCAGCAGCTCACTTATCAACTCCACAGGCAGATCCTTGCATGCAGAAGCTCCTGTACCAATGGACCCAGACAAGATTTTGGGAAGAAGTCGGTCCCTAACCCAAAACAGGTGCCTGTAGTGGTAAAGAATATCTATTAAATCAAATGAACTTTGCAATTAAACACCATGCAAACAAGAAAGATGATCAAAAGCAACTTCTGATAAGGCAAGTGGAAGCATTGGATCAATGTTGTTTCAGGGTTTTCATATTCTATCATTTATACATTTGTTATTGCATCTCTGAGAAAAAGAAACACCTGGAAACTTCAGACAGCAGTGTTCAGTTGGAAAGAAGTTGTACCTGCTATTTAGAATTGTCTTGCTGGGCATTATAAAAAGAAGAAGAGAAGATACAGCTAAGAGTCACTACAGCAGAAAACTCAAAGTAAAGCAATAATTATTTGTGAAAATGGTATCAAAAGAATCATACGGATCACAGAGATACATTATAAATTGATCAAGCTTGACTGTGACAATATCTCCTAGTGTGCTTATAATACAGAAATTTTAGATATCTGATTTTTTGTTTGGAGAAGTTATTTGAATGATAGCAACCATACATTACTGAGTTCACATCTATAACAAAAAACAGAGGAGTTCTCAGAGCATCATAACATCAAAATCTTCATACTGTATGTAACCATGGAGCAGCTGCAGCTATGTGTAACCAGTTATTAATATAAGATACTGGCTTTCTGAAAACATATTTAATCACAAATTATTTGAGCCTGCTTTCCTGAGGGGGAGGTTAACACTCTTCAACATCATGTAAAGATCCATTTTGCAGATGCTATGTTAAAGTGTCTGAAATTCATAAAAATCCATACAGAACTAATTAAAAATGTAAGAGTATGTAAATCTGACAGTTAGAAATTTTTCCTACTCCCACTGTGTATACTGACGTCTGATCACTCCTATCTGAGACACAAGTCACATGTATGACCACAGATTGAGAAAATCCAAGTTAATGGAACTATTTGTAACTTTTGAATACTGCCATAATTTGGAAATTTTTAAAAAATGCTGAAATCAGAAAAAAAAAAATTCTGCCACCTGCATGCAATCTATCTCACCTATTACTTAATTTATTGCAAAATCTTATGCATCTGCTGAGGGAGGAAAGGAGCCTGAGCACAGATGTCATTTCGCCACCTGCAGAAAAAAAATCCAACTATAATGTACTCTTGGAGCACTGTTGGGAATAATAATTACTGCCCCCCTCTCCAGGAGAGTCTAGAACCTCACTACTTGTATTCAGCCCTTCAGGGAAAACTAAAGTAATCTTTCCCAATAATCTGACAGCAGTAAGGAAAGTCAATGAGCTAAGAATGAATAAAGTATATTCAAACAATTGCTACTTCTTGCCTGAAATACAAAAGTTTGTTTGTTGATTTGTTTGTTGTTGTTGATTTTTGGGTGTTTTTAGAACTGAGTCACAAATCAGATTGCAGCGCCTAGACTGGGATGTTTATGACAGACTAATGCCAGCCAAAACAAATTCAAGCAATAAGGATAGCCTTTCCAAAGTTACTTAGGTTTATTTGAAAACAAGAGTTACAATGCCCAGGTGTGGGCAGGTGTGCAAACAAGCTGCTCACCTCACCTCCAGAAGGGAAGTTGGACCAGGCCAAGAGGTTATGAAGAGACATTTCTCCCTCAGAGTTTGCTGTGCTAAAAATCTGTCCATGGTGGTTAGAGGAGATGTACTTTTTTACCTTGTGCCCCTTCTGGCCCTCCTCACATTACCCCTAGAGAACCCAGGGTTCTGGTTTTTTTTTAATGAAACTAAAGGAAAAAATCTCAGCATATCAAGCACTTAGGTTAACTCTGTTTTCTTCACTTTTTTTACAGTTCAGTGGACATGCGGGCAGATACTTCAAAAGAAGGTCTGGCTAGTAACACACCCTGGTTTTACAGGTACTCTTGCAAGAAGAACATGCAAACTCAGCGGATCAAAAAATACCCATTTTTGAAGGTCAGTCAGATTCAAACATTCACCTTCGATTAATATTCACTAACCTGAAAAACATCCAGTGCTTCCCACTTAGCTGTTATTTGCCATTTACCACTTTGGAGGTGATAACGTACTTGGGGCATGTTCTGAAAAATTATCATATGCACATGGAGATATTTGTGGTCAGAATCAGACCTAAACTGTAGAAACCTAGATGTGGTGTCTGCCTGTGAGTTATACATGCGTTCCCTGTAGAAGCAATAGTCAATACAGTTAAAGAAGTCTGGATAGTAATTCAGATGTGTAATTGCAAAAGCCAATTTTATTTCTGAATAGTTCTCCAAAACCACCTAGACCTCTTTCAGGCACTTGTGAGTTCAATCCCTTAACTTAAGTACAGCTACACAGTGCTGTCCCCACTGTGTCAGGGCATAGTAGGTGGCTTGTGGTTGCAGTTCCAGAATGGTGCAAGCCTCTGTAGGAGATGTAGGGGAATTCACTATCTGGTTGTAGATTTCTCAACTTATGGTGTCCAGGTACTCGTCTAAACACTGCTCTCTCCTGATGTAATCAGGAGTAATGGAGACACTCGCATGAGAATTATAGCACATTGTTGGATACTCAGATTTCCATTTGTGGCCAAGTCCTTAAATTAAGCCACTCTTTTCTTTGTGGGATACAACACTCATTCCCACACAGAACCCAGAGGGACAGATGTTCCTGGAATCATAGAATGGTTTGGGTTGGAAGGGACCTTTAAGGTCATCCAGTTCCAGCCCCCCTTCTATGGGTAGGGACACTTTCCACCAGAGCAGGGTGCTCACAGCCTCATCCAGCCTGGCCTTGAACACTTCCAGGGATGTTCTCTGACACATGTATATTATATTTCAGCTTAATGATAATGTTTTACACAGCGATATAACTGGAATTAATGACCCTCCACTAGACCTGGCTCTCAGCTGCAATGGGCTATAACAGTGACCAATTACAGGGTTTCAAGGCTTTGGAGACAACCAGCAGTCCTATCTGGCCCAACCTGGACTCCCTGGGTCCTTCCCAACTCCTGGCCATGGCCGAGGTTCCCATCCGAGCCCACCCTGGAGCCCTCAGTCCTGTCCCTGGCTCAAACTCCCTGGACTTCTCCGATTGCCCCTGGACCTGGCTCATGCCTCTGGCCTGCTGGTCGGTGGCCCCACGATGTTCTACACTGATGATGAATCTGCAGAGACTGTTTGGCCAGCCAGCTCTGCCATTTGAGACACAGTGAGACAGTCACTTCCCAGCTGTCTTACACAAATGAGAACCCACTCTGAAATGGAGAGCAACATCAGACTAGTGGAATGAATCAGCCAGGAGTAAAAGATGAGTGAGGGGTTGGATGCCAAATACACAGGTAATTCTGTGTTGTTATTTATTATTTCCTAACATTCTCACATATACTTTTGTTATGAATTTTTTCTATCTTTTTATCATAATGAGGCTTTGCACACTGTCAGTGTGCAGAGTTATATGTATGTTACTGCTGTATTTTGGGAGACAAAAGATCATGTCATTTTACATGGTAGTTGTGAGATAGCTGTGGCAAAAGATTTCCAGGGTTTTTTTGGGTATTTTTTTCCTTTTCGGTTAGAAATTTACAAACAATTTTTCAAAGCCTGATTACAACATCCCATTTTCCAACTGGCCTGAGGGTAATGCATAGATGATTGTGTCTATGCTTAATGCTTCTTCCTCTAAAAATTCTGGTGATTGTCACAGATGGGAAATGAAGTCTATCTCAGAGTTAAGTCTTCACATTTCCATTATGAGTAAAAATTTTTAACAAGAATTAGACTACAGTTGTGGAAGCAAGACAGCAAATAAAGTTTGCTTCAGGCTATTTGCTAATTAGTTACTGTGAGAATATAAGGATGGTTTATTAGAGACATTTTGAAACAGTCAGGGATATCTGTAGTCATTTACTATGGTGAAAGAAGGATCAGGCTGCAGAACTCAATGCAAATAAATCACACAGTTACATAAAGTTTTACTTAGTTTGCAAAATGGCTAAAAGAACTACAGAATTTTATGGACAGTTTGTGGCTGTGCTATGGTGGTGGCATTAGAATCTAAAACCTCGCATGATTTTGACAATATAACAATCACTTTGTTCCAGTTCAACACAACAGGGAACTGGTAAAATGATTTGGAGAGGATTCAGAAGAACATTTTTCCTTTACTGGCTCACTTTAAGCATTCTACAGGATGTAGGTTGATGTGAAAGTTAGGAGGCTCATTTTTCCTCCCTGTGTCTGGTTGGTTGGCTGGCTGGTGGGCTTGTCTTCCCTCCAGGAACTGAGCTCTTCAGAAGCCCTGCTGCTTTCAGGCAGCCTTAGAGGTGCCTTTTCCACAGTGTGAGCACAGGTAACTTCCCCAGCACCCATCTCCTTTACCAACCACTGGAATGTGTTAAAAACTAAACCTGGTACTGCAGGGGCAGTGCCTGCCATGGTCTCACCTTCATTGCTCTTCATGATCTCAAGGTTTCTAGTTCCATGTGGGACTGCCAGGCCAGCAGCAGACTGTGGTTTCAAGGTGCATCAGCGAAAGGAAGATTGCCCTGAACTAGAAGAAAATATCTCTGAGAATTTAGAATATTACCATGGATTTGCATTTCAATATTCTCACCAACTTTGATAGAAAGTACTGATGATTCCTATGCATAATTAAAAAAACCCTATGTTTATCCTCAGTTAACTTGTTTGATAAAGAAACCAAAACATTGGCTTTATGGATCATTTGCTGTACTACAGATTCAGAGATATCTTCAGTTTTGTTTGACAAATTTTGTGAAATGAACTGTCTCACATAGTTCTTACCAAAAGTACAAGGTTTATCATTAAATGCTTACATTATTTTCAGTTACCAGGAATTAGTTCTCTTATATCAAGACCATTTATTATTAGTCTGGCACTAATAGGTCACAAGTGAAAGCATCACACAGCACTTCCATAATTTTTGAAAGTTTGGAATAAGCTTGAGAGGTAAATCTTTGATTGCAAAAGATCACAGGTAGGACCACAGAAGCCACTACTACTTGTTTGGATACTAGCATGTGGCCCAGGAAAGGAGTTTATGCCTCTCTTTTAGATCAGGCACCTTAAAACAATTGTATTCTGTTAAATTTCTGTATGGAAAAAAAAGAAATCAGTGTCCAACCAACTTCATGTGTACAATACAATGCAGAAATTATCTACAGAATCTGCTGGTGTACTCTTAAACACAATAAAACTATGCAGAAATATCAGACACAAAAGTAGCTCTGCAACATCAGTAGCATCCTTCTCTAGCAGCATTAAATAAAAGCATAAATCCAGAGTTATGGTGTGAAAGTGCCTCTGTCTTCCTGTTAGTGAATTTTATAAGGTATGTAATTGAAACATGAATGGTCTGCAAAACTTGTCCCATGATCCGGTAGTAAGACTATTCAAATTACATTATTAAAGATCTTAACAAGTACCTTGATGCAGAATTAGCTAACCTCTGACAAAAAGGGAAGGTGAAAAAAAAATTTTCTCTATAAGCCATTTTACCCAGCCATTTTATGGTGTGCTTCTAGAATATCCCTCAGAGGCATCTATTACCAGCCATGTTGGGGGAATCAGAAATGAATTAAACAGACCACTGGTCTAATTTGGGATAACACCTGTGCTACTTAGAAAGTCTTTGACAAAAAAGTATTTTGCATATCACTGGCAGTTAATGTCCTCCTGTCTGCGGGAGTGTGTGTCCCTCAAAATCATTTTATTCAGCTTGCATAAGTTCAGATACGTAAAACTGTCTCTTTTTTCCTTGTTGGCAAGAATGTGAAACTCCAACTCTGGGAGGTAGTGTATTCTATGAAGCCATTCTTTTCCTGCTTTTGTAGCTCCTAGGACAGCTTTTTTCCCCAGACAAAGTCAAACATCTAAGTTCCCGTTGTATGGGAATCACTTCTTTTCTGATGCACCAGTGCCAGAGCACAGCCCAGTGTCGGACTCAGCACAGCCTGTCGCAATGGAGACAGAGGTTAAACAAGGAGGTTTATTCAGTTCTGTTGGGGAAGAAACACATCCATTAACAACTTAGAGGTTTAAAGCAGTCAAAAGGCCCATTTCAAGAATAAGAGTGTCAGTTTTCACAATATTGAACTCGGCAGGTACACAAAGAGTGTCATGTGTCACCAGTGCAATACGATAGCCAAGCGCAGGGGTTGCTCCCTTCAAGTCTCCTAAAGTAGTTCAGGCTTCAGACCCTTTGAAAATATTGCAGATGCAGGCAGAATTGACACAACTGAACCACTGCCTGGCGAACTGAGAGTAGTTCAGTAAAGTGAGGCTGTCCTCCAGGGAACAAGTGTCCCAGGGTGCAAGTGCCATTGTAGAAACTTATTTCAGGAACAAAACAGGCTGAACTGCATTTATCTACACTCAATTCTAAGGCTGGGAGGGGAGGACTAGGAGTCAATCACAACCTTCTCAGTGCATCAAAAGCTGCATTTCAATGTTCCAGGCTCTTACACGGTGGCAAATGAATTGTAGGCCAATGGCCAGCATTTTCTCTAAGTTGAAATGAAATCCCTTTTGGAGCAGATATAGAAGCAAAATAGTAACCACCTTGGCAGACCTCGCCTGAATGGTGGGAGAAACAGAGCAGATGAAAGGAAAATTAGGAGGAGGCTGGAGAAAAAGGGAAAGGAGAAACAGAGAGTTAGAATGAAGGCTACGGGGAGGGAACAAGCTGGAGGAAGGTAGGATGGAAAAGGGAACTTTAGGACTAGGAGAATCCTCAACAATTCTGTGCATGTTTCTCATTAATTCTTGGTTACCCAATTTGACAATCATGATAATCATACTAAGTATTGAATATTGCCTTCACTGATTGAGAAATAGTATCAGGCAGAATACAAATACTATGTGTGTCCAGTAGATTTTTTTCATTTAAAAAACCCCAAACCCCCAAGATATTATTGTTTTGAAGCAGATTTCACGTTAGCATTAATCAGTCTGGAATTTATCGTAAAGAATTTCAATTTAAACAGTAATCAGCAAATCTCAAAAAATACTGAATATAAAGACATTTTCCAGGAAGTTATACAACTACTTAAATTTTCTTGGTCAGCATCACATTTTTTTTCGGCCAGGTCTTGCCCAGTCAGTTCTCACTTACCCTCCCTCTTTGACCTGTATTTTAAAATACTGTCAAAGTGCACAAAGCCTACCTCAAAGTCTTCTTCACTTGTCCTTCTTTCTCTGGCTTACCTCCATATGCTACTGTCTCACTTTCATCCCCCAGTCTCCTCATGTGATAGAAGAAATAATTTTAGTTTCTTGATAAATCCATCAGCTGCAAGTTCTTAGAGGTGTGCACATATAAATGGCAAAGACACCCCATCAGCCTCAACAGATATGACTGCTGTGTTGCCCAGGTTCACACCCCTGATGACTCAGGGCCAAGATAACCATGCTCCTGTGAATTACTAGGCTGACATTTGTTAGTGCCAGAATAAAAATCTGAGGCTGTTTTATTTATATATTTAGTTTATGAAAGCCTTGTAAATCTAGTACGTGTATTACCTTGGTCAGACTTTGAAAAGTCATTTTCACAATTAGGGTCAAATTCTCAAAACTCATCCCTGTTACATATTTAAATAAAATTGTCAGTGATGCTGACGACTTGTAAAAATGCAGTCATTTTCATTAAGCAGTTAAACTGGAATTGTTTGGTGCTGAGCTCTTCTGGAAAACCATTCCAAAAACCTATCTGTGTTTTCACTGTTGCCCTCCCTTGTTTTATTTGTTATCATACTGCCAGTGAATACCATCATTACCACTCTGCTCATACCAGAGCATTTTCATAGTTTTGCATTTTTATTAGAATACCTTTGGCCTAATTAGAAATGCGAAATCAGGATGGATGATAGCAGCCCTAGAACCACACTTCAAACACTGTTACAGGCATTTCAGGAAGGGGTCAGAGAAAAAAAAACTACAGCTCATTAACCTGAGGCTATGAGCGATCTACCAACCATACAGAAAATTGGCAGCCCTTCTGTATTTTTTCCTCAAGGAGCTTGTCTATTAAACTAATTGTTAAATATAGCAAACAGACTGGCAGTCCAGTCAGACTATTTTTTACACATGTTAAATAATGGGATTATTTGTATTTCATTGAAATGCAATACATACATGTTTTACAAATGTGCAAGCATTTACATGCTTCATAGAAAGTCTTCAATACTGGCCCGAGATTTTAAAGGAGCTAGTCTGCTATAAACTGTCAAGTTAGACAAAAAATGCAAATATCTTATTTAAAAGGGAGAAATGAGTTAAAATTCATATTGAAAGTTTCTTTGATGGCTAATTCTTAGTAAGTGTGGAGTTGTTTTTTTATATGACAACATTCTTCAGAAGCATACTTGAATGCTTGGAATGGGAATGAAAAATGTTATTGTGTTCATTATTTTATGTTACACTTTTCTCTTTCATGTACATACATGTATAAAGACTGTGACATTCTTCTCTTTTCCTAAATTATATTTTTTGAAGTTAAAAGCTTTTGTGATGGTCAAAAATTGCTGAGTGAGATTTGTTCAACTGTTCAATACTAACTGATATTATTCCTTACTATTCTCATTAAAAATTGGTGATGCTGCACAATGACTTTGTTGGCAAAAATGAAGATGATTTCTTTCTATTCCCTGATTGGAATTTTTAGATAGGACCAATCCACTGTCCACATCCTTTTTGAGATATAATGTAAAATTACCATAACAAAGGAGCACACTATATGCACAGAGAACATTGCTATAAGAAGAAATTTAAAACAGCATATAAAATAATCTGTGACTGGAGAAGAATGGGAGGTGGGAGAATGATGGAAATAGAAGAACTAATTTTATCTAACTTCATTTATAGAACAGATAGGCCTATAGTCTAATTTAGTTGTCTGTTATCCTCCATCTCCTAACCAAAATAGTTACAGCAGTTTAAAATTTTTGCCTGCAATGGTTTACATGAAGACTCAGTTCAAACCCAGAGTGGATTTTGTTGTCATTATTGAGTTTGATTATTTGTAGCATGCTAACACCAAATGAATCTATGTGAAACAGAAACTGGTGATAGCTTCTGCGCATAAATTTTATAAGAGCTAGCCTCTGCAGAAGACATGTCCAATCCCCTGGTCAGAATTAGTCCCAAAATTCTATAATCTTCTTACAGATATTTCTTATGCCAAAGAGTATTTTCAATATTGTATAACTGAGAATTGTATAACTTGAATTATTTACTATTCTCTCAGACACTTATAACATTTCTGAAAATCAGATCATGTATTGAGCACTAATTTTTACTTCTCCCCCTCTCCAAGCTAGAGTTGCAGTAGATTTTATGTTTAAAAAACACTATCTGGCTTTGAGTAATGAAAAATGGAAGAATTCCTAATGCTTAACAAAAAGTTTTAGAAATACAAATAGAAAACAACATCCATAGTTCAAATGTTTTAGCATAAGAAAATAAGATTACAGGATTTAACAAGTATGCATTTATTTGCCTCAAACTTCTCAGAAAGAAAAGTTGATTTTTGTAGGATTATTCATGTACTTAAAGCCAAGTGTATCTTTTTGTGCTTCACCAACCATATGAATTTTAAACAAGAGCAAATACTGTATTTTGCACCTTGGACAGGGCAACCCTGGATGTAGGCATGGACTGGGGAAGGAGATGCTGGAGAGCAGTGCCACGGAAAAGGACCTGGGGATCCTGGTGGACAGGAAGCTGAATCTGAGTCAGCAGTGCCCTGGCAGCCAGGGGCCTGGGGGGCATCAGGCACAGCATCCCCAGCTGGGCAAGGGAGGGGATTGTCCTGCTCTGCTCTGCTCTGGGGCGGCCTCGCCTTGAATTCATGGACACCACAATATAATAAGGATATAAAACTTCTAGAAATCATCCAAAAGAGCGCCACAAGTTTGCTGAAGGGCCTTGAGGGGAAGCCTTATGAGGAGTGGCTAAGGTCACTTGGTTTGTTCAGCCTGGAGAAGAGGAGACTGAAGAGAGACCTCATTGTGGCCTACAGCTTCCTCACAGCAGAAAGCAGAGGGGCAGGTGCTGATCACATCTCTGTGGTGACCAGTGACAGGACCTGAGGGAATGGAAGCTGTATTTGGGGAGGTTTAGGTTGGATATTAGATAAAGGTTCTTCACGCAGATGGTGTTTGGGCACTGGAACAGGCTCCCCAGGGAAGTGGTCACAGCACCAAACCTGACACAGTTCAAGAAGCATTTGGACAATGCTCTCAGGCACATGTGTGACTCTTGAGGCTGTCCTGTGCAGGGCCAGGAGTTGGACTTTGTGACCCAACTCAAGATATCCTATAATCTCTGATTCTAAGAACGCAGTGATCAGAGCTAGTAGGACGGAACTTTTGTTACTTAGTCATCCTTCCCCTCCCATCAAGCAAATGAAAATTTAACACCTCTGTGGCTGTTTTCAGTTTTAGTCAAAGACTTACTTACATTCCAGAGGAATCCTTGCTGCTTCAGTGTATGCCATATCCAATGACTGAACACAAATAGGTGGTGCCATACATCTGATTTTATTCCAAACAGCTAAATCATGAGTGCAACCAAATCAAAGGAAAACTTTCACTGCCCTCAACAGCTGAAGAATTTGGATTTAAATAAAATCAGTTGGCAAAAAGCAGCAAGGGAGGTTGCTGTCACATTCTCTTCCATCCTTACTTGTGTTACAAGTTTATCTTTAATGTATTTTACTTTTTATTTTTAATAGGAAAAACACATCCATATGATGGAGATGATGAGATACAGTTGTGGTATGAGTTGTGAATAATCTAATTCAAGTTAGGAATTATCTTAATCTAAATCTTTCCAAGAGTATTATACTCTTGGAAACTGGAAAGAACTGAAAGAAAACTGGATTATTGCTTCAAGGTCAGAATCCTTTTTAATTGATCTTACAAAAATTCCATTGTAGCTATAAAAAAGAGTTCATTATGTTTTGGGGTGTTTTTTTTCAACAATATCCTGCATTCTTAACTGTTGCCCAGCATTAACAAATAGACAAACTAAATAATCTTTCATCTATGAACTGGTACCCTAAATATTTACCCAGAATTCTTGGGTCCTTCTAGTTCAGCATATGACAAGGTGATATAAGAAAACGTATAAAGTGGCTGGTGAAAGAAAATCTATCAAATGTAGTGTATATTATTTTCATCTCCATTATCTTTCTATGCAACATCAATAAAGCTAAAGCAAGGTTTACCATCAGATGGGTTTTAAAAAGTCTCTTTACACATTACCTAACTATTACTTGCACTTAAATAGTCAAACAGGGCACACAACAACAAATGAATTATAAAATGGCATTTTTAAAGAGTAGAAACAGCCTTCCAATGTCAGTGTAATTTTCCTTGTAGCTGAAATAACATAGGCATTCTGCATTCCTTTAAATAATACTGACAAGGTTGCTTTGGTCCAGAACCACAAAACTATTTAAAATCCCTTGATCAGCCAGGACCATCAAAAGGAAGAGATAACATAGCCAGATTTCTCTAACATGATGTTTTAATTCAAGTCAAGGCTAGTGGGTGCTTGTAAAGTAAGCACCTAAGCTGTATTTAGTAAACCAAAAAGCCAAGAAAATCATCCAAAAATCTTACATTCAAGAGTACATCAAAGACCCAAATTTGTCACAGATTATTCAAGTTGTAGCCTGCATTGTCTTCAACTGATTTTATACAGAAAAGACAGAAGCACGGTATAAAGTCACAGATGTCTTCACAATACATAGATATAATGCCTAAAATGAAAGCCTTCCTTCCTTCCTTCCTTCCTTCCTTCCTTCCTTCCTTCCTTCCTTCCTTCCTTCCTTCCTTCCTTCCTTCCTTCCTTCCTTCCTTCCTTCCTTCTTTACTCTGATGAAGCAGAACACCTAAAGACTCTACCTGTGTGCCCTGTAAAATGTTTTTGTCCATGTGTGAACACTAATGCATCAAGAAATATGATTACCATCTCTCTCTGTAAGGCTAACTCTGCAAATTCAAAGCAAAACAATATTTAATTTATTTTTTTACTGAAGGAGGTATATAAGGACTCTGTATATGCAGAAACAAATAAGAGTAAAAGCATGCCATTTCCACAAGAATGTAAATGGAATCAATGTTGCAAAAGGTCTCAGCCTGTTACAATGGACCATTTAAATCCCAAGACAGTAGGATAAAATGCACAGATAGGGTTATGTTTTCATTTATACCAATTTAAAAGCATAACAACAGCAACATAATTTGTCAAATAAATATTGTAACCAAAAGAAGTTTCAAGTGTGTCCTCCTCATCAGTTATACCAAATAATTAAACCTGTTGCAAATTCTTAAGATATTGAATACTTTTCCTGATATCAGTTTAGACACATGAAGAAAATTTTTAACAAACCCTGATGTTATCAAGTAGTTTGCATCTCATTTTATCGATTTCCTTCCTTGAGAGTGCAATGGAAATAATTACCTGGATTTTGATTAACTGCTTGAAAAATCAAGCACTGGTTTTTCTCAGTCACTTAAACCTTTCATTCTTGACCTACATTTAGCAAGCAACACAGACAATAGCAAGGTTTTTCCTCAGGAAAATTCAACCTGTAGTATACTTATGACAATGGGAAAAGAGTGTCTATGGCAATTTGGACTTAAAGAGATTGTCTGTTTTCCTAAACCTCTTTCCCCCCCCTCCCCCAACATTAAGACCAATTATATTATTGACCTAATAGCAAGCTATCAGTATAGTTTGAATCAGCTGAGAAAAATACAGATTCATCACAGACTTTTAAATTCTTCTCAACTCTAGCCTCAAGCAAGCCTATTTTTCCCAGCCTGTTCATTCTGTTGACAGAGTCTGGCATGGGAATTTTAATTTTTGTGATGCTTAGTCGATGTATAGGAGCCAATGTATATGTATACAATGTGAAACTAGCCAGATTACAGATCATGCTGACAAAAAGTGACATCATATAACATGTGTGACTGGCAATGGACTTAGATGGAGGCTGAGATGGGATCACCAATCTGATTTACACATTATTATTACAGTTTGAAATAAGGGCCAATACACAGCCTACTTCACCTCTTCTCTTTTCTTTGCCATGTCCCTGCAGTATTTTATTTAAATCACATGAATATTTAATGCAAGCATCTCATCATTTACTGTTTATTATGCTTGAGGACAAGTCCATAGTTGAGATGCATTGTTCAGAGTCATTGATAGATATTTCCGTGAGTTTTTTTCCAAAACATCTTAGCTAGTTTTGGTCTGAAATAGACTGGCATTGTAGGACCAGGCAGATTCTGATGCACTGAATCTATGTGCAAATGGCTGTCCTTGCACAAAACAGAAGGCATAAAGGCTCTACCTAAAGAGCTCAGTTAGAGAAAATCTTCAAATATTCTCTCACACGTGTAAATCCAAAAGACAGTCATAGCGCTGAAAAGCTTTTGACAACATTCAGTCGTGGATGAAGTCGGGTTTTTTATATTTTATTTAGAAGAGAGTATTTCCAATTGGCAAAAGGCAGAGAGAACAGAAAGTTTCTGTGACTGATGGAACCGATCATTTGGAAAGCACATATTTGGACAGATGCAATAGGTAATTTGGAGATGAAGCCAAATAAATGTAGGCAGGATGTTTTCTGAAGAAACCTAGCCACTTGGAAAAAAAAGCACCAGGAGGAATATGGGGTGGATAAAGCTGATCTTTAAATTCATTCTACTGTCTTTTTGAATCAGATAAATCCATGATTTTGAGTTCTGTCCAAAAGAGAAAAAGATTGACATTCTTTCAGTAGGCAATATTTAAAAAAAAAACCAAAAAAACAAAAAAACCACCTGGAAATCTTTTCAAGTATATGTTCAAGATGATATAAGAAGTTCAGATTAGGTCATAGCAATTGAGAGAAAATGTTCAGAGCTGACAATTCACCTCTTAACTGCTCAGTTTTCTCATCTTTAAAATGGGAGTAGGGAGTAGTATTTAGCCTGTGACAAACACAAAAATGGAGTTTTACATGTTTTCAATGAGAGCAGCCAGGTAAGTATGAATGATTGCCTCAGTTTTACAGATGCAGTAACTGAAGCTGAGAAATGTTTCAGTAAGTTGAAAAGTGGTTTTGTCTCTTTGTGGTAAATTCTTGCAGTGGTCATGGTATTAAAATGGGACTGCCCCCTCCAACAACTCAATTTTTACCTTCCTTAAATAAATGAAAAATTGTTTTGTTCCTTCTCTGGCTCTTGCTTCACATTTTAAGGCATTTTTCATGCTCATTGTACTGGTCTCTAAATTTGTTCTCTCTGGAAATTTATGATGAATTTGTCTCTTTATGCACAAAACAGAGGAAAATGTTGATTTTTTTTTTTTTTTGTAAGTTACAATGAATTTGAAATATTGAGGACAGCACAAATATGCTTATACTGGTAAACTGCAAACATGACGTGGAAATCCTAGAGGGTGTGTGGGGAGCGCAAGTAATACCAATGTATCTTTTCCTCTCAAAGTATATTATATCACCAGAGGGACACTTTAAAATCAAACCTTTCAAAGTTTTCAGATATTTTAGTGGCATGCACATTTATGGCTAGCAATTAAACACAGAAATTATGGATAGAATGCAATTGGAAGTGAAAATCTAAAAAGTCTGCACTGATCTAAAAAGACAGCCTGATGCAAAGCATCATCTCCCAAAGGCCCTTATGTCTACGTAGTTTTGAAACATACACTAAACCAGCTGCCAAACCTGGCTTTTAAATAGAGGCTACAAAAAAGGTGTTCTGCATTTTCAGTGCATGCCACTTTACAAAGGAGGGAAGAACTGTCTGGCTGCCATATAGTACAGCAAAAGGGAGCCAGCTTGCAAGTGATTAGAATAATGAAACTGGAAAGGATTAGCTACATTATCCAAACATGAAGCAATAGGCTAGTCAAACTAATCCCTGAGGAATAGTTAAAGGAAACAAATGACATGATAGACATAAGGTTACTTCTCAGTAAGATAGCATTAGAGCATGTGGTTCTGCTTGCATATTTTCTGAAAGCATGTGCAAGATATGCAAGCAGGGAGAAGGTAAGCCGATGTGTCTGCGTGACAATATTGAGCTACTTTTATTTCAGATTCTGCATCTTATCTGACTTTTAAAAATAATTAAAGTGTTATTAGACTGACTGATATCAATGGAACATCCACATCCTGTGGAGTCCTTAATTGCAGGAAAAGAAGGGTAATGATCCAGATTTTAATATGACTGTGTCTATTGTGCCCTGTTGGATGGATTCATTATGCAATGAGTGAATATTTTTTCCTCATATTTAATTATTTTGAAACTGTAGGAAGTAATTCCAGTGCTAATCGCAACATTTCTATTTTAGAAGAACAAATCAGCCCCCAAAATTTTTTTCTTTCATAAAAACTCATCACATGTGGAAATGATGCCCCATCTCTATATTCACGTATTTCCAGGTTTCTTTCCATACAGAAATTTGAGTTATAAATTATTGTTAGACTTATTAACATCAAAAACCATGAAAAAAAGGCATGTAGCTGGTATAATTGAAATTCCACAAGGGTAAAAGAGAGTCCTTCCAAATTCATATATATGTCACAACTGGGGATGCAAAGGTAGGGGTAAGGGCTTCACTCCCATTGAACTTACCATGTGTACATGGAAGGCCTTAGATTTGGGGCAAAACAAAACTAAGTTGTGACTAATCATCCTTTAGATGACTTGAGGATGCACTGCAGGTGTGGTCTTTAATCCAGGAGGGAGAAGGGCTCTGGCTGAGCTGTAGACCTCTACTCAACATGCACCTTGCATGAACCAACTCACTCACATTCACTCATCTCATGTAATGAGCCCAAATGGCCATCTTTCTTGCCCTTCAAGCCAAACACAGTAAATCACTCATCATATAGTTCCTGACTGCAGATGGGAGTTTTAGGGAACATGGAATATCAAGTACTGTGCTGTACCAGAGTCCTCAGTGGTTTACAGTATTTCTGACTGTATTTCTGATAGGATATTTCTGAAAAGAAAGGATATTCTGAAGGATATCAAAGTTCTTCAATGGATGATTATGAATTACTCTGCCTAAGAAGTTTCTTAACCATGATCAGTTAGTTACTGTCTTCTGTGCTGTCATTTGAGGGCACACACGTTTACCACATCTTTCCTCAGTTTAATGAGGTGCTGAGTATTCTCATTGTTCAAATCCAAATCTCATCTTGTTAAAGATCCAATAATCAATTGACTTCAATAATGTTCTTTGTCAATGATTTCCCCAGGTTAATTGTATGTGCTATCTGAAAAGTATTTTGTTTCACTTTTTATCAGCTGCTTTATAGAAGTTTTTTTTTGTAACCTTTAAAGAAGAGCTGAATTTGGGAAGAGCTTATCAGGTTCTGAAGGAGTGTAATCATCCATTCCTAACCAAGTGATATATTAGATCATTTATTTGTGGCAAGACAGACATTTCAATAGTGCTCATTGTTTCCCATAATGAAAGGTTTAAATCTTCCTTTAGGTTCCTCTGAAATTTAATTTTTGTGGATGGAGACAAGCCAGTTTGTGTAAGATTTTTTTTTTGTCAGGGCTTCAGAAATCCCAAACTATTAATTATATTTTTCCACTCTCTAACTCTATGTTGTGAAAAAAAAGAAGTAGAGGAAATCAAGTACAATAGAAGCTTTCATGCACCTCACCTTTAAAAACAATAAATTCCTTCCCTTTTGCAGGATTATTTATTGAGCTGTTTAGTCACTGAAAAGGGATTTCATCATGCACTCTACACCACTCACCAAAACTGCATCCTATTGTATTTATGAATTTACATTTGGTAGAACTGCACAATACAAGTGAAACATTTCTGTCCTTGACCAAGTTAACCCCAGAAATGCCCTCCCTACAGGAGAACTAAGGTTCCCTGGATGTGTGTTAAAAGCCAGAGTGACCTCTCTGTGAGTCCCTTCTACCTACATTCAAGAGCTTTTTTTGCAGGGAAATATAGCTTACCTTAATTAAGAAGACCACTATGTTACTGAAATATATTTATTGTCAGTACAGTATATTTATATTTAATTTGAATAGTTGATATCATTGGTATAGAGGAATAGAAGGCTTTATCCTGCAGTCCTTAGATAGCATTCACACTATCAAACAGTACAGCTTCCACGGCTGTGACACCATAGTTCCTTCCTGCTGTTGAGTTTTCAGTCCAGGAAAATATGTGCTTTCTGTTCTCATCTCCAATGCATTTGGAGGTCATGGACAAAGGCCTGAACAAAATTTTCTCTGAGAAAATCAATAATGATTTATGATATCTGACTTCAAAAAATGTTGTTTCATAAAAGTGATAGACAATAAAGCACTAATCTACTAAGACGACTCTGGGTTCCAGTTCACCTTTTATTTTATTTTCCAGCAGCTAAAGCACTATATGGCGAAACAGCTATTGGGTTCTCTGGAGAAGTTGCCTCATTTTTCAAACACACTGAATTCATCAGCAAGCTGGCAATTTCACAACGTGTTATGAAATTATTCAGAAAATACTATTGGAATATTCAGAAAATGTTACTTATTCAGCTGCACTAATGGCTCAGATCCTGGAAGGCAAAGTAATTTGACTCCAAAACTTTAAAAAAAAAATCTAATGATACATAAACTAATCTCAGGATTTGAAGGCACAAGCCATGATTTTTACACCGTTCAGTCTGACAGTACTGCTATTAGTGGTGTATAGTGGGCAAGGGAGCAGGTGTTTAAGAAGATTGCAAACAGCAATATTTTTTCTTCTTCCACCTGAAAGGAGACTGGTTTATTCAGAGAAGACTGCCTGGGTAGTTTCTCATAAAATTTCATAAAATTTTTTATTCCCTAAAGAACTGGGTTTATTCACAATTCAGAACTGGGCATGAATGAGTCATTGCTGCCCATAAACAGCAGAGGACCAGGAAATTCATTCATCAGTTACCTCTGCTAAAAAGCTTGCCAGGAGTACTTTGGCCCACAAATATGTACATCTGTGTCTGTTTGAATGTACATGACCCAGCCTGTGTCTTTATAGCCACTCTCCTCAGGATTGCATTCCACCCTCCCCATGTCCTGTCCCAGTTACTATTTTCCTCAGTTTTACAGTGGAATATATGCAGGGATGAACAAGCTGGCTCTGCACTAAGTGCAGGACTAATTAGCCTAGGAGCAGCATTATTTTGTTAGAATTATATCACTAGCAGGATTCACATCTACTTCTTTCATTGTCAATCCATGCTTCACAGAGATACTTTTGGTACCTTGGTGTGACAAAATACACCATTGTTGCCATTCTTTCACACATCTGTGACAGACCTTTCATAAAAGGAAATGGTCACAGGTTGCTGCAGTGGTTTGTCAAGCTATGGCACAGTGCCTGACTTCTCTCACTCTCTTCCCCAGTAAGAAAAGAAAGAAGCTTCATCCTTCTTTCATTTTGGAAGAAAACTGCATGACTCATTTTTCTGGGTGTCTGATTGTAATGTCGGTGCTTTCTACCAGCAGTTCAGCTGGCTCAGTGGTAACACTGAGCACATTTGTGTCACTCCATTCTCCTTGCATTTAAGTGTGGACTCTGACTGGACTAAAAGACCTGCTGAACTGGCAGGCTGTGCTAGGGATAGCACACTGTCCCTCTGTCCTCTTAAAGGCTGGGCCTTCAAGGGAAAGTGTTTCAATGCTGACCAGAGCTCACTTTGTCAGTTATTAAAGCAAATACTTTCCCATTTCATGTGAGCTTTTCATGCTAACCAGCACAATGAATTTGAAGCAGTGAGCTTCCTCTGACACTGACAACAGACTCATAAAATAGGATCCTTATTCATTACAAGGCAGCACTGATCTGCCTTGCTTCCCTAATTCTCTTTTTCACATAGGCTCTTTAGGTGCCAGATAAAAGCAGGTATACTTCCATAAACTGTAAATATGTTGCCATAGTGTTGCAACTCCACATTCAGAAGCCCTCACAAAACTTTCTATGACTGTACCACATGATCTTATCACAATTCTTTGCATGAAGTGTAAGCGGTGTTCATAGATGTGCGCATAATGAAATAAATTCGCATTACTGGTATTGCCTGTGTTCACACCTTTAATTTTAGTTTTATAAACTAATTCTTTCCTGAGAGCAAGGAAGAATAGCCTCCTTACCTTTCTCATAAAATCTGAAAGTCATGTGAGGCTCATGATCTACCTTTAAATAATATATTAATTCATTGACTGAGACAGGCATTTTATATTTTCTTTATGTATTATGCCAATGCAACATATTAAAACACCAATGAAGACATGCTATTTCTATGCAGAATTTCTAAGAGGTAAACACTGGGTGAATTTCTGGGGATATTGATAATGTTTCCCTGATGTAATGGCATTTGGTTTTTTATGTCATAAGCTAAATCCCTCCAAATCAGTACAGAAAGTCTCCTGAATGAGGTCTAAGTTTGTAATCTGATGCTTTTAGCATTTATAAGCTATTTTTGACTACATTTATATCTAAGAGACTGATTCACAGTTCTTGGAACAGGTGATGCTTTAACATGTGCAATCTTTTTCTTCAGCAGCCTTTATTATTAACCTGTTTTTATAGGTTATGCAGCAAATAATGCCTATGCTTAAGACTGACTAACAATCTCCACAATAAAACTCTTGCTTATTATATTGTTAGACTTAAACTGTTCAGGATGAACAGAAGTTTCTTATGCCAGACAGCTGTCTTAGGTTCTTTGTTTTGGGAAATTTCATATGCAAAGGGTACAGTTCTTTCCAAGCAAGAAGTTAAGGAAAAAAACTCTACTGTTTTGAATACCAGGAATCTTCCCTGGAAAAATATATCCCCTGATTACTGGTAAATAGAGCAATGGGAAATCAGGAAGAAGTACAGACTGTGCACTAAATACAATCATACCGGGCAATGCAGACAACTTTGATGCCATGGAAGGTCTTTTGGATATCTGGTATTTCAGTTGCCTGTCCATGGGATCTCTTTGGAGTGAAATAAGGCTGCTGTTTGGCTCACACATTTGGTTTCCGTCCCAGCGAGAGCAAAAGGTGTGAAACCGGTGTCAGCCATGCCCACTGGGGCAGAGAGGGTTGCCCTGTGAGGGCAGCCAAGATGGGTGCCATGGGTGACAGCCAGGCCGGCAGGTCAGTGCCACGCCACTTGCCCGACTGACAGCGCAGGGCAGGGCTGGCAGTGGGCTCTGAGGTCAGTCTCAGCCCAGGGTTCACAGTCACTTGGGATCAGGAGGTACATGGCTGTGGTGCAGCTCAGGCAAGGACTTCCAGGCAGGGTGGGGAGCATCTGACAAGGCCCCTCGCAGCACTTCCTCCTCCCAGCTTTGACCAAGGCATAGGAGCTGATCTGACCTCAGGCAGACAGAGATCTCAGAGAAGGAAAGAGGCCACTGACCCAGCAGGTGCACTCAGAGCCTTGCCATGGTCCTGCCTAACCTCAAAGAGGAGGTGAATATAACCACCAGGCTCCCAACCACACCTGGGGGCTTGGACACCTCCCAGTGCCACCTACAAGGGTGCCCTTGAAATGCCATGCCTCAGTGAGGCCACTCTTAGACTTCCCTTGCCTTTGGATGCTCTGGAGTTTGCCCCTTGCCACTCCACTCACCCTTCTGCAAGCACAGACACAGCACTGCCAGCACACATCATCTCCTCCTGAAGTGTTTAGCTATCTATAGCTGCCTATTCTGTCTGCCCCACTATCCCAGGAACATGCTCGGTTCTCAGTGAAAACCACAAATTCCACTTAAAAAGTGTTCCTTTTTCACAGAGGTCAGGCAAGTAAATGAACTTGCGGAAGAAACTTGAAGACATGTAAGAAAGAGGCAAGGGTTTCAAGAAAAGAAAAGACTGTTTTATTGATAAGGCACTTAAAAGTCCCTTTGGAAAATTGCTTCCTACCAGAATGCCTGTATGGGGCTAGGGAAGTCACTACAGATTTTTACAGCTGACTCTTGAATAGACTCTTAATTTTGCATGTAATCTACTTGATAGCTTTCACATTTGTAGAAGTGTTTGGTCTCACAAACATAACTTTCTGATTTTAAGGCTATAAGTAACATTTTTTTACTGGTGTTTATTTTTGGTTAGCCCACCACCAGAATATCATAGAATAGTTTTTCTTGAATGAGACCTTTAAAGGACTTCTAGATATGTAAAAGTACATTGCATCCAGCATCCTCAGAAAACAGACTCACCAGAAGTCATAGAGGAAGCTGGAGGTTACACTGCAGTTCTAGGACTGAAGGAGAGACAAAGACTAAATCCTAGGGAAGTGAAAGACAGGAGTCATCTGGTAAGTTTCATTCTCACTGTGAAAATCAAAATTTAGACAGGTCTAAACAGTCTGGTCAGGAACTTTACTCTTAATTTTTCATCCATTCGAGATTTTCTCTTGTCACACTGTTGACCACAGCTTTAGCTGAGTATTGGCAATGGTGATAATAATGCTACTTTAGCATCATGCTGTTTATTAGGGTTATAATTTGATGTTCTAGGCCTTGATTTGTTAAACAATCAAAAGTTACTTTAACTTTTAGCATGCTTCTCTTCCTCAAGGCTGGTTAATAAAGGTTAAGCAAGCACCTAAGGTTAGCCTAGATTTATTTTTAGATGCTTTGCTGAATCAGGTCCTAAACAGTGATACCAAATAACTATCCTAGGTTATCTAGGGTGTTATAACTGTCTTTCTTATTGTTGCTTGCTAATCTTTCTAATGTTTTGTTTGCTTCTCTCTTTTCCCTTGCAAAGCTCTGTATCCTGGAGCTTACACTGTTTTTCTATATCATGATTGGTTCATTGTTTATTTAGCTAGGCTATTGTCTAAGCTATATTAAAATTGTCCTTAGAGACAGGGTGACACCCATAATGCATGTATACTTATTACAGCTGGAGGCACAGCACAAAAGCACTACTAATTTATTACAACAGACAGTGTAACCATTGAGCCCAGTTCAACCTTGACCAGAGGACCCAGGTGGCTTAGCCATGCAAAATATGGCTCATTTGTATCTACCTATTTTGTATTCACAGCTGATGTATAGCTGTTGAGATTATATGGCTATAAGGGAGTAATAGTCATAGGTAGAAATGGATGAAATGTCTTTAAATAGATTAGCTTTGATAGTCAAAGCTTTTTCCTTTAGAATCAGGCTTTTACAAGACAATTGTAGTCATTTAGCTGATACTGAAGAAAGCATAAAGGGGAGCATGAGATGAGAAGGAGGGAATAGCTCTAAAGCAGTAAAATGAGGAAAGGTACAAATATTCTGACTGGGACAATCATTTACATCTTGTTTATCATCAGTGATAGCTGTAAGAGAAAGCCAGACTGGAGAAATCTGAAAAAAAACCCAGTTTTGTTTGTGATTTATTTGGACCAGAATTTCACTTCACCAGAGCAATATGTGGAAGAAGAGCCTTAAATCTTACCTACATAAGGCTAGTTATTTGCCCTACTAACACTTTCAAAGCCAGTTACTGCTTTTCTTTATAACCTATATGTAGAATACATACCTATATTCTAATATCTTCTGCTATCCAATCTAGCCCAGGGAAAGAAAAACAACAATGTTGTCATGAGGGGAATATGGCCTGGAACCAAGAGGTATCATCTCCAAGGAAAATGTCATGAGTTTCTACATAACAAGCACAGAAACTCGTTGGTAGCAGAAGCAGGGAGAAGCTGGAAGGGTAAGGAAGCTGCCTTATGCCAAATTACACATGAAACCAGGGCGCAGTTCTCAGCCACAGTCTGGATGGCAACTTTAAATCCAGGAAAGCTGGGAAATGAGAGTGCTAGAATCTGCACGTATAATGAGTGCACCTGCAGATATTAACATATGGAAAGAAAAAAAAAAAAGAAATAAAGGTGTTCCACCTTACTGCAAAAAATATTTTAGTTTCCTATAAAAAGAAAAAAGGGAATACCCAAAAAGAATTAGATTTCCAGAGTTGGGAGTAATAGCAGCTTTCATGTTAAAGAGCCCATGACATACGGAGAGAGTTAACCAAAGTTTTATGCACTAAGCGTGAAATAGGAAACTGAGTGTTCACAGTCACTGGTTAAGATCCCCTTATCACACTGTGGAAAGAAACTGAACTTTATATGTTTCTCTTGCTGGCAAGGCAGCCTTCTATGGTTATCAGAAATACAGAGGAAAGTCTAGTTAGAGATTTTTTTCTCCCCTTTGGCTTCTATGCAACAACTGTAGATGATTAACCCAAGTCAACAGAAAGATCAGCCAGTATTATAGATTAAATGAGAGGAAATTGTTGTTGTTTACCCTTCTACATCCTCTCTTTTTATGGAGTTTGCTATTGCAGAAATATGGGATACTGTTGCATTTTCTTTTTTACTATACGTCACAGATCTGTGCCACTGTGGTTGCTGCAAAGCTGGGCAGGCTCTTTTGATGAAATAGAACTCTATTAAATCAATCTACCTACAGGCTGCTTTTGTTTTTACAAAAGAAGAATTGACAGCACTTTTAAGAAGAGATCAAACTTCACCCTTCCTAAATGCTTTAACCACAGCCGACTCATTTAAAATTGGGGCAGGTTAAAGCAGCAAATGGTTCACAATTTCAAGATGGCCTTTGTCTTAGCCTTCTTGGAAAGCCCTGGTAAACCTGTTCTCTTCCCTGTGGCAAGGTCACAACAAGCTTGTTTCTCTTTCTTCCAGTAAGCTTGTTTCAAACTTATTTTTATCTTTGCTTTAAGCTTTTAATCCTCCTTTCCCTTCTCATCTTGAATAAGACCTAAGTCCTCAAATACAATGGAACCAAACTTTCGATGTTTGAATGCCCCTCTGCAATCCCTTACAAAGGGTTTGTCTTTACAATTAAAGTCAGACAAGTTAGAAAGCTGCAGAGCAGGCTTACCTTCAGATTTTGGTCTTTTAACAAGAGATTGAACCATACAAACTATTTCAAATAATCCTTTGAATACAATTCCTAAAACAGCCAAGCAAATTGCAAACTTCAGGTAAATCCAAACAACAAATAAGTCAGTATCTAGACCAGCAGCAACCATTGCTAATTCAGGAAGCTCTTTGACCTTTTGGTTCAAAGTGCTACTGCTGTGCAGTATCCTTTACAGCTCAAAGAGCACATATTAGAACAAAGAGCAGAAGGAAGGCTTTTAATATGATCTAATATACCTGGGATGCAGTGTCTAGATGCAAGAAATCTGAGAGCAGTAGAAAGTGAATGAAACAGCTAAATTAGTTTCAAATTTGTGTACAAAAACATTGTTAAAAAAACTAAAGAAAGAACACAGAAAAAAAGAAGACAGGCCAACAGGCAGACCAAGAAGATTGAAAGATAACATCAAAGTGCAGAAATTCTGTCATCACTCTTCCAGTTTAGATATTTATTCATGCTGTAAGTAATCGACCAGACACTTGCTCCAGCTCTGGAGAACAACATCAACAACACAAAAAATGAGTCTGCCTATGATGAAGGAGTCTGCTGATAGAATTTATAGACTAGACCTGATCTGTGCTACAATTCTACCAAAAGACAACTTCTAACTACCCCCCTAAAAAAAACCAAAAAAAAAAACCAAAAAAAAAAAAACAAACTCAGATTTCAGAAGGAGAACAAGTCATCTAATTTCTGTGGCTCAGTTTTTAATTTGGAGCTACCATACAAGGATGAAAGTAAGAAATGAGGCACATTTGTCCTATTGTATAGGTCAGGACTGGTGATCCCACTGCCCAGTATTCCATGACAGAATGGAAGGCAATAAACTGAAGATTAGCATTTCCAAATTGCATAGTGAGAGTTGAGGAGAAGCATTTCCAGACCCCCAGGGATATGAGATGATGAATACTAGGCTTACCAAAAGGTTTGGGATGGGTTCCTTCCCCACCTTTTTGTCATGCTCATGTCTTCTTCTACCTGTTTATCAGACTTGGAAATTTTCTTTAATTGTAATTTCAATTAGCAAGTAAAATTGCTTTGTGCTGCATCCAAGCAGAGCAGACTGTGTTTCTGCAATCTGTAGAAAAATGTTTGTCAAAATGCTACTATATTCTCTGGAATGGCCCAAGACTATACACTATTCAAAATTAAGAGAATTTCACATTTCCTGCCTGTGGAAATGGACTGGAAAGGAATCAAGTCTGAGACAGAATTTTGTTCAGTTTACCATAGACATTGACAGTTTCTTGAAGCTGAGGAACATCTAGGTATCAAAAAACCCCACATTGCTCACGTGGAAGACTGTCTTTGCTTTAAAATAAAACCCAAACCCCAAAAACACACAAGAAAATACCCCCCAAATATGTTTGCATAACAGAAACCTGTAGACTATGCTCCAAAAGAAGTCATTGCAGAAATGCTAGATTAATCTATCATGGCTGAATTACTCCTATATACCATTGAGCTTGCACACAAAATCAAGAATACATATTTTCACATAGGGCTGATGTGGGCCTGCAGTTTACCTCTGCGTTAGGATCCGATTATTAAGAGATGCTTCTGCCTGAATTAAGGTGGAAACGAAACCATAAGCCAAAGTCAATAGTATGGATTTTATTTAACAGTAAATATGAGATAGAGAGATAGAAATGGGGGGAAGGGGATAGAGACAGAGAGAGAGAGAGAGATTAAGCAGAGACATCACCACTGTGCAGAATCTTACAAGACCTGCTAGCCCTTCTTCACCCCATTCTGCGCAGTGGTGGGGATCCCGAAGTGTTCTTCTGGAGGGATCTCTTTTATATAGTTCAAGTCCCTGGTATCCATGGGGTGCACTTGTTGTTCCCATAAGATATGGCATGTGTGCAACAGCTGCTTCCTTTCTCACCATTTGCCATGGTGGGAATTTTATCCGGATGGGTTACCAAAATCTGCCTCACCAGGCTTGGCACCTTCCTATTGTTACTGTCTACGCTTCTCCCGCAGTCTGCACCGTGGAATCTTGTCCAGTATGCCAATTCCAAACCTTTTGCCTTCCTGTAGGCCAGAAATAAACACCTTCCTATTTGCCATCTATGCTTAAGTTCCTGTTGCGGTAGCTTATCTTGTGAGAACTTCCTCCTTTGACAGTGTTTGAGACAATTCATTATGCTTCCCTTCATCCTCACACTCTGCTATTGGTACAACTGCTGATAGATCTTCTGTTTATACAGATGTGAGAACTACTAAAATGTGTTATTTTTATGTAAAAATGTGCTGGAAAAGCCTGCACATTTTTCATCATTTTAAGTTACATCTTGAAATGGCTTCAGTTGTTTCTATGCTTCATACAATCCTGAAGAATTTTATTAGTGGTTAGTAAGTTATCTCTTAAGTTAGTAAGTTAGTCTATTATCTCTTAGTGTTCTATTTCTGTAAGAAATATAGGAGATCTAGAAATCTCAGCATGTGTTTCTTGAGGCCAGAAAGTTCTCCTTTCATGGACTGACAAGAGACGTTGTTTGCTTAATATTTATACTGACTGTGGAGCTTTGTGAATTACATTTAATTAATTGATTCCTTTTTTATTTGTTTGATTTCTGAGACACTTAAACTTCTGTCATTATTGCTTTTCTACACCACAAAGGGGATTTTATTGTCACATCACCTCCTCTTTTTTGAGGATTTTTTGGTTTTAATTTGCTTTAAATTTGGAAATTGAATCTATCAAGAATTAATAAACAGATATAGCCATTATTTTTTCACAACTCTTCTATATTGAGAAAACATAAAGGTTACCTTAATTCTGAAACATATTTACCCATTTGTAGTTTAAAGAAAATGTAATCATCATTTAAAAATTTCTCATTCTTGTATCATTTTGGTTGAATGGGTCAATGTGATTTTAATGGCTTGTATTTTTTATATATATATATATATATATATATGTATGTATATGTATGTATACGTGCTGTTTCTTACGCCACCCTCTGACACAGGTATTTAAGAAATGTGAGTTGTAATGGTGTCCTAAGATGCCAGATTTTTCTTCTGTTTTTGGTTTGGTTTGGTTTGGTTTTGTGGGGGGGTTTGTTTGTTTGGTTTGGGTATTTGTA
The DNA here is from genome assembly GCA_026261815.1 of Monarcha castaneiventris obscurior. Lineage (NCBI taxonomy): Eukaryota > Metazoa > Chordata > Aves > Passeriformes > Monarchidae > Monarcha > Monarcha castaneiventris. The sequence goes on along the minus strand of JAMPIT010000379.1, from coordinate 18,620,422 downwards.
GTTGTTTTCCATGTTCATTCTGTCCTTAGTTGTGTAGCTGTAGCTTTTTTTTTTTTTTTTTTTTGTTTTGTTTTGTTTTGTTTTGTTCTTTCTTTGGTGTATTTTGGGTTTTTTTTGTGTGGTAACTCTATATATAAATTCACAGATCTCTTGTAAATTAGCTGTGGACCACATCCTGAGCTCCTGAAATCTGTAAGTCTTACACCCTGCAAAAGCCCAGGGAAGACTCACTAATTACATCCTCTGTGTAGAAGATGACTGAAAAAGAAACAGGAATCTTGGTCCTGTTGCTGTAGATGCTGACTGAGAGAGTTCCAGAGCTTCAGAGAGAGTAGGAAAAGAAATGTATTCCTGCATGGAGAGTTGTCCACAGTGCTGACACTAGAGCTGTGACTGAGACAACTCTTTCTTCAGTTCCACTTTGTCACTCTGAATGGGGCAAGCAGTCACAGATGCAATTCATGTGACTAAAGTTTTATTCCACACCTTACGAATTTTTGTGATCTTACCTAATGTCTGCCAATTGCATTAATTCCCCATCTTGTCAATTGTCACAGTATGTGGAGACAAGAAAGATCAAATCATGCCATTATTACTGAGTCTGAGCAAGTGTTAGAGGTTAGTGGCACATGTGGCATTATAGTGATGGAAATTATAATTTTAATCAATGGTGTTCAGTGTTTGTGAAACTTTCTGAAATACAGCCAGAAGAAGTATTCTTCTGGTATATGTCCTTATTTTGATCTAGTTGTTTTCTTTTATTATAATTCTTCCCACTGGTGAGGTCACAACACCCCTTTTTGTATCTTCCAATATCAAGGTCAGCAGATTTCCACATCTACTGCTATTGTAGCAATTAAGCAAAGCTTCCTGTTGGCTGCGACAGTTCTGTAAGGCAAGGCTAGCTGTTAGTTTGCTAGCTACTAAGGTGCTCTCCACTAGAATGTCTTCCTCTCAATTCCTTATAAATTTTTCAAAATCCTAGCAGTTTTATTGAGAAAAATCACAAAAATTAATGGGGTACAGAATAAAGCTAAAGCCCCACCAAGATTCATCTGTGACTATTTGTCACAGAAGGAAGACTTGCTATCTCAGGTTGGCATCCTTGTTGTCTCCATGTCAGGAACATTTCTCCTTATTGTTCACTCTTAACAGATGAAGGTAAATAGCTGATGTAATTTGTGAACTGACTAAATCAACATCCTTAATAATGTGGAGATAGAGGAAATCGTGTCAGTGACCATTACATGATAGAATGTTCTTCTATTCAGCAGGACCAGCATGTTAATACTTCTTTGTTTGCAAGTCCTTGTTATTTGTGTTTGATTTGGTTATTTTTATTACTTGGGAAACAGAACATAAAACACTTTTAATAGTACTGTTGATTTCTTTTGTGTATATATACAAAGATTCAGTCTTTAATTACCTATCACATTTTTATTTTTCCAACAGAATTCTGGTATAGGAGCTGTAAGATGCTCTTGAGAGCAATAAAATTTGTGTAGAGAGGTCATGTACTGGGCATAGTGGGATCATGAAGTGAATGAGGGAAGGGATTGGGAAAAGACAAGGGAGATCCTTATATCTTAAACAGTTGAGTGCTGACATGGGGAAGTGGGCCTTGTGTCTGTCTCTGCCACAGCATTCCTATATGTTGCTAGGGAAACTGCCTAAGCTACACTACTAAAAATATTATATGTCCTTTATACGTCCTATATGCATATTCTTAAGATGCTGATTGGCACATTGATGGGTACTTAAAGTTGCAACTGAAGTTAGAGGAGCCATGCAAAAAAAAAATTAAGTTATCTAAAATCCCCAAAATTCTTTCAAAACTCGAGTTTCCAGTTTTCTTCACCTGGGGACTCAAAATTAGTAGACATTTCTAAGGTTGTTTTCATCCTTAACTCTTAATCTGTAAAACAGAATAGTGGAATTTCCTCACATAAATGGTTTCCATGGAAAGAAAGCAGTTCTTCAGATATCTTGAGAGAGTATGCCCTCAGAAAGTACACAAGGAAACTAATACACATGGCTCTACAGAGGAATTTGAAAAGTGTCATTTTGTTAAAATTATTAAGATACAATGTGAAAAAGTAAATGAGACAGACTTCTTGCAAAAGTTAAATAATTTGTGTAATTAAACCCCACATTGCCACACAAATGCCTCAATGAGTGAATTAATTTTGCACAATGAACCCTAATTTTCGCCCCTTCTACTTTATCAATTTTTAATTTTGCTTTCCAATAATAGCTTACCTATGAGCAAATGTTTGTGTAATATAGCATGGGCTGATCCTAATGCAGATGCTCTTTTACTTGAGGTCACCATACTATATATTCACCCCTGAAAGACCATTAATAATTACAAATTAACCCTGTTTACGAAGCCTTTCATAGTCTATATTGCAGCAATAATATGTATTAATTAAACGGTATAACAGTTTGCCTCTGCAGAAGTAATAACTCTTGTTTGGAACTCTAGAGCCTGTAGCCCACATTATGACATTGATATTTTTCCTAATGGAAAGTTACTTCTGTGGCTGTCTACGGATTTGCAAAGCTCATAGTATTTTTCTCCAGTCTTGAATATAGTACTAGATTTCTCTTGCAGAAATACAGTGTTATTCAGTGTATTCACCCCAGGGGATGGGAAGGATTTTAAAGCATCTGCTGATAACACTATGTATTGAAAAATGCCTTTTTCACATACATGCTGGCAGATACTAATTTACATTTGGTGTCATGATAAAGTTAGCTTTGTGGATCTGGAAGAAGGTATCCTGACAGAGATTTTTTGAATTGCTTGTTCCACATGAATGCAGCTGGAGTGGGGGAGTATTCACATAATTCTGCTCCTCTGATACTGAGGCCTCTGGTTCCCTCATGGTTTTCAGCAGAAGCCACTGCTTTCTGAAGAGCCACTGCTGCTTGAAAGCAAAGCTTTGTTTTCTTCCAGACATTTGTTACCATGGGCTTTTACCCAAAGCAAGTTAGTACCATGATCCCAGCCCCAGTGATGGGAAGTTAGACTTCCCAGAGTGTCAAGACCAGCTGCGGTTTCCTTTGCAGCACTACTACTATCATTAAGGGAGCTAGAAGTCCTCAAACGGCTTCTGTATACCATCAATTACCTCATATGATTGCTAGAAAATCAAAAGCATATGAGAGACACAATTGTAATATCTGGCCTCTTTCCAAAGTAGAGAGAACAAACAGAACCAAAGGGAAAGCAGTGAATATGAATCTTTGGGAAGTGAGAAAGCAAACTTGATTTTTAATTTCAAAAATATTTTTAAGGAGAAAGGGACATTTTGTCTTCAGAGCAAATCCTGTAACCTTCATTTAACCAGTAAAAAATGACTGAGGTGGGCAAGATTATGAAGGTGAAGTTCTGACAGATATTCTTCCATCCCTGCTAGGACAAAGGTTATGCTCTCGTCTTTTGTATTGCCTGCCATTTTCTTCCAGGCAGCTGAACCATTCCTTCTGAAAGGTCTCTTTGGTCTGGGACCCCTAAAAGCTCATATAATATCTTCAGCAGGTTTGTGTTTCTTGTCTCTCTCTTTTTTTTTTTTTTCCCTTTTCGTTTTTTCCACTGAAACCCGTTTTGAGCTTCTTTGAGGGCTTGAGGTGCGTAAGCTTATAAAATTGTGGCAGCAGCAACAGCCTTGAAGAGGATACAATAGCCGCTGTACATCTGCTACGATGTTCTTAAGTATTTGCGGCATGCTGGCTTAAGCCTGTCAGTTTTTGTAAGGGCTACCTGTTACAATGCACCTAATTAGCTTACTGGCTATTTGGAGACAGCTCTACTGGTTTTTCTATCATCCAGTCTTTATTAAGTGAGCTGTTGCTGAGACGAATAGGTTCTTTATAATGATGAGGTCCTTTTTACGCTTATTAGTCCTTAAAGCAAGCCTCCTCTTATAGAACAAAGTTCTCCCTCTCACTCTCCCCCTCTTCCTTCCCCTCTCTCTCATTTTTTTTCTTAAGACTTACAGTGGAAGAAGTAAAGCAGCTTTTTTTCTGCTGAAGTATTTTATTAAAAGTTTTAGTGGCTGCACTAAGAGCAAGGTGCCTGTGCCTTTAATCATTTTCATCTTTAAAACAGAACCTTATATTTTCACATCTTCAGCTGTCCCAGAGGGCAGCTAGGCCATCTTTAACAACATTAATTTCTCTTTATGACAGGACTAGTGCTGCCCCAGGTCTTCAGAACTGCCTAAAATGTCTGGAAAAGTAGATAATGAAGAGGATATTAGAATTGTAAACAAGAACAATTTGGTAATAAAAACCATATATTTTCTCCATAGGACTTTGGGCTTAATATTGCAGCAGCAAAAGTGTCACAAGTCGTAATTTGTTGATGGCTACTGTACATTAGTTACTGTAGGAGCATGTGCATAAAGGGCAAGAACTATCGGCTTTGCATTAAAGAACATCTAAGATGGGTAATACTAATTTGCTTGTTTTGATTAATCTCTTTTGTTTGCTTTTATTGCAGTATAATCCTACCAAAAAAACCTCACACATTCTGCTTTGTGAATCCTGTGACTGTTTAGGAAAGGTTGTTTTCTGTATGTGGAAATGCTGGACAAGCACCTCAGCCATGCTCTCGGCATGAGCTGGAGCAGCCCCCGGCCCCGGGAATTAGCCTCACCTCCATGAGACACGGATTCCTGAATAGAGAACTGACTGAAAGAACGAAATGCTGGTATCTTTTCTAGTATGATTATGGAGTTTACCAGCTGTGCATCCCTGCCTCTGTCTACCCATACATCCTTTATTGCTGACAGGGTTTATGAGTGTAATATGATGGAGTAAGAAACAGTAGATTTTTCCCAAGAAGCCGAGCACAGCTCTTTGTCTGCAGAGAATGTAGGAGGGTAGTATAAAATGGTAAGCATTGTAGTCTGCAGATGTCATAAACAGGGCTAGCTTTTCATCTTAAGGTGCACAGCCACTGAGAAAGTTCATGCTATACTTAACCTTTGGCCTTCTGCTGATCTTTTGTTGCTCTGCATTAGTGTGCTGAAATCTGAAAACACAATCCTTGCAATACCTACTACCTTTCTTTCAGCAATGCGGTTTCCCTTCATAATTTGCATCTGCTGCTTTTAGTAGACTGAACTTAGTCCAGCTTCTTCTGCCCAGTCACCATACTTCAGACTTCCTGGATAAAACCAAACCAAAAAAAAAAAAAAAAGAAAAAAAGGGACAAACAAGAACAAATCCAAAAAGCCCAGACCGTATTAACGTATTTCACATTAGTTGACAGCAACATTGTGTGTTTCCTGTTAAAAGTTATAGGCTCAATCAGTAGTCTTGCTTACTCAGACAATGCAGTATTTCAGCACTAAATGTTTTAAGCTAATTGGTCCAATACTGAGGTATCGCATTATGCACTTTAGTGAGGAAAATAAATTGGCTGCGTTTTCTAGGGTTGTTTTCTGAGTCTGTGCACCCCCTGCTTCCTCTAGCCCCCCACCCCCGCTCCAGTCAGGACAACAGCTTTTCTGTCATTAATTCTACATCAAATTATTTCCTTGGTGAATCAGTTCCGAGGCTAATGAGCTGCCTGCGCTTGCAGTTTGCCTCATTGTTTTTAGTGGAGTTTCAGACGAGGGCATATCACTTTAACGCTCGTCGGTGATAGCAGGATCATTCCCCAGACAGGGCTCACTCAGCCTTGATACAAACTGAAAGGCTAAAATGAGCACTCTTCTATTATTTAGGTACCTGTCCAGAGGTTGGAAGAAATCCTACTTCTGCAGATTTAGCTAAAGAAAGCAGAGATAACCACCTTGCCTTCTGTGTCTAATAAGATGTGAAAAGGGAGAAATAATGAGTATTACACTGTATTCTCATGTAAAAGGCTGAGAAACAATACTCTCTGAACGCTGGCAGCAATTCCAGTCATTTTCAAATGAAAAGGACTATTTGTTTCCAAATTACACCAGCCACTGGAATGCATACATATATGGCTCCAAAATCCTCATTTTGCGAAGTAAAATTACCTTTCAGTAATTTAGTCACTGCAGGCTTTCCCTGCTGCCTGGCCAGGAGCTATCAGATAGCTTGCAGCTGCAGCCTGAAACGGGACCATTTTTTTCCAGGACAGGCAGTTAGTTAGTAGAGCCATCAGTGTGGCATCTGTCATCCCGCTAGGCCCAAATTGTTTTCTATGATGGATGTCACAGTCTGTATGATCAAAATAGGAGCCCTGCTGCTTTTAATTGCAAAATCGGAGTACTTGCACATTTGTTATTATGCTGAGGTTATTACCTCACACAAAATGAATTAACAGGTGAAAATAATTGATGAGAGGAGTCTTGGGATTTTTAGCCTCTTCAAAGAGACTTTGTAATTATGGCATAATGAATGTTCTGAGACATATCTGTGGGGGGCAGCATGAGACCACCAAAGATCTCTTTAGATTGATGATAAATTCAGTGAAATCTACTGTAATACTGCTTAAATTTACTTAGCAATTAGTTTAATAGGCCTACATGATTCATGATAACGTAGTGAGAATTTTTAAATAAGTTTGTTCCATCCATTTATAAATTAAGCCGCTTACCTCAGCTTTCTTCCCAAGGTGATGGAATATGTTAACTAATCAGACTTTCTGAAACAAAGATGATGTTGGGCAGGGATTTTGGTTACTGGAATACATTCCTATTTAAATACTTTGCTGCTTTCATCTTACACATGGCGAATCTCTCCCCCCCTCCCCCATGCCACCACCACCCCTCCACCTCCTCTCATCAAATTTTGTCCAAAGATAGTATTGATGTTCCTTTAGCACCAGGAGACTGTGTGGTTGTCTTGCAAAGCAAATCGTTCAACCATTTTGTAATCTGGAGTAATTGTTCCTGGCTTTCTGACCACTATTCCATTCAGACTTGGTCAGGTTTCAAATTCATCCAGTTCCTGAGCACAACCAGACTGATGCACTCCAGTCCATCTCTGCTCTCGCTCTGACACTCTTTAGTTTCACAAGGTGTCTGCAGCACAGTGTGCTTTCCCACCAGGCTGTCCTGCTGGTGCTGAGGGGGAAATGCTCTTTTATTTTATTTTTGAATTCTTGCATTAAACAGGCAGGGCTGGCTCACCGAGGAGCAGGTTTGCATGTGATGTCCATTCAATTAAGCACATAAGCAGATTTTAAATATCAGATTTTAAAAGTGCCAAAAAGTAAAAATTCTCTGATTAATTCAATAACTAGTAAATAATTCACTGAATAAAACTCACAGGGGAAAGCCTCCACATGGTGTATGAGCAAAGTTCATCCTCTTTCTGTTGCACATTACGTTATTGACATACCAGATACATTCAAACACCTCAAGGTTACTCATTAATTTGCAAGGGTTTAAATCTAATTTAATTCCAGCTACTACTGACATCCTGAAGATTCTACAATAGAGTTTGTAACAGATATGCCTTCAGTTCAGACTGTGGGCTAGGGGAAATATGCAACAGAGGAAGGGAGAAGTTGCTACTAATTAGAAAATAACGGAAAGAAACCTATCTTGGGAACTTAGCTGATAGGTCACATGAGGCTTTTCACTAATTTACTATACTTCCATAAGCTCTCTCCACACCTGCAATACATTATTTATTATCATTCCAGGTATAACACACACAAAGAATAGGTAAGATTACATATAGACAGATATGCACAGGATTTACTTTCCTCACAAGACAATGACACTTTGTTTTCGGAGAATCCCATTTATTCTTGGGAGAATTTCTAACTGAAGCTTTGAACAGTTCTCTAAATAAAACATACATCACCCTAGTGAGCTAAAATGACATGTATCACTGGGACATGCAGTTGATGTTCAGTTAATTCCTTTTAAATTCTGATTCCCTTCCCTCATGCACACATCATTAAAAAAAAAAAGAGAAATCTTTGTGGTTTCTTCTTTATTTTATTGTAGTTACATTTTACATCTGTAGTTTTGTCTCTCTTTCTACATCATGCATTCTTTTCAGATTTACTGTCAATGTTTGGTATTTAAAAGTATATAGTATCAAAGGGTCTCAGAAAAAGAAAGAGAAAATGCCTAGCAAGAAAATACAATAAATGCAAGACAAGTAGTAGATTGCCCCACATGTGAAGCGGACTGTGGTAACTCATATCAGGCTTCCTGTCACTTGCTGAGACATTTTTCATAAACCCTCACACGCTTGCATTTATCTTCAGTACAAACCCCAAGATGAATTCTCCAAAGACATTAACAATAGATAAATGCTTATTAAACAAAACAGTCTATTCAAGAGTAAGTATAGTGTCTGGATTAGACACAGCAAGATGTTTATAAAATCAAATATACATTATGTCTTTTGGCTTGATGTTTTTGGCTGTTCTATGAAATTTTTTTCAGCATTTGGTTATAATCTTAATAAACATGAAATAAAAGACAAACAGAAGCTCTAGTTTAAGTGGTATCACCTCCGATGCCTGTTTGATTCATAATATATGAATGTATCCTCTGGATAACTTATAATATAGTAGCAGTAAAATTAGGGAGAAATAGGGCCAAGGGAAGATGACTCTGGATATATTTCATGTCAGTGGACACTGCAATATTGTTATGGAAGTCTTTTTGCTAAAAGCATTTCAAAATCCAACTCATAACTTCATTTAAGAAACAGTAGAATGCACAATTTTTGTCTCTGACAAATTCTGAAAAAAAAAGTCTCCAACAAAGAAGAACAAACACCCCTCCCCCCAAAAAAAAACCAAACCAAACCAACCAAAAAACCAAAAAACACCACAAAGACAAGCTAAATCAAAACCACAAAAAAACCCTCAAACCCAGCAGAATTGTACATGTTTTATGATAGCTTTAAGACAAATGATACACGAAAATGTGGTGCATAATAGACTGCAAAAGCAAATACCAGTCTCTTTCTTTTGAATGCACTCTGCAAGTGCAAATATTTATATGGCGCCCAGTGACTACAAATAGTTCCAAGTAGAGTGGAGTTTTCCCAAATCTGGTTTTATAGCTACACATTTGATGTGTTGTTTAACTATCATGGAATGCAAGATGGACAGAATAAAAATAACTGCATTATTCATGCAGCACTATAAAATATTGGGGAGGCTATGGTTTGTGAATTACATCAGCAGGTAAATCCAAACCCTAAAATTGCTATCGAAAATTGCAAGTTTAATATGTAATGAGATTGCAAATTAATCTCATGGATGATGTAAGAACATTAGCATTACATGTAACCTTGCTCCTGATAGCCCTTTCATTCAGTAATTAAACTGAATTTGACTCTGGGTCTGTTTTCTTTAGATGGCCCCTGTTCCTGAGTAATACCCCATAGGAGCCCCACACTACTGATGTATTGCATTAATATATCATCAGAAGCAGTTGTCATTCCAATGATATATTAGTGTAATACACGAGAATGAGGCTCACTGATGATGTATTTAGTCCTTACAATATGGCATTGTCCAGGGAAGCAAGGGTCCAATAAGAGATTCATTACAATTACAGTATGAAGTCAGCTAATGCACTGCAGGTTGGGAAATGCATTTCTGGTACCAGGTAGGTAGTTTTGATGCTAAATTCGATGTCTTGTCATTGTTTCTGCTGCTTCAGACTACAAAATTTTGTGACAGCAGTTGAAAATAATTCCAAAAAATTAACAAGCATTCTCTTACCTCTATTTACTTCCCTCTTTTTTTGCTAAGCCACTCTTTGTGAACTATATGTAAACTGTAGGCTATTGTTTCTTTTCTCTTCCTCTTGGTGTATTTCTGTTCTCAAAATGTAAGCATCTTAGACCTGGGACCTACATTTCACAAATGATTGAAAAGCATTTCTCACTTCCTGGAATCTCCCATAAGCAAATATTTATTAACAATACTGGCAAGATCTGCATCCTGGTTTGGGTGCTTCTTGATAGCTTTTCACCAGAGCTTTCACAGCTGCTGAAGCTGTCCTTCCCTTGTGAAAGATAAAGTTTCTGGTATCACTGTGAGTCAGTGATACTGATGAAATAATAAGTCATATTTCTCACTTTTTACCTTAGTGAAGGATGCAGGTAGATGCATATTTCCTCTGCTATATGAAGTGGTCTTTGTTGCCAGAGCTACCAAATAAGGAAGACTTGAAGAGAACCATTTTATTTAAGGTCTACAAGTACATTTTCTGCTAATAGACCTTACAAAACATGCTCTAAATGTAGACGAATTAGATTTGCATTCTGCACATTCTATCTAGCCTCTGCTGTTTTTCCTGAGAGGACAAGAAATATGAAGAGGAAAAAATGGAGACCTTCAAATGTTTATAATATAGGGCTGAAAGAAAGAGGGGTATTTTATACATTGGGAAAGCAGTTACTGCTCACTCTCCTACAGTCTTTGATTGCATCGTAAATAAAATAGTAGTGTGAGTCATCCTGGACATACATTGACATGCTGGTTGGAAGGCCAGTTAGGAAGTTAAAATTATAGTGGAAGACCCTTAGGTTGGTGATGGCTGGACACAGAATGAAGTGAAATGCTCATTTATTGAAGAGGAAAGGAAAGGAAAATGTGCAGTGGTTTTATAGCATCTCCTGGCCAAAACATGCTGCCGAAACCACTCATATTTTGAAGAATCTTCTTGCCTTTCTTGTCCTAAAATGATTAGCTTAGGCAGAACAATGTAAAAAAAAGAGGAAAAAATTTGAAATATACGATAGCCTGATGAACTTCAAATGTCTGCAGCCTTGGAAACTTGATTCTACTTCTGCAAAAGGGAAAGTCAAGAGAAGATGTGTGTGGTACGGAAAGGAAATGATATGTGACAATGGATTGAAGAGGGGTGCAAGTATCGTCAATGGGTCTGAAATGATTCGTGTGTGTGGATACATCCCCTGGCATATCTTTTAGACATATATGTGGAATTTCAAACTAGTTATCAGGATTGCTAGAGTAATTTGTAGAGTACTGCTAACTATAGCTTCAACTTAGAATTCCAAAGTCTGTCCCCTGTATCCCAGTCCTCACACAACGTAATGTTTCTACTAAGAGTATTCAGATTTAAAGAAATGAAACTATACCCCTTGGGGATTCATGGTGATGACTGATCAGCTGAGTATCAGGTTGTGCAGATGACACCCATCCAGGTGCTTGTGTTGTCCTTCTGGGAATGGAGTTCAGAATTTCCTCCAAATCAATTTCTCCTTACCTGGGGATTATATCTGCACTTGGATTTGGCATCCATCAGGCATTGTAGAAGTCCCCTGGCTACCCTGCAATTCTAACAATTCACAAACTAAAGTTTCAAATCCTTTGAAAAGTTTAAAAGCCACTTGCCAAGTATGGAATCTGGAAGAGGAGCCTTTGGCCTCTTAAATCTGTCTTTACCAGCCCTCATGCTAGTGGCTAGCATAGCTGAAGACTTTTTGCTGAGACTGTTTGAGATGAGTGATCCCACTGCTCCCACTCCCCAGAGCTGACAAGGGGAGGTAGATAACTTCTGCTGTTACCTCTCTGGGTCTAGTGAGCTGGTGGAAAGAAGCTGATCTTAACCAGGTACTCTCAACACCTGGTAATCTAAGTGTGACAACCCCAGATCAGACCTCATTTGCCCAGGTGCAGCCTGCACAGACTTTGTGAAACGCTGTGTCTGCCTGCCAGGCATGCTGACTGCAACCCCTCATGCACTTCCAAATGCAAGAGTAAGGCTTGAGTACCTGCCACGTTATATCATAATATCCATCTCTGGAATTCCTCCAGCCTGACTGGGGAAACCGAGGCATGGAGCTACAAAGCGAGTTGCCCTCTTCTTCTAACTGTTTTACCCCAGAAATATATGTGTTAAATTTTATTTAACACTTTATTTGATCTTATGCAATTTATCACAAAAATCCCCTTCTATTTCTCACTCTGCCTGTTTAAGATCCACCCTTTCTAGATTATTCACGTGAATGACTTCCTGAGAATGTTTTAGCATTAACTCTTTTTATTTATAAGGACCTAATTCAACAACCTAATAGAAAGAATGCATTAAATCTGTTTTAATTTGTCTTAGAGCTTCTTTTTAAAAAACTCTGAGGCTCCTTCTATCTCCTACATTTATTAAGATTGATCATGATTGCGTATAAATGTCCAATTTAGCAAGACATTATACCCAATGTCCTTGAGTTTTCCAAAATATTATCCTAATTTCAAGCAGCATTTTCCCTAGACTTGCCATCAAGTAGTCTAATTCTTATCTACATATGCTACCTACAGAAACATGAAGTACTATACTCAATTTCCCTGTATTTTGGCTGAATAAAGCTATTGTCTAGATGCATGTGTGCCTAGAACAAGCTAGTAAAAAAAAAGAAAAAGAGAAAAGGAAAAAACATATTTCAGTGTCATCATAAGACGGCAGAGCAAAGGCAAATCGTAATTAGTATTTAATGCTCCAATGTTAGTGGACCAATCAGACTTTGAGTATTATATTAAATGTGTCTTTCAAACAAGAAGAAAATGTGCTTTTTTCATGCATAGTTATTACATAAACTTTTTGCTTTTCCCTGTGTTTTCATATAAACACACCTAATTGTCTAGAGAATTAAATAGTCTTTACATGACAAGTGTACTGTGCCAATTAAATACAACGTTGATTATATATTTCTCAATTATTACAGTGCTTATGATAAATTAATCAGCAATATCTACACTACCTAAAGTTGCCTAATAGGGTTTCTTGTGTCTTTGTTTGCCAGTTACTTTGCACGAGTAGAGCCCAGTGCTGACCAAATCTAAATGGTTCTTTTGTCAACAAAGAATAAGAAAAGAAGAAAAGGTTAAACGAGCACTAGGGGGTGGGGAAGAAGACTAAGAAGGTACAATGTCACCTCCATGCTGTGACAGCCATGAATCAATTATTCAAGTAGCAATTGGTAATATTTCTGAAATGCTGCAGACTGGCAAGAAAAGGTAAAAAGCATTTTCCTGGAGACTTCATGATTTTTCCAAGTAAAAACCGTAAACAAAATCTGAAGGGGGCAAAACATATGTGTGTGTTGGGGGGAATATGCTGAAGAGATCAACAATACTAGAGGAATATATTATGAAAAATACATTTGGAAAGCTGGCAATGGAAAAAGAGAGTATACAGGATGAAAGGGTGAAAGTGCTGGGCTTAGCTAGTTATAGTGAGATTAATGTCATTTAAAAAAACCCCCACAACACATTACAATATCTAACAATACCAACATGTATTGATTTCAAATTTATTTCCTGTACCAACACTGGTAGCACAACATACAGGGAAAAAGAAGAGAGAGAGAGATCTCTGCAGAAATACTTAACATCATGGTAAATGGAAGGAGAGGGACTGTCACAAAAGGAAAATGAATTCTCACCATCACTCAAGTCTTGTGCTCTGTATATTAGACCTTGCTGTAGATATGATTTCAGAGTATCTGAAAAAAAATCATATTTTCTTAAGAAAAACAAAAACATGAAATCTAGTATGCCCCTATAACAAGGTATGTTAGAGCAAAATTTATTCAATCCTGACCTTAAAATAGTATTTCTACTTCCAGTTTAAGGTTTCCTTTAGATTTAGAGAAATGTAAAGATTCCAGGCAATGCACATTTCCTTTAAGCTAATGCAAAATCACAGTTCAACCTTACTATATTTTATTCAATTAGAAAATAAAAAACTAAAGGCTGGGGTGAATCAGAGGAAAAAAATGCCATATGGTATGTTTTTCTCCACTTAATTTTGCAGACAAGTGACTCTAAGATGAAAGCACAAATCACAAAAATGCAGGCGAAATTTCAGCCAGAGCAGTCCGTGTCTACACTAAAATAGAAGGGGTCCAATCTTTCTTTCACAGGATTATAAATGGTTTGTATGGGCTGTAATGAGAGATCCTTCAAGGGAAGAGCAGGGCCCCAAACTTTTTATTTTTAACTACTTAACCATCTGACTTTTTACTCTCTAATTTTCCGTGCTCCTTCAGATCTTTGTGTGACTCCCCAGTTTGTCATGCATTCCAAGCCACAGGATGTGTTGGCTTAGTGATATTCATTAGCTGGCCTGTGCACCTCCCAGCTCCTACAGCCTCCCTCTCCTCAGCTCTGATTTACCTCTTTTTCATAGATGAGGTGTCCCCTTTTCTCCACTGCTTTTTTTCTCCCTCTCTTTTCTGGTTGTCCAATCTCTTCCCTGAGAGTGACTGCTTCTTTTACATTTGCACACTTGGATTTACTTCCTTTTACCCTTTCGTCCCCATTAGAAGTCTTCACCTTCACATACACAAACCTCAAATTGCACATTGCGGTACAAATGAAATCCCCAAATTATCAAGTGCAAAATTAGCATTAAGAAATCATAAGACAACAAACAATAGAGCTTTTTATGTGGTTTTTGTAATTGCATGAAACTAGTTACTTTGGCAATTATTGTTTGTGTCTCATTAGCATGCAAAATGGGTTTTTAGACTAACCCGCACACAAAAGAAACCATTTGTGATGAGAACCGTGCTTTGTTTAATGTTAGACACCATTGTATTTGCTTTCCTAATATAACAGTCCTAATTAGTACCTAGCACTCATCCTGAGTTTTTCAGCTTGAAAACGACGAAGGTGACAATTGAGTCACAATTCCATGGCACTCTTTGTCAGTACCTGTCAAAATATAGCTAAGTCTTTAGGAGTTGTGATCTAAATACTAAAAAAAGTTAATAGTCCAGAAAGAATCTCACCTTAGCTAATTTAAAAAGAGCATAATATTATCAATACTTCATAGTTAAATATGGTCTTGGCAAGACTATCCTCTGTCCTACTACTGACTTTGCATTGTCATCTCACCTCTATCTGTTCACCTGCTTCTTTGATTTTTAGTGATTCATTAGAAGAGCATGGGTGCATAAGTGACAAAAGCTGAAATCCATGCATCAGTATATGCAAACTTCTTTAATGTGATTGCTCACTTGCCTTTGAAGAATTATTTTTTCTTTAGAAAATGCTTCACTCCAGAGCTGGAATAATCATCACTCCCTTTCACTTATGTTTTCTGACTTTACCTTAAATTCTTCACAGAGCAGCTAGATATCGTGGGAGGGGAAACATGAAAACTCCTGCTGAGGGGTAGTCTCCAACTTCATGTTTGTGTATGAATAAGTTAAGAAAGAGCCAGTCCAGTGACACTTCGTCAGTATTGCTTTGTGATTATCACAGTATGAAGTGATAACATTGTGTTTTCTTTACAGTAATAGGTATTTATAAAGAACTTGACTGTTCACAGGCTTGACCAGTGTTTTAGCTCATAAACACCAGGCTTCCATATTTTCTAGTTAGCTTAGGCCCACTGAGAAGCTGAGAAACAAAAGCAAAATTGCCCACTTGGTCCCTGTAATTCAAAACTTGCCTCCTTCTAGCTCATTAACTTCCAAGGAAGTACATTTTTGGTGTGTTTTATTCTATCCTGGTTTCAAAAGGTTGAATGCAAAGACTTCTGAATTCCTTTTCTTTGCTGGCATCAAGTCTTGGCGATGCTGCACTGAAACCGATTGGTTTATTTGCTGGCTTCAGTCAATAAAATCCAGAGCCATCACTGTTTCTGTGCCTCAGACTCCATTCTGAACATGGAGAGACAGCTTCGCTGGCTGGACTCACACAGCAATGGCCATGACTTGAGAGGGGTGTAGCCAGTAGACACCCAAAGTCTATTAATTCAGCTTATCCTCATCTCTTACTGTGGATCTTTAATTGCAATCCAAAGTTGCTCATGCCATCAAGATTTCGCCAGTGGAAGCTGTCTTTTCACAAAAAAAAATAAGTCAGCTGAAGAGAAAGCAGATGGATCAGGGATGGAGATGGAGGGGAAGGACAATTTGAGGAACAGTCACAAGTTCTGTAGTTTTGTCACTTGTCCAGGAAGATGATCCTATCCTTTCTCACGATGCCGCAACATCTGCCAGATACAGTGCATGTATCTCCAGGTTTGCAGCTGTGTGCCCTGATTAGCTGAGTGCATGTACACACAAAACATGAGATTTTGCAAGTCAGTTCTCATTCTCTACCTCTAAAATGATACTGCCATACAGTAAGAAATAGCATGTTCAGTTCTCTGCATCTATTGTGAATTTGTTTTTTACATGGACAAACCAGGTATCTGTATGACAAATTTATCAAACAAAATTTCATCAGCAAGTAATAGCCTAACTAGGAACTGAAAAGAAACTGAGAAAATTAGAAAGAGGTTGAAAATTAACTAAGCCCCTATCTTCCAAACCAGACTTTATTTTTTTTATCAGTCATGGTCAGGTTACGAAGTTTTCAAAGTTATTTAGGTGACTGGCTACTCAGAGCTGTTCCAAAGCTTCCACTAGCTGGCTTGAAATCCAGTTTAAGAAAAAGCCCAGGACACTCCAAACCCAAATATTTAATTTGAGAGCATTCTTTGCGACTAAAGCCCAATTCTGCACATAGCTGTGCATAATTGCAGCCTCACAAAAATCCATGAGGGCATAGGCATAAGGCTTACAGTTAAGGAACCAGAAAAGGGCGCCAAAAGTTTCGTATTCTGATAGGTGGAGGGATTTCATTGCAAATAAATGTCTCAGTCATACATTCTGAGAGGACACTTTTCAGCGTCTTTTGAAAGGCTGCTCTAGTTTAAAGCAATTCAGAAAGCCATATGATATAGTTGAATAGTTTATCCATATAATAATTCATAAAAGAATTAGTTTATAAATTAGTAGGCTTAGTAAAATTATGAAATGAATGAGTTTAGGCAAGTTTACATAACAAAATCAAGCCTAAATAGGGCCAGGAGCATGGTTCTACCTCCACTTGGTGCTTTACAGAGACTAGGTTAAGCCCTAAGAGTGAAGAAGCTACATTAGTGTTGCAGTGTGACTTGCACGGAGTCCAACTACTCAACCATTTACCTTGGACCCTGGGGTCTGCGGCGTGTCACGCTTTACCCCCAGCAAAGCAACTAAGTACCACACAGCCACTTGTTTGCCTGCCTCTCAGTCCACTCTACTCTCAGTGGGATGGGAAGGAGAACTGGACAAAAAAAGGTAAAACCTATAGGTTTATGTCACTATCGCTATCTCTCTGGCTCTGCAGCTTCAGTGCCGGAGTGCGAGGTGCAGCGATCTCTAAAAAGCGCCTCCAAAGCGAAGCCGCTCAGCAGGATCAGCAATATACACTCAGACACACGTGCACGCACAAACACGTGGATAGCTTCAGTAATATGGGTCGGCAGCAAAGAGGCAGGAAGGGTCTTTGCATAAATTTCCATAGCAGCTGTTTATCAGTTCCACACTGGCAAGGGCTCTACAGGCAACGACCCAGAACAATGCCGAACTCGGGCATAAATACAGGGGTGGGGCTAGCACCAGGAACCAATGGTGTGAGGGCATGGGGGCTGTACAAAGGTGGGACTAGGGAATGGGGACCAAAGCGGGAGCTCTGGGGGCGTGGTGCGGGGCAGAGACCAAGGCGGGGAGCCTGGAGTGGAGAGCTTTCTATGGCATGGAGCATGTAAGGTAGCAAGGGGGTGGAGCAGCCAACAGCCAGCCAGAACAGAACTGGGATACATTACCATAACAGAACAAAGCATCCTGGGAGAGGCTTCTCTTCTCACCCTGACCTGACAGAACTCTGTGGTACTAAGGACTATTCTAGCAAGAGCTCTTTCTGTTCATTGTACCCCAAACTAACCAGCCACCACAGATCATGGCAGTTTAATAACTGAATTAATAAGAATAACAACAATAATAATACTCCAATTGTAATGAAAAGAGAGTCAACAAAAAGAGAATGAGAACTAAAACCCAAGACAGAAAAGTGATACATAATGGCATCTCTCACCACGCACTGATGGATGGCCTGGTCCATTTCTGGGCAGCTATTGGAGCCTCCTGGCCAGTTCCCCCCAGTTTGTATAGTGTGTGTGATGCTTTACAGTAGGGAATATTCCTTTCACCAATTCAGGTTAGCTGTCCCGACTGTGTTCCCTCCTGGCTTCTTATGCTCCTGCTCATTCACAGAGCATGGAAAACTCAAAAGACCTTGCTTGGCTTAGAGTAAGCACTGATGAGCAACAACTAAAGCATTTGTGTGTTCCCAACATTACTGTCACACTAAATCTCAAAACTGTACCAGCTACTGGGAAGAAAAGCAACTCTGCCCTAGCTGAAAACCAGATATTGTCAAAGACATGTGGTTGCTGAGAAGACCCAGCTACCAGGCATCATCTCTGAAATGTCAGGGTTTTGTTTTATTGTTACTGTACTTCTGTTGGTTCCGGCGGAGGAAAAGGATGTGGAGTGAAAAGAACAACTTTTACATAAAAGAACCAAAATAGCGCTACAGTAAGCCTCTTTCAATCTTCCCAACAGGACTCATTATCACACACCCTTTCATTGCATGTTTTCACCCTTTCACATTAATGTTGAGTTCTCAATAAGCTGTTATTAAACGGATTCCTGTTGCAGTTCCTATCTTCTGTCTTCCATTTTCTGTGATAATTTTCTGTTGGAATGATAAAATGCAGTGTTTCTTAAGATGGTGAGCAACTGAGTGTGCTGGGCACCCTACCACTCTGGCCACACTGATTGAAAGTTACTGAGCTCTGGGGTCTATAGCCCTTCAGTACCTCCGCAAGCGTCTGGTTTCCCACCTCTGTGCATGGACAGCCAAAGTAACTCTTCTGTAGTGAATGACCCACTCTGTATATTTCTACACCTTTCTGTCCCATCCTGTTCTTTTTGCAAAAATGGATGCTTTCTACCTGCCTTACCATGTGAATCTCAGTGTAGTGATGTGACAACACAGCTCTGAGCAAGTGAAAGTACAGTAAAATCCTAAATTACTTGCTGCATTTGGACTAGAGCTGTGCTGTCTGCAGAGCCCAGATTAGATCAGGAGTCCATTAACAGTTTTGTGCTCTGTCCTTAAAAACCTTATGGTTACATCTATGCTAGTAGATGGACTTGGCCAGACCATTCTTGGACAGCAGAACTTAGACCTTAAATCCAGGCAACCAAGCCCTCTTGTCCCCAGAAAAAGGTGACTATGTCCAAATGACCTATTTGAAATGGTGTCTTACCCTGGCATTAAGTGGAAGAGAGATGGTTAGCTAAGCCCAAAAACGATTCCAAGAACTGTGTTAGCAGTTTAATTGTATGGACAATCACGTCTGAGTAATTGAGCCCACAGAATAGATGTAGGCTGGGGATCGCAGTTTATCCCTGTAGAGAATGGGCTTAGCGAAACAGTATTGCATGCATTGCAGCCTGGTTGTGAAGTTTAACTGATATTTATAAAATATGCCAAATCCTCGCATACAAAATGCTACATAAGTAATAAGTATTAATAAACGTGATTATATTAAACCAGGTCTGTTTTCAGTCATGTTTTATAAGACCACAGTTGTAGCAGTAAGTGAGCTTTCATATGAAAGATCAAACATTTTGCTTTCCATTGTAAGCCATTCTTTGTAAGCTTTTCCAATAAAAACAGCAGAATATCTCATACATATTGAAATTCAATGACATTCTTAAAGACTAAGCGTTCATTTGCAAATGGCAAGCAATAATACTGAATTTTCTTTCCCAGACATTTTTGAGCATGTATTTCAAGCTGAATGTTATCAATAAATAACAAATTAGTAAGCTTAAAATTTACATTAAAACTAATATAATTTTTTATTAGTACAACACATCAGATGCATTTTAGCTTTAATCTAAACCTAAGTAAGCAAGGTTTCCTGCTTTGTCAAATTATTTTTCAAGTTGAAGTCTGTCACATCTTCAAGCCTAACTAGTTCTTAGCACTTAAAAAATGCTTTTCCCAAATTATGTTCAGTGAGAAGAGAGACACCACAATTTAAGTGGAAGCTGGTTCTAAACCTCCGTAGCAGAATTTTTAGTTTCCAGTCCTTTATTAAGAGAAACAGAGGCTTTCAGGGGTGGGATACCAGTGCTGAAGATTCTCATGCTCTGACACAGGGCTTCACCTCTTTTGATGCCAATCTGAACTTAAAAGTGCTACTGGCACAACCCTGACAGAGTATGAAAAAAATATAATTTCCCTAACTGACTCAGCTATGATGTTTTCTTTGCAATATTACCTCTTATTCTTTTTGGAAACTGGTATAGAAGTAACTGTTAAAAAGGAATCTTTTGATTTTATAAAGTATCTCTCAATTCAAAGAATTTTCTAGTGCAATTCAAATAACAACCTCTTTTTGGTGTAGACCAGGCCTGGGGCTCTGTCTTTGTGTTCTGGACAAATCTTCACAGCTAATATACCGGATTTTAACTCGAATACAGGAGTTGGAGCTTACAGTGTGTAAAGTGGGATTTCTAACTCATCTTCAGTTCATTTCAAAACTCACTCCCTAAATGACCAGTACTTCAGTACTGTCTCCTCTTTTTCTCAAAACACAGGGAAAAGCCTCATGACCCTGCACTGAATATGAGAGTCTGCATGAGGCACTCTTTGAAGAGCTTGTCACAGCTGCAATGTCAGAGGAAACCAAGTCTCTCTGCTAAGGAGAGGGCAACAGGTTTTATTTTACAGTTATGGTTCTGTATTTGAGCAGGAGGACTCTGGCAGAAAGACAATGGAGCTCCTGGCTAAGAGCCTTGCGACTGTGCATTACATGCTGTGACTCATGTAGGAACAGATCCTCAACATCATGCTTGTGCTGATGGGTCCTTTCCAGTCACTGGGATCAGCTCACACCTGACTGCATCCCCTGATTTTCTGACTTTTTTTTCACTTTTTTGTATGTGTTTGAAGTTTCAGAAGTCCTGAGGGTTCCCAAACCAGCCACATGGCCTGTTGAGCAGCTTACTTTCCTCTTCCCCATGAAAACTGTAGAATGTTGAACATGGCTGTAGGGCTTTTTGCCCTATGCATTCTTGTGTGCCATCTTATACATCCCTAACACAGCTATATAGCTTTTTTATGTTTTTCTTCCTTTCCAGACCTGTTTAATCTCATCTGTCCCTCAAAAATACTTTCTGTGAGCCAAAAAAGTGAGGGAGGATTCTTCTCAACAATTTCCTATGTTTTTATTGATTTTTTTCCCCTCAAAATACCTAAGGAACGCCTCTGGTTTTTTTCCTCATCCATTGAAATAAAACTGTGTAAAGACAGTTGCATCATTTCTACATACTCCAGTAAAGGAACCCGGAATTACACACAGCATATGCATGCCCAGAAGGACCCAGAGCTTATTCCTTTGAGCAGCTTCAAAACTAGAATGAACTCAGTCTTTGCATGAAAAATTTCCAAGAAATATCAGAGCATTAATCCATGTAACATCCCTCTTTGGTGACTGCTATGTTCTCTTAGTTAGGGAGGAAATATTTCTCATATCCATGAGGACATACACAGCCGATAACTGAGACTACTGGCAATTGAGCAGTGAGCTACCACAGGGCTTACTGATGCCCATTTAAGTTGTACTTTGAGGTATGAGGTGAGGGGGCTGTGTGCCTTCAGTCATTCACAAAGTGTACTAGTAGCCAAGCAAACACATCCAGTGAGGGTAATTACTGCTGGAGCATAACTCAGTCATTGAACGTTTAATTATTTGAGCCTCTGAGGTCCTGTGCTCAACTCAGAGGCATTTCTGTATTTTTCTGTACTGTGCAGGATGGTTTTATTTTTGGAATACTGTATCTCATTGATTTTAAGGGGTATTCAATATATTAATCAACTAATTTAATGAAAAACTGTAAACCCAGAAATAAAACAAAAAACCAAAAAAATTGAGGTGGCAGAGGATGCTTATCTATTGACCATAACAGTTTCAAGTATCTTTGCAGCTGAGGGTAGAACAGGTAAGTGTCTTCTTTCCTGGTTCTCTTTGTATCCTCCAAACAGACTTTAACATGCTGGCACATGGGCAGCCTGAATAGCATGGTTCCCAGGCCAATAATGGTAACTGCTAAAGACGGGTTGTTGCATAGGTGCTCTGGCACAAGAGAGTGTGAACAAGAAAGGTCTTTTCCAGGGGAAATGTGCACACATTAAAATAGTTGTGGAACTTTAGGCATGGCAATAGGTAGTGGAATGACAAGAAACTCTAATACAGCTGGGAAGGATGTCAGGAATCTGTAGAAGAGGCATATGATGTGGACTGGAGAATGAGATGGAAGGAAAAGAAAGTAATTGCCTTGTCACGAGAGGACTGCATGGAGCATTGGAGTGGTGGCAGTGGAGATGAATAAAACTCTGTGTGAAGTGTGAGCCCAGGGCTGATAGGGATAAAATAGTTTTGAGTTGCACAGGAGTATGAAATTGCCTTCAAAAACAGGGAAATCATGAGGAAATACAGAAATTTTATGTTTCAGTGAAAGAAAATAAATCACATATGGATTTGTATTAAATTTTCAATAATACATAATCCTCAAAGTTACAAAGACTATTTAAAATCATTTCAGAATGTTTTTGTCTATCATCTTTTCACATGGGGACAAAGTGTATGTAGGTTTTACAGAGCCTATACATCTTCATTCCCTTCTCCCCACCGTATTACTAGTGTGTATAAACTCTTTCTAAATAAGTTTCTAAATGTTTTCTTTCTGAAAATGATTTAGGAGACCAAGATGCTTTCCTTGGATTCTAGAAACATTAGAGTTCAGCAGCCCTATAAACAACTGCCTGGATGCTGAGGCTTTGTCTAAGTAATACTAATAATGGAGATCTCTAAGCCCATGCATGGATGAGCCTGTAGCATACAGCATCCCCCTTGGGGCTGAATGCCCTGTAAAAGAAAGCTGTGCACCCATTCCAGGTGTAAGTGACAATCTTCAGCAGAAGTCCTTGCTGTGGACAATCAGAAGAAGAGGAACAGCAGATGTGATGCTGCTCTCTCAGAAGCACAATCTAAATATTATCGGAGGAAATTTTTTAATATACATAAGACAAGAATGGAAAGAGCACATTGTGTCAGAAACCACCTTATTTTATAGCATGAGAACTAGAAGAGTAATGGTGTTATTTCCACCTTTCAGCCCCTGACATATCTTAAGACAACAGAGACTTGATGCCCTTTCACGTCTTTCCCCAGTTCACAGTGTGCCCAAAGACTTCCCTGCATTTCCACTCCCCTCCTCACTGTCTAGGCTGATGAAAAGCCTTCAAGGGATTTGTAGCTAACTGAATAATTCCCAGCTGTTAAGGAGAAACCTGTTTGTTTGTTGTTCTTTTTCTTTGCTTTGCCATTGCTACGTAGGGAGCTGCACATCCCTATCACACAAGACACACCATCTCTCTCAGTGCCATCTCTCTCACTATAGCTAGCAAAACACCAACATTAGTATGAAGAGTTTATGTCCCCAGAAAAGTGAGTGAAGGAACCCAATAAAGTAATTTATGCCAAAACCACTCACCAAACCCTCACCAAAGAAACACTCACCAAATACAACATTATGCTTCTTGTCTACTATTGAAGGCATTAAAGTAATTGTCAGTTTTAATATTTTATGGTCTTGATACATTTTTGTTTTAAGTTTTGGCTTAGAAATTAGAATGATTGTATTTTTATATATTTTATACATATTTTAGGCATTTAAGATGTAAAATACACAAACAATGTATGCCAGATCATCAGTTACCTTTTGTTCCATGTTGTAGCACTTGCTGAAATTTATTTTGATAAATTTGTAACAAGTTATGATCTTCACCTCATCCCAGACCACAAACATTCTTTTGACACTTCACTTCTCCTAAAATCTCTTAGAAATTAGTCAAAAAGAAGTATTTCTTAACTATGGTTAGCATTTAGCTAATGAAGTAAAAAATAGCTATTGCTTCACTAATCTAACTCAAATATTCCTATTAAATGAGGAAATCTAATTTATTTTTGAAACAGGAGAAATGCTAGATGCAGGTATTTTTCCTGTGTGCAGTATGTTCTGTGCAGCTCTGCCAATCCCTTGCTGGAGTCCTGGGCTGTGCAAGCAGAACGTGTCCTCCTGCTGAGGCCACTTAACTGCAGCTTTCTGGGGAGCACGTGTAGCAAGAGGTACAAGGGCTCCAGTTCAAGCCCCTGCTGCTGTAGTGTGCCACTGAGAATCCATGTCTCCTGGAAACAGCTATCTTGGTAGCAGTTTCAAAGGTACACGTGTGTGTATCACCTTCATTTGTGTGTGGAATAAAAGTTAAGAGTACTGGGTGAACAGCTTTAAAAACTGAAAGCAGACTTCACTGGTTTGAGAATACACACATCTTTCCTTAAGATTTTACAGTTTTTAATTTGCTAAATAATGGGGTATTCATAGTGGTCTGAAATACCTACTCTATCATTTATGTTCTCTGCTTGATAATTTTCATGTCTTTAATGTCTTTCTGTTCACCATCACTACCTTAGATTGAAGATAGTCTTTGAAACACATTTTTTCATTTTTAACTTGTTGTTTGACAAGTAGTGATTGGAAAAATAGTTTCTAACCAAGAAAGCAATTTAAAATTAGATATTGCTTTCCTCCAAGCTGAATCAAGGTCCTATAGACATTATGGCAGGTTGGGTTTTGAACATTTTTTAAATAAAAACCAAGTTCTTCAATGATTAATTAGTAGAAGTCATAGAATCATAGAATGGCTTGGGTTGGAAAGAACCATAAAGATCATTGTGTTCCAAATCTCCTGTTGTGGCCAGGGACAACGTCCATTAGGTTAGATTGCTCAGAGCCCCATCCAGCCTGGCCTTGACCACTCATGGGGATTGGGCACTCACAACTTCTCTGGGCAACCTGCTCTGATGCCTCACCACTCTCACAGGAAACTCATCTTCCTAATATATAATCTAAATCTACCCTTTTTCAGTTTAAAATCATTAGCCCTTTGTGGGCTACATGCCCTTGCCAAAAGTCCTTCTCCATCTTTCTTGTAGGCTCCCATTAGGTTGAAGGCTGCCATAAAATCTCCCTGGAGCCTTCTATTCTCCAGGCTGAACAATGCCAACTCCCTCAGCCTGTCTTCATAGGAGAGGTGCTCCAAACCCTCAGAGCATCTTCATGGACACACTTTGGATTTGCTCCAATGGATCCATGTCCTTTATGTTGGGGGTTCCAGAGCTGGATGCAGTGCTCCAGGTGGGGTCTTACAATAGCAGAGTAAAGGGGTAGAATCACCTCCCTCACTTCATCACAGCCTCTTTTTGAGGATGCATTCCTCCTGAACCTGGAAGAGGAAGACCTCGAATATTGATCAGGTTTCTTGGGCCCCTCTTCCCTCCACAGCTTTACCCCATGGTATTCTACCAAGCAGAACTCTGAAAGTCTGCTCTTCTACGGTCCAGGTTAAAGAGATTACTTGTACCCTCCTCACTTACCTAAGGATCTTGAGCTCCACTACTTCATGGTTAGTGCAGCCAAGACTGCCCTTTGAGCTTCACATTCCCTACCAGCCCCTCCCTGTTGGCAAGAACAAGGACCAGCACAGCACATCTCCTCGTTGGCTTCTCTATCACTTGGAGAAGAGGGTTACTGCCAACGCATTCCTGGAACCTCCTGATTACCCTGATGTGCTGCCCCTCCAACATGTATCAGGCTGGTTGAAGTCCCCGTGAGGACTAGGGCTTGTGAATACAAAGTCCCTCCTATCTGTTTGTAGAGGGCTTAATCAGCTCAGTCTTTTGCTGGGTGGCCTGCACCAGACCCCCACTATAATTTCACCTGTCCCTGCCCTCCCTTTAATCCTGACCCATGAACCCTCTGCTGCTTATCCATCCTCAGGTAGAGCTCCATGCACTCCAGCTGGTCACTGAGAGAGAGGGCAACACCACCTCTTTTTCTCCTCTGCCTTTCCTTCCTAAACAGTCTGTATTCTTCCATTCCAAGACTTGAGTCATAGGAGCCATCCCACTATGTCTCTGTGATGACATCACAGCACTAAAGGTGTGTGCACATCTTGTTTATTCCTTGGACTATGTGCATTTTGCATAGAGTCATTCAAACTGGGCCTACCAGTTACTGTCTGGAGGGGCTGGAATTCCTTTGTGCAGTTTTTCCACTCTAGGATTTTGGTTCACACCTGGATTATGGTGTCCTCCTAGAGACTTAAATATATGATCACATTACTGAACATCAGCTGAAGTTCAGTGCTTGTTCATCCATACACTCCTTCCGGGCACACAGGTGAGGTAATGTAACTCAAAGCCTATAATCTAAATAGTAAGCGAGGTTGAACTGGCAGTATGCTAAGAATGAACACATACATGTGTGAGCTAATGTACTGTAACTTTCTGAGCCTCAGAAACATGGTCTGGCCATAAATCACACACATTGTGTGGAATTTCAGTGTCAATTCAAGGTGACAGGAAGCCATGCCCTGGCACTGACCCTCAATTTCCTGGTATCATTTGAAGGACTTCTGGCACAGCGATCCAGGCTGGTCTGGTTCATTATGTTTGTGCTCTTACTGCGACAAAAAGGGACAAGCAACTAGGTTTATTTCCCTACTAACATTCCCTTAACACGAGAGCCTCTAATGCTCATATGTGTGGCTTTATGGTGCCCTGTGCCATACTCCTCTCAAACAGTAGAAAAATAGGACATTCAAAATGAAGCAGATGAAATGCTGGGCTACCACTGTTCATTTTTTTTAAATTTCTACACAGCTTTATTTTGGAAACATTTGCTATGAAAGCCAACCAAAAAAAAATTGAGCTGGTTAAGGTAGGGTTTTGTGCACTTTATCAGAAAGTAGACTATTTTGTGAATTTCAGAATTTTTTCTATATATAGATTGAGCAAATAAACCACAAGGAACAAATGCATGTTTCAAGTGAGGTTTCATTCCAGAACTCCACAAAGAGCCATCACTGAAAACAGTGAAAATTATTTTGTGGTTATGCAAAATATATGACTCATATGTGGGTAGAAAGAGAAGCATGTAATCAAAAAAAAAAGAAACCACAAAATAACCATATTTGTCTCATTTTCTTCGGTTTCACACACTGTTTTTCTGCAAATATGGTGAATGCTGTTTACTGTGATATGTTCATAAAAATTATGTTTGCTTGAACAACGTAGTTTTGAGGCTAAGAAGTTGCACTCAGACTTAATGACCAAGGAAATTAAAAACTCTATATAGAATAGCAACAAAATCACTGACAGCACATCTTAATTTTGAAGGAGTTGAAATCCCTGTCTCTGGCCTTCTGATCTCTGGTACTGGTCTGCAGAAAGTCCACCCCTGGTGATAAAAGTCAATACTGTAATCTGCTTCTTTACATGGCACTTAGATCATCTTTTAATGCACTAAAATTATTTGACACATGATTTTTGAGGAATCTGAAGGAGGTATAGAGAATAAATTTATTTTCTGTGGTTATGTTCAGATTAATTTAATTTATGCTCAGCAGTTACTGAGTTTTATCCAACCCAGAATATCCAATTCTTAAATAGTTTATGCATTAGTCAAGTGAGGAACATGGAGCTTGCTGGAAATAAACCCCACAGATGTGTAGAAAAAGGGTCCTTCTTATCCCTCCCTTTCCTGCAAAGTTAATACAATTATTATATCTTGCAGTCCACTTCATGCTGTTTATTGTTGCCGTAACCTTCCAGCCTGTACTCTGCAGTAAATTCAAGTAATTAAAACTCTTTCTCCATAGACCTCCCAGGACATGAACCCAAGTGTTTTTATTTGTGAATGCTTATACTTATGCATATACTTAATACTACTGCTGTGATTGAGAAGAACACAGGACCACTACCAACACGAATGCAAACAAGGCTGGCTTGGACTGCCTTATCTTGTGTTTGCCATGGGTAGGGGCACACTCTCATCTGCCAACATGGTAACTTCTCAGGCCACAGTAATTTAGCTGAATGCCTAAATCTGACATTTCAGGCAAACCTAATAATAATACAGTTTGGCCCCTCCAAGCAACCATCTAGGCTGTTAAAATGTCATAATCAGTAAAAATACAGCTCTTTAAGTAGCGTTACCCTTCCATCTCTATTTCCCCTGCTTTACAAAGAGAACAATTGCATTCTTGCAGTGATGCTGTAAGGCTTCCTTCATTAATGCATATATGGCACCTTGAAATGTATGAATAATAGATTTTGGACTTTAATGAGAAATAATAAGGATTTCTTTAAAAATCCTTGATCCCATGCTAAAGAGAATTCTGTATCAACATCAACAAATTTGAGACTTCTTACTTTTTTAGGTGGAAAAGTTGATCTGTTGCTTGTTTGTTTCTTCAACTGAATTTAAAGTTTTATCATAGTATTTCCATAGTAAGTTATCTTTATCATGCAATAATAGTTTGATAAAACTCTCAAAAAATGGAGTAAAACTTGGAGGGAGGATAACTACTTTCATATTATAAATTATGTGCAAAATGGATGGTTTTCATAATGATACATAATGCACTGCTTTAACTGTCCACATTGTATTGTACAATGCTTTGTCTGTGTGGAATTGCACCAGCTGTACCTGCTGTGCCTTTGTAGAGTCCTATTCAGCACTCCTTATTCACTCCCTCCTTTGGCAAAGCCCCCTCTGAAGTCAGTGTGTGATATGCTACAGTAAGAAGTGCTGAATAGGACCCTTAAATGATAACTCCTCGGAGGAGGAAACTGCCACTTTTCTCACACTTCTCTTACAGTATAATGCACTTTGGACTGAAGATGCTATGAAAATACTACTAATAATAGATAGAGCAACTACATCAGGCAAATCATGGTAGTTCTCAAGAAGCGCCATCCTTTTTTCAGCATAAAGGGATCAAAGAAGGCTTCAGAATACCAGCCATGGTGTTAGATTTAGATATGGTCAGCAGTAGACTTTTTAATTTTGCCTAAAAAGTCCACAAATATTATGTGAAATATTAATATGTCACAAATTAATATTTTTCAGAAAGGTTTTATCTATTCACAAGATTTATTAACAATTGGCACATTTTCAGCCTCTAGGCCATAACAATGTCTTAGACCTAAATCTTGTACTAGTGAATAAAATACAGCTATTTCTCTTTTGAGGTTAATCTAAGTGCTGTATTAATCTATGTTTAGGCTTTTCAAAAAGTTAAGCTCCACAGAATCTTTGTCTCTTCAAACATTCAAGATGTCTTGGCCTTCTACAATTTTACTCATTCTCTTTGATAAACTCTCTGTGCCAACAAACCCTAGCCAATTTTATATCTTAAAAAAAGAACACTTTAAACAATTTGACTAAACGCCTTTACAGCTTTGGTTTTAATTAGATGTTTTGCTTCTTCAGCTTACTGGAAAGAGCTAGATAGCTTCTAACCATGTCAGTCTATATAACAGCAGGTGTCAGCTTTAACTGCCTCTGAAAATTTTAAATGTATTCAATTAAAAGAATCCCTTAGAGAATGACACTTTTATGTTCATTTGTCTTATGTGAGGTTTGCAACATGTTTTCTTTCTATACACTATGTTCTTGTTGATTCTGTGACCCAATTATGGCTAAAATTTTTAATGTCAGAGTACATTCAGTCAGTGCTTTCATCTTAATATAATCCATCAGAAAAATGGATTGTTCCACAAGTGTCATTTGGAAAGGTAAGTCTCTCTCTCTCTCTCTCTCTCTCTCTCTCTCTCTCTCTCTCTCTCTCTCTTCTTCAGGAAACCAGAGTAATCTTGACACCAGAACAGTAAGTGGTTATCTGAGCAATGATAGGTGAGAAAATTGATAGCTTTGAGATCTGAAATGGATGGCTTCTCATATTCTGATCTCAATACACAAACCTACATGTGTAGCTGGGTATCTTTGTAGGCCTTTCTGGAAGAGGAGTAAAAGACCCGCAGAAGAGAGCAGACACTGTAAAACAGGACGGACAGATATATAAGCTGTACATGCTACACACACATATGCTTAACTGCAATTAAAATAAGCATGCTTGTCCTTCAGATACCAGCAGGCAGTTAGATTTTTCAATTTATGTTAACTCTGTCTCTTTTTTACCTGAATTATCATAGTAAAAACCTGCTCTGCTTGGAGCTTGGAGCTCCCAGCTCCAAGCACTTTTCTCATGGCAAAAATGAAACCAGTTATGAAGCTATATCATGAGGGTTACCCAGTAAAGAAAAAATACCTTGAAAAAAGCTGTAAAGATTTAATGACTTACCCATTTTCCTTGAAAATTGGTGCATGTCAGGATAAAGTTGCATAAGACATTATCCTATTTGTTTAGGAGTAGTTGCTCTAAATTTCATTACATCAGGCATGATATGATAACCAAACTGCCTCTGATTGGCTCCTACCAAGAGTTCCCAGTGAGCCAATGTCTAACTCCAACAAAATTAAAAGGTGTTTTTTGCATTGTTACAGAATTAATCAAGCACTGGGGACTGGCAAACTATGGCTAAACCAGGCACTTACCATATATGAACCCATCACATTTTCATGAGTGCCAAGTCTTAAGAACTTGATTAAACCTGAAACCCTTGCAGATAAATTAATAATGATATGCTCTAGTTATAGTATGGTTGATAATGTGATAATTAAAAAGATATTCTAAACTAGGTTTGAAATACATTCTGAATACACTGCTACGCCTGACAACAAAGTTCAAACTCAATCTAGGTGAAAAATTTCATCTGCAATGTACAATGGTGTTGGATAGCCAGAATCTGAAAACAACCCATGCAGGCTGCAGGAAATGATGCAGGAAATGATGTTTTAAAGTCAGAGGACACTGATCACATCACCTGCTTGATTTGAAAGACACCTTTCAATATCTCAAAACTGTTTTGCTCAAAAGCAGATCAGGAAGAGAGAGGTGGTTCTGTGAAAATGTATCAGGAACACTGCATACATGAAAGAAGAAAGAAAAAAATAAGGATGTTATAGAGAAGAAATTAAAAAAAATAAAAGTGAAGAAGCTGGAAGAGACTGCAACAAAGCAAAAACATTTTTAAGTTGTTAATTTAAAAAGGCTTACTTGAAAGAAGAACTCAACAAAGCAGCAGGAGAAACAGAAGAAAAAAGGAAAAAAAAAAGGAAAAACAAAACAAAAAAAAGAAAAAGTCATTGATCTACAAAAGAAAACAATAAAGGAAAATGTTAAAATATGTAGAGACTTAAACTGTAAAGGATGATCTAGCAGCAAATACATAAAGAGGCAAAAAATAAACAGTTATTGGAACAAATCTGGGTGTGCATCAGCATTAGTACAGAGAAAAGACAGAACTGAGCTTCAGTTTCTGGGTCATGAGGAGACACCACCCCTTGCAACAAGCAAGTTTTTTGTGAAAGAAAATATTTCTAGAAACTACCAAAAATCAAGGAAGTCTCTTATCATGTGACAGTGGTAAAGAATTACAAAAATTATTGCTTGTCAGGATATTGAGAAGAAATCTTTATATTCAAATAAGGGAAATAGAGTTATAGTTGCAGATTTGGCAGCTTCCTCTGTTGGCTTCCTGTAGATCTCTCTTGCTCCCTGACATGGAGTTAAAGGAAACAACATACATGCTGTCAGATCTACCACATCCATTTCTTATAAAGAGAAAATTTAAAAATATTACTAATGTTTATTAAGTCCAGATAAGTCTATAACTTTATCACTTGTTCTGAGGTGACCAGTTTGGGGTCATAAGGATGTACATGATTACCAAGTTGTTGGATTCAATGAACTTGACTTTTTTGTATATTAACATCTTATGTTGTTAAATGTATTGATATAAGCGTGACTCTAAAGGAGAAATTTGCACCTTAGTCCAATAGAAAATATTGTTTGTGGTGAAGGAATAACATTCCTATTAGAGTTTCAAAATAATTTACAATACAACAAACACACTTAAATCTGAATCACTTTTTTTTCACTTATGTTCTTCATGCTCTTGAGCCAGTGTTCTCTTCCAACTTCTTAAATTTTAGAATCCCAGGAATTTTTCTTTTTCCTCTCATTAGTCTTGTTTAAAAAATTACTTTCAGTCTTGTAGTGTCTGGATGTGGCACTTGATAAAGCCATATCTCTCTTTAAAGTTATTCAGTGAGGTCCTTGGTTATCTTCAGCAATAGTTTCTATGTCTGAAGTCCTTATCTCCATGACAGTAGCCACATTAGCCTAAACTGATGATCTAAGGGACTATACTGGTTAATAGGGTGCGTATGGCTGCAGATCTTTGGAAATCCAGAGCATGGTAGTTACATGGGTTATTGACTCAAAGACCTAGTGGAAACAAAGGAGAGATATTAAATTTATTAAAAAAGTAAAGTATGCTGAACTTCATTTGAATATAGTTTTTCCATTTGATATGTATTTTCCACAGTTCTACATTCTGAATTGTAACCTGTTTCAAAAAAGCATTATTTTTCTTGCTACCTGAATTGACATCTAATGTTCAACGTCTTTGACACTTTGTTAACTGGTTGGTTTTGGTTTTTTGCATGGTGGCAAGAAACATAAAATTAAGAAAAACTAAAAAAAATAATAAGAATCTAGTCTTAATCGCAGATAGAAATCAGATTGCTACTTGTCTGGAATACACAAACCAGCTATTCATAATAAAGTTAATATCATAAGCCAAATTAGAAAGGAAAGTTATTGCTTACATGTAGGGATAGGAAAAAGCATATATTTATCATAAATTAGGATTTCAACTATTTCACCTACTGTAACAGTAATAACTGTTACAGTATTTTACAAATTTTATTAACATTGCCTCTTTACATGTGAGTACTGTGTGTATACTTCAGCTGGTTTTGCAGTCATTAGTTGTGAAGATTTTAGTTATTTTTGGGTGTGTAAAAGTGTACATGGAAATCAACCACATTGTTCTGAACTGCTATTGTCTTGTTTAACCCACAAGCAACACGCGTAAGTTCTTATTTCAGCATTTTAAACTTATTAAGATAATTGAATAAAATGAGTCTGTACCAGGAAATTTTCAAAGTAACTCAAATGGAATTTATATTTCACAATACGAAACACTGTATAAAACAAGTGTAACACAGTTGTGACTGCTGAAAGCTATTTTTCCCTGTGAGTACTTTGAGAGAAACAATGAAGATTTCTAGTAGAAACTCAAAATGCCTTTCTCTCTGCTCTCTCTCCAGAGACTTGACTGTTCAATATGCTACCCACTGTACCTTGTACTTTTTCTTATTATCTCACTTGCAGTGGGTGATAGTTACTGGTCTGGGGAATAAAAATCAGATCATATTCTAGCTGCTAGCCATCAGTCATGGCTTTCCACGTGGCAAAGTATGTGTTAACCAAAGTCCAAACAGTTATGCAGTATTTAGGTTTTGCTCCTTATACTGACATTTCTGAAACTAATGCCTGATGTGTAGGAAGCCAAGTGTGATCTGGGGGAAATGACCAACTACATATAACTGAATAGGGTAGGATAGAATAGAATAGAATAGAATAGAATAGAATAGAATAGAATAGAATAGAATAGAATAGAATAGAATAGAATAGAATAGAATAGAATAGAATAGTGCAACATCCTGAGTTATGAGGGATCCACAAGGATCATTGAATCCAACTCTTCAGACATCCTGGTTGAGCAGCTTCTGGTTTATTGGCCCAGAAGACACGTGTGTATGGTTGGAAGGAGAGGGGAGGGAAGCCAGTATGACTGTTGTGCTGAACTTGATTCCTCCAGCACAGAAGTTTTATATCACACCATCTCTCTCTTGGGAAGACATTATTAATTATGATTATTATTATAGTCTTGTAGTAACATATGAATACTAATTTTTTTTTCTTTGAGGTAGGTTGACTTCTCTCTTCATTTCTTTTCCTAAATTATAACTCTCCAGTAGGTCGTGGTACTAATTAGCTGAATTGGAAGTTGCATAGAAAAAATTCTAGACATTATGATGTGAATATACCATTTAATGAGGACTATGAAACTAAAAATGACATTTTTCCCTATAATTAAAAGTAATTTTTATTCAGTCATATTTCTTACTTTTGAAAGACCTTCGAACAATCTGACTTACTAAATATATTTGAAATATTTGGGGTTTGTACTTAAAATTCATCTGTAATTAAAACAATTTTTTTGCAAGTCAACTCAAAAATTTCTGTATCCCATTGTATATAGTAGTAGATTCAAAGCAGTTCATATATAGTATGTTATGGGTATAGTATATTATGGATATGCATGTAAAGTGGCTAAAATCCCTGATAAATTCAACTTTTTCTAGACAGTGGTAGGGGGAAATGGTTCATTTTGCCCTGCCTCTGATGAATCCTTAATTATTTTGACCTTGCTGATACAAAATGTATTAAATATAATGTCAGAGGTCTCTGTGTATTGCTTATAAGACAATATGAGGCTGTATCAAATTAAAATATCGTGCCATGAAAGAAATGGAAGTCACTGTGAACTCTTTAGCTATAGTGCCTGGTGTACTTCATATTTGTCATAAGCCTTTGCCAGCTGAAGTACATCAGGTTCATACATGAAATATCATGATCTTTGTTTCTTTTTCTGTCTTTGAGTAGTTGAGGTCTTATATGTATGGGTTTGTTTGTGGTTTTTTGGTTTGGTGTCATGGTCCCCTCCCCCAGAAAATGTTATGTCTCTGAAAATTGTCAGTAGTATTACAGCTCATAAGTGATACAATCCATAGTGAAAAGTGAAAGGACCTGAACTGGAAATAAAACTAAGGTTATTTTTAAAACTGCTTTCTTATGTGTTGATTCAGATTATTTGTAAACACAAAAATTGTCTATTTGTCTCAAAATGAAGCAAATAAACAGGACAATAAATAGTAAGCATTCAAATAATTAGAAGATAAAATATCTTTGAGGGGATATCCATTTCCTAGAAGTGCTGCAGTAGTTCTGATTGGGTTTAGTACACAAGTGACATATTTATTTTTAACTGTGACCCTTTTAGCTTCTGCTTTTGTTATTAAACACTAAATGTTGCTTACTTAGAATCAGCTTCCTTGTTAAGAACTTAAAAGTGACTTCTCTCCTTCGAGAACAGTGGTGGGTACACAGATCGCAGTGCGACGGTGCTGCAGGGTGCAATGTAGCTCTACAGGCACTGAGGTCAGCTCTGTTGGGCTGCACTGGAAGGACGGTGGGCACCGGGGCACACCATGCCCTTACCTTAGCTGGGAAACACACTGTAAACTGCTGGGAGCAACAGGGATGGAGGTGGGCGGGAGGTTCACCCACAGGAGATGCTCCTTGTTGCCTCAGGGACTGTCATAGCATCACCCTTGCCTACTCATGTCCCACTTTGCCTGGGACACGCCCTCCTGGTCTGCACCCTGAAGGGGCTGGTTGGAGCCCTCAAAGCCAGACAGCCACATGGCATGGGCACAGGAGCTGCGACTGCCTGGCAGCTTGCTCCCACCAGAGCTGTGCAAGGTTGTTGCCTGCTGACCCCTCATAAAGCAGCTCCAGTGGAACTCTACCTGACCAGGATGTGGCACAGATACTGCTGTGCTGTCCCCCTGGCAGGGGGCCCATCTGAAGCCTTGCTGCCAAAATGTGCACTTGTTTTGTACTCTATTAAAGCATTCATCTCTGTTGTAAAGGTTGCAGAACATGCTACTGAGTTGAATGTGTGTTCTGGAATGTTCTAAAATACTTGAAACCTGAGGAAATTGAGTTTTATTTAAAATGTCTTTGTATCTCAGTGACTTGGCCCTCACTTCCTTTCAGCTTCATTTGTATTTAACTGCTCACTGTTTCACAAAGTGTTAGACAATGACCTCAGCATGCTGCCTTCCCAGGGGACCAAGTAATGTCTGGGGAGAAGGATGGGAGGAGTATCTGCAGCTTTTGCTTTGAGTCTTTACCCCCACATCTCGGCTAAGGAGAGTTTATAAAAATAATCTGAGGGGGTTTCATGGCTACATATGGAAGTAGGCCACGGCTATTTTCTTCTCATGTGCGTATAAGTTACATGCCAAAAACATAAGGCCCTGGTTTTGCAAATTTCACAGTTCAGGAGCTGCTTGAAATACAGAACCACCTTCTTGGTTCAAAATGTAGGAGAAGGGCTCCAGTTGTTAAATTCTGTGATTTAAATATGCATTTACTCTTGGAGGGTTTTCCAGGCACCTTTAACATTAAGCAGAACATTTTAAAGAGATTTTCTGCTTGTTTCACCTTGGAATCATAAGGAACAGTGCATTTTTGGTGGCATTTGTGAGATATGCTAAAAATAATAAAATGTAGCTCAAGCCTTAGAAACTAAATTTCAATAAAGCTGAATGTTGACATTTGGATCCTTTAAAAAAAAATAAACACAAAACCAACAAAAAACCCCACCCCTCTGTTTGGGACTAGTATAAGGGGAAATTGCCATTAATGTCCCTGTCAAATACAACATACACAGTCAAACCTGTGAAGTTTCCCTGAGTTCAGACTGGTTATCTCATAAATCTGTGCAAAGCTCTGGTGAATAATTTATACCAGGCTTGAGGTGACAAGTTAAACACACCCATTTTGTCTAAAATGCTATGAAGGCATCAAGATGGAGCCAAGCTGCAGGGTGAGTAGAGCTCGGTTGATGGGAATCTGAGCATGTCGAGAAGGGGGGATGCTGCTGTAAAGAAAATGAAATGTAATGAGATACTTTTTCATGCATAATTCATGGGTGAAAACATGACTGCATAAAAAGCCATGGATTTTAACAAGGCAGGGCTGCAATCATACACATTATCTTCCCAGAGGAACTTTATATAATATTGGTGAAAAAGAGAGGATTCTGAATACCAGTACAAAATAAAGCTGACGTTTTCAAATGCAGTAGAATTTACTTTAATGTACAATGGCTGTAAAGGAAACAATTTATATTTACACCTCAAAATAGTTCCTAGAAAAAAAATTACTTTAAAACATATGCCTGCATTTTCCAGCTTAAAGAAAAAAGTAAGATGAGGAATGAGAAAAATACCTCATCTGGATAAAAAAAAATTAAAGTGCATAAGCAGTATTTTGTTGAGTGTGTTGTTAGGATTGTGCTTTGAAATCTTTTGCAAGCATTTTCACTTTTTAGAAGCAAAACTTTTGATAGGAATGACTGCTGTGAACAGGCTTTAAAAAAGATAAAACGTTAGCTATTGTCACCATAAAATTTAATTTGGTTGCATTTGCAAAAGCAAATACTGTAATTCAGCTTTCAAGAACAGTTTAGTGGCTAGCACATGACTGTTTGAAATGGTGTTTAACGCTTGGGGTATTTAGTTGAAGGGATTAAAAATGGAATGTTGATTAAAGCTTGGGATGTCTTAAATTTATCACCACAAAATCCTAATGACAGACTTAGCTGGAAGGAACAGGGGTGCCTCCTTTAGCTGTTCACTTAGTAGGAACAGATCACATACAGAAAAGGCACCAGAAAAGTCATAGAGAGCTTCAGAATCACACAAGCTGAAGGAATCTGTGAAGTTATTTGTTTAGTTTACACTGCACAATTTCAATATTTTTGAGGAAAGTAAAATAGCCATTTTGCATCCAGTTATGGTTTTATAGTCCTGACAGTTGGGTGAAGAAAACATTAAGGGTTCAAAATGGTTGATATTTCAAAGTTTTCACCTTGTATGGGATTTTCCCCCCCCCCAGTTGTATAGTGTAAGAAGCAGAGAAACACTACAAAGAAAAGCAGGTTGAGTTGGTATAGTCACTAAACAATCTAAGCCATTTAAATAAAATTATGCCATTAAACCCTGTACATGAGAAATACAGATGCCTTCAGGTTTTGATAGTAAAAAAATAAATATGGTCTCTTTTTTGACCTTGGCAATAATTTAATATCTCATATAGAATTTTATCAGTTCACAGCTTTTATAGCAATTCAAGCTAAAAGAAACACATAGCTTCTCTTTGCTGTCTTAGACCAGCAGTGTAATAGTGTTTTCATCTATGATCTCTGACTGTGCCTCTTCACAAAAGCTTTCCTTCTTGTCTATTGTCTGCATTTTTAATTTTTCTTAATGTCATCTCAATAGAAAACGTTGCTCCTCTGCAGCTTCCCAGACATTGCTTAGCCTTTAAAGAGCATGCCAGTGACCTGTCTCACAGCCTGCCTTGGTGAAATCTGATTATCTATTGGTTTAGTCCAGGACTGATTTGTCACACTTGCTCATGCCCCATGTGGAAGACTTTAGAACTTGAGCTCATCCTGGTCTTTGAACAGCTAATTTTCTGTAATGGTTTCCCTGCTTTTAGTTAAGGGGGACAAGTAAAGGAGGAAGAGGACATGAGGATACCTCAGTTAAAGCACAGACTATCTCACAGCTCCTGCTGCAGAATTTATGAAGGACTTATTTCCATCTGCTCCCCTCTACTTCTCAGAGGATGTGCCATGCTCCATATGTTCACACTGGCTTTCACTGAATATTTAGCCTCACTGATACAGCCATTTCAAAGTATGGAAAAGGTTTGTTTGCTTAGGTACCTCTCCTCCATGTGATGAAGTTCTGTCTTCCACCAGGCTGAATGGCTAGCTGAATAGTTGGAAATGTAAAGCATCTGGAATGGGAATCAAACAACAATATTATTAAAATCTCCCTCAAGACACCCTGTGACACGAGCTGTGCAGTTAGGAGGATGCAGCTATGCTAAGGTCACATAAATGGAGCTTGTTTTCTGTTTATTTTCTTCTTAACTTTAAAGAGAGCCCCTCAAATGTTATGTGATAGGATTGTGCCAGATGTGTGCAGTGTCAGGGACTCCATGGTGTTGTATCAATGAAATCTGCTTTCTGTCTTAGGGATTTGAGCCTGTCTATGTCGTGATGTAAAGGGAAGTATTACTTGTCTGATTTCCTAAGGCACTGGAGTACATTATAAAAGCATCCCAAATTCTGACCAACAATCTCAGAAAAAGAAGTCAAAAAAAATCTTTAGAATAAAACTGCTAGAAAAATATTGGTATGGACCCCAATACTATAGCATGGTTATGTGAAAAAGCCTGACATCAAATGACTGTCAATAAGTATAAAATTTTAGACTAGGGTCATTAACTAATGACCTCTGAAGCAGTTTAAATATTCCAGTCAGTTGGACAAGGTGTAGAAAAAGCTGTAACCTGGGATACAAAAATCCTTAATTTTGATACTTGTTCTAAAACTGATTGCTCTGTGGGTTTTGGCAGGATACTTAATGTCTTCACTTCTATCTCTAAAATAGTAGTGACAGTAATAGTGGGAATGGTAATAATATTCTAAATAAGGTTGAATATTAGCTTGTTGCTAAAATATTTTACATATGCTATAAATTTTAAGGTTTATGGTATAGATATTAAGATGCATCTAGTCCTTGGTATTAGACCTTGCTAGGAATTCATGCTCAGCATTGTGTCCTCTGAAATAAATGTTATTCAAGCTTAGCCATTGACATTATACAACCAGAAAAATTGTACATTCAATAGTAAGAAGGTAGGCCTGTCAGAGGCTGGAGGCAGTCAGAAGAAAAGAGAGTTTCTCTTAACACAAATCATCACCAAGGTTACTAAGAATATCCACATCATACATATTCTACACTCTTGCTTTTTAAAATGTGAAAATGAGACATATGCAGTGGTGCTTTAATTTAGATAATAATTTTCTATCTTTGGCAGCAAAATAATAGAACTGAAGAAAAAGACTTCTATGAATGCATTTTCCTACTAAATGGCGCTAAAAATGAAGTGATAAACTATACTATATTTACCCATACCTATAGTGTTTTAAGGTCATAGGTGAAGTGCTATCAACGCTAGGAAAGAAAAGGAATGAGGAACAAAAGTGTAAGTGAGAATTTTCATACCTTCTGTGCTAGTCAGAGTTCAAAGCAGCTGGTATGTGAGACTAGTCTGTCCTTCTCTCTTGCTCTTTGGACTCCAAAAACCTAACTCAGAAACTACCTTGTTACAGGGCAGGGCCCTCACAGATATGCAGCAGTTTTTTCCTTCCTGTCATTCCTCCAACCTCAAAAAAACCTTTTTCAGAAATGTCTGGTTAGTGTTATTGATTTATTTTAATGTCTTTTAAAATTTTTTTTTGAAAGGTAGTAACTTCGTGTCTTCTTGTACACTGCTAGTGATGTTTTCCTCATGGAGGAAAGAGGTTGCCAGGGCCCCACCTCTCCAATATTTGTCTGAATCACATTTTATTTCTTTTTTGGAAATGGTGACAGAAACAAAAGCAATTACAGTAGAATTAATCAATTTCTTTGGTACAAGACTACCTTACTGTTTGATATTAGCAAGGGCTGTCATTTTAGCTATCAAATCAAGTGGTGGAATGCTGCTGCAGCCCAAATGACACAGGTGTTGTGATTCCATGTCAAGAGTAGCAAGACTGGCCAACTGATCTTTCGATGTCACTTCCAGGCATATTTGTTTAGTTTCTGTGTAATCCAGGCCCCTGAAATGAGATTCTGTGTAATCCAGGCCCCTTATATGAAATACATATAAGCCACCTTTAAAATGTCTAATTCACGTACTGGCATACATGGCTATAAGAGGAGAAAGCTGTTTGTCGTCTTCTTCAGTGCAGGACAACAGTTTTGCTGAGCCTAGTGCTGTGACAGTGATTGTACTATTAGCTGCAGTAGCAGGTATGAATTTAGATAAGGCAGTTGCCTATTCAATGGACAACTATGTTCATGGTTTATGGTACAGATGCGATTCAACATGTCTAGAATAGTGTTCTAGGAATATTCTCAGTGGGACCCAACCATTCTCATTTAGCATCGGTCTCAAAGGAATGTCACATGAAGAAATTCTACCAATCCTACAAAATAAATATAGACAATGGTGAGAGGCAAGATACTCTGAAGATCTTAAGATACCAGTTGAGTCTGTCTGATTTCAGTACTCCCATTCTGCACTGGCCTTCAAGGTAATATAGACACTTGGCTGAGAGAGAGACAGTTTACTAAGAACCTTAACTTTTCCTCTGGTAAAAGAATTAATCAATATACATATAAAATGTTGGATCCACCCAGGATCCATTCTGCTTGAAGTCTTTACAGGATGGATATCAAATGGTCCACTTACAGAATGTGTCTGGTACAGCAAAAAAAGAGAAGGACTATAATTTCATTTGCTGCGATCTGCCATGGTTCCAGGGTTGCACCCCTAATGAAACCTATACCACTCCTAGCAAATACCTCATCTTTATCAACTATGTTCATTGTATATTCATGAAACTGTTCAACCTTCCAACCTCCAGACACAGCAAAACAGCTTATTTACCAAATGCCTTTTTTTTTTCTAATGTAGTAGCTCCACATAGTCCGTAAAGAGATTTTGTGACAAAGTGTTAACTCCACAACAAAATAAATGAATCCTGGAATTCAGATCTCCTTTAGTTCATCTAAATTAACTGAATCACACAAAACCATAGTAGGCAACTGTATGATTGCAGATGAGCAGACCAGGTGATTTCATCTACACTGCTCCTCTTGGACATGAAGATCTTGTTGCATAAGCCTATTCAGGAATATCATATGCCCATAGTGTAGGCTGTATACACTGGTGTGTAGTAGTGACTTTAGCAAGGTCAGGTTTATTACTTTGACAGATCATCTCTCTGAGATGGGTCCTTGAACTATGATCTATGTTTGGACCACATTTCTCCTATCAGACTGGGTTTTCAATTTTGAACACAGCACTGAGTATTACCATTGTGAGTTAAAGCTGATTGGTATTTTCCAATCTGATTAGAATGAGAATACAGAACCCTGAACCTGTGCCAAAGCATGACACTTCCAAAAAAGATATAACTCAATTTGGAATTCAACATTTCCCTACCATTTGCTGAAAATCATCACATTTTATATAATAAGAATGCATTGTGAACAGATGGACACTAATACACACTATCATTGTCACAATATATAGTGTGTCAATTATTGATTTTTCAGGTAGGGAGCAACTAGAATTCTGTGGGTAATCAAGAGAGACTTCAGGACATTGGGATGAGTGGTTAAGGAATTGGGAGCCCAAGTAGTGTTCTCCTCTGTTCTTGCAGCTGTAGAGAATGACGATGGATGAAACAGTAAGAGCCATTATATCAATACATGACTCCAAGCCCAGTGTCACCATCAGAGTTTTGTGGTTTCGATCATGGATCAGTTTCAATGACACAGACCTGCTGGCAACAGACAGGGTACACCTGTCCCAAAGCAGGGAAAGGATCTTTGCACAGGAGTTAGCAGGGTGTCGTGCTTTAACTGCAGCCAGTAGCTGAGTACTACATAGCCAGTCCCTCACTCCCCTACCAGTAGGACTGGGGACGGAATCAGAAGGGTAAAAGGTAGAAGACTCATGAGTTGAGATAAAGATAGTTTAATGGGGAAACCAAAAGCCATGCACACAAACAAAGCAAAACAAGGAATTAATTCACTGCTTCCCATGGGCATGCAGCTGTTCAGCCATCTTCAGGACAGCAGGGCCCCATTTTGCATAACAGTTACCTGGGAAGACAAACTATACCACTCCAAATGTCTTCCCCTTCTTCCTTATCTCCCCAGGTCTATACACTGAGCATGAAGTCGCATTGTGTTGACTATCCCTTTGGTCAGTTTGGATCACTTGTCCTGGCTGTGTCTCCTCCCAGCATCTCAAGTAAACCCACCTTCCTTGCCAGCATAGCAGTATGAAAAAGCCTTCGATCTGTGTAAGCCCTGCTTGGGAAACAAACAAAAAAAAATCTCTGTATTATCATCACTGTGTTTAGCACAAATGCTGTATTTTGTATTTGGAGGTCTATGTGGCAGCAAAGATGCAAAATGTTTTTGATATGTTAGAAACCACAGAAGTGTCTGTGAAGGATCCCAAAGGAATTAGAGCCTCACCCCCCGGAAAGGTGGTGGGATTAATAGCCCAACAGAAGTGCAACTACACCAATGCACGCAGCATGGGAAACAACCAAGAGCTAGAAGCCATAGTGTAGCAGGAAAACTATGACATAGCTGACATCATGGAAACAGGGCGAGATATCACAGAAACTCGAGAGCTGCAATGGATGACTATAAACTCTTCAGAAGGTATAGACAAGGAAGGAGAGGTGGTGGGGTAGTCCTGTATATTAGGGAGAGTTTCAGTTTTCTAGAATTTAATGATGACAACAATAGGGTTGAATATTTATGGGTGAGACATGGGGGAAGGCCAACAAAGTAGATATCATGGTGGGAGCTTTTTACAGAACAACTAACTATGACGAAGAGGCAGACAATATAATCTGTAAGCAGCTGAGAGAAGTCTCAAAATTGCTAGCACTTCTTCTTATGGGGAACGTCATTTTACCAGATATCTGCTGGGAATACAGTACACCAGAGAGAAAGACTTCTAGAAGGATCCTAGATTGTGTTCAAGATAATTCCTGACACAGTTAGACAATGAGGAAAGGTGCACTGCTGGACCTGCTGCTTGTGAACAGAGAAGGACGTGTGGGTAATGTGATGGATGGAGGCCAGTCTGGGCATAGCAGTCATAGAACTACATAGTTTTCAATGCTGGGAGAATTAAGGAGAGGGATCATCAAAACTGCCACCTTGGACTACCACAAGGCAGATTTTAGCCTTTTTAGGAGATTGGCTGAGAGGCTCCCTTGGCAGGCAGCCCTTGAAAGCTGTCTGACAGAAAAGGACATGGGGTGCTAGTCAACGACCAGCTCAACATGAGCCAGCAGTTTGCCCAGGTAGCCAAGAAGGCCAGTGACATCCTGGCTTGGATCAGAAATAGTGTGGTGTCTTGGTTTGAAAGACAGGTGTCAGACAAGAAAGGCAGGAGCCTCCCCTGAAATGGAAAATGCAACCCCCTTCCCTCCGAATTATTATAAATTTGAAAATAAGGGGCTTTCAGGCAAAGATATGAGAGATAGGAATAACAGTTCTTTACTAATAAATACATATATATAACAACACAAACAAACAGATAGAGCTGTGGCAGTGACAGCAAACAGCAGCACAAACCCAGTGCAGCCTCACTCGGCCTCAGGCCGTTTCCCCTGGGTGCAGTTCCTGCGGGGCGGCTCCCGGTGAGCAGGGCGGGTGCGATGGTTCCCCCGCGGCTGCTCGGGAGCACCGGGAATGGCAGCGCGGGGTCCCGGGAAGGGATGGATGAAAAACCTCACAAAACCCCTGGGCAGCCGATCCCAGTGCCCGGCCGGATCCTCAGGAGCAGCCGGCTGGAACAGCAGGGGTGAGTGCAGATCCCTGGTGGCAGCTCCA
This sequence comes from Monarcha castaneiventris obscurior, assembly GCA_026261815.1. NCBI lineage: Eukaryota > Metazoa > Chordata > Aves > Passeriformes > Monarchidae > Monarcha > Monarcha castaneiventris. The sequence continues at coordinate 18,576,301 of JAMPIT010000379.1, read as the reverse complement.
GCGCTGCAGCAGGAAAGCCCGGCAGGTCACAGCACAGGAGCTACAGAGTAGTGACAGCTCCGAGTTGTGACGGGGGCCGAGCAGCAATGGCCCAGCTCCCAGCAGGACAGGGAGAAGAGCAGGCTTAGAAATCCCGGGGGTTTGCCCGTAGAAAGCAAACAGCCGAAGAAGCAGAAGCTTGCAGTGCTGACAAAGACATCCACACCGAAGGCAGGCAGCTCCCAGACTGAACGCTGAGAACACCAGGCAGCCCCCAGGTGTCTCAACCCCCCAGGTGACAAAATGGTGGCTCATTGCACCCCGCCCCTGTGGCCAGCTCTTTTGTTTTCTCTTAAGCACCCAGTAGTTTGTCCCCTGGCACCTAGTATGGGGAAAATTCTTTAAGAGAAGAAACAGGCTGAATCCTAAACCCCAACATGTGGCCAGCAGGGTCAGGGCTGTGATCCACCCCATACTTGGCACTGGTGAGGCTGCACCTCGAATCCTGTGTTCACTTTGGGGCCCCTCACTATAACTGGAGCATGTCCATAGAAGGGCAGCAAAGCTGGGGAAGAGTCTGGAAAACAAATCTTATGAGGAGCATCTGAGGGAGCTGGAGTTGTTTAGCCTGGAAAAAAGCAAGATATGAGGAGACCTCATTGCTCAGGAGATTCTAGTGGGGTGGGGGTTGGTCTCTTCTCCCCAGTCACAATCAAGACAAAGGGAAATGGCCTCATGTTGCACCAGGGGAGATTTAGATTGAATATTAGAAAATATTTATTCACTGAAAGGGTCATGAGGCATTGGAACAGGCTGCCCAGGAAAGTGGTTGAGTCACCAGCCCTGGAGGTATTTAAAAGATGTGTAGATGTGGCACTTAGAGAAACAGCTTAGGGGTGGGTTTGGCAGTGTTTGGTTTACAATTGGAGTTGATGAGCTGAAAGGTCTTTTCCAATCTAAGCTATTCTGATTCTATTCTATGATTCATTTTGTATATACAAAGTGACCTTTGCCAAATATAATCCTAATCAATACAACAATTTTTACATAAAAAATAAACAAGTCTTACATAAAACTGCAATATTACCCATCTTGGATTTGATTGTGCCCTCAAGCTACTGGCAGAAATGTGGGTGATGTCTGAAAATTTTCATGCAAATTAAAGGTGCAGCATAGGCTTAAGAATTTAGAAAAAGAACTAGTTTACTGACTAGATGTCTTCCAATATATGGTAATCAAGATTTTGGACTACAGGTAACTTATAATTTTGAGTAAGACATGATGATCATCAAAGTGAAAAGCAAAGCAGAGTTAAGGAGTTCCATTAGAGGCTCTCACTCTTTAGGTATTATAAATTCTAGTGTCTGCAGAGGAAAAAAATGGTTTCTGATCAATAGCTGATACAATGCAGTATTAATACGGCGATGTCCATGCTATAGGCATAGAGAATACTACACATATAGCCTTCATAGGATTTCTTCTTGCTATATCTGTGTAATATAGATAGTGACAGTAACTGGCTGACAATTCTAAGTAGCAAAGTATTTACATCAATCATGATTTTACAAAAGATATGTGCAATCAACCTAATTTAGTGTTTTTTCTAAAATAATAAACTTGTCTGATAAAGTAAACTACATTAATAGGAATTTGTAAAATGTTTTCAAAAGCATTCTGCATTACTGAAAAAAAAATCAGTTTGCATTGATACTGCCTGTACTGGATGGACAAAAGTGGGTGGCTTACAAAAGGGAATTTTTAAAAAGAGATTAAATAATAGCTTAGAAGAATCCTATAGAGGTGCAGTTTTAGACTAATCTGTTAAACATAGTTACCAGAAGGGGAATAAAAAATTAGTAATGACAAAATATGCAGATGGTTCAAAAATATTTGAGTGAAAGCTAGTGACAGAGTCAGATTCACAAGAAGGTGGGGTCCTTTTTACAATGTATTTTAGCAGACATGACACCCAGGAATAAGGCACGTAGGTCACATTTGCAGGGTGACATTCTGGAAGTCATTGACTTGTGGGCCATCCTAATCTTCTTCCTGTGATGGGGAATGTGATCTTTGAATACATAAACCAAAGGACATGACATGAAGAAAAAGATAGCATTACATTTTGAAATGGAATTAACATCATCACAATTAGGTTATTGTTTTATGATAATTTTAGAAAAGTTGAGTAAAAATTACTGGACTGATTCAAGTTAAACAGAAAAAGAACTTAATCAATTTACATTTCCAGAAGAAAGTTGAGCCCAGTTTTGATGACAATGTCCTAGTAAAGTAGAAATATTTTTAATAGTATGAAATTTAATTTAGAAGAAAAAAGCTTTTTTTGTTGCTCTCAGTGGCAGTATTTTAAAGTTAGGCAAATTCAGCTGAGAAGTAAAGTGCACAGTTTTAGCACTGAGACTAATGAAGCGTTAGAACAATTTACCTGTGAAAGTAATGGATTTTCTATCACCTTGAATCTCTAAATTAAGACTGCATGTCTTTTTGGAAGATGTACTATATCTCAAGCCAAAGTTATGGGTTTGATTTCGAAATTACAGACTGACGTTTTTTGCCCTTTGCTATAGTGGGACGTCAGGCTAGATGATAGTAATGGCCTCTTCTCGCCCTGAAATCTATGAATCTAAGTTGTGGCTTAGCTTAATGAACATCACAGCAAAAAACAGTGCCTGTAATTCCTCACATCATCATCATCCTTCTTTCACTGCCTAAAAGCACAGATGACCTATATGATATAAAATGTTGCAACTTTAAGAAATCTAATATAAATATTTCCTCCAGTAAATTCAAGAACTCTGTGGTTTTAAGGTAACTGCTGTGATATAACTTGGTAAAAGGAAGGCAGAGAAGCTCAAAAGCTGTTGTTTTGTAGGTTTAGAGCAAAATTAGTTGACCATTATTCTGTCTCTTTTTCTCAAAATCTCTCTGATGTCTCAAACCCAAGGAAACTGTTATTGATGCTCTTGCTTTGAATTAGGTGTTTTTTCCTTATAGCATTGATGAAAATATTTTTAATAGTAGTTATGAAAATATTTTTTATAGTGTTAATGTAAATAATGTCAGGACACTCTCTGGAAAGCTGTTTTTTAACAGGCTGCACTTAAGTTGTTTTTGTCATCTTGTTGACTGTTCCCATATGTTATGGTACTGTGCTTTCCACTTACATGCTTGCTTGAACAAGCACCTTTCTGGGTATTTTCATAATACCTTTCTTTCTTAGATAATAATAAATTTGAACACACAAATGGGAGGCATCCAGGAAAGTTTTGGTGCCACTGCCTGAAAACTGTAGCTGAGTTCCCATTCATTTATTTTACCGCACTACTTACAACTTAGATTTTAAATCATGTACTGCTTTTGTATTTCTTTTTAGAACTAGCATAATATAAGTTGCTTTTTAATATTATAATTGGTATGAATATAGATCTTCAGTTATAATGAGGTAATGTTCATCCTTCTTTAATCATACCTTTGCTGAAATTGTGATGATTACCATGGCCGTGGTCTGTGGTCTGTGCTTCAGATACATGGACATATTGCTATCTCTTTTCAAAAGAGTCACATGTTAGATATAGACATGGTAATTTGCTCCAGACATGAAATAATGATAAGACTTCACTAAAAATACAGCTATGATGTCACAAGCTTGTGGGGAAATGAAACTCCTCTACATACTCTTTTTATAGCCTTCTTCAGTCTTTTTATAGCTTCTTTAGTCTTTGCCACTTGACCGATCTATTGGTATCTACAAATGGAAGGATTACATCCTAGAGCAAAAGAGATTTTTTTTCTCTTAATCATTTCTTGGGCTTAAGGTCTACCGTACTAGCCACACAGGGAAATTAGAATAAGCTATTAGAAAATGAAGGCTTTAATTCATACATAAAGACTGAACACATCATTTCCAGGGTATTCTTGCATATTTCATTTTAATCTGCTGAGTGCATTTTTTTTCTCCTTTGTACAGTATTGGATACTGGATGAGATTCATTATCCTTTTTCTCTCCTGGGTGCATGCGGTCCTTTCTTTGTGACCCAGATAAAAAAAAATCTAAATCCAAAACATGGGGTGATACTTAGACAATTAGAAGGGGCATAGACATTTTTAACTTTCCCAGTATCTATGTATTCATTGAGTACAAGAGATATGAGAAAAAATATTCCCTTGAACAGAAAAAGGAATGTATCTTGGAGTTTAAAGAGCTATTTTTACATGTTCATTCAATTAAATAATGTCTTCATTGTAAAAAGAAATAAGTATATTCCTTTAGCTCTCCTGAAAAGTGTTGATATGAATCCCTGAGAGAAAGGGAAAAGAAAAAATCCACTGGTCAGGAGAAGTTTGTCTCGGCAACTATCTTCTGACATTTCACTATGAGGGTAAAACAGACATATTCTGGAGAGGCTAGGAGCTCAATTTTATGGTGCAAATTTTAAGAACCAAAGCAGTTCAGAGCAGAACTCAGACTTTTCTTCATTGGTATATTAATACTGGACATCAGCAGATGAATTTCACCACTTATTAACAAGTACCATATTCTGATTTTTTTTAGTCAGAGGCAGCATGTGTGAACAGCAAATCTAAGAACGAGGTGGTAAAGATTTTATCATTATTACTTTTTTATTACTTATTTTTTAATAAGAAGGAATGGAAAGATTGTTTTTTCTGAAAGACAAAATCAAATAATTTGAAACATAAATGGAAATCATCCTTATGTAACATTCAGCCAAAGACCAATCACCATTCTTCTTACCAGTTCATAAAATGAGGCAAGCAAAAGTTAGAAGTTAAGAGAAAGTAGCATAAATGCAATCAAAGACTGGCAAATCAAGATAAAAATGAGACATCCTGGAGATCAGTTTTCCCATATTATTAGTTTCCCCTACACGAAAAAAAAAAAAACCAAAAACGTTTCACATCAGGCCAAGTATTGATGGCAACTTTCTACTTTAGATTGTAGAAAATGGCACTTTTTTATAACCTAATTTATGTGTCTTCTTGTGACCTGTGAGGTATTTCTATAAGTATGTAAAAGTTACCAGTGTTGAAATTAACCACTTTGCAAATGTGTGAAGGACTTCAGGTCCTTCAGTGTTAATACTTTGTGTTGTCTTATAGTGTTTTGTTACAATGCAACCAGAAATAAAATACAGATGGAAGACCTGATTTGTAGATAACTGTAGCACTAAAGTAGCACTAACATAGCAATAACTACGAATAGCCAGGTGAAATAGCAGATCATCTTGAAAAAAATGAAGTAAAACCTTTTATAATTCTTTAAGAACCAGTAGTTCTTTTACTTCTGTTGCCAATCCCCTACTTCTTGGTGCCATGAAGAAGCAGAAGCAAAATGATAAATCATAATAAGAAATTATTTGCTGGTTCTGGGAACAATAATCTCCATTTAAAAATGTTTAATACTTTCATCTTTATTTGAAAATAAGAAAAAAATCTGAAAAATTAAGGAATTCCTTATCATTAACTTTTGACTCATTTGTGGTATTGTTATTTAAAAAAAAAAGGGAAGACAACAATATGGATAATACTACAGGCAAAAACTCAAAGCAGTTTGATGAGAAACTGAAGAAAAAAAGTTTTCCTTCTCTGAAGTACTACCCTTGTGTTTTAAAGAATTTTCCAGTGAACCCGGAAATACACAAGGTGTGGAGTTGAGTTTTGTAAAGGTTTATCATACAATACATAGGGCTACATGGTCTCCATGTGGTTTGAATCAGACTGTAAGCTTGCAGCTGAACCTAAAAACATTTTTCAACTCGCCCATCATAGGTTTTACAACGCTTCGTCACCAGTTTGGCAGAGCTTTTTTTTACTACTTTGGGAGCCTTTAAGCAGGCAAGAGATAACAGCAGCACTGAAGTCCTGCCAGGTGTTTCTAAGACTGTGTAAGGTAGTGGTAACTTGTTCCTGGCAAAACCTGAATTGCTGTAATGTCTACCTGTGAAGAAATGCCAGGCATTTTGCTCATGGTGTGCATATCTAAGTCATTTCAATACATTACCATTGGATTTATTTTCCAGCATTATGTTTAGTCCCAATTACAGTAGGTGCAATAGCATGGGAGTATGTACTAGAATGTGTCTTCAGCATTTCTAAACAGTTTATATCTGAGTCTCAGATATAAAGACCACCTTAGCGAAAAGTTGAAGAAGGCATTTAGATCTTGACTTGTAAGGGCTTACTTTTATGGAATCCATGGCTGTCTGTTGAGTAGAAGCCATTTCAGGTTTTCTTGCTGATTTTATTAGGAAATACCTGAGCAGTATTTTCAACATTTTCAACATTTTTAACATTTTCAACAATGTTGCTGCTGGCTCTGACACATCTTTAGTCAGTTAATAGTGCATCTGAAGTCCAGTATTAACTTTTGCTAGGGCTTTTAAAATTTACTTGTTCTATGTACTTATGCAAGGGAAAGCAAAGGCAAACATTTTCTATAACTTCTTGCACTTGATACAGAATGTGGTAGGGTCTGTAATAATCTTTTTGTCCTTGAGTGATTGTTTCCACAGCCTGGGTCTAAATCCTGTGAAAGATCTTTTTTTTCAACCCAGAGAATATTATTTGGCCCCTCTCAGCCATCCTGAGCTTTAAGAGCTCCTCACTACATCATATGCCAAGAGAACAAGAGTGAGGCCTTATCCTTGTCTCAGCAATCTGGGACATCGATGTAGAGAGTAGAGACCAGTTTTACAGGTGTTGGCAAGATGTACTGCAACATTTTGCACTGGTTAAAGCTCCTAAAGGCGCATGGCTTCGTGCCAAGCAGTATTACAGAATCACAGAATATGCTGACTTGTAAGGGACTCACAAAGATCATCAAGTCCAACCTCTGGCCTGGCACAGAACCATCCCCAAGAATCACATCATGTGACTGAGATTGTTGTCCAAACACTTCTTGAACTATGTCAGACTTCGTGTTGTGACCCCTGGGGAGCCTGTTCCAGTGCCCAACAACTCTTGGGGTGAAGAACCTTTTTCTAATATCCAACCTAAACCTCCCCTGACACAGCATCAGGCCATTCGCTTGGGTCCCGTCCCCGGTCACCACAGAGAATAGATTAGTGCCTGCCCCTCTTGTCCTCACAAGGAAGTTATAGACTGCAATGAGGTCTCTCCTCAGTCTCCTATTCTCCAGACTGAACAAACCCAGTGGCCTCCTCTGCCTTGTCTCTGTCCCTGTTTGTGAGGTAACCATCCTCACTCTGTAATGGGCCAATGTTATTTTTACACTGTCTATTGCCATTAATTTATTTCAAAAAGCCTCTTTTTATTGTCACCCACATTTCTGGCCCACTTCAACTCCAGTTGAACTTTGGCTGCATGAATTTTCTCAGTACAATGGCAAACAACATCTCTGTATTCATCCCATGTCGCCTGACCTTGATTCACTGGGCATACACTACTCGCTCTTGCCCTATTTCCAAGAGAAGTTTCCTGTTCAGACAAGCTGGCCTTCTGCCTCACCTGCTTGACTTCCCACTTTGGGAATTGCTTGCTCCTGTGTCCTAAGGAGGTGATGTTTAAAAAGTGATCAGCACTGATGGACCCCATTATCTGCAAAAACATTTTCTCAAGGGATCTCACTTATTTCCTGAGCAGTCTGAAGTCTAATCTCATGTCCAGAGCTGAGATTTTGCAGGCACTTTTCCTTCTGTCAACAGGGATTTAATACTCAATCACTTCAGGGTTGCTGTGGCCAAGATGGCTGCCAATCTCAACTTTGCTCACAAGATCCACTCTGTTGAGAAGCAGATCTAGGAGTGCATCTTTCTGAGTTGGCTCCTTTATGACCTGTTCTATAAAGCTGTCATCCAGGTTTTTTAGGAATCTTCTGGCCCAGGTTTTATCTGCTGTGTGATGCTCCCAGTTAATTTCTGGCAAATTGAAGTCTCCCATAAGGACAAGGGCAGTTGACTTGAAAGTATCCTTTAGCTCCTCAAAGAACTGGCATCATCATCCTGGGTAGGAGGTCTATAGTAGACTCCCACAATGACATCCACACTATTTGTTTGCCACTTGATTCTTATCCAGAGGCTCTCAATTTTGCCATTGTCAGCTGTGAACTCCACACATTCTAACCCTTTTATTACATACAATGCTGCCCCCTGCTTCTGCCTTGCCTATCCCTCCTGAAGAGCCTATAACCATCCAGCAGAGCTCTACAGATTTCCAGATTGACACTGTAGCATCTTTGAAAACAGCCAGTTAATCTCTTGCTCATTTGCTCATATGCTATTTAGCCTGTTCACTTCTTCCTGTAGCTCCTTCACCTGGCAACACAGCTCTTCAACCACAGCACACCTGCAAAACAGCTGTCTGTTGACCCAGCCTTGCAAAGAGGCACCAGGCACTTCTGGCAACCTGTGACCTGGAGAGATACATCTACCAGGAGCAGGTCTGGCTGGCTGGAGGCCTCTGACTTGGCTGGTTCAGTGACTGCCTCAGCTACAGGGGATTGGGCTTGACTGGATGTCAACACCATAACTAAGGAAGGTTAAACTAGTACACTAATAAGACTGGGGCTAAAAAGATCTCTTTGCTCTTCCTTACCAGCTACCGAGTCTGTTGCCTCTATTGGCTCCTCCTGGATCCGTAAAGAGAAGCCCTTCCTGCACACCCTGCTACATGAACTACCATGCAAACTGAGGCGCCACACCCTCACTGACATGCCACGCCCTTACTGACATGCCACCCTCTGGGGCACTTGTGGACCCTGGAGACATTTAAACCTCTTTCAGTTGCTCCCAGCAGCACTTGGTTGGATCCAGGGGCTTCTGGGTCATGATGAGGCTCCGGGTGGTTACACAGGTTCCTGAATGGAGGCCTAAGATCATGGTTTTGTTTTTTTTTTTCAATGGCATGAAGCCTCTAAGGCCTTCTATCAGAAAGAGTAGAAATGCTTAATAATACATGCTGCTATTGAGATTTAAATATTAATATTTCTATACATGCATATTCTCAGACTGTTTTGTACAAAAATATTGTTCTTTATTAACTCACTGAGCTTTTGTAGGAAGTAAGTATTCTTATGATGAAATGAGATGTTTATGGATCCCTGTTACTGTTTATCCTTTTTTATGCAAATAATTGTATCCTTCCTTACTCAGGTTATTCCTCTGTCATTAGTAACCCATTTTTCCTTTAGAATTAAAAAAGAAAAACCACCCTAAAATGATTTTTTTATGAGACAAGTATATATAAAATTTTTAAAAATAGGTTTATCTTGTTAGACAACCTGATTTTCTCCAAATTATTATATTTTGCAACAAAACAGTGTTGTTATGTTTGGTTGTTATGCTCAGTATAGCTTCAGATCTGGAATCTCAGATTCTCTACAAAACTAAATGTTGTAAAGTGCTTTGACTAATGTAATTGTTAGATGTTCCCTGACTAGCTAATGACTACATACTCGTATTGATATTATGGGATGGTCCCTTCGGGGAAAGCCTCATATTGTTTCCTGTCAGCGTGAGTCAGTTTGCCTGCTGAAATGAAGTGCTACAGGCAATTCAGAGTGTTCAAGAATAAAGTCTGATTAGTTGATGCTGAGGTGTACATGGCAAATAAAACACTAAGTGTGAGCTAATAATCCAAATGGTTCCCTAAAAAGAAGCATTAAGGCACCACAAAGTCATTTTTCATAAATAACAGTTAAGTGGGTGATTTTTCTCACATTTCCATGTGGGGTCTTAAAATACACATAGATGATATTTTCTTTGCTTTCTAGATGCAAAGGTCTAGTTGTAAGAGAAGAAAATATAGTAGAGAATGAAGAAGAAATTTCATGGTTTATTCTAGTTCGAACTTTTGCAGAAAGAAAATTTCTCCTCATGTATTTTTCATATTCCTTGCATTATTAGGCAAAACAAGTTTATTTTTCTGAATATATTATCTGTTTAAGGGTCAGTGTCTAACAATTTATTTGAGATGCAGATTGAGAAAGTGATGTTTCTAAAGCTGAAGGTCTTAGTGAACTTCAACAGATGTAGAAATCAATCCAAAGCATTATGATGGGTTTTGCTCACTTGGTATCTGGTCACTCTCTGGTCTCTTTCACTCACATGGTTGGAATAGTTGGAAGCGGTAGTACAGAATTTGTCAAACTGATAGTGAAGGAAAAACCTGACATTAAAGGCTGCAGTTTTCACTTAGCTAGAACTTTGCCAAACTAAGCCTGCAGGATAATTTTTTTAATGACAAATATCAGATTTGCATTCAAATTCTGTTAAACATTCAGCACAATCTATTTGATTAATATTCAGAATAAAATTGGAAAACACATGTTAGATTAACATATTAAAAGCTGCAATTTTTTCCATAAAGGGTATCCACAATGTGTGTGTAGTACCTGTATTTCTGAGAAAAGAACTTAAATTTAGCATAGGAGGATTTGCTGTCCATAATGTGTCTTTTCTGGAGGCGTGTAAAACTCACTTTGCACATGGTCAGGAGGACTTGTTAGACTTCATTTGCAAAATTCTCAGAAAATATGGTTTGTAATGGTCAGACTCTACCTTAAGATTGCCAGATTGAATAAATGTCCTAGGAACTTGTTTCAGATTGCTGCAAACTACTGTGTCACTGAGACTCAGAAGTAAGAGTAGATGCAACATCTCTTCTATATCTACCTTGCTAGCTTTCCAGAGATTTGAAAAAGAAAAGATTCTCACTAAGATATGGAAAGAAAAAACAAACAGAAACCACAGTTTGTTGATGAATAAGGAAAAAAAAAGGAAATGAGGTAAGGGGATTTTAGGATGAGAATAAACATAACACAAGGCAAAGGTTGGAACAACACAAGGTTGGAAGAGCCAAGAGAGGTCAACAGTCCTGGAAAGAGAAAATCATGGAGCACTGGCACTAGTGTTTGGGATAACAAGCTGATGTCCCTGCTGAAGCCAGGGACCTGCAGTGGTAACTGAACCTGAAACGGGCACTTGCTGGTGGGAAGATGATCAAGAGAAGAAAGTGGACAGGCTGGAAAGAAACAAGGAGCTACTGAGTCAGCTCTGAGCTGAAAAATGGAAGAAAGAAATTGCTATTTGAACCATAAACTGCAATCCCCTTACTGTGAAACATGGCAAAGGAAGTACCAGTGCTCTGCATGAATTGCTTTATGAAGCAGAGGCTGTTGGTGGGTGCTGATGGTGGTTATGTACCTTAGGTCAAATGGCAGACAATAGTGCTCATGTCATCTGAAAGTTCTCTGTGCTGATGAACTCTGTGCACACTAACACAAATTTCTGTTTGGAAATGTAGCAGGAAATTACATTTCTTTACCAAAAATTATGAATAGGGTTTTTACACTCACAGTATTAACAGGAATGTCAGTTAAATTAGCCTATGAAATGGCATTTCCAATATTTCCAGTCCTTCATGTGTTTCCATTTACAACCTCAAAATTTGTTAACAGGGGGAAGTGTTGTATGAGAGTTTGTAGGTTTTTGCAGACAATGTAGACTGCAGAAGAAGAGTGTTTCATGCTTTTGCAACCTTCCCATTGCTGAAAAAGGAATCTAATTATCCAGGAGCTGCATTCAGTTGCCTTTACCAAAGACTCTTAACTTCCTTCCACAGATCTGCCAGGTTGCTAAATACTTGCTTACAACATAATCTTGATTCATTCCTAAAGCCTGGTCAATCCTGATCTCTCAATGAGGCAATGACTGTTTGTGAAAAGAAAGTATGTGATTGTGAGGCTAATTAAAGTCTTTAACTTGAGTATTGGATGGCTGTTGGTTCTGTGATTGTACTAATTTCTTAATGCAGAGGTTTTGTTACCATTACCTTAGAGGGTCCTTTCAGGAAGGAAAACGTGTGTGTGTTGCTTGGTGATAGATGTTTTTATAACTAACTGCCTAACTTGGGGTTAACTAAGCCTTTTTTGAAAATTACAATGCAGATTGATTTTATGAAGACAGAAACACTGATCTTTGGAATTCCTTGGTGTATCATTTTTGGCCTACTAAAAGAAAGGAAGAAACTATAATTCCATATTTTTTTATTTTTCCAAAGACTCACAATCTTTTCACAAATAGACTGGGTGTCAATCCATATGCATATATCTCAAGAGTTACCTATAAATTATTTTGCATTATGAATCACATCTGTTTTATTATACAATGACTGTTACAACTGGTTCCACCTACATCTGTAGAAATGCATGAAAGATTTTAGTAATGCAGATTTTTGCTGTCTCCTTTAGCAACCTATATTTAATGCTTTAAGGATTAGTAGCATGATATGACAAGTGCTTTCCACTGTTTCTTTGTTAAAACATGCCTACCTCTAAGTCCACAGCTTTCAGGTGCAACTCCCTTTCCCACCTTCTTGTCAAACCAGAGAGGGATAGTCACTGGGCAGCATAATTTTCTCTCTTTTCCAGTTTCTTGTACACATATTTTTTTCTTGAACTGTGTCCAGGTGCAATCAGGTCCAGTAAGCAGCAAGGAATTAGAACAATTAAATATGAGGGGTGAATAATTTTATTAGCATTTTTTTAGTCAGTAATTTTGTCTCATCAAATGCTGCATTGTTGGTAGTTTGCCTCTGAAATGAAATGTTTTCACCAAGAAAATAGTTCCTTGGAGTGCACTTACACCCTAACTTTGTTCAAAAGAATAAGAATAAGGGAAAGATGGGAGCTAGTTTCTCATATGTTTCTTCATATGCTTAACAGGCAAAGATGTTTTTCTCCTTCCAGAACTTGATAAAAACCCACAAGAAATCAAATGGGGCCCTTCCACTCATCATTGACTTCTGTGGATTTTGGACCAAATCCTCTATGCACAGCTAGCAAAGAAAATCTTCTGATTCTTCACATAAACAAATATGAAGAAACAGTCATTACATTTAATTTTTTGTGCTATGTTTGACTACAAAGTTATATTCAAATGCAGGATCCATTGAAATTATCATTGGTTTTGGTGGGTTTTGCATTATCCATGATGTTAGTTTAGTAGAGCAGTAAGAGAAACTCATACTTTTCTAATCACAGAAAAAATTTATCACAAACTGACTTTGTTCTCAAAGAATGAAAAGAAAGGTAGAGTAGACAGAGAAAAGAGATGTGAAGCCTCTACAGCAGGGGTCTCACTACCTTCAGGTTTATATGTACTTCAGGACTAGATTAATATGCACCAATTGTAAGCATAAAAGTGACAGTATGTGTTCAGTGTGACTTTTGTGCTGTAAGAGTTAGACAAATTCTTCAAGTTTTAGAATGAAGGCAGATGTATTCAGCCAGTGATTAACTAATAATTCAGCCCAGTATTAATTTTGGTTTTTTCAATGGGTCTTGGTTAAGTATTTTGCTGGTAAGAAATTACAGAATGCATTGTGCTGATGTTGCTATATGCTTGTCTCCCAAATATATTTTCTTAAAGAGTGATTTCTGATATGTAATTATAGAAATACCACTGAGCTCAGCTATAAACACCACTCCAGCCAAATATCTGTTCTTAATTTTATTATGCATAATATGAAGTTCTGTGGAACTTATAGTAAAACCTAATTAAAGATACTTTATACAATAGTTTTTCCAGTTGGGTAGATTGAAGCTACAGCTTAAGTCCCTAGCACCCTGCAAATACACATTTAGTTTTTTAACTTTGGTATGAAATGTCCAGCTGCTGTTTCCTCTGGGCAAATATTCTCAGCAGAAAAGCTGAGAGGAGAGGAGAGGAGAGGAGAGGAGAGAAGAGAAGAGAAGAGAAGAGAAGAGAAGAGAAGAGAAGAGAAGAGAAGAGAAGAGAAGAGAAGAGAAGAGAAGAGAAGAGAAGAGAAGAGAAGAGAAGAGAAGAGAAGAGATAAAACCAGTAGAAAAAAAAAATTCTTGAAAAATACAAGCTTAAAAAAGAGCAATAGACTTAGAAGCACTTTTTATACCATCTGTTACATTTGTGAAGGACTAGGTTTATCAGAGAACTGTTCAACAGTATGGGACTGGGTTGATGCTATGTCATTCAAAGGGATACAAGATTTTTTTATCAAGGCTGTGAATGATATGAAATCTCTCTTTCAAAATCTGCAGCTCATACTGCTGTATCAACTACAGTTGTAGCAGAAGTTAAAGTAACTATAAACAGTAATGTTTTTGACTAATAATATCTTGAATAGTTTTTCTTTTTTTTTTTTATCTTGTAATAGGTAAGTTCAGATCACCCCATAACCAGAGTGTAATGAAATTGTCAACATTTTCTTCATTTCTTCTTTTCCTGACAAATGGTGTGAACATATCACCTTTTTCTCTTAATGGAAAACCTAACTGGAATACATCAAAATGCTATTAGGTTTTTCATTTTCTACCACAATTTAATGCTGGGGAATGCATGCAACCTTCATCTGCACACGACTGTAAAATATTCCCTGTCCCTGATAAAATGACTGCAATGGAAAATCAAGCAGAATTGTTCTCTGTTTTGTATTGCTATTCCTTTGTTACAGTCTCTCTCTGACTGTGTGTAGGAGGATTATCAGGGCTGCACAAATACACATGGGTTATATTGCCTAAAATGTACTAAAAATGACTTAAATAAAATGTTAATGTGTAAACATGTTTAATTAAAGGGCCTTCATCTTCAGCACTACCTTTCTACATACTGCATTTCTTCAAAAATAAAAATATTGAAGCAAACAATGCATTTATCATGTTTCAGGAGATGTTGATTTTAATATTATTTGCAAAATAGAGAAAAAGATCAAATACCCTCATCCCGAGGGAAATATCTGTAACCTATTCGTTGTTTAATTCATTTTGTCATGAGCTAAACCAATAGTGAAGTATAAAATAAATCTGGGCTTGCATACATAATATAAGTCAACATAGATCCTAAAAATGAAATCCTTCATCTATAATATTACATCTTACAAGATCAAATCATGTTCCTTTTTGAGGCAATTTCTTTAAATGGAAGCAGAATTGGGCCCTTGTATCAGATTCCTCAAAGAGAAAATCCATGCCACAGTGCATAAAAAATCGCTAGCATAACCTAAGTGAAAAATTAATAATTATTGTAGCAAATTTCTTTAATAATATGGTGTACTATATAGCCTAGAATCTCTTATTTATTTTAAAATTAAAATTTAAATAAAATGTTTTGCTTTTGTGGCAATTATTTTTTGTGTCTAAAGCAGTTATAGTAAGTAAAATGGAACTTCTTCACCAATTTTTATGAATATATATAGCCACATTATTGAAAGACCATCAACATTATTAATTTGCCCTTGTCTAAAGACATTAATTGTTTTCTAATAATTATCTCTGGTAATTTAATAATTTTCAAATATATATGTATTTGTATATGGTAAAAAATACGTATCAGACTAAATCTTTCTATTAACAGAAGTTAAGGAATCAGATAGGAAATAATGTAAAACATTTTATTTCATCTAGAAAATTTTGTCCAGAGGATTTTACAAAGAATGAAGAAATAAAGTAAGAAATACTTTCACTTTTACTTCCTTAATCAATACATTATGTGCAGAAGAAATCAAATTTCTGGAATAGCTGCTTCAATGTAAAATTATGTAAATTATTTGAATTAGTTTGTTAATCCCAAAATTTCTGGAATTAAAATCAAAGCAGCAAAACTAAATAAGTGTTAGGGTTTTTTTTCTCCAAGCATCCTATGTACGTTCATATGCATTCTGAAAAATAAATATTGCTAGGAAGAGAATATAAATTTTTGAATAATCGTAACCCAATTTTAAATAATTGATAATAATAAATGGCATTTTGGTTAAGATGGTGTTGGCTTAAGGGATGACTTCGTAACAGTGATTCGCATTGTCAGTTAGCAACACCTAGATCTGGTCCACTGAGGCTGCAGAGGCAGCTGTAGACAGGTGTCCTACCCTTCTCCATGCTCATCAGCGGGCTGCGGCTATTGTCTCAGCCAGAGACATTGTCAGCCCCTAGGAAAAGCAGAGATCAAATGTAGAGGTCATTAGCTAGCACCTTTTGGTCTTGCTATAATAACATCCCAATTGCATACATGGCAATTTACATAGCATTACCCATTATGCTTTGTGCTGCAATTTTGCTTTTGGAGGTCACTCTAACTTGATTAACTCTCTCTTAAGAGTGCCTTTCCAAAGCATCAAAGGCCTGCATTTACACATTTTACTCTATTCCTTGTTGGCAGTTTCTTTGAAACTAAGGTGCTGTGTTGAATTGTACTGGGAGTCCTGAAAATATAACCATAAAAAAAATCCATAAGGCAAGACCCAAACCCTTCAATAACAAAATGTCCAATTAAAGCCAGCTAGGTGGCCTTGGTAGGCTTACAGCCTTTCTGAATTTGCAAACCTCAGTAGATATTTTTAATTGCTTTGTCTGTATTATTTATTTGTTTTATCTGTAATTAGATACACAGACTATCTGCCTCTCTTGCTCATTTTCTTCAGCATTAGCTGTTCACAGCGGATGTTCCTTCCACTAGGTACCTGTCAGAATTTTGGATTCCATACCCATTATCAAGATTGATAGCAGTTATCAAACCTCAAAATACGCATGTGTTTTTTAAATATTAGCTGTCACAGCGTGATAAGTTGTGTTGGATTGTATGTTGCATAGTGTAGCACAGAGCCCAGTGGGGCTCAGCTTTAAAGAACAACGTACTGAACTCGATGGCAAGAGCACAGAAGCAGCATAAACACGTAGACAGAGACACACAGGCACACATCCACAACTGCTTTTCAATATTTGATGGAAATCTATAAAAAGTGTCCAGCATCCTTATCTTTTGTTTTCCAACATAGTTACATGAGTAAAATGGAAATTTTGGGTTTACATCTGATAGACTAGATATAATTTGTTGTAAATTTTAAATAATTGGTTAAACAGGACATGCATAAAGGTCAAAATATTGCAGAGAAATGCAAAATACAGGAAAGAACAAGTGCAAATTGACTGGTATTATATAGGAGGGAGTGGTAATCATGGTCTGTTTTGCATTTTACTGGGTAGCAGTGTACCAAAGCATTAGGAAATGTCTGGAAAATGTGATCCATAACACATCTCCTGAATCACTATGAAATCCTTATTATTTTGGAATTTTAAATAATTCCTTTTTTTCTCAGGATAACTTGTTATCCTTTAAAAAAAAGCAATCACTATATTTTTATTACCTTTTTTTTTTTTAATATAGCACCAAAAATGAGTGTTGTTAGTGCTTTGGAGGCAACATACATATGTGCATCTGTATGTGCATAATAGCATCTTTGTAGCCCATGAGTCCAGTCTTTCTTTTACACTCCTAAATAATCTCAAAACATTTTACACATTCTTTTCTGTGGAAATTTGCATATTAATACGGTCTAATTGGCTACTTTTGTAGCCTTTAATGCTATCTGCAGTATTCAGATATCTTTAATAAAGAAGCTGTAGAACAGTTTTTGGCTCTTTAATGGGGACTTAAAAAGTATATAATTATCCCTTTGTGCATAGAAACTAACAGAAACACTCATATACTGACAGAGGATTGCTGCTATTATTTATTTTTTTATTTCTCTAAAAGGTAGTGGTGAAGACTTCCCTTCTAGTGAGCTAAAATGTGGTATTTTAATTAAGTGGAAAACTTGAAAAGGGAAGCTTTTTGCAGAGGGGGCTCAATTGCTTCTTACAACCTTTCTGAAAAGGGCAGAGTGTTAAAACAAACCTCCCACTTTTATTTTCAAAAGGAAAAAAATCAGAAGCTAAAGATAATCTCTCCATTAGTATTATTAAAAGTGTTCGGCTTTCTTCACATGCTTTAGAAGCAGACAGACTTGTCATGAGCATCACATTTGCAAGCACTGTCACAGCTACTGAAGGCTCTGGTAAAAGCACAGAAGTGCGTTAACAGGAACTGCAAGCAGCCTTTGGGGAACAATAGGCTTACCTATACTGTGCCCAGCTATTCAAAAAAACAAGTTGCTTTATTACACTCCATACTCGCTTTAGTGCTCATATAGTGCTTGACCCAGCCTCATTTTTTGAAGTACTGTCACTAGTTCTAAACACCTTTTTCATTCCCTTTGGGTTAGCTAATTTGGCTGTTACAGCATTCACCAAAATAACACTGAATCCAGCATGTAACATCCAATATGTTTACTGCTAGAGAGAGAAATCTTCCTTCAAAGTTTCATATTTTTTCCGTGTACACACACATTTGATCATTTGTCTTCTAAAAGAAAGAAAGAAAGGCGGAAAGAATGATCTAAAAATTATTTAATTATCTTGACAGATACATGTTGAAAATAATTATACATAAAAAGTCTTTGGTATTAAGACAATAGGAAAAGAG
The DNA here is from genome assembly GCA_026261815.1 of Monarcha castaneiventris obscurior. Classification (NCBI taxonomy): domain Eukaryota; kingdom Metazoa; phylum Chordata; class Aves; order Passeriformes; family Monarchidae; genus Monarcha; species Monarcha castaneiventris. The sequence continues at coordinate 18,557,995 of JAMPIT010000379.1, read as the reverse complement.
TAACTCAAAATTTGCAGAACTCTAATAGTATCATTAGTGCCATAAAACTTCTCAAGCATGTCAGAATCTCTCAGCAAGAACAATGTGGGCCACTGTTTCAAAAGCCTTATCTAACTAGGGAGTAATTTTTGTTTGGATTTCACTGTGTTGTTCTGGCAATTAAGCTGCTGTATGTTGGTTGCATTGTTGAATAAAAGTACATTTTAACTTGCTGGGCGGATGCCATAGGGTGATAGAAAGTGGACTAAATTTGCATGACCATACTTTGTCTGCTGTAATAAAGCTGTGGCTGCAGTATAATCAAGCCAAATCAGTAACCAGCTAGGATAGTGTTTTCAGATCTTTTATTTCTGTAGGTCAAGTAAGTCCCTAACTGACATACTTTTATAGGATTAGGCAAGATCTAACTAGGTTTGGCATCTAATCTGTTTTAGACAGTGGTTCATTTTTTCCATCATTTCTATCCATAGGGAGGCAAGGTCACACAATATGTAGACAGAATAGACTGTACTTCTGCATGAAAAATAAAACCAGGGTAATACGGGCCATTTTGAAAGAGTCTGAAACTATATTCCATTTCAAGCATTGTGAAAAACATTCACTCTATTGCCAAATGGTGAAATGGACTTTCTAACAGCAAAAAGTCTTGGTAGGTGGCATAGCAATCCAGAAATGCCATAGTATTTTAAACATTTTTGACAGCCCGAAGTACAGAAATGACAGTCATTGCTTCTTTTTCTTTCCATAAAATTAATTTCCTGGTCTTTAAAAAGCAAGACGCTAAAACCACCTGAGCTCATATGTGTTTCAGGTGACCAAATAGCCAAACCAATGTGTTTCAGGTGACCAATAACCGAAAGGTTCACTGAAAATATCACGAATTGATAAAAATGTGTCTCTGAACATGCTGCCAAATTCTTCTTTCTCAGCACTAAAAGTAGATGCAGAAGTATCTATTCCAGTAACAGAAGTAAAATACATTCAATAATTTTATTTTTCTGAAGATATCCTGCTAAATTAATTTTTACCCAGAAACAAACAAACAAACACGCAAACAAAAAAGATGGACATCTTCAGGATCCCCATCAACGCTTCAATTACAATAAAAGTAATTATTGTGCAAGGCAGGTTTTATATAACATAGAAGAATTAAGATTTCCTCACTAGTTATCCACAACTGAATCTTCCTTAAAGGAAAACTGAATGCGTGTCTTGGCAGGAATATTGAAAAAGTCACAACATTTTTCTGTTCATTATAGCAATTTCCACTTATAAAGAAACCCAGACAAACACCTAAGTATCCAGGGCACTGATCAAAAACTGCTTTTTACCCAAAGAAGATATTTCTTTAGATGTGCAGCAGAACAGAAGTGAAACAAAATGTCAATCCAATTTCTGCCTCCCTTGGAAAACAATCCATATAAATTATATGGAATAAAATTGCTGATATAGTGTGATCAAGTACTTTTATATGAAAAAAGTCTGAGATTTAATATGCTGGAATTTTGTATTTCCTCTTGCCATGGCCACTGGAGAATGTGGCTCCCTCCAGCTCTCTGCTGCCAGTTACTTATGGAAAATAAAGTGCAAAGAATGCAATTCTCCCTCTCACATGCTACACCTGGCTTGTGGATAAAGATAACAGGCTCAATGTCCCTGTTGCTTCCAGTTCTTCTTTTCTTCAGATGGCTTAATTCATCACAAGCCAGGAAAGCAATAAAATATATGGGAGAAGCAAGTGCAGCAGCATGAACATAAAATGTGCCTTTTATATATTCAAATTCATATCCAGTTGTAGGAAATATTCATGACTAATATTAAACTAAGCCCAGAATTAGGCAAAATGCAACAGACATATATTGAAGTGAGCATTTTATTATGTGCTATGTCAGTCAGATTAAAGAAAAGAGTGCATGACACCGACAGGATATTGCATGTATATCAAGCAATCTATTTATATATGACAGGGAGGGTTTGATTTCTGGAAGGAGTGACAACCCAATGAAATAACTGCTCGCCTTCAAAATTACTATAGTCTAAATGTATACCCTTTAGAATACAATTTTAAATTACAATTAACAAAACGTAGATAAATATATTTGAGAATCAATTCTGACATACAGAATCAAAAAGAAGAAATAATCTGTAAAGATAGCAAGAGGTTTCTGAGTGCCATCAGCACCCTGACTCTGAAAAACTGTATGAAGGAAGCACAAGATATTTCTCTGAGAATCTCAGAGAAGGTAATTTAATAAAAGGGCTGATTCGTTTGAAGCAAAAAAGGCCTTGAAATAGAAGTGGGAGTGGGAAGTTATATTGCGCTTTTCTTTTGTTCTGACAAGACCAACATGTAAATTGCAGAAGTGAATCCACTGTGATTAACAGCATCTGATCAAAGTATAAGCCTGTTTGTAATAATAAATGAGTGTCTCATGTGCTTCACTACTGTTCTAGACAAGTTAAAGGTTTTGTTTATTGCTTCAGTGTTTTTGGTCAGTTGCTTCCTGCTCTGGTGTAACATTGAGTAAATATCTGCAGAGACAGAAACTTTGATGCTAGAAAAGAGATAATCACTGCAGCATTTTTAAATAGCCCTTCCTGGGAGACAAAAAAATAAATCAAAACAACACAAAACCCCATAAAGAATAAAGCTGAACCCACTAACTTCATTGCCTGCAAAGATAAAGTGCATTGAAACAGAAATTCTTTGAGTTCACAATCATTACACTTGGATGCTTATACAAGAGAGCAGGATAAAGGAAGAAAAAGAACTATCAATGGTCAATTTACTTTATTTCTTTTTCTAGAATTATAATTTGCATGACTGTTACATGTTTCCAGGGTTATCTGAGCAGAACACATACAGCCCATCTGACACACAGTCTATAAAGTAGGCTTGCGTGAGAAAAGCAGATATTCCGTTTGAGACACATCAACCAGCATTCTAAGCAGTAATGACAATCACTGTAGTCAAATCTCTTGCACTTATTTCCATGAGGTTTCAGCAATATCCATTTGATGCATTTGGGGGAGCTATAGGACAGATGCAATCACGTATGGCTTTACACATCAATAATTTCAAACTGTATTTTCTCATAACCTTTCCTTCTTTGTTCAAAAGGGGACTTCCATTTTAAATTGTAATCTATGACTTTTGAAACGGATGTTAAAGTGTCTTGCCGACAAATTCTTCTGGTTGATTTTCTTCTCTCTTTCTTCTTCTCCTTCTTGCTGTTTTGAAAAGCCATCATGGTAGCATTATGTGAAGGTGAAAGGTACCAGACTGTAAGGCGACAATTAAGCTCCCATTTTTTAGTAGGATTGCTATGGGGATTATGTATTTAGGAGATTCTAATCGAAGTTGCACACTGATGTTAAAATTCAGCATATATTAGCTACTTATAACCAGAGATTAAACCATTTCCATAACACACTGCTAACATCTTAGTCTGAATATTTTCTACTTCCAAATCTCACTCTACATTAAGCTTGATTACTTGTGGCTTCATAATGCATTTGCTAATATCATCTTAATCCTTCAGTGGCATTATGCTGTATAACAATGAATAACGACCCAGATACAGGAGCTGCCGTATCACAAGATCCAAGGAAGATTTACTGCAAGGAAGAAAAATTATCTGAGGTTGTCATGCTTAAATAATAATTATTAACATGGGCTAAGAAAAGTCTGGTCTATGATTGGATAAAAGCTGCTAGAAGGCAGGGTGATCTTTACCTTCTCATCTCTAGCTTGAACTTGTGCTAAAAGCAGGTGCTTCCTGTACCAGACCTCACCCTGGCAGCACCATGGCTGCAGATTTATATGCTCTTGCACCCTAAACTAAAATGAAAGCAGTTTCTTAGGAACACTTAAAAGATGAAAGTGCTCTAACAATGAAGTACATGATTAAGCAACCTTTTTTTGCTACAAAATGTGCATTTTGAAAACGTCAATGCTTTCTTATTTATTGTTGAAACAATAAAGTGCATTTCTGATTGAAACTAAAGTGCCTTTGTGATTAAAAGTGAAGGCAGAATTTCACTATCATATACCAGCTGCTTGGAAAGGGAAACCAAGGCCACATAGAAGGAACACAACTTAACTATATTCATGATCAGAGAACACTATTTCAGTTGGGCATAATATCCTTCCTTACTGCCCATCCTCAGCTATTGTGTAGAGTTGCACATTTGTTTCACTCTTTTGCAGAAGTAGCTGTATTTCATTTCATTTAACTAATTCTCTCTATACGGAAAAACGGTTCTTTTGGAATGAACAGCTTGATATGGATATAACTATTCACTATACCATTTTCATTCTTATCAGAGTTTTGAAAGTTTTTGAATGCAGTATGAGAATTTTGGATTTGAGGGAACCAAATTTTTTCTTAATTCTGTTAAGAAATCAAGCTTAAAGTCCTCTCACACATGCCTAGGAGATAACAGAATCACAGAATTTTTAGGGTTGAAAGGGACCGCTGGAGATCCAGTCCAAGCCCCCTGCCAAGGCAGGGTCACCTGGAGCAGGTGACACAGGAACACATCCAGGTGGGTTTTGAATGTCTCTGGAGAGGGAGACTCCACAACCTCCCTGGGTGGCCTGTTACAGTGCTCTGCCACCCACAATGTAAAGAAGTTCATCCTCGAGTTGAGGTGGAACTTCTTGTGTTTTAATTTAAGCCTGTTACAGTGGGTGGCCTGTTACAGTGCTCTGCCACCCACAATGTAAAGAAGTTCATCCTCGAGTTGAGGTGGAACTTCTTGTGTTTTAATTTAAGCCATTGCTCCTCTTCCTGTTGCTGGACACCACTTAAAACAGTCTGGCACAATCCTCTCGGCACCTGCCTTGGAGGTGTTTACATGTATTGATGAGATTCCTCTCAATCTCCTCCAGATTAAACAGGCCCAGCTCCCACAGTCTCTCTTCATAAGAGAAGCTCCAGACCCCTCATCACCCTTGTGGCCTCTGCCAGACCCTCGCCAGTAGCTGCTTGTCTTCCCTGTACTGGGGAGCCCAGAAGTGGCCACAGCACTCCAGATGTGGCCTCACCAGGGCTGGGCAGAGGGGAAGGATCACCTCCCCTGACCTGCTGGCCACACTCTTCCTGAGGCACCCCAGGATACCATTGGCTCTCCTGGCCACAAGGACACACTGCCAGCTCATGGTCACGTTGTCATCCAAGACCCCCAGGTCCTTCTCCACAGAGCTGCTCTCCAGCAGGTCAGCCCCCAGCCTGTGCTGGTACTTGGGGTTATTCCTCTCCTGGTGCAGTACCAAACACCTGCCCTCGTTGAACCTCATTAGGTTTCTCTGCCCAATTCTCCAGCCTGTCAAGGTCCTGCTGGATGTCAGCACAGGCTTCAGGTGGATCAGCCACTCCCCCCATTTCATATAATCAGAAAACCTGCTGAAGGTACATTCTATACCTTCATCCAGGACCTTGATAAACAACTTGAATAAGGCTGGACCCAGTATTGATCCCTGAGGAACACCACCGACTACAGACCTCCAGGCTGATTCTGCTTTGCTGGTCATGACCTTCTGAGCTCTGCCATTCAGCCAGTTCCTGACCCACCTCACTGTCCATTCATCTGACCCACATTTCCTAAGCTTACCTAGAAGGATGTTATGGGAGACAGCATCAAAAGCCTTGCTGAAGTTCAAGGAGACAACATCCACTGCTCCCCTCTTGTCGATCCATCCTGCCATGTCATCATAGAAGGCCATCAGATTGGTAAAGCAGGATTTCCCCTTGGTGAATCCATGCTTACACCTCCTGGTGACTTTCCTTCTTTCTACATGTTTAGTGAAGACCTCCAGAATGATCTGTTCCATCAGCTTTCCAGGGATGGATGTGAGGCTGACTGGCCAATAGTTTCCTGAGTCCTCCTTCATGCCCTGTTTGAAGATGGGAGTAACATTGTCCTTCCTCCAGTCATTGGGCATCTCTCCCATTCTTCCTGATTTTTCAAAGAAGATGGAGTGTGGCTTAGCAACAGTACCTGCCAACTCCCTCAGCACCTCTGGGTGCATCCCATCAGGGCTCATGGATTTATGGGTATTAAATCTGTCTAGCTGACCTCTAACCCAATCCTCTATAACCAAAGGGAAGTCTTCCTTTCTTAAGCCTTCTTCTCTTGCCTCAGAGGTCTCAGACTCCTGAAAGTCATCCTCAGCAGTACAGACTGAGGCATAGACGGCATTCAGTAATTCCATCTTCTATGTGTCTTCTGTCACCAGGATACCCACGGGATTCAGCATCAGCCCTACATTTTTCCTAATCTTACTTTTGCTGCTGATTTACTTGTAGAAGTTCTTGTTGTCCTTGATATCCCTTGACAGACTCAATTCCAAGTGGGCCTTGGCCTTCCTATTTGTCTCCCTGTATGCTCTGATGATGGTCCTTCTATGTGGCTTGTCCCTTTTTCCACATCCCATACATTTCTTTCTTCCATTTGAGATTTATTGAAAACTCCCTGCTCATCCATGCAGGTGTCCTGTCCCCTTTGCCTGATTTCTTGATCATGGGGATACACTGGCCTTGAGTTTGAAGGAAATGGTTCTTGAATATTGACCTTGGGTCCCCTTCTTTTCTAGAGCTCTAAGCCATGGGATTCCCCTAAGTAGATCTTCGGAGAGGCCAGAGTTAGCTCTCCTGAAGTTTAGAGTTCTAGTTCTGTTTACTGCTTTGCTTCATTCATGCAGGATCTGGAGTTCCACAATCTCATGGTCACTATAGCCAAGGCTGTCCCCCACTCTCAGGCCCTCCTGGTTTGTTAATATGAGGTCCAGCAACATATCTCTCCTTGTTGGTTCCTCCACCACTTACGTCAAAAAGTCTGCAGGAACTTCCTGGAGTGTGTGTGCCAAGCTGTGTTGTCTCTCTAACAGATACCAGGGTGGTTGAAGTCCTCCAGGAGAACCAGGGCCTGTGACCATGAGGCTATTTGCAGCTGCCCAGAGAATGTCTCATCAACTTCCTCCTCCTGATCAGGTGGTCTCTATTAAACACTCACAAGAGTGTCACAGATATAAGCCTGCCCCTTAATTCTTACCCCTAAGCTCTCAACTCATTTGTTGAGAGAAGATACGTTCTCTCTGGGTAGAGCTTGATACATTCTGGTTGCTCTCACAGCACCCTCCCTGCACACCCTGCCTGCACAGCCATTTGTAGGACATCTCCGGATGTTTTCAGCAGCTTATCAATTGCCCCTCTGACCAGGAAGGCAAGCATCAGTGTTCTGAGGTGCAGCTGGTGCTTTGTGAAGACCAGCACAGGCTTCAGCAAGCATAAGCAGGACACTCAGAAGTTTAATATTATGCCATATAAAATGGGCAAAATTATGTACAGACTTTGACTTCAGGAAATGAATATTGTTGAAGAAATAGCGTAGGTGAACTCTCAGAGGGACAGCAGAGCTCCAGTCCATTCCACAACAGCTCTGCCCTCCCTCAAGGTGCAAGATACATGAATCCTAACAAGCTTTCTGTCTCTTCTACAAAGGATGTTGCATAGGTATTGTGCATATGATGCTGAGTCCCTAACATAAAAGGAAACTCTGTTGCAGTCCAGAATCTCATGAGGTAGCTGATGACTAAAGAGCAAATTACAGTCTTAGTCATTCCCTCCCTCAATTTAGCTATTCATGTAATTTGTAAAAAGAGAAGTGGACTGTGATTGTACTGCAGACCAAGTAGGTTTTTTTTTTGATGGTACTTTGACCAAGAAGAGTGCAGGGACAACAAAGGACACAGGGGAATTTTATCTATTTCACCTTTTAAAAATTCTGGTAAGGAAGATATTTCAGGTTCCTTTGTGCCTCTGAATGCCTGACTGCACAGGGAGAGGAATTAGCCTGATTTACTTTGTTTCTACCAAGGGACTATGGCTACTTACAACTGAATCCAACTTCTCTCTGCTTCCTAGCAGAGGACCTTCTCTTCTTTTGTGCCTCCCTTTCCTCCTCTTCTCCCAGATGATTTTTCCATTATTATTGGATTCTTTGATTTTCCTGTCTGTGGAAAATGAGGTTGTGCAAAGAGTGCACTGTGTAGATAGTACTTCTAAGTCAGTGATAGCATTTTAATGTCTTGTTTTTACTGGCTATTGAGTTTGGCAGCCTTAGCTAGTAAAGAGGGAGGGAAGAGGACTCTAGACAGCCTGCCATCCTTCTGGATTTCTACCACGTGTAGTTCTGTCTGATGTATTTATTCCCAGTTTCTTGGTAAGTAACATTTTAGTTGAACAGTGGAAAAGGAGGTACACTTAAGAGTTCTCATTTGAATTCTTCAGATGAGAAACTAATGTCCAACTCTGATTCCACTGAATTTAGAGTCAGCAAATGCATAAATGGATGGATTAATGAATAAATGCAGATAGTACTGGATGCAAGGTTGGCCCCTGAAGTATGAAGCAGCATCATCTCACAGGAGGAGCAGATCTGTCAGGTCTCATGCTGTAGACATCTGACAACTGAGACATTCCCAGGGCCATGCCATGGCCCAGGGCCAGGCACAGCTGATGGGCTCACCAGCTGGTTGCATCTGACACCCAGAGCTCTGCTAGGGCCGCAGCACTCGGAGCTCTCTGAATTTGAGCTCTTCCTAGATACAGCCTGATACTGTAGCCTTGTCTTTGTTCCCAAGCCTGCTTTGCATCATACAGCCCCTCTCCCATAATTTCTTCCCTTCTCATGTCACACGTCCAAAATGTGGAGACTTAAAGACTGGGTTAAGAAATAAAAAGGCCTGGAAGTGCAACTAAAGTCTCAAAGCTTTGCTATTACATTTTGAGAGGATTTCATGGGAAGTACTGTAAGAAACGTTAGCTCCATCTTTGCCTATGAGCTAATTCTAAAGACTTTATCACATTCTTGAAAGATACTTTCCCTGTATGTCTAAGCTTTTCAGGCAATATACATTCTTTTATACATTAGAAGTCCATTTATAGAATCCATTTAATGTTTTCATTATTGAGTGCTTATATTACTGTTTAGGTCAGTGAAAAAGAGTCCTCTAGTGTAATTTATAGGAAAAGTATACAGTAAGCTGATTCTACTCAGTGTTTTACTTGTTAGCTAGAGCAGGGTAATGGTAAACATTAACTGGAATATATACGCCATGGACATTAAAAGGTAAATTATATTTACAATAAATTGCCTTATTCTCTGCATTGCACATAGGAAATCTAGACTGTGAGAGCAGTGAAATTTGCTTTACAGTTAACTATTTTATCTGTTTAGTTGTGATGAAAACTGAAGCACATTAGACTGTATGCAGACATTAATTAATACTTGGAAACCACAAATTTCTTGTTGTAGACAAGTCTGTTAGTTTACACAAAACAGAAAGTGCCTGGATTATTCAACTGTGGAAAAATGAACCTGTCTATGAGATCACTACATAAGAGAGACCAGGCTCTCTCTTATATAGTGACAATAAAAATGACAAAATAGTGAGAGTAGAAAATTAAGAGGGGAAAATAGAGGCTAAGGTTTGAATCCAGAATTAATAGGAAAACAATTTTTTTTTCAGAGAAAGAGGATGTGATCAATGAGTTAATATATGATACTGTAAAAACCTGGTCTGTCAGCCTTTAATAGTGATTTCTTGGTATTTTGGGGGAAAAAAATATAAAAATCTTTAGCACTTTATCCCAAGGTTGTTTTCTTGAGAAAATGCTCCCCGGATCTCTTATAAAACCTAAGCCAAGGAACATTTTGCTTACATCTGCTGTGCCAAAGGAGAAGCCTCTTTTATAGACAAAACTCAAAAGAACTATCTGCTTTTAATGTAAGATGTCTAACTTACTCAACTAATATATCTAAAATGCACATATAAAGGGTTCACAGAACGGAAGCTGAAGTAAATAATACCACAATTTTCCCCTTCAAAATTAATTAAGCTCCTGAGGTCAGTATGAATTCAAACAAACCAGCTTTCTGTAGTATCTTCCTTTCAACCTCTTCTCTCTCCTCGTCTGATAGTACATCCAATTTGGCATCTCTGTCAGTTATAATACCCCAGGTTTTCCCTATACCCATCAGCAAGCCTGAGATATGCACAGTTCTGCTATATCACCCTCCTTGACCCCAGTCAGTTGACTACTTTCCTCTTCCTCTTTGTAAGACAGACTGCTCCCTCTTTCTCGGTGTAGTTGATGTTCACAGTCCTTAATCATCAGGAGCCTCAGAAAAACGTATTGAAGTCAAAGGCAAACTAACCCTGACTTTTGTGGTTTAATAATTGACACACTTTTAAATTAAAATAAGATTAAGAATGTCCTTAACTAATTCTACCTCCAGGAAGGAGTTACCTTGAACAAAATATCCAAATTCAATTTGTAAATCAGGCAGTATGAAGGACTCTTTAAAATATGTACAATGAAGTTAGTATGAAAGTTTCTTTTCAAATTTATATCAAGAATCTGCGAGAAATGTGTTGTTATAACCTCATTTACAGGAGCACATTTATACACACCTATTATGAATATCAGAACCACTGTGTCCAATTTTCTGATCCCCTTTCCCTTCCCACATACCTGGTTAGGTTAGCTCTACATCAAAACAGAATAAATCAGCTGGCATTCTGCACCTTTATCGCTCTTGGAGAAAGTTTACTGTAACTTAGTTCAGATTTGTATCTCATTCTGGAAAATTGTCAGACTTTCATTTACTTCTTTGTTCTGCTTTTATCTAACCCTAGAACCTGAGCTGATTTTAGAAGATCTTTTGACAGGAATCTTGATTATACAATTTTGACATATTTATAAGGGCACAGTCATTTTCCATATGGACAGAGGAACTCATCCTTAGGATGTAAGGATAGAAGATTTTTTCTTTTTCTAAATGAGTACTCAGCAATTTAAAACTGGAAATTATGAAACACAACTTATGTGCATATTCTTTAGCTACCCAGAATGATTCATGTTAACAATCTATCTGCATTTTCACTTTCTCTGTGTCAGGATTAATTTCAGGCTCAAATATTTGGTTTTGTTTCATGAGCATATGATTGACGGAGGTAATCCTCCCAATCTCTGTTTTTAGTATCATGGCTACTGATAAGGGAACTTTTAGCATTAGCTACACAAAAAGACATATTTGTGTACTGGAAACCCTGGATTGCTCTTTAATTTCCTGTGTTAATATTACTGTTTCTGTTAGTTGAGGTACAGCACCTCTTTAATGAGGATTTTGCAACCTGCAAAAACTCTTTAGCTTATCTTGTCTCAGATTTCTACCCAGTTACCCTCATAGAAAATAAACTAATTTCTCCCTGAGTAGAGCTTGTTTCAAAATACCCAAGATGAACAGATGGAGAACATTAGATATTCTTACTGTTTAAAATCTGTGCCTTAACTCCAGTTTGGAAGTGGGTGGCTTCAGTTTCCAATTATTGATTCCTGTTTGGTTAGAACCTTTCTCTCCCAAATTAAAAGGTATGCTCTCACCTGGCATTTGCTGCCCAGGACTGTACTTATTTAGCTAATCATGTCAGCTCCTCATACTCTTTTGTGATAAGAGTTTTTTGTGCATCTGCTTCTTCAAGTCAGAAACTTGACACCCTACTGATTGCCAAGAAAATACATTCTACTGATGTGGAAGTAAATTCAGGGAGCAGAATGAGGAAGTTTTGTAAGAGTATGAGATATTACTACCTTGTTTCTACTTTTCTATGGGGACATTAATGTAAGTCAGTTTATCAAAACATGAATACTGATTCGTTATTCTATATTTAGTTTTGAAAAGAAGAATCAGTACTTGTGAGGTGACATGAAATATTGGAAATTTTGCTTGGTTAAATATGATCATTTAGTCATTAATATAGCAAATATGGAAAGAAAAAGTTTAGGAAGTTAGACTTGAGATATGTCTTGAGAGCATAGTGAAAAGAACTTTTTCATGGTAAAATTATTAGAATTCAATAAATCCATCATTATTTGGGGGATTGGGTCATTAAAAGAGCTATCGAGATTTCTTTTTTGAGGAGTCTGTAAAAGTTGGGAAGTGGATAGACTGGCTATCAACAAATGGCAAAGAAGTGCATGCTAAAGTAGGGTTCTTGCCTTTGTTCATGTTAATACAGTGCAAAGCACAGAAAAAACTCTTGGGCCAAAAAAATGTAATTATCAATAAGCACCAGGGATCTGTACTATCCCTGTAAAGCATTTTCTGGGCAGGGTATGCATAGTGATTCAGTTTGTTTTGCCTTTACAACTGCTTCTCCCTTAGGTTCGAGAAATTTAGGAGGATTAGCTTAGGTGAGAGAGCACTGAAACAGGCATGGGCGCTATTTGTAGGCCAGGCACAGACTAAAGGAACTTTGCCAAGCTTTTCAGTCAACTGCATGTCTCAGTTCCTAATCTGAAAAATGGGGTCAATGGCTCTCTGTCTGACTGGTTGCAAGGATAAAATCTAAGGAAGTGCTCAGCACCTAAGATGCTCAGACACAATAATGATTAGTACCAGAATAGTTTTGGTTACCAGCTAAGAGGAAATCATGAATCTAGCTCAAACTTTTTGCAAGGATTATGAAAAATTCCTTTCATGACTGTTATAGAGAAAGAAAAAATGGAGGGGTAGTGTGGACAGAATATTTTTTTAAAGTGAGTGTTTCCCCCAAAATTCTTGCCTGTTCCAGTGTGAAGTATTAAGTTCAAGCCAGTTCTGTAAGACATACACAGATGGAAGTAAAATGTTAAATGTTTCAGCCAGCAGGCTTGAAAACTTCTGACCAAAACATTGTATTTCTTTACTTCCAGCTGTGCGTGTCTAATAGCATGTTTCATGATGTTTAAATACCAACTGCATCACTCTACTCCTTGATATTGAGTGCAAGAAAAATGACTTAATTTGTTGATGAGCAGCGTGTTACAGGCTGGCAGTAATGTCAGTGGTGACTTTACTGGCTCAGTACTCCTACCCTTGCTGCACAATCCTTCCCCCCTCTCTGAACTTGGATGCCTATAGCACATCACTGTCTGTGTTCCCTGGTTCAGGATTTCATTTCACTACATCATAAGCTACTAACACAACCTTGTCATTGCAATTTGTCACACTTTTTTGTGTGCTCTATATCTGACTGAATTCTCATCTCCCAGCCCATAGGCTACTAGTCTGGAACAAATCTCTGAAACATAATGGAAAAGGATGAAAAAAAAACAAACCTAAGAAAAGAGACCCAGTTGACACCTCTTCTCCTGACAGAAGCAGACACATAATCATGGGCAATAGTTGTTTCTGCTGCTTCTCTCTGTTGTATCTGATCAGCCAACACTGGCTGTCAGAAACATATCCTGGTACTTGCCCTTGCCATGTGCCGGGGCTGCTGTTCATGCTGCCCCGGGGCCAGCATGATGCACCTTCTGAAGAACAGCTTGGCTTCTCCGGGATTTAAAATTCTTTTGCTCTCTTTATCTTCTGGTCTTTCCTCTTAAGCAAATATGCAAAATGTTGTGGAGGAAATTCTTAGGGATCAACTGTGCTGCTTTCAAGCTGAGCAGCATTTGCAAAGGGAGAAGGCACATACCTCCAGGCTTTGAAGAAAACAGAGGGAAAAGAACCAGCTGCCATAATCAATAGATAAGTGACCACAGGAGCAAAGCATTGTGGCCCTATTTTGACCCAAGTAGATACCTCAAGCTTTAGTGTTGGTGATGTGGTTTGCATTTGTTTTAAATAACATTGCTTGAGCTTGTTACTGTGACCTCAAGCAGGTCATTTTGACCCACAACTCACTTGCTCATTGAAATTAACACATTTTCATCTGTTACTATGAGAAAAAAATCCACTGACAACCCCCAGACTCAGAGGTGTTTTAAAGAATTTCTATGAGTGTGCATCAAGCACTCACTGTAATTCATGACAACAGAATAAGGATTTTTCCCTGACCAGCTCGACAGAAATAGAGACCACAATAAAATCAACTCTGTAATAATGACAGAGATCAACATTTCAAATTTTAATTTAATCCTCTTGTACCTACAGTGTCCATACCCTTCATCCAATATATGACACAGAAAAGGAGGATTAGAAAAGCTACACATACATGTAACATGACAAGACAATGCTACTAGAAGAACCTGACATGAAGTGGTTGAAGCTGCATTAAATCTTTCATTATTTTTTTCCACATGTAATATGTATGTTTGACACTACTGATCCATAACAACTATACAATGCATTCTGCTTTCTTTATGCTCAAGGACAGCCATAGAGGAAAAGAAAGGGTACTGCTCTTAAGCAAATTTCTCCCTCCTGCTCTGCTTGTCTCTGCTTGTCTTTACATTTACTGTGTTTATTTTTTTTTTTTTTTTTTAGCATCTACAACCTTGTTGACAGGATTGGATTCCCTATCAATGTGACATGCTATTTTGTCAAATGTCAGCTAGTCATATTCAGGTAATTAATTTACATGCTGTACATCTGACCTGATTTTCTTTGTTAATTGGTAGGTCAGACAACTCTATCACCCACAAATAATTTACTTTTTCTATCATCTGATAAGTATTTCTAAATAGACAGTTTCTAACTAAAAAGAGAATTTGTGTTTAGTTGCTAACTGCTGTACTTTTTTCTAAGCTTGTCAATCACATTTGCAAATATTTTGTATGCAATAAAAGAGACATCAGCTCCTCCTGTTTATAAGAGAATCAAGACTATCAGATCTCATCAGGGAGATACTTATGGTCCAAAAATCTCTCTGTGTTTTGCTGTCTTCTATTTTTAGTGCAAAGTAACTTTTTAAATGAAAAATCACATTGTAGTCCTGCACTGTATACTGACCATGAATTGTGGATAGCATTTGCCTAACAAGGATTATATCCATGATGAGCCATTTTTGCCATATTCAAACTGGGTAAGAGTGAGTCAACACTACTAGAACAAGTGTGAGCCTGCATCACAGACCTGCCTCACCCAAGTCCTGCTCAGAAATCTAGGACACACCAGGATTAGGTAGCAGCAAGTACTCCAGGGGCAATTTCACAATCCTTTAGCATGTTCTGTGCAGTGAAATAGAGACCCTCACTGACCTCTAATGAGGCCCTGTTCACAGAGTAAAGATATACCCAAAGAAACCTGTCTTATGTCAGAATGACTTGTCACATGGGTGGGGATCTCTCATCATTTTGGACTTCCAAGGCTGCACTAGTGTGTATTCACTAGAATGGATCTGAGCTACGTAACTCACAGGTGCATCACTAGCATGCAGAGTTCAAATATGTTTTTATGCAAGAAATTTGGGTCCAACAGAGTGAAGACCTTTACAAATTTAATTTTGTATATAGATCTTCAAGTTCAAGGGAAAGGTAACACTTTTTTTTCTCTGTGATTTTTTAGTAAAATTTAAATTTGATATATTACTTTCAAATGTAATGCAGCATACTGGCTTCCAGCTCACAGAGCGATGTGTAAAAGGTGAATTCAAACTAACAATTTTTTCAATAAATACTACTCTACTTATTTGAGAAGTTTCCACCTAGAATGAAATTGTCCCTTGATTTTACATGTTTTGTGAGGGATTTATTTCTCTGCTAGGAGAAAATACTCTGAAATTAGAAACTGAACATGCTCAATTAGGAGAAGTTTTGCATGGGGCACTGGCAGTTAACACAGCCAGTTTCTGTATTATCTTGAAACTGTGTATCATTTATTGATGAATTTAAAGTTCATTTCTTGCTGATGTTTTCATAAGTAGGAGAGCAGTGTATGAGGCGTAAAAAACCATTAATCTTCATATTCTTGCTGTTATATCTCACTGATCTTTGTCAAGTGTGCTTTACAATTTGTAAGAAGTACAGAACCTAAGAAAACTCAGTGACACTGTGTAGTAGGAGTGCTGAACTAGCATAGTTGTTTGTACTTCATTTGTGTAAATTAAGTAAAGGTTAATAAAACCTAAGCTCAGTCTGGAAGGTTTTTACTGAAGTTGCAATAAGATCAAGTATTTGTTGTGCAATTAAGCTGAATTAAACTTTTTTTTTTCACCATCCTGTTTGCCACCTTTAAAACAAAAGTACCACAGAGTGGTACAAGACCTGCTTCCTAGCTTTATTACTGGTTAAAATTGCCTGAGAGAGATTCAGTATTCAAGGAATTTCCTGTGACATGAACATGACTGCAGAAATAATTTTCAACATTAAATTTGGTGAACTGCTGAACTTTGTTAATATTTTTTGCAGTGTTCAATTATTTTAATAAATTGCGCAGCACTAGCAATGGAATGAAGTCCAAAGTCTGAAGACAGAAAGCCTGAACAGGTCAAAGAAAAAAAGGTTGGCTTGCAATCTTGAGCCTGTTAAAATACTAACTAGAAAATTAGACAGGAAAAACAGTTACAAAAATATTGAGAGTATCTTTGATCAGCTGGCTGAAAAGAAGTAATATGACAAACAGGAAATTACAAAGAATAACTATTTTGACTGTAGTGGAAATAGCGACTTAGGTAGCTGTAGTTCAAACTAGATACAGAATATTTTCCTGGAATTTAAAGGAAAGGTATCCAGATGTCTAAACATTCTGCTCAATGTGGCTTTTATTTCAAGTTTGGCAAGCCTTCAGAAAACTGGTAGACAAGTTTAGCTGGAAGACGTTTTCCAGTGTATTTACATAATTTCATACATATTTTATGCTTCTGCATTACATCTTTTAGCAGTGGTCACATTTAATTTTAGGATTCTTTTAAAACTTTACATATAATTGTATGAATTAATTCATTATTGCACATCAAAATGCTTTGCATATTAAACAAATCTTTAAACCTGTGAACAGCTATAGTAAACATAAGTGAAAATAGACTATGGAGAAAGACATTACGGAGAATTCTGCAAAGAATCTCCAAGTAATTGAAACACAGTCCTCGAGAATGAGCTGTGGTGGGAGAAAATTGTTTCTACTTTACACACAAGCACATTTTTGGTACTATGTATTTTAAAAGTAAAATCCCATATAGACATTCATTGCAGATTCAATAAAAATGGATGCAAAGCATTCTGCTTGGAGTCTGGGACAGACAAATCATAAAATATCTCAGAGATACAGCACATCTAGGCCATTAACTACATGAAGATGTGAAATGTAACAGGTGGGATCAGCTGTATGCTCTTGAAGGCTGCATCTCCTAGCAGCTGCCGTTTGATGAACAAAAAGCACAGTACAATACATTATAGCTAATCCTGCAAGATGATGGGTGTCCTCTAATCACACCAGTATCAGGTTGTATAGGCGTCAGCCTCTCCCTGCTTGTGGTTACCACCTCATCCCAGGGTGCCAGAGAGAAGCTGCTGGAGATGCTTCCTCTTAGGGCTATGAGTGTTTATCTTTCCAGTTTTAGCTAGCTTTTTATGCAACAGGAGTGGGATGGCTGCTTTTGTTTTCCCTTTTGTTTCAGGAACATTTCTGTGGTTGAAGTCAAATGATATCGTTCTAAAAAAACGAAAGTTTTCAAACTGAGAGCCTGTGTCTGATTCTGCCCACGAAAGCAAAGACTCCTGGTTTTTGGCGAAACATTTTTTTCATTTTTGCATACAGTGTTTTTAATTAAAAGTGTTGACAGAATTGCTTATACACTGTGTATATGCAATTAATGGAAAATAGTTCCTTTCTAACACAATCAGCTGGGAGATAGCAAAATTATTATTCTGTATCCTATTTAGAATTACAAACAGCTCAGATGAGTAAAACAGCAGATACAAATGAAAACAAACTCTTTTCTTTGTTTCTGAGAAAAGGAAAAATCCAACATGTTTATACAGAAATAATAATTTTTAATTACACTTCATTATGAAGGTACAATTCACACACAGTGCTAGCCATTTGATTATTTCTGCATATTTTGTAAACACTAATTAACCTAATGCCGTTAAGATATGTATTGTTTGCTCTGCTCACATAGGAAGTCTGATGGGATGGAGAGCTGCAGACCAGACTTTACTTTTTCATTTTACACTCCTCGGGTGTTGGAGGATCAGCATTTTGTAAATCAGGCTCAAATTGGCTCAAGGTATTACAAAACCTGTGAGGTATTAAAATTCAGTGACTGTTGCTTAGACGCAAAAACCAATTCCTTTGACACAGCATTGTGGCCAAGCAATAGAGACTAGCTCTCTCCTGGAAAGCACGTTGCATTAGGATGATACCAACAGAAGGGCATGTTAGTTCAAGTTGGATGTGAATACTGCTAAATGGCTTCCAGACCATAGCTGACTCAGATCCAGAGTCAATGGTCGATGGAAAGGGTATGTGTAGGCATGGAGTAATATGAAGCACTCACATTCTTTTCTATGCCTCTCCTTTTTCTTTACATTTGCTAGACAATCTTTCCTCTTTTAAAATAGGTGCATGGAAAATAATAATAAAACTTGATGTCCTCATAAATAGATGAAACACAGCACATGTCCAAAAGCATATTTGCTTCAGTTTTAGATGATAGAGCAATATTGTGGTACCATTCATACATCACTGTCTCTTTTCTTCATTACTGCTTAATGATGTAGAAAGATGTGCCCTCAGGTACAAAAGGGTTAAATATGATATATTGAAAACAATCACTGAAATGTTGGTATGGAGGTGACCTCTACAAGACAGGTCCATTTCTCTGCTTTGGGGGAAGGCCAAGAGTGGCTAGATTTAGACCTTTTTATTCTCTGTTCTAGAAACTCTTTACAGCCTGTATTTCATTCCAACAATTATCTAATCATATATTGCATAAGACTTCTTAATATCAAATAGAGATTTTTTGAGGGCGAGAAAATGAAGCAAAGACAGTCCTTCTCCTTCCTCCATGGGTGTGGAGCATATTTGCTGATGTTAGAAGAAATAACCAGAATGTAGGTAGTAGCCCATGACAGGCCCAAAGTACTAGAGAAAGGAAGCATGCTAAGTGAAGAATCAAGTCAACCATTTGACCTATGTAGGGTTATCTCAAAGAAAAGGATGAGGTTAAATCATAATCAGAAACCAGACTGTAGTCAGAAAATAAATAATTTGGTAAGGTCAGGATGAACAGAGGTAAGAGTGCAACAGTGCAGGACAAACAATCTGGTGCTGGGAAAGGGCAGGAGTCAGAATCAGACACAGGTAGGAATTATACACAGAGATTGCTGGAGAGCCACAGTCAGAACTGGGAAGATCATGTGGGACTGCATCACAGAGCTGACAGAGCAGCCAGGATCACTGGCTAGTCCTTACCTTTTCCCCACCTTGGCCATGCCTTCTGAATCCTTGCTGTCCAAACAGACTGACAGCCAACACGTCAGTGAGGAAATAGAAGAGGCACACACACATCATGTAACACCCTATTCAATCCACTTCCCAGGATGAGTCAAAACTACCCAATAATTGCTTCAGGGATTCCAGTTGTGTGGCCTTTCAAGTTCCTGAATTAGCCTAGGATCCAGAACTGGCAGGATCAACTCCATAACAGGCTGTCATTCAAGGCAGCTGAGGCTCATAGCTCTGTGCAGTAGCTGCAATGAACTCTTGGCATGCAGAAAACCTCTCATCTCAAGTTTCAAACATGGCAGTCATTCTGTGCAATATCGACATGATGTGTTCTGCAGAAAAAGCAGATGTGCTGCAATGCAGCACATAAACTGGAGTAAACATCCAAAAGGAAATGGTAGTCACTGGCTGGTTCCTAGAGCTGTTTGGAAAGCCAAATGCATCACAAAGTCATTCATTCTTTTGCTCTTATGCTCTGAAATGAATGTTCTATATATATATTGCATTATAGCTCAGCATCATCATGTCTATCCCTATTGTCCAGAATCCCCTTCAGAAAGAAGAAATATTAGCTCATTAAGATCATTCTTTGCATTTAGAAAAAGTCATGCTGTCAGCAAGAAAACAAAAAGAGAGTCTGTAGCTCTAAAACAAATATATTTACAAGCCTCCAAAGCAGGAAGTCCAATTTCTTTCAATGATATTTTGATTTGGAATTGTGATTGATGTTCACAAAACACCCTGAAAGTGAGAAAAAGTTGTGTTAAAAGGGAGATAATAACTAACTGAGTAATAAAAATGATCTTCCTTTTATATCTGGCTTGGTCTGAATGGTTAATTTTTCACCTAATTTAAAAACTGAACTACTGTATTTGTGTTTTACTTAGAAATGATATCATGCTGTATCAGCATGAAAATGAAACTTGGAAGTTTGTCCAAGAAACAGGAGGAATCAGTTATTCTCCTAATGCCTTCTCTATTTTTCCCAGGCTGCACAACTGTTAGAAAAGGCTGAAGGCACAGGTATCCTCATTTCCCTTAATTTCACCACAAGGTAAGGGTACTGCACACCTCACAGATGTTTATAGTAACGAGTAACATAATCACTCTTCTCCATACTATAGGCAACTAAATGAGCTGAACAAAAGAAAATTTTACACATGACAGACAGACATGCAAACACAAGGAATATGCTGCACATCTATATGCATTCAAGGGCTATCATTCTCAAGTATTTCTTCTGGGCAGAAATTAAGCATATGTTTTTCCAAACATGAACCTTGTACCATTCAGGGTATGGTACTTGATAAAACTTCATGTCTAACCTGCAAGACATACACCAGAATTCTATGCCGTTCTGCAAGTGGAGAAGGCAGGTGCACATCCCCTCAGAAGTTCAAATCCTCTAGAAAAAATGATAAGAACCCATCAAACATGCAAGGAGCCAAATGCACTATATTCACTTTTCCAAGGAATACAAGGAACATGACTGCACCTTAATACACTGTGAACACATTGACTGTCATTCAAGCAGTATCTGAGAGGGAATACAGAAAATACTCATGTTGGAGGTCTCCGTGCTTATATCTCACTTGACCTCGCTCTGAGAATAAGGAAAAAATCTGCAACATTATATGGTCTGGATTTTACCACTAAGAACTCTGGTTTGTTAGGCCCAGAGTTATGCTACTGACTTTTGCTACTGTTGAAAAACTAATCTGTGTGCCATGTGTAAACAGAGAAAATGCATATTTGCCATTGTGAAATGCTGTTAATGGTCTGACATAAACAGTATTAGAAAAATATTATCATATTTGTTTCTTCCTAAGCAGAGCAATTTTTAAAATTGCCAGTTGCACAAGCTATGTTTCTTAGCCTTGTTTTAGTCTTTTTATTTGCTCTCCATACATAGATTCTTGACAGAAGGATCTGAAGGCACTTCTTAAAAGCAACAGACTGTGAAAAGGTTGAGATAATTTGTCTTTTGATTTTGCATGTAAATTCCACCTTTCTGAAAGATTTCACTTAACCATCCTGAAATTCAAAAATGAAATTGCTCTGTGTCATTATAAGTCTTAACCTCTCCGAGTCCCATGGCAAGATCAGAGAACTGTTGATTGATCTGGGATTATTTTTAAGTTTTTGAAACTCTTTTCAATACAAATAAACATCTGAAAGTAAGATTCAAGGGTAAATAATGTCTATATCCAAGGTCAATAATCTCTGATGCAGTAGCCAGAATGGTGTGAACTTCCCCATTAGGCATAATTACAAAATACTGAACTACCACAGGAAAGACGAGTGACAGAAAAACTTGTTTGAGAGGCAGCAGAAGTAGGGACCATCTGTCTCCCATTTTGAGGGGTCTCATGAAGGGCTTTGGATAGTTTTTATTGAACCGTGGATACTGAATTAAGAAGGCCTTGAGCTCATGTTTCAAGGCAACTGAATGGAATTGAAATAAATTTTTGGTTTGAGAGTATACTTCTCATCTGCCATAAAAATTTATTTGAAGTAAGTACCTCCATTCCAAATTTCATGCATTTTATCATTGCATAGGGCTATGGACTATAAATGCAGAGAAAATAATTATCCTGGAGTCTGTGTTCTTCTAAGTGATTTTTTTCATATTCCAATCTTGAGAGTGTAATGAAGGAGAACTTTGTTCTGAGTTAAGTAGCTTCACAGTAAGGATTGTAGTGAATTGTTGCAGACATATGTGAGTCAACAGATTGGAAAAATAACAGATGGTCATGTATAACTATACTGGGTTTGTGTGGCTAGGTTTCAGTAGCACGGAAGGTAATGGAGGGAATTTGTGTGTTCTTCTGGAAGAAGTTGTTAGAAACTCCCCCCATGTCCAACAGAGCCAATGACAGCTGATTCCAAGATGGACCCACCACTGGGCAAGGTCGAGGCCATGAGTGATCGTGGAAGTGCCTCTGGGATAACAGATTTAAGAAGGGGACTGTTTAACAGATTTAAGAGAGGAGTGAGATGTGTGAAAGAAGCAACTCTGTGGACAACAAAGTTAGCGAAGAAGAAGGGAGAGGAGATGCTTCAGGCACCAGAGCAGAGACCCCCTGCACCCCATGGTAGTCCACATGAAGCAGATATTCACCTGCAGCCCATGGAGGGCCCCACACTGGAAGAGGTGGATGCCCAAAGAAGGTTTTGACCCTGTGGGAAACCCATGCTGGACCAGTCTGTTCCTGAAAGACTGTGTCCCATGGGAGGGACTCCATCCTGGAGCCAGGGAAGAGAGGGAAGAGAGGAGAGAAAGGGCAGCAAAAACAACGTGATGAACTGACTACAACAACCCCCATTCCTTGTACCCGTGTGCTGCAGAGGAAGAGGATGGAGAGAATTCAGGAGTGAAGTTAAGCCCAGGAAGAAGGGAGGGGCAGAAGGAAGGTGCTTTTAAGGTTTCATTTCTCATTATCCTACTCTAATTTGATTGTTAATAAATTCAAATTGAGATTCTTTTGCCCATGACTGTATCTGGTGAGTGATCCTCCCTGCCTTTATCACAATCCATGAGCCTCTTTTTGTATTCATTCTTGCCTGTTCAGCTGAGGAGCAGAGTAATAGAGTGGCTTTGGAACATGGCACATGGCATCCAGCCAGGATCAACCCACTACAATAACATAGGTTGTACAAGCTCCAAGCATGTAGGAAGACTGCTATCATACTTCAGCCCGTTATATTAGTGACTAAAAAAGACCAATTAGCTCTCCTTTACCTTCTCCAAAGCTGGAGAGGGAAATAACATTTTCATGCATCATGAAAGAGCCTCAGAATTGGAAACTAAAGGATATATTTAAAAAGAGTAAGCATTATTTCATCTAATAGTTGCTTCTGTTAAACAGTGATGTCAATAAAAATTGAAGTTTCTCTGCATTTACAGGATCAATCCTTGAAATTCCTTCCACAATCCAAATTGACAGCATTTTAGAACAATTGTTTTTCATTATGGGTACTTTAATTCCCCTGCTTCTAAATGAAATCATTTTTGTTTATATACGAAGTGTCTACAGATACTGTACATATTGAACTCATAAAAGTCTTGTGTAACACACAGCTAAGTAAAGACAAGAAAAGAACTGAGGCATATACCAAAATGCTCGTCAAAACTATTAAATTGTACTTTTAAGGGTCCCACTGCAGAGAAAAGCTTCCTGTTTACTCACTCGAAGTAGAGGCAGTTAACATGAAAGCATAAAAAAAAGATAAGTGATAACACTTCTAATCCTCCTTTTTGCTTTTTGTCTGTGACCAGAAGCTATTTTGTCATGAAAGCTCCAAGACTTCAGCAGTTTACATTTAAAAAATGCTCTTTTTCCCTTCTGAGCTTTTAGAATATGCAACAGCTACCATAACTATCTGGAGTTTTTGCTATAGAAGTAATTTTTTTTTTCCCCTTTTTTTTACTTTTATTTTAGTCTTCAAGATCAGGAAAAATATAGGGTTTGTTTTGCATAAATTCTTTGAAAAGAAATCTCTTTGATTTTAATATTTTTTGAGTGCTATTGATGTAAGATCAAACCTTCTTTAAATGGTTAGGAATAAAATATTGAAGTAATACAATACAGCAGTTTTGGGACAAGAACTGCATAAATCAGCTAAAGGCTCTTTAAAGCACATAACTGGCTGGCAAAAGCAGACCCATTTCAAAACTGTCATAACACCAGCTTGTTTTTCAATTCTATAACTCAGAATGTCTGGATTTCAATAACATTTTTTTCCTTCAGGGTACAACGTAAATATTGTAACAAAAACCACTATACATTTTGTGTGTGTCTGAGTATAGCCATTATATACAGACCAGATCATCCCCACCTCTTTTCTATAGGCAGTACGTATGTACAGACGTTTAATATTTATTTCCCCTAGTAGTCAGAATGTACAAAGTAGCCACAAAACATAAAAGACAGAGACTCTATCTCAGGTTCTTAAAATCTATGGCCTGATCCTGCCATGGGTTTAGGAGGAAGGGGTTCCTGTGGAGCCCCATCAGTTCCTGCCTGCCTGTGCAGAGCTCACTGCAGGGTCACAGATTAAGTTACTATTCTAAGCAGTGGTACTTAAGGCCTACTCACAAGCACCTTGAGATGCATAAAAACTGTGCTTTTTAAACATGGATAGAGTGGGCTTCAGGAATACATATAATAATTTGTGAATACTATAGCTGCAATCTGGAGTCTGTGCCACTGTATTTCCTCTATACTAGCAGACCTGGTCCCACATAGGTATTTTACTGATTACTAAGGGTTTTTTCCAAATGATGGTTGTCTTTGGATCTAT
Organism: Monarcha castaneiventris obscurior; assembly: GCA_026261815.1. Lineage (NCBI taxonomy): Eukaryota > Metazoa > Chordata > Aves > Passeriformes > Monarchidae > Monarcha > Monarcha castaneiventris. The sequence goes on along the minus strand of JAMPIT010000379.1, from coordinate 18,533,467 downwards.
CATGACAACCAGCCAAAAAAATGGCCAGGGTCGTCATGCAGAATTAGAGTTGGAATATGGATATGCATAAATATTAAGTGCTCATAAAAATAAAATTTGTTAGAATTCCTCAATAATATGGTTATCCATACAGTCTCAAACAGCTCTGTATAATGTTAATGTATATCCTGTGACATCCTAATGCACTGTGTTAGATTAAGAAAAGGAGAAACTCAGTGGCCAAAGATAAACAAATATCATGAAATCAGAAACATTCAAAATAAAATACTTTTTCTTAAAAATTAATGAATGTCATGAATGTTAGCCTACGCAAGGGAAAAGGTATCAAGCACAAGCTATTTAAAAAATCAATTTTATAAAAAAAGATATTCTTCATAAACCTAGAATACAATCTTTTGCAGCAACAGCTTACTAAGTAATTGTTAAAAAATATCTAAATATCAAGATAATAATGAATCAGTCATGAAAAAATCAGAAAAGGAGAGAGGATATTTGTCAGCTAAATTATTCATAGTGAACCTTTGCTTAGTTCCACTGATTATTTAATGTCGTGGTTTAGGGTAGCTGGGAATTGTAGTTGAAGAAGGCTGCACCGGCCAGGAAGTGATTCCTTGCAAAAAGGTGCTTTCAGCTCCCTCTAGACCCAATCAACTGGCCAGGTTGAATATTGACAACTTTCTAAACCACTTAGAGAGCTAGACACGCCTCTGTGACTAACATTTTAAGAAGGAAAAAGCCCGGGAAGCCCTCTCTTGCTTCCGGCAGCCGAGCAGGTAACTGGTGGGGGGTGGCCGGGCCAGGCCGGGCTCTGCCGGCCAGGCCTGGCCCGGGTCGGCCGGGGGGTGGCTTGGCTGAGATTGCAGTCACTTCAACTCGCCAGACACCCCCCTCCCAGAAGCCAGGATGGCCCTCACCTCACCCCCGGAGCAGCTGAAATTCCCCTGAAACTGCCGTCCGGCAGGATCACGTGGCCAAGAGATAAGGAAATTCCAAGCGCCAGCTGAAAGCCCGGGGGAGGTTAACTCTTTTAGTGCTGTTAAGGTCTTTTCCAGACCAGATGAAGCCTGCAGAGACTAATCATCTCCCCGATCAGATGGAGAGAGGAAAGTGAAGGCTTGTGAAGGAGACACTATAAAGATGCCCAAGTCAGTGAGGAAGAAAAACCTGAGACCTCGAGAGAGGGGATTTGAGGAGATGCTGTAATCCTAGAAGCTGAAATTCTGTTGGAAAAAACCATGGTGATGGACTATGATATATTAGACTACCCATTGTAATTTCTTGAAAGCATTGGGGGGGGGTTGGAGCGTTCAAACTGCAACTGTGAGCAAAAGTGCTTGTACTAAAACAAGCAAACGCTGAACTAGCTATAACTTGCTGTGAGCAACTGTATTTGTGCTGCAATGCTGAGAAACTTGAGCAGAGATCGCACCAGAGAAAAGGATCTCTGTTCCTAGACCATGTGGTTACTCCCAGAGAGGGTCCTTACGCCTTTCAGGCACTTCGATAAGTGAAGAAAACTTCTGTTTCTGAACTGCTCATCCTTAAAATAGTACCCCCTTAGCTAAAGAAACCCTCGAAACAGCTGTGGGGAAAGCTGTAGTCGGGGGATGGGACTTTCACATGCAAGCAGAGAACCATCCCGGGCGGCTGCTTTGCTGTGACACTGAAGCTGCACGAGATTGTTTCGTGTGGAAATGTTTCCATGGTTTTGACCAAGAGAGACTCCTCTCCCTAAGTGAACTGAAAACTAGAAATTATTATATAGGTGGTGAACTGACTAGAATCTTCAAGGGTTGTGTTTTCTTTTACGTTAGTGGTGAAAAAGAGCAGAGGGTGGGGGGAGAGAGGTGTTCTGAAGGTTTAGTCTGACTTTCTTTTTTCCTTCTTTTAACTCTGTTAATAAACTTGATTATATTCTTTAAGTTTTTGTGCCTACTTTGCTTTTATCTCCTGATGCTTATCTCACAAGAGGGACATCAGGGGGCTACTGCCCAAGTTAACCCTTAAACCACTACACTAAATTAGTCATTTCATCAGCAAGTTTAGCACCTGTAGGTTCACCTCCAGGAGCAGAAGTGGCAGCAGAGGCAGCAGGGCTCAGGGAGAAAAGAGTTCCTGCATTTTGCTATGGATCTGAGCACCTGAGCTTGCATCCAACTGCAGGGACCTGCTGAAGAGCCCAGCCCGGTTCTGCAGCAGTGCTCCATCATCTCCCTAAAGACACAAGTTCTGTGGATGAAGTGCTGGACATGTGGTTGTTGCAGGCCAATGACCAGAGGTACTGAAAGGGCCTATTGAGACCGAAAAGTGTTCAATGGAAGATATAATGAGAACAAACTGGCTCATCTCTGATGGAACAAAAAAAAGCAAACCTCCAAAATCTGAATAATTGAGAAGTTCTTTTAATTAGCATAGTACTAAAATGACAAAACTTGCATGCTTATCTCTCCTGCTGACCATATCACTCTCAGCTGACTGACTACAATTTTTTTTCTTTTTGTTCTGACATAGTAAACACATTTACCTTACAAAAATCTATTTATATGTTTTCTATATACGTCAAATATTCTCCTGCTACATTGATGCAACTTGCAGTACAGTTATTGCAATGGGAATTGTAGTGATATTACGGGAGAGCTGGCTCAAGGTGATTACTTATTATATTTTCAGTGAAGAGAAATCTGGTCTTCATGTTCTAATTATTCTGGTAAAAATTGTCACTGACACAGTGCCCAGGAATTCAGTTAAGTTACACCAGAGATTAATTTTTCTCATTATAATTTTTTAATTGTAAAAAGAAGGACAATAAACTTTATTTAAATTTTACAGTAGTTCCCCTTTGAAAGGTCAGTTTAATATTTAATTTGAAATTGGATAAAATTTGTGCATGTGTGTGTGGGTGACAAAGTAATGTTTAAACAATCAGACCTGACAGATGCTGACAGATACTGTCTAATATCCCTGCATGCAGATAGCATTGTGAGTCACAAGGCTCAAGGTCATGCATCTATAACCACCCAGAAGGCTTTCTTCTCCACTTGATGCACAAATTTAAGTTCCATTAAGGCTAATGTAAGATACAGATGCTTACTGGAAGGAGAATAGACCAATCTTCCAAAATGCTGTATAATTGGTAGTGATGTGATTCATAGCCATCATTGCTATACTTGGTAAATTATTCTTCAGTGATTAAATAAAACAGTCATGCAACAATAAACCTGTTATCTTATCACATATAAAAAAAATCTCTTGGGGATATGATAGTAGAACCAGCCATAAAAATGAGGAAAGAATTGTCTAGCTAGCCCCTGTCTTCCAAACACAGGTAATACCTTTAAAATTTTTTCAGACTCTATGAAAACATTGACTTTTCAGGAATGTATATAGTCTAAAAAACCTCAGTATTTTTATTAATATTGCCATAGTAATATCACATGAGAGATTCAGTTCAGATATAGATTTTTGTGTCACTTAAGTACATCAAGAGTACCACAGCTGATAACAACACTCCATGCTTCTTTCTCTTCACTCCCCAAGGACACCCATTTGCAGGGACATCAGCTGCTGAAGCTCTTCTTGGTATTCTGTGAAAAGTTTTATTATGGTTTCTTTCCTTCCTTCCTTCCTTCCTTCCTTCCTTCCTTCCTTCCTTCCTTCCTTCCTTCCTTCCTTCCTTCCTTCCTTCCTTCCTTCCTTCCTTCCATCCTTCCTTCCTTCCTTCCTTCCTTCCTTCCTTCCTTTCCTTCCTTCCTTCCTTCCTTCCTTCCTTCCTTCCTTCCTTCCTTCCTTCCTTCCTTCCTTCCTTCCTTCCTTCCTTCCTTCCTCCCTCCCTCCTTCCCTCCCTCCTTTTGTCTCTCCCCTCCCTTCTCTCCCTCCTTTAGTCCCTCTTCTCCCTCCTCTCCCTCCCCCCCTGCTTTTGTCCCTCCCCTCCCTTCTCTCCCTCCTTTAGTCCCTCCTCTCCTTCCTCTCCCTCCCCTCCCTTCCTCCCCAACCACATGGTAATTACAGGAGCCACCACATTAATACCCAGTTTGGTCTCTTAGACGTGAAATGCACAAAGCACTGGTATTGTTTGTGCATAGGGAAAGGTTCATCTCGGTACATGACCACTCTGCCTAGACCTAACACATTCCAGTTGGACAGCTCTTCAGATCCCTTCTTGGGGTACACTATAAAGCCCTGGGAGGTGCTCCCATACGGAAAGATTTGCAGGATGACTTGGTGAAATTTCCCAAGTCACCAGTTGAGAAGTACTAGGGAAAGCACATGATCTGATCTACCACTGGTTTGAAAGAAAGCCTATGTTTGTTCCAGTTTCTGGGATGCTAAGCATTTTTTTTTTCCTCTGATTGTTCACACTGAACTTTTTATTAGAGAAAGTTGAGTCTTGAAATCACTCCTTGATTCTGGCCTCAGGGAAATGGGTTTGGGTGGTATGTGTGGTACATTTATAAAAATCCTGGTCATATGTTTGCGGAAATATTAATGTGATTTTGGAGTTTATTGCTGACTCTCTCCATGCCTGTAACTGATCGTAGCTTAGAGTTACCACAAATCTTGAAGGATATTTGATAGGGGAAGAAACTTGATTTTTTGAGAATCCCAGGCTCATTTTATGGTAAAAAACCCCCATGTATGACATACCTAGTAGGTGAGTTCTCTGGATCTTTTCATCTTTTTCTCCCTGCCCAAGGTGGAGTTTGGCTGCCTATCCCTTTTGACTTTGCTAGTCAGCTTATATCAACACTTCTGCCTCACAAAAAGGCAAAAAAAGTAGAAACCTACTTTTATTTTTCACTCCATGAAAGCAGAGTTTCTCTTTACATTTCCAGAGGGCCCCTTCCACTTAGTCTTTAAGGAATTCAAAGATTAACTCTTCCTCTAATCACAGAAAACACATCAGAGTAATCAGCATGCTGGGAAAGGAAAGGCAGAAAAATTATGGTACAATTTAATGATGATTTATTGAAAATTGGTAACTGGCAGCATCACTTTATGGAGGAATCTCTGGATCAGCTCTACATTTTATGCCTACTGTGGTTATGAAAGAAGGAAATAAATGGAATCTGATCCCTAACTGAAATTGAAACCTCTTGTTATTCACTGCCTTTGGGACATTGGCCCTTCCCACAGTGAAACCTGCTATTTTCCTAAAACATACCCCCAGTTTTTTAAGGGGTGCATGGTATTTACAGGAAATCAGGACAGAGTGGAGGATTTATAGTAACCACTGCTTTGCATCTTCAATTTGTGCACTGCTTTAGTGTTTGTGAATGAGATGTCCTGGTCTGCAATAGATGTTCACAAAGACATCATGCAGGCCTTTCTCGTGTGGCTTGGCCAGTCCACCTCAATCTTGACCCACAACAGCTCCACTATTTCAGTCCCATAGGTCTTTTCAGCAGAAATTGACAATCGTAAAATGGAGCCATCATTTCTTCATGTGCTCAAATGGGGACTAGGATGAAACCAACAAACTCGTTTTCACTTGTGACCCAACCTAATAAACTCTAGTCATGAGAGGCATAATATCTACAGTTCCTAAGAAAAATATAGTTGGGATAAGAAAGTCCTACAGTTAAAGAACACCTGTGCATTAGTGCTATTAACTCCCATCTAAAATGGCCTATTCAATGTAAAATACATATTAGCAATACTACTGAAGACCTGAGCATATTGATAATGACGAATAGGGTCAGGAGAAATGAGAAGACGAAGTATAATGAAGAGATTACAATCAGAAAGAGTAGTAAGGGAAACCTTGCTTAATGAGGCTATTGGTATCAAACTACATTATTCATAGGAACTTCTGATTAGAGACAAATGTCAAATGTAACATACATTTCTGGGTGGCAAGTCTTCATTTGCATTTCAAATAAACACTGTTGGCTCCTGGCTTTAGTGTCGCAAATGGTACTTTTAGTTTTGAGGAAGTTTTTCCATATTCACAGAACACCTTTAAATCAATATTGCAAAAGAAAGTAGGGCTCTTGAAAATAAAAATTCATTTAGACTTAGAAGTCATACAAAATCCCATGCATTTAATATTCACCAGTTTTTCTAAGAACAGGACTAATAAGAGGTGTACAAGCCAGTACTAATTTCTCCATTCTCCAGTTTTCTACTATCTTTTTTCCCCATGTTTGTATTCCAGCCAAAAGTGCCTTCACCCTTAAAACACCATGGCTCTACCACTTGAGGGCAGTGGATGGCTTTCTGTGCTGAATTAGAATAGGCATTTTTTCTTTTATTTCAGTACATATGTACTTTTCTTTCTAATCTGGGCATCAGTTCTCTATTTTCCTCTGGTCTTTCCCAAATCCTCCACCCTTATGTGCTTTTTTAAATTCTTCAGTGTTTCAGTTTACCCACTTCACACAATGGACATATCCCTTCATTTAAAATACTCCTTTCAAGGTGCACTTCTCAATCTCAATGCACCAACAAAGAAAGAACCAAAAGAGAATTAAGTCAGATTGGGCTTTCGAGAGTTGTTTAATAAAGCAAGTTGTTTTAAGCTACATTTCAGCAGCTTGTGATATAACTTCACTGAGATAACTTTGATGTTCTCATAAGTATGTCAGCAGAAATCTGTGCAATTTGTCAAAAATTATTCTTAGAACACCTCAGTGTATACAGTAAACACAACCAGCATAAATCCTACTTTTTGCAATGAATACTTAAAGCATGTAATCAGCACTATCATAATTTGATTTAAATAAGAGTTTTGTGAATAAGAGTTATATTAATTAGTGCTGTAGTTTTAATTGAGCAGCGTGTGTGATGTAATTTATTAAAATTCAGAGGAACTGCATGTCCTAAATGTTTGGCAACACTTTGTCAAAAGTGATATAATTACTGTTATTGTCTTTAGTACTCATTGTTGGAACATGAATAAAACTGAATTATTTTGGTATTCATGTGGATCAGAAGTACTGCAATACTACAGATATCCTATTGTAATCTTCCAAAACATTAATTAGTGTTGCTATACAATATGAACAAATAAGTTGCATAAGGAAACAGAAAGAGCCATGAATTTAACTTCCTAACTAAAGAAATTTCACTTTCGATGCTTAAGAGTGGCTGCACATATGGGAATATAAGGAACATAAGGGCTATATCAAACATCTGCATTTTTCAGTAAGACAAATGGAAGAGCCTCTATTTGACTCTATTTAGTGCTTGTACTGTAAGCACATCTTGAGGAATACATCTGGAGCAGGTAGCTCAGTTTGCAAGCTGCAGATTGAAGTCTAGGTAGAATCCCAAGATAAGAGGGAGTGAACTGACAACATTTTGGCTGACAAAGGGCCCCAGACGTGGGATGGACACTGGGAGACACAGCAGGAGTGGAGGACTCAGGAGGAAGAGCAAGACTTGCACAGAATATAAAGGTACAGAATCCCAGGAGTTCCTTTATTGGGGGTCCTTGAACACACCAGCCCAAGCTGTTTCTGTGTTACTGCACCATGAATAAATTGCTTTTATGGAACTTACACATCTGAGACTCTGCCATGGGAAATCTGGGGTTGAACCACTTAAGGAAGCCTGGTTTAATTGTGTGAGGGGGGGCTGTGTAGGGTGTCAAGCAGGGCACCCATCTGGCTCACTGGGGCTGCCCACTGTGGAGGGCCTTCAGCCCCAGCAGTGAAAGTCCCTGGCACTGGGAGGGTGACAGCCAGAGAGTCATGTTAACAGTCAAATGGGGACGTTTCCTTAATACACAAACTGTTAAATCACCCTTTGCCACACACTGTCCCAAAAGTCAGCTTGCTGGGCCCTGGGTCCCAGGGTACATCATGGCACTGGCTCTCTCCAGGCAGCCAGTTTTCACCTGAGCTTTTCCTTCTGATCTTTCTTCCTGCCTTTCAAAGGATGTCTACTTAGAAGGTTGCAGAAAGGTGAAGACCTGCTGTGAGCACAGCTGTCAGCAGATAAGGGATTCAAATGGAATTTTGGATCTTGCAACTGGTCAGCACCATGCCAGGATGGAGGCTCATTACCTGTCCGGGTTCTCTTTCCTTTATAGAAATTTGTATAAACCAAGAAATAGTTCTAACGGGAGGGATTCAACATTTTCCCATCACACAAAAGGAGCTGGATCCTCATCCCTGTGCTTCATGCCTAAGATGAAGATTTTCACAATTATCAAATGACCTCAACAACTTTGGGTTTTTTGAAGTCCTCACTGAAACATGCTAGGGATATTTAATTTTCAGGGATGGGAGTTCAGTTTGACAGGCATTTCTCTAACATTTTTTCATCATGGACATTAAATGAGACATACAAAATAAGTGGCCTTTTTTGAAACTGTGGTGCACATAGGAATTTACTTGGGAATTTAAGAACTTAAGTTTCATTTAAAGAATATTTCACTATGTTCTAAAGAAGGGGGAAAAGAGCAGAGTTTTTTTTAAAAAAGGTCAAAAAAGAATCATCCTTAAATGGCATTTTTATGCTTATAGCAATTTTTAATATCTGCAAATGAAGAATTATCCCTCATTTGATGTTTTTAAGACCATGATTAAGAGTAAAACCGTCAAAGGTAGAAATATCTTAAAATGATGTTTTTAACAATCACACTGTTCTGAGAAAAATGTCATATGAACCACTTTGTGCATGGCTGTTTTTTAAGTGTATAACTATAAATTTAAGTGTTAGATTACATCAGTATTGGTGTTTTTTCAGATGTGCTTGTAAAGACATTTTAGTATAATCCTTCCTTTAATGCTTTTATGATCATCCTGACATTTAATAAGGGTAAGTGAGGAATTTTTCTTCATCTGATGTCTGAAAGCATCTAGTTATATATGAAAATACTTTCAGCACTGTATTTTGTAGAAATGTGTGTACTGATAAATATATAACTATACATACAAAAATTAAATCAGCCATACAGAAGTCTGGCAGGTATTTTTACCTAAGCAGATTTCAAGCTTTCTGCAAAAGAACTCTTTTCCCCCCAGTTCTGACATTGTCACATCATTTGTGCAATTGTCATCTCCTGACTAGGAAGATTTTGCTGCTGCTGCTGGTGTTTGCTTAACCCTGAGCCTACACACCTTTCACAGCGCTGCAGTTGTGCTTCTGTCCTTACAGACATGGAACAGAGTGGTAAGGCAGGCAGAACAGAAAAGCAAAACATTCTCCTGAACACTTAATTAAAAATTATGTTGCAATGAACAAGTACAAAGCTTCAGAATGAAAAGAGGGCACAGTTTCTCTTTGAGTTCCAGTATTTTTGAGTGCTCTGTACCATTTAGTGCTTTAGCATTGTTTATCTTGATATGTGCCTCTGTGCACAAGTAAGCATATGTGTGTATATGTGGATGTATATGAGTATAAAGGTACTTCTTTTTGGAAATCTCACATTTTCATGCATTTCTTAAACAATTGTGTATCTTCCTCAAAAAGAGTGGGAATGAGCCAACTGCTTTTGGTTGTTTGGGGTTTTTTTGACCCAATGTTTTTCTACTTAGGCTTCTGCACATTTTAGGAAATTATTTTTATTTAGAGAATGACAAAAATACCCTCTGGATACTTTAAAGATGCAATTCAAGCTTTCTTCATATGACTCACTGAACAATATTCAGTTTTGCGCTTCCATTTTTTCTGAAAAGTCTCCTTGTTTAGAAGTCAACTTTTAGACAGCTTTTGGGGTTTTTTTCTGCAGTGTCTTTAGGCATTGACCTCACTTTGGCTCTTCTTCTCACAGATTCTGTCATGAGATGGGTCCTTTATAAATTAATAAAGTAATAAAATGAATAAAGTTTGATGTAACATCTCTCAATGATTGCTGTAATGTTAAAAACATCAAATGAAACATTAACTTCATTTGATGTTTTTATAGCTAGATATACTGAAAAAACATCAAATAAGGATATCCTGAATTTCACTTGGGACAAGAATGTTTTATGTATACTGTCTGTCAGAAGACTGCAATGGAAACTTTGTAACACATACATGTTATCCATCTGCATAATTTTCCATTCTTTTTTGGCCTTCTATCACATTTTACTTTGTTTTAACTTTTGCATACTTTGTCTTTGTGATCCAGTCTATTTTCATTCCTTCATTATTAAAAATTGAAAGTATTTCACTGAACCTGTGTGTTCTTCATACTCCTTTTAACATTCTTGAAGCCCTTGCAAGACTGGATCTTTTCAGGAGGACTAATCCCTGTTACTTTATCCCACCTCTTTTCCTACATGCTTATACAAGTAAACGAAATAGCAAAGGCCCACTTCCCAGCCTGTGATCCCCCACAGTGTTAAACGGCCAGTCTATTTCCTGGCATCATTTTGGCCTGGGCCACTGAGAGCTCTCAGACAATGTTTCAGTATGGTTCAGTTGGTTTCACGGTCTAGAAATTTTTCCCAATAGGGATATTTTAAACTGGGGGGGGGAAATAGGACAATTTAACTCTTTGGATAGATTTTGTTTAGCAGTTCTCCTCAGAGCCACTAAACAATCTTTGCCATCTTGGTTATTAATAAGGAAATATTCAATGGATTTTCTCTGGACAGAACAGCAACTTTTTTTCACAGAACCACTGGCTAAATTTCAAAATGCTGACCTTTGTTGAGGTTTTGTCATAGCTTCCAGTAGTTTTGGGAATAAACACATACACATCTATTACACTAAGTGAAACCATCTTTGAAGCAGCTTAAATAATATCAACAAAAAAATTTAAATTTTTTGCATAGCTGCAATATCAAATATCAAAATATTTAAGATTTCAAATGCTGTGTTTTTAATGAACAGGTAGAAATACTAGAGGTTAGATTATTTTTTAAGATAAAGAAAAATAGCTTTTCCTTCCTTTTCTCATAAATTTCCTAATTCTCTTACAGAGTACTAGAAGAATCAGATTAACAACTTTCGCTAATTTCCAAATTTTTGATGAAAAATAAATTCTTGCCAGTGAATAATTTTCCTTTGCCATCTCACTCTCCATGGGGTGAGGTGGAGGGAGTAGATTACTGTCTTACTTATCTTTAAAAGTTGCACTCTTTGGCATTAAAATTATATTGTAGTCACTAAGGGTTCTGACTTACATTACTCTCATATTTAGCAGCAAAATCTTACAGGATATTCAAAGAGCTCTCCATCTTATCAGATATTCAAATTACAAGCCTGTTTTTAAGGTCAATCTAAAATGCTGGTGAGAAACGGTTTTTGAGAGATGAGCATACTGTCTTCATGTATTCATACTGTCTACATGTGTTTTGTTACATGTGAGAGTGTGAGGAAGAGAGCTCAAGCTCATCAGGGGAACTGGAGGAACAGATACTGATCTCTTCACTCTCATGATCATTGACAGGATTTAAGGAAATGGCATGCATCTGACTCAGGGGAGGTTTAAGCTAGATGTCAGGAAATTGTTTTTCATCCAGACGGTTGTTGAGCACTGAAACAGGCTCCCCGAGGAAGTGGTCACAGCACTCAGCCAGACAAAGCTCAATAAGTGTTTGGACAATGCTCTCAGGAACCTGATGTGATTCTTGGGGTGTCCTGCATAGGGCCAGGAGTTGGTCTTTATTATCCTGATGGGTCCCTTCCAACTCGGCTTATTCTATGATTCTGTGATTCAACGGTAAGTTCTGGATCAATGTTTGCCTGCACATTTCAATTCTAAATGGTTATCCCTGGCAGAACCTTGGCCCATGTCAAATTGCAATGCCTGAATTAATTAATACCAGGCTATGAGTTGTGTGGATAATGTGCACCAAAGTCCATGCCCAATAAACATTATGGACAAGACTGCTACAGGTTATGCTTCCTTCAGCCCCTGTGTTTCTCCAACATTATCCTGCAGTCTCTGAACACTTCAGCACTCTGGAAGTCCCACTCTCAGTGACAAAGCATATATGATTGGTTTCTTCCTGCTCCAAACCACCACTCTGATGGCTTGAAACACAATCCCCATGATTTCTGAAATATTGGGAACATACACATAAACATGCACAATCCCCACAATGAATGGAAGGTTAGTTTGACTGTAGAACTATAAGGAACTAACAAGAAGTCCAGAGAAAGACCTACAGACAAATACTTTGATGTGGACCTATCCACATTAGGCATTATTAGGCATTATTATTATTATGGCATTGATCTCTTAGCCAGAGACTGACAGTTGATAAAGGAAGACCAACAGATGTCATCTATCTAGATTTCTGTAAGGCTCTCTGTGTGGTCCCACATGACATCCTTATCTTCAAATTTGAGAGTCATGAATTTCATGGATGGACTAGTCAGTGGATAAGGAATTAGCTGGATGGACATAGACAAAGAGCTGTGGTCAAAGGTTCTATGTGTAGGTGGAGGCCTGTGATGAGTGGTGTCCCTCAGGACTGTTTTGAGACCAGTGCTCATCAATATTTTCATCAACAACATACACAGCAGGATCAAGAACACCCTCAGCAAGTTTGCAGAGCAGAGAAGGACAAGATACCATGCATAGGTATCTGGACAAACTTGAGAAGTGTCTCTCATGAACCTTATGAAGTCCAACAAGTCAAAGTGCAAGGTGCTGCACCTGGGTCTGGGCAATCTCTGATATGAGTACAGGCTAGGAGAAGAAGTCATTGAGGACAGCCCTGTCCAGAAAGACTTGGGGGCTCCTGTGAATGAAAAACTGGACATGGGCCACCATGAGCTTACAGCTCAGAAAGCCAAAAATGCATCCTGGGCTGCATCAAAAGAGAAGCATCCAGCAGGTCAAGGGAGGTGACTCTGTCTCTCTATGCTGCCCGTGTGAGAATCCACCTGGAGCACTACATCCAGCTCTGGGGTTCTCAGCACAAGAAAGACATGGAGCTGTAGGTCCAGAGGAGTGCCACAAAGATGATCAGAGGGCTGGAACATATCTTCTATGATGACAGGCCAAAAGAGCAGGGTTTGTTCATGGAAAAGAGAAGGCTTTGGGGAGACCTCATTGTGGCCTTACAGTACTTACAGAAGACATATGAAAATTGAGGGAGAGGGGCTTTTGTAGTGGTTTGAAAACAAACCAGTGGGAGATCACAAGTCAGGATTAAAATTTAATAGGAAAAAAAAATTAAAAAATAAGTGAAACAATACAAGGAAAAAGCACTGACAAAGTCAGCTACAACCTGACACCCTGTTAGGGTGGTGGTAGCAGTCCAGATGAAATAGTTCAGTTGAAGCAGTGATCCTATGGAAGGTCTGGTCTCCAGCTGAAGGTCCAGTGATAGCTCTTGTCCTCCAGGAACCCAGTAGACAGGGCTAACTTGGGCAGTTCCAAGGCCAGGTTATATCCAGGTGGGAATGCTTGGCTCCTCCCTCCTGGGCGGAGCATCTCACAATAGGATGAGATAAGTCCATGAGTCATGCAGTGGTTTCTTGCTGGCCCTTGTCTGTTATCAGGGGTGGGTCATAGCAGGAGGTAACAGCTAATGGCCCACAGCTGCTGGTAATAGAATACCATGTATTGTAACCTAGGACAGCTTTTCATGCAGGCAGGTAGTGAAAGGACAAGGGGCAATGGATTTAAACTGAAAGAGGGAAAGTTTAGGTTAGATGTTAGTAAGAAAGTCTCTACTCAGCAAGTGGTGAAGCACTGGAACAGGTTGAGCACAGAGGCTGCAGAATCCCCATCCCTGGAAATGCTCAAGGCCAGGCTGGATGGAGCTCTGAACAACCTGGTCTAGTGAAAGGTGTCCCTGCCCCTGGCAGGGGGATTGAAACTAGAGAATCTTCAAGGTTTCTTCCAGCCCAAAATATTCTATGCTTCTATGCTTCTATGATTCTATAACTAATATTTGTCCCTCTTATATTTTGGTGCATAAACATAACCATGTCTCTTTCATCACTTCCGCTATAAAGCAGTAACCTCCAGTAGGATGGGAGGAAGAGCTGCTACCTGTCATAATGCCCTCAGTCCCTACTATTCATCTAACGTGTTTCATGTGTCAGACCCATCAGGTGAATGTTCTTTTCATGCTCATATAAGGGAATGTACCTTTGTCAGAGAGAGCCACTATTTCCTTGAAAATTGTATTTTTTTTCTGTCTTGGTAGATATTTGAATTAAATAAAAAATCCCAATATCAACCCATAATCTTAAAAATCTGAAAAAAGTCCAGAGAAAGCAAAATTGTGAGAAGTTTTTTGATAAATACATCTATGTTTACGCATCTCATTACAAAATAAGTAAGTTCCTTTAAGTGATTTACAAAGATCATAAAGAAATGAAAGCTTTTATATTTTGACAGCAGTTGCCTCTTGCTGGTGACTGAGGTCCTTCTGCCAGTGCAGCACATCATATTCAGATGTCACTTTCTTTGGATCTAAGTGTTTAGAAATCTTACTTATTCAGACCATTTTTAAGTAGTTTTGCCTCTTTGCAATTTCTCCTCTATTAAGCATGTATTCTGAGCAAATATCTGGTCACCATCACCAGAACTATTTTCAAAACTTTTGGAAGTCACTCTCTCCTCTCGGAAAACAAAATCTGTCAAGTTCTATCTTCAGGTCTTATTTCAAGACCTTTTCATTTTATTGTGAATACTTTCTACATCCAGCCTAGGCTTGCAAGAAGATATGAGACTTTACATAGCGGTGGTTTTCAGACTCTTGGCAAATTATGCAAGGTATTACTTCCTTGGTTTCACCAAATTCTTATTGGTAAGATTTACCTTGCATCATCACGGCCGAAGACTTAATTATTTAAGGAAAAACAGAAACTGAAAACAATGTATAAGCCTGTCTGTTCCCTGAATATTCCTTGTGTGTTGTCCAAGAGTTATGCTCACAAGTACTGGGAAGCAGTAAATAATATTTACATTCTCTATCTTTTTAAATTAATCATTCCATTAGAAAGTGGAATTCATATGCAACTCAGGCATAATAATACTTTGTGCATTAGTTGAGGCGAAATGAAGCCAAATATATATAAATATACACCCCTTTTTTTATTGATTGATGCTGGAATAGTAACCATCAATGCGTAACAATGAGAAAGGAAACTATGATTCCCTGTTCAACAAAGATTTTTGAATTCAGCAAATTTGAAGATACTTTTTGGAAAGACACTCAAAGAAGATAAGAATTAACTGGAGAGTAATATGAGGTTAATTCTTCTAGATTATCATAATTTCAAAGTTCTTTGGGAGTTTGGATGTGGATGGAAAAGTCAAGGAGACATTAACAAGACCAAAAATCTTTTAGGGAAGCCAGAGGCTTTAATTCCTGTAAGAATATATGTCTCTATTTTTAGAAAAAGGTATTTGAATGTGAGTAAAAATTGATTCAGATTGGCTTTATACACATGCAATAGTGATAACTGCACACAACTGATGGCACACATCTGGATTTTCTCTATAGAACAAAAAGCACCACAGAGTGTAACACAATTCGAAGGCTCAAAAGAATCTGAAAACTGGAGAGTTTAAGGTCATGGACAGTTCATTATAGCTGCAGTCATTACTCTCTTTTCTGCTTTTTTTTTTCACCTTCCCACTTCTAATCCTTTTGCTGATCTTCCTTCCTTTTACTGTGTACTTTCTCGGAGTACTCATTACTGCTGTTTAATGTGTTAACAAATATTAATAGGTATCTCAATGGTAAACTACAAGGCAGGATGTAGCACAGTCAAGTAAGATTTACGCACCTCATTTTAAGAAAAATATAATAGAAAAGGGTAATAAAATTAATGAGTAGTGGTTGATTTTTCTGCCAGTGTGTAGCTGAGTAATCATGCCACCCATGGGAACAAAAAGGTATCTTGATTGTGAAATAATGCCTTCAGCCTTTGACTTTCTATTGCAATATATAATAATGTGTCCTTAGAGCACAGTACACAGTGTCTGTTTTCTCAGAGCATGTAGTACCCATTTTGTACTAATCAGGACACAGTAAGGATCCCTTTGGTCTGCAGGGATTATGATGACCTGGGGAGTATCTGCATCAGGTATAGTGGGGGAGAAGGGAAGTTAAGTTTTCCTTTTGCAGACACAATATGATGAACAGAGAAGAAAATTTCTCAGTGTGTGTATTTGTGCAACAGTTATAGCTTAGATGGTGTGGAACCCCACTTAAAATAATGTCTGTTGCGAAATATGGAACAAAACAAGAAAGGTTAGGACTGTGTATGCTGGTGATAACCTGGCATATATCAAATGAGTTTTCAGGTTAAAGAAGGTAAGAGTGGAGGATGGTACGAGATGGAAGAGTTTAGGGAAGATGTCTTTTAACACTGGCCTTGATTGCATAGGGATTATATATTGTGTCTCATCACTCCGTATTTTTCCCAAGGGACCACTTTTATGTTGACAGTTTATTTTCATAAGCATTCATACTGGTCGACAGTCATCTGGGAACATCTGGAACAATGGAGGATAGCAAATGACTAAGGACATTTTTCTCAAATATGAAATACTGCCTGGCTTCCCAGAACTCAGTGTCTTTCTGCTTCAAAGTGCTGTGGTTAAATACTGAGAAATGTTTCTAGCTTCCTGGAATGCTGCTATACATACAAAAAATGCCACTGTGGCTGCTGCCATCCTTGCTTGCTGTGGACAGGGATATGCTCATCATTTAACTGAGTCTCCATGATGATTCCTACCATACCTGTTTTCTCTGATAAGTAAAACAATTAGCCTCTTGTGATCAAGAGGGTCCTGGGGTTCTCTGAAGGCAAGTAAAAAAGGCTTCTAAATGTCCTAAAAATTTATATCCTTTGCAGACAGTTTTTAGGAGGAGTGTAATTTTTCACTTGTCATAGCTTTCAGAAAATCTTAGTGATCTCAGAGAACATAGAAACTAGGTGGGTATGATAGGAATATCTGTTCTCAGAAAAGTAAGTACTAATCTGTCTATTTCCAAAAGAGGATAAGTTCAGGACCGGGGCTACTATGCACATAAGAGGAGTCCTAAAACTTCAGTCCTCATAGCTCTAAGAGGATCTCCTTTTCTTCTTGCTTATGAACTTACAAAAACACTACCTTGCTTTCTTCCAGCATAAGTAGAAAACTCTGTACTTTGTAAGAATAATGTGGTCACTGTTGCTCATTTCTGTTTTCTATGTGGTTTTTTATATCTTTACTCAATGCAGGTAATTTGAAGTTCCTTTTATACAGTGGTGAGGTCTAAAATGAAAAGGCCTCTTCACTTCCATGGTATGTAAAGGTGCAGGTCTTTCTTTAAGTATGCTTTTTTTCTCAAAAAAAATTGCATATGGGGAAAAAGACAGCATAGTTCAGTCTTTTCATAGAATCATAGAATTGTTCATGTTGGAAAAG
Source organism: Monarcha castaneiventris obscurior (assembly GCA_026261815.1). Taxonomy (NCBI): domain Eukaryota; kingdom Metazoa; phylum Chordata; class Aves; order Passeriformes; family Monarchidae; genus Monarcha; species Monarcha castaneiventris. The sequence continues at coordinate 18,516,201 of JAMPIT010000379.1, read as the reverse complement.
GCCTTTAAAGTTGTTGAGTTCAACCATTAATCCAGAACTGTCCAGTTCACCACTAAACGATGTCCCCAAGTGCCACATCTACACATCTTTTAAATACCTCCAAGGATGGTGATTGCACTACATCTCTGGGCAGCTTGTTCCAGTGCTTTACCACCCTTTTGGTGAAGAAATTCTTCCTAATATTCAATCTAAACCTCCTCTGGTGCAACTTGAAGCCATTTCCTCTTGCCCTTTTTCATTACTTGGGAGAAGAGGCTGAACCTCACCTGGCTACAGCCTCTTTTCCAGTAGTTGTAGAGAGCAATAATGTCCCCCTGAGCTTCTCTTTCTCCAGGCTGAACAACCCAAGTTCACTCAGCTGCTCCTCATAAGACTTGTGCTGCAGATTCTTCTCCAGCTTTGCTGCCCTTCTCTGGACACTTTCCAGTGCCTCCATATCTCTCTTGTACTGACAGGCCCAGAACTGAACACAAGATTTGAGGTGCGGCCTCCCTGGTGCAGAGTACAGGGGAACAATCACTACTCTGGTCCTGCTGGCCACACTATTTCTGCTACAAGCCAGGATGCCATTGGCCCTTTTGACTGCCTGGGCACTCTGTTGGCTCATGTTCAGCCAATGTTGACCACCACCCCCAGGTCTTTTTCTCTGGGCATCTTTCCAACCTCTCTGCTCCAAGCCTGCAGTGCTGCCTGGGGTTGCTGTGACCCAAGTGCAGGATCTGCCCTTTGTCTTGTTGAACCTCATACAACTGGCCTCAGCCCATCTATCCAGCCTACCCAGAACCCTCTGCAAAGCCTTCCTACCTCCAGAAGATCAACACTCCTACTTAACTTACTGTCATCTCCAAACTGATTCTGGGAGAGGTGGGGGGGGGGGGTCAATCCCCTCTTCAATTGCAATTATATTTTAATTACTTTGAAGACACAAAGCTGTTGCTGTTTTTGCACTTTTTGCACTCTTTCTTTACATCCTTCCCCCTTCCCCTCCATCCCCAGTATTCATAAAACCATTTGCTTTCTGTACGTTCTCCTCCCTCTTTGTTTTACGCTACCTGTTTTACTGGAATTTTCCTGGACTTTACAGTATTTGCCTACCAATGGATCTCCTCAGAAACAGAGGATTTCACCCTTTCTGGTGACATTAAGTCCCTTAAAGAAGTTTTAATCTGGGACCAATCTGAGAAATTGAGGCATGCTTTTATTCCTTTTTTTTTTTCAGTTGTGAGAATAATCCTTAGAAAATCTGAAGTTGCACCCCTCATTACAAATATAAGTACATAAAACATAAACTCCAACATTTAAAACAGCAAGATTGCACTTACATTGTATAATCGCTACACAAAGGGCCAATAATCACTTTGTTCAAAAGAGATAATGCAGCATAGTATAAGTAGTAGTTTAAGCAATTATCTGGTAGAACAGTTAATCATCACCCTCAGTTCACAGCCTTTTGTTTCTCAGGAATACACATGTCAGATTGTAATTAAATGCATTCACAGTATTCAGTGCTGTGCAGGCTGCCTGGGTGAACAGTGGAACCAAGCTGGAAAACACAATACCGACAAGTTTAGACACAGCTTTTATGGCTATGTCTGCCTGGCATGGGGTCCTTGCTCACAAATTTGTTATGTAAGGGTGAAACCACATGACAGCAAATTATTTATTAAAGAACACATTTTATGGTAAAAATGATGGCTATAGAAAGTTTATTTTCACCATCTTTTTTATACTTTCAAAACATTTTGTTACAGCATGGATTATCTGTCTGGACTGAATATCCTTACTCTGAAATTAAAAGTGGACTGCTTTTGAAAATAGGGAGATTAATTCAAAATTGGCCTTGAAAAAGAGTTGCAACTTCAAGGGACAGGAGCCCACACTCAGAAAAGAAAAACCCACAACAACGCGAAACCAACAACAACAATAATCTCTTAAAGGCAGACATTTTTTCCAAAGTAAATCTGCAAATATAGTTGCATTTTTTACAGTAGTCTGTGGCTGATTGAGAGAAGGGCAGATAGAAACAATTTGCATTGTACACAGTGATCTGTGAGAGACAAGAAGGGGAGGTGGGGGGGAGGCAGTTTTCTTCTTCTGCAATATGGTTATTCCAAAGCTTTCCTGAGACACAGTTCCAACCTCTAATGAAGACAGCTGAGACATCTGTAACACAGCACAGTCCTCCCCATTATGGTTTCAGGAGATGGCAACAACTGATTCCCACAGACAGGCAGAAGTGTTCTAGCCTTGTTGTGAGACAGCTGTGTTGTAGCTGTGTGCTGTAAGACACAGACCTTTGCGATTTTCCAGCATGCATACACAAAGCTGTCTTAGAGAGATGAGTACCAAACTTGAGCTTTTGCCTAGTCCACATTTGAGATCCAAACTATATTAAATCTGATAACTGTAAATGATCTGTATGCACATAGAAGATCACTTGATAGCAGTAAAGAAACCAACATAATTGTTCATCTTGTGGAAAACCAAAACAAAACTCTACTTGTACAGCTTTAGTTGAGAGTTGTGTATATTTTAATGTCACATATAAATTGATTTTACCAGCCTAGAACTGATTCTACTGATGTTCTATTTCCTGCTATATTTCACATAATGTTGGTTATAGCTTCCTAATTCAGCTAATCATTTAGTTATATCTAATTTAGTAAAATTTTGTAACAAAATTAAAACATAAATGTAAAAGTACAAGTGGAAAAAAAATACCTAAACTCCTCCCTGCTCTCTATAGTCAATCAAAATATCTAAACATCTGATTTTATTTTTAATTTTTTTCCACTCTGTTCAGGCATATGCAGTGTATATGAACATCTGTAGCAGTTTCCTCTGTTTCATAAAGCTCTTCCTCTAATCTTTCTTCCCCATCCTCAACAAAAATATTCCATAAATGGCCATAGAGGTACATGCTCAGGAACATACACTTTCCACAGTCTGTGCCAGTCTCATGATCAGATAGACAAGTCAACAAACCAAGAAAGCTCTTACAGGTACACACCAAGGTATTGTTGTAGGCACCTAACTCACCCACTGTGTCTGTATTGCAGATGTCGTAGTGCTGTCAGACAGTACAAACATTTGCTTGTGTTTATAAAAAGCTGTGAAACTCTTAACAACCTCACCACTCCCTAGCACAAAGTAGTGCTTAAAGAAAACATTATTTAGCAGCAATTTTTTTGAACTTGAGACCAAGATAGTCTGTGAATTAAATAAATTTTAATCTAGAATTATTTCAGTAAATAACCAAATTTAATTTTAAAATTTGGGAAAAGTGAAATAAAATGCAAATTAATGATTGATGATGAAATAAGGATGACAAGCTACTTGGCAGACAAATGTAATGAAACTGCAAGGAAGCAGAGCCTGCAAATCTGCTGTGTTATATAACATATAATGTTATACACACTGAACTTCTGTAGTCTATTTAAATATTAACCCTTCATATGTTTGCAAGTTTCCCAAGGGTCCAATCATCCGGTAGACTCCGGTTTTGCTGGCTCATTAAACAACTTCTGTTTAACATCTTAGACATTGGCTCAGCTTGTCTCACTTCTCATTTTTGACTTCTGCTTACCTTGGAGTGAAGGAAGAGAGCATGAAGAGGAAGGAATATGGTGGGTGGCTCAATGTGCTGTGGTGTAATGTTGATGAAACAAGATGAATGATGATGGATTCCTAAAACAGATATGGTAATTAAAATAAAACCAGTTGGAAAACTTAGGCTCCCATTTCCTTGAAAACAATTGGTTTATTTAGAAAGGAAATTACCAAAGGTTCACTGGGTTGTTTCTTTAACAGCCTGAGGGGCAAATGCAGCATTTTCCAAAGGTTCACTGGGTTGTTTCTTTAACAGCCTGAGGGGCAAATGCAGCATTTTCCAGTGTATCAGTCGCTGCTTAGATACAGGGAGCTGCCATATTTGTAGGTTCATGTCCTGTAAAAGAGAAGCACATGCTGCCTTTCTAATAGCTAAACCCATGGCCACTAAAAATAGAACCTTCCCACTAAATTTGAAATTGTGTCAAAACCTTGTAACTGTATTTTTATTGCATTTTGAATCCAAAACACAACATTGCACCAGCTACTAAGAAGAAAATTAACTCTATCCCAATCAAAACCAGGAAAATCTTCAATATAAAACCTCAGGTAGCCTGAAATTTTATGTGGTTTGTATACATTTTCAAAAGAAACATTTGCAATATATATTTTCCAGGAAGGAAAACGCCCAAAGCGAGAGAGTATGGGGGCTACCTCCTTCTCAGAAATAAAATCAACTCAGTACCTCAGAGCTCAAGGGATTAATTATACAGGAATATAAACTTTCCTGTACACGGATATTGAATAACTTTCTTCCTGAAAATAGATCTGATTCTGGAAAGTGCTGAATGACTTTATCTCTTCGAAGATTGCATACTGTGGACTGAAAATTTATTCAAAAGCAGCAGTAGTCCAGTATGAGCAAAATGCCCTTACACCTAAAACATAAGAATTGGCAAAGGTATGCCAGAGGTTATTTAAAATTTTTTACTTTGTCATAATTCCTCCTTCAATTATTTTATTCTTACTATTCAACTTATTTAAATAAACAGTTCTATATGGCCACGTATACATCTATAACAATCGGGCTTTTGAAATGTTCCCATCTGATACCTTGAGAAGATTGCTTCACTGCCTATATTTAAACAAGCTTGAATTTAAAAAGTAGTCCTGCCAGCTGATATCTTAAAAGATTTTTCAGTGCATCTATCAACATTATCTCTTACATTGCCAGTGACAAAGAAGGCTGCATGCGCCCTTGTAAATCCACAGATCTTATATAACCCAGGCCTCATCAAGTTGCTCACACACATAGACACAGTCATTAAGCAAAACCACGTTTTGGAACTACTACACGCAGCCATGTAATAGAAACATAATAACCCGACAAAATTTTTTACTTCTTTATTGATCTAACACATGCCTTATTAAATATCTGTTGCTTTTATAAATAACTCATAGATAGGGTTCTCTCTTCTCCCCTAATATAGGCATGCAACTTCCACATTAGCATTAGTAGGGCTCACATGTACATGACAGAGACTGTTGAACTGCATGATATACATTCAATTTATAAAGATTCAGAATCAAAAGTTGGCCTTAATGAGGCAAACAAGCTATGCTTGCTTTTCGCTTCTTATTAAAGGTAACATTTGTATAAATTGTTTTCTTCAATCATTTTAAAGAAGCTGTTTAAAGTAAGTACCATGCTAATAATGTAGCCCTAGGTGATTGGGACTTCTGAACATTTTAAAATGTTGATTAAATTAGTAAGGGGGAAAAGGAATTTTTAAGACTATGAGCTCATATTCATTACAACAAAGATTATTAAAACATTGGGAACTCACTAAGGTAAAAATCATTATCTTTGTACAGCAAATTTAATTTGTAATAAACAATCTCTTGATCATTAATTCTCTCCACTGTACTTGATTTTCTGCATTGTTCAAACTGGATATACTCTGTAATAAAGCCCACCAGAAAAAGAAAGTAAAAAACATTTTAATTTTTTTTTATACATTTCACCTTTTATTCAAGAGGTTACTGGGTAGTTACAGCAGGAAAAATAAGCAGAAATACTGAGCAAGCAATGTATTAGTAAAATCTTTTCTTCTAAGAAAGCAGAAGACACAGATGACAGTGATGAGGGGAGGGTGTTATTGCTATTCTCACTGTTTTGATGTCATTACCATGTTATTTCCATTGTTCTGACATAATCACTTGTTTGTTCTAATTGCACCAATCTCAACAGGATGATATTTGTGTCATTCATCAGCACGAATAAATAACTTATGTTTTACTGTGTAATTCATACATGTCAAACATACATACAGTAAAGCTTTTACAAGTTATAGCATTCAATCTATGCATTATCCTATTGCAGATTTTTTTTTTTTTAATGTATTTGACAGATAGATACACTTAGGTGTAGATAATTAGGTATACACGAAAATAGTGGGCATTGCCAGTCATGGGATGAACCCTTTCTTATGTGTGGACTACATTTTTCTACTTTTTTCCAGGTTTTAACATACTCTTTTCAGTCTGAAGCATTACTTCTACTCATTTTCTGTGGATCCTCAAGAGCAGCAGACCAGTGGGAAGTGCAGGGGTGGGGGGGGAGGGGTGGGCATATGTGTAAAATTGTTTTTTGTACAAGTTCTTTTTCATGGAAGCCCTTTCTTGCTTCTGTTATTCAAACTATGTATTTTGGGATGCTGTACTGTCTCTTGAGCAGCCTGTTGGTCTACTTAGATATATGCATGAACAGTTGGTGCCCTGAATTAAAAGGTTTGCATTTCTCTAGAATTGCTGGCATAAGGTATAAAACCAAAACCTAAAATAGAGAGGAATGTTTTTCACATAATCTTCTCTGTAAATTTTCTACCTCTGCCTGCCAGACACATTAACTAGGGGAAATAAAGTATAATGCACTATATCACAGCTACGTATCTTTCTGAGCATTCATGTGTGCGTATACTTGCATTTTTTTATTCTCCCTGCCTACATACTCTCTGCATAGTTCATATACCTGTGCGACAGTCTCTTTCTCGATGTATATATGTATATATCAGAAAAAAGATATTCACATGCATTAGTCCCATCATAAAATTTTATATCTCAATGATATTATTTCACTGATGGCACCTCTACTAAAAATTTTGTTATAAAATAAGTGAAAACAAAAAAGACAGTGCAGGATAGAGTGTATTTGAAATACAGAAATCTCCAGCAACAAGGCAGTTTGAGTTTACAGTGGTCTTTTTAGTAGATGTATACTAGCAATTAATTTGATCTATAGTCTAAGAGGCATTTTATAATTAATTTCTCAGCATTTACCATATACAAGCCATCACTTTAGAGTGCTATGTCATTAACAAAATCCCATTTTTTCATAGAGAATAGGCATACTGATCTACATTTTCCCATGCCGCCTAGCCAGAATGGACTCGAGGGATATTATCTTATTCAGAAAGAACCTTTCAAGGTTGAATAAAAGAAATGGTGCAGGGTCCCTGGGAGAGGGAAGTGATCATCATTTTCACCTTCAACTCTTCTTTGATGTGGCAGAGTCAATTTTTAATCAGCAGCCATCAGACTGGGCTTCATTTCGCCTTACAAAGTCCTATTACTCTGCCACTTTCTGGAAGGAGGTGATAAGGACAATGCTCTTCTTTTTCTCTTCATAGAGCCCCGCATATGATGAGTCCCTTTGGAGAGGTTTGATAAAAAAAAAAAATGAGTGAGTACGTAGGGATAAAGGTCACCTCTCTGCCAGAATTAACTCTTCAAGACAACAAACTTTTGATTCCAGTGTATTTGTTTTTAGCAATTCTTCTGTATTCTTCTGTATGTAGTTTTTGTGGTCAGCAGTAACAAGACAAGGGTTAATCCCCATGAAGCTTTTGATCTAAATGCTACTTCAGATTATTGGCCTCCACCGAGGAAAAAAAATAAAGTGAAAAAAAACCCTTCACAAATAAACACACACCCCCCCCTGCCCCCCCAAATACACACCACAGACACTCAATTCCTCCAGTACTAAGCAGATATTTTGAAATGAGCAGCACAAAGGAAATCATATAAAACTAAAATACACATATTTTGTCAAAGCATCTCAAAGTTATCCTTTATTGCAAAAATACACCATGAATCCTTACAGATAAATGACAGAAGAGATAGTCCCTACAATCATTGAAATTGAAAAAAAAATCCCCCCTCTGGAGGTGTTTTTTATGTTAAATAAACCTAAATTATTTTTTAAACTATGCATTCATGCAGAAAAAAACCCTCCATAATCTCTTAGTATCATTTATTGTAGTCAGCAGTCTTAATTGCCTCCCTGAAATGGATCAGAGTTCTGGGAATTACACACGAAAATGATGTTACCGCTCTCCAGTCTTCACATTCCTTGATATAATCTCATTAAAAATATCAAGCCTCTAGGTGAGGGAATACATATGGATGCTAAACGCATTTTAAGCAGGAGCACCTAAACTGATGACCTAGTTATTACAGAACAAAGCAGCTGAAGATGAATTTTAATGCTGAAGTAAAGCAGTTTTCTTTTTTGGTTATTACTACAATTATTAACATGTTTTTGGGCTGAATTTTCTTATTATCCTGGAAAAAAATTATAATTCTGAACCAATCAAAACAGTGAAATGACATTTTTGGCATAACAGAAACTCTTATTTTCCAGTAGACCACACAAGTAAAAAAAAAAAAAAAAAGGAACCCAGTAGAACTCAACAGTTTCATTAACTATAATTACCATAAAGAGATGGAAAAAGAGGTATAGGAAGTCGCAATTTTTGTTTCAAAAATGCGAACTGTGTTATTAAAAAAAGAAGGAAGAAAAAGCACTAGAGGAAATAGACTCATCTCCCAGCCAAATAAATGGCAAAAAGGGGGGAATTTATGCTGGATTCCACATATGAAATAAATCACTTTTAGAGAATTGTATTTCCTTTTATAAATTTCAAAGAATAATTCTGCAAGAACTGGGTATAGCTCCTGGAATGTCATATACGCTCTGTGATCTGATGTTTTGCAGTAAGAAATCATTTTGTCTTTGGGCAGATTAATAGAGGCAGTATATGGACTGGCCTTCAAAGAAAGTAGTTAAAAAATATCTGAAATATTTCAATATTTGCAATATCAGTGTTATCATGTGAGCTGTGTGTGAGTCCCATGGATTAGACCCAAGACACAGAGCAGTAGCAAATTGATCTGATGAAGAGAATGACTGCTATGTGACACTGTGCTTTAGAAACAAATGGTCATAAACACTTTCTCAGTAACTGAAACAGATTTTAAAAAAAAGCAGTAACCTACCTGCACGTGAGGTAGTAGTGTTATTTGCATTTGATAAACTCAGATGTCAGAGGTTTATAAGCCAAGTGTTCAAATTTGTTTTTCAGGAAAGAAAACCATGAAAATAATAATAAAAACCCCTTTTCCCACCTTCTTTAGTAGTATCATTAGTCTGTAGCCAGAAATGGCCTGCTTGGGGGATTAGTGACACAAGATAGTGAATTTCATGTCATGGCTGCCAGTTCAGATCTGTCATGTGTACATGAGAATAATTATCCTCTGACGGCTGTTGAGTGACTTGTGTTATAAGTAGCAGTATCACAAGGCGTGATTGTGGGCACAGTAGTGGAAGTCTTGGCAGGGAAGGCTGAGGATTACATGAGAACGAACACTGAATTTCCTTTTTGCTTTCAGGAGCTATTCCTCCCAGATAGGCTGTTCGCTTGCAGAAGCTTCCCCAGACTTAACATCTTGGAGAGGATCTTTTAGTGTTATAGCACTATAACAGTGACAGAAGCCTTCCCTCACCTGAGAACTTCTAACAGTCTTTCACTTCATCTAACAAAAGGGTCAAACTTGACCTGAATTGAATGGATCAGAACTTATTATTCTGCCTTGACCTAATTAATATTTTGCTGCACTTTTACATATCCAGATCTCTTCCTGTGCCTGGCTAAAGCAAATGGAAGGCAAGGAAGGACCTCAGACAGAACCACCTTAGAAGGATTAGCTGTGGAAGTCATATGAGTCAGAATGATAACTTTTCCACAGCACTTGGGTGTGTGCACATTTTTTCAACATTTAAGGTTTATTTTGGTCCTACTTTTTAAGATTTAGTTTAAAATCCTAAGGACTACAAATACCAAGTATTGATAAAAAGTATTCTTGAAGGACAAGTCGCCAGACCTGCCAAAAGGCAGACTTCTGATATAACATTCCTCATATATAATCTTAGGATTTTGAGTTTTTATCATGGTTTCCTTTCAAAAGTATAGCTCAGTATAGCTTAGTGGGATCTGATATTCAGGACAAGACTTGTGTACTCAGCAGGTGACATATGGAATCCAGAATAAACAAAAGCTAATTTAGGCAGCTGCTTAAGTTTTGGAACCTCAAGAATTGCAATACCTCTGGTCATCAAGATACCTTCTTCTCATCAGCCTCAGAGGACTATATGGTGCGGGCTGTCTGTAATGCATGCCTTTTTCTTGAGGCTTGTCACCTACTGCTGTGCCTGAAGATGGGATCTGTCCATGTTAGATCTGCAGACACAACCATCTAAAGCACTGCTTACATCCTTGAAAAACACTGACCAGATGTGGGAGATAGAGGCAAATGCAATGGTCACTCAGCTGCTCTTCAGATTCCAGCTTTCTCAATAAATGCAAGTTATTTTAATGTCCTACATAGCCACAGTCTAGGGAGGTCTGAATCTAGTTTAATTTGTAGTCCAAGTCTCCAGGAACAACACAGTCCTTCTGCTGCTGCTGTATCATTGGAAAAGGTGCTGCTCTGGATTATTGTCAGACAAAACCATCTACATAGATGCTCACACATTTCCTTCACACATTTCTGTCAAAATTGAGCTGGTAAACTCTTCTAAATTAGTTAGTTAATCTAGAAAATTTTGATTTAGATAGATGAGGAAGCTATTACAAAAACAATGGAGCTGGCAAAAGAATGTGTTGTAAGGTAGAGTGAAGTCATAAATACTCAATAAATTATAACCTTTCTCAGATGGCACAGATGCAGCAAGATTAGTATATTTATCTACTATGGAAAAGACTTGAAGATCTATCAGAAGGAAAGCAAGAACAACTGAGGTACCCAGTATTCTCAGGAAAGAGATAAATTTCTAAACTGCATAGAGGGCTGTCATTTTAGGCTCCTTTAATGTAAAGTGGTAACTTCTGAGTGTTAACAAAAGCATGAATGCTGCTTTCAGAAATATGCAGTGAAGTGTCTATTATGAAATTTTGAAACTGAAAATCTTTTCAAACAAAATTTACGGGAAAGTCATGGCTTATGTTAAAAGAATGTTGCTCAGGTTGAAGAATACTCAAAACTTAGAAAAATTCTGTAACTTGTGCATACATGCAATAACTTGCAGACTCAAATGATAGGATCACATACTTAAACCACCCTCAGTGGCCTCATTTTATCTGTGTACAAGACAATCCTTGGCAACGAGCCTCGTCAACATTTGTATTCTCACTACTGTTGGTCGACAGTAGACCTTACTGAATGTGCACTGCCCACGTTCTGTTCTGTGGACACAAAGGCTGACTTCCATAGAGATTTTTCTGTGGCCACTCATTAATGTGGTATATACATAACTCAAAATATTAGCCAATGTGCTTCCTGCGAGCAGAAGTCATGAGCTGTTTTACTATTAAGGAATTTCAGTGTAGGGTTGCTTCATCTACTTTGGTCAAAAATAGATACACCAAATTATCTGAAAATTTGGACAAAAGAAAGTAAAGCCAGAAATACACAGTAATTTTAGAAGGCCAGTTTGAGACCTCAGAACCTGATTTTTGAAGCTCTTCACTATTACATTGCACTTTATAAATATGGTACACAGGCCCACCAGTTAATCAGTACTGTAGATTATATACTAAGGGTTTTCCTCCTCAAAATGAAGAATACATAACTTCGGATAACCTGAAAATTTGGTTTAATTAACTTGATTAATACTGCATAGTAACTTGAAGCCATTTCTTCTTTTCCATAGCACCTTTGTGAGAGAAACAGGGCCAACAACAAACTCAGGAGAGTATTCAGTTACTATTGCCGTATGTGAACATTTCCTTTCTTGCTGGAGTTACTGGGGTTTATTTAAGAACTGAATTGATTAGAGCTGTTGTACAATTTGTTAGTCTTACACTTCATAGTGCACTCTGTCTCAATTATATTCCCAAGGTCTTGACTTCCCATCCCCACAGAAAGATAGGTGCTGATTGCATCAGTTTGTGCTCTGAAGCTTCTCATCATTCCAGTCTTAGATGTCACCACTAAAGATGTCCATCTCCATGCATGTCTCTGAAATGCAAGATCTTACTCAACTCCACGAATTTTTCTCCTGCAAGAGATTCCATTTGCATGTTCCAGGCTTCTTTCTTGTTTGCTGCAACCAGTTCTTCCTTTTCTGCACCCTTTTTTTGATCCCTAGGCCATGGGTTTTCTGGGCTAATCTACCTGCAGAAGTGCAATGCATGGTCAGTCTTCTAACAGACAGTTCTATCTCCTGTCTCTTTATTAATTGGAGGATTTAGGACATGCTGCTTTTGCTTCACCTTGCAAGGTGAACTGTTTTCAAAGTTTACAATCACCGCCTACCAATTGCAGCAAATGAATGACAAGCTTAGGCAAAAGTGCCTAAGTTCATTTTGGGGCATTATCTGCCTCCTCCCTGTTCCCATACATCCAACTGTTTGCCACCTGTTATCATTTAGTATTTTTTCACCTATGACACAGTGCATGCTAATTTTTCAGAGGTTTGTAAATGTTTGAAGTTTGGGAAGATTTTTCTAGAGACAATAATATCTAAAGCCATGATTTGACAGTGGCTATCAAATAAAATGTCTATGTGTTAAATAAAAAAAAAAGTTACAATAGAAATTTTCTATAATTTTTAACATCAGAAACATTAGAACTGTTTGACTGATATCCAAGCAGTTCAATATTGTCAGGTTTTTACAAATGAAAAATCAAAGTACCGTGTAGCCAAAACAGTAGATGTTTATGATGGGTCAGTCTTTATGCCTCAGAGAGAAAGCAGGAGTTACAAATAAAGTCCCTTTTAGTAGATACGACAAATTTGAAACCTTAGAGAGAGCCTACTAAATATTAGCAATAACAGAGTTCCTCACACTCCCATGATTATCTCATAAGAGATAATATATCTCATGATTACTACCTTGAGACTTTCCTCACTTTTCTATGATTTGATTTTTGGCAGTGTAAAATATCAGTTAGAACTCTTTATAAACTAGGATCATAAGAATTTCCAGAACATGTTTTACAGATAAATACCTGGGTGTTGAGAGAAATCCATTAATTGGTCAAAGACTTCAAATAGCCAATGCCTCAGCAAATATTTTTGGAAAAGAAAAGCTGACTTCTGCAGTTTTAAAATATTAGGGGGTATTTATTTCTGTTCCTCTCATGATCATGTCCCTAAGTAGCCAAGCCCTATATGAATAAAGGTTCAGTGATAGAGAGAATCTCTCAGAGGCAGACCTTTAGTTTTTACCTGTTTGCTAATTCCAATTTTCCCAGACACAAGGAAAAGTATTAATTTGGTGCACATTTTTAATGAAAAAAAAAAAAAAGATAAATTCTTAGTATTTGTTTACCACCAGTGGATATTGAATGGATTCCATATTTAGACAATTTGACTTTTAGTACTTTTGTTGACAATACTCCTACCTAGGTTTGAGGTATGCCAGACCTTAATTATAGCAGTTTCATACAGTACAGGGCTGGTTGCTTTTCACTATTTTGAATGCCTTAGACTAACTGAAGATTTACAGTATCTTCAGTTTCTGGTGAAAATACCTTCCAATACTGCAATAGAACATGTCTTGTTAAAACTGTAATTTTCTAATCATACACATAGTTTTATTATATTTGTTTTCATCACTCTTTTCATATTTTCTAAAATATTCCTCAGAAAAGAATTTTTTTGACATATTTAGAAATCTTCCAATTCTTGGAAGATTGTTCAAGTCTAGGCTGGATGGGGCCCTGAGCAACATTAGCTAATGGGTGACATCCTTGCCTATGGAAGGAGTTTTGGAGCTAGATGATCTATAAAGTGCCTTCCAACCCAAACCATTCTATGATTTAAGATTTATTTCTTCACAATAATCTGCTAATTAAAAGTTGGTGTCTGTTTTTTTTGCAGGTTGGTTACCTTATCAAATTTTTTTCTAACACTTTTCTCTGAACTGCCAAACATAAATTGATTTCAGCACATTCATTAGCTACTAATTTAATTAGAATGATGTTGCCCTTTCTATTTTTACAATTAGAAGTTATTAATATATCAAAATGATCCTAAACTTGAAAACTCATTAAGAAACAGATGTAAATACTGAAATGGTGCCTTATTTGCATCAATGCCTCATATTGTGCATTGATTGTTTGATGCAAATGGGTTATTTTATAATGTCAGAACTGGTATGTCTTGAAGGTTAGTCGTGAAAAGACACGAGGAACTCAGTCTGAATCACACAAAAATATTGTCAGTATTTTAATGACTTTGTAATTGTTAGAACTCTGTTATGCTACTAGTATTTGTTACTTGCAGACCTAAAGGAATATTTTTACCTACCCACTCACCTTTCCCCTAGGAAGAAATATGGGATTTAGGTCCAGGGTTAGGTAGCTTTTTATACAGTAAAAAAATATTAGTACCCAAATTTCTTCCAATTCCTGACATAAACAACACTAAAAAAACTGAACCATGCCTTTCTGTAGATTTAGAAGACAATGTTAATTGCACGAAAAGGTGGCACAGCCAGCCAGTAATGAATAGTCAGACAGGATGCTACCCTCTGAAGGCGAAATATGTAATAGTCAGGCTGCCATTCTGCTGGGTATGAGCTATGAAATAAGTCAGTCCTTAACTGCATGAGGAGCTACTATTTATTTGAAAATTACTTTATAGAATGAAAAATAGTGGGTTTGGTTTATTGTTATGTTAAGTATTTTAGGTTAAGATATCCCATTCTAATGCAAATGTATGTAAATGTATGTAATTCCTGTACAATAGCTTTTGCAAAGGCAACAGACAGAGCTAAATAAGGTTCTGTAACTTCACTTTGATGAAGACAGTCAATCAGTCAACTTCTGCCTCTAGAAAACAGTATGGGTGTCAGGTGGAGAGTTCCTTAGATTGTCTGGTGACCTCCATGCTACTGAGTAAAAGTCAACAGCTGCTTCAAGTACTACTTGTAAGGATGATGGACGTTGATTAAACCCTACTGAGAATCTAGAAGCTAAAAGGGCTAGTGGAGCAACAGACCACCTGTGGTTTGTAGATATTCTAGTCACCTATGTAAATATATAAATACATTTTTATGGTACAATTTGCACCAATTGTTACAATTTTTAATTAAATATTGTTCTATAATCTGTTAAAGTGTTAAGAGCAAGCAGATGCCTAATGTAATTTAGATAAGAAGTGTACAATAAGCATAATGGTGTGAGTATATGCATTGCCATATAATCTCCAAATCACTCTGTTGTCCCAAAATATTTCTATAAATGCATATCTGTGTTGCTTGAGTGTTGACTGACAAAAACTTAAGGCAGGATATAATCAAGAATATTGCAAAGTTCTGTATGAAACAGAGTGCCTTAATCATTTATAAGACCTGGCAACTGAGGAGCAGTTCTATAGTTATAAAAACTAAAGCTTCACCTAGATTTAAGTAAGATCTGCAGTCAAATCTCACTGTGAAAGAGGGACAGTGGAACAAAAAGGTCAGTACTGGGGACTGTGTGAGGTATTTCCTTTTCTTTTTTCTTAATCCAGCTAATATAGGTTTCTTGTGCTATGATAAGAATGTTGGATCACTGAAAGCATGTTTTATTGCCTTGAGGTGTAAAAGATGTTTTCTAGACAGACACAAGACAACGAGGATGATAATTTGGACAAGATGTTTCTAAAGGACCAACTACCAGCAAAGTAATCAGCTGCTGGGCAAAGAAAACACTAGGGGAGGAATGACACAAAGTAAAGTGACAATATCAACAGAAGACAGCAGAGCTGGAGGAAATACTGTATTACATTGTGCCATCCCGCTAGTGATGTGTAGACAAAGATATAATCATACTAAATTTGATACAAAGCAAAATAATCATATAGCACTTAGTTGAATGCTTAAGGCAATTACAGCTGATTACAGTAACTTATTAATATGTCTGTACTAGTAAGCACTTAATTGACATTTGATTGTCAATTTAAGGCCAAAACTCAAACTGTAAGAAATAAACCCAAAGTAAATAAATTTAATAGAAAGTTTATTAAAACCAGCCTCTATCAGTTTATAAATCACTTAATTCATACTGTGAACACAAAGCACTAAAATATTTGCAGAAATATGGTAAATATGTGAAAAAAATAAAGCTGAATATTCAATTTCGGTTCATATACAACTGCATATTTTAATAATAAAATCCAAAGTTGAATAGAATAAAACCAGAAGGAGTTTAGTCTTTGTTTTAAAAGCATATTAATTCAAACATCTCTATCAACAATAGTACTATATATGCATGATGTCTAATTTTTAATGAAAATGACAAGATCTGCATGCATGGTCAACATAAAAGACAATTTAGCCCTTTATGTTTATGAGAACACAGAATCACTGGCTGTGGGTGACAGCTAATTTCCTCTAGTCTCTTTATGCCCTGCAGCTATTAATGCACACTGATCTTCAAGAATTATTGGAAAAATTAAACACAAACATAAAAAGAACAAAAAGAAAACCATCAATTTAAGGCTAATTTCAACAAAATAATTTGAAATGCACTATTGCAGTTAAAGAACATAAAACCTAATGTTGGACTAACAATTTTGTATGAAAAACAGCCTGGTATCACACACACACAAAACTATTATAAAGTACAGATGTTCTCTTAGATGGCGAAAAAAATGCTCTCTTTCAGTATATTTAAACAAACCATATGGGATTCATTTTAGTTATTTCAAAGCTTTTTTAGATATTTCTTGAACAAATACTTCAGGCGTATGATATGGGATGTGAAAAAACTCTCTAACATACTTTTATTCCTTGATATTAAAAAGGTACAAGGCAATAATTTAAGAACTTAATACCAAATGGATTAACTAGAAACGAAAAACCAGTAAAATAAGAAAAGAATGAAGCAGAGCAAAACTTTCTTCTTGGTTTTACAGCCTTTGCCAAACCATTTCCTATTTTTTGTTTAAGTTAAATGAGTGTGGTATATTTCACATCCAAGTTCATTCACTTTTACTTTCCAATAATCTGTGCTTTCCTCTAGCTGTGCAGAAAGTTCTCCAATGTTTTTATCCAGTCTGATTTATTTGTTTATCCTTGGTTGTTCAAAATTCCTTCTTAATAGAAGTTCCATTTTGCCCTTTGAGGAAACATTTTGGGTATTTTATTGCAGGATGTGTGTGACAAAGTTGTGATTAGAAGAAAAAGTCTCAAGAAAGTTGATATCCTTCTGCCCTTGCTTCTCTCTGTATAGAGCTCAAAGACATATCCTGATTACAGATAGCTACCTGCAGGTCAGATTGTTGACGCTGATTTTGAAATTGTGGTTTTGCCTGTGCAAGTTTTCAATGTCTTGAGATGTACACTGAAAATAAACATGAACTAGATATATTGGATATATCTAATATATCTAATATATCTAATATAGGATATGGTGTTGATACAACATATTCCTATGGAAACATATGAAAAAGAACGCAATTCTCTTAGAAGGTCTTCAGGGTTCAAGCAGCTTTTGTGCCTTAACCCCAGCCAAATGAGCCAGGATTGGTAGCCTGGAGAAAAGGAGACCCAGTGGGACCTTATCACTATCTACAGCCACCTGAAAGGAGGTTGTAGTGATGTGTGGGTTGTTGGTCTCTTATCCCAAGGAAAAAGTGATGGGATGAGAGGAAATGGCATCAAACTGCACCAGCAGATGTTTAGATTGAATATCAGGAAAAACTTCATCACTGAAAGGTTGGTCAGGCATTCAAACAGGCTGCCCAAGGAAATAGTGGAATCACTATTCCTAGAAGCATTCAAACGGTTTGTGGATGTGGCCCTTGGGAATATGATTTAGAGCTGAACATGGTGGCGCTGGGTTGAAAGTTGGACTCAAGGGTCTTGGAAGACTTTTTCAACCTTATTGATCCCATAGTTCTATCATCTGTTGCAATTTCCAATCTTTTCTGTTAAACTCCAGTAAACTTTACAATCACTACATGAAGTGGCTCTACTTCTGAGATGGATATGTTTAATCAGGAGTGTTGTATGACAATATTTCGTAAGCTCTGTAGTGATTTGAAAATGGTCGAAAGTCCAATATGTAGATTTTGGGGGAGAAATAGCACAGCAATCTTTTCCACATCAAGGACAAAATAAATACAGTATTTTACTGAATAAACCACAGAAGAAAGGGATTATTTGGAAGATTGGTAATAGGAGATAGAGCTTATGCTTCCTAATCAATTGCACCCTATCTTTTTTCATGTCAAATGGTTTCCTGAGATCTACCTACAATTAATGCTGCTTTTGGCATCTTTTCTAGTGAAGATTTGAACTCATCCATAACAATGTAACTGTTACTTTCTGTTATTCGAAGCAGGATCTCATGATTAAATGACTCAGCAAACCGAAGCTGCCTTACCAAAAGATGGCTGGTCATTTGCTAGTGAAATGAAAGGAGATGAAAACCTTGTTTAGTATACTTAGGAACATTAGCAGAAAGGCATTTTAAACATGTATATGATTGGTAAGCATTTGCATTCTATTCAGACTGAATACTGACATAGGTGAATAATTCCCACTAATTTCACTGCACATAATTGGTGATTGTCTGAAAGAGTATGGCTTCCAAAAAGTAAGTCACAACATGGTGATGTGTTTAAGTTCTGAGCATGGGAATGCTTGGAGATTCAGATTTTATATGAATTGGGACACTCAGTGTTCCACAGAATATACTTTGAGCTCTTACAATGGAAATACTGCATATTGAAGAATTTAATTTCTTCATTTACTTGTTTCAAGACTTAATGGCACATTTTTCTTCTCTTCAATTTAGTAGGAAACTTTGCTTGTTTGATCATATTCTAGATGAGCCTAGTATATATAACCTTTAATAGGTAACGGTATAGATTTCTGTGGGTTGGATACTTTCTATTAGCAGTCACTGAAATTACTAGATTTAACATTGTCATTAGTGATAATTATGATTCATTTTGCTACATGAGGAAACTGGAATAGAATACGATGAATCACGCCTTTGCAATGACATGACATAGTCTGTTGGCAAAAAATACAGCATATAGTTTAAACTAGTTTAATTTTTATTCGTTGTGCTAATCCTCAACATTTCAATCAACTTAATAGCAATAATTTTTGTTCAGCCCACCTATTTCCAAAAATAAATACTTATATTAAAGCTATGTAATCCCATTTCCAGAAACATTTATAGAATGTCAGTCTAACCATGCTGGTCAGAAAGAGGCAGTTCCTTCTCTCATTTCACTTAACACATTTTATTTGCAAATAAACATTGAAAATATGTCCTTTTTTACCACCTCTCTGCATTTTTGTGTCCTGGCTATGTTGTCTTGATTGCTGAGATTTTTTTATAGGAAAGAAAAAAAAATTAAGTCGCAGTCCCATGGCCCCATACCAAAAACATATTGCTGTGCATTCAATTGCAATGTTTCTCCTGAGGCCAAAACACTATTTTCACCAAGAATAATGGTATGCAAAATAACAGGAAACATACTGTGAATAATGTCTTACATATGGAACCCTTGGTACTGTTAGTAAAACACTGGTTATGTGCATGCAAAATTAAATGGCCATGAAGAAGAGACAACATAATAGTTTGTGGATTTATGATGTATTAGCTAATAGCTTTTTTATTTTATTTTAAACACTAATATTTCTACTTTAAAAATATTTCTAAAATTATTGCATATACCCCTACTGTTACACATGGCAAAATGAAGTTAAAAGTACATTTAAAAAAACTCCAATACTTAAGTAAAGTGAATGTAAGGAAGGGACAGATGAGCAAATATCAATTTGACAGTGATGCTGGACTTCACACTGAGTAATTCCTAAAACCTGATAGGTCAAAATGATTGATCTTTTTATTAACCTATCATAATGGATTATCAGTTTGGTTTGACTCAAAAATGCAAAAACTTACACTTCATCCTGAAATTACTGCTGCTGGTATATCTGACACACCTTTCTGTTGCAGTAGTTTCTGTAAGGCCACTGCCAAAAATGTTAGGAATCCTGCTCTCTGAATTTCCTTCCCTCCCAAATTCTGGCTGAAGGATCATCAAATACTAGATTTTTGGACACCATAACTCATCCTAAACACTAGGTCTTCATATGGAAATACAGCAATCACTTCTGAAAACATAGGTGCTTCCAAGGTTCATCATTGCTTCAGTGCCTTTTGGACAGAAATAACATAGCTCCATGGAACCCACAAGTTTCTTTCTCAAAGACTGAGCTGTCTGGTTGCATATAACCTAAAAACCACCACTGTTCCAGACCTTCAGGAGAATTTTTGAAAGATTTCTGGCAATTGAATACCCTAAGAGGCATGGATTTATAAAATTAGGCAATCATAGAATGGATTGAAAGGGAATTTTAAAGATCGTCTGTCTAGTCCAATCCCTCTGCTGTAGGCAGGAACACCTTTCACTAGATCAGGTTGCTCAGAATCCCAGCACTGCTGGTTTTAATGGATTGATAAGTTCTTTTATCAGGGTAACCTGTCCCAGTGTTTTACCATCCTCATCAGAGAAATTTTTTTTCTTATGTCCAATCTAAACCTAACCTCTTCCAGTATAAAACCATTGCTCTTTGTCCTGTCACTACAGGCCCTGGTACAAAATCTCCCTCTGGTTTTCTCATAAACCCTCTTTACATATTGGGAGGTCACAATGAGGTGTCCCTGAAGCCTTCTCTCCTCCAGGCTGAACAACCCCAACTCTCTCAGACTGCCTTCACAGCAGAGGTGTTCCAGCCCCCTGATACCTTTCATTAACCTCATCAGGACCCACTCTAACAGGTCCATACCTTTCTTTGTGGGCCCCGGAACTTGTTGCAATGCTCCAGGTGGGGTCTCATGAGAGGTGGAAGAATCACCTCACTCAGCCTGCTGGCCACAACATTTTTTGGTGCAGCCCAAAAAGCCCCAGGATATGCTTTGTTTTCTGGACTGCAAGAGCACATTGCCAGCTTACGTCCAATTTCTCACCCACCAGTATCACCAAGTATTTCTCTGCAGGGCTACTCACAATCAATTCAACCCCCAGACTGTACTGATAGTCAATTAAAGAAGTCCAGATAGACAACATCTGTATCTCTTACCTTGTCCAGAGATGGAGTCACTCCATATTAGAAAACCACCAGATTATTCTGGCACATAGTGCAGCAATGTTGGCTGTCTCTAATCACCTTGCTGTCACTCATATGTTTTGACTTAACTTTCAGGAGGGCTCCATGATCTTACCAGATGTAGAGGTAAGCCAAACTGGTCGCTCAGCCAGGGTCCATGTTTTTACCCTTTTTAAAAATAGGTGTGACCTTTGCTTTTCTCCAGACATTTGGGATTTTCCCTGACAGCCATGTTTTTTTACTGTATGATGAAGAGTAGCTCGGCAACCACATCAGCCAAATCCCACAGAGTAATTTAGTTCACCACTTAAGCAACACTATCTGACCATTATCACAAGTCTCTTCACACTTTGTAGACACCCACCTTTCTGATATATGAGTTGCAGATGCATGTGACTACCTTCCAATAAGTATTTTAGTATGAATAGCTAAACTATATCTAGACAAAATATAATAAGAAAGCTATACTGTGTTGACTGTCATATCAGACTGATACTTGCTATTTTTCCTAGGTTTTTTTCTCACCAGTCACACTAAAATGATTGCACAAAGTCACAGGTTTGTGCTTTATTGCTAAAATCAAAACAGTTATTTTCTTGAGATATCTTAACACTTTCTTGCAAAACCAGCATAATCTCTTCTGGAAATATCACTCTGAAAAAGCTCACAAGTCTTCTCCCCTAAGGATGCACTTTATACATTTTACACCTTCTACGTATTCTTTAACCATATTGGTCAATGCCTTGAGCATGATTGTTACTGGCTGCAGAAATAACTTCTGACAATCTTACACCAGAGCTTATCATAATATCACCCCAGTTACACTGTTATCATAATTTGATGCACAATCATTAAAAAGAAGAATTTTTGACAAGTAAACCAAATGTTCTAGCCTAAGAAATATTCTATCTTCTTTTATTGTATGCTTCTTCATACAAGCAAATAAGATCACAATAACCTTTTAGTACCAAGGGTGACTTCTATATTTAAACACATGAATAATGCCATTTACTTTTGTCAAGAAAACTTACATTTAAATGTTCCTTTCTTGTATTTCTGTAGAGTCCAAACCTCCAGAAATTAAATAACAGAATTAGAAATATATTAGTTCTAGACAGATTCTGGAAGCACCCTTGCTTGTGCATCTTTTCATTGTAATTCACATGCTGTTTCCTGGTAGCATGAAACCTCAGATATATGAGACTACTCATCAAAGACGAGGCCATTCTTAAAGAGGAAAGAGAGCACCAAATGCACAGTCACAAAAATATTATTCAAAAAAATACCCAAAACAATCAAGAAAACAGAGCCAGAAGACAAAAGAAGATACTTACTCTTCAGTTTGCTGTTATCATTATGGTCTTTTATCATAAAGAGTAAAGTCAGAATGTTCAGAAGTGAACCAAAAAGAGATCTATTTCACTCTGGTTTTGTGTGAAAAGGCTAGGACCCTGGTAACGTTTGCAGAAGAAGAGTTAATTTTAAAGATAGAGCATGTAATTTTCAAATAGTCTTCAAACTAGACTTTTGCATTTCTAGGTATGTAAAAGATGACAGTAAATACTCAAATTCATGTAAAGACAAAATTATTATGTTTATTATTAAAATGCTATTATTATTTTGTTTAAATTATTAAATTGTTCTTGTCTCCACCTACAAGGTTTATCTTTTCTTTACAATCTTCCTCTCCATGGGGGAAAGTTGAGGGGGAGTGAGAGAGCAGCTATATGGTACTTAGTTGCTGGCTGGGGTTAAAACACAACAGGGAATTTGGCTGTGAAACAGAGGTTATATTAGCCCTTGGGCATCAAGGAGCTAAAGCTGCGAAGACTGACCATTTCACCTAATGCTTTAGTCATGAAAAAACCACAGCTGTGACACAGAACTCTGTCTTGTCTTTTTGACAAATCTGATCCCAGGTCAATGTTACAGTCATGAGGACATGAGGTATAAGGAAGGGTAGAATCTGCCTCTTCTTTGTTTTACTAAATACTTTTAATATTGGGCTACATCACCACTTTTCTGTCTTTGTCCCAATGACTATTTTAATATGATATACAAAAGTCAACAATGTTATAATAGGCCAAATTGGTAGTCTTAACCAATCTGGCTAAGCGAGAGACTCCCACACATTTCTTACTCCCCCTCCAGAGGAATGGATAGGAAAAAAATAGGAAAAAAAAGAATAAGAAAGCTCATGAGAAGAGACAGACAGGGAGATAACTTGCCAAATACTGTTGTGAGCAAACCAGACTTGATCTGGGGAAAACTAATTTGTTGCTAATTAAAATAAATTTGTGTAGGGAGAAACATAAGCAAAAACCAAACATGAGAACCATATCTTTCCTTCCACTTTCCCAGCATCAGCTTCTCCAGACTCCTCTATCTTATACTAAGTGTCATAGGGAGAGTGGGAAATAAGGAGTTGCAGTCAGTCCATAACATCCCTGTTGCTCCTTTTATTTCACTTTTCCTGTGCTCTATCATGGGGTCTCTATGAGCTGCAATTCTTCAGGAATTAACATATGTTCTGGCATGGGGTTGTCCATGGCCTGTAGCGTGGATATCTGCTCCACTATGAAAGTCCATTTTCTCCTCCTCCTTTTCTCACTTTGGTTTTCCCTCTTCTGTTTCTTACTCTTTTTCTTCCCCCTTTTCTTGTACCTTTGTGGCATTTTTGCTCTTTCTTAAATATGTGTTCTCACAGGTACTACCATCTTGACTGAGTGGTTTAGCTGAGCCCTGTGAATTGGAGCTGGCTGAATGTCCAGCACAGAACAAACCCTGAGTTCCCATCACAGAGGCCACCCCTGAACCCCTTTGCTGGCAAACACCCTGACTCCTATATCCAACACAAATGTCAACTCAAATCCCTGCAGACAGAATAGGACTGCATACACTAAGAAACTAAGGAATAAAATGGAGAAAAGGAAATGTTAAAAGGAGGAAAGTTCAAGGCTGTGAATTTTTATTCGGGAAATATTTTCCTAAATCTACAAAGAGGTTACACACTATATACTCTCTTTTGTGAGTGTTTCCTGTCTGCAGGTACATAATTTTTCTTTTGCACTCTCAGCATGCTAGATCCACATAGAACACATGAACCTTAAAGTGCATATGATCCTGACACTGGAAACAGATTTATAAGGAGAATGTGGAAGCACAAATTCCAAGCATACCTGATTGAAACTATTTGTCTGGAGAGTTTTTAAGCTTCTCTGGGGCACTTTTCATTTCTGGCAGGCTGGAAAGCAATACACCTATATCCTGCTGCTCTGCATTTCTGAATGAGCCTCTCAGTATTTGCTTTGTAGTAGAAGACATCACATCCTGAATGCTATGCCCCAAGTTTCAATAGTGATGCTCATGCAGCAGGGTGGAGTGAGACTGACAGCATTGCCTGCCAATGCAGGTTTTGTCTTTGCCCTCTCTGACATGATGACCTCTCCCTCTGCTTTGTTCAAGGTGGGATCTCATTCCTTGCTCTTAGAAGTCTAGTCCTCCAAGTTCCCCCAGCTGGGATGTGACTGCAGCAGCACAACTCTGCTTCCACACCAGGGCTTTGGTAACCTTGAAACCTCCTCTGTTTTCCATACCCTTAATGTGCTTCCTTTCCTGAGATCTCAAGAAGAAAATCAAAGCAGTATCTTTTCCCTGTCAGAGTTAGGAGGAACCTGTTCTGCTTTGAATTCATATATTCTTTCAAACTTAGCAGGTCACTATAATTTCGAACTTCTTGCCATATTTTATGAATGATGTATTTTAAAAATATTCCATGCATTAATATCTCAACTAACTTAAAACAATATCCTGGTTTTCCTTCTTCAGAGAGACTAAACATGATACTAAAAATACACAACAGATGTTACACCTTTTTGTTTATTTCAGTCTTACCACTTCTTTTGCCATCTTTCTGAATATTAGAAAGTTTTTATGTACAAACATACACAGGTGCTTACAGTCCTACTTATATTTTATCTTGTTACTTATGATTGTTGTTCACAATATAGCTTTCACCATAGATTTCACATGGTTTTCTCTGGAAAGTTGGTAGTTACATTCTAAACTGTTTTTAAAAGTGTGTTGTCTTTGCACACTAGAGCAAAGAGGCTCTAATTTGGAGAAGTGGCTGTGTCTTTCTTCTGTGCTGTGACTAAAAGAGCTTACTCAAGCAAGATTTTTTTCTAAAAGAAGACATGACTTCTTTTCATGGTAAAATATGGTGGTAAAAAGATCAATTTATGTTAACAGAAAATGCACCATAATTACAAAATGGTCCAACCTAGATAAGATTATACATATTGTACAAATAAGTACTTTTCTAGCTTCTAGAAAATGGTATCTAGTATTAGAATCCTCAGGATTGAGTGTCACTGTTCTTTTAGAACAGTGCCTGGCAAGTCTGACATGGTAGTAGTGGGGCAATAATGCCATGAATCAAAGCAATGGGAGCAAGTTTCAGTAAAGGCCAAGGTAGGCTGGCCTCTTAGTCAAAATGCCATATGTCATAAAGAAGTCAGTCCTAAAATTAAATCTGCCCATGGCCAGCTTAAGTGATATAAAAGTGCAACTTACATGATAAAAAAAAAGCTTTAGAAAATAAAAAAAGGATACATCCATTGACAAAGATTAGAAAGGGAGTAATTATATCCTAATTATGCTTAAAACTAGCCCTGAGTGGGCCTCCAGGTGTGTGGGGAATCATTTATGAGATAACTTGAACTTAGTTTTAGGGGCCTCATAAGTAGAATTCATGTGTTGGCAGTGTTGACTGACAATGATAGCCACCCTTGTGAGGGACTAGATTTGATGACCTACTACCTCCCTGCATTCCAGGCTTTGGGCTGGTCTCTCAGATAAGGACGAATTTTAGCCAGTGTCGTTACTGGGTTCATGAAACGTGTCACATAGACATGAAAGAGTTTTCTGTGTATTCACTGAACAATGACATGATGGGCAAGTGCAACCTCTAAATAGAATGCAACACTGCCCTGAAGTGACTGTCTCTGGGGACAAGAAGCTGTCTCTCCCTTCCTGTCTATTTAGCAACGGGTTTGTCGTCGCTGCTCTTATTGTAGTAAATCAACATCTTCCAAGGAACTGATTTTTGCAATAAAGTGTTTGTCTAAAAATGTGCACTGTCAATAATTGCAGTTCCCTCTTTGCTTTTTTTACTTTTAGTTTAGATATTTAAGTGCATTCTTAGAACTTTTTATAGTTCTTGAGACATTGCATGCTATTCAAGGTGCTTTTCACAGTCAAATTATAAACTGCTGAAAAAAGATTTCTAAAGTAAATATTTGCAGATCCTTAAATCTAATAACAGTGCCAGCTACCAGTATATTATTCAAGAGAAAACAATCTTCTGTTCTTGTAGATACTAATAGTGTTCGTGGGATGGTAAATATTAGTGACCTCTTTTTTTGTTTGTCTTAACATGAAGATTATGATGGGGTAGTTTAGTTCACACCCTTCTGGCCATTTTCTTATCACTATTATGCAATGTAATAAGATATTTCATTATTATTTAGTCTGAAACTTTCACAAAGAAGTTGCTGAAATTACCTCTAAATTTATACTTGAGTTACTGGACTCATTATTTCAAAATCTTGGTCTGAATCAATATCAGTAATGATTCATTCTTTTGATTAAGAAGTGACTCCATCTGTAGATGTCAGATAATTACTGAGATGACCTATAATGAGAACATTTCACAACTCTCTGACTTAAATTTCTTATTCCCTCAACAGCATAATGACTTCCTCCTAGATCTTTTTATAGTGTGTCTATGCTCCTGGGGTTTCTTTTCATGATCAGTCACTATCAGTGGTTGCTTCTATCATCTTTTTTTTTAGACAAAGAAAAATAGTGGCTCCATACAAAAAAAAAAAAGTGTTTTTTCTAGGATTATATTTTATATTTTTTCTTTTCCTATGTATTTCCAAATTTTGTTCTAAAACCTCTGTTATACTTGTGAGTGTTTAAAGCTGACATGGACTGCAATGTTAAGAGATGATAGAGGATACTCTTTGTTATTAATTTAAGTAGTCTAAGGGGAATCAATGTGTTTTTAAGTATAAAATATTAAGATTAGAAATGCAAGACATTCTTTTGATCCCAACAGCTGGGAATATGGTATTTAAAAGTTTGTAAGAAGAAATGATAACTTTAACAGTGAGGCTGGCTGCAGTACTTGAAATTCATTGCTATAGCAAAATACAAAGAATACTTTGTAGTTAAGTCATACATTCTATGTTATTTCTTTTGATTCTTTTGTGAACCATTTCCAGGGAATAGAAAAATTACATCAACATCAGACACTGCCTTTTGACTCAACACATACCATTTTTTTACTCATATATATTCACAAATATTTAATAGCTTTCTAATATAGCCATGTAAATAGATTGTGACTATCTGCTTTTGCTAACAGTCTCTGCTCTCTGCTCTCCTTCTCACTGTTTTTACCTGTTGGTTTAACAAATGGATTGATTCAATGTTGGCCTTTAATTTGGTTAGTATGTCATCCATGGCTGCCAGTTTCTCTGCCAAGAGATTCTCCTGTGCATTCCTAATGCCAAAAAAAAAAAAGCTACTTTTTTTTTTTTGAGCTAATACTGAAAACCAATAGGTCAAATATATGTTAAATATTTAAAATACAACTATTCAGACAGTGTAAGGGAATTCAGCATTGTAAGGGAATATAGTCCCTACTGACAATTGCATCTTTTTCTGAGTGAAATAAACTTCAAGCTCATTAATTACTACCACTTCATTCTTTTCCCAAGATTTACATTCCTGTTATGTGACTGGACTTGCTTAAACAGTTGGAAATAATGAAGGCCAAAATGACAGGCTTATTTCCCAGCTTCCTTTTATAGTAAAGAGAAAGAAATTTTGTCTAACAATAGACCTTGAGTACAGTAGGTCAAAAGCTTCAAATACATTTCTATCACAAAATATCTTTAACCGTACATTTACTGCATCAATAGACATGTGCTTTATTAGTATCAAAAAATGGAATCATTATCCCTTCCTGATGTACGTATCAATTTTAGACTTTACATTAAAAATACATGCATGAATGAGACCAGCAAGAACACTAATGGATGAAGCCTATCTAACTTAGGAGACCTGGTCTCACTGAATTGGGAAAGAAATCCTAGCTGTGATGACTACCCCTTTTATAATGGGTTTTGTGTATGTGTGTGTGTGTGCATGTGATTTTGATTTCAGGAAAAACAAAATAAAGCAATGATCATCAAGGAGGAACAACCCAGATAGAATTCAGTGACTCAACTACAACAGTAGAAAGCATCAAATATTCACAATAAGAATCAGACCTCTTGCAATTATGTCTGGTGGGTCCTGAACTACACTGGGTTCTATACTTCTGCTGTGTTGCCCCATGTCAGAAATCACTTACCACATGGTATACTATCTAAGCTGCCAACAGCTTCATAATCATGAGAATATCAAAAGTGGAAAAAAAATCAGATGTGTAAGTAGATGGATTAGGCAAAATTAATTTGAACTCTAGAAAGACAAGGTTTTAAATAAATTTAATAAAATACTGCATCTTAAGTTTTCTAGAATGCATTTCATTTTTTTAAATTGGGATAATGGGATAAATAATTTCATTTCGTGTGAAAATGAACATCCAATAGAATAAAGTGTTGACTTTGATTAATCCATTTCCATTGTATAGAAAGTGC
Source organism: Monarcha castaneiventris obscurior (assembly GCA_026261815.1). Taxonomy (NCBI): domain Eukaryota; kingdom Metazoa; phylum Chordata; class Aves; order Passeriformes; family Monarchidae; genus Monarcha; species Monarcha castaneiventris. Next base: position 18,487,472 of record JAMPIT010000379.1, on the reverse strand, counting down.
TAGTACCTTTCAGAAGTATCCCCCTGTGTGTTTGTTGGTATCTTACTTGCTAAGAAAAAATTCTTAACTTCTAAGATAGAATAATTTTTCAGGAGTTTCTCATATATATCTATCATTACAGAGTACACTAATTGTTAAAAACATTAATTGGGTTCATTTCTCTTAAGATTTGCTTATTTGAAATTGACCTAGATTTTGTTGAGAGATCAGCATTAAGAATTTTTACCACAAGATATTTTGCAGATCTGGCAAATTACACTGGTGATTTGAACTCTCAGAAACAGTTAAGTATTTCTCAGGATCATAATGGAAACGCTGTTTAAAATGAGGACGTGAACTTCACTAGTTTTCTCCCATGAAAGAGTGTCTGTAAGAACACAATAAACATCAATGATTTTCTGCAATATAAATTTGCTACGAACCATCCAATTATTGGGTCCTCCATAATATGTGTCTTTAAAAGCTGAATGTCCTATCTTATGGAAAGAGTTTAGACTGCAGCATCACAAGTGCTGATGCAGCTGGGCCTTCTTCACAAACACATACTTCCATGTTTGCCACATACAAAAGACAAATCTTTCACTCCTTTCTTCTGTTTTGAAATAACCAAGGAGTGTCAGGCAATTTCTTTGTAATTTATGAACCTTAATGTTTACTGTAATTACCTAAAAAAAAATCTCAATGCATGTATGTAAGATTTTCATGAAACAGTAGTAGTATTAGCAAGATTAATTCAGCTTTCCTGGGAGAAACACATGAATGAAAGCCCAGACAAATTCTATGCTTCTGTGACCTACTGCTGAGAAAATGATGCTCTTCAGATAGTTATGACTAATTTTTACAGTCCAGAAGATTCTTCTCTTTTTCAATTTTAATCCCAGAGAAATTTATGCATCAATTTTTTACAAACAGAAAATATTTTTAAAATGAGAACAAAATGTGCTTCATTTCAGTCAGAAAATAAAAAATATAAATTGAGCCTTAAAAAAATCCTTCTACAAATTGACCACTGATTTATCAGGCCCTCTCCATTTGTCTCGATACAATAAATACCTCCGTTTCTCTTGATGCAATAAATGTACGTTTTCAAGTAACTTTCTCATGCACTTTTGAACAGCTCACCTGGCCTCCCACCCATTTATTCATTTCTGCAGTGACTTACTGTTTAAAATTTGAGATCAAAATAAATGATGTTGAAAAGATGATAACAACTTGACATTGAAATGTTTCCTGCTCTCTGCAAGTGAGTCATTTCTCCTTTCATTAAATCTTAGGTAGGTAAGAGTCATTCTTGAAACAGCTACAACATTCTCTTTACATAACAATGAACAATTTAAAGCTTAAAATTTCAGGGCTTGAAGGTTTTGATATAGAAATTTAGTAACTCAAGAAGAAGAATTTCCCAGTTTCCCAATGAAACCTACTATAGCCTGCTGCAGTAGCCAGAGTCAAACATATTAGGCCATGGACAATGTTTCTATGTTTTTTTTTGAGTTTGTGTATTCAAACAACATGTAAAGAAATGCAAGAAATAGTCTTTATAGATTTTCAGTCATTTTCTCTGAGTCTGTTTACAAAATAAGTGCCAAACACAAAATGTCTAACTTGTTTTAATGCTGCATTCATACAACTAATTCTCTTCATTTTAACAAAAGAATTGTAAGATTAGAAATAACAAATTAAGTGGTCCAGATAATAATCTCTTAAAAAGAACCTGTGCCATAGTATCTAAGAGCTTTCATGAAAAAATACCCATGTTCTGAATAGCTTTGGAAATAGAGAATAAAGGCTCTTTCCACCACCCCATCCCAGCCCCTGTACCATGCTTAGTGAGGTCAGACAGTTACCTAGTGGAGAGTATTTTTGAAACAATCTCATGTTTTCAGAAGGAATTCAGATCCTTCTGCTGAATCACATAAGAAAATTATCTGGTCTTGTAAATCTTCCTGTAAAATCATAGTCTGCTTAATTGTTTGCCACTTTCTCTCCTTCTCTCAATCTCTCTCTTTTGCCCTTTCTTTTGATTTGCTGATGAAAACTCTTTGGCCTTTTAAAAACATGTAATTCATGGATTGCTCTCTTTTCAGTTTTTAGGTACTACTGGGCAAAGCCATTATCAGTGTAAAGCCCAGTGGGAGTTGAAGCGAACAAAATGGAGAAAATATGTACCACTTTTTTGACAATGAACCAAAGAAAATTTCAGAATTACTTTGTGATGTTAATCATTATTTTTCAAATGTAATAGTTAATTGCAAAGAAAAAGATAAATGATGAAACAAACAAACAGGTGTAAACGAGTTTTTCTCATATAGATTTTGCTGAAATAGAAAGCAATGATGCTGTGTTGAAATATGTTCTGTTATCAGCTGTCAACAGAGAATTATTTCAGTAGTCTCTATGTCATGGCATACAACTGGAAGAGCACTTTGGCATTATTATGGTACCCAGGAGTTATAAGTTCAAAGTTAAATTCAGGAGCTTAAATTATTTGGGCAGATTCACTACAGTGTGCATAGACATTGTTCAGTGTATGGAATTGTGATGGCAGTGCTCTGAGAAGGTTGAAAATTAATGAGGTGATTAAACAATCACTAAAGAAAAATAGGTACCTAAGAAGTTTTCTTTTTCTCAGCATTTGGTATCTATCTGTCACAGACACTGGTACAAACTGTATTTATAGGAAAGCTTCATGAACTTCAGCACTAATTTTTCCCTTTTCAGAGAAGTAGACTACTGTTTCTGTCTTCAAATAAAGCCAAAATAGAAGGTTTTGCCTTGCGCTTGCATATTAATGCAGTGTCTAGATTGTTGGCCCAAGAAAGTGGCACAGCTGAGTTCTAATTTGTTTTTCATTCTGAGGGGTTTCAAACGGTATCTTAAAGTTCTGCAGATGCATATGCAAACACCAAAATTAATTTAGTTCTGGACTGTACTACACTGCTTGACTTTTCTGTTTCAGTCAATCACTGTGTAAATGATGTAAGATTCAGACAGAAGGTGTGTTAGCAAGAAGCAGCATGAATACTGCAACTGCAAGAGAACCCTGCCTGAGTGGGGGGAATCCAGGCCTTGTTCTCACTACTACAGAAGTATTTTGCATTAACAAGTCATTGGCTTGAACACTCTCATCCATTAAGCACACTGTGAGCATATCTAAGTGACTAGAGACTAGACTGACAAACTTGTTCACAAATCTTTCATAGTCTTATCTGAAAATCAGGATTTGCATCATCTTGCTCAGCAACATGGTAAAGTCACTGGACGTGTTACAGGAATCAGGACCTAAGAATGTTTTAAAAGTGAAATTCAAAGTGATCAGTCTCCTTAAATGTTTAGCCAGAGTGTTTGTGACAATGTTAAGCATCTGAATTTGAGTAAAAGTAAATTTTAGGAACCTGAACCTCCTAAATTTTAGGAGCCTGCACCATACTGGGACTAAAATACAGAACTGAGAATTTAAGACATTTAAATCAAAGGACGTTTTGAGAAGGTAATGTCTAAATTTACTGAATTCACCACTTCAGTGAATGTCTAAGAAGTATCAAGTGTGCCTAGTCTACAATGTCACGTAAATAATGACTGTACAATATCTTAAATTTTGAATAGGTATTAATTTGAGAACTTTGCTGGCCAATATAGCAAAAAGTATCAGATGCACTGAAGTTGTCCTATTTTAACTATATGGATCTGACAAAGAGAAAGGAAAATACAATATCTTGTCTATTTGTGAGGAAAAACATATGAATAAAGTTTGAAGAATCATAACATGCACAGCACTATACATGTTCACTTGTTGATATGCACACACCAGACACTGCAGATAAATACCTACATAATGCCCAGGTAAGAAAAACTGTTTGTTTTGTTGAAACTATTAAGGTGTCTACATAAACAGATCTATGACTGACATTGTTCACAAATGAATTAAAATGAGAAGTCTATGGAAAACCAAATATGAAATGAAGAGAAAGTGTCCTCCTTCTGAGAGGACAAAGGAACTAAAACAACCATCATAGGTGAGGAAGAGAGAAGAGAGTCTACCTCAAATTTCATACTCTTTATTAAATGCACAGCTTGTTGAGAAGGGATTTGTTACTCCTGTCCATATATTTCTGTATTTCTGTGATTAGTAGATTGAAATAAACAAAACCAAAATGAACATATTAAAATTAAATTATATTTTTAATACAAAAATATTATATCTATTTTTAAATAAAATAAATTATAAAATATTTTCTTTTACATTCCTTACTCCCCCTGAAGACTTGTTCATATTTTCTGCAGGGACAACAGATAGAACTAACTACATTAGAGACCTTAAAGTATTTATGAGTCACTGCAGTGAATGCTATATTTGGCATAACGCAATGCATTTGAGTGTGTGAGGAACTTCTGTAATTGTGAGTGCAGGATCTACAAAACCCCTGTGAAATTCTATATCTGACCAGCAAAATGGTGTGTACAGTCCTTTGTAAAAAAGCTCAAATATAGCAATATATAACTGCATAGCTTTATACTCCAGGGATCAAATCCATTTTACGAAGTGCTATATGATGCACAGTCTAATTTAATTGCTTGCCAAAGATAAACTTGTAAAAAAAACCCCCAAACTTTTAGAGAAGTTGAATAACACCACCAAGCAGATCCTCTACCATCTGTCTTCCCCATGATGTGTTTGAAACACTCATCTCCAGCAATGTGGGAAATGTGAAGTGTGAGGGAATTACTCCACTTGGTGAAGCACTATTCATAAGCCAGTGATGTTGCTAGAGAAACTCTGTTCATGCTCCTTTTTTTTTCCTAATCAGTGCCTGCTATCACCCTTATTTAGAAACTTTGATTGAAGGCTCTACATCAAAGCACCCAAGATAGTTGGTCACCACCATTACAGATTAAAGCAGCCAAGGAATCATATGCTAAAAAATACCAAATATATCTTACCAGTATGTCTCTGTTGCAAAGGCATGTATTAGGATCATTTAGCGTGTAGCCACCCTCTAGCTATGTAGAATTGCGCTCATTGTTTCTTCAAGGAATGAAGCTTGGGTAGCCTATCACAATGGAAATCTTAATTCATAGTAATGTTTTTTCAAAGACAGTAAAAATTTATCCATGTGTTCCAGATTCGGTCAATATGAAAAATTTTTAGGTTAAGACTGGGTGTTTAGGGGGGATCTGAAAGAGGAACTAATAGCTCAGTTTTGTGTTTCTAAAACTACTTGAAACTCAGCCCAGTTAATGGCCTTTGAATTTTATTGTAATGTAGTAGCTGGTTAGACATGCAGAAGAAATTAATTGATAGCTGAACTGGAAACCTTATTTTAGGTAAGCACAGACAACCTTTCTACTCTTGAATTTTTTTGCCTGTTTAATCAGAAACTTGTCTAATAGCTGAGAATATTCCCTGAAAGTGTCTCTTCTTAGGTGAGATGAACGTTTTTGTTCTTGGTTTCTGAGGAAACTGGTGGTGTTCCATTTTCATATACTGTAGTTTATCTGTGGTCAAAATATGAGACATCTCAAGCTTTGATTTGCTAAAATTAATCTGAGTTGAATGCTCTCAGGAGCTCAGTAGAGATGCAAAGTCAGGCTGAAGAGCTGTGATTGGATGCAATTCTTGAAAGTTTTTCTATAATAGCAGAGGATCAATCCCAATGAAATTTTGAATTCCTCAAGTGCATAAAATTCCCCAGCTAAAAATGGTTTCAAGAGCTAGAATATGGCTTGACAGATACTTGTTTTGTTCAGTAGGGTTGGGAAAATGTTTTTTCCTTATATTTGATGACTTTTGGTTGTTAAACAGGGTAATGTGTGAACACAATGTGGAAAACAGGGAAAATAGTGGCCTGAAAAACCCCTTGATAGGCTCTATCACTAAGCTGTGGAGGACTGTATTTACATATACATCAGTTACCTCATTCATGAATAAGGACATGCGAAGTATGGTTCCTGTGACAAGCCTTTGGGAAACTGGTGAAATGAAGAGTGCAAAAAGGGCCTTCAAACACATCTCTTGACATTGTTAAAACTTGGTAAAAGGAAGAGATTTTTTACAATGAGGTTGACAAAACACTGTAACAGGTTGCCTGAAGAGGTGATAGATGCCCCATTCCTGGAAATAGTCAGTATCAGAGCAATCTGATCTAGTTGAAGATATTGCTATCCATGGAAGAGGGGTTGAAATAGATGAATTTTAAATGTCCCTTCCAGGCAAAACTATTCTATGATTCTATGAGCCTATGACTGTATAATGTCTGAAGTTTACAGTTATTACAAATTTGACTGGAAATGTTTATTAATCATTGACATCTGAATGCTTTTGTAAATTGTTGTCCTTTTGTTTTCATCACTTTACTGACAGAAGTGTTCAGCATCATAGAACCAAATCCTAAACTAACAGAAACTAAGCACTGTCAATGACTGTGTCAATGCATGACTAGGGAAACAAGTACTACTCTGCCAAAACTTTACAGTTTTTGTCCTAGAATTTCAAATAAATATCCAGTCTCTTTGAAAGATTTTTTTTTATTGTAGTGGGTAGAAAATGTCAAACACTGTCACCACTAAAAAAAAAAATCAACTCGTTTCACTAGTGTAAAAGATAATATTGTTTATCATGTTTCTCTGACTTTCTTTGCTAATGAGTACTGAAGCAATGGGAATCCAAATTTCACTGTGTGTGGGAGAACAAAACCCTTCCTGATTTATTTGTGGTATGAAGCACTGAAAATCCTGCGGAAAAAAAAATCAAACTGGTTTTAGAGTGTGCTTGGTCTTTCCATGTATAAACAAGATTAGAATTCTTTTTAAGTGTAGGATTTTCATACCTGGATGCAATTTCTAAGGAAGGAAGGAAGGAAGGAAGGAAGGAGAGGAAGAAAGAGAGAAAGAGAGAAAGAGAGAGAGAGAGGGAGAAAGAGAGAAAGAGAGAAAGAAAGAGAGAAAGAGAGAAGAAAGAGAGAAAGAAAGAAAGATTCCCCTAGTCTCTGCTTCCAGAAAACCTTAAAGTTATATAGTTAAGAGCCCATGTTAGGAAATGGCAGTGAAGCCTGCATGAGTAATCCCAATTCTTTCTCTTTACAGGGGTTTGTTACAATATTCATTAATTCAATGACCACATATTATTTCTCATATAATAGAATATAATTTAGTTTTATGTGACCTCAGATGCATCTACTTAGCATCTTGGAATACATTTATTATTTTTACTTTCAGTGTATTTTTTACTGTCATAATGAAACAGTCATGTTTATCAACTGTGACTTTGATTTAATAACAATATGTAATTCTTTCCTAGGCTATGCCCGCTTTGGGATTCTAAGGCAAAATTTAAGCAGCTACCATCTCTGGCTTCAACCTGGCTAGTTTGGGCTCTAATTGCTCAGAAGAGACAGCATGACTCAGTCCCTCAAGTAAATATAAAGGGATTTCTCAAGGACTTTTACCTTCAGGTGTTGAAGTCCATGCTTTTGCTATTGTTATTTGTAGTACTTCGTGTAGAGCTGATTCAGATGTATCACTGTGCTGCGATCACCGAATCCTCTAGCCACTGTACAGACAGACCAAAGATCTGAAATGTTACAGTTTGGGAACAGATACTTACAGTATGAAACACACTGGGAAGACTGCTGTTTAATATAGAGCTGGAGTTTTTTCAGACAGATCTAAAATTATAGAGCAGAAGTTTGGGTCAGCAATCATAATTTATATGGTTCATGAAGGAAAAAAGCATAGCATTGCCTTACCATACTTAGGCATAGTTAGACCATGCATTAATTAGCTGAAGAGGTTCTCAGCTCTGACTGGAAAACCCTGGAGATCCAGGGAATTAATCCAAGTTGTGATGATCTGAAAACAGATAAGGGAAAGATATGCTTGAGGCCTGGGCTGAAGAAGGGATGTGATGGTAAAAGGAATGAAGGAACTCAGAAAATCAGTGTTTGGATAAAGCCAGGTTTAAGGTTTGAAAAAGGACAAGGTTAAGCAAAACAACAGTAAGGAACAATGTCAGAATCAGAGTAAGGCATAAGTTACAAAATGGAACAAAAGAAGCCTTCAATATGTTTACCTTCATCCCACAGAACAATTGAAGTAGGTGGTTCTTAATACTCAGAAAATAGATTTTCTATAAAAAGGCTTAAAAAGGGATCATTAAGGCTGAAATGAACCTGAAACGTAAGTTAAGGTAACAGGTAGCCAGCTAGTCTGGAGAACAGTTATGAAAAAGATCCAAGAAATTTATATCCAGTTCTTCAGGCAGTTTGTAGGGATTCTTTTTCATTTTACGTAATTCACATCATTATTTTCCTTCAGAGCATTTTCTTTTCTATTTGATCTTGCTAGCCCTGATTGATTTCATGCAGACTTTGAATCATGTACATACTCCTCACCATAAAGTTCTGGTACAATACAGGAGGATATTTGCTAGCAGGTTTCGAACACTTCCACTACTGCTGTAGAATTAGGTTAATGTTTTTCATCCATGGGTTTGCAGATGATCTGAAAGCTTTGACTTAATGAGGTAAATTTGTTCCATTAAAAATTGAGAAATAAATTGACAACCTAGTACAAAATTACCCTAATTTGTAGACCATATGAATAGAAAATATAAAGAGCTGAGCAGCTACCTTGGTATGAAGGGAAAGTGTAGAAGCGTCCTGCTTTGGTTAGGGTGATGGTGATGACAAAAATAGTTCTCTGCTTCTTGGAAATCCAAAGAGGTTGTCTGGATTAGTGTTTATAGTAAATTTAACAGACTCACCTTCCAAAATTTTATTGCATGCAGGAACTCAATGAGGACTGCCACATTACCAAAGCAATAATGAGCTGTTGGAGCGGTCATGTGATTTCTTAAGTAATATTGACCCCAAAGTGTCCTGTCAAAAAGGATGATGTCATTTGGAGAGGTAAAGAAATGCTTTCCTTCAGGAAAATACAGTTTGCTCCTTGACCACAGTAAGCTTCCAGGCTTTTACGGTTTAACATGAATTGGTTTTTAAATTTTATTTTAATAAAATATTTAATTCTATTTAATATTTATTTTAATAAAACAAATGGGGCTGTTTTGTGGTTTTGGTTTGGGTTGGGGGTTTTTTTGGGTTTTTGGGAGGGAGCTTATTATTATTGCTGCTACTATTATTATTATTATATATTATTATTATTACTATTACTACTACTATAATTACTACTATTTTTGTGGAGGGACATGGATTCAGTGTGAGATTTCAATGGACAAAACCTGATTCAGTCTCATGCATCAAATGCAAACACTGAAAGAGATATGCAGGATTTGGAAGAAAAGGGTGAATAACTCCTTTTTCTGCAACATCTGTTTTACTATTTCAATAGACGGTATGACTTGTTTAAGTAGAAACAGGAAAATAATTCTCATAAGGAGAATTAAAGGAAGGACTAAACCTCACCGGAAGTTGGCATAGTTTTCTATTTGAATTTCCAGAATGACCAGGACCCTGAGGAGTTCAACATTTTCACAGCTGAAATATCTTGAGGGTGGGTTTAAGCTAGACAGATATGTTGCACTTTGTGTCAAAACAGATCCCCCAAACTGACATAATTTCACAAGAAAGACCATGTAATTTACCAAGAAGTACAAATGGAATATGGCACATTTGAGAGCTATAAAAGGAATGGCTTCAGTGGTCCTAGTGAGAAGTCCAGTTCAAGGTTCAGAGGATATTGTTTCTGTGGAAGTATGATCACATGCTTGGACACATTTGATTGGCCATGTGGGCATAAGGCTATAAAAGCAAAAACCCTGCTACTTTTTTGAGGTTCTCCTGCACTCATTTGCACAAATCTCGCATGAGAAATGGGAGGTAGAGGACAAGCCCAGAAATATCTGTCTATTGTGAGAAAAGGCTTTCATTCAGTAAAACATTTGAAAAATATAGGAGGTCTAGAGAGGACATTAACAGTAACTGCCACCACATCAAGGCTCCTTTGATTTCTTCACTCAGTCTTTGACAGAATGTTAGAGCCTTATGATGGGATTTTTCTTCTGGATAAATAACGTAATGCATTTCAATGAATTTGTGATACCACCATAACATTTATTAATTTCACTCTGTCGATCAATAGCCAAATCCACATTCTGCAATAGGAAATGAGAACTTTTGAAGTAGGAGAGCAGGTGTGTTCTAAAATACCTGCTGTAAAGAGAGACAACTTTACCCTGCTCCTGCTCATCTCTCTTGGTTTACCCTTTCCTGTGCTGGAGAAAAGAGATCGGAATCTTCCAAAGAAATTTCCTAAAGTGACAACTAAAATAGGTGAACTTATTAACACTTGTAAAAGTTATAGTTTATGGGGTTTTGGAGGATTTGGTCTCTACAGGCCTATTTCATAATAAAGAAATCCCCAGAAAATGCCTGAATAAGACAATGTGAATAGAGAAGGCCTGACAGAGTGGGGACCTCCAGGAAGAGTGAGAATTTGTCATTTACAGCTCCTTTTGTCAGGATGAAAGGGGACAAGAGAAAATAAAAGCTCAAGAGCTCAATATTCTAGGACTTATGACTTCTGAAAATCATTTAAAGGTTATGGCTTCAAGTTGGATGATCAAATAACATCTGGCAAAGCTCTCAATTGGTGCTGCAAAGGATGGAGCTGCCCTCTTGCAATTCACTATGATTGTTGAGAGGGAAGCTGCTGAGGCAATGGGATGTAACTTCTGAGCAACTTTCAGAGCAGCATCCCTTAGCAACTTAAAAGATTTGTGAGAGCTGAAGAAACTTCTTAGACTGAATTCTAATTGACTTAATAGAGGAAAATTTGCTGTGGTACAGCGTTCTTGCCCCATTCATAAGGTTAGTAAAATCCCCTCTGAACTCAAATAACAACAACAACAGCAGCAAAAGAATATTTTGTCCAGTTATTCATTATTCCCTGTTATTCCTGATTATGTGGTTTTAAAATGAGAAAAATACCTTAGCCTTAAGAATGCCAACCCAGCAGAGTTCCAGAAAGCAATAAGCATTGTAAGGAGGAACCGGAATGGACATTCTGATGGATTTGAATGGTTCTGAACATATTCAAGTTACTTCCTTTTCCCATAGTTTGATAATATTTCAGTAATCCAAAGTGTTGCTGAACACTAGATGTACAGGTGGCGGGTATTTTCTCTGAGGTTGGGGTTTTTTTGGTGGGTGGGGGGTGTTTACAAGCATTTTGGCTAGAAATTGTATAATGGACAAGGGTAGCTACATTACCTGCTTAAAATGCATAAATTAGTGTTAAAATGGATGTTCATACCTTCCTTAAAATCACAAAGACAAATCCTTCAAGTTAGTCCTATTTTTAGTTTTCAAATGTGTTGCCTTATCTTCATTGCAAAATGACTGACCCACACTCAGATTCTGAGTAGGAAAAAATTAATGAGCAGTGAAGAATGTTGCTGACTCACACACCTTCCTTGGCTACCTCTTCTGAAAGGATGTCTCTGCCTTCACAGTAGAAGGAAATTGGCCAGGAAAGCCACTTATGGAGGGAACCTCATCATTCATTAAAGCAATTTCCTTATAATTTTCAAACAAAAATACAGAAGTTTACAGACTTCTTTCCAAAATGTCTTGATAAGATTTTCATCTTTCTTTTGCTAATATCTTGCTCCTTGATGCTCCCAGAAGCACTCCCAGCTGCTCCCCTGTGTTATGGTCTCCTTGGCTTGACTTGAAATGAGACATGGGTTTTGCTGTGCCCTAGGGTCTGAAGTTCAAACACTCTCCTGTACATTGTTAATGGGGGCAGACAACTCCATCTGTAAAATACAATGCTAGTTCTCTCTTGATTCATGTGCTTCTCAGACACACAAGGTGAGGATACCATTCTAAATACAAATCAGTGACACAGAGGTAAAACATTAGTCTGTACTAGCACTGTAACTACCAGTCCCAGAAAATATGAAATGAAACTTGGAAGGTAGCAAAAACACATTACTGAAATGACATGATAAAATGAGGTTTGTGCTGATCTGGATGTTTGTTGAAAAGAAAAAATTGGTGAAGCTCCCTGAAGCAGGATTTTCTGAGATACTTACCACTGTGGTAGCTAAGCAACGTTACGTTAAGTAACATAATAAAATTAACTAAAACATTCATTCTTTCAAGTATTAGCTAGTTCCCTCTTCTCCAGGATATGACAATTATATAAGACAGTCTGAAAGGAATTCTATCATCACTGTCTCAGCATTTAATTCCTGTCCTTCACCCTCAATTAAATGAATGAGATCTAGACACCTGGGTATTTTTAAAAATCCTATTAGGTGTGCTTTTTGTACCTATAGGTTATGAGATACTTTAAAAATCTGGGGTTTAGGACATATGGCTACTTCAGAAGTATATATTAAAAAGAGTTGTGTGGCATTAATTGTTATTCTGCATTTTGACATATCCTGTAGTAAGAAATTGTTAACTTGCAGCTCATCTTGAATACAAACTGATCTATGTATTATAATTGCCAAATATACACTGCTTTTTAAGACTCTGACAGCCTGCCTCTTGAATACTATTGGCCGCATAGGGCAGCCTGATGACACCCTGCCCCGGACCAGGGTGGGCACTGTAGGCAGGATGTGACCCACGTTATTCATGTCATGTACAATTCTCTCAAATCTCACTCCCACTGGTGGAACCAAGGGGTGGTGCAACCAAGGGGTGGTGCGACTCTTACTCAGATTTAAAAGATATTTGCATGGTTGGACTCCAAGTGTCTTTGGCACTCCACCATAGACAAGATATCAGTTATGATCCTGTATTTGATGTCAGGGATCATGAAAGGTGCCTTATGGGCATGTTGTTGTTTGTCTTTCCTACTGTCCCAGTAAAGATTTGTTTATAATGTGTTGTCAGACTCCAGTACTGTTCAAACAGCAAACCCTTAGAACTTCTATGCTGATTACAATTCAGATAACTGGTTTGGAGAAAAAATTTATTACAATTTTCTTGGAGTCAGTGCAGCTTGATAGATAACTATTTTGGGGCACCCTTGTAGAATTTCACGTGTATTTGTGTGGTATACTTGAAATATTGTGCCAGGAGATTTTGTTTAGCAGTAATGAGTTTACCTTCTTACCTTCATCAAGAGGATAAAGTATTATAGCTGTTGCACAGATTTTCTAATAAGAATACATTTTTCAAGGTACATATAATTTTCAAATATTCACATATAATCAGATTTAAAATGTGTTCATTTTTTCCCTATCGTAGGGCTCCATCCCAGCGCAGATGCACCATAATGAAATCCTTTGCTGGATAAGTAATTATGAATTCTAGGAGGAATGATTCACTTAGCTTTGCATTTGACTCTTTGTGATAGTCTCTAGCCAACAATGAGAATATTTCTTTCCATGGTGTGGAATGATAGTTGACGTAGGTTCTTCTAAATCCACCACCTGCTCTTTAATTTGTCTTTATGTAGATAAAACATTTTTCATAAGGAGATGTCACGCTTCTTTCTGATAATGTATTTTATTAAATGCAAAACAGTGAAGTTAAAGGTCTGGATTAAACTAACAAAAGCAAATTTACCACTTCATTCCTAACTTACTCCATATGCCTAGTTAATGCAGCACATAATAAGAAATTTGGCCATTGCACTAAAACCATTGTATTACCATTGAAACCAATGAAATGGTCTTAAAAGCTATACTGAAGTGCTGGAGCAGTCCCTTCATTATCGTCTGCTTATGTCATTCTTGTAATTAGTCTTGTTGTTGTTGGGTTTTGTTGTTGCTGTCATTTTGGATTTTTGTGGGTTTTTTTACACTTGCTTATATACACACTGATTGCTATCAGAGTGTGAAAAAAATTACAATTCCTGTACTTTTCATGTCTTTTTAAAAAATGTGAAGTCAAATCCCACGTATTAAATCTGATTGAAAAAAACAATGTGAAATTTCAATATGAACATGAAACAAACCCAAACTTACCTTTAGACCTTTTCCTGTTTTCCATCATCCATTCTTACTTCGATTTATAGTTTCTCAAGGTTTTCCAAACAACTCTGGGGTTTTATATTAACATTCTATGATTCTTTTCCATTAAAAACTTTATAGAATGCCTTTTTTTCCCAGTTTAGCCTCTCTTCTGCCATATTTTATACCTTATTTCATGCTCTATTTTTTTTCCAACTTCCTTAATACCTAATTAATTTTTTCCCTTTTCTCTTACCTTTCTTCACTCATTTTTAATCCTTTTTCAGTTGAAATATAATTCTTCAACTTCTGATTATTTATAGGCAGCCTTTAAATCAGCTCACTTTCACCAGATAAGAATTTTTCTTTCTGTTGCTTATCTTGATGCTCTCTCTGATGGATGAGATATAGAAACCTTGAAGTGGACTATGAAGACCCTCTCGTGCAGTGCCTACTGAGTGAAAAGACCTGATTCTACAGCTGGTTTTCAGAAGGCTGAATGTGAATAACAACGTCCTAATTTACCAAAGGTAAAACTGAAATTCAAACCCATTTTTCCATAGCTGTTTCTGAAGTACCTTTCCAGCATGACACTACTGGGTACTCTATTCTCTACCAATTAAAGCCTATTTACAGTAGTAGCCAGGACTGAGACCATGTGGGGCAAGTACCAAGTCCTTGCTATCTGTGCACATATTCCCTGTTAATACACCTAACAACAATACTCAGAAAAACCTCTTCAGAAATCCAGGTTAATTAGTTTTTAAAGTCATGTTTCTGTCTAGCCTACCATGTTTTCCCTTGGTTTGGTTTGGTTTATTTTCTTTTCAACAACAAAACTCCCCAGCCATTTCATCCTCCAAACAAGAAAGAAAGCTTTATTGCAATCCTTGTCAAGGTAAATAGTTTCTCCCATGAAAAATGGCTGCTTGCTTCCAGAGCTATTTCCTGTGATAAACACCTAGAATAAGAAGAATAAAAAATGCCACAAATTAACAACTACAACATTTCTATTGCCAAATTTTTACTTAAAGATAAAAATGAAGGAAAGTTTATATACAAAGAATGCTGATACTCAGAGGACTTTGTATATATGCATAATTGGAAGAAGACCTTTAGGCATAATGCAAACATTTATAAGGGGAGAGGGGCTTGTGTATTGGACACAGTTAGGATTTTTGGTAGCAAGAATTTCATTGCTCTCTGGATATTTAAAGAATGAAAAATAGAGATATGTTCCTTTGAAATCCCTACTCAAGGCTTCCATATTACGTCTTTGAGAGGAGAGTTGGATAAGTAATGAAAGAAAATGTTGGTTTGTATGTCATATTTTTTAAAACCAGGAGTGATTTTAATTTTGTTTGGTTTGAAAAACTCTTTTTTCTGATAATTATTTTTCTAAAAATTAATTTCTTTTATAATAGGCATAGTCATCCATGAACTTAACAATAGCTAACTTTTATGAGTGAATTCTTGTTCTTATGTTTACTCCTACTGAAAATAACCTGGTTTATTTTTTAAAAGCTGATTTATATTTTCAAGATTTCCTTACATTATATTATTTTTTCTTGATTGTATTCTTGCAGCTTCATAATTATGTCTGCAGAAAGACCTTAGTCTTTTTGTCAATGAAAAAAAAAAAAAAGACTAGTGTTTTAAAAACTTTATGGGAGAACTAATGGTTCTTTCGGCACTTAAAAGATTTTTTAAAATGGGAGAAATGTTTTATATGTAGATAATCTACACAGAATAGGTTTTTTTTTTGCAGATATTTAGGTATGATCTGAATAATGTTTACAAAACCAACACTATGTCAGCATTTAGATAGTAAGTTATGTGTTAAACTATATGTCAGTACTAGCATTCTGGAAAAAAATAGGAAATCAGATTGTCTTGCAGTTAGGGTAGAGAACATAAGGCAGTAGTTCAGAGTTAAATTCATATATTTGTGACATCCAAGAACTCTCATAATCTCAGCTGTATAAAGCAGTAAGGACAAAATTTCTTGCCTGATCAGGCAAGGTAAAAATTTGTTGAAGAAGGGCATAACCTTACGCAGGTCCTGTGTGTCATGTGACAGCTACATGCAGATGACTTGGAGACTTTTGCTAATGGCACCAGGAGTTTGTGTTCTGGTCACTGAATCCCCATGGAAACTTTGACTCAGTTCCGTACAAGGCCTGCACGTAAGTGCATCTGGATGGGTTAGATATGAATACTTTTGTTATGGTTTATGGACATCTTCTGAGGATAGCAGGTGTAATAGAGAAACATTTTTACTTGAAGGCAATAAAGTCTTCAAGTAAAAATGATAATATTCACCATTGTGAAAACATGTGAGATATTTTAACCATGATGAGGTTTTTTTTATTTTGATACTGAGGTCTCCTTGGACAAAAACATTCCTGCTGGGGAAACTTCTGGTAATACTTTACTGACTTCCTCTCAGCTATTCCATCTTGGCAGAAGCTTGAAACAGTTTCTGTTTGAATGCCACTTCTTGAATCAATGAAAAGGTGTTATAATCATGTTTACAGAATGTACTCTTGTCCGTGGTATCAAGCATATGGCATGATAAATATTGTACCTGCCATATGGAGGTTGAATATCACAGGAAATGTAACTCATTAGCCATATCTCTACTGGTGATTAGATTTAGTATGCACATACGTTCTGCATATTACTGTGGTTGTAACTAAAAGTAGGACACTAAGAGTCTGTACTTATTTACTCCACAATGTCCTCCAAGAAAATTCCCTCCTTCCAGCTGAGCCAGTAGGAGTTCCAATAACTTTGTCTCAGCTGGAAATTGCTCTCTGCCATAAATCATGGTCATTTCATGCTTTGATGCACCATACTGAAATGTGTTAAAAAAAACCCCCAACAATTTATACAAAGAAAGTGCTTGCTATCATCAACATAGCATATTTTTGCTCTAATAACTAAGAAAAAAATGTCAACAATTGCAAAGAGTCATATAAATAGGAGTTTCTAAAAAACCCCTTATATGGCATTAGTCTCTTGAACTCTACTTTGTATGGGCTAAAGTGGTACAAGTTTTTGCTGTGTGTTTGAATGTTGCTTTGGCTATGTAGGCAGGCAAGGGTATGACATAATTGTTCAGTCACATGCACTCAATATTCTTTAAATGAGAGGTGTTTCGAAGAATGTGTTCATTCTAGTGGTATTCAGAAGTTTTTACTTTTTTGTGTTTTCCTTGATGGTAGAGTCTACCAAAGGATAGCAAGTCTGATTATTACTGTAATTGTATAAATACTATGTTGGAAATTAAAATAATTGACAAATATATTTGGAACAGTATTTGAATTAAGGAATAGTTCCAAAGAAATGTGAAGGAGAAGAACGTCATGTTTAGAAGTAATAATCTATATTTTCCCAGTGGTAGATATGAGCTTTGGGCTCAAAGATGGCAGACATTGCAAGCTGTCTTGAATTATCATCCTATACATCCTTATGGTCATGACAGATTTTCTAAATTAGCTAAAACCAATCAAAGTATCTGATTTTCTCAATGCGACAGTAGCACCTTGCTGCTTCCATTGTTTTTTTCTTAACTATTTCATATGTTACAGCAGCAGCAGATAAATTTCATATTATACATTCCCTTTGGATTATTTAAAATCATTGGTATGGTATTTTCCTCAACAGCTTAATTATTATACATGCAATAAATACACTCAGTTTGCAATGCAGTGCAGGCATATTCTGGAATTAAGAGAAATTCTTTTGATCCAGCTTTCCTTGATGAATTAAGGACAGCACAAAATATCATCTCTTTAGCAAGTGTCATTGTTATACAAATGTAATCAAATTTTTAGGATGTGAAATAATTGGGGAAAATGTGCTTTTCGTCTAAGGGAATACCTTAGGAAAAATGTAAATTTTGAATGTTTGAATGGCAAATTACTGAAACGTGAAACCACAGAATCATAGAATGGTTGATATTGGAAGGGACCTCCAGGAGTCATCTTGTCCCAAATCCCTGCTCAAGCAAGGCCACCTAGAACACACTTCCAAAGAACATATCCAATTGGCTTTTGAATATCATCTAGAATAGACACCACAATCTCCCTGAGTAACCGGTGTGATACACCTGAGTGTGCCAGTGCTTGGTCACCCTCATGGAAAAACACTGTATTCTGACCTTCAGATATAACTTCCTGTCTCAGTTTTTGACCACTGGCTCTGGTCCTTGTTTTGTCTCCTTTGCCCTTGTCCGCCATCACACCTTTAGGTATTTACACACATTAGATAAAATCTTTCCTGAGTACGCTCTTTTCCAGACTGAAGAGTCTCAACTCTCTCAGACTTACCTCTGAGAGATGCTCCGGTGCCCAAATCATTTTTGTGGTCCTTTGTTGGGCTCTCTTTGGTATCTACCTGTCTCTTTTGATATGAGGTGCCCAGAACTAGACTTAGCACTACAGGTGTGGTCTCACCAGTGCTGAGTGGAGGGAAAGGATTGCCTCCCTTGAACTGCTGGCAACATTGGGAAAGAAGCAGGAAGAAAATGGGAATGAAAAGACAGAAATAAGGAAAAATACAGTTATCTGCAATTTTGTTCCTATTTTCTTTGTCTTAAGAGTCAGGGGAGGGCATATGTTCATCCATGCCCTCCCCATGCCTCCTCCATTCATCCAAGTGTTTATTATGAAGGTACGAAAAATATAGAAGTTAAGCAGATCCGTTCAAACAATCTCGTAGTAACCTAGATGTTGAGTATTATTCATAATTTTTTAAATTATTTATATTACAAATAATGACCATGAATTCAACAGTATTCATCTACACTCCATGAAAGTATGTTTCCATAAAATACTTTATGAAAGTTGTCATTATTTAGGTGGAGAAAATTATGCAAAATTATGTAACATGATTTGCCAAGAGTCTCAAAGTAAGCCAGTAGCAGGCTTAAAATACAACTGAGGTCTCTAGGGACCCACCTGATATCCTCTCTGTAGGAATACATTTTGTATTGGACATTGGTTAGAACAACTCAATTTTTCATTTCAATTACAGGTTAAAAGTAGCATAATTAATATTAATTGGATCTCTTATATTTTCCTGCCTGTTGCTTAATCTAAAAATATGTATATACGTTTTTTGCAGAAAAAGATACAACATAATGAGGGTTAAATTGCAATATAGTTTATTTTTATATCCATTTGTTTGATTTCAGCATGCATTAAAAAACAAAGGCCCCAAACCAAACAAATAACAATACTACAAAACCCAACAACTAAGCTTCTTTGCATTAATTGCACTTTACATTAATGGCAGATTTCTGGTTTCGAAGATAATTCACTAAAAATTCCCCTAGGTTAGAAATTTCATCTCAACTTATAAATCCTAACTTCGAAGAGAATTTAGCTCCAGTGTGCCTGCAAATTCAAGTTTTCTGTAATTTTGCTTAAATCTTTTAGATTACATTATTCATGACTTTGTGATGGCAAAGAAAGGGATAAACTACAAAAAACTGTAATCAGAAACAATACTTTTATTATTGTTCCTTGGTCCCCTGTATTCCAGAACTTTTATACCAGCAACCTGGTATCTGTTGCAAACATCACTGTCAGGCCAACATAAAACTCTATATGGAGGTTAATATGAATTTTCCAAATCACAGTTTAGCTTTACAGTTGCATAAGTAGACTGTAATTAGACAGAGGCAGCTCATACTTTCTGAAAAAAAAGTGGTTTTGAAACATGGACATTGGATATTTCTTAAATCCAGAAATTAAGAATATATCTCTGTTTAAAAGACCATCATCCCTCTCTGATCTAGTAAATATTAGGGCAATTCAAGTATCCTAATGAGCAAAGTAGTGATGAAAGAAATCTTTTGCATAACTGGTAGCATAACTATATCACGCAGATAATTTTTGTTATGTTTTGTCAAAGAATCTTAAATTTTTCCCTATCTCAGCTTCTACAAATACAAATGACAGATCTCTTTCCATATTCTCTTCAATGACATTTGCAGTAAATTTAATTTATAATGTTGTACCAAGTATCCACTGCTACACTGTCATTGAGATTATTGAAATGATAGTTCTGCTAGATAATCTATCAATCCAAACTGCAGGACTTGGGCCAATCTCGTCTATATTAAAATTACCTTCCCTGTAAGAAAGACATAATTCTTCTCCTTTCTTTCACAACTTTGCCTTCTGTTTTGAGTTTTATGAATAATTGCTTTCTACTGATCAAAACCAAATTCTAATATACTGCACAGATGGTCATTGATCACTATAAGCACTAATGTATAAATAAAAATATGTTTATGTTTCAAACTAAAACTGACATCTCTATAATAAGACCTCATACACACAAGCTAGTACATTACTATACCATACCCAGAGAGGCTGATTGCTCAGCTTCTGTGAGAGATTTTCCAGCTGAAATATGGATCCTATATTAATGAAATATAGAAATATTAGTACATATTTTCTGTGTAAAAAACCCTCTATGTATTTGATTGTTAAATTAACTGAACCCTAGGATTCTCCATTAATTAAGATAGTACTACAGGTATATATTTTAACCAAAGTACATTTACAACTTCGTCTTGGTATATCACTATAAACCTGTTTTCTAATTCTGTTTTAGATGAGAAGTTGTCTGATATTCCCTTCCCAATCTCTAGTGGATAATTACCCATGCCACATCATCACCATGCAATTTATGTACAGTTTCTCATCTGTTGTTGATAAAGGTCATAAATAAATATATGGCAATTCAGAACTGTGATGCACTAGAAATGCTTTCAGGGCTATTGGCACTTGAAAAACTTAAGTAAATATGATTAAAGGGAGAGGAGAGGAGAGGAGAGGAGAGGAGAGGAGAGGAGAGGAGAGGAGAGGAGAGGATAGGAGAGGAGAGGAGAGGAGAGGAGAGGAGAGGAGAGGAGAGGAGAGGAGAGGAGAGGAGAGGAGAGGAGAGGAGAGGAGAGGAGAGGAGAGGAGAGGATTTAGTTCCGTTTTTAAAAATTACCTGAGCTTGATTTTTTTCTTTCTCATGCACCGTGTAATCTATATTCGGTTTGACATGTGTAGACCAACAGTTTGGAAATAAATGAAAACAGGTCTCTATTCTGAAATTCTCCATACCTTCTCTCTAAAGAATTTATCCTTGCTGATTGTGAGAATGGCCACCAAGTTGCTAATTCTGTAAAATCCAAACCAGGACCTATTGAAAAAAAAAAAAAAGGAACTAATCAAAGTTTGTTACAGAAAGGTCTAAATTGAAAATAACTTATGGTTTTGGTAAAACTTGAATGTTTTGTATTTCTTTAAATACGTGACTTTAGTCCATCCACTAGCTAAGGTCTTCTTGCCAAAGCTGCTGTGCTGTACAGTGTGCTTCTAAGATTAGATGGCCTTCACTGAATTCTGAAAGTACCTCAAGTGTTGTAAGAATTGTCTGCTCTCCTTTTCCACAAAGCAGAAAGGAAATTCTTAGAAGTCAACAAAAATCTTACTGTTGACATCTCAGTGGTTTGAATCTAACCCTGACAATGGTATAGGAAGAGCATTTCTCTTTGTCGGGATATTGTCTGCTTTCTTCTTATTGGACTTGAATGGGTCTATTAAGTAGGACAGGATAGTTCCCAATTCTTATGCTCTTACATGTTAGATTATGAGACATAGAAAAAAGGATCTTAGAATTTAATTATAACTTTCCACTCAGGAAATTCCCCAAGAAAGTTCTTAGTTTGGTTTTTTCCTCTATCCATAAAAAGAATTTTTTGGTGACTTAGGCAAATAGTGCACTTCATTACTGCTATCATCGAGCAATATTTTAAAAGGAGATTATGAAAAGAAAAAATCAGAAAATACAATTTCTTTCATCCTCTTTTTATCTTTTTTTGGTCCATTTTTTATTTTTTCCCTTGCAATACTGCTTCCATTTTCTAAACCTCACTAATCAAAGCACCTTGTCTTTTTTTTAGGTGTTTCAAAGAAAAATGAAGCTCATGATTCATGCCACTTAAAAACTATGTTTTCCCAGCGTTACTGCTGAGAAAAAAAGAGAGAGTTTTGTCTACAGATTGTTGGCCAAAATAAGATATGTGAAGATGAACAGAAAAATCACTCTAAAGTGAAGAAAGAAATAGAAATTTGCAGATGAATATGTTGCTTGACTTGTAGCTACTTACCTGTGTGAGGTATAAAAGGCATTGTTAGAAGAGGACACTCAGTCCCCACCTTTTGGAGCAGCAGAAAAAGGTATATAGAAACTGAAATATATAAGAGACAAAAATATAAAAGTCTAACACTTGTCACCTGCTGAAGAGTGTGTAAAGCATTAACTGATAAAAAAAACCCCTTCTTGATTATCCTGTATAGATGTGAATTTATGACTAAATCTTATCTACTTTCTCCCTGTTAGAAGAATGATGTCCATATGAGCACAGTTTGGTCATATTTTCTATTTACTGTTATTATTCTATTGTTTATTGTAGTGCTTTCCAAAGTAATATCTAGGTTTTTTATGGACTACACCTGAGCCAAGTCAATTCCTATTGCTTTCTATTCCTTCAACAACAAAGGTCTTCCTAGCAGATCTCTTGTAGTGCTCAAAGCATGTCAATGAGATGCAAAGTCAAAAGCATTTGAGTCCTGGAACCAAAATTCTCAACATGGAAAAGCAAACCCACAAGCTTTGCTCGGTGAAACAATGAGAGGTCTCCTCCTGAGTTCTGCCTGGATCAAATTCCTCTATTACTGTAATAGTGATATATTCCCCTCATAACTGATGTTTAATGGCTATAAATATTTTCTGCCTCCTTCCAATTATGACTAAACCTAAATTGCATGAGAGAAGTTTAAAACACAGTTAATACAAACAACAGACTTCCTTCCCTTGTCAAAAAAGCCATGTGGTGTTATGGCTTGCCTTCCTTCCAGATTTTGAATCAGTTGCTAAATAACCATCATAGTTAAGATGTCTTATTGTATGTCCCCAGCTTCCCATTTCCCTTCCACGGAGGCAACTGTCACTTTTACAATCCATCCTGTCGGATACCTTAGATCTCTCAAATGACACTAGAAGTCTGTGTGTGGGGCAACAACTCAGTGACCAGCAAAGAGCACTATCCTCACTCCAGAATATATATTGCATTAGATGTTAAATCTGTTTTTGAACCTTGCTTTAAAAATACTTAACATAGTGAAGAACTCAGGATAGTTAAATTGCTAAGAGGTTTTGAGTCAAATATATCAACATAATTGTATAAGAAACTTTAAAATATTGTTAAGTACTACATTCCAAAATCCCCAGACATCCAACTTTTCATAAGATATACTCCATTTTATTTTCCAAAATATAAGCATATGGTTTATTTAAAATTATTTAATTGCCTATGGTAGTATTTTTATTACTAAGTATGTGCACTATTTATTTTAAATAAAAGATATATAAATAGATATATAAATAGATATAAAACAATCACTATCATATACGAAAACCCAATAAATTGTAAATATAACACAAAATAAAGATTTTATTCTGTTCCTAAATGCATCCTGATTACAAAGTAATTACCAATTGGTAACAAATATCTAATTTAGTGTTTAGGTGTATTATAGGCTAAAGTAAAGGTATACAATGAACTAGGGGCCACATTCCTTGACAGAAAGGTTCCAGAGAATTGTTTGATCATTCTTCGTGATGCATAAAATATGTCACAGCTGTACTATAAAAGATATCAGCCATCAGCTAACGCTGTCATTTGCTCTTGCTGGATTGTATTGGAAAAACACAGTGTTTCTGCCTTGTACTTGTGTGGGATTATCGCTGGAGAAAACACAACCTATTTAGTCTACATACATATTACCATAACCCTGCTCTATTTCAAAAGAAAGTAGTCATAAAATAAACATGGTAAGAAGAATAGATCTGGTTGATATTTTGTTTCAACATACACCCATTTCATACGTTATAAGTTGTGAATATGTTAAGTACTGGTCTACATTAAAGCTAGGTTCTACAAAAGGATTGCATATTTCTCTGGGGACTAGTTCCTTTCATTTGATTTCTCTTATGCACACATCTTATTTTAGTTCAAAATCTAAGCCTGTGTCACAAATAATATGTATAACAAAAGAACAACGGCAGTAAAAAGAGACCAAAATGTATAAACATTTACTATATTTTCCATTAACTCACAGAATTTTTAAAAAATGTATTTATTAAGGCATCCATACTACTAACACATTCATCAAAATACATAAAAACTATAACTGCTAGAATATTAGTAGAATTTAAAGATTTTGTGTCCACTATGTTTGCCCATCAGGAAGCACCTTTAGCAAAAATTAATACCTCATTGTTTATTGGGTAGAGAGGAAATTTCATATTCTAGCATAGCAAAAATTGCCTTTTAAAATAACCTTGGAGACTGGCCTTTGTGAACATTTATTAAATGTAGTATGGTCACATAAAATACAATATTTTAATGTGGGAGATGTAGAAAGCACACCAAAATGTGTTGGGTAGACCAGTAGTTAAACTTTGTAACAGCTGTTGCATCAAATAGTATCTTTATTGAGACTTAGAGATAGATGTTATTCTCTTTTTCTAGTTTAATGTGTTTATAGTTTGGAGTAATGAGTTTAGTGTTGATGATTTTAGATTTTACTCTGGGGTCCTTTGGTGCTCAAAATTACTCTAATTTGCAGAGTGAAACACTATCATTAGTTAAAAAAGCCACAAGAAAAACAGAAATGCAAGATAAGGAATATTATTAGAAAGGTAAATTTATTCAGATTCACATGAAATGATACACAAGCTGACGAACAAAAATCGCAGCGTTCAAAGCCATTAGAATCAATTTTACCTGTTGTGTAAATATCTTGGGGCTTTCAAAAACTTTTCAAACTTAAACAGACGTATCTAAATGACAGTTTTAGCATTAGTTGCTCAGTAAGAAAATGAAAGTCATTATTTTTTTAATTGAGTTTGAAGAAACAGTTTTCACAGAGAATTAACATACGGCACAACAGACAAAATCGATTAAGGCCTGCCATCTGGCAGAAGTCTAGAAAAGTTGCTGCCATATGTTTTGACCAAGACTGCAAAATAAACTGTTTTATACTGTCAGCACCTCCAGTTCTGTTTTATAAATTACATTTGTTTTTATTATATATATGAAAAAGATTAGGAAAGGTTTCATCTATGACTGGCTGCTTAATTGGAAAACAGACGCTATATAAAATTTTAAAACAGGCACAGGGTGATTTGGGCTCAGTTTGAAAGCTGTTTGACAGCTGTAAGTAACAAAAGTGCAAGGATTGCTATAAATTGTTTATTAGGCAGATCTTTAATTCTTAATAGGTTATATTTAAATCATTCTTCAAGATTCAACAATTGTAGCTTTTCTTTGAAAATTACAGAAGAAAATGTAGGACAAAATTCCTAGGCAGAGGAGAAGAATGTTCATGAAAGTCATAGGAAATATCAAGAAATGGTGAAATGATAAAGAAAAAAAAAACCCATATCTTTTTCTTAAAAGGATATAGTTTCATAAAGAATAGATTTTAAAAATCAGTATATATGTATGTTTCTGTTGGAAAAATAACATCTCAGGTTCAAATGAAATTTAGGAATGTTAATCTCTTTTGCAGCTGCTATTTTTGTTTTATGGTATTTTTACAGCTGTTTTTAATTTCTTTTAAGAAATACTAAACCTTTCAGAGTATTCCCAAGTGAAACACCATGGTACAGATAATTGGTTTCATTGCAATTCAGATTATGAACATCATTTTTCAGTTGTTACTTTCAAACTATATACACAGCTAAATCTGTAAGCCATTTTCTTTATTTCAGCTACTATCAAAAAGGGAGAAAATAGCATAAAGTATCACAAAGCCTTAAAGCCTTTGTGAGGATTTGTGATGTTTGAAAATATTTACTGTCTAATGAGGAATGTTCATAATAAATGCAAAACTACCTTCTGAGATATTTATGTTTATATGAGATATATATATATCTATATGTATATGGGAACAGATCAATTATTGCTGGCATAAGGCACTATAAATTGACCTCTCTATGCACCATAAAATCCCTTGTATCCTAAAGAGGTACACTCAAAGGGAATATGGGTAAAAAAGAATTTTAATTCAGTTTTGAATAAGTTTCACTACAACTACAACTGAAGAGCTGTTAATAAAATCCCCAATGTTACCTCTCTCCTGTGCTTTGTGCACGTCACGTACTAGTTTGCTGTCAAAACCCTTGTAGGAAAAAAACAGGCTTTTTCTCCCACCCTTTCCCTCCCCTGAGCCTTTGGTTAATACAGGGGACAAAGTGCTAAGCAACACCTGGATATTTCTTTTTATCCTTATGTTCAACATGTGGTTCCACATTGTATTTACGCCATATCCTCTAAGCCCTGAAGCAAATAAGCTTTTATTTTTCTTCATAGGCTTCTATCTATGTCATCACTGTAATATCAGTGTGCTTCATAGGGAGTAATGAATTTATTCTCAGAACACTCTTGTGAGATCTGGAAATACTTGAATGAATATTTACAATGACAGAACAGAGAGAGGCACTGAGAGGTGTAGTAACATTTCAAGCAAAGCAGAAGCCCAGACTGCTCAATTTTAACCCATGACGTCTTTCACAAGACAGCTCTCACTTTTCCAGAGGATTCTAGGTCACTCAGGTTCATCAAAACTTGCCTTATTGTTGCCCAGTGAAGACCTAACTCCTATTGATCTGAATTTGTACAGTTTGATTTTGACCTGAAATTAAATGGAGAACAAAAGTTAAATACTTATATGATCAAATAATAAAGGACCTTAACAAAACATGTACACACAAGGAAACCAAGTTCATGCTGCATCTGTAACTTCAGCTTTGTCATTTCCAGACTCCGAGTGCTTCTCTTTTTGTTGCACATTTCACTTAACACTAGGGGTAGGAGGCAGTGTCAACATTAAAATATTTGTAAAAAATACTCGACAAACATAGAAAATTCAAAATATTTTTTTGTTTGGCAAGCCAACATTGAAAGTTTTATTCAATATATCTTTGATACATGCATTTTTTAAATCTCCTTACATATATTTACATACAGTGACGCAGAAAGGCTTTCATCATTCCATATATATATATATATATATATATCTCAAATCTTGCTTTCTTTCATGTTCATCTTCACATAATTAAAAAAAAAAAAGGAAAGAAGGACATCTTCAGGCTTGGCTTTACTCCCTATGGACTGTCACTCATTTTGGAACTCCTGTGAGCTACAGACACGTGCACAGAACCACAAAGAATATAAAACAGACAGTTATGACATCAATTACAAAATTCACCATGAATTCATGTAAACCCTTAGCCTGGTTCACACATCAACACCAATTTTACTCCAGCATTAAGAGACATAGTAAGACTGATCCCCAGACCAAATTTCATTATTTTAGGCAAATGATCATAGTCATCTTTGTGACTTAGAAATCCCTCTTTTTAAAAATGGAATATATGGGAGACTAATCTTAACTTATAGACAGTTGAGACTTAGGGCTTATTAAAAGAGAAGAAAGTGACCTGAAGAACAATTAAAAAATATATCATGCAGGAATTTCTATTTTGTAGCTAGCTATTAAGGGCTCATTTGTTTGTTTGTTTTCAGCTCAGGTCTTCATTCAAAAATAAGGTTTGCAATTTAAATTGCCAAAATAATAATTCTTCATAAGCATTCAGCATGAAATTTCTCAGGAAACCATGTTCTGAGAGAAAGTGCTTTTTTAATAACAGCTATTTTGTATTTTTATTGATAATCTGGCAAAACATTAAAGTTTTGCTGGCAAAACTTTCAGGTCATATAAGAATTGGTGAAATAGTAAGTTAAGATGAGGACACATTAGTTTTAGCACATGATACATATCACTCGTGTAACTGATCTCAATCCAACATCATACACTTTATGGCACACACATGTACAGTCGCACATCTGGCAACAGGACTGGATGATTATACTTTGGAAATTAGTGACACACTACAAGATAAAAATAATGATACGTAACTGGCTGAACCTGATCTACCAGCACAGTCTGGCGACTATGGTGGACCTGGTCCCTGGTTATACAGACAAAGAAATTAAGGTAATATTCAACCTTATTGAGTTAGATATTGAAGAAGTGCTCAACCTAGTAAGGTGATCAAGGTCCTGTGAGACACCAGCCCCTAAAATAAAAGAATTGTTTAAAAAGGAGAGATTTCTTATGCATTCTTGGCATCTTTGACCATAATAAATTTGTAGGGTCAAAGCATTTACATGCAAGATAGAATGACAGAAATATGGAAATTAATATAAATTTTATGAAACAATTAAGTATATAACGTGAG
The DNA here is from genome assembly GCA_026261815.1 of Monarcha castaneiventris obscurior. Classification (NCBI taxonomy): domain Eukaryota; kingdom Metazoa; phylum Chordata; class Aves; order Passeriformes; family Monarchidae; genus Monarcha; species Monarcha castaneiventris. Next base: position 18,459,160 of record JAMPIT010000379.1, on the reverse strand, counting down.
GAATTAGAATAGAAAATGTGTATCTTTTGCCAATCTTTTAATTATTGCAAAAAAGGTAATATGTCACCCATATATTATGTGATATGGTTCAATATTTATAGCAATTCTGGATCAAAATTCTCTTCAGATATACCAAAAGTATAACGTATAAATAGTCAAGCTGTTTTCAGGAAGAGGTTTGTTTTGCTTTTTCTTTCTTAAAGACAAACTAAATTTATAATTCATATTTTATCAGAAGAAACTCTGTATCCATCATTGTTAAAAATAACACATACTTATTATACCTAGAGAAGATTACAGAATGGAGATATTGTGGGCATTTGTATTTTTTCTATCTTTTCACTTTTTGCTACTAACAACATTTGGCATATGGTGTTTCATAATTTCTTTCACACAAGCAATCAGGTGGTGTTTCTTTTGTTTTATGAATGTTTGCCAGGGGAATAAGAGACTGAACTTTACTCTCACCACCCCCCCCCCCCCCCCCCCCCCCCCCCCCCCCCCCCCCCAAATGTGAACATATAAAAGAAATTATACGAAAACCACAAAAGCTTGCAGAATAACTCAAGGGGAAATCTCCTGTCTGACTGTTTTCCAATAACTTAACTGAATTTTAAAATATACAAGATTCAAAGGCACAGTGTCCTTAGAACCAAACACTAAAGACTGCTCCATTCCTGAAATGATCAAATAGAAATTTATCAGGCAATATGTTTATAACATAAACAAAAAATGACCAGAGCAACAGCAAAAGTAGTATGAGAGAGAGAGAGACTGAGAGAGAGACAGAGAGATTTGGTAAATTAAACGTCAAGGTAAATGGAAGGAAGATTTAAAGGAAAGTTAATTGCTGAAAGCAAATAAGATTTAGAACTTTTTACAATAAGATACTCAAGTGAAAGATATACATGGAAAGGGACAGGTTTCAAAGCATCACTCGCCAGATTTATTCATTTTAATTGAAGTAGGGGATGACTGCTTCTCAAAGCTCATCTGTTTTATCAGGTACAATGGAAAATGTAAAGAAGAAATGTAGGGAACCATCTAGGACAAAGTTTGTTTACTTCAACCCATTTTCTAGTGCTCTCAAGCCACAGCTTATGAGGGACCATGACAGGACTTCTGAGGGTTGTGTTTCTTCCTACTCACACAAAATGGTTCCTATTCTAACAAACATGTTCTTATTCACTGCTTCTTCAATTTTTACTTCCTCCACAGACTTTACAAGAAAATAATATATTCTTCCTTACTGTACCATAATACTGAAACTCAGTAGTACTAAGCCAGAAGAATATTTCTTTCACAAGATTCCAGCAGGAAAACTTTAAGGAATGAGGAATACTTTAATTTACCAAACTAGTAGGTTCTCCAGCCTTACTCAGGGTCTTAAAGGGCATGGATGCGTATAGACATGCCTAAACTCCTCTTCTGATACTTCTAGCTGTTTCACAGGAAATCTGCTTTAACTTAAAAATCACATAGCAAGTCAGTGTTGTGTCTAAACTTGAAGGAATTTTTTGACCTAATGGCTTTAAATTTATTGCCTTGCCCCTTCAGAGCACTGGCAAAAGAACATTTCCCCACATAAGCTACTATTGTTTGGTAAAACTTTTTAAACAGAGAAGTTCTTCTAAAAAGGTAAAACACTCCCTAATCCGGGACACCACTGTGATTGCAACAGAGTAGAAAATCCCTTCTGGTCCTTAAACTGGGTATTCTGCCAGAAACATAGCATCTTAGAAACATGCACATGAGATTGAGAAGGAAGAGGGAAGCAATGCCTCTCTTCATTGTCAATCAGAATGCCAAGATTGCTGCTGTGTGCCAATGGAGGCCACAGATGAATAAGGGTCATGGGTCCCATTGTGTTCATGGAGGCCAGCATGCTTTGAGACCCAGAGAGGTTTCAAGGAGGAGTAAGCTCTGGCATAGGTTTGAAAACATATATCCCACCCATTATTCATGCTAGATTGCTTGGTCTTTGGATTAGTCCAGTTAAGTTTCATTCAGCAAGAGCTTTTTGGGTTTATCCTAAAAGACAATTTACTTCACCAGAATTAGGTACAATGAATCACACTGTTTCTTCATATAGAAAAAAAAAAAAAAAAAAAGGCTATCTATTGGAATCTTATTGCAATTTAGCTATTGAAAAGGCTAAATTATAAAGCCACAAACATGGTTCTACAGAATGTGCATATAAAAGGCATTGTCAAAAGCTGGTCACATAGCATAAAAGAGTAGAACCAGATTAAGATCTGTAAAATTTCCTGAAATCTGAAATTTGTTTTTGTTTACATTTGTGGTACTTCTTCTGCTATGATGATTTTCACCTATACACCTAAACAGACTAAAAGTGAGCAAAGATTCCCCCTGCAATCAAGAATAAAATGCTATTTTCATAGGAAAACAAATGTTATACTACTAAACTAATATAGAATATGGCACAAATCCAAAAAAAAAAAAAAAATTCCCCTTAAAAAAGAAAGTAGTACTTACCATTGTTTTACAGTAAGAGCAATGAGGACTTGATTTTGCACGCTGATCTTCCCAGTTTTTCTTTTGCTAATTCATCACATTACAAGAATCTGTTTAGGTAACATTCTTTTTATACTTGGAAATAGCTTACTACAGCAAAGTTACAGTAAATTATTTAATGTTTGGCCTAATTTTTCATATCAGTACATCACAAGCTCACAGATAGCCTACATTTCTTATAGCTCTTGCTTTGATAAGGTGCTAAAAAACACCAAGCATACATCCATTGCTCGGGCATCAAATACTTTATTACAATATATCCTAAAACCAAGAGACATTGCAATTTTGTGTCTGTATTCAACTGCTTTGACTCTGGAAGACTGTGTCATTAAGGAACCTGAACCCTTTCTGTCTATGCCCTAAACAGTGAGGAGAGAAAAGTTTTTTCCCAAATCAGGACATAGTGACACGTTACCTTCTCCTGTGGAGCTCAGATGGAAATGTATGCACAAACAGAATACCACCTTAAGGTCACCATTTTCCTCATGGCACACTAAGCATAAAACATGTTATTCTGGAAGGGGCATTTTGTGTTCTTGTGAAGTTCACTTTTTAAAATCAGACATCACGATGCCCATGGCCATAATAGCATCTCAAGGGGGAAAAAACCAGCACTTTCTTACTTGTCTGTAAAACCACATACCCCCAGTAAAGCTAAATTGAACAAAACTACCCTCATGTTTTCAGGATTTTCAAAGAAATAATGTAACAGTAGCCTACAGGTGGTAACATTTTAAGAAAAGTACATCTGAATAGAGCCCAATGATTCCAATGCCTGTTACAGGACAAAAAGCAGGACCTGAAGGAAGAGGAGGTACATGCCTCTATTTAACATAAGTCTCAGTGTTGAGCTCTTCATCTACAGCAGGAGGTGGCCCCTCCTAAGGCTAAGTGCCTTAAATTGTACATGCACAGTTCAAAAGTGGGGGTCTCTGGGGAAAACTTCATGAGGAAGGAATAATGCTTTTCAAAAAAATTTATTTTCAAGTAAAGTAAAAAGTTTAATTCAATATACAGATGTGCTTTTTTTCCCCCCTTTGATCTCTGAAAAGCTCTGGGTAAACACATCTAACAGCTCTCAGCTGCATTTGTTTAGCTTAGGTAGCTGGAATTTTACAACAGGCAGCTGAAAGAACAATTGGATTTCTACTGCAATTGTTCTAAAAGAGATTGAACAGTCTTTTCAAGCTAAATAGGACTTCAGAGTAGAAATTTACCTGTTGTAAATTTAGATTAATTGTAACTGAGATAAACAGAACTACTGATGACTTATTCTCTTTAGCTGATTCCAAATTTTGTAAATCTCAAGCAAAGATACAAACTGTTAGTATGCTCAAATTTTTAACCTTGTATTTTTATCTTTAAAAAATTCAACACACAACAAAATTTATTCCTGGTCACATCTATATTTTTTTTTCCTAGCTGGTCAATATCTTAAAGAAATCTGCACAAGTAGCGTTTAGGTTGTAGGCTTTTGTAGTTATTCCCCAATTTTCTGGAGTGCATCTGATAGCAATACATGAAAAAAATTGAGTTTTTCAGTCAGGAATATGTTCTGAAAAAGGAATCATAATTTCTAAAAGCAGTGGTGTTGTGATAGTGATATGGTGTATTTGAGATGTGTATGCAGGCACATGCATACAGCAGATTGAAATATGTGATGTAGAAAGGCTTTTCTGGCAGCAGCTTGGAGTGCAAATGTAAATAATTTCCTCTTTTTAGCACTTAGGCAAGTGTACAAAATGTTGTCTTACCATCATCTTTAGATCAAATACAGAGCATGTTATGTATACATATGTGTACAGACACACACACACACATGCAAACAGTAAAATATAAAATGCTTATAAATAAACCCATGTTACAAAACTGTGTTTATATGAATTTACTTTTTCATATAGCCATAAGTACACCCATACAAACATATGAATACGAATGTACATTTTCCATCAAAATAGAAGTAATTTATTGTGCGTGTATGTGCCCTTACTTCTTCTAAAGTATATTAAAATACCTTTGATCCTTTTATGTAGTTTGGCTAAAAATCTATTAGACATTTTAGTAAATGCTGACAGTGAGTTTTCAGTTGAAGATCTTTTCACCCTCACCTGATGTCATTAAAACTAAAGGATAGGGTGAACACCTCCATGTGGAAAAAAGAATGTGTCAGTGAGAATTATTCTGTGGTAGAAATGGGCCTTCTCCCTTTTTTCTTTAAAATAAATGAAGTGATTTTAGCTTTTCTTAAACTCAAATGTACAGCAATGGATTTTTCACTGAGTATCTTGAGTTCCCTGTAAGTAGATCCTATTGTAAGGATAAAATGTTTGTACTAGCAGAAACACAGACCAGATATACCTTAGCACTAAAACAGCCAGACTGTCTTAATACCAGGTCCCTATTCAAAGCACATGAAAGCAATTAAAAAATAATTAGAAAAAATAATTAGAAAACCTATAAAAATACAGACCTACATCTAAGGTACATCATTAACTCTTAAACAAGTAAAATTACCTATATTGTTGCTGCTGAATTTAGAGAAAAGTGCTGAATAGAGTGGATGGAAATAAGGAAAGAGACAGATAAGTACAAACTGGTCACACCCTCACATGTATTTATTTGGTATGTAAGACTCAGGGTCATATTTGTCTAAATTCAGTTTTGCCACTTCTTAACTTCTTTTAACAATAAAACTAAGCAGTCAAAAAATCTCAACTGAAAGCTTGTTTGGAAAATATGTGAGAAAGAACGGTACTGCTGAGACAATTTGTTAACTTAAACCAGAGTTTTTATAAAAATATAAACATTTTTTACACTGACTGTCTTTAGCTGGCATAATGAAGCCATATTCTAAAACATATTTTTCTCTTATGTCAGCCTTCCTACTAATAGCAATTTCAAAAGACATCTCTAAATACTGAGCTAACTCTTCCAGGTGCCTTACTTTCAGAGACAGACATAGCTCCCAGGGCAATTATCCTGCTCATCAATTCTGGTTTCACTAACAATCACACGCTGATAAATGGAGACTCACCTGCTCCTGTCTCTGGAACCTAAATACATGGACCCCCTGACCCATGTCTCCAGCTGCTGGCACTTACCCCATACACTCATGCAGAGAGCAGTCAGCCCTTCATCCACGAAAAGAGAAATGGAGTTAAATGAGAAGACAGGACAGACTGCAGTGATGAGGCCACAGAGAGGCAAGTGTATTGACCAGGTAATTGTTCATACAGGACTGGCCCTAATTACACTTAGCCCGCTATTTTCCTGCTTTTTCTTCCCCTTTCTTCAAACCTTAATCACTCTCTTTCCCTGGCCTTGGATACTTCTTTAAGCAACCTAAAATAAGGCCTCCCAAAATCCCAAATGCTCTTCCAATCATGCATCCCATAATATGTACAATGCCCCTAGGTAGTAAACCCCTTGATCTGTGAGGTGGCCCATAGCGCCTTCTGCCTGACTGCTGGTGCTGTGTGTTCCATGGATGTATAGTGCTGAGAGTCCCCAGTGGCAGCCCTTGGAAAGGTCAGGCAGAGATTTTGTCTCTTTCACCCAGCTATTGGGATTACCCTGCCCAGCCGTGTACCCCTGTGCTCCTCTGGGCTTGTGGAAACAGGCCTTTGATGGCCTGCTGTCCCAGCAGGTTATTATTTGGGTTACCCCAACCTGCCACAGTCTCTCTGTGCTCCTTTATACGTGTCCAGGGGAGTTTCTGTTGAGTAACCTGATAAAACCCAATGCAAGGACCCAAAAGTGCATTATTTTCCTCATGACACTTTACTTCAGGATTGTGTCCAGACAGTTTTTGAACATTTACAGAGAAGGAGACTCTACAGCCTCTGTGGGAAACCTCAGTCACCCACACTGTAAAGAAGTTCTTCCTCATGTTCAGGTGAACTTTATATGTTTCAGTTTCTGCCTATTTCCTCTCATCCTATAGCTTGGCACCACTGAGAAGAGCCTGGCTGCGTCCTCTTGGCACCGTCCCTTTAGTTGCTTGTAAACATTGATATGATCGCCTCTCAGTCCTCTTTATTCATAAAGGAAATGCTCCTCCTCATCTTTGTAGCCCTCTGCAGGACTCACTTCAGGAGCTCCATTTATCTCTTGAGCTGGAGGGCCCAAGATTGGACACAGCACTCCAGATGTGGCCTCACCAGGACTGAGTAGAAAGGCAGGATCACTGTCCTCGACCTGCTGGCAATGCCCTTCCTTATGTTCCCCAGGAAACCACTGACCTTTTTGACCATAAGTACACACTGCTGCCTCATGGACAGCTTGTTGTCCACCAGGACCCCCAGGTCTTTCTCTGCAGAGCTCTTTAAAAACCTCAACAGTTCTGATTACTTCAACTCTTGGAAAACTTACTAAATTATTTCATGGCTGGCACAGACTAGCAAGTCATTTAACAAAATGTATCTTAAAATCACAACTACTTCCAGAGAGAAGCCCTGCTTCTCAAGTCACTGCCCAAAGAGCTGGGATTGCAGTGCAAGATGCGGATCAATTTGTACTACTGGAAATTTCTGTCCAGATAACTGAAACATTGTTCCAAGGCTGTGTTATGCCATACAAGTTCTGAATTTATTTAATAGTGAACAGATATGTCTCATAGTTGCAAAAAGAGGTTGTTTGGAACATTAGTTCAGGCACTTTGCACTAAAATCTTTATAGAAACCAATAGAAAACGAGTGCAACTAATAAGAACACAAACAGGTGTTATAAAAAAACAATGCCACTTAGCAGATCACTTAGCATAGTATCCCAATTTAAATATCCACTAGGAGTACAAGCATTCCATCCTGTAGGTAAGACATATATACTATGATGTGGAACTACATATCTGAAACAGAGAAACACAGTGTTTGTCAGAAAAAAAGAATTCCTGATCTGTAATTGTGTGACCATTCAACTTAAGCTGGAGATTCAAGACACTGCAGTTTTGCAACAGTAGCAAAAAAGGATCAGATATCCCTTAGTCAAATGCACAACATCCTTGTCTCTAAACTGGAGAGACATGGATTTGACAGATGGACCACTCAGTGGTCTAGAAGGTCTAGAAATTGTCTAGAAGGTCCTGCTCAAAGTGTTGCAGTCAACAACTCAATTTCCAAGTGGAAAGCAGCGGCACTTGGTGCTCCTCAGAAGTCAGTATTGGAACTGGCATTTTTTAACATGTTTATTAGGACTGAGTGCAGCCTGAGCAAGTCTGCTGATGTCACCAAGTTGTGTGGCCAGCATGCTGGAGGAAAGAGATGCCATCCACAGAGAGACCTTTACAGGCTTGAGAGGTAGTCCTGTGTGAACCTCATGAAGCTCAACAAGGACAAGTGCAAGGTGCTGCACCTGCGTCTGGAAAATCCCAAGCACAAATACAGTTTGGGCAGGAAACAGATCAAGACTAGCCCTAAGGAGAAGGACTTGGGGGTGTTCATAGATGAGAAGACCAACATGACTTGGCAGTGCATGCTGGTAGCCCAGAAAGCCAGCCAGCAGAAACACCCTGAGCTACACCAAAACTAGTGTGACAGCAGGTCAGGGGAGGTGATTCTTCCCCTCTATTCTGCCATTGTGAGGGCCCACCTGGAGTGCCACATGTTGGGGCCCCCAACACAAGAAGGACACGGACCTCTTAGAGTGAGTACAGAGCAGGACCATGAAGATGATCAGAGGGCTGAAGCACCTCTCCTTACAAGGCAGGAGAGAATAGGGGCTGTTCAGCATGGAGAAGAAAAGGCTCCAGGGAGACTTTATATGAGCCTTCCAGTACCTGAAGAGATTTTGCAAGAAAACTGGAGAGGAACATTTTTCAAGGGCATGTAGTAATAGGAAAAGGGGGATGGCCCTAAGCTGAAGGAGGGCAGGTTTAGGCTAGATGTTAGAAAGAAATTCCTTACTGTGAGAGTGGTGAGGCACAGGAACAGGTTGACCAGAGGAGTTATAGATGTCCCATTCCTGGGGGTAATCAAGGCCAGACCAGACAGGGCTTTAAGCAGCCTGGTCTAGTGGCGGGGTCCCTGCCCATGGCAGGAAAGTTGGAGCTAGGTGGTCTTTAAGGTCTCTTCCAACTCCAGCCATTCTATGATACAAAAATATATCAACGCTGCTGTTTCTTTCTGTTGCATCCTCCAATATAGCAACATCACCTTCAGATTTATCAGGATATACTTTAACTGACTGGAATTCATTCATTACAAGACCTCCCACAGATGCTACCTTTTGCAACACTTAGCACTAAATAGATCAAGGAAGATAGAGTCATAAAAAGAATCATCAATTTTCAGAAGTAAGATGGTCCTCCTCAACTGTATATTGTATTATAGTGCATATATTTTTACTGTATCAAATGTCATTAATTCCTGTCTCCAGCTACTGGGTCTGTAAAAAGCATGATTTTTGATGGGTTTTGTTTGTCTGTGCTTTTTTTTTTCCTTTTGTTTTTGAAGTGCCCTCTACAGCACTGAGATAATGCATTAAAATAAATAGGAAGAAAACATGAAAAGAATCTGTCAACTTTTCTACAAAGTATTTGGTATTTTGTGATATATCCAAAAGGATTGCTAAAGAGCAATTTGCATTCATTTCCTAGCCCATGAGATGGATTTTTTTTTTCTTTCCGGAGAAAAACTGAAGTTTCTTGAATTAATAAAAAATTTCTTTCATGGGATACAGAAAGTTTAGGAAAAGACTAAGTAGATACATTATTACAAGGTTTTTAAAAACATAGTTGTAACATAAAAGGTGCTTATCCTGATATCTTTGAGTGTGCCATAGGCATGCATTCATGGCCTTACAGAAAATACTCCAGCTGGGGAGCCAGTGTGTTTCTTACTTCTGGGTTATCCCTTGGTGCTAATCCAAATGATTAATATCAAGAAGTTAATGCAGCACAGCCACATGCTACATAATGGTGCCAGATTAAAGGCATCAGGGTGATATAATTATCACAGTCATAAGAGAAAGATTTCAATTAAAGGTACCATAGCAGCATGCAACTAAAAACAGCACAGCAGCATACTAATTAAACTGCAAAAATCCACTGCAAGCATTGTGGTTTATGCTACTTGAGGCAATGAAGCAGCCAACAAAGCAGCATAATAGTATCCTAAAATCCAATCAAATAATGCCAATAAAATAATTATACAGTATATCCTAACAATAAAGAGTAAGGTCAAATGTTTTAAAGTTGTCCTTTGAATGCTAAGGACATTCTGTGAACAATTTAATGAAAAAGTAGTTTTGAGATATCTTTTCCTTATACAGTGAAACCAGGTTGAAAGCATCCAAAATCCCTTCTTTTTCCTGTTTTGAAGGTATTTTAACTCTTACAGTAATATTTTTATTTTTCTCTACTATCAGAGGAAAGTAAGCATGAATTGTGTACCGTAGTACCAGAACACCACAGCAGCTTTGACTATTAGACTGTTAAATGCAACGGAAAACTAAGTGGGGCAATGTCATCTTATGGAAGGCAATGGAAGATAGTGAGCTAAATGAAATATATTGTCTTCAGAGAAGCAGTTTGGAAATCAGTTTCTGTTTTAGAAGCTGTAGATCACTGAGAAGACTTCATCAAGAACTTGAAAACATGGCTTATAGATAAATGGGAATAGCTCAGTCTGGGGATACTCTCTGAGTGCTGAGCAACTACTTTTAATTAAATAATTTACAAAATAATATGAGCACTTCATACATAATGTCAACACTTTTGAGGTTCCCCTATTATGCAGAAGTGTACAGTATCTCCAGCTCCTACCAATAACACTGAGAAATGAAAAATGGCCAGCAGAACCAACCAATGTCCTATTCATCCCTGGCAATAGACAGTCTTGCAAGTAACTTTCATAATTTTGGTGGGTTAAACTAAAAGCCAAACTTCCAAGAGGTACTTGCTCACTTCTACCCCTCAGCAGGACAGCAGAAAAATATAGAACAAGAAAGCTCATAAATCAGGATGAAAGACAGGAAGATCACTTAACATCATGGACAAAACAGAATTGGGGGAAAATTAAATTATTTTCAATTAAAATGTATATGAATAGTGAGAAACAAACATTAAAGCAAAATCTTTGCTCCCCCAGTCTTCTGGGCTCAACTCAATTACTTCACTCTGGTTTCATCTACTCTCACCCCCTGAGCAGCTCAGGAAGATGAGAAATGGAGTCTAGGATCAATCCATAACAGTTCCCTCTATCCCTCCTTCCTCAGTATGCTTTTTCCCTGCTCCATTGCAGGGTCAGTTCTTCAGGATAAACCTGCTCCAGAATAGGCTCTCCACAGGCTCCAGTTCCTTCAGGAAATATCTAACTGCTTCATGGGCTGCAGTAGGGATATCTGCTCTGGTGTAGTCTTTTTTGGGCTACAGGGGAATCTCATTCCTGGTACCTGGAGCAGCTGTTACCCCTTCTTCTTCTCTAACTTGTCAGTGCCTCTACTGCTTCTCACTCTCTTTTTACCCTCCTCCTCCACCTCCTCTCCTTGTTTGTTGTTTTTTCCTTTATAAACATGGTTACATTTAACTACCTTCTTCAGCTGGGCATGATAGACAAATATGAGAAAAGCAGCACAGGACACACCAAAATACTGCAATGAATATATATACTGGCATTGTAAAATGAAAAGACATTATTTTTTGTATACTTATCAGTCTGCAAAAGTTATTCACATGGCAAAGGTAATATGTATAAAAAGTTTATTAACAAAAAAATCTACTAAATCACAGAACTAAGACATTTCCTCAGATGACATGACTTTGTACCTTGGGCACCAGGCTATCTACATGATGAGAAATCACTTCTAAAGTTGAACATTTTAAATAGTTTTAGTTTGATTCTAAAAGTGTGTGCATGTATGAGAATTCAAAAACAAGTAGAATGGAATTGGCAACCTTAAGAGATGCTTGAAGGAAGCTGAGAGTGACGTCTCAGGAGCCTTTGAATCAGATGACTTTCTAAATATCTTGTGAATTTTCTATGTTCAATCACCTCAAAGTTCATGAAAAATTCAATAAATAGTGGGTATTTCATATGAAACACTGATATTTTCAAAGAAAGAAAATTTAAGAGAGTTACTTCTCTTCAACGAATAACACAGAAAGAACACATATAAAATCAAAGCTCTGGAAGAGCAGAGCTATTCCTGTTCTTTCATTAAATGCTGCTATTTATCTGCCTAACCACAGTGATGGAGAACCTGTAAAACCTTTATTTTCCTGTCCTTTAGGTACATATCAGTTTCTACACTGTCTCTATGTTTTGACTACATAGACGAACAGTGATGACTTCTGTTCTGGCAATGTCACAAAGATTTGTACTAACACTACTCAGCAGCTCCTGATATCCTAACGTGTGTTAGGATAAACGAGTAAACCATGAGTAGAAGGGGACCTTCAAAACACCTAGACCAGAAAATTTCTTAATACACTGCAGATGAGGAAAATGGTATGTTCATACTTGTTTGGAAAAAGAGATTCAATTGGGAGAAGAGAAAGAGGGTTTATCTCATATCAGGTGAGACCAGGAATGTCTAAAGGGACAACACATCATTCTGCCCTGTTCCCTTACCATTCCTGCCCTGATGCCCCAAGAAAATATTCATGAAAAGGGAGCTAGAGCTAGAAAGAATTATCATCCATGAAATTCTCAACTCTTTTCCTTCTTTCTCTTCCTCTCATCTTACTACTTTTCTTTTTTTTTTACCTACATGCTCAAATCTTCCCTTAAACTCCATCCCCTTTTATCAGAACCCTGTAATTGCCTGCAACCTCAGCACTGCCAGTCTTCATCCACTTACCTCTTAATACTCCCAGCAAGTGTTCATATGTGCAAATTATTTTGTATTAAAAATATTCTGAACAATATTGAATTATCTCCTCAATTCAGGTAATCTAAAAAAAAAAACCCCAACCCTAAACCCCACTCTTTGACAAATCAATCCTGACACAAGAAGCACCTTTTCATCACAAGCAGAGGATTTATCCAAGATTTTCATACATTTTTGTACGATCTACAGTGAGCCTTCAGAAAAATCATGACTATTTTTCTGAGGTCCAGCAAGAGTCCAGCCAAGTACTTCTTGAACTGGATGCTACTAACTGCAACATGGGACTTAGAGGTTGTGTGGTATAAATTAAGTCAAAGCAGATCCTCAAAGAATTTTTAAAAAACAAATAAAAATTTGGATGGCTTGTCTGTATTCCTTGGAAAAAAAAAGGGTGAGGGAATATAAAAAGATGGGACCATCAGATAAGGATGGACTGTACACAGAGAGACAAATTCACCTACAAAGAACTAAACCCTGTAGAAACTGGGCTGTCTACAACAGACATTTTGCATTCTGTTTCAATTTTCTGTATGTGGTACTTTAACATCAAATAAATAAATAATGCTCATGGAGAAGGGGAAAAAATACTGTATCAGAACTTCCCGTGCCTGAGGGTCTGAAACCACTTTTATTCTTCAAATACGTTATGAATCGTAGTCCTTCGCTCTTTTCCCCACAATCATACTCCCTAACAAGCCGCAACGTTTAAAATATATGGCAAATTAAACCCCCTCAGACTAAAATTCCAATAATTTTTATTGCATTGATTGACTTATAAGAAATTCTTCTTTTGGGTGGGATATATTTTCCTTTTCTGTTTTCCGTCTTGTGGTGCCTGCTATTTTTATTGCAACTTAAAAAATGGTTGAGCACTTTTATAAACCTAAAGCCTAATATAAATAGCTTAAGAAAAAAAGCAAGGTAGTACAATGTTTGACGAACAGCCCAGATGAACAGCTTTGATTGAAACAAAAGTTTTCTAGCAATCAACAAAATAGCTACAGTAGAGATGATGGCTGTACAAGTTTCCCTGTGCTAAAAATCTCAGCTCTGTTCACAAGGGCCCACTTTCATGGATGAGAGGGCAGTTTAAGGTAAAGACACATTAAATTCTTGACATCTCTGCTAGAATTGCAAACAAAAGTAGTTATTTTAGTAGGACTGTCGCTCAGCATCACAGATATTTTGTGAAGAATTCTGTATTACATTCCTGTGGCTTAGCAGGAGTAAAATTCTTTTGCATAATTCAACTATCTGCAGATAGTTCATCAATATATGCTCTTACCTAACTTCATTTTGGAGAAAAATGAAAATATTACTTTGTACCTCTTATTGTACATTAAATGATCTCCTGAATGAAGGTGTTGCTGAATGTAGAGGCAAGAAGGTCCTGGGGAGCCACTATGTTCATATTCAAAGCCATTAAAAATTTTTGGGAAAGACAAGGAATTTTCATTTGCAGCCTATATACATGATCATTCTAAAGACCTATTAAAAATTATACCTACAGAATTTTATACAGATATGAGGTTTCAAATCAATGAAATCTTTTTGAGAGACATGATAATGATGTTGATGATGATGTTAACATAATTAAAAATCCATATATTAAGCAAAGGAAATGAAAAATACAAGTTAGAAATGCTTATTTCTTTCCTGTTTGTTCCACTTCTAAGGGGGACTTTTACTTGCCTGATTATCTAGAAAATGCATATACAGGGATTTTAAGATAATTTCACTTGACCATATATGCAAATGGGTATGTCTATCTTTTTCTGAAATGCAGCTGGGCTGGTTGCTTTTTTCCTTTACTTTTAAAAAGAAAAAGGGAAATGCTGGTGAAATATCACAATTGCATTAGAATTGTTCTTGGTTCAAAGGAGCCAGTAGTGCCAATGTTCATTGGTAGGAGGGCTCTCCAGCTGCCAGGCATCTGGTTCTATGTGACCTCCCACTGCTAATAGTCTTTTAAAGAGCATATTCCTTGGTTAGAGGTTTGTGAATCTTGCGGAAGTTAAAAACATACAAAACATACAAAACCAAATTTTTTTTTTTTTTTTCCTGAAGAGGGATAAACACAAACATTTACCCAAAATGTTTTTTCTAAGTAAGATGTTTAGTCTCTAAATAATGTCTTTCACTCACTATTGCAAGAATTCACCTCAAATAATATACCTGAAATTTTGAAGGGTTGAGACAAAATATTTTTGTTCAGAAGTAGTAAGGATTTGTATTATTGTCTTTCACTTTTCAGGACGTAAACTTATTACTTGGAGGGAAACAAGCTTCCCATGTCTTTGATGCTTTACTTTAATGGTGCCTAAAATATTTCTAAATGATGGAGACTGACAGGTTAGATAAAGGCTTTGAAAATATAACTTCTATAGCAAACTCTGGGTTTTGTTCAGGTCACATATAAAATAAATACATATCTTCCTCAAATTTTTAAAACCAGAAACTTATTTGAAAAATTGCCTGAATGCCAAAAATACTTTTGTAAAGTGTCGCTCAGAAAATTCACTTTACAGTTAAAGCCAATGAACAATTCAGATACTCTCAGAAAAATACAGAGGATGTCTGCTTAAAAAGGATTTCCTTGAGAAATAAAAAGAATAATGTAATAGCCACATCTGAAAATAAATTAGTATTTAGTGAGGAAAGAAATGCACTATTTCAAAGATTTAGTGAGAAAAGCTACAATTATGTAGCCTTCATAAATGATATCATAATGATAGTGCTTTATCTGATTCATAGAAAATGATTCAGATTGAGACAAAGGAATAAACAATAATGAAACTCAACAATCTAAAGTTAAATGACTAAGATACTCAGCAGCAGTTATGTCTGTACAATAGATGTTTCTTTTCAAAAGACTGAAGAAAATACTCTGGGACTGGAAGGTTTAGGGAAGAGGTAATGAGATACAGAGTCTTTCACCTCTAGGTCATTAAGTTCAATTGCATTTCGGGTTGCTACTGACTGAAATTTGCTTCAGCTGACGGGTATTAAATAGTCTATTGTGAAATGAGTTGGAGGCCTCAATCCCATCCCTACTACAAAAGTAACCACATAACATTTAGCAGTCACAGCAATAATGCCTGCAGCATGAACACTGGACCCTGTTACCCTGTGTCTTCCAAAACAAGTTGTAAAGGCACCAAATTTTGCTGCAGTACAGGAGTCACTCCTGTAAAACATCAGCTCTGACAAAATTTCACAGAAAAATTACATGGTAATTAAATATGAAAATTAACAACTAACAACAACAAGAAAATAACAAGTATTCTCATCTCAGTTGTATTGCCTATGGGAATCCGATTATCTTATGTTCCCCCACATAACTGGTTTTCATCTTATTTTAAGATTTTTCAGTGCTTATACTGCCCTGTGCAGGGTTACTCCCAATGTGAGCAGGGATGGGGCAGAGGGGGTCACACATCATTGTGCATCTGGCTGATGTCCACGCAGACCAGAGTTCATGAGATATTTGCTCTGTCCTTACACTCTTGTCCTGAAAATCTCACATCATAAATTCTCTCTTGTGGATAATATTTGAAGTATGCTGAAAAATTAGGGAGTTATGCAAGGGAAGGTTGAGGTTAAGAAACCTAAGAAACAGTGGAAGCATGAGAAACTTATAAGAATTACAGTGCAGGAACTGTCACTACTGCTAGGCTGGAGAGAAAATAATTTATCTAGGTGGTCATGGCAACATGACTTTTGTGGTTCCCTTAAATCTATTAAAATAGGATTTCACTGTTTTGGAATTGTACAGTCTTGGTTATTTTATTCTTCAATAGATCTTTTTGTTTATGTATGACATTTGCCAGGATTATTTCAGACTTGCCATTATAAATCCTGAAAGGATCCTGGGCAATTAATATTTTTTATAAAATTTAGAAAGTTACATCACAGCATAAGGAAAGAAGGAGAAACAGCCACTTCTAGTTTAAATGAAGTAGTCTGATCACAATATAAATATAGATATTAATCAAACAATGAAGAATGAGACAAAAATGAAATTACATTCAATATCCTATGCTTAATCACATGAAGAGAGAAGTAAAACTTTTATTTGTTTGAACAATGATATGCTGTTGAAACCCATGCCACGCTGTTTCTCAGCTACTGATTTTAATTTGGATCACAGACAACTTCTGGAGGAAACTAAAGCTCCACTCAAAATCTGCTTCAAATAGGCTTCACTGACACAAAATTTGGACACAAGTCAGTAGTGGGTACCCCAGGGACTAATACTGTCACTACTGTTTAAACTCTTCATTACTGGCTTGGATGAGGGGGAAGGATGCAGATCCAGAAATTTGCAGTGATACAAAACTGGAAGGAGTGACCAGCAGACCAGATGCCATGCCAGGGGACCTAGATAGAGTGAGTAATTGGGCTGAAAGGAGTCTCAAATGCAGCAAAGGGAAATGTAAGCACTTGCATCTTGGGAGGAATGACCCCTGGCACTAGTACACTGCTGCAACTGGCTGGAAGGCAGCTCTGCAGAGAAGGACCATGGGTTATTGATGGTCAGCAAGCTGTACATGAGCCAACAATGTGTCTTCATTGCAAAGAAAGACAGTGGTATTTTGGGCTCAATTAGGAAGTGTTGCCAGCAGGTCAAGAGATGATCCTTCATCTCTACTCATCATTAGTAAGAAATCTGAGTACTGTGTCCAGTTCTGGGCTCTCCAGTACAAGCAAAAGATGGACTTATTGGAGTGAGTCCAATACAGGGCCGGAAACATCACCAAAGGACTGAAGCATCATTTGTATGAAGAGAGACCGAAAGAGCTTGGACTGTTTATCATGAAGAAGGGATTTGTTATCAATATGTATAAATATCTGATTGAAGGGAATGGAGAAGAGGGAGCCAGACTCTTCTCAGTAATGCCCAGTAATACAACAGGAGGCAACTGGCACAAAATGAATCCCATGAAATTCAATACTGAAAATTCTGTTATTGTGACTGTGATCAAATGCTGGAACAGGTTGATGGGGTGGTTGTAGGCTCTCCATCTGCGAAGATATTCAAAACCTGACTTATATGATCCTGGGCAATCTGTTCTACCCGACATCACTTGAGCAAGGGGGTGGGATTAGATATCTCAAGAGGTGCCTTCCAAGCTAAATGATGCTGTGATTCTGTTTGATTCAATGAAGTCTTCCAACACATGAGCCAATGAAAGGGTCTTTAATTTTTAAGAGCCCCTGTGATATCTCGAGCTGTTTCTTGCTCTTCATTATACCAATCCATGGTTCTGATTTTAACATCAACTACAAGATATCAAATCTCTAAAATGTAGCTGTCCCTCTTCAATCCAACCTCTCTTCTACCTTTTACATCAATAACCCCATTCTTCTTTGCCTACCTTATTTTCTTTTGATGTTCCTCATTACTGAATCCTCTTCTGAAATCCTTTTCTGTTATTCTGTTTCATTCTGCTCTGTCCTGATGATTACATCAGTCTTAGTCTTCCAGAAAATCTTAGATGGTGTCAGCTGTGCCTTTAAAAAGCTGTCCCTCTGTCTCTTCAGAAGCAGGGTAATCCAGCAGCAGAAAAAATCTGTTAAACTCATGACTTCCCCTTGATGAGAGAATTTTGCACATAGTTCAAGGAGATTAACTTGGTCATCTTAACAATGAAGAATAACAATTGCACCTGGCATGTGGCATTACAGATATGCTCCTATTATGGAAATATTGAAGAGGTCTTCTGTCAGGGATGTCTCAAGACAAACAGATTGATTTGGATCCTGCAAATTTAGAGGAGTCCGGAGGGCATCTGCTGCTGCTTCAGGCATCATTTTCTAGACCCAGCATAAAAGCACTGTAAGGCTCATCAGTTTTAAGGGGACACCTTTTTATTCACTCCTCACTACAGTCAACAACAACCTTTACCGTTAAAACAGGTAAATCATAATCACTTCTTCTATTTGTGTGATATTATTATGGGATGAGAAAAGGAGTTGTAGGGAGGGACTTGTGGTGTGAGTAGAAGTTAGGTGTCAGGTCTACAGAATACATGACTACTGACAGTCTGATCATAAAGGCTGTTGTGCTATTGAAAGCAAGTCCACTGAGATCCTGAGCTGTGAAATATTCCACACAGCTGTTTTGGAGACTACCTGTTCAATCCTGTGTAACTGTGGAGCTGCCTAATTCCACCACTGCATGCAAGTACACATTAAGGCAGTCCCCCCCGGCTTTTGTGCTGCCTCTTTCCTCTCCAAACACAAGAGTTGAAGTTGTGGCAATAGTGCTATGCAGAACAACTTTTAAGATCTTCTGAACAGGATGAGGTTACAGATACAGGAAAAAAGGGGATTGTGTATCCTTTCTGTAGTATCTTCTGATTTCTCTGTGCCTTGTGGCTAACACCCTGGGACAGGCACTAAATTGAAATGTGCATCTTGTTGACACTGCCTAGACAGTTAAGGAATCAATGAAGAATAAAGTCCTGGACTATCTTACCAAAATCTCTCACTTGAACTGCTGAAGCCGTGCTGAATAGTGAACTGCTGAAGCCTTAGAGAGCCTGTGAATGACTGCCCTCAGCGAACTTGTCCACCCCAAGCCAGTTAGTGGACTGAAAAATGGAGTCAGAAGTAAAGAGAATCTGTGGTGGCAGCCACCTCTTGAGTACAAGCATCTGCTGCCAGAATTTCATATAAGTAGCAGAGTTCTGTGCTCACTGCTAGCTGTCATACAGAATAGGCTATTCTTTCAAAATCAAATTAATTGTTTGCATGAAATGAAAGCCTATCAAGAACTATTAAATGCTAAGACACATTGTTAATTTCTGTTTCAGAAGAACTGGTAGAAGTTGCTAAGGAATTATACTAGGTGAAACACAACTGCATCCTGTAGCTGGTAACAGTCCACTGAGCAGGGACAGGACACTGTTTTGGATAAACCTGTAGTCCAGCCTTGTAGTCATGTCAGTCAAAAACCAAGTTCATCAACAGACAGTCATCTGTGATTTTGAATTTTTTCATATTGCTATAATAGTAATCTATGTGTATTTGGTTCATTGAGGACATAAAATCATTGTTTTACCAACATCAATTAGATAACCACAGCAGTAACAAGGAATTCAAAATAAATATGAAAATCTTCAATCCAGGAATAGAGTAAGGTAATTTTTTAAAGGGAAGATATCCTCAATAATACGCTTGCAGTAGGAGAGGGGTTAATATTTACAAATATTACAGGAGAAAAAGGAAAGATAAATCAAAACCAAGTACTGCATATACATCACTGAAGTGAATGCAAGACTTGACTTACCCTAATTTTGTTTCCATAGTCTGGACAGATTGTTAATGATTTTAAGGCAAACCTCCACCTGGTCAAGAGTCAAATAAAGAATATGAGATCACAAAAAACCGAAATTTTACCTATGTTCTGTTGCAACCTGAAAAACTGTAGCAAAATTAGGAAGTAGCAGTATTAACATTAGAATATTATTTTCATGCTAAATATGCAATTATATTAAGAAAGACAAAAATTATATCATTGCAATGTATTAACAGTTGCATTAGAACAACAAAAAAAGGACCTTGTTGAGCTGCCAAAATGCACTTCCACAAAAGTGCAGGCAGACAATTAACTTTCCTATAGAAGAGACAATCTCAAAGACAGAAAAAATCCAAATCCTTGATATTTACTTTAATTGGATCAGAATTTGGCTTTCAAAATATACATTTGCATGCCTCAGTCAAAGAACAATAAACATCAAGACAGATTATTTCATTCAAGCAGTTTCTTCCGAAGAAAAGAGTCTCTATTCTATATTATTGCCATTCCAGTTGATTAACTCTTACATATCTATTCCATTCACTTTAATTTAAATTTCATTAAATCTGGTTCTCACTGAGTTCAAAGAAACTTTTATTTTTAAACACTTCCACCATGAAACTAATTTGTTCTCATCAATATCATTATTTGCTGCATCTGAGAATGTCTTTCATAAGAGCTACTTCCTTGAATATTATTTTCAGAGAATCATAAACATTAAAAAGATAAAAGACTTCTTATACTATACCCAACCTCTCCTTTTTCAGGAAGCTTCCTCAGGCATACTGTTGTATGTCTGAAAAGGCACTTCTAATTCCACTCACTCTGTGGCCTGCCATCCTCGCAATTCCACCCTTGCAACGTTACAGTCAATGCTGCATAATTCAATTATCAAATCAATAGGAAAAGGTAAATTATGAAGAAGGCAGACATTTTCTGAACACTGAGTCGTATTCAGGCAGCCTACCACAGTGCCCAATGTGGAGTTAGACACCTCCTGTGGCAGCAATCAACAGCTCAGATCAGATAGTATTTAGAACATCAGATCCCAGATTGTATTTCTACAACTGTGTTAGCAAACTAAACAGTTCTGAGTGGTATTCCCAGATTCTCAGGCCAAAAGGCACAGAATAGTCTAAGCTTGTGCTATGCTCTACTCTTTTAACCCCCAGAAAGAGTCTGCTATATGGAAAGTACCTGTAAGAAGTGAGTCATACCCTCTTCCGTAGTGTTTCCTGGGAATGGCTCCTGTGGGTGCTGGCTGATAAATGAGAACCTCTCCAGTGGTGAATCGAAAATTTTTACCAGACCAAACTTTGGTCTTAAGGATACTTTTGATGCTAACTTAAAAAGAATTTTTCAGCTACCATGCTTATTTCTCCAGTCCATTTTCTACTGGGGAAAAATAGAACTTTAACCTTTCTGCAAAGGCAGTAAGAGGAAAGTATCAGCATGACTGTGCAAAGATGAACCTTTATCTCCTTGTTAATAACTTGAACTGCCAAATCAATTTCAGCATGCATAAAGGATTAATCATTTCTGTATACTAATTGTTATTGAATGCTGTCTTCATGCTTCTGTTGACAAATAGCTAGTCTTTTCCTCTGTTGAGAAATTTTGACTCTGATAAGATTATTTTATACCTCCAATGAAAAAAATGTAAGTTAAACTATGAATCCTTTCCCCAGAATATTTTTAAAAAGTTCAAACATAAAGATCAGAATATTTGGGAAGTGATTTAAACTTTTTGAATTGAAGAGGTCTTTTTTAATATTCATATCTGTAATACTGAATCTAAATGTTAACCTAGTCAATACATATTCAGTGCTCTAGATAATTACGATGTTTTTCCTCAAAGCAATAATAGAAACTAAAATTGACAGTTAAGGACTAATAAGAGTTAATACTGAGAAAAAGGAAACTGAGATGAAGATGAAACTGCAGGTAAAAGTTATATTTTTTGTGTGACAACCAAAGTTGAGAGATAAATGACATGAGGAAATTTAAGGCATACGTGATCCAAAACTACAAGAGGATGTAACTGAAGAGTTTCACAGACTGAAAATAAATAATTGTTGAGAACAAAGGGCGCCATCTCTGTCATTATTCATTGAACAAAATTCCTATTAATAATTAATACTGGCAGTTTTGATAGAACAAGGACTGAAGAATTTTCCCTTCAAAGATAAAGAAGAAAATTGCATACGTGAGAAGTGCTGTAGAGAAATCCCAGCTTTCTTGTATTTAATGTTGACAACTCTGTTCACAGGTTGATATTTCTATATGTGCTCTGAAGTTCTAGAGCCTAAACTCACTTTCTCGGCTTTGTTGTATAAATTATAGATTCAAATGTAAATTACCAGAGTAAAATGTTCCCAGCATATAATCTTCTCACTTCTCTTTCACATTTCCTGGTGTGGTCCACAGGTCAGAAGTATCAACATTTTTGCACATATTTGAACAAAAAATGTAATCATATTTGTTATTGGCATCAACGGTTTTTGGTTGTGGGTTTTTTTTTACTTGTTATACACAGCCACAACTACTTGACTAGCGTCAAAATCAATAATTCATGAGATTTATTCTCCAACACTGGTCAGTTAAGTGTATGCAGAGCAAATGCACCAAAATGTTCCTCACGTTCACCTATACAATCCAAGTACCTGGGGAGCATAGCCAAGGACTGCTCACGTGAGGTGGAAGACAGTGGAAAGTGGAGTTGCCTTCTCCCAGCTCATGGCAGTGTAAGGCTGAGCATCAGCAGCAATACAAAATCATGTGAGCATCCATTCAGTAGATCTGCACACTTGCAGCTCAAACCTGTCCTGTTAAAAGAGGAAAAGGGAAGGTGTCTCATTTCTACTCTCAAGAAATCCAATGTACAAAAAATTTAGACAGAATTTTAAGAATGGATGAAGAGGGGCAGGGGTGTGAATTATGCATGGAAAAGCTCCTCAGGGGAGCACAAATGATTAAGTAACAGGAGGATAGGGAGAATATGAGGGGAGGTCTTTGAGTCTCTGGGGAGAGAAAAACAAAGTGGAGACACTGATCCCCGTTTTGTGTGTTTGAAATTACTGTAACTGCAGTAAAAAATAAAGCCCAGATTTGGGGATGAGGATAATGTTAACAACTTAAAACTTTTAAAACTAACCTTGTACAAAAGAATACAAAAGAGAGAAGGAACAACTCATTGATTACTACAAGGAGGCCTTGTATTGAGATTGTATTAATTCATTCTAATATAGGACTAATTATTTCCTATTTGTTCTGCCCATGAAAAAGTAAGCGCACATGTTACAACTGGATTGGACCGCTGCTAATGAAGGCAGAGTTAAGATTGTGTGAATGTGTTCTGTATTTCAGTACTTCTTGGATTTAGAAGTCTGAATTTGAAATTACACATTTCTTTATTTACAGCTGTTTGCACTCAGTTCAGCTCTGTGCTCTGGAAGATCATGAAGAGCCATTCCACAACCTTCCTTAATAACTATTTTTTTTTAGCAGATTATTGTAACTTTAAAAATATCTATGAAATAAGGTACAACCAATGACTGCATCTTTTCACACATCTTTTTAGCTAAAATCACACATATTATACAATATTATTTCTTCACAGATTACAGAAACAGGTAGTTTTTAGTTTTAATATAACTTTTGCTTAATCCTAACATTGTAATTTGCCATAGGTTTGTTTTTTTTTTTGTTTTGGTTTTGTTTTGCTTTTTTTTTTAATGTCAGACCAGCTGGCTGCCAAATATCTACCTGCTATGCAGTAATCAAGATGTAAGTAGTATGACATGCTACTGATTAGACATTTTCAGTACATCTGCAACCACTGACTGTTTTCCAGTCTTCTTACCTGAAGAGACTGTTTTGCAGGAACTCTCACCAGGAACTATCAAGCCTGAAAATATTCCAGCTTTCTTCAAGGATTATGAATCTAGATGTTTTCCTTGCGTAAGAATACACAGGAATTTACTTTTATTGAAAACACCATAAACAAAAGCTCTAAGAAGACCAACTTTAAAAAGTGAAAACCAAACTTCAAGACAGAGCTTTATGTATCTGTTAAGAAAGGTTTCTTCTTCAGTCTTTGTAATAATTAGGAAGAGAAAATCAGCTAAGGGAGCACATTGAAGAAATTTCCTGTTTTTTTTCATAAGATCACATATATTCAAATGCAAGAAGAATGAAAAAAGCTGGAGGCAACACATTTTAGGATTAGCATTATTTTTAAGAGCATTGGAAAATCTAAATCAGTGAAAATGTATCAATTTTTTATAATGATTTTTAGAAAGAGCAAGAATATGCACCACTCCAAGGCCAGAACATAGCCATTCTTACTAATGACTGCAATCAAAAGGGGTTGGTTGAGGTGTTTGTTTGATATGGCATGTTACCAACACCTGCAGGCCAGGGCATGAGAGCTCTAGAGAGCCCTCATAGCCCCTGTCCCAAAGGGTGTGATCAACCCAGCACAAGGGGAGAGGAAGAGCAAGCCAGGCATTGCTCTACCCAAATTCACTGACTCACTGTTGACACAGAATACAAATCATGCTCAACTGATTTGATGCATAGACCAATGGAGCTTTGTTCCTCAGGCAACTCCTTGTGCAGACACCTGTAAGGTCTGGTAAATTCATAAAATAATTATTTAATACCATCTTTAATATGAAAATGCATCATCCAAGTGGATTGCCTTAGTATCCTTTTCGTAGCATACATTTTTATTTTGAAGAACCCAGGCCCTGCACATATGTAAGGTAGATTTTGCAAGTACACTGCTTGTTCCAGAATACAGTGATATCTTATTTCAGTCTAATTTAATCTGTAAAACCAATTCATATCAAGTTCCACACACAAATTCCTTGAGCAGTAAGGAACCCTGAAAAAAGTTATAGAACTCTCTTTTGAAAATTTTCTAATTTATATCTTTTTATAAGGAAAATTGTAATGCTTCTAAATATATATATATATAACTTCTAACCTTTTTATTTCACTGCTATTAAATTAACATTTTATGTGAAAGGTAGCTCTTTTTCACCCTAGGTTACTGTTCATTTCAACCACAGAAAGAATCAGCTAAAGATTCTTTCATTTATTCTGTCTGCATCTGTCATCTTATCATAGTCTAAAGAAAAAAAAATAAAATAAAAGAGTATATTACTGTCACTTGTCGAAGCTACTGAACATGCAGTCAAACCATGAGCTGGGTGTAACAGTTACCTTCAAAGCTGGCAGTCTGCAACCAGATCATGGTTCATAATTTGAGTGCCACTAATTTCTATCATAAAGACAACAGATAAACTACATTTTTAAAAGCTTTTTGCTTTACTGGCAGGACAGATTAGGCTTTCCATTTATTCTGGGACTGTAAATGTAGCTGTTGCTATAGTAACTGTATATCTCTTGAAGAGTAAATAATTGTATTAAATGGCTAAATAGCAAATAGGTTTATGGCTACTTTGGTACTGAGGAACTTGAATATGCTAAATTTTTAACTGTATTTTTAAAGATCATCTGCACAGTGACGTAATGTGTCCTGTATGGAAACAAGAAATTTTTCCTAATGAGTCTTTTCAGAGTTATGTTGTTGTGCACTGAATAAATGCCTGACAAATTTTCTGAGTCTCAGAAATCTGAGGATGAATGTTATTCTAATATGAAATTCTGTTGCAATGTTCTACAGTTCTCTCCAAGCGAATATCATAGGAAAGTAATGAAAACATATCAAAAGACTTTGTCAGAATTAGGCCCTTAGGTTTAAAGATTGGAGCAACTAAATTGACTGCTGGTGATTTCAAAAAACTCGAAAAGCCACGTAAAAATCCATGGACTTTTTCTCAATACATGTTTTCATTACAAAAATATTTATTGCTACAGGCAATCCAAAGTAGCCAATTTATGCTCTATATTTCAATAAATTTGGAACGAAATGTCTTTGACGTAACCACCTATAAACAGATAACTATTCTATGATTCGATGATTCTATGATTTAATTCAGTACTATTACACTCACACTACACCTCCCACCCCCTCCTGTCACCTAAAATAATAAGTCAAAATGGAAAGAACAAATTTGTAGTGCTGCCTCTTACAAAGACAAATGAGAGATTATATGTTTGAACTTTCTCAAGGTAGTGTGTTAATGTCTGTGAAATAAAAATGTAAGCAAAAAGACATTGGATCATCAATGAAAAAGAGTAAAAAAACCCTGCCTGTAACTAGATGACTGGTCTCATAATGTCATAGAGCCTGTTGTAACAGACAACATTGAGTTACATTGTCTTTTACATAGAAAAGATCTGCATTATAATTTCAAGCAATTTAAAAGACACACAGAGTTACGCTTTTTTTATTTCATGAAAAACTCTCTTAGTCAAGCTTAAGACAATAAGTATCAGAGAAAGCAGAAAATATTTCAGAGATATTACTTGAAAGATCATAATAAGTAAATTTAGTCCCTCACTGGAATACTTAAAAAAAACAATTGATAACAACACTATAATAAAACAAAATAAAAGATACCTCATGTTATAGTCAGTCATGGCTGTTATGAGAGGCACACACCAGATGAAAGTTTCATAAATATTGAAGCACAACCCCCAAAGTCTGAGCAGGTATATGGCCAATACAGAATCATGGAATCATTAAGGTTGGAAAAGACCTCCAAGATCATCAAATCCAACCTTTGACTGAACACAACCATAGCAACTAAACCATAGCACTAAGTGCCCCATTCAGTCATTTCTTGAACAGTTCCAGAGATGGTGACTCCACTACTTCCCTGTGCAGCTCATTCCAATATCTGACAACCCTTTCAATGAAAACAATTGTCCCTTATGTCCAACCTAAACCACCCCTGGCACAGCCTGAGGTCATTTCCTCTACTCCTGTCACTAGCTGCCTGGGAGATGTAGGCTCATTACGACCTCCTTTCAGGCAATTGTAGAGAATGATAAGGTCTTCACTACATCTCCTTTTCTCCACAGAAGACCACCCCAGTTCCCTCAGCCACTCTTCATAAGACTTACTCTCTAGACTGTTCACAAACTTTGTAGCACTTCTCTTATGGAGGCCAGTAGGCCTACCAACCAAGAGACCTTGAAGGGCCCCTGGAGTAAAAGCTGTGAGTCTGTTACCCTGCAGTTGTGGAGACCAAAAAAAAGCCTTCCAGGATACTTTGTTTAATTATGTTAATATACCCCAGTTCTGTTTCCCTGATTGGTCCATTGGTCTCCCTGCCCCTTTTCTACCCTATATGTCCCCGATCCAGAAAGTTCTCCCTTCCCTGTTCTCCCATTGGCCCTTTTCCTTTTGCCACTCCCTCACTGTTTCCCTATTGGTTCCCATACCCTAACCCCACCTATATACCACCCCTGTGCTCTCGGATCATTGGATCCTGGTACTCTCTCTGCTGCTACCTTTGCCATGTAAAACCCTGGACCTGCTGTGGTTTTTTTGTTTTTGTCCCTGGGTCTGTTCACGTGGCTGGATTAAACTCCTCCCATGGAACTCCATGTGAAGACCCGTCCTGCCTCTTTAGTCGTTGGTGTGTTTGGAGCTACCCAGTGTGGTGTGCGTGTGTGTAGTGGCCTCACCGAGCGGTTTCCTGTGGAGAGGCTTTCGGAAGGTTGCAGTATCCTACCACCTGGCACCACCAACTGCAACACTTTTCAGATCATGCTGCAGCACCTTTCTTGAAGTGAGGGGCCCAGAACTGGACACAGTACTTGAGGTGCGGCTTCACCAGCACTTGTATTATACCCATATATATATTATGTAAGTATGTATTATACCTGTATGGATCTCAAAACTTGTTTCCATCTTTAAATATGCTGCAATATTGGAGATGCCAAGCATTTAGGTTGATTTTATTTTGTTTTAAGGTCTCAAGATCAAATCTGGCTGACTAATGAGGGCAATTGTTAGAATCTGCTTTTTCAGAAAATTACCATATATCTGACATAATATTCTGAAAACAATCATTGAATATGGAACGTCAGAGAATATAGCAAATACCTTTTCATGTTCCTAGGGAAATTTTAGTTTTATTAGAAATGGTGTTACGGCAAGTGGACAGTTGTGAAAAGACAGACCTGTGGATGTGCTATGAAGACCAGAGTGCAACAGCACTGCAGGAGATTGAGTGAACGTCATGATATAGTCAGTGCTTCAATCTTAGCAACTCTCAAGATTGTTGAAAGATTTGTCTATATTAATTAACTATTTTCAAGCAGTCATGGAATAGTAACCACCAGCGCAGAAGTATAAAATGCAGTTGAGTTGTCTGTAGTGTAGTGAAATGATGTTGGATTGAACAATGTAGCTGTCCTGGTTCCAACAAGGCAAGGTTCCATAACTGCAAGGGAGATTATAATGTACCACCTCATGCCCTAGCCAGGGCAGGTGGAAGGGACTGTGTTTAGGGAAGAAAGGTTTCCTGCATAGAAAACATGGCAGACAGAATGGTCTGATACTGTTTATTGCTGGGGATTTTCCATATCAATCTTCTCTTTACTTATACCTTTAGCTGTTAATATTGTTGCTGTTACTGTTTGTTTTCTTATCTCATTGCTGTTTCCAGGAAACTTTTCTTATCTCAACCTGTGATCTTTGCCTTTTGAGCCTCCAATTGGACAGGGAGGGGTAGCAGCATGTGCTTTTAGCAGGAGTACTAACTTGGAGAATGCTATGCCTAAAACATGACAATTGTGCATAAGGATTGCCAGAGATAAATACATGTTTTTCAGCAAATAATGAGTAATGAAAAGGCAACTCAAGCAAAACCTAGAAGTGAGAAGCCTCACCTTTTGCTTGAAAAATACCTAACAGCAATGAGATAAAATTTATACTGAAAAGAAATTCACTTATCTAGGCTTCTTGGGATTATCTTTGGCAACCTATTTGGCAAGAAGTATATAAATTGACAAACATACAGGCTTATGCTATACATAAATTCCATTATTTTATGCAGCAATATAGGTAGTTTAATAATTAGTTATTTAATAAATTTTAATGTAGGGGAGTGTCATCTGGTTGCTGTGATTTATTTAAATTCAATTTCTTGACTTGTTCCATCATCTGATACCTTCACTACATGTAGGAAAGTGTGTCTCCTTTATGCTCTGTGAAGACCCATGCAAAAGAAATCCTTCAGGTTTTCTGTAATCTCTTTATCCTTTAAGACCGAAATCCTTCCATATGAATTCCTAATTGAACTCTATATTTGCTAGCAATGAAGTCAACATACTTCATTCTCCTGTCAGACTACTGTTCCTGATAATTTAAAATAGCCTTTTTTTGCACTATCTTTTGTTCTTTATCTGTACAGCACCCAGCACAACAAGTTAGATCATGAATCAGATTCTTAATAATCTATGATACTAAACACAACTGTTCTTAGTTTTATATATCGTCTTTAGCTATCTGTTATCTTAAATATATATTTACATTAAACCTAATTTATTTTTAGCGTGATCTGTAGTTTTCCATTGGATTTTCCCACTATCTCTTTGTCTGCAGCCAGAGCTGGATCAGGTTCTGAACAAAATACCTTTCTTTTTGCTGTTTGCAAAGTAAAATGTCATGGCTTCACATCAGGACTAATTGACATGAATTCTGTTCTTATTATTTCATGCTATTCTGCAAATCCTAGTAAGTCTATGAGAAAGTGTGTTTACAGTATATTTAACTTTTCTATGATACTGTGTTTTGAGGTAACACTTGCTATGGAACTGCAAAAGGGTTAATTAATATTCTGCAAGTTACTACAAATTGACTTTTTGTTTTAAATAAATGCTTTCTAGGATGTTTTATTTTCTCTTGGGTATCTTTATAGTTTCATGGCTTATATGTTTTTAAAGGAAGAGATTTCCTTCAACTAATATATGAAATGTATTAACTGATTTGTTTAAAATAATATGCAGCAGAATATTCATCAAAGGCTTTGGCAATATTTAGCAATTAATGGTTTTTGGAGACACTCCACACTTCCACATAAGAGCTGCTTTGGTGTTTAAATTTTTTTGGGGTAGATCATATTTCAAAGAGAGATGTTTTCTTCATTTTATGTCAGCTAGCGTTGGTTGTCAGAGGTAACATCATCCAAACAACTGCAGAGACTCTCAGGGCAGATACTGCTGGGAAGAGCTCAGAGGAAAGACACTGCCAAGTTTACAGAATAGGGAAGTGTGACAGTTTTTTATTTCCACTGCTCAGCTGGGTCTCCAATGTAAAATTAGCTGACTGAAGCATGGTACAAGTTCAGCCTAGGCAGCACTTTCAGTCAGAACCTGAGAACTGATCATGGTTTTCCCTTGTAGATGTATACATTTACATCTTCAAAGAAGGTTTTATTTTATCAAAGCCTAAGCAACCAGGCTCTCCTGTTTCAGTTTTAAGTTGTGTTTTCTAATGCTTGTTTTTGTTCTTTTTATTCTCTTTCAACTAATTTTATCCTGGTGAGAGGTGGAACTTGGATTTGAGGAAGAGCATGCATGATTACTGATCATTTCCTGGTTTCTGAAGAAAATCGGACCTACATAATCAGTGTTATGTCTCTCTTTCTGTCTGTGCACCCACAAAGGCATTTAAAAATACTGGTCAATTCAAATAAATCTGACAGGAAGTAATGGTCTCATTGTCTTCCTCGATGCTGTCAGGGGAGTAATGCTCCTGTCTTCAATGACAGGAAGAATGCATTTCAAGGATGTTAAAAACCTGTAATTCTAATCAAAATTAGTTGGAAAATAGCTACTATTAGTGTATGAGACAGAAGCTGTTAATGCCCAAACATGGACAAGCTACACTCAGATCTCACATCTCATTAACCACCATAGGATTAATTATGAAGCACATATCCATAACAAACTAAGTTGGGTTTTATCCTACTTATGAGAATACTTAAATCCTAGACTTTTATGTTAATACACCAATCAGCTGTGAAATTTATAATTCTGTTTTTCATGGACTTCTCAAGGGTTTTTTCTAAAGTCCTAGTAAATGCTACCATTGACACATTTGAAAGAATATCTCTTGAGCTTATTTCCTAGGAAAAATACTACAAATGTAATAAATAGTTTCTGTCAAAAACCAAGCAGGAACACATTTGTTCTCTAGCACTTTTATTTCAGTGTACACTTTGTGGACTTTTACACTCTTCTGTTTCCTTGGCAGTGGACTGAATGAAAACCTATTTCTCTTTATATGCAAAATTAATTAATTAGAGTAATGAGGAAAAAAAAAATAAAATGGCAAACTTATTTTCATATGACCAAACCTACGTATCCCCAAAAATCTAATTTCAAAGAAATATCATTAATATCAAATGACAGGATATGGGCAAGTTACTGAAGTCAACAAAAGCCTTTTTGCCATGTTTGTGATGTTTCTAGAAAATACTTTCTATTAATTTGTCACTGAGAATTTCAAAAAAGTATCTGAGGTTTTTCAGTGCCTGCTCAATGCCATTCAGAAAAACAACTGAGCAGTGAGTCTCTTAAGTAAATTCTGAAAGTATTTAAATTTGGGTTTCTATGCAAAAACACTTGCTGGTACTTTCGGAGTTCCTTGGAAAATAGGTTTGCGGGGTCCATGGAGTCCGTTTGTCACAGGCAAGATGTCAACAACTCAGAGTTCATCTGAGTGGCACTTACTTAATAATCAGCAAGACGTGAGCTGTTACACTACTTGATTATCTCACATACACCCTTGTTCACCCTGCCTCCAGCTTTATGATTCCTTAGTTTTTAGCTCCCTTCCACTCCACAATTTTGCTACTGGCCAGAAGTGGCTGGGCAAAAGGTGCAGATTTCATTCTGGGAACCTGCTCATAGTCACGAGTCTCAGGATCTCCATAGTTTTCCTCCATTTCCAGTACCTTCCCTCCAGTCTCAGGCTTTCATAGAATCATACAATAGTGTCGCAGAATATCCTGAGTTGGAAGGGACCCACTAGGCCATCAAAGTCCAACTCCTGGCTCCACACAGTACAGCTCCAAGAATCACACCATATGCCTGTGTTTTCTTTCTCTAAATACTCTTAAGTGCAGCAACACAGCATGGGATGGGTTGAGTGCATCCCTGAGAAGAAGGACGTGGGGGTCTTGCTGGATGAAAAGCTTGACATGCCCTGGAAATTCATGTTTGCACCCTGGAAAGCCAACTGTGTCCTGGTCTGTATCTAAACAAGCATGACCAGAATGTTGAGGGAGATGATTCTCCCCTTCTACTCTGCCCCTATGAAACCTCACCTGGAATACTTTGCCCAGCTTTGGGGCTCCCAAAAAAAGAAGAACTTGAACCTGTTGCAGAGAGTCCAGAAAAGGGCTGGATGCTCAGAGGACTGGAGCACCTCTCCTATGAAGACAGGCTGAGAGAGCTGGAATTGTTTGGCCTGGAGAAGAGAAGGTCCCAGGGAAACATTTTGCCAGCCTGCCATACCTTAAAAGGGGCTACTAGAAAGCCACTAGAGGAGCTTTTCATAAGGACATTGGGACAGTGATGGGACAAGGGGAATGGTTGAAAAAGAGTAGGTTTAGATTAGATATTAGGAAGAAATTTTTTACTGTGAGGGTGACAAGGCACTGGGACAGGTTTTTCCCAGAGAAGTTGTGGATGCCCCACCCCTGGAGGTGTTCAAGGCCCAGCTAGATGAGGCTTTGAGAGCCTAGTCTAGTGGATGGTGTCCCTGCCTGTGGCAGAGGTTTGGAACTAGCTTTAAATTCCCTTCCAACCAAATGCATTCCATGATTCTATGATAACAAATCTTTCTAGTGATGAACAAAAGTTCAAGAGTGGGATATATTGCTTTATAACACTACAAACAAAACCACTAACCATAAATATGGGTTTTCTACCATAAATATGGGCACAAGCAGAATCTTAAACACAGAAGTGTGAATAGTACATAATAAAATAAAATGCTTTCACTAATTAACAAGACAGCCTTTAATACTTCAAAATCAAAAGTATAGACATGAGGTATTAAGAAAGACGATCTATTGCTCACATAACATTTTTTACCTGTCTTTGTGGTAATTTCAGTGGGGTTTTCTAGTTATGGAATAATCCCTGAAAGTCTCAAATGATCTAGGTAAGCTGGCAGACAATGCTTAAGCATTTATGAATAAGAACACTTCTGGACTTGGATATAGGATATGCTTTTCTTGACAGGATATTCAATGTTAGAGTAATATATCTTGCAATATCAGTATTAGAAACAACATTTCATATCACAGTTTAAAGGGTTGGAAGGATCTTGTTTACTGTTGTATTAATTTGATCAGAACATGGGTGATACACAATAATTTCTATGAGTTAGAAAATGTTTTATGTTCTTTTGCAGGAAGCCTATTTGACAACTAATAGGTCTTTTCCTTTTCAATGTTGGAATACAGATTTAGCAATAGTTTAAAAAACAGCCTATGTGTAACAATAGGGAAATAAAATTTCTTATTTTGTCTTTGTCACACATTTTTAGAAATATAGAGGATTCAATGCGGTTAGGACCTGCAGTCCAGAAAATATTGTAATGATCATAAAGTAGTACTATAAATCATGCAATGTCAGGAGAGTGATCCTATAACTAGTGATTAGAACTACATAGCCAAGGAAAAATGTAACAAAGAACATTCCAGGAGGACTGAGATTACCTGATTACCTAAAACATATGGAAAGCTACTTAAACCTCTTCAAAAAACCTTTAGCCTATATTTCAATGTATTCAATATTTAGCTTTTTTATCCTTAGATTTGTCTTGTCTCAATTTTAGAAAAAACAACTTAAACATTTCATTTTAACTTTACCATTAACCTAAATGACAAATAGTGTTATAATCTTACTGAAGACGCTAATGATTAACACCATCCTCAGCCTCTCTTCTTGTAGACTCTTGTGCATCTTAAAACATGAGGAAGAGACAAGATAAACTACAGTTAACCACAGTATAAAAGCTTCAGGACAGAATTCAGTTGACCAACACTGTAATCTCTATTGCGTCATAAAGAAACTTACGGAGCTATTCACTCACCAATTTCTAAGAAAGTCAACAACTGTTAATAAAGAATGTTGAAACAAATAGTCATACTTCACAATGGATCCTAATCATCCCCAAGAACCAATAAAAATGGTGACCTCAGTTAGAAGCCTGTGGTTAATGTTGTTTTCTGAACTAAACCTATCAAAAGTGAAAGAAATGTGGTGTATCTATACACACTCTTGAAACAAAACATAAGTTTAGCGCATGCAGTTCCCAAAAGTTTCCTTATTGAATTAAGTTTGCATTAAAACTTTCTAAAGAAAAACAAATTGTGAACCCCTCTGAAATTATTACTTGAGAGCCTCCTGATACCTACCCACAAATCCTCATGTATTTTCAAAAACTCAAAACCCATCCAAAATTAGGCCACAGGTTGAAATCTAACTTCATGAATAATCTTGAAGTTATCCAATGCCAAAAACAAAGTCAACAGTAATGAGAAGATGTTTAAAAATCTAAGTACTAAGGGGAAATAAATACTTGCTGTATAGTGTACTTTGAACTATTGAGTGGTAAAGAATGATGAGGAAGATGCATATATATATAGTGTTTGTGCACACAGATGTATTTTGAAATAGTTATGCCTCAGGAAAAAGTATAAGAGAATGAAGGAGCAGTGTAGTCAATGTACAAAAAAAAAAAAAACAAAAAAAAACAGGGAAAAGAGTTGAAAGATTAGGTTCTATTGAAAAATGGAAAAAACCCTCAATTTAAAACTATTTCACTTCACCTGTGTTAGTGTTTGAAAAAAACACACCTAGGCCCAAACACCTAAGACTGAAGCACCTTGAATTGATCTGCCTCAACTATAAGACATTTAGTTACATTTTACAGCTACTGCTGCTTTCAATTTAAATAGGTCCTATGATGGTCAGCACAAAGAAGAAATAAAAGGAAAAAGTGTATAAACACATTCTAGTTCAACAAAGATTATTTGAATATTTTATGTTGAAGGATTTCAAATACCTGTGCCAGAAAACAAGTCTGACTGCAGTATAAACTAGCTTCATTCCACCAGTACTACTCTCTTCCTCACAACACCAATGTTATCTCTAACTCAATGAGAAACATATTTACAGGAGAAATTTTTATCGATCATAAAATACTCCTTAACAGCTCAGAGATAGTGGGCTTATAGATAACTCCACAGAGACTTTTGCAGGTTAGTTGAGAAATTGTACACAGAAGATTTCCATAAACAATAACTCTGATATAGAAGATTTTCAAATAGAAAAGCCTCAGGGATCTATTCTTAGGCATCTTTTTTAAAAAAATTCCTTTTTCTTTGATGTTTTGTTTATTAAATTTTTAAGATAAAGGAACAAAAAAAAAAAAAAAACAGACATCAGAAGTTCCAGGAAATATATATAATTATTAGATCAATAAACAATTCAGCAATTCTTAGAGGACATTCAAATAACCTTCTACAAAAAAAAGGCCTATACTATATGTGAAATACAAATCTTAAGAGATAGTTAACATTCCAGGCAAATACAAGCATATTGGTAATGTTGATTTAGCACTCCTAATTTTGTTCAAAATTACCTCCACAGATCATAGACTCAAAGAATAGTAAAGAGAACAAAAGCAGTCCACAACAAAGAAATGTACATAAAAGGAACAGCAATAAATAAAATAAAAACTGGAAAATGGAATAGATGAAAAATGAATAACTAAGTAGAATAGCAATATTCCATCAGCTCCTCACTAAGCAAACACTGATTCTGAAATCTGATCTATAATATCATTTAATGCAAACAATATATAAAAAATTTACCACCAATCACCCCATATTATCATCTCTATGGCACAGCATTGTGTTGAAATAAATCACATATTATCTATATTTCAAAACCTTGTCACTTATTTGTTATTGCATCTCCATATTTTTGGAAAAGAAGTTAACATGTTGCAGAATAACTGAATTCATAACGAATTGGGCCTGATGCACCCTTGCACAGCCTCAACTATTCAATTTTATTGGAGAAACCTGTTAAAAATTTTGTCTGAATTAAAAGAGCACTGTTACTGTTAAGTATCAGTTAGATAAGCGCACGTGTTCCCTTCCCTGCAAAATGAATTTTTACCAAGTCTATTCCATATGGCCTTCAATTATGTATTATGACATCTTTGATCTAGGTTATTGCAAGTGTCAAATCAAACTTTAACAAGGTGTAAGGAAGGATAACCAGCAATGAGGTGATTCTAAAATGAAATTAATTTCAAAAGGGATCTTTATTTCGCCTCCTTGACTACAGTAAAAGTAAACTGTGAATGTTCTCTTTTTGTCATGGATCCAATACTCGGGCACCATATAGTGCAGATCAAAAAAAAAAATTTTTAGAGGGCAGATTGCTCTGCAAAACATTCTGCTCACTTTCACCTGTAACAAAACTGTGTATTTAAATATCCCTATGGTGTCATTGGGGAAGTCAGAATCCTAAGACAAAAATTGGTTTTGTAAATTTGTACTTATGAAACATATTACCACTGTAATCAGTTAATTATCCAGTCTGGCAAGGCTATTAATAATTTTATTTTTTAAAATTTATATTAGTTTGCCTGTATTGATTCCTAATGATATATGTATCAAAGACTTGATTTGATTTACTCTGTCATTCCCAAAAGACTAAATTTGAAAATTATTTCTGAGTTAGTTTCTTCTGTCAAAAAAAACCAAACCCCTAAGAATTCCAATATTTCTTTTTAATTAGAATGAGAAAAATTCATAATGGCTGCATATACTTTGTTACTTTTCTGAACATGAGACATGCCTATAAAAACTAAAAAGCAATCAAAGGATTCCTGTGAATTTCCTTTTCTGCTCTATGAAAAATGCCTTTTATTTCAAATTGCTTACGCAATGTGAATAGTCTATGTAAATTATTATAAAAAGAAGTTCCTCTTCCAAAAACCCTGTGTGTCCTGGGCAAAACACAGACCATTTTGAAAATATAATTTTGAAACTGATGGGGAAAAAAAACAACCCAAAAGCATGCAGCATGGTGCCTGTATTAATAGAGAGCTACATTCATTTATTTAATATTAATTCCTATGCAACTTGAGAACTTTTTTCAAGTGAGTTAAAGAAATAAGACAGAATCAGAAAACAGTGTCATGGCATTTTTGTAATATGACAAAGATCTAAACATTTTGGTCAAAGTGAGGAAAAAAAAGGTAATTAAGGAATTTTGCCTTGCCAAGGAGTCCAGTGTAATTCTATTGTAGACTCTTAGCATTTAAACCAGAAAACCACCAATGCATTAATGAATCTACAGGGCTAGAGTTGTGATTTCCTGCACATGAGATGTCCTGACCTTGCCAGTGAGCTTTTTAAATAAGGTTGATCATAAGGTAGGAATCTGCATCTCCAAAAACAGTCTTGGGATTTCTTTTTAGTCAATGGGAAATTAATCGATACAGATAATGGAATTTTTTTAATTGGTCATTTTATCTTTAAAAGGCTTTAAATTGATCAGATTTGTTAGAGACCTAAGTTATAAGCTTTTCAGACTACATAAAGGGACCTATAAAGGGAGCCAACTGGCTCATAGAAGCACTTGCTATTAAAAGAAAACAGTTCTACATATCAAGAATTATTTTGTACTATAATTTAACTCATTAAACTGTTCATTTTTTCTAGTAACACCTTTCTATATGTTTGGGCAAGGTGCTCACAAAGAGACATAACAAATTTGCAATAATTTCCCATAACCCTGTAAGATTTTTATGGAGAATTTATTTCTTCTTGTGGGCCCACACTGGCATTCTCATACTACGTATCATTATGATACAGACTCAGGATCATTCAATTATCTAGTTCATTTCAACTCTCTTCTTGATGTTGGACAGTTTTTGCGGAAGTACACAAAAATGATAGACTCTAATTAGGCAACCTATTTTTACCTGTCAAAAACCATTATTAAAGATGCTGATTAGAGTTTCATAACAAAGATGGCAAAAAATATTGAAATTATTCAAATAATCAGAGGAAGGTGAGGCTTACTTTTATGGCTTTGTGTATGTACAGAATTACGAGTATATGCTTATTTTATGAGAAATAAAGGTCGGGTCCAGCTTGACTTGCTCATTCAAATACTGACTTTTAAGAATGTAAAGTAGTTTTCATCATTAAGAGTCTTCATAAATAGTATAGACAAAAATACATTTAAAATTTTAAAATGTTCTTATGGGAGCTCTGCAAAATCTGATTAAACAGTCACAAAGCATAAGAACATATACATAAAATTTTTCCTATTTGCAGAGTTCAGTTACTTTATTAACAGGTCTGAAACTTGTGCTATGTTTTTACAAATTATTTATTAGTTGATTATTTGTTCTAATTCATAAGGACATAAATGCGATGGTAAAAACCCCTCAATAGTATGTTTATAAAAACCTGTTGTTGAGCTTCAGATAAAAGATATGGCAGTAAGTTGAGAAGAGAGTTCTTATGAATGCTTTAATTGTTTGGGGCCATAGGAAATGAAATCAGATTAAAAAAAAAAGACCCAATTTTACTCACTTTTGTTCTTTGATCCAGTGATTAACATTTGCAACCACTAACTCACTTTCCTGATGGAGGTGACTGTTGTCAGTTCGTGCTGCTTCCAGAGACTGGCACAAAGTTTCCAGCTGTGGATGCAGAGAGATCAAAGCATATGATGGACTCCCTAGAACACAGTCTATCTGGAATACTAATAATAGTCTGTACTACTTGTAAAGAATCAAGTCATTTTTCTCCACTCCTTCAAATAATCAGGGTTTCCTTGTACATGCTATTAATTGATTCAATATGCTAGAAGGAATGTCTGAACTTTTCCCACGCCTTACATTTACCCGTTTATTATAATATACACTAGTCTACCTCCAGAGGTTGTTTTAATTGAAATCAGATTTATTTTATAAAAATGGAACCATTATAACTTACTATGTTTCAGTTTAAATGTTTTATTCTTTCCACTTTTTGTTTTATTTTTGCTATGTATTTCTTTCAGATTAGCTCTTTGGTCATGGCTCATTGCATTTAGAAAAGAAAGAATGTAAAAGGGATGGAGTTATTTTGGTATATCCAATATATTTTAAAAATAGGGAATGCTGAAAGACTGAAAAACCTAAAACTTGGGAGTTTAATATCAGACTTTCACTTTTATATCTCCTAATGGAATCAAATGCAAACCAATGGTGTTGAAAATCCGTTAACATCTGATAGATACTTGAGGCCTAGGTAAAATGATAAAATGGTTTCTGAGAAGCCTCATGTGGGTGCAGTTCCTCAGTTTATGTCACAAAAGGCATCACGAGAATTGTCCAAGCATACTCTAAATGGGCCCAACTCTGACTTTTTCAATAGACCCTTTCTTACCTAGCTGCCAGAACCACTACTAGTGCTAGCTCACAATAATTAATAATTGTGCAGAAATGAACTTCTAGAAAACTAAATCCATTTTCAAAATCTGTAATGGCAACAAAATTCTGAGTGGAGAAACATGTTGCTCAATAAAAAATAACTAAAGCTTACATGCAGAAGGAACAAGTAAGAATAGAATATATTGGTCTTGAACCCATTTACCATAATAGATTTAGAAACCATTACTGGCCAAATAGAGTAATGTTATAATACAAAACCATATGTAGATTTCTAAGAACAATATCTATTCATGTTTTCCAAATGAGAACATACATTTAAAATTAACATTTCCTTCAATAACATTTCACCATTGTTAAACCCAACAAAAATTAACATCAAAAGTAGTGTGTTTTTGACTGCTGTTCAAAATAGTGGTTTCATATCAATAACATTTAAAACTTCTTAGTGTAATAAATCTTCAAATATTATGCATAAAAGCTTCTTTGTTATTAATATGCATAATATATAATGGAAGAGACAATATATATCTAATTAAAATCAAATCAAAATAATATCCACTTATTCTTGTGAGAGCAATCTGTTATGCATGTTAATCTTATATAATAGATTACACTAATACTGTAAAATCAATTTACTTTTTTTAAAGATCTTTAAAACATTATCATGTATTATTAAGCTACACACAATTTATATTTGGTTGCTTTTGTAATTACGTGAAATTAGAAAAGAAGGTTTAGTAATTGACAAGTTATGATTTCCTGATGTACTGACAAAGCATATAAAATATGTCAAACAGATGTTGACAAAAACAGGTTGATTTCTAAGGTGTCAGAAGGGTTTCAAATATGAGTGTTTTACATATTTTTCTAAATATACATGTCTATATGTTTAAATGAGAGTGATTTGAAACAGAATACCTAGATACCACATACCTCTATACTTGCACTATCAAAAATGTTGGAAAAAATTTTCATATTTCGGGTGTTCTATCTTAAAAAAAATGAGACAATAAAAACTGTTATGGATACACAGTGAATTGAACAGGAATAAAACTGCAGTTTTCATAATTTTATCATTTTTGTTTAGACTTTAGAAAGGTAATCATTGGCAGTATTCTCCTTTTTCTTTGTTTTTGAAAAATTATGAGCAAATTGTAATCCTCATAAAAGTGAAGTTTCTGTAAATGCAATTTAGGTAGGTAAGCCATGACATTACAAGAAAGAGAGAGACCATCCTTCTAGCGCTTTTTATCAGTTTTGATCAGTATTATGTGCCTTGTCATCAGCCTGGCATCTCTACAGAAAAGACAAAGGAATGTGTAAACTCAGGTTGGACCAAGCCATATTATTGAGGAAGAAATTGATAGTTACCAGTGATTTCTCCCTTTCTCCAATAATTGCTGAATCATTTCTTGGAGTGTGTGGACACCAGCAGGCTGCTTAGAGATTGATCTCAGCAATGAGTAAATGATTAAGGGGCCAATCTGAGCACTATGTTCTTTAGGTATACATTTATCACCTCCATCATGTCACCAGAGGAATCCTGGCTGCTGGACATGGGGCAGAGCTCAGTAGACAGCAAATGGGGCTCTACAAGACTATTTTCGTGGGAAACCTAGGTGAGATGGTGACTTGTACAGAAACCTTCTGTGTTTTCCACAGCCTGCCCCTTCCGGAGGCCATATGCACTTTGTGCCCAGCTGTGTGGTGGTAAGTACCATGGCGTTCTCAGCATTCCTGGTCCTCTCATCAATTTGATCATGCCATTGCCCAGGTCCAGTGGTTGAGAAAAAGGAACTGTGGTATACTGAGAATTGCTTCAATACAGAGCTAGTTAAGGATCACATCTAAGCCCAGGAGTACACCAAGATGCTCTAACATAAATGCAAAAAAAAGTGCAAAAAAAATTTGTACATAATTATAAGAGATTAAATATGCAAACATGCTTGAGTAGAAAACTGGTATTAAGCCATTAAAGTCATCCCCACTTGAGTCCCAAGAAATAATTTGGACACAGTTTCACATAAGCTGTTCCTTTGCTAACCCAGTATGCTGTGAATGAATTACATTAATGAGATAAGCAAATGCAAGGTCCAGTCTTAGTAGGAAGCTGCTTTTACTGGACCATAGGCTTTTCTTCTGCACCATGTAATTCATCACATTTTCCAAATATTATCAACAGTTTGAAGTGCTGCTGTTCTAGAGGTGTGCTTCTGCTACCAGAAAGTATACAACATTGTCCACAGTGAATTTCACCACAGATTGAGGCATTTTTTTTGTCCTAAGGAAAGACTAATGGAGTTGTAGAGTGGATAATCTCTGTTTGATGTGAGTGGACCTGGATTATACAAAACATTCAGCCTT
The DNA here is from genome assembly GCA_026261815.1 of Monarcha castaneiventris obscurior. Taxonomy (NCBI): domain Eukaryota; kingdom Metazoa; phylum Chordata; class Aves; order Passeriformes; family Monarchidae; genus Monarcha; species Monarcha castaneiventris. The sequence continues at coordinate 18,417,719 of JAMPIT010000379.1, read as the reverse complement.
GGCTTCTAAGAGCTTTTAGGAAATTCCATTACTAAAATTTTCTTGGGAACAAAATTAAAAATAGAGCCAAGTTTCACCATCTTAAATCACCAGTGATGTTAAATGACACAGTCAATATAAGCGTGCTGAAAATATGTACAGTTAGTAATGAAGTGCAACTTCAGTGCAAAAGGGAAGTTCTTACGTTGTGCCAAATTAATACATTTTGCATTTAAAGGTGAATGAAGGCATGAATAATAAAATGGCAAGTTGACAGTGATATTCTGCTTATGTGAGTGGTAGAAGATACAGTATATTTTACAAGTTTCCTAGACTGTATAATGTCTAATATCTCAAATTAAAAATTCATCTTTGTCCAGTTTTTAAAACATTAGTTTAGTTTTCAATACATCTGGTTTTCCACTGTTACAAAATCTGAAAATTCAGAACCCTTCACTACTGTTGAAGGTTGGACTTCTGGAAATTATTTTCTACAACTGGATTTATACCTTGTATTAATATAATGTAATTGTACTTGTCTAAACAAGATTCCTGGAACATGAACGTGCTGGGTTCAGTTGGTCCCTCTGTAGACACGAGCAAGCATTTAAGGAGAGTGAATTTAGTTTGGCTGAATCTCTCTAGAGCTGACAAGAGAGTCAGTTACCTTAAGTGTGACAGGTGAGTACAGAGACATGATGGGAGCGTAGTCCCTTTATTCATATTATATGTTCTGTATAAACCTCCTTAAATTGCTTTTGTGTCCTAATCTCCCTCTTATGTTTTGTCTGGAAAAACATACCATAAAAAAGGTCATAATATGACTGCAGAAACAAGTTACAGTATCAGTTAATGGCAGAATTTTCAGTCTTATCTCACCACCCCCCCCACCCCTCAAATCCTTTACTGTTTTCAGAAATTTTTGCTAAAGTTCTCTCATCTTTAACCATAAAGATGAGGTAACACCTGTGTCCACCATATATTATGACTGAAGACTGATTATAGAAGATTATGATTTATGAATGGAAGACCTAGTAGTTTAATGGAGAAGAAATAGATGGGCGTTGCAATGCTTCTGTGGACAAAATCTGTGTATTTAGGAAAAAGAATCACCGAGGTTTAAGACTTTGAATACAACTGAAGTAACCAATTTACACATTGTAAATTCAAGAAATAAGTTTCTCATTCTAGACTCTACCATAATGTCAGTCAATTGCCAGTCTTCCCAGTAAGGAAATGTAAGTCTCAGGTGGTCTGTCCAGTCAGCAAATGTTATTACTTTGTTTACATGTAAGATTTTCATTTGTGTTTTTCTCACACATTTCAGTGTATGAGAAAAACACAAACAAAACTAACACTTTTTCTGGTGCTAGAATATTCATATAATTAAAATGATATATTGAGTGATTTGTCAGTAATCCTCATACAATATTTTGTTTCATTTCAAGAAAGAATAGCTTCTTTGCAGTTATGATTTAAATCTACTGGAGAAAGATGCAGTATTAATGGAAAAAATCTTATGCAACAAAGAGAATATGAATACAATGAACTAGGGAAATATGTTTATATTTTGGTTTACCTTTATTTTTAACCTATACTAATGTATATTTTCTATAGTGAAAAGCATTGCTTCATGTTTTCAAATGCAGCATTCTTTTGCTTTGTCTAGACCCTTTCTATTTTTGAAGTAAATTGTACAAAGTTACATGATCACTAGATATAGTAAGAAAGGTCTTGAGCCTGGTCCTATAATACCTTAAATGCACACTTCAAAATAGAATTAAATTATAGGACTCTGGTCTAACTTTATTGTTGTTTAGTCTTGTGGTTTAGATTTTGCAGAGATAGCTATGGAGCATTCTAGTAATTTCTGTGTTCTCTCCTATTGTTGAGAGGATTATATGAATCTTTATTACTCAGGTATACACAGAACAGGAGGTGACATCAGCAATCATTTTACTAGGAAACATACCCTTCAAAGCCACTAAAATTTATAAAGAAATCTTTCCATGTCACTTCACCATGGTTGTGGAGCATTTTGTCTTCTAAGAGAGGAAGCTTGTGGAATTTTTAAGACAACATGTTAGAAAATATGCTAGGCAAATAGACAGAAAGATAGGAAGACCAGTCTTGCAAACATCCTTAGTTATACAGCCATTAGTATCTCTCTCTTAAATTCCTACTTAGCAGTATACTAAATGGACTGGTAACTTCACATTTAACCAGCATTTTTCCTTTGATAATCAGTAAAAGCACAGGAGACGAGACTTTAGGAAGCTTTAAAAGTGTGGAATTATGAAGGAAGATGGGTGTTAATGAAGAATGGATACTGATTCCCTCTTCTGCCTACTTGTCTGTATTGGCCATGTTAGAAGTATGTACAAGGTAAACCAGGTTTACAGACTATTTTTTTTTCCCTTTGCAGCTTGTTTTCAGAAAGATGAGATTTCTGAAAGACAATCTCTAATTTTATGGGTATTCATTTTATCTGCTATTAAATCTTTCCATATTCCTACTGTTTAAAATTCAAGTGTTCTTTTGGTTTGTCAGGAATCCAAAGTTACAAGGCAATTCTAAAAAAAAAACTGAAAGAACTTTTTAGAAACACTTATAACTACAGATGCTGCTTACAGGATGAACAAATTTATAATCAATTCCAGAATTAGTTTATAGGAAATGAAAAAAATCAACAAACTTACTTGAAGTTTGGAAAATGGCATAATTTAATAAGAAATTTCGACTCATGTAATTACTTTAAATCAGAAGTAATGGATTACTCATGTTGCATAATGTAATTGTGGAATTAGTAATTCATTACTTACTGAAGTGATACTTAAAAGAAAAATCCACCTTAATTAAAATTTATCATTATAAAGAGAGTGTAATAGAGTGGACAGGAATTTTCTTCTTTAGTTCCTTTCTCCTGGAGGTTACATTTTCAACAGAGGAAGATGGGACAGCTGTAAGGTGGGACATCTGTCTGACGTGATCACACAACTTCCTGATTCTGCCACCTTCTTCAGTCTCACGTCACTGATGAGAGATACAGAGAAAGAAATTTCAGCCTGAATTTTTGCAGAGGTTTGTCACTGTTAAGTATGGGGCAGCATCAGGAGCATTGGAATCTTTAATATTATAGCTAGATTACCGCTTCTGCTGGGTCACCAGGTGAGACAGGCTCTTCTTACATGTCACATTCAGCAGGAGCCCGTCTAAATGTCCCAAGATACCTTGATTCATCCTATCTGGTTCTAACTGCTTATCTGATTAAATATATTCTTTAATGATTTTTTTGCTCTGTTTTATGCCCTTAGACTGACAGGGCCATGTAACTTTAAAATTTAGTGTAGTTTATGTCTGGGGATTCTGTAATCTGTCTTCTTGTTCATTGGAGACCAATAGAAACATGATTTCATGATCCTTTACCTGCCCTCCTACTGAGACTTGTTTCTCTTTATTGACTATATGGATAAGCACAGATACCTAAGTTCCTATAGGAGAACCATTTAATGGTGGTTGAGTCAGTTTATTAAAAGAATATTTGTTAAACTTAGGTATTTAAATTAGTTAATACAGAAATAAGGTAGCATGACTCCTGACTTGGTATCTACCTTCAGCTGTAGCATCAATACTAGTTCACAGTATGGTCAGCTGCCTCTGCAGTAGAATAAATCAAATTGAGCAACCCATGATTTCTCTTAATTATTGCAAGGGAAACTGTCATTTAGTTGCATACCTTAAAAGCACAGCAAACTTTGCCTTACATCTCTGCAGTAGAGTAGGAAAGACAAGCGGTTTGTGGCACAGCTGATGCAACTGAAAATTGCAACACCCTTCTCACCCTTCTCTTGTGTTTTGGAGGCATTGAACACAATCCATCTACTGTCCTCCCTTATTTGCTCTGGGGATGAAGGTAGTAAATGGTATGCAGTACCCTATTAGTATATCAGCAATGATTCTCATTTTTTTCCCCTTTTTGACATATAGCAGAGAAAAGTGACAAACAGTATATTGAACTATATTTTTGAAACCAGAAAGTAATCAAGAGAATTCAGTGGCTTGCATTTTAAGCACTTGATGAAAATGTAATGTAATACATTTGAGAGATTTCAGATTTTGAAACCAAATATTAAATATGCATCCATTTAAAAAAAGGATGTTTTTTCAGTAATGACTTTAAGTAAAAGTTCTCTACTATGAAGACACTGCAACATCCAAATGTTTTCAACCCTGTCCAAATACAGTAAGTTTTCTTGAAGGAGGAAGCTTATGGGCAAAAAAAGGAGGGGGGAATAAGGATGAAGGGCTTTACTTTGAACTCCCAGTTCAGTTAATTTCAGGGGTTTTTAAAAAGAAGAAAGAAAGGATGTTTCCTGAAGAAATATAAAGAAGATGCAAATAATGTGGAGAAAGACCAAATACTTTTTGTATGGGGAAAGGCTGCCACAATGGGCTCTGAGAAGCTTGGGAAAGGGACTATTATATTGCTTGTGCAAACCCATATTGTATGATTCCCCCTTAAACAGTGGAGTTTTTCTTCGCTGCTCTGCTTTGGGGAATAAAGATGAAAAGCTAGTAACAATTTGGCAGCATGTCTTTAATAAAATCCAGGTTTTCCTTTGAGGTCACTAAAAGAAGCACAATTTCTAATTCATGTTTTAACAAATCCATAATGCATCAGTAGACTCACCTTCTTGCCTAAGAGAATACCACAGAAAAATCATGCTGTGGGTGCAAAAAAGAAGTGCACATCACTTTGAATAAGTAGTTGAATAGAAAAACTAGTTCTTAAAAACTTCTGGTTCCTGTTTCCTGAACTATCTGCATGTTTATATTACTTAGATTACAGCAAAAATTGTTTTGGGACTAGGGTTTAGACTTGAAGTCTCCTGGCTTCCTTTTGGTTTGATTCCTTTTTAGTCTTAGAAGTCTTGTATTTTTGGCAGCCCAGTGATCTGACTTCAGGAGAAGAGATGGCAGGTCTGCCCATCCCAGCTCCACAAGGCTTTGTGTTGGGCACAGCTTGGCAGGTATGACATGGAAAAGATCTGGCACTCATGCGCCTCTCCCACCACCCTTAGGTACCTCTAGAACAAGAGTCCACACACTTTAATACTGTGGTTTATATTGGACTTGAAGCTTCTGTGTATATAAACCTTGCTGAATTCAGTTTAGCACCAGTTTTTCTGGCTTAGATCTGATGAAAATGCAAACTAATGTGCTAGCAGTACACTTTCCTATTTGCAGGAAACTTTATTTGCTTAGGTGGCACTTTAAAATACAGGCTGCATTGAACCCTTAGATTTAAGCACTATATTCCTCAATGAAAATTTTTTACATACTTTTGATTTCATTTTATATAAAATGTAACATATTTAGGGACTAAGCATAATTGAAGCAAAGGCCATGCAGTGTAGTAAAGGTTGAAAAGGTTTTAAATTCAAATAGGAAATAAAGTGACCAGAGTGTTGTTTTCTGTAGTATATTTTTTACTGACAGCTTTCAGACAAGAGTGGAATGATGAATGAAACAAATAACTAAAAACATAAAAAGCAAATATAATTGGTTCAATAAAAGCATGGTAGATGAATATGGTGGCAGACAATTAAACTGCTTCTGAAGTAGAAAACTGGTATATTTAAATTCTGGTGTTTCTGCTGAGATAATATCCTCTTTATTTATTTTATAGGATGAGAGGACTTCAAACATTTCATAAATTGTGATACTGATAAAGTTTTTATAATTATTTCCCAACATTTAAATAGGATAAACTAGTTTAGGAGAAGCTAATCTGTACTTTAATTTTTCAAATCCATGTCACCTTCACTGAAGATCTGGATTGCTGTGTGTTAGCCCATGAAAGAAGTATGCCATTCAGTTTACTGGTTGCTGTTCTCGAATGTATACATGTGGCAGTGCACAAACTGTTAAACACACAAGTTAAGAAACAAATTGGGTTAAACTGTCAAAATAGTTTATGTGGAAAATGCCATCTGAGTAAAAAAAAAAACACCCAATAAATAATGGGATATTGTACTAAATATGTATGCCAAATGAAGACTCTCCTCTGAGTCTATTGCAGTGGATTTATTGAAGCAGATGCCTCAAAATACATAGGCAATGTAGATTCTGTGTTTACATGGCTAGCAGATTCCTGGAGTAGCTCAGATTAATCTGTACACTATCTACCACTGCTGCCTTCACATGTCCTCTCAGCTAGTATTGATACTGATGTAGGCTGTCACTACAGCCTTAGAGGTTTAGATCAATATAATGGCCACTCCTGTTGAAACATATTTAGCCATCCTAACTAACTCAAAGTATGGTGGGACCCATTTCAACTGCATGTACCACTGCAGGAGGCTCTCCAAAAAAAGCTGAAAGGCTTTTCACTTAAAATTGATTATTATTAGAATTCCAAATGGAGGAATTACAATGTGTTTTCTCAATGGGAAGGGAATCAATATAACCTGGAAATGCATAGCAAAAAGAGCAAATGTTTATTATAAGCTTTTTCTAGAATCAGAATCACAGAATGGATTGGAAGAGACCTTAGAGATCATCTGCTTTCAACACTCCATCTGCAGGAACACCTTCCACTAAACCAGGTTGCTCAGAGTTCCATCCGACCTGGCCTGGAACACCTCCAGGCATGGGGCATGCACACCTTTTCTGTGCAACCTGTTCCAGTTCCTCACCACCCTCACAGGAAAGAGCTTTTTTGTAATAACTAATCTAAACCTACTCTCTTTTAGTTTGAATCCGTTCATTCCCCCTTGTCCTGTCCCTACATGCTCTTGTAAGAAGTCCCTTTCCATCTTTCTTGTAGGCTCCCTTCAGGTGCTGCAAGGCCACAATTGGGTCACCAAAGCCTTCTGTACTCTGTTTATGAGTTTATGCTACACTTAGAGATGAAAATAAAATTCTCCTTATTCACATTATTCTACTGATTTAGGACTCCTTGAACACTGAAAATATGTATTTGCTTAGTGCATGCAACATTTAGTGCTCTCACAAACACATTTACTATTCTACCTTCCTACTATTTTTCCCCTGTATCACCTGTGGTTTCAAGGTGCAATTTGCTTCTATCTTAAATAAAAGCTGCTGAAAAAACTCTGCCATTGCACGACTCACACAGATAAGATTTTAAACCATAAGTGCCATGAATCATAAAATATTTAAAGGCATAAAAGTACTCTATTTTAACAATCTAAATAAACCCATAAACATACAATACTGAATCTCAGTGGATTCAAACTGCTACTTGCTTAGCATCAATAACTGCAAAAGTGACACATGACATCTGCTGCTTCTTGATTTTGTTTCCCAGGATATCTACTACAGTTTCTAATGCAGAGGAAAAAAGGGGGAAAAATCTTTTAAAGCACATTTTTTTCTGTCTTTTTATTTCTGTCTAGGTGAGGCTATGAATTTAAATTTCAGAGAAACAATAGGCAGTCGATAGTTACCCTTCAGATTTACTACAATACTTTGCTAACTTCAGTGTACTTAGAGTTAAGTAGTACTGCATTAACAGATTAAGTTATTTAACACCTTTTAAGGTCTCTTATTTTCTTGAAGGTTACTAATGCAATATTTGTTATTACAAACCTGTTTAGAGATTTTTAATATATTTGAAGCTATGTTTCCAGGCCTGTTTTTTGGAAGAAGCGTGTGAAAAGAGGACTCTGCATAAAATTTATAGAAAAAAAAAACAAACTTGTTTAAATTTTTCATTATTTAATTAATAAAGTAGAAGTTTCAGTAAGTGTTACACAATAGTCATAAAAGGCCATTCATTATCAGACGAATGGTCATAGCAGGCCTGGATAGCAAGCAAAGATGACTGAATGTACCGGAATAAAGTTTATAACAGAAATTCCTGAATTCCTCCCTCTCCATCCCAAAAAGGCTCCAACCACCCACTTATATGCATCTATATATATATAGAGAGAGATCATTCATTTGTTGTGCTTCCAGATTTTTGCTGGATGTAGAAATATCTTCAGCATCTTCTGAACTATATTTTGTTTCGAAAACAATCTGGTTTAGGTGTCTTTTGTCAGCAGCTTCCTGTAAATCACAGAATCACAGGAGGGGTCAGGTTGAAAGGGACAACAGAGGGTCATCTGGTCCAACCTCTGTGCTAAGTCAGGGTCTTCCCAGAACACATAACACAGGACTGTGTCCAGACAGTTCTTGGATATCTCCAGTGAGATTGCTCTCCAGGCAATCTGTTTCCATGTGAGAGGTCACTTGCGCAATAAAGGATTTCTTCCTTATATTCAGCTGAAAGTTAGCTGACTGAATTCCAACTATAACCTGAACAATGACTAATTGAAAGTAAAAGAATGGGCAATAAACTACTATGACTATCAAGAAAAAGAATTTTCCAGTATTAAGAAACAGTTATCTGTATGATAATAAGAGGAAAATAAGTCGTTAAGCTGACCTGTACCTCAGACTGTGTTGATGCCAAAAATGGACAATGCACAATATGGCAGAAGGGTCAAACATTTTCACCATATTTTAAGCAGAAAAAGGGCTTTCTTCTGCTGAGCAGATTAAGGAAGAAAATAGAGGTGTATCTGGACAGGTGAGCATGGGGCAGTTACTCTTTCAGCAGGAAAAGATCTTTCTCTAATTGTCTTTTAAGGACCTCATTGGTCAGTTGGCTAGCAGCAACTCCAGGTGAAAATGAATGAAAGGAAGGAAAATTTGACTCCATTCTGTCTTTCCTGTGATGCAGCAGAATCAAATGGCTACTCTGTTGTTGCTATATACAAGATATTTGGAAACCTATTGTAGTATAGCTTTATAGCAGTGTCATATAAAACTTGCATACTGTCAAAAATCTGTTTTGGAAAACCTGCAGCATATAAATGTTTTGCAATGTTTTATTTTGTACACCAGATACATTCATCAAAGTGACTTTGACCTGGAAAAATGCAACCAGGAACAACATATTAGAAAAAGTCATTGTATGCATAAGGGACAAAGAAAATATCAGATTCCTTTGTATTAAAAGGAAAATTACTTCCAAATCAGAGTTTCCAATAACTCTCTAGTTTTTCGTTTTAGGAGATGCAGCTGAGTATCATTTATATGGTAGTCCCATTATTGTAGGTGCAGTATGAAAGAAATAACAAGGAAGTACTGTAAATATAGAGGTAATGTGGTAATGTAACATGATTTACCTGCAGGAGATGCTGAAAAATTGTTAATGGTAACCAATCCAATGAAGGAAGAAAGAATTTTTCTCGCTAGAGTCAATGGATACCTAAATAAATCAAATGCACTATCAAAACACTATTAATGTTTTTAGAATGTGTATTCTGCAGAGAAAGAATTTTGATTTAATGTGATTGGAAAACACATAGCACCTTGTGGGTGCCTTTATAATAAATATGAAGAAATAGAATCTGGCTGAGTTCTTACATGAACATTCCACTTAGAAAGTTCTTCTGACTCAGAAAGGGAAAGAAAAAAAAAGAAAAGAGAACAGTGGTAGTACAAGAAAATGTGAATCATGTGTTCTTAAATACATTATACAGCTACCACTTAAGAAATAATTTGAAGCAGCACTCCTATTTAGCATACTGTAATCTTTGAGCAAAACAGAAACTATCAAATAGTGAATAGGGAGGATTGAAAAGGTGTAATGTAGTATTCTTTATACCCCTCAAAACTAAACATCAGACAAAACCTTTTATTTGGTTCTTTATTTTAGTACATGGATCAACACTATATTTCATTTTTTTGAGCAGTGTACGTGTCCTACGAAAGTATTAAGACCACCTGTTAAAAAAATCAAACCAAATGAAACCAAAAAACCCCACGTGCTTCACTGCCTATTTTATAAACAACAGACTTTCTCTCTTATAGGAGTTCAATCTTTGCTAGATAATTTTCAATGCACATACGGGACTGTTTTCTCTTCTCAGATTTTCGTGTTGCCAGAGTACAGACTGGCACCTTTTCCATTAGAACAGGCAGCATTAATTAGCTGAACATTGGGCTATCCCTGCTTCTGCTCTTAATGTTTCAATACCTCTTTGTTCATCTGTGATTACTGATAGTAGTTTCACAATCAATAATGACTCTTGCCCAGTCCAGGAAAGAAAATGCAGTAGTGGCAAAAGATTATTTTAAGGGCAATTTTGAAAGGCAATGCAAAATACTCTGTCTGTGTTTTACTTTTGGATGCATTTTCAAAGAAAAAAAATCACAGCAATTACTTATGCTGTGCAAAACACAGAAGACAGAAAATTTAAAACATAGAATTATGTCTTTTACTAAATATTAGGGAATTGATAAGGAAACTCCACACAACAATTTTTGCTGTTTCATTTGCTTGCTTGTTCTGTTATGCACAAAATTAGAGAAATTGATTTTATTCTTTGCGTATGCACACTTCTATGAAGCAGGCCTTCATTTAAAATATATTCATACATCAATGGGCCAACTGCATATTCCTGAATGATCATATTTTTTTTCCAGAGTCGTTGATTAAAGAAAAGCAGGTGAGTCCATTTTATATGTTTTTGTACTCTCTAAAAGCGGGTCTGCCTGAACAAAGTCGAGAAATGAAAGAAGAAGTACGAATGTATGAGTAAGAAGATTGGTAATATCAACACCACTGAGAAGAAAGATGATCCCTGAATAGTTTCAGAATGTGTTTTTTTCAAGTGTTTTTGGAAAGGAAGCCACTTCATATCTTTTCCAATATTCATCTAGATAATGTTCTTTAAAACAAAATATGATCTTCAATTCCTTGTTTCTCATATTTTCATGTATGTATTTAAATTCCCAATTTCTAAAAGACAGACATAAATTTAATGTGTAGATAAATTTATACAGAGTAAAATGTACATTAATTTCTCAGTGTAGAACAAGTGAGATATCTGTTGTCCTCTTTACATTTATTTTGTTCATGGACAGTCTGTGGTTCTGTGTCAGTAAAAAAAACCTGTATCTTACTACTAACTCTGAAATCAAGATGGAGAGAAAAACTCTGAATATTCTAATGATCTTCTCAGATGGGCAGTATCAGCCATATACTGTAATCACAAGATGAATTTGATAAACCTGTATTTGTAAATCTGCAAAGAACTCCTTCTCTATCCCATCTGATCCTTACCACTTCCTTGATATCTTCTGTTCGACCCCTAACTATCCTCTATCAGTTAAGCTGACAAAAAGACTGCAGATTTCATACAGACAGAGAGGTAAAAATACATAAATGTTTTATAAATTCTATGAAACTGCTTACCTGATGCAAGCATACTAAAGTAAAACTACTTTTAAAAATACTTTCAATTTTTATTGATGAATCAATTTTTATATTATTCTTCCATTTTAGGCTTCGTGTACTTAGTAAAACTGAAATACTGAAAATTTCCTTACCAGATTCTATAAATTCTCTACCCCTTTTCTGATGTCAAGATCCATGTTTCTTGGGTCTTGAAATCAGAAAAGCAGGCCACAATTTCCACCTGCTTATTTGCAAGACTCTTACTAATTCCCGTATCCACTTCTGTCATGATACATGATCCAAATGAAGTTGGCTCACATGTAAACTTCTATTTTCATCATCTTTCTTCTAACTACAGCCAACCCTTTATCCCTTTTGTAAAAACTAATTTTTTGTCTATAATGAACACAAAAAAATTCTACTAGAGAACAGGTAGAATTATTAACAATGAATGTGTCAGTTTTAAAAGGGTGGGAAAACTGATAATTTATTTGATGGCCTACTTCTGATCATCTATTTGTTATTTATTAAAAACACATAATATCACATAATTAATTAGGAGCTTGACTCATAGACATTGCTGACAACAATATGCTTGCTACGTCCATTTTTTTTCAGTAATTTGCAATAGTGACCCTTGATATCCCACATTTAAATTTAAAAAAAAACATAATAGCATATGGCAAACGAATGTGTGACAGTTCTGGAGGATGATAACTGACATGGAAAGAATGGAATTCTTGCAAGTGGAGAAGTCTTTCTTGGAAGAAAAGGTGAGGCTGATGCTTCCTGCCTATAAACAAGCAGTGTGACAAGCATCCCACTTGCCTTTTGTAGCAAGTCATTCTTACTTCTTAAAAAATGTTCCTCTGTCCTTTTAAATGTATTATCTTCAATGTCAAGGGGTTTTGTGTCTTTTTCAATTAGATTAAAGAAGCTTTTTCTTGCATGTATTTCTTTCTAGTGAGTGCATTTGTGCATGCCACCTCATTATCCACTTTCTGAAAAAGAAAACAGATTGAATTCTATTTGTCTACCACTGTTTTCTGCAGTCTGAATTATTTTCCACCTCATTCCCAAACCCTTTTCAGTTTTAACATCAATCTTTCCAATATCTTTTGTGACAACAAAATCAGTGCCTCCTTTTCCAGAAGTCCTCTTCTTATGTGTCCAAAATGTAATGTACTCCAACAGTAATCTGTCACTTTAGTTTGTCACTATGATGTTGCATTAGATGTTGACATTGAGTTACTTGCCTACATATAGCCACTAGATTATTCTCCAAATTACAGCTTTTCAGGACACAGTTCCCTGCTCTTGGATATAGAAGACAGCATTTCTTACAGCACAGCTTTATTTTATTTACAGTGACTTTATATTTACTTTCAAATCATTAATAAGGCATCCAGCCAAATTTGTATCCTTACAAATCCTTGCTGGATTTCATGATCTCATCAGAGATCAGATGCTTTTAGACCTAAAATTTATACCCATTTATGTTTATGCTCATTTTTATTTAGTCAGAATATCGTTGTGTTGCCAGTGGGCAACTGTGCTTTCAGGTAAAATGTTTGTCAAAGATTTAAGGTACTAAATCTTCACACATTCCTTGCAAATCAAAAATCTAATTTTTTTATTTGACCTATAAAGTGTGTTTCTTCAAAGCACTCTCTTTAGTTATGATTCCATGTATAAATACTACTGAAATTTTCCTAATGTTACAAACCTGCTACACAAATCAATCTGTCAGTTTTGAATATTGGAGCAAAGTAACTGTTGTTCTATGCTCATATATTTTTATCAGTATTCCTGGGTTTCAAAAAAACCCCAGACATCAAGAACTCTGAGAGGTCTGCCAGATCTTTTGCATCTCTAATGCAGATTACTCTAGGTAGCCGATTTAAAGTTTTATCTATAGCAGGTGTTATTGATAGGGTAGAGAACAATTCATTATCCTCATGTGCTATAAGCCATCATATTCGTTCTTACACAAAGAAATATTGAACACTTTAGCTTTCTTTTCCTTTATTAGTGGTGTTATCATCTTCATCTGTTTAAAGTAGTGGAATGATTCAAAAATGCTTTAGGAATAATCCTAAGAATTGCTGGCCATCGCGTCTTTACAGCTACTTTCAAAGTAGTTGAAAATGTAATTAGAGCTAGAAACACGTAGTTGAGTAAGCTATGTTAAGAACACAAAAGAAAAATTGTTTTTAATCAACTGATTAGTAGTCTTTCTCAAAACCAGACATATATTAAATAATAGAGAAAATTGACATGAATTACTCCAGCTTCCAAAAAAGCTCTGGTAAGCTCACAACCAAAAGTTATCAAGAAAACTAGTGGTTACAGGTGAGGGGATGGGTTTACAGATCTGGTTCTATACAAGAACTGGGAAATAAAAGCTGGAAAATATATTGAACTTTCAACAAGGCAGAAATATTTAGTGTGATGTCCAAGAATTTACAACAGAAATGTTATCTAATATATGTATTAATACATAGAAAAAGAGGATATGTGAGATGATCCAGGTGTGTGAGACAAGATCTGGCATGATCCCAAAAAATCTAGGCAGAGGAATGGTAAAAAAGGGCTGCTAAAAGTCATTGTAGGCAAATGTTTTTGACTTGTTTTTAATTCTGAAGTTCTAAATAAATTATAACCTTTCAAATAAAGTAATTGATTTTATTCTGCACAATGAATAAATTTATCTATTTTTAGCAGGAAATTGCATTCAAGGCATCATATGAATGATCAGCTCTTCAATGGGTGTTAATTAGTAAAATTCAGTGAAGTTCAGCAGACCTACACTGATTTATACCAATTTAGAACTTATTTCAATGTGGTATTTAAAAAAAAGAAAAAAAAATGAGTATTGATGAAATCAATTGTATGTATCTTACGTAGAATTAACCTTCTTTATGTCATGTTTAAAGTACACACTTTACAAGTTAAAAAAAGGACTAAATAAGCAGGATGATCAAAAACATAAAAAATGATGAAATGAAATATAAACCAAAGTATTCTTAAATTTAAAAAAAGATAAAAATTAAAGGCAACATGAAATAAATGTATAAAGAATGTTTGCCCTAATAAATTTCCCTAGAATTATATACTAGATTAAAATTTTAAAAGGAAGGATCCACTTACTTACAGCAATGTGAGTACTTTTTTCTGTAGATTATATAAACAGTGAAATTGAATGCCTCCAGTGTACAATTGACCAACATGTAATGAAGAAAGTCAAACCATTTTTTCCTCTCAAATACAATGTCACAACTATTAAAGATAGGCAGATTGAGTTATTTTAATATTAAGAATGTTATCTCACCATGTTATTTAGGAGAAAAGAAATAAATTATAAAAATGTTGATGATTTTTTGACTTTAATCCAAGGTAGGAGATTGGGACAGCTCCGTAATACGCAGATACCTGTCCTTTATATGCTTCTGTGTGTTCATGATGTTGTTTATATCTCTATACATTCACCATCCAATATTTTTTTTTAAAATTTACTGCTTTATTAGCAATACGTTATGATGTTTCTGCAAAATACGTAATTAATTTTTTTTTAATGTATTGAACTATATTTTTCAGACCAACATGTAAAGTATGATTTTCATTAAATCACTGTTGTTAACATGGTTTAAGGATGTTGTGTAGTCCCTTGCATTATTAGAATTGTTTTAATAATTCTTTTATTTGCTTTAAAATGGAATTTTTGGAGTTTTTTCAGTAAAACCAGAACAGTTCTTAAATTATGGCAATGTCCACAGTGTAATCACAAAGCATAAAACAAAGCAGATGGTGATGAAAGGGATACTTCCATGACAATACATTAAGTAACTATATTTTAAAACAAATTTGTAACATGATTTTTTTTTAAATTCATGCAGACTCTCAGGCCCACAATGTGAACAAAAATGAAAGCTTAATATATTTAATGCAAGGGTTATCAATTTTGTTTATAGCAAGTTCAAAAG